>CM034389.1:16479434-17853600 GCA_019925095.2 Dendrolimus kikuchii
TTATGATCCACTAGCTAAAATATAATTTGGTGAATGCTGATTAGTGCTTTTGACTTTGATACATATTTGATTTGTTTCTTTAATTATTGACGGACATTAATTGACTACTGGAAATACGAAAAATTTCACATAGGTCCAACAATATTCGTAATTAATTATTTTTATGAAAGATTTTTTTTAATATTATTGAATGAATTTGTTTTATTTACAAGAGATTATTTATTAAACATATTTACGTAAGAGCATAATTATATTAACAAACATAAATTTGTACAGCAAATGAACCTATACATATACACAGCTTAACATGAAAAAATATAATAATAAAAATTACATACAATATTGTATTTATTAAAATTGAAATTCTAATAATTCTTCTAATAATTGAAATTAATTACATTATATACGGTATACTTTGGGGAAAATAAATTGATTACGGAATAGATCTAAATTAGGTATCAGATATATGTGTTGGATTATAGTATATAATTTTTCTATGTCAAATTCTGATTAGATCTTTAAGTGATATTTCTCAACGGTAGTACTACAATCGGATCAGTTTGTTGTCAATAACTCACTTTTTTATTTGTTTGGGTTCATTTTTATATAACTAAGGCCGCTCCCTGATTTGTCGGTGCAGCAGCGATGCCGTACCGATATGCTCTGTCTATATTTCTGTAAATGTTTCCTGATTCGCTCAGTATGTGCCTCTTCCGCCCCAATACCAACCTAATCAGGGAACGCTAATTATTTTCCTTCTGAGAAGTTGCGTCTCTGTATGTATTCTGCCGCCTATACTACTAGGAGTATTCCTAGCCATAGTTTGATCTGGTGCCATCGCCTAATTTTCACAACCACATTGCTCGCCATCGAGAAGATGTTAACCACCATTTCTTTCGCTACTAGGCAATGATTCTCTAGAACGTTTGTTTCCCGTAGAACAATGATCTTAAGGGATCTTCCCGCCATGGTTTTCCCTCTGCGCTTATGACATGGGATTCTTTAAAGGCATTATAACTATTCTTAGCTGTAAGACGTATTGACTTTGTCAAGAAGAATATTTTGTATGCCTAAGGCCAAGTGGTAGAAACTATTATAATAATTCATAACACCACCAATAATAGCACACTTATTGCATTGTAAAATAAATAAATAATGGGACGCAACTTGTGTCGATACTTTGGCGGCGTCCTATCTTCCAGACACAGCCGTGACAGCCGGAGCTGCTGCTACACACCAAGAGGCCCTGAAATGTCGCAAATATGTGTCCATTGGTAGTGGGCACGTATTTGTGGCTTTTGGGGTCGAGTACCTGGGGCCGTGGGGGCCTGGAGCTCATCACCTCTATCGAGACCTCTCAACGCGTTTAATTGAGGTCTCGCTTGACCAAAAGGCTGGCTTGTACATAGGGCAACGAATTAGCGTTGCCAGCCAACGCGGAAATGCGGCCAGCATTTTGGACACGTTCCCCGCCGACAGCGATTTGGAGTCAATTTTTAATTTCTACATTTATGTTATTTTGTAAGTATAGCTTTATTTATAGTAGTATATTTAGTAGTAGTATATTTTTTTTATTGCATGTAGATGAATTTATTTTACATAATTTATCTATTCTAATAATATATAAATATATACAACTTAATTTATAAAAGATAAAAACTACAAATAGTAAATAGGTCCCAAATCACTGTCAGTCGGGAACGTTCCCAAAACGCTGACCCTAACGACGTTGTATGGCAACGCTTACGCGTTGCCTAAAATACAGGTCAGCGTTTTGGTTTCGTGAGACATCTATCAACCGTTTTGATATGTCTCGATAAAGGCGATGGGCTTCTGGACCCCATGGCCCGAGAGTTTCGACACCAAAAGCCGCAAATATGTGTCCACTACCAACGGATGCATATTTGCGGCGTTTTAGGACCTCTCGTCGGGCGGCAGCTGTACCAGCTACCACAGCCGTTTAGGGAAGATGGGATGGTGCCAAAGTATCACCGCACGTTGCGTCCCAAACTAGTGGTCGTCCCATCTTCCATGGCACCAAAGACATCCCGTCCGGTTTCTTGCCATCGTCGCGACACAGTCCATTTGGCTCTAAAATGGTTGGAGTCCCGGTGGTGACAAGAGCCCGACGGATAATGTCATTTAGTGTAGCATGTCGTGGTATTCTGCCGGCGCTTCTGACGCATGACAAGCCATGGTGACCTGAACCACCGACTTTATCTCCGCATTGAGAGTGATGAGGGACTACCGCCGGTGCCACCAGTGGAATAGAGGCAGCAATCCTAAATGTAGTATTATCTAGGAGTGTGCCTAAATTTGATGAGGGCAGCGCCTGAAGTTACAAACCTCATTCCCATTTTGAAAGTGCTAAGAGGTAGGCTCGCTCAGCTTCGTTGACACTAGAGGATAAGTGATTTTTATACACCAACTTGATGAGCGGCCCGTCCCAAAGCTTCTGTGATTTGAGCTCTACGGCATAATTTTGGCTCGGGCATGCTAGTGACCATGCGTTTCTGGCCTCAGCTAAGTATGGGACCTCAAAGTCACTTAGTGACGGATTTATTAGTTTGCCAATGAGGTCCACAGTACTATAAACTGAGGACACAGAAGCAGGTAAAGCTACATCTGAGATTTTGCGTATTCCCAAGCCGCCTAGCCTAATTGGCAGGGTAGCTTGGGTCCACGTGCGGTCTTCAAAATCGAATGGTAAATTTAAAATGGAAGTGAGCGATTGTCTAATGGTAGAATCCAAAACATTTAGAGTATTCGGGTGCATCCACAGGAGAGAGCACCGTAGGACGTACATAAAATTTGGAACAAATATTAGGTACCGTATATTATTTAGTTTATTTATTTTTAACTTTTAGTTTTATTACTTAGTTTTAATTTTGTATAAACATAGGTAATTAAAATAGATGATATTTATTACATACACATGTTTAAATCTATTAATATATTTAAAATCAATAAATAAGAACTTATATTTGATTATACAGGTTACATTTCCTAACTGGGTGATTTTTCAAAAAATAATGATTCCGCTTTAATTTTTGTCAAAATCGGCTTCAAGACTCCTTTGAGTTTTGTCGCTATTCTTTATAGTTAGGTTTCGCCACGGAGGCGCACTTGAACAATTCACCTGCATGTAAAACAGAGAATAGTTTAAGTTTACTACGTGCCGTTTATTTTACCATTAATTAAAACTATTATATTATAATTAATCAGGTACAGGGACGTAATTAAGTTATTATTAGCTTATTAATACAAGTTTTGCTTTATTCCCACTAGAACAATTTTTGAACTCCTTTGGTTTGGTTAAGTACTAAACAACCAATTTTTCAACAACACATAGTTCAATAACAAACTTTTCGAAATTCACGCTAATTGCTTGACTTAACCTAAATAAAGAGAAATGTGAAGTTGTTTAAGTACTGTAGTTGACTACTGTAATTAACTACCGAAATATGGACTCTAGAAGCACCTGAAAAATCGTAACGTTGACCCGATAAAAATGGAACTCATCAACAATATAAACTTCTATATAATAATAAACTCATCATCAAATAGTTTTTTGGAATGGAGGCGTGTAATAAAACAAAATAAACAGACCTATGAACAGAAGTTTATAAAGGATCTCAATGGACGCGACGAAAAAAGCTTACACTCCTAATATCTTAACTTCCGATTATTATGGTGACGTTTTGACCTGTATATTCGGTCGTACATTTCTGGCCCCCAATATTGCTAATACAATATCCTCAGAATCATCATCATCATCCGAGCGTTAAATCCCGGTTGCGTTCGAAGAGTTCACTTCGACACCCAGGATCCGCTTTCCTAATTTTTCTACTCCACTTCGCGCAGTCTTCAGCATCAAAACGGCATCAATTTCAAAACGGGGGTTTTGAGACCATTGGTACGCATGTCATACTTCACAACGTCAAGCCAACATTTTTTGGACCTTCCCCTTCGACCGCAACCTGGCGGAGGCAGCATGGCTAGATATTTGTTCCCCACATATTTAGCCGGTCTCTGTAAAACGTGGCCATACCATCGTAAGCGACATTCTTGCAGTTTATCTGCTATGTCACGGAAATGAAGACTGCCACGGATGCGGGAGTTCCTAACACGGTCTTTTCGTGTCACTCCACACATCCATCGCAACATATTCATCTCCGTAACACGCAGTTCTTGCTTGTGTCGCTCAAGTACAGGCCACGCTTCACTGCCATTCAAAAGGACAGGTCTAATGATGGATTTATACTCCTGTCCTTTTAATGTAGCCGTCATTTTGAGGTCACAAATGACACCTGTCACCTCACGCCACTTGGCCCAAGCTGCTGTGATACAGGCCTTAACGTCGAGGTGGATATCTCCGGACTCACTAAGTACAGATCCCAAGTATTTAAACTGATCCGTGCTCTCGACCGTATCTTCGCCTATGCGCACGGATGTGGGATCTGTAGTGTTGCAAGCCAAGTACTCAATCTTCGCTACATTTCGTTTCAGACCACCGTTCTCTAACGACCACTTCCACGCATTTACACGTCGTACCAGGGCGGCCCCTGTCGGAATCTGCCAGCGCGATATCGTCAGCATATATAACTGCGACCATGGAGGTTGCTGATCTTTTTCTTGCTGCTGGACAGATCCCTGATGTACTCCTACGGGTATGGGGAAGGGTTTGGTGTCGCCAATAGTGGTCCGAACTATGGAATCGGAATCACGGTACATATCCCGAACAATGTCAATATAGGTCTCTGGCACCCCTTTTACCACACCCGTATATAAGTAGATTGCCCAAAACGCTGGCTTAGTTACATCTTTAGATCGCAATACTTCCATCGACTGCGGTAGAAATCAGCTCTATAATCACCTGAAGAATGAAAATATAATAAAATTCAAACAAAAATTAAACTACAATATAAATATAACTAGACTTACAAAATAATAAACTATAAGTAAAAAAAAAAGAAGACTGAAGAATCAATTCGTAATAACCAAAATGCTGGTTTATACTTCGCACAACAATCCAGCGTGGCAATGCAGCCAGCCTTCTGGGCACATTTCCCTATGTTATTAATGTGTTATATAATCTTTAATTAGGTAATTTTTATTTTTTATATTTTTTTCAATTAATTTTATGATTTAAATTGTGTTTTTAGATCATATCAAGCAGAAATAAATATTAAATTGAGAGGAGGTTAAAGTTTAATTTGTAAAAGCCATAGGAATGCTTTAGTAATTTAATACAGGCTTCCGATTCTATTAATTTTTAATGTGAATGAACGGTTAGTTTACCCTTTTAACATTTTACTCACTTAACAATAGGTAGTAACCGTATTTTAGTATTTACAAAGCAAGCCCACAAAATTGATCGGCGCCGTAACTCCAGGCAATTTTTCCATTGTGTAGTATTAGCCTGTCTTAAAATTACCATGATTAATAGCGGAGTTGTTTCACTTTTTTTGTTAACCGAGCGCGGGTTACCTTATATTTGAAGTTTGTTACGGTATCCCAAAACTTTGCCTCAAGTCCGTCGTCCCAGGAGTAATTACTTATCGATCAATTGTTACATGTATATTCAATGTAATTTGTGACCAAGGAACATGAGGGACAAAGTGGCGAAGTTTGCCAAGCGTACAGTTTAGTTTGTTTACCCTCTTAGTGTATTATTAAGTCCGATATATGATAGAAGGCAATGTATCCATAGTTAATTATTTCCATTTATAAATATAATTTATAATCATAGAAGAAGAATATGTAATAAATACGACATTCCACATTTGTACTATTTACCAAAGAAAGCTCCAATTCACTTTTCTATGTTTGATTTAAAACAACCCAGTAAAACTTTCAATGAAATTATTTCAAACATATTTTTATTTTAAATCTTTTTTTTATTTATTGCATGAGTTCAGCATACAGGCAGACGGCCCACTTGATGGAAAGCGGTTACCATCGCCTATGGACATTTGCAACACCAAAGGCTACAAATGCGCTGTTGCTCTCCTAAGGGAGCCTGGAACCTGGTCACTAATGCCGGAACACAACTCAAGGTTGTTATGGCGGCATACTCTAAACCAGGGATGGTAGCTATCCAGTCCGGAAAATGCCGTACCACCTGGCTGTGGGTTGTTAAGTCGCCTCTTACTGCAGGCCGCCCGGCCGCAGGACATTGTATTCTTTCTCCGTTCCTGCATGGATTAAATCTGTTACAATCTTTTAAATAATACTTAGAAACAAATAAAATATTTGTTTGTATACAGTTGCTCAAGGAGAAATAAAGTTATAAATAAAATATGGGTCCACATAGCTGTCGGACGGGAACGTTTCCAAGTTGGATGGCAATGCTTATACGTTACCCTAAATACAGCCAACCTTTTAATCACGTGAGACTTCTACCAACCGGGATGATAAGTCTTGATAAAGATAATAAGCCGCGGAACCCCATAGCCCCAGAGTCTTGACACCAAAAGCCACAAATATCTATCAATTACCAATGAAAACGTAATAACTTGATTTAATATTTAAACAGAATATTAGAAATAAAACAATATGTTTCCACGGTTACGCACGTAAAATTACAGAGAATAATTGTATTTTCTTGTAAGACAGTGAAACTGACTACAACTACAACAATTTAATGTACGAGGATTATCATAATATCTAACATTATTCTTATAAGACGGAATATACGAGTACTTCATCATTAAGAAATAGTTGAAGAACATTTTTAGTACAGCAAAAAATATACGGTTTTATCAATGAAAGCATTTTGTGCCAAATTATAAAAGACGATAATAGCATGGATCAAGGACTTTTTAAAATTTATTATAACATGTATCAGACGCCCAATTTTGTGACAGATAGTTTGTAATTATTAATATGTACATATATGAAAATAAACATATTTTATGTGTGACAAGTTTCCTTCCACTAAATATTAAATATAACTAGATATTATTGTTTCCGTATATTAAATTCAGACACAACCTCTTCATACAAATAAACCATAACATGTCTTATTAATTATACATAAAACCTCATAAAAATAAGTATATGGCGCCATAAAATAACCATAACCGTGACAGTACTCGACTAGGGACGGCGTGTAAGTAAGAGATTGAGCTTACTTCCTCATACAAGCCGTACGATATATTCACATAACAACAATATTTAAAGACACTGGCACACGCAACAGTTTCATATTTTGTAACCTGCTGGGCGGTTAGTTTTAGCGTATCAAGTTACTAACAGTTTTTCATACATATTTTTTTTAATAGTAGTCAAAAATCTGCATCTTAAAGTTTCCTAAATACTTACTCAATTGAAACAAGTTGTTATTGTACGAGTTGGATTTGCACATATAATTAAATATACTTCATTGCATAACATTAAGATACAGTTCAAGTTTTCATTGATATTTTCTCAAAAGTATATGTATAAATATTATAATCTAATGAACACTAATTAGTTTATACAAATTTAAAAAAAAAAACATAGAAGATATAACAATTATTATTAATTAGTATTTCATTGTATTTATTTCTAACGCCACTTGTAACAAATAGCAACTGGACTGTTACTACTATCGCCATCTGTTCGAAAACTAAAAAACTAATATCAATTAAACATGTAAACAGAATATTGTTTAGTTAAAGTTATGAATATCAAAGAGGCAAGTGAGGTGTGTTAGAATAAGCCTAAATGGCACTCTGTTGTTCGTGCCTACCCCGCAAGGGAACTGGCGTGAAGTTATGTATGTATGTATGTATGTTTAGTTAAAAATACGCCGGGATCTTTTTATTTAAATGCAAATAAATAATCAGTAATTAATTATTTATTATAAGGTAGAAAATTCGCCAGCCCTCCTAAAGCATCGTTTTGTACTAGTTAATATATAATTAATAAGACACATTACACGAGATAACTAAGTGGCTAACGCCTCCGTGTTGTGTCAAGTAGCGTGAGTTCTAATACAGGCCGGGAAGCATCCACCACGATGTAATGTGTATATTATTAAACTCGCTTACCTTGTGCTGTCGACCTGTGTGTTAAACCCGCGAATTCATCTTAAGCAACGTGGCGGATGCAATCCCGAACTCAGCATTGAGACGTATACATATAGCTGGGCGCATAAACAATTGGTCTCTAAAAAATATATATAAAATCTTTATCATATAATCATAAGTATTCATGATTATATATCTTATTGTTCGGTTTATAAGTACTTGTACTTAAACCGAAGATGAACCTAAGATACTGTTTACCGCTAAAACACAGATTTAAAAAGTATACAAGCCAGAGCAACACGGAGAGCTCAATTAAAATGTTATTTCAAAGGTTTTTTTTATTGCAGGAGTTCAGCAGACAGGCAGACGGCCCACTTGATGGAAAGCGGTTACCATCGCCTGTGGACATTTGGAACACCAAAGGTGCTACAAATGCGCTGCTGCTCTCTTAAGGGAGACTGGAACCTGGTCACTAATGCCGGAACACAATTCAAAGTTGTTATGGCGACATACTTAAGACAAGAGGTGGTAGCCATCCAGTTGGGCAAATGCCCTACCACCTGACTGTGGGTTATTTGGTCGCCTCTTACGACAAGCCGCCCAGCCGCAGGAAATTGTTTTCTTTCTCCGTTCCTGCACGGCCAGCTCCAATATGCTTACATTCATATAAATTAGAAACACATTTGAACTGTGGCACAGAAACCTCATGGCTTTATTCGTGCTGCAGGGAGTCGTTTACACAATATTGTTATATCAAAAATAGGAGCAGAGGTGAGTAACTGTTATCATGATTCTGGCGTTTAGTTCTCATTTGATAATAAAAACGGGGTTATCAACATTCTAGTATATGGTTCTCATTTTAGTCCCAGGTCTACACATGTGAGCGTGATGGTCCCCTTTGGGAATCAACACAGAATATTTTTAAATTATATTCGATTGATTTGTGGTTATTTTTGGGTACATAAATCAGCAATTGCCAAAGCTTAAAATGTCACGTGTGCTTACGACCTAACGGCACGGCAATGTTGTTGTCCGAACTTATTATCGTTTAATTTATGGCCACACATTACCGCTTAAGGCGCCATTAAGCCGCGCCGGGAAAGACCCGAGAAGGAATAAATAAACCGGCAAAGTTCACATGATGAACAACCCTGGCTCGTTTGGCCGGCGGCGGTGTGCATGCCACGGCTCTCGGTCTGTCTCAGCTCAGCACGTTTTCTTTAATCTGTTCCCGTCACAGGTCATAAACAGTTTATTGTCCTATTGGGTAGGTTAAAGACAATTAATATCTCCCTGAAAAATGATGTACTGAGATATACTTTAATGCTATGCCCTCTACTTTAGCACCAACAGAAGATCAGCGTTTGTTATTATCTACCAGCATTTGCTGAGTTAGGGCCTGTCTAGAGTAAGGTAACCTTTTGCTTTTGTTAAACTGTGTATAATTCCCATTTTTAATAACTCTAAATAAACATTATTTGCTTTCTTACTTTACTCGCGCTGTAACTGTACTTTATATTCATATCTTTCGAATCCCGCAAGATATTAAAATTAAATATAGACGTAAAATTAATATAATAAAAAAAACAGTACCGCTTTCAAACTAAAAAGCAAAAAATAAATATTTAACCGCCTTCTAGAATACACAAGTAAAACATTAAAAAAAACAAATATGCAAAATTTTTATGTTATTTTCAAAACACAGGCAGACGTTTAAATTTTGTGGAGTTAATTCTTTAAGAATGTTTTTTTATGCAAGGCCCCCAGTATGGATATTTTATGAGGAGTGGAATAATACAAGTATTAACTCCAAAGGGTTACGTTTTTTTTTCATTATACATAATTACATACATACAGAAACATACAGACGAATTGAGAAGCTCCTCCTTTTTGAAGTCGGTTTAAAAAGCGGTTCGAACTTCAACTCACTAAAACAAAGCTGTGCTTGCAATAACATTGGCTTAACGAGTGTCAATGCTGACTTGTAATCTCTATAAATTTATATTTCATAAACAATCTAAATGTAATTTACAAGTTAGACTTAATAAGACATTACATTTTAAAGAGGAACCTTCCATATAATATACAAGTCTAACTCATACACTTACCACTTGTTACATAGTACAGTCCCTTATTATCCAAGTTATAATTAAAACCTTATTATGCAAATTTGTATAATTACCATGGCTACCCACGCGCCTTCACTCACGTTAGCTTCATATCTATATGTATATCTCACAAGAACTATTTATTACATTGCAGGGAAAAGAGTATTCCATGTTCTTTTCTGATCCGATATATAACAATAATACTTTATATATTAAAGACAACACACACAATAATATTAGTAGTATTTTTCCTTATATCCGAATGAGTAATCAATGACTAATAATAATTTAGTCTTCTTAAAAAATGACCAAATCATTGCGCAGTCTTTATCGGCTACTCCCTTCAGGATGTTGTTGTTGATTCTTTGCAATCTACTCAGTAACAAAGCTATTTGTTTCGCCGTAAAGTATCAAATCAATCCATATATGTGCGCTTCGGCCAGATTTACTTACTTTATTTTAAAATCAGTTGGAGTCTAAATTCATCTAAAGGGAACAAACAAATGTATAGACATAAAAACATTCGAACAACTAAATAACTTTTACCTATATGGTAACTGTGCCTTCTTTTTCTAACTACGGGCGGAGCCTGGACTTTATTATATTTTTTTATAATGGATATCCATTAAACCGTGTTTGGTTTCCTAAAAATCTTATTATTCGAATATTCGAAGTACTTACTTATAAAATTATTGCTAAGCCTAGAACATAGGTCGAGACACAAATCTAGTATTATGAAACTGAATCGACGTATCGCCCCAAATGTATCTGCAGTTTTTGGATGGGTATACTACATCCTGCAAGACATCGAAAATGGTGGTTATTTAAACAGTATTTTATTAGCAACTAAAGATTTCCCTAGTACTGAATCGAAGCTTTGAAGCGAGGACCTACCGAAACCTCTAGACAGACTGACGGACAAAAGTACTAAAAAATGTATATCGTAGTAAATATCGCTTAAATTTTGGAATGTACTACTCTGTCAAAAGAGTATCGGGAAAAGGTCAATAATACACAAAATGTTACTTATTCATTCAAATTTATTTTATCGCCTAGTAAAGTATGCTCCTTCAAAAACGATACACTTACGCAAACGAATAATCCAATTATCAAAACATTTTTTAAACGCTTTTTCCGGAATTGAGTTTAGTTCTCGTTACGAATTCTCCTTTATGTCTTCTACCGAATGAAAACGGTTTAAGAAAAAGATAGAAGTCGACTGGCGCCATATCTGATGAGTAGGCTTGATGGTATTTGTTGAGTTTTTGGTCTAAAATTCGTTCACAATGATGGTCTTGTGCGAAAGCGCATTATCGTGGTGCAAAATCCAAGAATTTTCTTTCCACAAATCTGTCCTTTTTCGTCGAATTTGCTCTCTTAACCGCCGCATAATGCTCAAATGACATACTTTAGTTATCGTTTGACCTTCCAGTAAGAATTCCGAGCGCACAACACCGCGGTAGGCAAAGAAAACAGTCAACAGGACTTTGACTTTTTATCAACTTTGAAGTAGTTTTTTTAATAACAATACAATAACAATGCTTTTCAGGAATGTTGGGTCGGAATTGATTCGTTCTAGCATGCCCTCAGCGACTTTTATACTATTGAGTTTTTGGAGAAAATTCAGGTCTTTTGGGACTTTTTATTTATTGCAGGAGTTCATCAGACAGGCAGATGGCCCACTTGATGGAAAACGGTTACCATCGCCTATGGACATTTGCAACATCAAAGGTGCTACAAATGCGCTGCTGCTCTCTTAAGGGAGACTGGAACCTGGTCACGAATGCCGGAACACAACACAAGGTTATTATGGCGGTATACTCTAGATCAGGGGTGGTCGCCATCCAGTCGATTAAATACCCTATCACCTAGCTGTGGGTTGTTTTGTCGCCTCTTACGGCAGGACGCCCGGCCGCAGGAAATTGTATTCTTTCTCCGTTCCTGCACGGATAAAAACTAGCCTAGCGGCAATATTTTTCATTCCCAAGTGATTATTTAAAATGATACGGATCGATTCATGAGACACAGAAAGTTCAGTGGCTATTTCCCTCAAACTTAAACGAGGAATTTCAGACACTATTTCCTTTACTTTTGCCTTGTTAACTTCAGTTGAAGACGTTGATGGCCTACCGGGGCGGGGTTAATCTTCCAGTACATCTTGATCGCTTTTGAACGCTTTGTACTTACTACTCATAGATACGTGTTGTTGATACAGTTAATTGACCATAAGCCTTCTGTAACATTTTCAGTGTCTCTCTTGGCGATGCAAAATTTTATACAAACTTTTTGTTCGATGTTTTTGTCCATTATGAAATTCGCGTGTATTGAATTTCATAATGGACTAGATATGATTTAACTAAAAAATCACTGTAATCTAAATGACGGATGCAACTCAAATTCTGCGCTAAAATGAAAAACAGTTGTGCCAATCTAACAACAACAAAAAAATTGAATTTGGAACCATAAACAAATCATCCAACCCCGACACTTTTTTGACAGAATATATTTTAAAATCACAGATAGGCGCTTCAATTTCATTGATATAGATTAATATGATAGATTTTATAGCTAAAGTAAATAAAAACAGTGAATAATTCAAAAGCAATTACAGTTTTATATAAACCAAATTATAATATTTCTTTTCAAACAAATCTAATCACTATATAATTAAAAATTGATCTCCAAGACGTTAAAACTATATAATCAGTAAAGGGCAAAGTTTAAAATCTTAGAAAGTAGACATTGATTTTAGTAATGTTACAACTTCGGCAATCCACATGGAAATGGGTGTTGTAGGAACATTTTGAGTTTTCCTCATTGCCACGTACAAGCTGTTATATTACGATTGCAATCCATTAAGCGAGGCCTAACTGCTAAGGACGACAACAAAGGGCAACCAATTCTAAATAGTATTATAGTAAATTCACTCAATTGTTCACGCAACCCGATTTCTAAGCAACTATTCATATTAGACATTATAGAGAATTCTAGAAGATATTATTAAAAGTAATAATTAATTCATGTTTATGTTAAAAAATAAAAATTATGTTAAAAATATGTATACATGTTACATGCCTGTTTCCTATATACATACTGTTCACGAAGTTAAGGACACCGAAAATTTACAAGGTGAAACGGAACGCACTGTTTAAATTATGACAGTTCAACGGTTAAAAGGCTTCTTCCCCGTCTTCAAAAAACCTCAGTGAGACGTAATACACGTAGTTAACTATTTTTCAAGCTTTTCATTTTAATATTACCAGAAGAGTATCTCCATCATATTCATTGGTCCTTCGAGCCGGATGGGCCTTATCTGATGCAGGATCAGCGTTAAGGAATTTATTCAATATTGGAGAATCATAGAGGGCATACAATGACTCGAGCTTTTGTATTCTTAGCTCTAATTTTAAGATATCATGAGATGTAATTGATGCTAAATCTAGTGACTGTAGAAATGTATCAAAAATACCCATACGACCTTTGAAACTGTTACGTTTCTTGATAAGGTCTTCGAACTCCCTTGCCGCCGCCGTTTCCTGCTTATCACTTCTGGACATTGTGGGAGAGGAATGTGATATCCTGGAACGTAATTAAATTGATATTACAGTATGGTTCAAGAATATTTAGCTATGAGTTTACTAAATGGACTTACAGTTCGAAGGTATTTAAATTTATACAGCAAAAATGTTAAAATAAAATTTATATTATGAGACAATGATAAAATAAGGTGAATTATTATTAATGTACAAACAAATTAATTTATTATTTAGACCTACTCGTCGAGTGATAATATGAACAAATTCGGATAAAACTATATATTGTTGTTAATTAATGTTGCTTTTATGCAAACAGTATGATGAACATACAAATTAACTTAAAATTATACAAAATTATAGTTTCAAATAATAAAACCGTTATTTTGCTCAAATACAAATAGGTTGAAAAATTAATGGTTTTGTATGTACTAACCTTATTCGAAACACATTAATAGCTTTAATATTACCTATGAAGAGTGTTGGGTTAAACTAAACGACAATCTTTAAGATAAATCAATATCCTAGTCACTTTATACCACTTCTTGATCTTGCCGTAGATTTTGTTATGCCCTTGATAATTCTCCAATATTTAATAAATTCCTTAACGCTGATCCTGCATCAGATAAGGCCCATCCGGCTCTGGAGGCCAATGAATATGTGGTGGTCGGGACCAGACTTTTTAAAGGAAACTTCCATCAACTGGCCTTCTAATTTTTCAGTTAATGAAGTATTACCAGAGACACGTGCTGAAATATCTTACCTAGCGACAGCTAACGACTCTTCTAAACTTACAAAATTAATTGATTTTGACAGATTTTCGAATCTGAATCGCCTTAAACGTGCGGTAGCATATGTACTGCGATTCAAAAATGCATGTCGGAAGCAATTATCGAATGAAAAATATCTATCTCACACCGAGTTAGATGATGCTTTAAATGTAATAATTCGTGTATCACAAGCAGAATCATTTATTGAGTATAATATTTTGATTAATAATAATAAATTACCTAATAAAAGTCCATTATTAAAATTCAATGTATTTTTAGATCAATTTAATGTTATGCGAGTAGGTGGTCGTCTTGGAAATTCTGATTTTGATTATGATAAGAAACACCCCATTTTAATACAGTCCACACATCGATTTTCTAAATTATTATTTGAACTTGAACATATCAAGCTTATGCATGCAGGTCCCCAATTATTACTAGCGTCAATCAGAGAGACTTATTGGCCTATAGGCGGCCGTAATTTAGCTAAAGCATGTTATCGTCGTTGCGTAAAATGCTCGCGAATGCAAGGCACTGTTATAGCTCCACTAATGGGTAATTTACCACGGCAGCGTCTCTCCTCTGGAGGCTATCCCTTTAGAACGATTGGAGTGGACTACGCAGGCCCGATTTCCTCCGCCAGTCGTCAAGGACGAGGCTGTAGAATTGTAAAGGTGTACATCGTCATATTTGTTTGTTTTGCTACAAAGGCAATACACTTGGAGCTGGTGGGAGATTTAACAAGTAATAATTATTTATTAGCCCTGCGTAGGTTTATATCTCGTCGTGGAAAACCCTCTCAGATTTACTCCGATAATGGCACTACCTTTGTAGGAGCATACAATGACTTAGCTAAGTTTCTCAAGAATAATGCTCAATGTTTATCTAGTGATCTGGCGAATGAGGGCATAGAATTCCATTTTATCCCTGCTTATTCACCGCACTTCGGTGGCATTTGGGAGGCGGGTGTGAAATCCACTAAATTTCATTTAGTCAGAGTGTTGGGAAATTGTAACTTGACTTATGAGGAACTAAATACTACTTTAGTCCAAATTGAAGCAATTTTGAATTCCCGGCCACTGACACCACTGTCGTCTCATCCAGAAGATATGATGCCCTTAACCCCTGGACATTTTTTAATTGGCCGCCCTCTTACTTCACTACCTATGAAGGACCTCCAAGATAACAATTTCACCTATCTAAATAGATTTCATCGTATCGAGCAGCTTCGGCAACATTTTTGGAAAAGGTGGAGCAAGGAATATATTTCAGAGCTTCAGTTGCGAACAAAATGGCGTACTGAAAATAGTCCTCTGAAGATAGATGCTCTTGTCGTGTTGAAGGAGGATAATCTTCCACCTTTAAAGTGGAAATTAGGGCGGATAGTAGCTGTACACCCTGGATCTGACAACGTAGTACGTGTTGCTGATATAAAAACCTCCAGCGGCGTCATTCGACGTTCATTTAGCAAATTATGTCCACTGCCCTTAGATGATGGATCAACGGTTGAAAGGCAAGCTTTCAACGCCCGCGGGCATGTTCACGAAGTTAAGGACACCGAAAGTTTACTAGGTGAAACGGAACGCACTGTTTAAATTATGACAGTTCAACGGTTAAAAGGCTTCTTCCCCGTCTTCAAAAAACCTCAGTGAGACGTAATACACGTAGTTAACTATTTTTCAAGCTTTTCATTTTAATATTACCAGAAGAGTATCTCCATCATATTCACATACATACATACATAATTTCACGCCAGTTCCCTTGCGGGGTAGGCACGAACAACAGAGCGCCATTCAGGCTTATTCTTACACACCTCACTTGCTTCTTTGACATTCATAACTCTTATCATGCACGCTCGTCTGTTCTTAAGGCTCCTGACATCACCTTCTGCTAGTACACGATCAATTTGATAATGGAAGGTGTGTTGTGGCGTTCCACGACTGTTTCCTATAGAGGTAGGTAAATACTGTGGAACTCTTCTACTCAAGATCCTAGCGTTAAAAAAGGGTACAAAAGTAAATATACGTCTTTGCTGCCCTACAAAACTCAGCTATGTACTCTTCCTAAACCTGTTTTGATTGATGAACCTATTTAGGCATAAGGTGGTTTGGCGCACGAGCCTATCGAGGGCGCTAATAGTTCGAATGGCTAAATAGGCCTTTCACCCGAGATTAACACCAGAGTGTACCGAATTGAAAAGCAGACTATTCATTTCGAATACGAGGAAAGTAAATAAAAACCGATTCGTTAAACAAACAACTACTTCTGTAATAAAATCAGGCGTTAACTCTATATCTAAATCTGATGATGTCATTTAATACGTCACATATGAAACGTCAAGTATATTTCTTTTTCTGTGGCATTCTACCAGCCAGTATTCTTTGTCACTGATGATAGTTAATATTTAGTTCTAATTTATGTAAATTAAATAATAATTACGTGAAAAGAAATTGTTGTTATTTTTTATTACAATTTATGCCGCGATTTAACAGTGGCTCTAAAGAAAGTTAGGACATGAGTCGCATGTATTATCTATGATTCGCTTAGTTT
Organism: Dendrolimus kikuchii; assembly: GCA_019925095.2. Taxonomy (NCBI): domain Eukaryota; kingdom Metazoa; phylum Arthropoda; class Insecta; order Lepidoptera; family Lasiocampidae; genus Dendrolimus; species Dendrolimus kikuchii. Next base: position 16,496,411 of record CM034389.1, read on the forward strand.
TCTAAATTTTTTGACAGCAGGGAGAATCGTTTCCCACGAACGAAAAGTGCTGTTTTCATCCCTGTCATTAGGCAATACGAGAACTGGAAAAGAAGCTTACAACATATACACTTACTCAATATACCTACACATCATACCGGAGTATTCTTGGGGCAAAGATACGTTTGTTAAATTATGAAAGAAGAAAGAATACTATGGAATTATTATCGTCCAGTAAAAATAAAGTAATACGTAATACGCGCTCCATTCACGGTTGGCACCATGTGTCTATTTTTTGCTTTTATAGAAAATCTCAATTAAAACTTTCAATCGACCTCTTATTATTTGAAACATGTTATTTTCATCTATCATAAATTGAAAGTCTAAGTCTAAGTCTAATTGTCAGGAGCCTTAAGAACAGACGAGCTTGCATGACAAGAGTTATGAATGTCAAAGAGGCAAGTGAGGTGTGTAAGAATAAGCCTAAATGGCACTCTGTTGTTCGTGCCTACCCCGCAAGGGAACTGGCGTGAAGTTATGTATGTATGTATGTATAAATTGAAAGTCCTAATCCTAATAAGTCCTTTTCAATATGATACATTTCATTGAAAAGAAGATAATTAAGAATTTTAATTTGTGACTGTTTTAAGTTTAAAAAATATCTTAGGTGCTATATTCCTCTAGTACTAGTTACTATTTAGAAAATGTCTACGATTTAGCTATAGAACCTTAAAAATCATTTAGTTAAACGTCGTATCTCAAAAAGTCAACTCATCAGATTTTGTTCAAACCAATTTTCATGGTATATGTTTTAAACTTTGTCAGCTTACTTTTTTTCTTAATTTTATTCATTATGAAAAAAATTATTTTCATAATTCATTCATAGCAAATGTCATAGATTTAAACCTAGTAATTATTGATAAAATTCACTGTGACACACACAGACAGATAGATGGATGGACATGACTATTTTATAAGGGTACTACTTTGCCAAAACGGTTATTGAATCCTGAGGAGACCTAGTGCTGTAATATTCGATTCAAATAACATCGTCTAAATAAATATTTGCAAAGAACTACTAGTTTATAGCAGCCACCCTTTTACATAAAAATGCAAATATACAAAAAAGATCATAGAATCAGAAGAAATGTATTACTGCAAGAATCAGAAGCCTAAACCAAAAAGCAAAGTAATATTTGATAATATGGTTTATTTACTTAATATTAGGGCTCGGCAAACGAAAATAAGTTTACATACAAAAGCATTGTGATAGCTGTTCTTAAAATAAAGATATAATACAACCGAGTAAGGCAATACGGTCACTAAGCTATAGAAATTTGGATTTAAATTTAGACGCTCGCTTCTTTGAATAAAATAGATACCTGTACAAAAATGTTTTGCCGCATGAAATTACTTCTTTGAACCATAGAGTACATTTTGGGCTGACACAGGTAGGCTTGGAAGATTACCTAGACATGCAGACGACGATAAGCGCCGAGTCGTTATAGAGGTTGTCGTAGACCCTCAAAATATAAACATCGTCCAGATGTCGCAGATAAGGGCGGAGAGCTTTTTGCCCTAATGGCAGATTACTTGAGCCGAATGTGTTGCGTGCCGCCGCCCGACGCCCGAACTGTAGAAATACGCCGGTGTCCCGTCTTGTGACGCCGTGGCTTATTGAAATAGAAAATTTCTTACAATCTGATACAATTTAATAATTCTTTGATGTTTTTTAAATGAGACAGTTTTTTTTTCAATATTTTCACGACCGTAAGAAAAGTACGTTTTAACTGGTTTTGATTATAATCTGTTCTATTTAACTGACTTCCAAATGAAGGAGGTTCTCAATTCGTTTGTATGTTTCTATTGCATGTGTGTTACGCAATTACTCCATCAATTGTGTACCGATTTTCAACATTTTTCCTTTTTCAAAAGTGTTCAAGGTGGTCCCATGCTCACCATGTCACAATTTGATGAGATGATCTCAGAGAAATCGAAAGTAAGTACCAGGGCACATGCGGGTAGACGACAGTCACTTCCCGCGGCCAAGGAGAATGGTGAGTTTTAGTGGGTTTCCGACAATAGACCGGCAAGTCTTCACATGCCCATGATCATAGTCAAGATCATCTCATGGTGAGATGTCTGTAAGTGGATTATGCCTCGTAAAGAAGGCTTTTATAGAATATATTAACATATAGTAACCAAATTCAAATTGAAAAGTTTTTATTAAAAATATATTCCACTGAAGAACGCTTTTTGAAGGTCATACATATAAGTTAAAATTTAACTTTACTTCTTACTCTATGTACACCGCTTTTCAACGTGTTATTGCTGTTAAGGAGAAGAAGTGGCAAGCAACTCCCCAGCAACACGTCTAGCTAAGAATATATTAACTCAAACTAACTCAAATAACAAACATAAAAAAATGGATAAAGTTGAGGAGAATTAAAAATTACATTAAAATTACTCATTAAAGCTTAACATATGAGTCAATGTATGATCACTGCTAGATTGTAGAAGCCAGAACAATTTAATTTTTAAGTTTGTTTTAATATTAAATTCATTTAGTCTATGTTTATATGATTAGAAATTCCCACACTCCTTCATTAGTGTTAAACTTCTGTTCTAATCTCGTAAGATCTCTCTCATTGTCCGCTGCAAAAATAAATTCATATTTAGTTTCTAAGGTATACGTCCATGCCCATTTTTTATATTCAAGTATATCAAGTGGACAGAAACATACCAATATAATTCAAAATTGGTAATAGTGGATTTTAATAGAATTACTTAGAAATTCTAATTATAATTATGTAAATGTACCTATTTTAATTAACATTATTAACATATGAGTGTTTTTATTTTGGATTACCACGTAATGACTGTATATTAATAATATGACTAACTACAGTTATCCCCGCGGTTACGTCCCTTATTTAGAAAAAAACTTAATTGGTTTTCTTATATATAAACCCTTAGTGAAAAAATATAATTATCTAAGTGATGGTGAAGGCCGCTTAAAAATCAATTGCGTGGTTTGAGAGGAGTAAGCGCATATATAGAAAGACAAATAGACAAACGCAGAATGCGACTTTGTGTTGTACTATGCAAAGATAATTATATACTGCACTACTCGTTTTCTTCGAAATCGTGAATTGGATGTCTTATAATTATCCACAAAACGTTACAAATGACGTATAAATTGATCAGACCGAACATGAAAAATTGAAATATTTGTACCGCAAAAATAAATCGTCGATAAAATGTAAACAAAACATATATATTACAGAATATCTTTCAAATTGAACCTATGTTTGCACAAACATTCATATCATATTGTGACTAAAACATATACTCTTATACGCTGCTTCGTCCGCGTAAAAATTGGAGTTATATAGCTCGGGCTCTCTTTAATTATTCGGGTAAAATTTACCAATTTTCATATAAAAATATTTTACATAGCCGTGAAAAAAGGAACAATTAACTAACCAAATAACCATCGTGCCATGTTCAAACTCTGTGTTCACATATTTCGATACTAGGTTTTCGCTAGACTGTATTTTTATTAGGGGACCGTAGCCGTTTTAGCTAAAACAAAATCCATTTAAATTTATTGTATTCTTTCGGCAGAAGAACAGAAAGTGTCATTTCCTTAAATACCCCATATCATAGTCCTTTCAAAACCACGTCTGGTAAGCTCAAACCATACCCCTAAGATGAATAAGTGAATCGCTTTTCTGAGAAGCGTAATGGCTGATGAAAATGCGGGTAAAGACCAGATGACGAGCGATACAATATTAGTAGGAGGTTGAATCGCTATTCTGAACAATTCCTCAGAAGACGGCATCAAACGCAAAAGACGCGAATTATAACAGTATAAATAATGTTATAACTCTTCTACACCTGGGATAATGTTAGTGTTGATAATGTGTCTGTATACTTCTTACTTTTAGCGTTAAAATGATTGACGTTAATACATACATAGTTATATATGTGCATAGTTATAAAGGAGATCAATGTTGAACGTCATTAATAATGTAGCAACTCAAATAACGCATTAAACTCTTGGCTACATCTTCGTGACAAAGTCAATAACACGAACCTACCCCAGATGTAGCAGAGGCATTGGAGTACCAAAGCATATTGAATTAACAAAATAACTGACGATAAATTCTTAACAAATTTCTTTTAAATAGAGAAGTACGAACATGGCGATACTACGCACGATATCGGTTGACAAAATACCTCCCTTGCTAGGTGCACGGTTTGTTTGTGGTAATTAGGTTGCCCTAATGAATACAGGGTGGGGTTCATCCGTAGTTGTCTGGGTAATTAACAGCTGTGATAGGAAATATTAATATTTATAAGCCTGAGAGCAAATTTTCCTAATACGGTAGAGAAATGTTGTTATAAATTTTACATACTGTTTTCACTTTTAATACTCGGTTATTCAAAGTGGCATTTCATTTTATATTAGGAAATATTAGCATATATTGTTTAATACATTTTTCAGTATTTTATAGTTATAAGTAACACCTTGGTTTAAAGTATGCCGCCGTTATAACCTTGAATTGTGTTCGGGCATTAGTGGCCAGGTTCCAATCTCCCTTTATAGAGAGGCAGTACATTAGTAACACCTTGGTGTTAGAAAAGTCCATAAGCGAACGTTCCCACTTTCCATCAGGTGGGCCGCCGGCCTCTCCGCTAAACGTATAGAATAAAAAAGTACTGTTGGAACCCGGCTTATGTAATAGAACGCCAACGCCAAACTCAACAGCTTCAAGAAGTGTTTTATTAAAATTACGAATAAAAACGGATTTTTTGTTTGTAACAAAGAATTTTAAGCGCAGTCTTGTTTGATATGTATGCATTCATTTAGTAAAACCTCCCATAGGCCAAACTGTTGTTCTTCTACTGAAGCCAAGCACCTGAGTTCTTGTGGCAACTCGAAAAGACACATTATATAAAACAGATGAGATATTCCACATAAAAACACAACTTTTGTTTAAAATAATAAATGTCATAGAACTATAACACATTGCCATTGAAATTTATTTATATGCTATGTTTTCTAACATGAAACTGTAGGTGTGGGAATATAGCCTAAAGCTCTTTCTTGCCACGCAATAAAATCTACCTACATACAAAAAAAAAAACTAAATATAGACACTAGTACAAATTGCATTAGGTGACAACATTATACATTATTGTAATTACCAGTACATAGAACCACTTGTTGATCATATAATGTTATACAAACATAATAGGTTGGGGAAAAAGTCTTTTCGCATATAGTATGTATGAACTTGTAACAAGATCTCTTTGGCTATACCATTTGTATCTGGCTGGTTTTGGTATCATTAAGAGTTTTAATTTTAAATGTGTGATTTTCATTTGTTTTTCTTATTGTTAAAATGAGTGAATTTAATGAAGAAATTCGATACATTTTAAAATTTTACTACAAAAAAGGTAAAAATGCAACACAAGCAGCGAAAAAACTTTGTGATGTTTATGGACCTTATGCAGTATCTGTGAGAGTAGCGCAAATTTGATTTAAACGTTTTTAATCCGAAAATTTTGTATTCAAATATGCACGTCGCTCTGGTCGCCCTGTTACGGACAAAATTGATGCCATTTTTGACAAAGTGGAGCAAGATCGGCATATTAGTAGTTACAATGTAGCTGGAGAACTGGCAATTGACCACAAAACAGTTTTGGCGCATTTGAAAAAAGCTGGGTACACAAAAACCTCGATATTTGGTTGCCTCATGAGCTCACTGAAAGAAACCTAATGAACCGTGTACTCATTTGTGATTCTTTATTACGACGTAATGAAACCGAACCATTTTTGAAGAAGCTGATAACTGGTGATGAAAAGTGGATCACGTACGACAAGAACATGCGAAAAAGATCGTGGTCAAAGGCCGGTCAAGTTTCACAGACTGTGGCGAAACCCGGGTTAACTCGCAACAACTGTGTATGGTGGGATTGGAAGGGCATTATTAATTATGAACTGTTACCGCCAGGCAGGACCATCGATTCTGAACTGTACTGCGAACAACTGATGAGATTAAAGCAAAAAGTTGAGAGAAAGCGGCCGGAATTAATCAACAGTAGGGGTGTGGTTTTTCACCATGATAACGCTAGACCTCACATATCTTTAGTCACTCAGCAAAAATTGCGAATGTTTGGCTGGGAGGTGTTAATGCATCCACCGTATAGTCCTGACCTTGCACCTTCAGATTTTCACCTGTTTCGGTCTCTGCAGAATTCCTTAGGTAGTGTCAGGTTAACATCACGAGAGGACTGCCAAAACCACTTGTCGCCGTTTTTTGATCAGAAGCACCAAAATTTTTATAGCAATGGGATCACGTCCCTACCTACAAGATGGCAAAAAGTTATCTAACAAAATGGCACCTAAATACTTTAGTCAAATATAAATAAACTTTATAAAAAAAACCTTTTGAATTTTTATATAAAATGCGAAGAAACTTTTTCCCCAACCTAATATGTTCAGTGAAAACAAACATAAATTCCATTAAAAGGATATTTTAGTATTCGTTTTATAAATGGTTATATTTATGTAAGTTAACGGTCACACATAAAGTCTCGCGTTGTTAAATCTGATTTTATTTTTATTGCTTTAACAAAAACAAATCGTTTTATGTTCAGATTTAAATTTCAGTGTTCCACCGGGGGCAGAATATCCCCGCTGTAATAAGGCGATGTTTTTATTACGCTGAGCCCTTCTAATAAGCGGACAGTCGCTGTTTGTTCACAAACAATCTCATCCCATTTCGTAATTTTACACCTATATCCACTGCAAAACGAAACAAAATTACACAGGCTAAATAAGTTGAAAAAACAAGGCTGCGAGTCTTCTATGTAAGACGGTATTCTTAGGAATGCCTACTCAATTTTCATTTCATGATAACTATTATGTCGACAAAGAATTTGTTTATTTCACACTTCAAAGCTTTCCACTTTTGTATACTTCATATCGTACTGCCACTTGCCATATTAAAAAAATCTGTCATAAACCTTAGTTTATAATAAAATATATATTCTTCTATTCTTCTTAACTTAACTGTTTACTATCCACATTGTACTGTTCTTTCTTTTTTATTTTACTTGTTATTAATTTCACTATACCTAGACATAAGTTGTTAAAAGTATTTCTCAGTCAGTTTGCATGGAAGAGATCGCTTTAAGAGTTAAGGCCGCGATTTTGCTTTGCCGTTAAATTATTGTAATTATTTATTCTGTAATTGTTTATTTGGTGAACAATATAGTGTTCTCTATTCTATCGTATCCCGCAGAAACTGTCCCACTTCTCGGGGTAAAAAAGTCTATGTTCATCACTATCTCATGTGCCTTACATCCAAATATCATGACAACCTTCTTCATAGTCTTGTGAATGACAAGACTATGAAGAAGGAAACTTTAAAGTAGTAAATATCTTCATGGAAATTTGTTTAGAATAAAATTAATATTACCTATATTGTAGGCATAGAGAGATAATTCTTACTAGGAATGAAAATCGCCTAATAAAATGTTATTCTGAAATGTCCTATAAGGTATATGACTACATAACGCCACAGACTATTTAATCTTCTGTTTTTGTAAACATTTTAGGCCGTATCAGTCAGACACTGAAAAGAAACTTATTATTAAGTGTAATGTGTATATTGCATAGTTTACGGTAATGTACCACTGGCAAAATTTACACGTTTATGAGATTGATATAGACAAAAAATCCAGTCGTATCGGCACTTCTAACAAACGATATCTGTTATCTATATTCACACAGGAGGTAGGAGTAGGTAAGACGTTCATGCATTGATCACAATATGGTTAATGCATGAACGTGCTAGGGTTCCCACTCGTGCTATAATATATAGTATCGTATTATATTTTAGCCAATTGTAAAAATGTACTATATTTTTCTGTATTTTTTTTTCTTTTTTGGATTTCATCGTTCGTTTTATTCAGACTGTCATGATTATTTTAAGCATAATATATCTATGCTAGCTAAAGCGATAAGTATTAGTATATACACATGGAAAATTCAATAATGAAGTAAATAACATATAAAATAAGATCTATAATATTATAAATTTCTAAACATGCCTGTCTGTACGTTGAAGATATAAAAAAACAACTAGAAAAGACTATATAAACGATAGAGAACGAGAGAGTGCGGGATTAACGAAATAACTACTGTGCCGATTTCATTGCGGTTTTTGCTGATCGACAGAAAATTCTTAGGCTTAAGATTTGCGAGAAATGACGTGCGGTGTTCCACAGGGGTCGGTGCTTGGCCCGCTCCTGTGGAACATCGCATATGACTGGACCATACGCGGTGCGGTCCTCCACGGTGTCAGCGTCACGTGTTACGCCGATGACACGTTGGTCGCGGCCCGTGGACGGACCCACCGGCAGGCGAGCCTACTGGCCTCTGCTGGGGTTGCGCACGTAGTCGATAGGATCCGGCGTCTCGGTCTGGAGGTGGCCTTGCACAAATCCGAGGCCGTGGTGTTCCACGGGCCTCGGAACAAGCCACCTCCGGGCTTGAGTATCACAATGGGAGGCACCACCATCGGCGTCGGGACGACGATGAAATACCTCGGACTCGTCCTCGACAGCCGATGGGAGTTTTCGGCACACTTCAAGCGGCTGGCCCCCAGGCTCATGGGGGCAGCCGGCGCCCTATCACGGCTCGTGCCCAATGTGGGGGGGCCGGGCGCGCCGTGCCGAAAACTCTACGAGGGGGTCGTACGATCCATGGCCCTATACGGGGCCCCGATATGGGCGGAGTCCCTGACGGCCAAGAACGCCGCGTTGCTGCGACGTCCGCAGCGCGCGCTGGCCGTCAGGGCTATAAGGGGGTATCGTACGATCTCCTTCGAGGCGGCCTCCCTCCTAGCCGGATACCCACCATGGGATCTAGAGGCGCGCGTCCTTGCGGCCGTGTACAACTGGCGCAAGGACGCCCTCAGTCGGGACTTCCGTCCTGCGCCTCGGGAAATCGAGGCTAAAAGGGCGGAGTTCTGGCGGGATCTCATGGTGGAATGGCAGAACCGACTTGCGCACCCCAGCACCGGTCATAGGACCGTAGAGGCAGTTAGGCCCGTCCTGCCAAAATGGATAGACCGGAGGCACGGCACCCTGACGTTCCGCCAGACGCAGGTACTGACCGGGCACGGCTGCTTCGGTCGGTACCTGTATCAGATAGGGCGTGAATTGTCGTCAGGGTGCCAGCACTGCAGTGCCAGCGTCGAGGACACGGCGATGCACACTCTGCACGAATGTCCAGCCTGGGAAGAGGAGCGCCGTGTCCTCGGCGCCACCATCGGAAATGACCTGTCGCTCCCGGCCGTGGTCCAGGCCATGGTCGGGGGCCAACCCGAATGGGACGCCGTCGCCTCCTTTTGCGAGGCCGTCATGTCCGCGAAGGATGCGGCGGAGCGGGAGAGAGAGCGAGCAGCCGTGCTCCTCTCCCGCCGCAATAACCGGTCTCGGCGCCGGAGGAACACAGACCTCCGGCCGCCATGAACGCGCGGCGCGGGTGACTGTCAGGGCAGGCTATAAGGCCGTCGCCCGCATCTAAAGCCGCTGAGTATGGGGCGCGTCGGTGCCCGCGCGCGCCCCTCTCAAACACGAGTACGGAGAGGCCCGCCCCTTGCTGGGGTGGGCCCACGCCAGCCGGGGTCGCGGAAGAAAAGCTCACGCATATCCCGTGACCCCGGCTCATGGTGTCAGGGTGCACCAAGGGGTTTTAGTGGGTATTCCGGCTTCTCTAGCCGGCGAGTCCCACACTCCCCCGCCGAAGTCCCCCCGGCGGGGGGGTCCACAAATGGATTTCCCCTTGTAAAAAAAAAAGGCTTAAGATTTGCGCTACTTTTTATCCTGGGTATCTAGCGGAATTTTTTATGGGAATTATTTAATATGTCCAAATAAAAAAAAAAAAAATCCTATGTGATTTTTTAATTGATGGATAACAATTTTTTTTAAATGTAATAAAATAGGTGTTATTTTTTAACCCGGGAATCGCGCGAGAATTTTCCCGGGAGCGGTGTGTAGTTGTTCGGATGCATAAAAATTAGCTTATTCCGACACAGTTTTCACTGAAACGATAGCTTATATTCTTTTTTAAATGCTGTGGTAATTTGTGTCCTCGGTATATATATTCTATTCATTATTTTTTTACAATATATGACGCCTTGTAATGCCTAGCATTACAACGGTAGCCTCATTCTCAAATCGAAAGTATTAGGAATCCTTTTCATAATAAAAACGTCCGAATACCAAAGAGGTTGGTTACCGTGCTATATTTTATATAACAAAAATACTATATTTTCTTCGAAAAAAGTGGCAGCCTTAGAGAGTGCTCCTATAAATATTCTTTAACTAAGCTACATTATACATCAATAAATTATTACATGAAACGTAACTTAACGTACGATAATAAAGCTTTCAATTTGACATTTATATGCACCGGACCTGCCAGTTATCCAGTCAATTCAATATCTTCCGTATTTGGAAATACATTCAGTACTTGTTGAAAGCATATCAAAATGTTTATTTTGTATATATGTAAATGCAAGCCCTCATTTTAAATTATAACGAAACTTTGCATTCTCAAATTGTTAATAAATGAGACGCTAATATGACAGTTAAGCTTCAAGAAATTAGCGAGTGTATAATAAGATGTGGTATTAACATCGAGCTTGGCGTATATTATAACTGCATTATCATTTAAATATTCATGAGGAGCAAACTTCCCACAGAGTGAAACTGGTGACGAATTCGACTCATCCGTCGCAGCCAGTTTAGTCCATGAATATGGAAAACGCGAACATGCCGCTTAGGTTCTATTGAATTAAAATGAATCTATAGAAAAATTTAACCACTCTCCCAAAATCGAGTGTAGGCCGTCTATTCGTATCAATACCCTCTAAAAGTTTAATTAATATTCATATTCATATTTTGTAACATACACCCATGAGAACGTACAACTAACCCCCAAGACACAGGTGCAAACCTATTTTGGGGGTTAAGGAAACGACATGTACATATACATAGATTTAAATTAACTTAAACATTCTTTGTCCTTGTATCTGGCTTTTTTATAATAAATTATTATTATTAAAAAAAAACATTTTTTGTTAAATCTACTTCATATTTTTGTTAAATCGTATCAACTTAAATAGTCTAAACTTTCCTTTACAAATATATATATATATATATATATATATTTGATTAATTTTAAATATTACATCATCCTTGTATATAATATATACATTTCTAATAACCAATCTGTTTATACTTTTGTGTTCCTATAACGTTTTAATTAATTTAAAAGTGTAAATGTGTCGCATTTACCTATTTTGATATTTCAGCTGTACAATAGTTAATTTAAATTTAAAAAGTTACTTAATAAAAAATTATAATTAGTTTTGATATTTATATTTATTGTGAAATTAGGGTACGTCATCAACTCTAAAAGTACAAACAAGGACATATTAAAATTCTCTTAATGCCACGAAGTAGCATATAATAAAGCTAGAAAAAGTATAATAAAACTACGTTTTAACGGTTTTAAGCGCGGTGATGTATTTGATTTTTGTTATTCCTACGTTTCAGCCACTTTTCTGTGGCCGTGATCACGGAAGACAAAGATGTCAAGTGTCAACGAGTATGTTCATTATTTATACTTGTTCATTTTAATTATTTAGTTTTAATTTTGTTTATGGTTATTATTTACTATAGGGGAGCCTAATCTAATTTAACACCGCTTCACAACATGTTGCGAATAAGTTGGCGGTAGGCTAAATAAAACTTTAACAATACTCATTGACACTTGACATCTTTGTCTTCCGTGATCACGGCCACTGAAAAGTGGCCGAAACGTCGGAATAACAAAAATCAAATAAATCACCGCGCTTAAAACCGTTAAAACGTAGTTTTATTATTTATACAAGTCGCAAAATCTTTAAAAAAATCTAGAAAAAGTAGTCGAATACATTATTTAACTAAGGAAATCACTTACTGGTAAAACGTACGTCACGGCTCATATAACAAAGTGAGCTAACATGGGTCCCGGTAATGTCAAGTAGATAGTCCAAAGATATTGATTAAACTAGCCCGCGTAAGAAGTCGAGTGCTATCGGATAAATAAAAATCAATATCTGAATCGGTTGCGAGTTTTCCTCACAGTCCATTTGCTATAAGAACGTAGTGCTTTTTCAAAGGGATCTCTCCAGTCCTTATTTCGAGATCCTTTAGAGCCACACTTGAAGAACAGCGCGGTGCCTTTAGGGTCCCGCTTCCGCCCCTCCGAGAAATGCCCGAGATAAGAGAGACGTTTTGGCGCCATTCATGTTTATGGCGGGGCAAATGGCCTTAGAATACTGCGCACTTGTTATAAATAAGTACATACATACAATTTATTTAAAATGATTAGAGCTAAATTGAAAAATGTGGCGACACTCCGATTCATTGCTCTCTTAAGGTCCCAGTTAAAGAAAATTATAAGAAGTAAAAGCTATCACATATTGAATAAGGGTTCTATAATATCGGTTATATTCTTTTAAGTTATTCGGCGTGTTTTACACCAAGTATAATTATGTAATTAATTAAAATATATAAAACTAAATTTAATAAAGTATCCAAAAACTTTAGAATAGAGTCAGAAACATAATATCTGCCAACCCAATTGAAACATAAGTATTGAAATGATTAAAATTCCCACTGCTATCCGCCACGCTTTTTTAAGGCGGATTGGCAGGTTTCACGCATCTGTTATCTCGATGTGTGGGTTGTTACTAATATGTATATTAAAAGTGTCTAAGCGATGTATGCTTTCAAAATGTAAATTTTCGGATCACATCCTTCGAATGAGACTCTGTTTTCTTAGGCACTAAGCTCCCAATTCGGTTGAAATGGAATACGGTAATTTGACAAAATAGATATTTTCAAACTGCGAAACGGAGGGACGAGACAGTATTACTTTATTTTACAAAATGTAGTCTGCGTAAAATTTTATAGGGGCCCGTTTGCGAGGGGTGAGAAAAGCGATGATCATTAACAGCCTACCTATACGCTAGCGGCGCGCGATGCGCCGCTGGTCACCGCGCGCCGGCCCGCCGGCCGACTCGTTTATTTCAATTACTTTCTCGACTCTTAATATTGAACTAAGTCCTTTCCATAAATTGCTTTGGTTTCTCTTTCATTAACAGTAACAAAAAAAATATGTGATGATTTGTAAACTTTACATAAATATTGGCCAAATAGAATTGAAAATAACAGGGGCGCCACTTTCGCAACTTTGTTACAACTTCAATGTTATATCGCAAGTTATTTTGATACTTACTGGAGATTTTTAGTATTACGTCAAAAATCATGCAAGTATCAGTTTCTTTATTTATGACATGCAATTCTTCAACATAACCTTTTGTTATGTTTACTTTAATAATAATGAATATAATTTAGTAAGCAAGAGCTTTAACACCTTGTGACTGTTAATGGATACAATTATTTAGTAAAATAAGCGAAACGAACCGTTACAAACCTGTCGTCAATTCAGTGGTTCATTGGTAAATATCGTCAAATTATGACTAAAATATTTTTTCCTTAAGTCCAGCTAGATATCCTTGATAAACTTTAAAATTCTCAGCTCTTATGAAACTTAGTATTGTTAGATTAGTTAGTTATTTTTAATGGATTTTAGGCTTTGATCAACGTTAAAATTAAATTAACCTAGATATATTGCGAAACCCATATGTTCTACAAAATTTTCTAATCCATAAGACCACCTATTGTTTTCTGTACTTAAACTTCTTGAACTGTATCTTAATGTTATGCAATATAGTATATTCTATTCTATATTCACTTTGTGTACAATTCAGTGAGATTCACTACAGATAAGAGAGAACATTGCCATAAGGCAAAAAAATTGTTCATGTTCTAGACATTATGGCAAGATTTTACTTGTTTATTAGGGTGTCGCAAAAAACTACTTTTTTTGTTTTTGTGTCTCGTATGAAAAAATGTTTGAAGTTGATGTTTCAAGAACTCCTGCAAAGGACAGCTCAAAAAAAAATTGAGAGGATTTTTTTTCATTCAAATTTTTTTCTCGTTAAGTTAATTTTATAGACCAAAAAATAATAAGTTTCTGAAAGTTTCAATTCAAAATTATAATTCGCTAAAGGTCGCTCATAATTTTTTTTAATGTAATTAGTGCATTACATTAGATTTTTTTGAGCGAGTAATGTACTAGTAATTTTAAGAATAATTATATTTTTTGCATTGGTGTTTGATTTTTAGTTCATCTAGTGGTGTTTTTTTTTTATAGATTATATGACTAAGCAAAGGAAAAATATTTGGAATATTAATGAAAATTTTAAAAGGCCTCTCGAAAAAATCTAAAGTAACACTTTTTGTTTATTTTTAACAATAAAATCATAATCTTAAGTTATATACATAATTATTTACTTTTGATAACGAGGATGAATATACGCGTCATATATACCCATAAGCGTTCCACTGCTGGGATTAGACTCTTATATTTCAGGGAATGGACGATATACTCGTCATATTAGTATGAGTTACACACATCGGTAACCATGGTATACAGGTTTTACTCGCGATGTTTCATTAATATTTTACACCTAATATTTGTGACAATATGCACATTGGATGAAAAAGTCTGCCTAAGCGAAACATGCTTCTTGGCTGGTATCTGAATTCACGTCATTTAACGAGAAACAGGTGCGTTAGCTGCTACAACAACAACAGTACTACGTACAAAAGTACCACAATTTAAGGGGAAGAATATACAATAAATTTCCGCAAGATATGGATCTGAAATTAAAACGAGCTAAGTTTTTATCTTTGATTTTGTACATTATTAACAAATTGTTACTAATTAATCAATATAAATATAAATTAATTGAATTTACACTTTAAATTTTAACAGTTTACACAAATCTCAGAGCTAATAGTTACCGCATAATACACTAACAATAAGAACAATTTCATAAATAAAATTGACAATACAACCTGTCAATTTTTATTAAAGAATCTAAATGTATTTTAAAGCCTAGTTTTCGCTAGTAAATGCGTATCTCTTGATACTGTTAGCACTAACTGAAATACTCGTAAACAAGCTACATTGAGCTCGTCCGAAACATAAAAAGTGGAAATTGGAATATAGAGGTAAAGCCCAATAGGTCGGCGCGGGCAGAGTTTAGGCGTGTCCTCTGGGGCACTTGCCAAACAAAGTTTTTGTTTTATCAAACTGGTAATTCTCATTTTTTGTTTTATTGCCCTTAAAGCCCTTGAGATTTATGGGTAGCCACTTTGCATTAATTTCTCATTCATTACAGATCTTCTGAATTTTAGGTATTTTTTTAGGAGCGGCATTGAGTGTAACTTACCGTGAAGTTAAGCGTTTATGTATTCTTACTGGGTACAAATAACGTCATGAATTATTTAAATTAAGTTATGATATAACAAAAGGAGACCCCATAGTAAGAAGCAAAACAGAGTAGCAGCCCTTAAAAGCCCCACTCTAAGGTCCTCACACAAACAGTACGTATACGCATTATCCCTATACAAGGCTGCTAGGCGTGTGCAAATTACCTCACGATATTGTCTTTCACTGCGAGAACTTGATCATTTTATCAGTACACACTATAGAAACTAGGATTTGTGGGTACATATTTATACTGAGACATATGTGTGCGTAAAAAAGCCCTAGTAGTTTAGTGGTTAGCGCACGCATCTTAAACACAAAGGGAGAAAAGCATGCACCACTTAGGCAGTTTTCTGACTTAGTGTGCGTATTGTTATAATTACCACGTGTTGATGTTGACGGAAAACATCGCGATGAAACCTGCACATCAAGATAACTCATCAATTATGACACATATGTCATAACATGACACATCTGCTACAACCGCCAATCCGCTTTGGACAAGCGTGGCGGATATACTGTCCATTCCCCTATGCCAATAGGAGGCCCGATCTTAGCAGTGGGAGGTATATGGGCTGTTACTGTACTGTACCTAAGCCACCACAACATACGAAAAAGAAAGATAAAGAGTAAAAATAGCTGCTAAAGTATTCCTAGTATAATACCCATCCATGTTGGTTATCAATTCCAGATAATTAAAAAAGCTTAGTTAACAAGCCATACTTAACCTCCTCTGAATAGAAAATGTCGGATTATATATAATATGCTATGCTATAATCCTAACAGCTTTAACTGAGATTAGAGTTAGAAGACAGAACTATTCAATTACCCATGCGATATGTAACATGTAAGAGACAACTACAGAACGTAAACTTCACAAATAAATTAATTATATTATTTATCATCTCGCCTTGGTATTAGCTTTGCTATAAATATATAATCACCGTGTTTAATTTTTATTGTGTATTACACTGTATTGTATTATTTGATAAAGGTGAATGAGGCAAGCTGAAAATTAAATTCGCAAAAATTCTTTTATTGCTCTATTCTAATCTAAAAATCAAACATAAAAACTATAAAACATCTTGTTTTAATTGTTTTTAAATTCACCACAATGGCAGATAAAAGAAATTACTATACGACAAAAGAACTATTACTATACTACAGATCCCACATATGTGCGCACAGGCGAAGATATAGTCGAGCGCACGGATTTGTTTTTGGGTTCTGTACTAATGCGTATTATAGGAGAAACATCGGTTACGACCTCAAATCCCATATCTCAGCAGCTTGGGCCAAGTGGCGTGAGATATATAACTGGTAATAAAACTACGTTTTAACGATTTTCAGCGCGGTATTTTATTTAATTTTTATTCCGACGTTTCGCCTACTCTTCAGTCAAAAAAAAACTAAAAAGTGGCCGAGACATCGGAATAAAAATCAAATGAAATATTGCACGTAAAACTGTGAAAACGTAATATCATTATGTACGCAAATCGTGAAAACTTAAGAAAATACTATCGAACTGGTGTCTTTTATGACCCTAAAGAGCCGGTTAAAAGGCCTGTCCTTTTGTATGGCAGTGAAGCGTGGCCTGTACTTGAGCGACACGGGCAAGAGCTGCGTGTCACGGAAATGAATATGCTGTGGTGAATGTGTGACGTCACACGAAAGGAACACGTTAGGAACTATTTACGTGGCTAATGTAATATCTAGCCGTGCCACCTCCGCCAGGTCCCGGTAGAAGGGGTAGGCCCAAGAAGTTCTGGCTTATCGTTGTAAAGGTGACATGCGTACCAATGGTCTCACAATTAAGAATGCCGAAGACCGTGCGAAATGGGGAAATAAAATGTAGAAAAGCCGTCCATACAGTCTTGTCCAATGTAATTTTCTGTATTAATTCCATTCAATTATTCAATGTTTAATGTAGACACATAGACATATATTATATAGACATAGATTATACATTAACCCTTTTAGGGCATAGCATGGTATTGTAAAAACACTTAACATTATATATAAGTACTATTATCACTTAATTATTATACAATTGTTAATTGTCACTAAAATCTATATATATTGTCTAGTGTCAAAATTTGTTATTTAAATAGTCGTTAATTGAAAGATACGTCTTCTTTATCAAAACGATCTTTAATTTACATTTAAATTCAGTCATAGTTTTAATGTTTTT
The DNA here is from genome assembly GCA_019925095.2 of Dendrolimus kikuchii. Taxonomy (NCBI): domain Eukaryota; kingdom Metazoa; phylum Arthropoda; class Insecta; order Lepidoptera; family Lasiocampidae; genus Dendrolimus; species Dendrolimus kikuchii. The sequence goes on from CM034389.1 coordinate 16,514,056, forward strand.
TAAAAAGAGAGGAAGTTTGTCGTATATTTTTATACCCATAATAAAATACTGTTACTATACACAAATGTTTTACAGCTAGGATGTTAGTAGGATGACTCGCTATGTTAAAAAAATTCGGATCTGTTCATAATGAATAAGTGCGCCCTATAACTATACCCCACCCGGTGGTTCGACCTTGAAATGCCAGTGAAATTAATTGGCAATACATGAGGGGTCATGGTGACCCGCGACGCTCACAGGACGACTCGACTTTATATTAAGTTCAAAAGTCCAAAAATTATTATATAATCTACCACATTTAAGTTTGCCATTTAAAACTCATGCTTTATTACATATTCTAACCATCAGGGAGCCTCGCGAACATGCATATTCCAACCTGGTATATATTTAATTCTAAAACGTTTACGTTGCTTATTGCCTAGAAAACTGTGCCTAGCACCTGCCTGTTGCATATTTACCAAGTTTTGGTACATGTCCTGTAATATTATTATTACACTGTGATGTATTTAACAACACATATTATTACAGCAGTCATTAAATTCCGAAGGAAAGTCAATAAATTTTAGTCTAGAATTCCAATATTCAAAATAGTCGCTAATCTGTTTGTTGTCTATTTATCCCCAAATTATATCATTAAAATTATTTTATGTCATATAATTTTATAGCACAATTAAATTAATGTTACAATTTATCAATAAAGGTATATGAAGCATCATCATCGTATAAAACAGTAGAGCTCACTACAGAAAGACTCGCCGCAGTACTTACAATACAGTAGTCCAGCCAGCGCAATGAGCCATTCGCACTTGTATGCGTGTCTAGTGGCAAAATCTCCAAGTCCACACACGACAAACTTTGCTCCTCACAAATATTTAACATTTCATTGGCAAAATGCTCACCAAGGTGTGCATTAAAGTCATCTAATATGAATACAAATTCTGAATTTTGAAATTCTAATATTGAAATTATCTCACTAAAACACTGCGTGAACTCAGCCCTATGCTCATCTCAATTTACTAACATATACTAGAATATGTGTGTAAATAAATAAATAAATATATATATATATATATATATATATATATATATATATATATATATATATACTCGAATTTAAAGTATTAAGGACTCTAGGTCCAACGTACGAAACTCTCTTTTACTTACCACTAGCTTGCTTCGCCTGATATCCCACATATTTATTTCCCCAACTCGTCGTCTCATCTCTACCAACTTAGATTTCCCTATTAGAGCCTTTGATTCATTTATTTTCTACTTTTGCGTTCTTAATTTTAAATTATCTGGCTGACGCATTTCACCTACATTTGACTGTACTTTTGTTAATACCCACATCATATAAATAAATATTTGTTAACCGGAAACCCGGATTTGTTATTTTACCTATACCCCGGGAATACCAGGTAATACTGAAAAAAATAATATTGACCGATCACAGTTCACTAAATTCATAGCCACTATAATACTATTATTAAATGAGAACCAAGAAATTTAATTTAAATTATAACAATTAATGTATGTACTTTGAAAACCACCCCTATTTATTTTGTGCATCTCGCTTTATTAATTAAATGAAGATCCATGCGAAAAATCCAAAAATGTATGTTTTAATTATGTTGCTGCATGCTGGCAATATCATTTGTGTAGGTTCAGCTGTCACATTTGGGTAAGTATTAAGGTTTTTTTTAGCTCTACGGTTTTAAGATTTTTTTAAACTCTACGGACTCTAGTACCATACCCTTTTTTTTGACAATTAAATTTAAGTAGTTAAGAAGTTGTTCACGCTTATTTGTTACCTGGTTATTGAGTGACATTTAATGAATGTATGTTTGTGTTGCGGTGTACCTTAAGAATAAGGAATAATTGAGAATTAAGGTTAAGAATGTACAGAAAACCTTAACTTTTATATGTATATTGAATAAAAAATTTTTACTAAAAGCTTCATTTGTTATTTATATTGAACTATATTTTTTTACACATATCCAGTTATTTACTGTGACTTTGGCAAAATCCACGTCGAAGGTGTTGGAGCCAAAAATAGAAATAAAAGGTTAAGAGAGAAACGACTTTAAAGAGTTTCCTATGTTTTTAGTATATAAAATCATATTTATCGTATTATAAATATTGACTAATCTGTAATGCCACGTTTATATTTTAAGTCCACGGCGGTACGCAGAACTGTCAAGGGAAAGAAGCAGCGCGAGTATGTAAACACAAGATACGCGAACATGGCATACTCTTGATGACCACTTCCCTCATCACTTTCCTGCTTGCTTCCCTAGAAATGGGTATTATATCAAGGAGTGGTAATAATATTTTAAATAAATATTGGGTTACATACTTGACGGCCTCTGTGATTGAGCGGGCTAAGCCTTTGCCGGCGTAGCTCACTGCAACCCAGAGGTTCTGGGTTCGATTCCTCGTATAGTAAATTTCGGAAATGTATTTTCTCCGTTATTTACTATGGTGTGGGTGTCTGGGATCGGCCCCAGGGTACTCCGTTGTATATTACCCATAACACAAGCGTAACTTGCTTAATTTGGGGATATACAATAGGTGTGTTTGTCTGCCGATTATTTATTTATTTATTATTATTTATTTATATAGGAATTTCCAAAAGGTTTGGTGTATATGTACTTTAGGTATCGGTTATAAGTAAAGGTTAATTCAAAGTGGCAAACGAAAAACAGAAGTTAATTAATATACTATAAAATTTACATAACATGTATATAAAACAGTAGCTATAGAGTGTAATTTAATATGATCCACGAAAAAGTTGCCGACAAACTGCGTTGCAGTTTGGCAAAGTAACTGTTTGTAAAAACCTATAACTTTTTCAAAAAGAGATATGTTTTTAATAAATATCGCATCTTTCTATTTATACGGAGATTTCCTTCGTTTTAAAGGTTGTAGTTTTCAACACTCATTTTTTATTGCTATAGACCAGCTCGTAGCTCAGCGGCCTGTATGATGGAAAGTGGTTACCATCACCTGTTAACATTTTGCAACACCAGTGTGCTGCCGATCTCGAAGAGGGTACTGGAATTAGTCAATGTTATCGGTGACCTATTTGATCACCGCCTCTTATTTCTTTTCGCCGCATCCTCGCCGCGTTCTGTGTGTCGTGCCGCATTCTACACCCGCTTTTATTAACTCGCTTGCTTGGAGGTATCCCGCAAACCCGCGAGAAGTAAAGAACGGATCACGAGGAAGACGTGCCTGCCGCTGCGAAGGCCGCATCGTTCGTAGGGTGTATACGCTACGACTTATCCTGCACGTCCTTTCCTTCTCTCTAATTCCCGCATTTCCTGCCCGCACCAACAGTCACTTATTCTGGAAAACTACTCAAGATTGTTATAGCGGCATACTCTAAACCAGGTAGTAGTTATCCTGCAGGGCAAATGCTCTACTGCTTGGCAGACTTGTCTTTAATTAGTTTGTAATTACATAATGTTAACGAACATCATAACCCTTTCTATAATTTTAAAGTTAGGATGATCTTTAATCGTAACTAATTTGTATAAGCATGCGAATAGTTCAAAACACAAAGACGGTAAGGTCACGAATATCTGGTATTCTGGCGGAAACCGCACATAGCTTAAGTGAACCATTAATGAAGATTAATTGTTGACGACGACGCGCATATACCAAGTCACAGTATGTACAGCGGCGTGAATATGTTGTACGATAATACATTGGTGCTACACAGACAATTTATTAACTATGGCAAGTAATTTGAATGAAAACGGAAAATGATTTGTATAATGAAATCTGTCTCTAATATTATAAAATTTTAAACAGGCCGTGTCTGTACATTGAAGCTATTAAAAAAACTGGAAAAGACTATATAAGCGATTGAGAATACGATGTAATTTTTTGTTAAATTTCTTGTGATTGTTTGTTTTTTCGGGATTGATATAAAAACTATTGAGCCGATTTCGATGCAATTTTCGCTGATTGACAACAAATTCTTAAACTTAGAATCTGCGTAATTTTTCTGGGAATGATTTAAAATGGCCAGATATAAAAAAAAAATCGTATTCCAATTCGACTTTTTCACTTGTTGATAGCAAATTTGACGTAATAAAATGTGATATTTTTTATCCGGGGAACCTCGCGGGAATTTTTTATGGAGCGGTTTGTAGTTCTTGAGGTGCATAAAAATTAGCTTATTCTGACACAATTTTCACTGTAATGATAGCTGCGGTACTTTGAGTCCCCAGGAAACCCGCGGGAATTTCAAGTCAAGCGTGGACGACGTCGCGAGCATGTCCTACTACTACACACACACACACACACACACACACACACACACACACACACACACACACACACACACACACACACACACACACACACACACATATATATATATATTCGATTATATGGTTATTATAAAGTAACCATATAATCGAAGTAATCAATTGTCAGATATAGAGTATTCTTTCATGAAGTAGAAGAACGCTCTGTTTTTCGTGCTTACCCCGCAAGGGAACTCACGTGAAGTTATGTATGTATGTAAGTAGAAGAACAAGGTAGAAGCATTTATTATCAAGCGAACGAATATCGGAATATCGGAAATGAAGTAACTGGAAATTCTAAGTTAATACGGATGGCGACAATTGGTTTTATGAAGGAAGCATTACCGGATGGTTTCTCTGCGGCGCGCTACGAGGACCTTAAATACGCGGTGTTCGGCCAGGGAGAGGACAGTCTACAACGAAAGTCTACACCAACAGTCTACACGAACAGTCCTAGCCAAGGAGCGGATATGTTGTGGTAGATAATTACTGTCTGATAATCGCAGTATTCTTGGAGGGCAATTGCTGCTCGACACGTGACAGGCGTGGATGGAACTCTTAGTTATCCTAATATTTCTGTGTATTGGTGTGCTATATTTAATATTCTAATAATTCTAATGTAATAAACATTGATTGTAACATTTTATTTCAGAAAATTATTTCAATATACTAGGGCATTACACCCACGTCACTATAATTATTATGAATATTCTACTCCACGGCTCCAAAGGGACCAAACTACTTCAAGTGTGGGCCCGGTCGCCCGACCACGAGGCGGCAGAAAACAGTCAAACTATGCGTGCAGTTGCACCCATTTATGTAGCAGCAGCAAGATCCATCAATCTGTTGGTGCTGCCAAGGCCGTATATGTATATATATATATATATATATATATATATATATATATATATATATATATATATATACTGAGTTTCAGCCAAATCCGTCCAGTACTTTTTCCGTGAAAACGGAACAGACAGACGGACAGAGTTACTTTCGCATTTATAATATTAATAGGGATTTATACATATACAAACAAAATAAATTAAGCATATTGAAATTAAATCATATTATGCATATTGAAACTCTCTTACAAGTCTGTCTGAAAGAAAGCTTGCTGGCTAAATAAACAAGGGTTTCGTATCAAGGTGTGACTTGCAGCGAAGCCGCGGGGAAACTCTATAAGAAATAATCTGTTTTAAAAATTAGGTCACAAATTTGTTCGATGAGTGTGTGTAATAAGAAATTTTTTTAAACCGCTTAATTAAGATAGTTATGGTAACACCGCTCGCTAATTAATGTAACGTTAATTAAAATGGAATGAATTAGTTAACATTAAAATTAAAATTAAATAGATTATTCGTTGATAATATGATAATTAAAATATTTAATACATACATACATACATAGCTTCAGGCCAGTTCCCTTGCGGGGTAGGCACGAACCACAAAGTGCCATTTAGGCTTATTCTTACACACCTCACTTGCTTCTTTACATTCATAACTCTTGTCATGCACGCTCGTCTGTTATTAAGGCTCCTGACATCATCTTCTGCTAGTACACGATAATATTTAATACAAAATATTTAATGCAACATAAATATCATCATTTAATATCCGTCAACTCGTTGTTTTATTTTGTTTATAAAAAATGTAATCTTATATTCATTGTTACTATATCGCTTCTGGCACAAGTGTATAAATGTTTTTCAAACACAGACTATCACTAAGGTTTCCGATTTACAGCTAATTTTACTTATCCGGTCCACAATCATCAATTAAGTTTTATTTAAACACAAGAAATCAAAATTAGTTTTAGGAAAACAATTAAACCCACGCAGTGATAATTTGAATATGAAAATGGCTTTGTTAACTGAAACCGCTAAAGGGCAGCGCGTTTTCCTTCATCAATTTCCTTCTGGATAGGTTTGTACAAAAATTTTACATAAAAAAAACTGGGCAGTGATTGGTTCATTGGTTCATAGTATCTTTGGATTATAATCTGACCACTGGACACGAAAGTATTATAAACTAACGCAAACGTATAAACGAATGTTATAATGTAAACTTATGATCCGCTTGTTAGAATTTTTCTCATAAAATCTATAATTAGTGTAATATTATATATGAAGGTAGGCAAATATAAAATTTAATAAAGTTAATTTGATATTAATTTTTCCATAAGTATTACATTTTAGCATAAAAGTAATAACTAATATTAGGTTGGGGAAAAAGTTTCTTCGCATTTTATATAAAAATTCAAAAGGTTCTTTTATAAAGTTTATTTACATTTGACTAAAGTATGTAGGTGTCATTTTGTTGGATAACTTTTTGCCATCTTATAGGTAGGGACGTGATCCCATTGCTATAAAAATTTTGGGGCTTCTGATAAAAAAAACTGCGACAAGTGGTTTTGGCAGTCCTCTCGTGATGTTAACCTGACACTGCCTAATGAATTCTGCAGAGACCGAAATAGGTGAAAATCTGAAGGTGCAAGGTCAGGACTATACGGCGGATGCATTAACACCTCCCAGCCAAACTCTCGTAATATTTTCTGAATGGCTAAACATGTGTGAGGTCTAGCGTTATCATGGTGAAAAACCACACCCCTTCTGTTGATTAATTCCGGCCGCTTTCTCTCAACTTTTTGCTTTAATCTCATCAGTTGTTCGCAGTATAGTTCAGAATCGATGGTCCTGCCTGGCGGTAACAGCTCATAATAAATAATGCCCTTCCAATCCCACCATACCCACAGCATCACCTTGTTGCGAGTTAATCCGGGTTTCGCCACAGTCTGTGAAGCCTGACCGGCCTTTGACCACGATCTTTTTCGCACGTTCTTGTCGTACGTGACCCATTTTTCATCACCAGTTATCAGGTTCTTCAAAAATGGTTCGGTTTCATTACGTTGTAATAAAGAATCACAAATGAGTACACGGTTCATTAGGTTTCTTTCAGTGAGCTCATGAGGCACCCAAATATCTAGCTTTTTTGTGTACCCAGCTTTTTTCAAATGCGCCAAAACCGTTTTGTGGTCAATTCCCAGTTCTCCAGCTACATCGTAACTACTAATATGCCGATCTTGCGCCACTTTTTCAAAAATGGCATCAATTCTGTCCGTAACAGGGCGACCAGGGCGACGTGCATCTTTGATATCAAAATTTCCGGATTGAAAACGCTTAAACAAAATTTGCGCTACTCTCACAGATACTTCATTAGGTCCATAAACATCACAAATTTTTTTCGCGGCTTGTGTTGCATTTTTACTTTTTTTGTAGTAAAATTTTAAAATGTATCGAATTTCTTCATTAGATTCACTCATTTTAACAATAAGAAAAACAAATGAAAATCACACATTTTCCTAATTTGAATTTGGAATTGTTATCTTTAAAATTAAAACTTTTTAATGATACCAAAACCAGCCAGATACAAATGGTATAGCCAAAGAGACTTTATTACAAGTTCATACATAATATATGCGAAAAGACTTTTTCCCCAACCTATTATAACACTAATATTACGGTAGGTAAATAGAATTGATAATAATGATTAGACTCTTTACTTCCATAATATTATCTATGAAGCCACTATGGAAATTGCTAGCTGAATTAATGAATTTATTAATATTTTAAAATGGTGTAATATATAATATATATATATATATATATATATATATATATATATATATATATATATATATATAAATGAATCCCTATTTACCTTGTTCACGCCATCACGCGTGAACGGCTGGACCAATTTCGCTAATTCTTTTTTTGTTGCGTTTGTTATTGTCAGGAGAAGGTTCTTATGAAAGAAAACATTAAGAAAATTGCGCAGAAAATTTAAGAATACTTAACTACCATATAAAATTATTTCTAATCTAACCTTAGCGCTTTGGACAATATAAACTTTTTTAATGTAACCTTGTGACGTTTGACATAGAATTGACAGAATGCCTGCTACAAATATCGTGAAAGAGGATGTAAAAAAACTGAATATCGTTTAAAACAGATGGTTCGATGGGAATTATTATCCGTAATATTATTCGTGCAGGAACGGAGAAAGAATACAATTTCCTGCGGCCGGGCGGCCTGTCGTAAGAGGCGACTAAACAACCCATAGCCAGGTGGTAGGGCATTTGCCCGACTGGATGGCTACCACCCCTGGTCTAGAGCATGCCGCCATAACAACTTTGAGTTGTGTTCCGGCATTAGTGACCAGGTTCCAGACTCACTTAAGAGAGCAGCAGCGCATTTGTAGCACCTTTGGTGTTGCAAATGTCCATAGGCGATGGTAACCGCTTTCCATCCAGTGGGCCGTCTGCCTGTCTGCTGAACTCCTGCAATAAAAAAAATATTTTAATGATAAAATACATGTAAAATAATTAATTTAGCTGTAACCGGCTTCCAATATTTAGGTGAAATTATTTTTGTGTGTTCAAGTGGGTCCCGGGATGGTTAAGATTATAGGTCTACCGGTAGGTGGCACCGCTACAGTCTTCCTAAACGGTGGGACCTATTTTGATGATTTTTTTGTTTTTATTAAAGTGGATTCGAAAATGGTTTAAATTAACTATTGGTTCCGGTAAATGTCGCTACAATCGGGGTCTAGATTTTTATTTCTAAGGGCAGGACAACGTCTGCCGCGTACAGCTAGTAAGACTATAAAAGAAACAAATGGCATTAATTGAATTTTGTTATTTTCTTAATCAATATACCACGTTTATAATATTGTTTTTTTAACAAAGATCAAGCGATGTGTTCTAACTTCATAGCTGTGTACTGATCGGTCGCCAGTTTTCAACACACAATCGATTTTAATTTGGCACTTCAATTAAACAGACCTATCCTGCCCATCAAAACCACGAGTAAAGTTGCAAATAGCTAATGGCCCAATAAACATTCTGAGACCAGTTATAGATTGGTATAGACATAGACAATAGGCAACAGTCTTTGGAATCAATGGTCCACTCAATGGTAACTTTCTCTTATTTAATTTAATATAAACTTGGCTTCGCTGGCGACCTACATTTACCCATTAAATAATGTCCAATTATTTTAAAATAAATAATAATTTTCTGACAGGCTCATAATATATGGACGAATTTATCTGATATATTAAAAACTCGTATTTCCATATCCATCAAGCGAGCAGTCTGCCTATCTTACCTGATTCAGGCACAAAAAAGAATCTTATAGCATTTCGCTAACATAATTATTGCATATATGTACATATAGCCATCTTATATCAGTGTAAGTAACTTATTTGACAGTAGATTCCATGGCATCCGCTAGTCCCCCTTATCGTACGGAAATGTTTGTTCCCATTGTATAGCGCAATAGTCGTAATCGACCAAGCCCCCGTCTAATGACTTCTTGATTAAACCCAAGTATTCATGCATTACATGAGTCTCGCATCCCTCTCAAGTTGACGATAGCTTACATACATAGATATAAGAATTAACCATATCTTGCATAAACAACTAAATATTGATCACATCTAGATTTCTGTGCTCACAGGCATTCCCTCTACTGTTTCTTATTATTATAAGACTAAAGGGTTTTATTTACTGGCCGATTTAAATAATGACATAAGTCAAAATTTTACAATTTATGAAATAATAATTTATTACAGTATTTATTTAATTAAAATTGGATTTTATCCACATATTATAACAATAGTTTTTTATGTTAATTTAGAACATAAATTCTCTACTCACTCAAAATCGATATTTTGATATGTGCCACTTTTATTCAATCAATGATTTAAATTATATAAATACCCAGTGATAATTTATTTATAAATATGTATCTGTTTAGATTGGAAAGGTCGCAATAGTTGTAATGTATACTAAACATGTTTAAGCTATGTCACGATGTTTATTTAAAATATCTAATGTATTATAAACTTGTAAAAGTCTAGTCTTGTTTCTTCCATTTTTTGAGTTTTGTCTGTTTGTTCGGAATTCACGCATAAACTACTGGGCCGATTTCGATGCAGGTTTCGCTGATCGATAGTAAATTCCCTGTCATAAAATCTGTGGTACCTCATATCCCGGAAATCTTAGGTTAGGACACGTATAACTTACACGCTCATTCCTTCCAACGAGGATGAAGTCACGGACGAGTCCTAGTATTATACAAGTTTCGAATTCATGCTCATCTTAGACTATGTAATATCTTCGCTTACCATAAGGTGCACATAGAATCAGTGCGGAGAAAGTCGCAAATCAAACTTAAGTTTATTTTATTTTTCTATTAGCCAACTATTACACAAGAAAAACTACTTGTAAAACAGTTTGCCAAAATGCTTTCATAACGATAATGAAATAAAATTAATGATTTATTTACGTGAAAAAGCCGTATCGTGAGAAATTCATGAGCAGATAATGCTAACTACAAAGAGATCATAAAAAGCAATTTATTTTATGGAACCACGGCAAAATATTTTATAAGGATTTTCGCTTTTATATAATAATTAGTTTGGCACCGTTTAATTAATCGTCTGAGAATATTTCTTGGTTATATTTATATAAATTATATAGAATATTTTTATGTAATTTATATTATTAGTCTATATATATAAAAATCACTTGCTGTTCGTTAGTCTCGCTAAAAGTCGAGAACGGCTGGACTGATTTGGCTAATTTTGATTTTGAATTATTTGTGGAAGTTCAAGGAAGGTTTAAAAGGTGAGTAAATATGAAAAAAAATGCTTGGAATGTAGTAAAAACAACGATTTCGCTTTCCCTTAGAAACTATTCCTACCTGTCAAACATTTGATGTTCATCCAGTCGTTTAGAAATCAATTAAATTTAATAGTCGTTCAGAAATCAAATTTTTAAAAGCGAAGTTTTTTTTTCTTTGGTTTTGAATGTCAAACGTTCGATGTTCGTTCCAGTTAAGTATTGACTACATTTTTTACTAAAGTTGAAAAATTCTGCAATTATCATTCAGCTGTTTTATTTATTGATTCTGAAGCCGTACGAAATTTGCCGGGTCAGCTAGTTAAAAATAAAAAGTTCCAAATTAAATTTGTGATATTTTTTGTAATCTTGTTCTCAAATTAATTTCGATATCTTATATGATCTAATGACTTTTAGCATACTTTATTCACTTAAATGCAGACGTCTCGGGTACAATTCTATTTCTACCTTGTTCAGGGAATTGGTAAAATTAATTATCATCAACTTTAGTATGCATTTACTTTGTTGAATAACGGAAATGAACGTCGGATATATTATCCCACAAAATAGTTATACTTCTTGTGTCCGAGTCCAAAAATTAAACCAACGAAGTCGCAATAGATTGTTTTTATAATGAATAGGTTCGCGTGGGACTGACTTTGCGCCTGATGTCAGGCGGAAATGCAGTCTAAGGTGGAGCACGCTTACCTGGAAGATACCTGTTCACGCGAGACTTGAAGACACCTAGATTGTATTCTTCAGGAAAGACAGACGACGGTAGAGAGTTCCACTCTTCAGCGTTGCGTATGATAAAAGTGAAAGCATTCAAATTATTCAATTCTTCTTCAAACATGTATTAAACTCTTGGATTGATCATGTGAACAGGTATAGTACCTATATAGGTTTTACAGGTGTAATATAGTATAGGTTGCAACATAACATTTTACGTACATCATGTCATTATTATAACTATAATAATATTGTTACAACTTAGGCTCCGACAAAGACAAATTCCACGTACAGATCTGTAGAAGAACATTTTATTACCTGTCGGCATTTGAACTAATTGTAATCCTTTTATGATCGTCTTCTTTCATTCTCTTATTTATTGGCATACGTCTCTAGTTATTGTGGAGAACAGCCTATTGTCCTATTGTACTCGTTTAGGTCCACTCAAGAGCATCATTAGCCATGTGTTGCCGATTAAAAGTACAATCTAATTCTAGAAAATTATGTCGACGTTACCGGGCGGGCACATTTATATTTGTGAAGTATAAAACGATGGCTCGATTGAGAGAGTTCCAGTTGAGCTACAACTACGATCTAGGCGTGATGTGTGTGCATTCGGGAAACTAATAGTGACGGATTTGGCGCATTTTATTGACTGACGACCTTCTGCATTACGTTTGTATTTGTTGCGTTCGGTTATATTTGTACCTGTGTTATACGTGTTTGTATAGTTCTAATAAAGTCTATAAAAATTCTAACGGCATTTTAATTCGAGTCCCGCAAACTCGTAACAATATTTTTGTTTCCTTTTATTGTGTTCTTGTCTTATTGTGTATGCACTGTTTGCTGCAACTCCATTAATTCTGCAAAAGTAATTCTGTAACATACTTCTCTATAAAACTTATAAAAAAAGAACTTGAGATATAAATAGAATAAGAAATAAAAAGAAAAACAATTTTTAGCTAGCCGCTTCTTCTCCTTAACAGCAATAACACGTTGTGATGCGGTGTACATGCAATAGGAAGTAAAATTAAATTTTATCTTATATGTATGACCTTCAAAAAGTGTTCTCCAGTGGAACTTATTTTGAATAACAACTTTTGAATGTGAATTTGAATTAGTAACTGAAATATGACCCCACAAATATTTAAAGTACTCGTAATGTAAATGAAGATCATCTCTTTTCATTTAAAATGAATTTGCCGCGATGTTATTGACGTGTGCATTGCACAATGTATATGAGTTTATCAGATGGGTTTGAACTTTGAACTAATGGAAGATTACTTAAATCGTTTCCATTTGTAGTAAGAAATATAATAGTGACATTAAAGTGTTAAAACGCTTTTAAAATAAGTGAATTTATAAAAATATTGCAGCCTTAAATGTTGTTCCTCTTTTCAGGTAAGATGTGCACTCATAATAATATTATAAAACAGTTGCATGTTAGTCTGTTTCATGTGTATTAAAAATAGCATCTTATAAGAGCAACTTGAATTCAGTGTGGTGTTTATTTCGTAATAGGATCGAAAGGATGTAAAAACCGTACGATATTAATATTAATAACGGGTGGTATAAACAATTTACGTCGTGCCATCTATCTCGCAAATACCTCAACAACGCAACTTTACTAAATCCCATCTGCCGTTCCGACAATAATATCTAATCCACTTAAACGTCCCTCACTGACGAAATCCATTTCATTACATCCCTTATAAATGCAGCGGTGCCGACAAAACCTCTGAAAGCGGATAAACTAAAACATAGTTGCAAATCTAAGGGCTCAAATCACTTCACAGTCTCGATATTGTAGAGAGGATGGTGGTAGTGATTTATCTAAAAGCTGCTTGCTCCCTTCTTCCATCAAAACTATATCAAGTAGGGCGAGGAACATAAAATCGACCGCCCTTGCAGTTAGATAAAATGTAAAGGGAAGTTTGATTCACTCTCGTGACACCACACGTAGAGCGGTTCGTCCATCCGACCCCAGCCCTCGGTAACGACGTCTTTATACTGAGCTATCTCTCTATTTGACTACAGCTCATATCTGACTTGATGGCACTTAGTGGAGTGGAACATTTATTGGAAATCTTGAACCTACTTTTCAACTTCAATAACCTGTCTAATACAGTAATATTTGGAACTTAATATCGTTTTGCCTTCCCATGAAGTATTATTGCGATCTAATATTATATTATTCCTATTTTCTAAGATTATATTTATTATTATATTTTTTAATTTATTTACATTTGTCGCTGATTTTTATGTATGTTAAATTATTGATAATAATTAGAAACATTGTACAATACATTTTCTTTTTACAAAACTATAGATGTGTAGGGAGGCTTGGCAAGTAAATAATAATGTAAGAAAAACATCGACAACCCGTTTTGATTACGACTATAATTAACAAAAATAATTCAGAATAATTTTTTTCATGTGTGTATTTCATCGTTCATAAGCGAGATATAAGTTCTTAAATAAAGGTTTCTAAGTGGTATATAATGCACGAAAATAGTGGCTGTTAGTGGATTTCGAACCCTTACTACTGTGATAACCACTTAAGATGTTTCTTAATAACTTATCAAGTTATCGCCATAAATTTTTAAACTACTAGTGCCATTAGTAATACGAATTTGGCAGTAAAAAAGCTAACTCAACCCATCTTAGTGAGCAAATATCGTCGGTGACCACTGAGGTTAGGTTCATCTTGAGATGAGCGGCGGATAGACGGCGTCGGCTAGCATCTGGTCCGGTAATTAAGCGCATCTGCCTACGTTCAATTTTGAAACGCGGCGGATGAGAGTTGGCCCGTGCGCCTTTGGGCCCATTCCGAGGGGGAAGAGCAAATTGCTTAACTTTCAATTAAAGAGTTGTTATTCAAACCGCTCCGGGTTGCTTCGATAGAATTCTATTTTATTTCACAATGTCTTATTGCTTTTTGTTTTACGATTTACTTAGCCACTGTTAGTTCCTATTTATTTAACAAACTGTTTTAATTAAATGTTATACTGATCACTTACTAATCACCATTAGAGTTCAGTATTTCATATTTCGGATCCTAATGAGGCTTTTTTATATTGCTGGAGATCAGTAGATAAGCTGACGGCCTACATAATGGCAAGTGGTTACCATCGTCTATGGACGTTTTTTATCCGTGCAGGAACGGAGAAATAATACAATTTGTTATGAGTGGCGACAAAACAACCCACAACGAGGTGGTAGTGTATTTGCCCATCTCGATGGCTATCACCCTTGGTTTAGAGTATGCCGCTATAACAACCTTGAGTTGTGTCCCTGCATTAGTAGCCCGGTACCAGTCTCCCTTAAGAGAGCTGCAGCGCATTTGTAGCATCTTTGGTGTTGCAAATATCCATAGGCGATGGTAACCGCTTTCCATCAGGTGGGCCGTCTGCCTGTCTGTTGAACTCGTGCAATAAAAAATATTTGCAACACCAAAGGTGCTGGTAATATGCTACCGGCTTCGAAGACTTGAACCTGATTACTAGTTCCAGAACATATTTTGCCCAAGATCATTATGGCAGCATGCGCTAGACCAAGGTAGATCACTATCTACACGAGCAAATGCTCTACTTGACTGTGATTTGCTTTGTCGCCTCTTACGACAGACCGCCCGGTCACAGGAATAATATTCTTTCTCCGTTCTTGGACGGATGTTAACAAAGTTTTGTAGTACATTGGTTATCTTTTCTGAAGCAAGAGCACCTTAGTTCTTCGCAGAAATAAGAACCCGTGTTACCTGTTGAACTAATTTGTCTTATAATGACTGGAAGGCTGTATCGTATAATCTGAAAGAGCCCATGTTCAAAAAATTGTTATCTGTTCACCTGAAAAAGACAAGAACAACAAGAAAAAAAATATGATGTATGGAGTGCCTTTCATAGTTTTTAAACTTTTATTTTAGAATGTATATACAGGTGAATTTTTCAAGTAGGCCTTCAGGGCCAAAACCTAAACTATACCAAATAGCGAAAAATACTCAAAGTAGTCCGTCCCGAAGACGATTTTGACAAAAACTAAAATACCGATTAGATTTTTGAAAAATCTATTATATTGTCAGGAATCGAATCGGCTTATTATGATAAAATAAACACACCTGTATTATTACACCGAGTCTTGGTTAAGTTTCTATGGGTCAATTTCTGTGAAGGAATGTCAAACCGCAGACTGTTATTTATGTATAATTATGTATATATTGTCATTAGTGATCTAGTGCCTAGAGAGGTGAGTTTCGCAGATTCAGATGAACATAACAAGTATGAACATAAATTGGAACTTTATAGTTTGTCTACCAACTACCGTTATATTCACACATGTCAATTTCTCCAAGCGATTCTCCCAAGTCGACTGCTTTAGGCCCTCTGTTACCTAAAATTAAAAATGAATATTATTGTTTAATCAAGATTAAAGGCATTAAGATTCCGATGTCTTGCTGTAATAGTTTATTTTCTTGACGGATTCCAAATGCCAAAGTATTTTTGTAGCTTTTGTATCAGCTAGAATTTTTACGAACATTTTCCTTGCCCAATCAGACGGACCCTCGTTCGGACTCGACACGCAATGAATATCGTTTTCAGTTTTTGTTTCGCTAACCTTAGCTTTATTATTCTACCTACACAACGAAGAGAAGTATCTTTGGTAATAACAATATTTTATAGAAAGGTCCGTATTGAAACTACGAACGAAAAGGTTTTTAGTACACGTTTAATCCCATTATTAGATTATAATTCTAATACTGTTAAGGAATGTAAAAAAATTAGCAACGGACAACTTACTGGTTAAAACTATAATAAAGAACATGCAACAAAAAAAATGTTTGAGTAAATAGCGACACTTACATTTCTTACATGTGATTAAAAAAATAACATGTTTTAAAATATTGTGTGCCGCATTAATAATAAGAAGTTACATAGTTGTTTATTTTTTTTACAACTGTCAGAATAACAATTCTCACTACTACTATATTTCCAAACTAAGTAGACTGCGGTTTAATTATGGGTAAAATAGAAGGGATAACTTGAGAAAATATCCGAAAGGTCGTTTCTAAAATTTACCGTGCCAGTCATTGAACCTAAAACCCTGCGTATAATAACGAGTCAAACTTAAATAGGTCGTATTTACTGTTAAAACAATAATTAATATGGTATTTGACATCTTAAAGTTATGAGACATCATAACTTTCTACATAAATTTTTAATATAAACAAAACCGGATTCAACGTAAAAAGCAAGATAAAAAAAATATTTTGTACATGTTGAAGTCAGCGTATTTTGAAATGTTGTTGTTTTTTTATATTTTATTTCGAACCGACTTCAATATGTAGTAGAAAATAATAATTATTTCAGTTTTCATTTGAAGTCGGTTTTATTTTTGTTAATAAAATACCTTTTATTTACTAGGATAATTTTATAAATAATTTTTTTAACGCCTGTAGAAATTGTATTACAGGCACTTGTATACATATTTTGCCTTTCCAAGAGTGTAGGGTATGCGCTCTTCAACAAGGTTTGAACTCTACTTTTTGACAATGGAACCACCTCGGCGTACTCTTTCAAGTAAAAGAAAAAAAATTGAAAATCGATCCACATTTACACACCTTTTGGTGGTTGGTTAAAAATTTAGATTGCGACGTTTGTTAAGATAATAAAAAAGTGTCTCAGTTCATTTGCTTTTGGTTTACTATAGACCTTCAGCTAGTTTCAGTCGTTGTGTCGTAGTGAATTATGACGTTCTATGTATATATTTTCTCCCACATTATTCGAACGCGAGCATACACGAATCCAATTCAGGAAAACTTGCGTTTAGTGTGATACAAATTCGCAAAATAGCTGACCCATAATTGAAAAGATTTGAGGAAGCTCCACCAAGATGAGCACAGCTCTCAATATTAATTACAAGCTTATCATATCATTGGATAGATAGATTATTCGAACATCTATATCTCAGAATGGCTTTAAGACATCAAGCGTTTGACTTGAAAACATTGAATTATTTATTAACATTCATTTACGTGTTATTGTTTCAGCGTCACTGGTGTCCAGTGATTGTTCGGCTCGATGTGCGTCCGCAGCGCGAGGAGGGAGCATGCTGGTGCACCTCTTAATACTTAGCACCGCTTTCGCGGCAGCCAACACCGGCAAGCACGGTACCTACAAATATTTATCATTACACTTGTTCACTTGCTATTTGAATTCCGTTCTTCATTGCAATCTAGTGTTACTAGGAGATTTATACAACAAAACACATAGAACTTGGAGAACTGTTTAATTCGACTTTCGAACAAAGAATGCCAATCTAAAGTATCTCGCATAACAAATAGCCACCCTATAGGGCTACTATGACACGTGCCTCTGGTCAAATTCGAAGTGAGAATGCTCTTTCATTACTGCCGCTCGTTTTATATCCGATTAGTAAACAAAACTCCCCGCAAATATTAAAATAGTGCTATAAGAGGTTGCACTACTCGGAACATGTTAATAACAGTGGGTACGTCAATTGTGACGGTCTGTGTGATATACAAGAGGATCAAAACGTTGAATTCTGGGTTACTTAATTTGGTCTAGGTGTCTAAGAGTGCGCACCCATATATATACCGTTTCTCTGGCTCAAAATATACATTTAATCTTTTTTTCTATTGAAAATACATAACAAGTATTATGAAGGCCATTTCCTTTTAATACGATTTGAGAGAAAAACATTACCCATATTCCTTCTTGTTATCGAAAATATATATATACATTGTTCATTCTTATGAGAGACATTTTTAAATACGATATTAGATAAATAATGTATCTAGATAGTTTATTTAAAATATTTAATATCTAACTTTAGATATTCCTTAAGTTTACAGAGACATTTACATATCGTTATATAGTGTAATTGTTTGTGAAAATCATATTTGTGTAATGTACCCAAAGGATCATCTAAGGAAAAACAATATATGCTCAATAACCGTCGGATTATTGGCAGGACTACGAAGAAGGTACAAACAAACATTCGCAAAAAGTTGCTCTACTTTATATAATTATGAGTATGAGTATACTTTGCCCTAAGGCACATAATTTTACATAAATGGTTAAATCCAACCAAACAATATAATCATAGAGTAGCTTAAGAAGTTTAAACTAATGCATGTGATGGGTCCAGAAGTATATATAACAATCGACCGCAGAATGTCAAACTTTCCAGAAGTTTAAACGTATTCAAATCTCGGCTTAGGAAGTGGCTAATTGAGCTCACTCCGATAGTTTAAAGGAGTTCATATAACGCAATTAGTGAACATAGTGAAACAAGAATAATTAACCAAATCATTTAAATAAAATTCAATTGACAATTTTAATAAAAATAATGCTTTTTAGGGTTCAGTAGTAAAATAATAAAAACACCTGATGGATCTCGACACTGTGCGTATAGTGAACGCACTTGAACGTTTTTTGATTTTCTGAAGCAGGAAAACGGGCAGTCTACCTAGAAACTGTAAAAAAGCATTTTTACTTATCTTAATACTACTCAACAGATCTTATTCCAAATGATTTTTTATTAAAAATACTAGGGTATTGCAACGAAAATTCCCGCGAGATTCCTGGGGCACAAACAACCGCAGCATTTAAAAAAGAATGTGAACTATCATTTTAGTGAAAACTATGTCCGAGTAAGCTAATTTTTATGCACCCGAACTACAAACCGCTTCAGGGAAAATTCCCACGGGATTATATATAATATCCCACATTTTATTACAAAAAATTTGCTATCGATTTTTTTTTTGTAATTATTCTCAAAAAAATTTCTGCGGTATGCCCAGAATAAAAAGTAGCGCAGACTTTAAGTCTAACAATTTGCTGTCGATCAGCGAAAACTGTATCAAACATTTTATTGACATTGTCATTCTTATGTTAGCCATCGAAATTATTTTCTGTATTTTATTGTAAAACTGGTAATTAAATAATTCGTCTTTAAACAAAGCCTATCTTCTTCATTGCACCAATCCGCCACATATTGGTGACCTTATCAATAATGGAGCACGAAAATAAAGGTGATATCACACCACCCGATTTATGCCGAGTCGGAGTGCGACTACCACCCTTTTGGGCTGAAGAACCAGCGGTATGGTTTGCGCAAATAGAAGGCAGCTTTGCTCTTTCTGGTATTAAAGACGACAATACCAAGTACTTTCACGTCTCGGCGCAACTTGAACATCGTTTTGCTGCAGAAGTCAAAGACATTATAATTAACCCTCCAGCGACCGGCAAATACGAGTTTTTGAAAAATGAGCTCATCAAACGCCTGTCAGCTTCGCGAGAAAAAGAATTAACACAACTTCTCATGCATGAAGAACTTGGTGACAGAAGGCCTTCACAGTTTTTGAGACACTTACGCCATCTAGCGGGCAAAGATGTTTCGGATGATTTTATTCGAACCGTATGGACCAGCCGATTGCCGACCAGCTTGCAAGCAGTCATCGCATCGCAATCTCAGTCTAAATTGGAAGCGCTCGCGGATCTCGCCGATAAAGTTCATGACTTAGTGCCGTCATCACCACAAGTTGCATCAACTGACGCACCTAGATTATATTTCGAGCAGCTTACTAGAGAAATAGCAGAACTCAAACTTGAAGTTAAAGAACTTTCTAAGAGGAACACCAGAGATAGTCAACGCTCTCGTAGCTCAAGAAATCGTCGCAGTAGAAGTTGTACCAGGTCTCTCTCAAGTTACCGTAAGTTTCCCAATTGCTTTTATCACCATAGATACGGCGATAAAGCCAGGATATGTTTGAAACCTTGCGACTATCAGCAGGGAAACGAGAGGGGCGCTCATTGATGGCGACGAATGACTGCCCAAGTTCCTCGGGTCGCCTTTACGTAACGGATCGTAAATCAAAGACGCAGTTCCTGGTCGATACAGGTAGCGACCTCTGTGTCTTTCCACTTTCCGCTGCGAAACCTAGACGACCAAGAACGAGCTATAATCTTTTTGCTGCAAACGGAACACCTATTCATACATACGGTTTCGCTCAATTACAACTTGACTTAGGCCTCCGTCGCGCATTTTCATGGCGTTTCATCGTTGCGGACGTTAGTAAGGCAATAATTGGCGCCGACTTTCTTTCGCATTATGGCTTGATTGTCGACTGTCGGAACCGCCGCCTTATTGACAATATGACGACGCTCACATCCTCTGCATCTCCAGCTCCTACATCAGATTCAATTTCATCTGTTAAAACTGTCTTTGGCAAATCTGAGTATATTAACCTCCTTCGAGAATTTCCAGAGATCACTCGACCAGCGGGCACCGAACGGGTCATTAGCCATAGCACAGTCCATTTCATCAGGACTACACCTGGACCACCTGTTCACTGCACGCCAAGAAGATTATCGCCAGAAATGCTGAAGATTGCCAAACAGGAGTTTAGTGAGATGATCAAAAACGGAACTGCCAGGCCATCGGAGAGTCCGTGGTCGTCACCATTGCATCTCGTTCCTAAAAAAGATCATGGTTGGCGTCCATGCGGAGACTATCGTATGTTGAATGCTCGCACAATACCCGACCGCTATCCGGTCAGGCATATTCAAGATTTTACGCATTGTATATCTGGTTGTACTATCTTTTCCAAAATTGATCTCGTTAAGGCTTACAACCAGATTCCAGTAAACCCGGAAGATATTCCAAAAACGGCGATTACCACACCTTTTGGAATGTATGAATTTCCATATATGTCATTTGGCTTACGTAACGCAGGTCAGACATTTCAGAGGTTTGTGGATGAAATGACCAGAGATTTCGATTTTTGCTACTGTTATCTTGATGACTTTTTAATATTTTCACCAGATTCCACCACTCACTTTCAACATCTACGTCAAATTTTCGCTAGATTGCAAGAATATGGCATGGTCATTAACACCAGCAAATGCGTTTTTGGAGCCTCAGAGGTAACTTTTCTTGGCTGTAATGTTTCAGTAGCTGGCATCAAACCTACCGGCGAAAGCATCGAAGCCATTAAGAATTTCCCTCCTCCAAAGACTGTCAAGGAGTTGAGATGTTTCTTGGGAATGCTCAACTTTTATCGTCGGTTTCTCAAAGATGCCGCTAAGTTACAAGCTCCACTTCACGATCTGCTTACCGGCTCTGTGAAAGGCTCACATTCTGTGACTTTGTCCGGAGATACACTACAGGCATTTGAAGCGTGCAAACAAAGTCTATGCAACGCAACACTTTTAGCACACCCGGATATCGACGCTAAACTAGCCTTAGTGACAGACGCATCGGACGTTGCCATTGGTGGCGTATTAGAGCAGCATCGTAATGGCGAAACGCAGCCACTAGCTTTCTTCAGTCGTAAGCTTAGCATGACGCAGAAGAATTACTCACCTTACGATCGAGAACTGCTGGCCATTTATGAAGCCATTCGTCACTTTCGACATTTCGTTGAAGCTCGTCATTTCACTGTGTTTACTGATCATAAACCTCTCTGCTTTGCATTTCAACAACGCAAAGACAAATGCTCTCCACGCCAATTCCGACATCTGGATTTTATTTCGCAATTTACGACGGATATCCAGCATATATCGGGGAAAAACAATATCGTCGCTGATTTTCTCTCCAGAATTGAGGAGATAGCTCAGCCTGTCGATCTTAACATCTTGGCGGAATCTCAGCAAACTGACACTGAGCTTCAAACAATTTTACAAGGCAATACAGCCCTAGATCTCATCAAGGTTAATATACCAGCCACACGGACGGAGTTATACTGCGATCAGAAGATGCAGCCACCTCGCCCGTATGTTCCAGCTGACTTAAGGAGACAAGTTTTTAATAGCTTACATTCCCTCAGCCACCCAGGCGCCAACACCACCTTGAAATTAGTGGCACAGCGTTACGTTTGGCCAGGAATGAACAAAGACTGCCGTGAGTGGGCCAGAGCCTGTCATTCATGTCAACGGACCAAAGTCTCAAGACATGTTTCATCACCGCTGGGCAATTTTAAACTACCTCGCGGAAGATTTCAGGTAATTCATATTGACTTAATCGGGCCTTTGCCGATATCAGATGGTTTCCGCTACTGCCTCACCGCCGTCGATAGATTCACGCGCTGGCCTGAGGCGATAGCTTTACAAGATATTAGCGCTGAAACTGTAGCGAAAGCGTTCGTCACTCACTGGATCGCTCGTTATGGATGCCCACAGCAGATAGTGACGGATCGTGGCAAACAGTTCGAGTCTGCGCTTATGAAGCAGTTATCAGAACTTGCAGGTTTTCAACGTTGCAGGACTACAGCATATCATCCAGCCAGTAATGGTTTAGTTGAAAGAATGCACCGCCAGTTGAAAACGGCAATTGTGTGTCATAATAACCAGAGATGGACTGAGAGCTTACCACTCGTCTTATTAGGCATGAGAACCGCCTTCAAAGATGATATTCAAGCGTCACCTGCCGAGCTTGTTTATGGCGAGACACTTCGCTTGCCTGGTGAGTTCCTACAACCAGACAACACTCTTCATTCCACCTCTGATGTGACTGATTTCACAGCGCGCCTACGCGCCATTATGAATAACATTCGTCCTACACCAACTTCAAGGCATTGCAACAGGAACATCTTTATCTTCAGAGACTTGCCTACTGCATCGCATGTCTACGTCAGAGATGACACTGTGCGCGGAGCTCTTCAGCCAGCCTACTCAGGTCCTTACAAAGTTCTAGACAGGACCGACAAGATTTACAAGCTGGTTATGAAAGGTAAAGAGCAAACAGTGACTATAGAAAGGTTGAAGCCAGCTTATATGGTTGCTGATGGACACCGCACCTCTGACGTCACACCATCTCAGCAAAAAGACGAACCTGGGACAAGAACGCGATCGGGAAGGAGAATTTTGTTCCCTAACTATTATCGCCCATCCTAGGATGGTCTCTGGGGGGGAGCCCTGTAGGACAACCTTTTTATACGTTTATTTTTCTATACATTTTTACATTTTATTGACATTGTCATTCTTATGTTAGCCATCGAAATTATTTTCTGTATTTTATTGTAAAACTGGTAATTAAATAATTCGTCTTTAAACAAAGCCTATCTTCTTCATTGCACCAATCCGCCACATTTTTATACGAAGAACCTATAACGGTATAATAACTACATTGGATTCATTTTGTATGATCATAAGTGTAATATGTAAAAATGAAGAACAGAAGAATTTAAATGTGATCATAGAATTTGACAGATATGAAATCATATTTGTATGATAAATATATGATAGTTTAATTGGGGTCTTACAGCCTGATCCCATATATACTAGGTATATATGTTATAATATTAACTTAAAGCTATCACTATATTGAGGCGAACCAAATTAATTCTTGCAGTGCTTTCCAATATGGTGTACACAGACAAAATGATAAAAAGAAAATCTTGAAATAAATTCTTTGTATTGAAATAATTTACATTATTCATTTTACAAATAGAAAGTTTTCATTTTTTTTATGTCATGGATGGTTAATTTTATATATACAAGTGAACTTTTCAAATGGGCCTTCAGGACCAAATCTTAAACGATGTTAGATAGCGAAAGACACTCAAAGGAGTTTCGAGGCCGATTTTAACGAAAACTAAAATAGTATCATTAATCGATCGGCTGATTTAAAAAAAATAAACATATTCTGTATTATTATACTAAATATATACATATATAGGTCTATATCTATATATATATATATATACCAAATATATGTAGAATATGATCATCGTCTTATTGTTCAACTAAGTTGTTGAATTGTTTTATTCAAAAACATAGAATAATGTTGTAGCTGAACCGCTGTTGTTTGCAAATAATAAAAACACAGACTTGGCAAGTTAAAAAAATTCTCTTTGAAATTTGCATAAACCTTGCGAGGCCCCTGTTCAGTTTTTCTTACTTTTCTTTTTATCTCATCTCTTATACGGTCTCGAAGTTATTTTATTATGAGAATTTCTGATGAACTAAATCATAACGTATTTTCACCAAGTCATAACAACACGTTTTGAGATTGTATTAGCAATATGCAAAAGAATCTCTTAGCATATAGACCTTTTTACGTAGACGTATTTTACGTTTTCACTATCCGGAATTTGAAAGAATTTCCTGCTTTAGCCGTAAAACGAACCAAAATATTTACGTAAAAAATCCTAGTAAAATCTTATATCCCGAGTAACCCTTCACATACATTATGTAGGTTATATTATATCTTGTGAGAAACACGTGTTATTTCAACGTTGAGCCAGCTAGATCAAACATGACTCCCATCTACACATCCGGATGAAACTCTCTACTTTCCCACATGATTTCACTTATTCTAACTATATCGTCAAATATTATCAAAGCTAATTGTGCTATTTTAAAATTAAACTAAATATTGTTTATGTATTATTTCATTGTTCTCTCCTAAAATAGAATTGTGAAAGTGACTTTATTTGGAGGTTTCCATTTATTTTCTTTACGGAATTTTATAATCTATTGTTCACTTTCAATATCGTAGATAAAAAATAATATACATTTTATACTCGAAAAAGAGTTAAGTTTTTGCAGGATATGGATCTAAAGCTAACTCTGGGAATAAAATATGTAACTCTCATGTGTATTGAATAAGCAATCAAAAGCCTGAAGTGGGACATTTATAGCAGCTGGGCCCAATTGTACCAATATGTATAAAGAAAGTAGCTATTTACAGAAACATTGTACAACATGCTATTAGATGTAATATGCACATACTTTCGATAAGGCACAGCTTCACGTTTAATTTGTAACTTGCCTTATGTTATCATATAGTCAGTCACACTCTCGCTTGTGATCCAGGCCATGACCAGGCAACCTCCCCGATTAGACGCACTCATCTTCTTATGCGAGACAGCAATATTCGCTAATAAAGCGTTGGTACGAAGGAAAAAGTGGGCCTCCCCACACACCCAGAACTAGACAGCGTCGCAGGACATCGGGAGACTCCTGCACAGGAGTGAACAGGCCTACCTGCTACAGTAACACAAAGATCGACGGGCAAATGCCAAAAACGCGGGGCTAAATTATTATTATCTTTTGATTCTTGTTTAGAATGATAGAAAAAACACCACAATGATTTAAATGCTATCTGTCACCGTGTATTCCACAATATCTCTCTGATTGTCCCGAAGCACAGGAGCTTCCGCAAAGCGTTCCGGCCACACATCACGCTACCTAGAAGGTACCACTCGTATCTTAAAAAGACTACTATAAACATTTCCATAAATATAATATATATAACCGTGTTTTTTTACGTAGTTAAAATTTAACTAAAATAAGTTAATTTTATTTTTGTAGAGTTATACATGAAATATATATAAACTATTTCTGTTATGATAGTAACAAATAATTAGGCAAAATGAACGGTTAAGCCAAGACCGTAACACGTGATAGGCTGTATCTACATCTATTAGAGTAAAGCGTGATTGTATAATATCTATTAATATTATAAAATTCTAAACGTGCCGTGTCTGTACATTGAAGCTATTAAAAAAACCACTACAATAGACTATATAAACGATGGAGAACACTATGATTTTTTTTAGATTTCTAGTCTATTTTATCAGTTTATTCGGGATTCACATAAAAACTACTAGGCCGATTTCGATGGGGTTTTTTGCTGATCGACAGCAAATTTCTTAGATTTGAAATTTGCGCTACTTTTTAACCCGGGACTCCCGCGGGAATTTGAAGTGAAGTGTGGACGGAGCCTCGGGCATATCCTAGTTTATTATTATTATAGCTTTCCATACTACTTTGTTTGCATATACTTTATGTGCTACAAAGACAGCTTTACTTCCAAGTTTAAAAAAAATACAATTAACCCACTGTTTCGTTACCTATTAGTATGTATGTAATTTTACACTGATTGACTTCGTTCTTAGAATACACATAAAAATACAGAAGCAATTACTAAAAAGTCGTTGTTCATACAGGAATCCAGAGCAGATAAAAAGGAAATACCTAACGTAGCATTGCCTTTGTGAACTTAGAACCGAATCCCCAGAGGTTTATGTCTTTTCGGATCAGGCGGCTTACCGGGGGACGCGCGAGGAAAACTCCTTCCCCTCATAAATATTTACTTTATGAAATAACGCGCCCCGGGCTCGGCTTAGTCTTACCCACACGCTCTGTAGGCAGGTGATAACTGCCAAATGTTAAAAAAAAACTTATAATAAGGAAAAGTATTCCGTAAACATCTTTAAGCTTTGAAAAGGTGAACTTCTTTGTGAAAGGAACGAAAAACAGAGCAATATAATCCAGCGTTTTCGCATGAAACAAAAGATATTAATACACAGCGAAATACCTACTTCGTTTATGCTCTTTTGTCTTTTAGGTAACTGCTGCTCGAATAATGAAAGGTACAAATAGAAGTCTTACCTTTAATAACATGCATTATCAATTTAGCATTTCACAAAACTAATTATTATAATATTTTTATGCATATAACGATGTGATTATGATCCACAGCCTCGCGAATATGGAACTTTATAATTAAGCATATAATAATTCTTTTAGTTCCGCAGCCAAATAATAAAAAAGTAGACTTTCGAATTAGAATGCACTTCCAAGTACTTGATTAATTTTTAAAAATTAGCTTTGCTTTTTAATGAATGCTTAATAAACAGCTCTCACAGGCTCATAAACAGAGCGTAATGCTCTGTTACGTACAAATCAAACTTATTACCTGCTGACTTTTTTTAGTTATTTGTCTTTAATTATATAACCATAGGAAGTAAAGTTCACAACTTAATTTTTACTTTACAAAACTGCGAAGCGACATATGCATCCAAATTATGTATATAACTAAGAAATCAAATCGTAATTATTGAAGGTTAAAAACCCATCATAGCCATAGTCACAGTTATCAAGTGCTGACGGTAAAGGAAAAAAGAAACATTGTGATGAAACATAAACATCGAGAAAACCGCTGTGTCAAAACCGCCAATGCGCCTTATGACCCGTTCCTATATCTTACCGACCGTTTCCTTTCTTTACTATCGGTAAAAAATTGACATAAGCTCCATACAAGTAATGTCAAAATTCAACCGACAGTAAGGCAAGTGTATGAATAGTAAAATATAAGGAACCGGCTATTTTCGCATTACATGCCACAAGTGTACTGTCCGTTCCCCTTAAGGAGGTCCGTGCCCGACAGTGTGATGTTTATGGGCTGTTATTATTTTATTTAAAGACCCATTAAATAACTTTGAGTTTAGTGATTTATAGTTTATTTCTGTTTTAAATTATTTGATTTGTAGCATTTTCTTAAGTTTTCACAACTGGTGCACAATAATTAAAACTAAGTTTTAACGGTTTTAAGCGCGGCATATTATTAGATTTATTTCTATGTTTCGGCCACTTTCTAGTAGCCGTCATCACAGAAGCAAAGATGTCAAGTGTCAATAAGTAATGTTAAACTTGTTCATTTCAATTATTTAATTTTAATTTTTGTTTACGGTTATTATTTACATAGTGACACTTGACATCTTTCTCTCCTGTGATCACGGCTATTGAAAAATGACCGAACTATCGAAATAAAAATGAAATAAAATTCCGCGTTTAAAATTATTAAAACGTAGTTATAATTATTTGATTCGGTTAAAATTAAAATCTTAAATCGAAATCCCGGATAATGGATACATAATTATAAATTCGTTAATACAATACTCAATGGCATTGGCTTAAATTATAGTGATTATTCGCATGTGAAACATTCGCAATGCTGGGCGGGATGTGCATGTGTAGCCGCCGTCCAACGTTGCTCAATGCACTGGTGAAAAGTTACATCCAATTAGCAAAAACCGATGACGCGTAAACCCCCGCCCGAGCTCGTGTCATTTCATGTGAATAACTTTGACAACCACTGTCATGGTTGATTTTTGTTACATTTTCTATTGCATAATAGTAACAATCTATATAGGTATACTCCTTTTAGCTATACTTACTCATTAACAAAAAATATGTTTTATAATTGAAATAAAACTGGCACAAGTGCAGGATATAAATATTCGATAATCATAATATTTTTACTGCATAATACTTAGTACTTCCTCAAAGGGGTCATCCATAAACATGTTCAGAGGGGGGAGGGGGTCGTCGAAATGTGACACTGTGTGACAAGGAGTGGGAGGGCTCCTAAATTTCGTGACGTTGCAATTCGAAATGTAATATATTTAAAACACGAAATTTGAACTATTACCAAAAAGCTTCAAAATATTTCTGACTCTATTTATATGAGTCTAGTGTTTATATTATTTAAAAAAATATTTATTTGGAAATAAAACTAATGGAAATGCTGTTTTAATTTAATAATTTCTTGATGGAAAATTGCAAAATAGGTATATGATGTCACACTAGAGAGGGAGGAGTCTCACGAATGTGACCTGTTGTGACAAGGACGGGGAAGGGGTCAGATCATGAAATTCGTGTGACGTAATTTGTGGATGGCCCTAATCTATATCCTATTATGTCTCTGCTCCATCGGGGATACTGTTAGTGTGTGTTTCACGCAGATATAGCTATGGATTTAGTGCGCTATTAGTGACGCGATATTGCTATTAATTTGTAATGACTAAAACATTGATGGATTACGTACGTATATATACTAATGTAGCTAACCATTAACGGTATTTTAAAGTTGTAAACAACAGGCGTTTGGCCACAGTCACTAACACTAGTGAAGTGGTGAAACCTGCATATCGAGATAACCGATGTCTCAAACATGCCAAGCCACCTTGGACATGTTCGTCCCCCCCCCCCCCCTTCATTAATAAAATGTTGTTTTTTATGTACCACAGCTGGCAGAACTAAGTCTAAGAGACGGATGGGAAATAAGTATTTTGATAATATTAGTAATAAAGTAACATTAAACTAAAGTTTTACGTAAAAATGCTTACACTAAAACAATAAACAGACTTACAATATTTTCGCAGCGCGAGATTATCTAGCTCATAAAAAGAACCCAGAAAACTTTTCGAGGTTTTCAGTTTAAAACATAATTCAAAAAAATATATCTTTTATAAGTAAGTCTTTAAAATTTTAATTTTCGTTTAAATTTTTCTTCTTCAGTCGTTTTTATCATCATAATTATTCCATAAATTAGTATATATTAACTTTGTGACGAGAAACAATAAATAAAATGACTCGTTCGAGTTAGCCTCGGATGGGTTATTCTGTGAGCAAAAACAAAACGTTCAGAATGCCGTAATGTGTGAGATACAAAGGAATAAACGTGTGTTCCAATACAGGAAATGTCAATAATTATACGGGCATTACAAATAACGATGTGGGGAGGGAAAATTTTCCTTGCTGCTGCTTTTGTTTTATTTTCATAATACACATAATGGTGCTAAGCCGTTTTTGGAAATAAGAAGTGAGATAGTAGATATATAGTACTATATATGCAGATGGTATGTATTATAATTGTACCAATGCCATGCACATATTATTATTATACTTACATACTTTTTTCTTTCACCCTCTCACAACTATTTGAGGTTGGCGCAATATGTCTTTTCCTTCCACACTCCTCTATTTTATTTATTATACATAGATAATTATATATTAATACTTGTATACCGCTGTAAGTTTTTGAAAGGGGTGTTGATAGTAAAATCAATTGAGTCATTTTTTTTTCATTCAAGACGTCAGCTTCCTTGATTTCATACGAGAAGAATAGAAGAACCCGCGCCCTTTGAGTTTGGGACGCTTACGACAACCATTACGCTACCACGATTTCGTACAAGTGTTATGAATATTTTCTACGCGACAAATTTGTTTAAACATTAATCTAGTCTTTCGTGATATTGTAAAATTAAATTTATGAGGACGTAGTAACTCCAACTCTTTTATATAAAAACATTTAGGATTTATTATTAAATATTTATATACCGAATTTGAAAAGTATTTTATATAAAATAATATATAATTATTACATGCACCCTTACAACATATAAGTCAAAATGTTTTTGGTGAACATTTACTTAACATATTTAACCTCTTGTTGTTAGTTGTGTAGCCTCTCTCATACTCGTATAATCAAAATATACAAGTCACGTCTCAACATACGTATGCTCACGAGACATATTCTAAAGCATTAAGGCACTTTCAAAGTTTTTAATACACCTCTCATACTTTTACAGTATGTTAAGCGTTTATATTTTTTCATATAAGCTAATCCAACAAAATCCTTGTCTCAAAGGGGTTTTTGTTCACACGAGAAGACGTTCTAGTTGATATATTCATGATTTCTATGAAGTTTATAGGGTTTTTACAAACACTATACTGAGTTGCAACCAAATAATAAATATGGAACCTTTTTAATTTTATCACGTTCATACGTCTGTTTGTCTGTGTGTAACACAATCTTTTTTTTAAGCTATTTGCTAGGGCCTATATGTTAATATTCCCATTTATTTGGGGTTCTCATAATATATATTTTCCTTCCATAATATTCTAATTTGACATTCGTCCTTTATTACACCACAAATCATTGTCTCATCTTTCACACAATAAATCGATTACTTTACTTTTGTACACATCAATCTTTTAGTTTAACGTGTTTTGTCATACGACTTTCATCTCTCCTCATTACGTGCCCATACCACCTTAGTCTTTTCCCTCTCCATTTTTAATTAAATTATAATTCTACACATTCCAAAGATACGTGCATGCAAAAGAGCTAAAATACTTTTATAATCTTATTTCTAAGACTGGTTTGGCTTAATCGAGGATACCTTTTGACGTAGTAACTCTTAATATTCATACGTAACGTTCACTTCATTAATCTTTTATTTAGCACATCCATTACGTCTGTATTTGAAGAAATCATTATTTTCTGTAAAAAGAATAAAGTAATACGCCAGTTTTGAGCTTCTTACGCCTATTAACATTTCGGGAGTAAAAATACAAGCCTATTTCTGTACACACTGAAATTTTTGTGTTTTAATTTTCCTTATGCTATGAATACCATAAATGAATTATTACAAACAGGCGCTTGTTTAATTAAATCACTGACTGATCTTCAAAGGAACACTTTATAAAAGATTGTGTGCCCAGAAACAAAAACCTTATCGCTTTATCAATATATTATATATATATATATATATATATATATATATATATATATATATTCGTCTTATCCGTGCAGGAACGGAGAAAGAATACAATTTCCTGCGGCCCGGCGGCCTGTCGTAAGAGGCGACTAAACAACCCACAGCCAGGTGGTAGAGTATTTGCTCGACTGGATGGCGACCACCCCTGGTCTAGAGTATGCCCCCATAACAACCCTGTGTTGTGTTCCGGCATTAATGACCAGGTTCCAGTCTCCTTTAAGAGAGCAGCAGCGCATTTGTAGCACCTTTGGTGTTGCAAATGTCCATAGGCGATGGTAACTGCTTTCCACCAAGTGGGCCGTCTGCCTGTCTGCTGAACTCCTGCAATAAATAAATATATATATATATATAACTAGTCTGGCCATAAATACTGTTACATAAAAACTTTTCTTTTTTTGAACTTTTTAATTATTTTGAATTAGGAACACGTATGTTATTTTAAAAATTTCTTTAGATTTTGCGCCATTTTACATATTTTTTCGTGTTCATTTTCAAATTACAATATGGAATTGGGTGTTAAATAAAATAGGATTGCAGTGATCGCCTTGCACAAAGTGGGTATGGAACCGACGGTCATATTCCAAACACTTTAAAAGCTTGGTATCAGACGTATGTTCATATATCGTACTATCAACAGATACAACAACACTTCGTCTATCGAAGACCAGAAAAGATCGGGGCGGCCGCGTAGAACTACAAAGGCTGTTAATGCTGTTAAAGCCAGAATTCGTCGAAACCCCATTAGGAAGCAAAAAATCGCGAGAAATGAAGATTCCCGCTAGGACTCTGTCGCGTATTATAAAACAAGACCTGAAGCTTTGTGCTTATCATCGATATACAGGACATGCCCTAAATCAATCTTTACAATTAAAGAGTGTGGATCGATCAAAACGCCTTCTGTCGCCATACGCAGGTGAAAGGCACAGAAATATCTTCTTTATCGATGACAAAATTTTCACGATTGAAGAACACTACTATAAGCAAAATGATAAAATGTACGCTCACAGTTCTAAAGAAGCTGCTCAAGTGGTCGGAAAGGTACAACGTGGTCAACATCCTGCGTCAGTCATGGTTTGGTAGGGCGTGTCTTATCAAGGATTCACAAAACTATATTTTTGTGAAAAAGGAGTGAAAACTTCAGCGAAAGTGTATCAAGATACAGTCTTGGATCATGTTGTGAAATCTCTCAGTAATACACTTTTTAAAAATATACCGTGGTCTTTCCAGCAGGACTCTGCACCTGGTCACAAGGCACGAACTACCCAAGCCTGGCTTGAAACCAACGTTCCGGATTTTGTAAGAGCTGAAGACTGGCCCTCATCTAGCCCAGACCTGAACCCTTTAGACTTCAAATAATGGTCAGTTTTAGAGGGCATGGCCTGTTCGAAACGACACGGTGACATTGGGTGTTTTTTAAAATAGCTACTAATATATATGTTGTAGAACAACAGTAGTAAATAACTACGCTTTTTCTCTAGGCAGTCGCCTGTATAATAAAATCAATAAAGATTTAGAAATTTATCCACTCACAAAATATAAAGTAAAGAACAAGGTCTATAAATATTTACTCTCGCTTAACTATGATGCTACTGAAGTGCTTGTTAAGTAACTTAATAAACTTAAAATCTTTTAAACTTTTGTCCTACTTTCTTCCTTCTTTATCTCCTTCTCTACAGAAACACACGCACACACACATCCTAATATATATACATGAACATGACCACATACACACTGCATGGAGATCTCAAATTTTAACACTGGCAACTGGCGTGAGGAACCTCTGATTGACTCATATTACAGGTAAATTATACCTAGTTTGAGAGTCAGAGTCAACTTAACATCTTGTATAGTATTTTTAGCCTCTAAAATGTGTTTCATTCTTCATTCCTTCAATTTTGTATTTTGTTTTTCTTAAAGGCTTAATAAAGATATTTTGTATTTGAAAAAAAATATTGAAAAAAATAACATAATTTGTTAATAGTAGAAAGTGTGAATATGTTTATGTATGGAAAATCTTATATATTTCATAAAATTTACTTTTTGGGTTGCAACAAGTAACCTTTTGTTCAACTTCAGTCTTTATATTTTTTTTATTGCATCAGTTCAGCAGACAGGCGGACGGCCCACCTGATGGAAAGCGTTTACCATCGCCTATTTGCATTTGCAACAGCAGACTTTATAATTTCGTTGACCTGAAACTTATAATCTAACCTGCTATGCAGGGTCTTAATATATTTTTAAATGTTTGCTTCTTTTAGTGTGTATGTGACTAAAAATATATTTTAAATAATAAAACGTTCAAAAACCTAAAAAGAATCACCAGTGGCTCCATCTTATCGTGTCTTTCTAGAGCTAGGTTATTTCCTTGGGCAATTATGATTCCCAAAATTGCCTTTTCTTGCTAAAATGTTATAATTATCATATTACTTAATCTTATATTAAACTAGCTGTCCCGGCAGACGTTGTCCTGCCCTGAAGAAAATTTGAAACCCGATTGCAGCGCCACCTACCGGGTCCAATTGTGAATCTAAACAATCCTCGAATCCACTTGAACACACACAAAAAAATTCATTCAAATCGGTCCAGCCGTTTAGGAGGAGTTCACTGTCAACACACGTACAGAAGAATTATATATATAAAGATGGTACGATATCGAAAACTATAAATACTAAATCAGGATTGAACCAAGGTTTTCTACGAAAGTAATTCTGCAAGAGCGGCTGACTTTACAGCAAACAAAATGAAAGCAGGAGGTTTAATCTCTATGAGGTAGAAATAGCTCGTTATGTAAATTGAATCTCGTGCAAGTTTGAATCGCATTCATAAGCCAATTTCCTGTGAATATAAACAAAGGGTGACTTTTTAAAGATTTTATGTCTTCATGTATCCAATAAAATTAAATAATGCCCCATAATACAGTTAGGAAAGTGCATGATGTAGGCAGTGCAGTCATTCAAAGTACATACATTGAAGGATTTCGTAGAGAAAATAATGAATAGTTCGTTTCCAAAATTTACCCTGCCGGAAATCGAATCTGAGTCCTCAGTTCCAACACTTAGACCACTAGATGCCAAAACACCGTCCCTATTATTTCTTGTTTTTTGTAACAGGTTATTTACGAATTAAAAAATATTAATAACAGCAACACTAACACAAGCCTTTATCAAGAGATGTCGTACCAAATAAATAGTAAAATCCTTTTGTTCTTTCAATAACTTCGTTCAGAGCAGTAGCATGTGTACTTTAGCAGCTTAAAACTGCTGTGTCTAAAAGGACCATTGCACGAAAGGGCACTTCAGTTACGTTGTATATTTTCAAGGAGCAGTACTCGTATGCGTCTAAATGTGCACAGAATCTGACACTGCCTTCAGGATTTAACTCACAAGAATTAATAATAAAAGTACTGTTTGAGGTTAGCATTTTACCTTTAATGTTAATTGTATTTGTGTGTTAAAACACTAATTTCTATCAGTACTTAAATAAGTGTTTTAACACTACGTCTTAATACATATGTATATTAGTAATTAATTTCTATCTAAAATATTGCGTTAAAAAGCTGATTTGTCGAATATCTTTATTTACTGCATTTAGATATATTATATTACGTTTCATGTAGTAGTTTAAAAAAGTATTTTTAGAAATACAAACTTAATATTCAAATATAATGTCCACTTTTCCGTCTATCCGAACAGAAATTTAGGAAATCGCACGCTTAAAAGAAAAATATGAAACATGTAAATTGTTATACCAAGTTGTATTCGATTGTAAGGATAAATTACGCCTGTTATAACTGTACGTCGTTGCGAGCTGTTACCCCGAGATACATTAACAAGTGAACAGTAATAAAAACGAACAAAAGGGTAGTTCAGTTGCACAATGACGGAGCTAGACATGGTGTCAAGTGCAGAAAATTATGTCCATTCATCTAGCGCAGCAGAGGATTAAGCGAAACGGGGTCGCATCTTCAGCATCTGACTTGTGACGACCGACGACAAGTTTAAGCGTTCCCAACATCACGTAAGCCTACTAATTAAAATGTTTGTTGCAACTCTCACAATTACGTAGCTTTATTAAAACATGCACATTCCCTCTCTAAAATGAAACATAAATCGTAAGCATAAAAGTAAGAACAATATGGCATTTATATCAGATACATTTCAGCGTCTATTTAAGCAGCCTGGGGCAAATTATGAGACCTTCGTAGTACGATTCACATAAAATGTCATGAATAATAAAGCCATCTTTAATTAACGACAAAGGGGGAATGAGATGTTTTGAATTTGAGCAGGTGTATTGTTTTCTGTGTTTAATAATTTATATAGATTGGATAACTTAAAGAATTTTTTAGTATACCAGGATTTTCAATGCGGGTTGCTCGTGTAAACATAAACCGTATTTGTGCCATTAACGGACCAATTTTCTTCTTTTTTCAATTATAACTTTGCATGGTTTGTAGTTTAATCAGTGTTAAGTATTTATGGATATTTAATATTTGGTTACTCTTCAAAAAAGCTGATATTTTATATGATCAGCTTAAATATTTTTTTATTCCCTAGGGCTTGCGGCTTTGCTCGTCTAAATTTAAACCGTAAATGTACCATTAAATGACCATATTTCTTCATTTAAAAATAAGATCGCTGGGTTTGTAGATTTAGTCAGTGTAAAATATTTATTCATATTTGAGATATAGGGTAGTCCTCGAAAAAGCAGGCAACATGTGACAGTTGGACCTGAAGTTCTTGTGGGCATCTTAACAAGTCATATTTTAGTAACCTGTGAGTTTGAGTGCACAAAGAAGTACTTCTTGCTTTAAAACAATATCCATTTTTTAGTCACACAAACAACAGCCATACGGCCCACTTGATGGAAAGCGGTTACGATCGCCTATGGACATTTGCAACACCAAAGGCTACAAATGCGCTGCTGCTCTCCTAAGGGAGACTGGAACCTGGTCACTAATGCCGGAACACAACTCAAGGTTGTTATGGCAACATACTCTAGACCAGAGGTGGTAGCCATCCAGTCGGACATGTTGGGTGAAACCTTGTGCTACAAGTCTTGCTTTCTTCTTTAGAGTCTTGTCGACGTTCTGCTTTGTCGTCAACACATAACGGCAGCCTACAACGTTCCTGTTTTTCGGTCTTTTTACTATCTCCCATGTACCTTTCTGAACTAAACTTCTAATTTCAGATAATATGGCTTCCTCCCAATCAGGTCTATCATTACTTTTCAACGCATTTTTCAAGGTGATTTCAGTTGAACCAGCAAAATCTTCAACCTCATTTGCATCAGTAGAAGTTACAGATTGCTCGACTTCCCTCGTTTGATAGATCTTCTTCGGTCGGCCTACGCTTCCTGTGCGTAATATTTTAGCTCTACCAGGAGCTCTCGTCGTCATCCTTAGCTGATCAAGCGCGTCACGCCTTGTTTCTTCGGCTTGTTGTTCCGCTTGTAAACGTCTAGATGAAGACTCGTCTCGGTCATACTCTGCAGGATATTCTTGACATTCACTCCATATGTCTTGCATATTGTCAACTTCTTCTGCTTCATGCCTGCGTTCTTCAACTGGAACATTCGATTTTGTGAAGTCTATTTCTATGAAATCCTGATCTTCGTCTTTCGTTATGTTTAATAGGCTCGGCTCTTGCTTCGAGATGTCCTTTCGTGTGTTTGGACTTTCGTGAAATTTCACATCTCTCGCAATCATGAACTGCCTTCGCTCAGGAATCCACACACGATATCCCTTGGCGTTCTTCGGGTATCCAACAAAGTTACCAGCAATACCTCTTGCTGCGAATTTATCTTTGTTTGGATCTTTATCAAGAATGTGTACCTTAGTTCCAAATCTTCGAAGGTATGCAATTTTCACCGATTTGTTTCGCCATTTTTCATAAGGAATTTCACCCTGTAGACTTCTAGTAGGACAACGGTTTCTGACGTAACATGCAGTATCTACCGCTTCAGCCCAAAAACCTGAGGAAAGATCAGAACTCAATAGCATACACCTTGCCATTTCCACCAAGGTCCGGTTCATTCGTTCTGCTATTCCGTTCTGCTGCGGTGTTCGAGGTACAGTTAGTCTTCGCTGTATACCTGCTTGTTTCAAAAATCGATCAAATTCCGAATTACAATATTCTCCTCCATTGTCGGTCTGGAGATATTTGATCTTCAGTCCCGTCATGTTTTCAACGTGACTTTTATACACCTTAAAGGCTTCTAAGGCTTTATTTTTCGCACTTAGAAAATAAACTTCACACCAACGTGTACAATCGTCGATAAAAGATATAAAATATTTTGCTCCACCTACAGATTCACATCTCATAGGTCCTACAATATCAGAATAGACTATTTGTAATTTTTCAGTACAAGGACTATGGGAATCAGAAAAAGGTAACGCGGTCATTTTTCCTCTAGCACAAATATCGCAATCACGTAAGTTTCGTACTTCGGTCACATCAAACTTAGCACCTAATTTACCTAAAAGCTTAGCAACATCTTTTCCATTCAGATGTCCTAATCGCTCGTGCCAACAACGTATATCAGCATTTGAATCACTCAGATTAAATATGTATTCCGGGTTATTTAAACAATATAAATTACCTCTACGATATGCCGACAATTTAACTTCACCATTCTTATCAATAACCTGAGCTACATCGTTATTGAACGTAACATTATAACCGTTATTTGTTATTTTGGCTACTGAAATTAAATTCGTCCTTAAATTAGGAACAAACAACGTATCGCGTAGTTCAAATAAATCCCTCGAGTGTTCGCTCCATGCCGACAACCTTACAGTACCCTTACCTTTTATGTCAGTACTTACATGCGTCGCTAAATTTAGTTCACCGCTAGTCATTTTTAAACTGTCCCCGAACTTACTCGCATCATTACAAAGATGAGACGTGCACCCACTGTCCAAAATCCAGTCATGTTTTTGAACATTTACAGCATTAGAAACTTCTACATCTAAAACATTAAAAGTGGTTAAAATGTTATTAATACAATGTGTTTCTTCTGCTTTCTGTGCTTTTCTACCTATTTTAATTTTGCAGTCTGATGCTTTATGTCCACGTTCGTGACATTTGTAACATTTAAACCTAAAACCTTCTTTCTTTTCAGTTCTACTCTTGTTAAAGTCAGTTTTGTCTCCAACTGTACTGTTGTTCTTTGCGCCTTTCTTACTCTTCTTAAAATACTTTCTCGTATTTGTGTACAGAACATCTTCATCCTGATTTTTATTTGCGTTTCTGGATTCATGCTCATCAAGTATTTTAATTTTCAAGGCTTCTGGTTTTGGCAACTCGTCTCTCGATTCAATCGCACATCTAAAGCTTTCGAAATTTACGGGTAAACTGTATAACAACATAATAGATACTAAATCTTCGTTGATACTTATATCCATCTCTGCCAGCTTGTCCACAGCGTCGAAAAAAGTATCCAAATGTTCTCTAACATTTCCTGTCTCCGACATTTTGTGCAGGATTAAACGCTTTAAAAGTGTAGCCTTCTTAGCGGGTCCCTTCGATGCGTATATTGACTCCAATTTCAGCCAAACATCTCTGGAAGTTTTACAACCTCTAATATTACGAAGTTCGCTTCCACTCATCGAAAGAATCAGATCGGCTTTGGCTTTTTCGTCCTCTTCCACCCAGCGTTCAGCTTCTTTAATATCAGCTGGTCTAAGAACCTTGCCACTCACGTACTTCCACTCATTGTTTTTAATTAATAGAGCTTGTACCTGAATTTTCCAGCTGTCGTAATTATCCTTGCCCAAGGGCTCGATTCGCATCAACATACTGCTCATAGTTCTGCACCTTTTCGCAATTAATTACACTGCTTCTAAATATTCTCCGATCCGAATTCTTTTTTATTGATAGAACAGCGCTATGGACTTGCGCTGCCTGGGCCCATAACCAATGTTGGGGGCTAAGAAGTCGTGATTATTACATACGAGAGGTTTACGTTGTTACACTCGAAAATATATCTCATAACAACGTAAACCTCTCGTATGTAATAATCACGACTTCTTAGCCCCCAACAGGACAAATACCCTATCAACTGGCTGTGGGTTGTTTTGTCATCTCTTAGGACAGGCCGCCCTGCCGCAGGAAATTTTATTCTTTTACCGTTCCTGCAAGGATAAAGGGTATCTTTTTGAAAATAAATCTGTATAGGCAGCAATTTAATACTCTTCAAATTTCCGACAAAAACTCTCTTAATCTAGATCATAATTGTTTATACACTCTACTTCAAAACAAAGCAAATGGGGTGTTAAGTTATAGAAGTTTAAATGAATTAAAAGTAATTTCAGAAAGAGGAACGGCAGAGACAGAAGTAAGAAGATCTCGGATAATGTCCTCTGGCACTAATTAAAACTTTGGTAACAGCGAGAAAAAGGGTTGAAAATTATTGCGTTCGGTGGATAGTAATGGCGCTGTGGTCGTGTTTAATTCCTACGGTTTTTCTTCGAGTCGTCTCAAATTAGAATATTAAAACTACCGCAGTCGTACAAAGCACAATCTCGAGGAAATAGCTTTTTTATTTTTATAATCGGGTTTATATTTATTCGGTTTCTGCCGATTAGCCATTGGTTAAAGATTGTGATTGATTTTTAGATTTTTTTGTAATCTGTAGTAACTTATTTTGCAATACCATTTCAATTCGATTTCAGCTAGATTTTTGGGCATCATACCCTAAGAAAGAGGTTAATATTGTCTTTACTTGTAGACCCCTAACATTACAACGCACACTTATCAGTGACTAAATTAACGTATAATGTATTCGAGTTTCTTGAATATAATTATTAGCCAATAATTGGTAAGTATTTTAATTTCCAGATTATCCTTCTTATTCATTAAAGTTATAATGAATAAGACTTTCATAGGCTCGATAAAAAGGTTACAACAGTATTATTCATAAT
Source organism: Dendrolimus kikuchii (assembly GCA_019925095.2). NCBI lineage: Eukaryota > Metazoa > Arthropoda > Insecta > Lepidoptera > Lasiocampidae > Dendrolimus > Dendrolimus kikuchii. Next base: position 16,554,860 of record CM034389.1, read on the forward strand.
CGCATTATTATATGTATAGTGCATGTTTAAATGAGGAATAGCTTATAACAATGTCACGATTATGTAATTACTAGATAATAATTGAAATGTGTAATAAGAAGCTCGAAAGTTTTGCAAGATTGAGTAAAGATAATATTCACTAATTATATATGACGTTCCTACTAACAACAGCCAAATATAAAAGACAAAAATAATCAGTGGGCCTTGTACGGTACTTTATCACATACTCATGTCCCTATATGATTTTGAATGTAACTTAAATTTACATTGTCATTCCTCAATATATATATCTAATAATAATATGAACCGAATAAATTTGACATAACGGTAAACATAATATCTCTCTTACATCCATCAGGAAAGGTATTATATGCTATGTATGAATTAGCTTATGTATTATGTTATATCCCTTCAATTTAAAAAATCCGCCAATTATTTATGATAATACATTTAACAGTGAAACTAAAAAAGTGTTTACGTCTTAGTGCGCTAATTTTGATTTTTTTCTGGTCTACAAAAGGAAGTGGCGTATTAATTAATTCCCTCATCAATCATTGCCGCTTTCTCCCTTGAGGCCGACGTCATTCACATTGTTACAAGTAGACGCGATCTCGCAAAAATAAAAGTAGGTAACTACCCCCCAGCTAACACCTTCTTTCGCACCAGCGAGTGCTTCAATATTGCTACGCCACTTCCCGTTTAATGAAAAATCATTGGCAAAATGTTTACTTCTTATAAGACCTACCAGAGTTTTTTCCGCGACTACACCGTGAGTCAAATCCTGGGAAGTAGCTCTATTTTACTTAAATAAAAAACTAACTAGGTCTTATATGTATATAATTCTTCAGCCAAAAACTATCTAACGGGTGGTGAAAGCCGCTTAAAAAATCGGTTCCGTATTCTACGAGGAGTTAGCAGATATACAACACAGACAGACGCAGAAAGTGACTATATTATGTAAAGATAAGGAATTTGTTGTCTATACATTTAGTTCATAGTCTAGAAAATGGGAGCTATTGTTGATTCACGATTTTGTAAAAAATAGTCTGTTTATAAAATAGCTATAGAAAGTTTGTGTTGTGAAATTAGTTAATAACAATCGTCCAATTGTGTCTTAATTCATTATGCTAAAGTCAATTTCAAATAGGGCGGTATGGCTGACACATTCATAAAACGTAATATGTTGCGTTATAGTAAACTTTCCTACGAAGTAAAATTAATTTTATTTAAGTAAAAATCTATTTAATCCTGTTACTACTTAGTAATAAACTTACATTTGGAATAACATTGTCAATGTTTCTATATTTACGTAATTTCTCTCATACCTTTGAATCATATTTCACATGTTTAACCCATTATGAATCACTATGTACATATTCACGAATAGGTGGTCAATCGCGATTCCATACCAGGATAATAAAAAATATATTTATACTAGTATTTAAGACATGTAAACAATATTTGAACATTGTAATACAGCTAGTCATTAATTTATATTAGGTTGATAAAAGAATCAAAAAGCAAATAAATAATGTCAGCTCACTAGGCAAGGGCCTCCCTCCCCATTTTAGGAGTATGGGCGATATGTGTAATGTATGTGTAATGTATGTATAATACATTGGCTAAAAAAACGTAGTTATGATGATATTGAAAATTTGTTTGTACTGTTAATTTAAATAACTTAGTAATAAATAAACACTAATTGATCTGCTAGTTACGACAGCAAGTCTTCTTATTTTTGAAAATACAAAATTTAATTTTTACAATTTTTTATGCATTAAAATATTTTTTTAACACATTGGAAGGAATTGACTAACACCTAAGAAACCGGCTCGGCCTAGTTTAGGTGTTACTTAACCAAATAATTTTATCCGTAAAGTGAATCTATATTTTGTATGTGTAAATGAGTTTTATATGTAATTTTGGTGTAAATAAATATATATTATTAATTATTATGTATCTGCTATGGTCAGTCATTGGTAAGTTTAGCGTGCAAGTTTTAGTAATTAATTTTAAGTAGTAATCTAGTATTCGAACCGAAGTAATTAGGATGAACTACTAACCTAAGACATTAACGATTCTGAGACACTAATACTCAGCAATAATTAGTTTAATCTACTTTGTAAGTCAATAAATATTTTTTTGCAAAAAGACCTGTTTGGTGATACTTAAATGAATAAAATAAAAATTAATGTTTATTTCGCAATAAAGTTACTACGATACCTATATATACCTACAGTATACATTCTAAAATTTTTATGACAAAAAAACTTTTTGCAATTTAACAATATTTTTATTTTGATATAGTTTGTATTTCATTTTTAAAATGTTTATTTATTGTCTGCATTGTAATTATAAAGCAAATATCGTACTTGCCGATTTGTATATAAAAATATACAAAGCTATACAAAGACGACCTGAAGTCCGACATAGATCGTCTAATAACTAGACAGTGCGAAAACGTTTGCTATTTGGACGCAATCTTTCGGCTTCCTGTCGAGTCTCCATCGACGCAATTAGGCGCAGGAAGCTCGCTAATGACGTACACAGAACCAATCTTTTCGTTCGCACCCACCTCATACTATACCATCTTTAACAAAAAGGTACATCGTATGTTTTCGTACAGACAAGAAATTATTACCTATGAACCAAATGTATCAGACATAGTTATTTTTTTTTCTATACTAATACTCCTACACTAAAGCTATTTATTAAAAAGTAATTCTCCATTATATCACTTTATTTTTTTTATCTTCTATCTATACTATAATAAATCTATAAATAGTTGAATTTTGTACAATGTGTTTTAAGATGTAAATAAAATCAGGAGGCTAAATCGGACCAGTAGATTCCCAAAATACAATTTTTAGAACTTGTGTCTCTTAGAGCTTCACGTAAAAACTGGAATGGATATAAATCCACGCGGCATAGCCGCGGGGAAAACGCTATTATCCAATATAACCGTACCTATCTAGGTGCATTCATTATTTTTGCAAGCACTTTTTCTGTAACAATACGAAAGTAATTTATAGTATTAGGGTATTGGTTGTGATTCTTATGGTGGATACAGATCTCTCATCCTGTCAAGCATACAGTCACAATCTGAAAATCTCCGAAAATCTGGATCATTCTTATGGCCCGTGGTGTCCAACGACATGCATATTATGGTACTACGGTAAAATTTAACTCCAAGAGCGGATTAGTTAAGACAATTCCGGCTGATACTCAAGCACTTGAATGTTGCTCTTCGCTGTCCTTTTACAGTTTTAAGGGCAGTTCATGTTGGCACCACCCGTTTATTTTATATGTACACGGCCAACGTTGTGACGGGCCAAGGTTCCAGATATCTGCTTCCATTAGAAGTACAACCAGTCTTTTTTATTTTCGATTCTCTACAATGATCGGGGCTTGTCCTATAATCGCCGGTCAGTGTCACACCATTGAATTGATATTACAATGTATTTTAACCTGGCTGATATTTCGAAGCGAATTAGCGTAGTCGTATATGTTGGAAATGCAGCCAGCCTTCTGGGCACGTGTCTCAATGGCTGTGATCTGCTACATAATCTATAATTGGGATTTATTTATTTAAGTTACATTTTATTCAATAGTTATTTTAAAAGTGAGTTTATATATTTAAGTTTTAATATGACTACAACAGGCAAGGTGTATTGTACGTGTTAACTGTGCCAAATATTATTTATACGACTGTTGAAACTTGATAATGTTGATGCCGTTAATTGTTGCAAATGATTTTATAATCTGAATTTAATTTTTTAGTCTGACATTTTAACCACTTTTAGTAACTTGTAGTTGTAATAATAGAATTACTCTTATATTAAATCAATGAGTAATATTTCAATATATAAATGATTATGCATTATATACGTAACATTTGCTTTTTCATTTGATACAGTAAATAACGTAATAATTGCAAAATTGAGGATACAATAGAATACATTTAACATTATTAAACGCGTTGATCACAAAGAGTTTTATTCAAACCTAACAAATTTGGCCCCATGTTAAATCTCATTTAGAAAATCAGTCGAAAAGGCTGCAAGACGGCGTCGGGCGGCTGGCAACATTATACTAAACAAGGGACGTTGGCCAGAATACATCAAGTTTACCTCTAAAAAACTCGCACAAAACGGGCCCTTCTTCATTCTTTTATTTCAATATCCCTGTGGTTGTTCGCGCAGTTCCAATATTATTATACTGTTTGCAACACTCAAAACACTTCCTCAATTGAAGTACAGTTAACTTGACGTGAAAAATTAATTACGTGCGTAAAGTCATTTTTTTACACAACGTTTACGGGAATATATTATTATGTATGTTAAAATGATCATATGCGTGTCACAGGCATAATGACGGGTTCTATAGTGAGAAAAAACTTTCACGGTTTTTACCATTTGATTCCGGGAATATAAAATATACAGAGTGTATTATTCAAGCGAGCCCCTATGGCTAAATCCGAAACTATAAGATAATGAAAAAGATTTGAAGGACTCTCTCTGAGCCGATTTTAATGAAAACTAAAGCGGTCTCATTAGATTTTGGAAAAATCAATTATCCTAGCCAGAAATCGAATCGGCTTTTTTTGAAAAAAACAATCACTACATGCATATTGTCAGGCCTGTTTCCCGTTGGGGTAGGGGTGGGCAGAGACGATGGATTTCCACCTGCTACGATCCTGACAGAGAGTGTCGGGGTGAAGGTAAGGAAAGGAATGCTCCGGTGGTTCGGGCATGTGGATAGAATGAATGATGAAAGAATGACTAAACAGATATACAATGCAAAAGTGGATGGATGCAGAAGTCGTGGAAGGCCACGACAAATCTTCCATGATCAAAATGATCGTGTACTAGCAGAAGGTGATGTCAGGAGCCTTAAGAACAGACGAGCGTGCATGACAAGAGTTATAAATGTCAAAGAAGCAAGTGAGGTGTGTAATAATAAGCCTAAATGGCGCTCTGTTGTTCGTGCCTAACCCGCAAGGGAACTGGCGTGAAGTTATGTATGTATGTATGTATGTGCGATCCTGACAAACCCTTTTTTCTTCATCAACTTTCATTAATCTGTTTATACATACACGTTTATTTAAAATGCTTTTCACATGACTTTCATCAAAATATCTGTAATTTGATAATGGTGAGTAACATGATCGTCGGCGTAGAGTATATATTTGTTGAGTAATCCATTATTTTTTAAACCATTTTCCCTTTCTTTCAAACCATCCAAGCAACTGTCCATAAAAAGGTTGAACAGCCACGGCGATGCTACGTATCCTTGTCTACAACTTTTTCGATGGTATAGCATTAGAGTAGGAGCTATTGATCCTAATACAAGCACTGGAATCTTTATAGAGACTTTAGTGATTGTATCGGGTTATCTGTTATCCCATACCTAGCCAGCGCTGACTACAGTTCAGTTCTTATAACCCTATCGTAAGCTTTCTCCAAATTTATAAAAGCACAATGACATTTTGGCCTTTGGCCAAAAACTTTGCGGTTATGCATCATAACGTAAATACTTGGTCCGTACATCCCATTCTCTTGCGAAAACCCGCTTGCACATCCCATACTTTCTCTTCTGTCATTCCCAAAACCTGTTCAATCAATACTTTAGCATATAATTTTCTGACAACGCTGAGAAGGCTAATATCCCGATAATTTTTGCAGTCCTGTTGTGACCCTTTTCCTTTATAGAGTGGAACAATTACGGCTTTACACCAATCTTTGGGCACAGAGCGACTCATCCAGTACATGTTAAAAAGGCGGTAAAATTGGCTTGCGACCAGGCCTTGTCCGCCCTTCATCATGTCGATGGTAATTCTATCATATCCCGCAGTCTTTTCTTATTTCATACTATTTAATGCTGTCACAATTTCATTTATATCTATACTATCGCTATTGGCCACTCTTTGGTACCTGGCATAGTTTTTTCAAATAATTCCTCAAAATATTCTTTCCATCGGTTTAGTATACATTCCTCTTCTTTAATAATGCTTTAATTCTTGCGTCTAATTATATTAAGCTCAGAATGTAGTTAGTGTCTTTCCTGTGACTCTTTTTATAGACTTCCAAAACTTTTAATGTTACTTTGGAAATCTTCGGAAATTCTTTCATGAAACTCATCTTTCTGTTCATTATCTTACCTTTTGACCATTACTTTCACCATTACATTCATTCCCTTATACACATTTCTAGCTTCATTTACATCGTCCTTTCTTGCATTCTTCAATCTCAGATCAGTTTTCAAAGACAATAAATCTTTCCATGCTTTCTTCTTATTACTTACTACGCTCTGTTTTTCCTTATCCCACCAAACATTCTTTACGCATTTGTCCGTTTTTCTTTTAGCTGTACCACATACATCACTAGCAACACTCACAACTTTGACTTTAAAAGCCATCCATAAGTCCTCTATTTTGCATATATCATTCATTTCAATAACTTTTTCTTCTAGTTTAGCATTATATTCCTCTTTCACATCTTCTTCTTGCAACTTTTCAACTTTTATTCTTTGTAATGTACTAAATTGAGATTTACTAAAATGTTAGTGCCTCCAGAATCTAAAAAGATTCTTTATTCAACATACTACCAAGAAATGATTTGAATCTATTCGTGCATCCCGAAATAATGTAGTGTCACAAACTTTTTTTTTCCAGTTTTTATCCACTATTACAAAATCGATCATACGTTTCCTTTTCGGATTTTCCCATGTATACGTATGTATATATAAGATAAAAAGAAACATATGTTGTATTATTACGCCAACTTATAGTATTACTTGTAAGGATCAATTCCTGTGAAGGAATGATAAACTTAAAACTAGGGAAAAGAGTTATTTAATACATATATTTTAGTCAAGAACCATTAATAATTTACATATAGTAATTAGCTTAGTTGAAAAATTATAGGGCGAGACACCTTGGGTTTTTAAAAGAGCATAATAATATATGCACCACCTATTTACTTTACTAAAAAAGACGTACTGAAACATTACTACCATTTTTCACACCTGTCAAAAGAAAACCCACATATTGAATGCGCTGTTTTATTTTCCTCCCATAATACATAATAATTATTGTTACTCCTTATTTTTAATTATTTATTAATTTGAATACATTATTGTGATTTGGTTCATATAACATCTTAATTTCATATCTACGAGGGCGACACTGATAATTTTAGAATGGGCCACTTTTAAAAAATATAATAAAAAAATAACAATTTTGAAAATAGAACTCTTTGCTAATATTATTGAGTACTAATTTCATTCATTTGTCATTTCTTTTACGATTTGGCGGCAAATTGAAATGTCACGCCAGTATGAATTTAACGCGAGAAAATTTTCGCACTATGATTTTTTATGACTTTCGATGTCTTTTAAGTCAACAAGAATGTTATGACAGACTTCGATTGTCCTTTCACGATGAATACTGTTTATAACTGGTTTAATGAGTTTAAACGTGGTCGCACCACTCTCAATGATGCTCTGCGTGAGGGACGGCCTTCTACGGCGACGACTGAAGATAACATCAGTGTTGTGCGGTGTATGATAGAGACTGATCCAAGAGTAACCTATATTCGGACAAGTTTAGGCATCGGTATGACTCAAGTGCACAAAATCCTCCACAAACATTTAGCCGTTAGGAAGCTTTGTGCCCGGTATACCTCATTATTTGACTGAGGCCCAAAAACTCCGTCGTGTTGATTGGTGCCGTGAAATGATACAAAGATTTGACGGAGGTGACTCAAAAGCTGTGTTCGACATACTTACGGGTGACGAAAGCTGGATTTATTGCTATGATCCGGAAACCAAAAGACAATCTGCTCAGTGGGTGTTTCCTTCCGAGGAGTTGCCAACTAAATTGAAGAGAGGTCGAAGTGTAGGAAAAAATATGGTGGCCTCATTCTTCGGAAGGACCGGTCATTATGCGACAATTGTTTTAGAAGATCAAAAGTCAGTTACTGCAGAGTGGTATACTAACAAATGTTTGCCACTTGTCTTGGAAAAAGTTCGAGAGAAACGACCTCGCAGTAGGATCCTCCTTCACCACGACAACACCTCCTCGCACACCGCCGGGCGAACGATCGACTATTTGGCGTCGTCAGACGTGGAATTGCTGGGTCACCCGTAGCGACCTCGCACCTTACAATTTTTATTTATTCCCGAAAATAGAAGAAAAACTTCGAGGAAAACATTTTATGGACGCCAAGGAAGCAGTGGCTGCGTTCCAGAGGGCCATCGAAGAGACCCCTAAGGACGAGTGGGCAAAGTGCTTTTCTCGGTGGTTCTATCGAATGCAGCGATGTATTGATGTGAACGGAAACTATTTTGAAAAGATATAATAAAAATAATAACTTGCTAGTTTGCTCAGTTTTTGATTTTCTAAGAACTTTCAGTGTCACCCTCGTACTCTCTTTCAGACCAACTGTCTTTCTTACTTCGGTATTACGAACGCGGTCCGCAAGCGTCACTCCGCAGATATATATATATATATATGTGTGTGTGTGTGTTTGCGTGCGTGCGTGCGGGCGTGCGTGCGTGCGTGCGGGCGTGCGTGCGTGCGTGCGTGTGTGTGTGTGTGTGTGTGTGTGTGTGTGTGTGTGTGTGTGTATATACATATAATAAAACTGTAGAGGTCGAATTTCTGTACAATGAAAAAAATGCTAAATCCGAGTCAAGGGCGTGTAAGAAGTGAAATAGAACTAATTTTGTTTTTTTTTAATTTTTTTGTTTCTCTGTTTGTCTGTCTGTTTGTACCAGCTAATCTCCGAAACGACTGGACCCATTTAAATAAAATTTTGTGTGGTGGTAGCTTATATCCCTGGTCAACATATAGGATATAGGACCCCGTGGTATATATTTCATTAATTCATTCATATTTCAAAATATATAATAATAAATGTAATAGCATGGTTATATTGTGCTAATCAGACATAGCTATTTGCGGACAAATAGTGCTTTCTAAGTAATTTGTTGAATGTTGGCAAGGATTTGGCCTGTCTGACAGTACACTTTTACGGTCTTATACATAGAGAGAGAGTTAAAGTAAGTTTGAAGGCTTCTTTATGGTTCTTAAAGAAGCGTCCAAATTTACTCTAACTTTCTATGAATAAGGCCGTTAGAATATAAACATTATATGTTTTTTATAAATATTAGAAAGAGAAAGAAAAAACCTTTATTTGAAGAAATAGCGACATATTTACATTCCTTATATATATACACAGAGTATATTTTGAGAATTTGTACGCCGCTTTATCAACAAACAAGATTTGCAGTATTTGCATATTGCTGTGCCGGAATTATATCCGACACAACGCTGATTTTGAGTGCAAACCTTCCTTTTGGCGTAAGACCAAAATACCCAATTTAGTCAAATAATACTAATAATAATTAATAATAAATACGAGCGTGCATGACAAGAGCTATGAATGTCAAAGAAGCAAGTGAGGTGTGCATGAATAAGCCTAAATGGCGCTCTGTTGTTCGTGTCTACCCCGCAAGGGAACTGGCGTGAAGTTATGTATGTATGTATAATTAATAAAACCGCAGGGGGACTTTGTGGCGAAGCCTTAGGTGAGTAGTGACATCTCGGACCTGACTCCCGGGGCCACAGCAAGGCCCCCGCCTCCGGGCTTGCCTTACCAGCTGGTATGGAGTGGAGATTGCTAGAGCTAAGACTCAAGATCCAGGGGTGGAAGTGATAAATGTCGTAACGTCAGTAGTAGCTTTGGTGAACCTGCAGCCCACCTCTATATACCCCTTAGCCACTCATAACATGCCATATTCTGGCCCTTCAAATCAATAGTCAAGGACATTGATCAGAAGAACTTTAATAACTAGGTGTTCTTTTCTAAATCACTTATATATATATATATATATATATATATATATATATATATATATATATATATTATAATTTTAGAACGGTTCAGTTTTTGTCATTTTGCTACGGAACTTCAAAAAACAATGTAACAACCAGATTTATAGAATCTTGTAGTTGATACAATCGTTTAAACAAATTAAGGTAAGAAAAAGGGTTTCTTCGTCACGCGATCTCTAATGGAGTAATAAAGTTAGGCTAAAGAAAAGTTTGCAATGAACGCGCGACGGCTGCCCTGCTCTTTTGCGTATTTATTTACTAACCACTGTAAAGAGATCCGTCTTTGCACTTTTTTTTGGATGCAAAAGTCACTAGCGTCGACCGAATGTTGAGACCCAGCGTTAGTGGTTCTGTTGTGAAATCTGTTTGTGCTAAAGTCGTCACGTGCTCCCGCTGATGAGCCGTAGACGTGATATCACTCACTTGAACGTGACTCTTGTTTTATTTGAGATCTTGCGCCTAAATCTTAGCGTATCTCTACTGAAATATAAATACCAGACTACACACGTACTGTAATATCTTCCAACATTTTTTTATAAGTACTTCAATATAAACGCTCTAGTTTGTGGAAGGAATTTATATAATATATTGATATCAATAGTTCTTACTTACAGATCAATAAAACTCGTTGACAATAATAATTATGCTTATGTAATATAGAAAAGTCATTTATATTTTTCATAAGTTAATAAAATGTATAACGAAATATTTTAATTTGTTTAAACTTTGGATCAGTATCTTGTAGAGTTTTAGTTTTCCTATTTTCAGTAATAGAAATATATTATCTTGAACTTCTTTATAATAAATATTTGTAATTCTATTTCATGATAATGTATTTTATTATAAACTCTACCATCATCGATGTTAGAAGTCTAATATAAATCTATATATTCTAGCGTAGAGCTCGTGTCTGGAGAAATGCTTTTTAGCTATAAAATCATCCATTCTACAATCTGCTTATTTTTCATTTCTTTGTCTATAAATTAGTATACAATAAAGACGCGTTTACCTATATACTTGAAATCACTTTATTCTCAAAACCGTATAGAAGAAACAAACAAACACCCCAACAAAGTCGCTTACAGTTTTATGTATTATTGTACTCGTAGATATTACTTTATACTATAAATTAGACTTACTTAATTTTACTAAATTATAAATCCTATACAGTATTTACTTAAATACCGTACCTATAAGATTTTATCGTACGAGTACTATACAGTATTATTAATTCAAGTTTTTATGAAACTTAAAAGAAGGGGACACAGGTGCTTGTACTTCCATTTGTTCGTGACCACTTTAAACTTATCCCCAATTAGAAGTAATTACGTAAATGAGAAATGGTGAAAAGTTAATTACAGCGACCATCCAAATGTTACCAAAAAAATTAATGAACTTTGAAATAGCCGCTTCATATTATCATAAAAAATAATTTGTCTATTAATATCACAATATAAATATGGCGCTTATTGTTTGCTTCCAAATCCGCATTGTAAAAACAAGATAGGTTAAGTGCTGGTGGTACCACCATGTACATGGTGGCGCGAGGGCGCGGTGCCGGACGACGTTATATATCAAGTTTAGTTTAAATCGGTCTCTTGCCAAAACATGGAGATACTTCTGCTAGGCTCCTAGTCAGGCCACATCTTCACTCTACATTCGTAGAAACACACTTCCCAGTTAACTCTCTGCTTGACTAAACTGGGCTTTAGCTTGTTTCTTTCTTCTAGTTTGCGTATTGTGCAAATTACCACATGTGGTTGATAAAGGAACGCGTAGCGTTACTTTATCGAGCAATGTGGTGCTATCTATCCAGATTTATTGAATTTCGAATTATAAAATAAACAATATTAAGTAAACAGATTATCTTGAATTTCATTAAAACCTGCATAGAATTTAAAGGCTAAAACAGCAATTTTCATTGATTTAAACATAGAATTTGAAGTATCTAAAACATAAATATGTTATAGACCAGTTTACTTCAAACATTTTAATAGGAATCCTATTCACATACGTTGTGGCTACGTGAAAATCCGTACTAAAGTATGTAATAACATTCTTGTTCCATTTTCAACACATGAAGTTCTAAAGAGAGAATTTGCAAATTTCCCTTGCGGGTTAACCGGAATCGAATGTTCAAAATCAAAGATAAAATTAACTTAATTACCTTCTACGATACTCTTGAGCGATATCAAAAGCTCAGTTGTTACTAGTTAGTAGTAGTAGTAATAATAGTTTAAACTAGGAAACTAGCTTAATACCGTGAATTAGAAAACCTTCAAATTTAGCTGAAATTTGTTAAGCCCGACCACACTTCGTCGTGTCTCGGTCTGATGTTAATTTAATCATTAAAACAAGATGGATCCATCAACTACTTACTTTTCGAGTTTTGCGGAAATAAAAATACCGAATCAATTTTTTTATATATAGAATAAAAAATATATAAAACACTTTTCTATTAAAATGACACCATACTTCTCGATCGATGCAGTAGCAGGTAGCAGCTGCGTCGATCGATCGATTAAGGTTAAGTGCTAGATTTTTGAAGTGAAACTTCTTTAGAATAGTTGTGATTTGAAATTCGATGAAACGGAAAAGTGACTCTAAAAAGATATAAATACAAAATTCAACCCTATTTATTTCGAAATAAAACACATTTATGTCTCTTTACCCGTTAGTATTAATTTTCAATTTAAATAAAACTTAAAACATTTCAAATTAATTTTAACTCTGTCTGTATATACTTAAGGCAGATATTCTTTTATACGTAGATCAAAGGAAATTGTGCGTAACACTGTATTGAATTTTCAACCTTATAGTAGTGATTTAAAGTGTAATTCAGATTGAATTATAATATGTTGACGGATGTAGGCTTAAGAAATTATATATACGTACATATATATATATATATATATATATATATATATATATATATATATATACATATATATATATATTGTTACGAGTTGCAGGACTCGAATTAAAATGCCGTTGGAATAATTATACAGTTTATTCGAACCATACAAACACGTATAACACAAGTACAAATATAACCGAACGCAATAATTCCAAACATAATGCAGAAGATCGTACTTCAAATACACGCGCAAAGTCGGTCACTAAATAAGTTTCCGAATGTACACAAGTCTTGCTTCGCTTGTGGTTATCGCTCGACTGCCCCATATCTCAATTGGGGCATTGTTTTATACTGCACAGATGCAAGATATCTTCCCAGCCGCGTAGACCGAATTTCTTAGAATCAGTTTGTATTTTAAATCCGAGACACCTGCCAATGATCACAATACAATATTAGGCCGTAAAAGATTGCAATACACAATGGGCTGTTTTTTTCATCACAATTTTTAAACACAAAGTAAATAACAGAAGTCCAAATGCCGAAAGGTAATAAAGTGTGTTTCTACAGGTATAAAGGTGTGAATTTGTCTTTGTGGGTCGTAACAATATTAATAAAAGTTAGAGAAGAATTAACTGTGAGTATATTCTCTAAAGTTTCACTTCTACTGCGTGTGAACGCACCCACACACACACACAATTTGTTTATATATAAATATTGTAGGTATATAATATTCTTGATCATAATTTCTTAATATTTTTATTGTCTAAGATTTAAAAAATATATGTTTTTAAAAATGATAACCTACAAAACATCGCACTACTGGGCTTAACTTTGCCTATTTCAAGATACCTTCTACACTAGTCCAAGGAGTAACAAGTTTACTCATCGTTAGTCTAGACGTGCAAATTTCCTTACAATGTTTTGCTTTACAGTTAGCACGTAGTAATTGTAGCAAAGCCCACATTACTTGAGACAAACTACATAAGGATTACATTTTCTCTAATGTCACTCTAATGAATGGTAGGTGCTTTCGCCAGAGAGTCGTCACGCTCTAATATAGATATATGTATTATATTTCTTGTTTACCTGACTGCCAAGGAAGGGTTATGTTTTTCGCGCGTGTCTTGTATTTTTGTAAATTTCTTTTTTACCTCGTATCTTTCAAACACCTTGATGAATTTCGACAGTTAAGGTATATTGTCTCAGATACTCAAGTGTCCTTAGATAGATGTTTAAAAAAATGGCGTATTTTCGGCGCGATATAGTAATACATTAAATTTTAAAAAGTATCCAAACCTGTCAAGTAGGGTATCAAAATAAAGGAAATTAAACGGGGAGTATAAACATATATATATGAATTTATGTATGTTTTAACTAGGATATGCCCGTGACTTCATCCACGCTTGACTTGAAATTCCCGTGGGATTCCCGGGACACAATGTACCGCAGCAATTAATAAAGAATATAAGTTATCGTTTTAGTGAAAACTGTGTCGGAATAAGCAAATTTTTATGCCTCCGAATAACTTTAAACTGCTCCTGAGAAAATTTCCGCGGTATTCCTGGGATAAAATATATAATATATTTTATTACATAAAATTTGCTATCGATCAGTGAAAAATCACATTGGAATACGATTTTTTTTAATTTGTCCATTTTAATCATCCCCAGAAAAATTCCCGCGGGATTCTCGGGTTAAAAAGTAGAGCAGATTTTAAGTCTAAGAATTAGCTGTCGATCAGCAAAATCTGCATCAAAATCGGCCACGTAGTTTTTACGTAAATCCCAAACAAACAGACAAAAAATATAAAAAAAATTGCTTCGTGTATTCCGTCGTCTATATTGTACATTCCAATTGTTTTTTTTAAATAGCTACGATGTACAGAGACAGCATGTTTAGAATTTTATAATACTATAGATTTAATTAGGAATAATAAATCGGTTTATAAACTTTTTGATAGCGTAAAAATGGGCCATGTTTGTTTCGGACCTCGTGCTATATCATATGAAATTGAGAATAGTTATAAATCCGTAGTCCAACCATATTTAAAACAAAACAAAGAAATTGTTTAATTTATTTATCATTAAAATGTGGGGTCAAAGGAGGTGTTAAAATTTACATGGGAAAATTTTTAATTGTAATTTTCATTTTCTGTTTTTTTTTACTTATATAAATGGCACAGTTTTTGTTCATAAGAGTGTGCCGGGACACTAAAAAGTCTAAAATAAAATCAATAATTTCAAAAATCAAAAACCCGAATGCATAAAAGACAACTTAAAAGTAATTTCACTAAAAAGATCGAAACAAGATTGAGAATTGAAATTGCAAATAACAGGCCGAAAGAAATTTAAAAAAATTAATGGGTTCCACTTGCTACTAAACTTAATGCGGTATTTAAGGCTTTCAGCTCATAATACATACATACATACATACATAACTTCACGCCAGTTCCCTTGCGGGGTAGGCACGAACAACAGAGCGCCATTTAGGCTTATTCTTACACACCTCACTTGCTTCTTTGACATTCATAGCTCTTGTCAGTTCATAATATAGTCTATTAAACAAACTGAAGTAGAGTTTACTTTATTTATCTATAATATTATAAAATTTTAAACATGCCGTGTCTGTACATTAAAGCTATTAAAAAAAACATCTGAAATAGACTAATAAACGAGGGAGAACACGATGCAATTTTTTTTAGATATATTGTCTGTTTGTTCGGGATTTACGTAAAAACTACTGAGCCGATTTCGATGTGGTTTTCGCTGATCGACAGCTAATTCTTAGACTTAAAACTCTGCGCAACTTTTTATCCTCGAAATCCCACAGAATTTTTTCTGGGAATGATTTAAACTGGCCAGATCAAAAAAATCGAATTCCAATGTAATTTTTTTACTGATCTGAAGTTTAAAGTTGTTCGGTTGCATAAAAATTAGCTCATTCCGACACAGTTTCCATGAAAACGATAGCTTACATTCGTTTTCAAATGCTGCGATACTTTGTGTTCCGGGAATTTCAAGTCAAGCGTGGACGAAGACGCGGGCATATCATAGTAGTTTATATTTTAAAAAATCTACTCTCAATCTTATTTTGATCTTTTTAGGGCGTTACTTCAAAAATTGTCTTTTTGCAGTCGGATTTCTGACTTTTTAAATTATTTATTTCATTAGTAACATTTATTGCTGTTTATGAAGTTTTGGTAGCTTAGTAATAAACGAATTCAGATGTCATTAAATAATCTGGGTTCGAATCCTGGCTGGGAAGTACCGCTGGAGATATTTTTTGCCTAATATGCATATCGTAACTGTTTTGATATTATATTAAATTAAACTCTGTTTCGATTTCTGTACGTATATTTTGTGAGTTCATAGCTATTTATGTATTTACATTTTATATAGAACTCATTAGGTATTAGATGTATGTAAGACGAGTAACATGTATGATTTATAATAATATTATGCACTAATGAAATGAGGTTGTAATGAATGAAAAGGTTCTGTTAGTCGCAGACAGTGAAAATTACCACATGCTGAATGTGAAGAATATCTTTGTTATGAAACCAGCACATCTAGATAACCATTATGTGAAACCAGCTAATTTAAATTAAATTCAGTAGATACAAGGACGAAGATCCATGCAAATGAAACAAAAAGCGCTGCATCTTTATATACTTTATAAACACGTATTGAATACTTCCGTACGTTTCCACCGCTAATAAAACAACAACCCAAATCGTTGTATTATTACAAGTACGCTTTTTCCTCTTCTACAGTAACACTGAAAGATGAATTTATTATGTAAACCAACAATCATATCGATTGCACTTCATCTTTCCATACATTTTAGCGCGTCCATTAGGTGCAACCTCAATTATATGGGACGTTTGAAATGGTTATCATCGACACTGTTAATTGTCCAATAAACAATCATATTGATTTATGCTTATATTTTATATTGTGGTAAATTACTTTTCATAATATTTTTAATGAGTTCGCAGATTACACTCACTTCCACGGCAACGAGCAGGGAAATGACAAGAGAAGTGGTCAGCGCAAACATATAAACGTAATTTATTTGAACATTTTATACTCGCGCTGTCTACTTCCCGCGTCATTTTCCTACTTGCTGCCGTGAGCATAAAGAGGAGTTGAAGTTTACAGCAATTACAGCATTTTTCTCATAGTATTTGAATACAGAAAAGAAATGGACATTATTTAGCATCATAGAGCTGAACTCAATAGCATTGATAGACTTTAATTCAAAACTTAATAGCAATTTGCCAGGTTTTGTTTCATCATTATCGCCTCTGGTATTTGCTATTAAGGCACACTGCTGTATAAAGGCATCTCCCGAAGCATGCTACTTAGGGCTGGTCTTTATATCATCACATTTAAGTTTTGTCACTTATTTTTCGCAAATCCTACCCTAAGCCGCGTACTCATCAGCAACCGTAATTTTACCGAGCGGATACAGTAACGTGCTCTAATGTGTACACCGCTAGCATTGAATAAAATGTAATAAATATTGCTACGTGCGAGCCGGGGTACGCACTTGGTATTGGAAGGCAACACCAGTTTTTTAACTAAATGCTTTTATTAACTTACACAGCCGTACGTGATTCTTCTTCGCGGTGTTGCACCTACACGCACAACTAACGACGCACTGACCAGAAGTTGAGATGTCTCACTCACAATACCGTCGCCGATATTGCGTAGACCACCTCCTGGTGCTGCGGTGCTCGCCCCCACACTATATATAGATAACCCAGTATTTTGAAATGATAAATAATTTGTACGCCGGCATTGATCTTCTCTTTGTCGGCTTATTGCGAGCGCGCCATGTGCCAATCTCCTCGAGCTCGCAAGCCACGTACACACTATGATTTTTGGTTAAAATAACTGCAACGGCCTAGTGTCATTCTACTGTCTCGCCACTGTAATAATTACGCGTGATCAAGGGATAAACGGCTCGCAGATGAGTACGCAGCTCTAAAGTACGTCTCACGATGAAAGTCATGCGGCAAAAAATGGAACTAATTAACGGATCAGCCCAGCCACGTTAAGTTGTTTTTACCAAATGTTTTAATATAAATTTACATTACATGATTATTCTATTTACTATTAAATAGGAATCTTTTTAAAATTATGTTATCTTTCTAACATTCCGTTGCACGACCGTAGCGCCCCGTTGGCGGAACTTCTTTAATAAGACAGTCTACACAATTAGAGAAGACGCATTTTTCATTCAACCTTTTAGGTATTTCATAATGATCACGATAAAAGCAAAACAGACCTAAACATTTTTCTATCTATTTGCTCTCGTACTTGCTTGAGAAATATAATTACAATTATACGTGTTAATGTCGTTCGTCCTACAGCTTTAATTTGTAACTTTGTACAGGCTTATTTCAATTACACATAGTTACTACCTACCGTTTTCATTCGCTCATCATTCCACTACACTCATTAACATACACATACCGATGTTTACATAAATAATTTAGCGCACGAAATTAATCATTACTTTTCAATTCACAACTTCCATACTTTATGAGTGCAATGAATTTTTCTCAATAGACCGCGGCACTTAGCCTGAAAACACGTAGATGGTGGCCAACTGTTACATGGTACAATAAAAAACGGGTCACAAAACACAAGCTGTGCTACGACCACATTAATAATTTATCAGCCACATGACGGCTGTTTGCTAATAAAGCGTGGATTCGCGCTGGAAATATTAATAAAAGCAGCTTGCAGCCGGAACTCAGCCCGTCCGATACTCTCGTGGATTCGACTATGCTATAAGTGGGTGTGGTCGCACCCGCCCGCACTCCCGATGACAAATGACCAATGCCCACTGCTAGCAATTTTAATTTAGTTTCAATTTAGATTAAACCAATACCGGAAATTAACCAAAAAAATTATATATAAACTAGCGGGCCCGGCAGACGTTGTAGTGCTCTGAAAAAATGAAAATCTAGACCCGATTCCAATGCCACCTACTGGTGCCAATTGTGAATCTAAACCATGCCGGGACCCTCTTGAACATACACAAAATATTTCATCAAAATCCTAGAAACTGATTCCAGTACCACCTACTGGATCCTAAACGCATAAACTCATTTATTCGTAACTATGTTAGAAGTCAGGGTTTTATATGTATTAACACTAAATTTTCCAATCCAATCCAGATATTCCAGTTGTGAACCTAAATCATCCCGGGACCCTCCTGAATATACATAAAAATTTTCATAAAAAACAACCCAACCGTTTAGAAGAAGTTCGGTGACATACACACGAACACATTTTTTTATAATATACATAAAAAGAAGATAACAATTTACATTACGCTTTTAGAATTGCGCATTCATTTTAGAAAAACGAAACCCTTAACGTCTGTCCGTTAGTCTATTCATCTTTGTATGAAATTAATCAGAGTAACATAGATATTCAATAGAAAGATGTATTCCATGTAATAAGCCGCTATATAATGGCCTGGCGAAATGGAATAAAAATTAATATCCAGTTTCATCTATATAAACAGCAAAAGACAGTTCTTTCTGAATAAAAAAATCAAATACAGTGGACAACAAAGATTTCTCGTTTTAGATGCAAATATAAATGTTATTCAGTGGGTGATAAACTTATTAATAACGTCGGTTTTCTCTGGCGATTTAAATATTTAAATTTAAAAAATTCACAACGCTTCCAGCTTTTTGTGTGATATTGCCAGCCATACTGATTTATCATTCGCGTGATGGTCGACATTGCAAGGCGCTGTCTCCACCGGGAAATATATGACCTCTTTGAAGCGTAGAAAGATGGGTAATTTCACTGAATTTATGAACGTATCACCGTTGATATTGCTGCCTGGAAAATTCCGACATAAAACTGCGATAAACATTGTATTAACGTTTATAAAAGAGTTACTAATTTCGCCATTAAATTATTACAGCCAAGTCGACGTTATATTTCATGGTTTAGTATATATCTATATATGTGTATATAATATATAATCGTACTGGATCCTATAAAAAAGACGTCATTTTAAAAAATAATAACGTACTTCACTGCTCACATAATGCTTTAAAAAATGCAAGTTTTGAGTATTTTGTACGCCCAATTTACAGCAAACAGGTTTGCAATCAGCTTAAAGTTCTACCAAAATTATATCCAACACAACGGTGATTTTCAGTGCCAACCCACTAGCCAAATAGCATATTTAATTATTAATTATTTAAGCAATAGATTATTAAAATTATGTTTATCAATTTGGTTAAAACTAAGGTGATGGTGTAGTATTATACCAACTGCTCATTATGTAAATAATTTTAGTATATAGAATTTTACATATTATGTATATATTGTCATCTGACACTTTCATTTTGAAAAGTAAGACTGTTTGTTATAATATGGACGTATAATAATATTGAATAGAAATTTTGATCAAAACTCCAGTAAAATACTTATTTGTTATTTTTTCAATCTCTAGTGGATACCTCTTAGCCTTTGTTTAAATTAACAGGCTAACAACGTAAACTATCTTGTCTAATTTAACTATAATAAAGACGAGTAGGTCGTTTCAAGATGCTTTAATGAACTCCCATCTTATTTGTAAATGAATTATAATTTAATCAGAATTTAAATCTTTGTTGTTTCTTTGTTAAACAATAGTGAATACACGACACTCAGATACATTGCGGGAAGTAAATAAGCGTACTTTAACAAATCAGAAAACTAAACCGTCACAATTTTATCATTGAATCAGTATGTCCATATGACGCTGCCTTTTTACTTTAAGTATGATACGATATACGTGTAGAACTGTAGATAAAATCATTCCTACTTCTTTCTGTAAAATGCTCAAGAAATCATGTTCTAACTTCTTTAAGTACAGATAAATAAAAGAAGGTAGAACTACTTTCTTACTTAAAAAGTAATAATTTATTTCACTCGTTGTAACTTTAATACTGCGTCAACTGATTGATTTATTATAAGTATATATGAGTATGAGATACGATGTTTTTAATCGTGTGTAACCAAATGACTAAAACAAGGAATGTTCGTTTCCACTACACTACCCTTCGCTATACGTAAAATAGCGTAAATTTGGCTAGATTAAATAGCTCTGTGAGTTTCGTAGATCCAGGCTAACTTTTACTACATCTTACAAATGTGTTGAATCCTCGTATATATTTGCAGTTTTATAAATACCGCTGGCTTTCTATTCACCGCCAATTCGTGGTAGCGAAACCAGTTTCCAACGCACAAAAAGTCAGTCGGAATGTTCTGTGTGGTCCGTGTCAAAACAATTGTGAACGTTTCACATATTCTTATAGTTCGATTGAACCCAAACCTTAAACCTAAACCGTACTTGCTCTGTTGTATGATAATGTACAACAATCAGAGACTAACAGTACCACCTGAATACCTTTAAGGGTCGTGCACTTTTAAGACAGCTCCTAATCAAATAACTACAGTAGCACGTGGCTACCGCTTTGAAGGTAGATTCAAAGGTTACTGGTGCTTGTTACCTCATTGATTTCTTTGCAGGTATGATTCTTACTGCCTTAATGTCCCCAAATGTTACAGTCCATTTAATACTAAAACTCTAGAACTAGCGACCACCCTACGCGAATCCGTGATACTACATCAGTGCAGAATATGCAGTACATCCGCAGAGTATGCAAATATGATTCAAGCGAAAGCATAAGAACTCTCTCAGATCTATGCTCACCACTTCATGAAACTTATATGTGTCCTGCGCGATGACCTGTACGAACTTCAAGGACTCTATAATCTTGTTCAAAAACTACCGACTAATAAAACTATTACGTTAAAGTTCATACTACAAATAGTGACTCGACGCATTCTCAGTTCCTAAAGTATGCGATAGGGTTGCCCCGCAAATGGACCGATTACCGAAGTTCCACGAAAGTGGCGGACTCGGTTTACGCTAAAACCGTAATACAAAAGCAATATCCAACACTTCTAGTGGCACCCACAACAAAAGCAGGATATTTTGTAAACATTTTACTGCGTCCCAGTCTGTGACGATATTGTGGGCGCTGTCGTTGCAAAATGGCAGTTTTTACTGCCTTCCACGAGATCGTTCGGAACGTTACACGCTCACCATAGTAGCTGTTATGTAGAAAAATTGCTTTGAAAGATAAAGAATTGTTATTACTACTGTCTATATTTGCTTCTTTCTTTTATCCATCATCATAAGTGTGAAATTAAGTTGATTTCGATTTCTGAATCCTACTAATATTATAAACGCGAAACTGTGTAAGAATGTTTGTCACTCTTTCACGCAAAAACTACTGAATGGATTTCTACGAAACTTTACAATAATATAGCTTACCCATCAGAATAACACATAGGCTATAATTTATAAAGACATAGTGTCAATCAGGCCTTTTTAGCATTTCATTTTTGGGGGCACGCTAATTCGCGAAATTTGTAAGTCCATATTTTTTTTGTTGTTGTTTACTTTTTTTCAGTTTTTATGGCAATTTTTCGATATTTAAAAATTTTTCTTTAAGGGCACTGCGTGCCCCCCCCCCCCATGCCTTCATGGGTTTAGTAATAAGCCGAATAGCATTAAATTTGGTGTATATGTATTTTTAATAACGCTGATATTAGACAAGTCAAACAAATTGAATCAATTTGTTTGAAAGGACACGACTTTATTCAGTGACATTGAATTAGGATAACTGATAAGTTTGTGTTTATATGAACCACTGGTTGATTCCTCTAAAATGAAAGACAGAAAAGGACCATCTAAAATATATAATATGAATTTATAATTATGTGTATTGAGTGTGATGTGAGTGGATAAGTACACATAACTACTATTATCAAATTAACATACCTCTTTGTCATCACTACGTGGCGATAACTTAGAACAACAAACACAAAAAGCAAAATGACGTTTCGAATGTATTCACATGAGCTCTTCCGTTTCGCAGCCGCAGGTTGCTCGTTAAGGTAACAAAACACGGTTTTTAGTTTCCTCTAACGTGCCATATTTCTGCCCTGAATACCATTCTCTCACTTAGCCTGATAATGCTCTGTGAAACTTAGACATTTAAGTTTTAACACGGTTTAACTTCGCGTAATAGTTATACGTGGCGTTAATAAGTTTCCGAGTTGGTAGTTAAGGACCATTTATTTTTAAAGGCGGTAGGTACCCTGTTATATTTTTCAAAACTTTGGAGATTTTTTCGCGGGTTTAAGTACCTTAATTTTACTATATATTTGTATAGAAATGCATAAATTAACTAATTATCTACAATAGTGGCGATTAGTTTGTATACAAAGTGGCTTTTTCCCGCGTCTTCGTTCGCCTTAATAATATCCCACGAGTACCGTACGTTTTTCCGAGATAAAAAGTAGTCTTTGTGCTATTCCAGACTATAGTAATCTAATCCTGTACCAAATTTCATTCCGATCCGTAGAGCCGTTTTTGCGTGTTTACGCAACAAACGTCCATCGGACCTTCCGCATTTATAATATTGTTAGGAATTTGTAGGGGGATTTGTGGGATGTAAATTCGAAAATGCCTTTAGAATTATCTTTAACTTTATAAGAATTACGCACACGTAATTCACAGTTTTTACAAACATAACCGAATAAGACAAAACCAAACCGTAGGGCAGAAAATCGTTATCACATAAATCGCGCAAACTTCGTAGTTATAACATACTCGCGCGAAAGTGTACTAGGTAACGCTTCGTTCGCAGTCAGAATACGACTGGCGCATTTCCGACTGACCGACCCTCATCCATTTATAAATTAGACATGTTCTCCTAGCAACATGCCGCCCGCTAGTTCTTGAAATCGTTAAATGGTCAGCTTAATGGCTTCCAAGAATTCGTATGAAATACCAAAAGAGGAAAGAAGGTTTTATGACGTCTTACGGCGGCATGAACAAAGAGATTAGCGCGAACAATAATACATTATTGAAATTCAAAGGGGTAATGAGACACCTGCAAAGGACTAGTATATCGGCTTGCAACAATATTAATATAGAAGCATAGATTTCATTACCGCACTACTTTCTATCGGAGGGTGTTCCCCTTCATTTTTTTAAGTCACCAAGCTTAGCTACACAGTGGAATTCACTGGAATGTTTATTCCCGTAAAATACTTCCTGCCGAGGTATTTCTTTCTCTTGTGCTACGACACGGGTCCAGACGGGAAGGGCGCTAATTACAATGAATGAACGATTCAATCGGTACTACCTGCAAAGTAAATTAATTATACATTGATAATATAATTGATTAATTTTTATAAAAAAATTAAACTATAAAATAAAGACATAAGAAATTGGTGTACGTATAGGCGTACACTAATTTTTTAAGGAGATTAGTAGTTACTAAAAGAAAGCCTGTACTGCAATATTACAGGATTAACGTTAGTTTGGACCTCTCTTTTTTCCTATTCCTAGATAAGTTTTTCTTTTCTTTTCTTCCTTTTTACGCTTTTCTTTTGTGAAATATATATAAAGCAAAGTTGAAAATTTAAGTCTTCTTTCAGAATACGGACCAAATCCTAAAAGAGCAATGGCACGGGAAAAAGCGTTAAAATACGTCGAACTAATTATATTATACTATATATATGTATGTAAATGAAACGTGTGTTTTGACCAAACTGATTAATTTGATAAAATTATACGTGTATCATATTATAATTATTTCCAATCTGATCAAATACCTAGTTGAAGTAACTTTTAATGAGTAAGAAGCCAAGTTGTAGAACATAGAAATTGCTCAGAACTCCGTACCGGTTTAGTTGCTATCACTTGTAAAGTTATTCATGTCACTTCGCATCTCACGAGTTGCAACCGCGAATAACGGAACAAGTTGAAGTGGTTAGCTGACACTTTGTTGCAAGGTCTTCGGAACGAGGTGCAACTGTAGCAGACAGTATCTCGGCCAACGACAGCAACTATCAACTTTGTGGTTACATTTGTGATAAACTCAACAAGCCCATACTGCTTGCGTTCTGCAAAAGAAACTCCAGTCTCCGTACTTATAACAATAGCGTTCCTTTTCTGAGTTCGAGCCTGTCCGTTTTAGGGAGAAGAATAATAAACCCACTAGCCACGTTTGTCGAATTCGGATAGAACAGATTTTACATCAGTCATTTCGATACGCTAGTTTGTTTTATAAGTTTTCCTTAATTCAGCACATCCCTATTAATATTATAAATACGAAAGTAACTCTTGTCTGTCTGTCTGTTCCGTTTTCACGGTAAACCTACTAGACCGATTTGGCTGAAACTCATATGTATATTTTCGATGCCTAGAATGAACATAGGATACGTTTTGTCCCGAAAACTGGGATAGTTTCCGAGATAAAAATATATTTTTCTTTCTGTTTGTTATGCTTTTACGGAAAAAGTATTGTACTGATTTGGCTGAAATTCGATATGTATATAATTTTAATTGCGATCGTGGACAAGAAATAGTTTTTATCTCGGATAATGGGACAGATTTATGTAAAAGTTATCCCAGAAAGTAGGATGGGTTTTTTTGCCATTTCCATCATTTTGATTATTTTGGTCAATTTGGTCATCTTCGTCCATCTTGTCATCTTCGTCCTTTTTGTCATTTTCGTCTCTTGTCATCTTCGTCCTTTTGTCATCTTCGTCATTTTTCATTTTCGTTTTTTTGTCATCTTCGTCCTTTTGTCATCTCTGTCCTTTTGTCATCTTCGTCCTTTTTCTCATCTTCGTCCTTTTTCTCATCTTCGTCCTTTTTGTCGTCTTCGTCTTTTTTATCATTTTCGTCCTTTTTGTCATCTTCGTCCTTTTTGTCATTTATGTTTCATAGACGAGGGATGGATAAATAAAAGTAGGACGGTTCAAATAGAGATAAAGTTTATAGATATAAAAATTCATAGTCTACTAAAAATACAATAGCAACTCCATATGTCTTTTTGTTAAGCTTTCACGGCAAACTACTAGGAATACTGGATCGGTTTTGCTGTAATTTTGTTTAAATGTAGTTTTCATACAGAAAATGGACATAAAAACCTTTCATTTCGGGAGATAGGATACTTTGCGATATAAAATAAAATAATATAAAAATTTAGTACAATATATATAACCTGTATTATCGCCTGCTCTTTGAACAAGAAGTACGCACTAGAGGTTGACCCGCGGCGCAGCCGCGGTGTAAACTCTAGTGATTTATATTAGTGACAATATTGTAATATCCAGTCAGATTTTTTTTCTTAGTGATGCATGCTATCCCGCCAGGAATTGAACTTAGAGATGGATGGGGAATAATAAATACATTATATCTAATTCTTTTTTGTATTAAGACATTTGATTTTTATGGACTAATATAGATTTCTAATTACCCTAGTACGTTACTTTATAAATGTTGTATTTGTCTACAGGCGGTGTAGAGGTGCCAGAGTTTGGAGAACCCATCACAAATCTCACTGTCCCAATAGGGCGTGATGCGACATTCGAATGTATAGTGGTCAATCTTGGAAACTATCGAGTAAGTGAATTCTTTTATTTTATAATATAATTAAGATAAAAAGTACAATACGATTCAAAATAAAATTGACACGTTTATTTTAAGTAACTGTATGCGAAAAATTACTATTGTATACAAAGTAGGTAAAATATACTACTAGCCATATTACCCATGACTATGTCAGCATTTATTTTTTTAGACTTTGCACAAGCGACGAGTCAGAAGAACACCTCATAGTTTGAGTAGTAATTTAACCCCTTCAGGGTTGATTTTACAAAAACGCCAAACCAAGCACGAAATATGAACGTTCATATCTCTAACTTGAGGTATTTTAATATGTCCATACAAATTTGCCTCCCCAACTTCAGTTCCTTCAGTATTTTAGAGACAGAAAACAGGCTACTTCCTTCCCTAGGATACAATTTGTCACGATATCAAATTTTGTTAAGATCAAAAGTAACTAGCAAAGTTATTTTCACACTTGTGCTGTTATTATATATATAAATCCATATTATAACAGCTTAAGCTTGATATACAGTACTCATATACTTACAGAAACTTTTAATGTAACTATAAAATTTATATATATAACATACCTGTATTATGTTATATGTATATGTGTATTATATATTTATGACTGATTATATGGATAATGGTGAAAATGAAAAAAATAGGTATATAACATTCCTAAAAATATCGGTGCACCCCGAATTTTAAAAAAATAAGAAAAAATGTTACAGTCCTCTTGTTGATAAGTCTGTTCTGAATGTATCATTTATATAAATCTGTTTTTCAGTTTCATTTTAAAATCTCTATGTATTTATTCTTCTTTTCGATAACATTGTGTCACTTAGAGTTTAGTTTTTGATTTTCTTGTTAATACTTTTAAAATTAAAAACTTTTCGAGAAACCTTTCAGAAATGTTAAGAGCGAATACTTCGTTTTGTTTTTTACTTTTTAATAACACCATAATAATATTGTATTGTATTTAATTATTGTTCATAATAAACTGAATACAAAATATCAAAAATTGAAGTATCAGTTATTGTGTATTTCATTTAATTTACCACGAAGTTGAGAGTTTCACGTGGCTTGTCCTAACATATAATATCTTCCATAACAAATATGTTATGGAATAAAAAGTATTTTTTATTTATCCACGAATTACGCATAGGTATATCAGACTTATTTATAAGAGAATTCACTATACTTTTGTATATCAAAATACTTGATTGTCACGATGCAGACAGCGTATAGAGCAGCAACCACCACCACAAAAAATTGTAGCCTTCATTTCAACTAAATGAAAATATTTTATAACCATAAGTTTTGGATATATTTATTATATAAGGCCTATAAATAAATGAATTTAAACTTGAATCTGAAAAACACTATAATTATATACTTACCAAATTTTATCCCTTTAAAGCCAGAGATTTCCGAGAAAAATGAATGTGACATACAAAAACAAACGAAATGATGGATGAAATGACAGCGAGAAGGAGATGAGATCTAATAAGGGTTCTACTTTTTCCAGAACAGCTGCGAACCCTAAAATTCGTTCATTGATCAGAAAAGGTCGTTATGATTTTTAAGAATTGACTAGTGTACTGTGAAAAAAAATTATTTTAGTTACATGTATGGCATTCACTACGCGGCAACCTAAAATGCGTGTATGTAAGTGTGTGTGTATTTAATTATATAATTATGTTTTCTGTCGTAGGTGGGATGGGTAAAAGCTGACACAAAAGCAATCCAGGCAATTCACGAACACGTTATCACACACAACCCTAGGGTTTCCGTCTCCCATAGTGACCACTCTACGTGGTACCTACACATCAAGAGTGTTCAGGAGGAGGATCGAGGGCAATACATGTGTCAAATAAACACTGACCCGATGAAAAGTCAGGTGAGTGGTATAACTTTCTTTTTATAACAATATTAGGCCTTAAAATTCCCATAGATGAACAGGGTAATGAGGCATCATTTAAAAAGAAAGCGCGATAGGACTCGTCATGACCTTTAGGCGGGCTTCACTACACGAACGGTACAATATCAATGCTCAGATTTCCTTGCCATATTTTTCTTCACACCCAACATATTGTTACGAGTTGCAGGACTCGAATTAAAATGCCGTTGGGATTATTATAGAGTTTATTAGAACTATACAAACACGTATAACACAGCTACAAATATAACCTAACACAACAAATCCAAACGTAATGCAGAAGGTCTTAATTCAATAAAACGTGCAGTCCGTCACTTATTACATTCCCGATTGTAGTACACACGTCTCGCTTCGCTGGTGGTTCTCGCTCGACTAACTCCTCCTTCATCGGGCTATTGCTTTATACTGCACAGATGCAATATGTCCGCCCGACCGCGTGGACCGAATTTCCTAGAACCAGCTTTTTTGTTAAATCCGTAACACCTGGCTAATGATCACAATACAACAATAGGCCGTATGCTAATAAGTAAACAAACGAAGACGACCATAAAATAATTTCAATGTTAATAGTTCAAATGCCGACGGGTAATAAATGTGCTTTGTTTCAAACATGCAGGTGGGTTTTGTGTTTGTCAGGATCTGAGTTGTAGCAATACGATATACGTAGCGATTATATATTACATTAGAAAAACTGCCTTATTGACGCACGTATACATACGGCCAATAGTCAAACCCTCACAAGTGTGTCCTTTTTATTTAAATTTCTCTCATAAAATAACGTCGAGGCAGCACGTTAGTAACACATCTGGTGTAGCTACTGTTCATAGACGAAGTTAACTGCTTTCCATCAGGTGGATCGCTAGCCTATCTACTATTGCGCGGGATATAGAAAATGTTATGCTGATGGTAGTAATCGAACATCATACTTTATACAATACATACGTACATATAATAATCATGTAAACCTTAGATTAAAAAAGTAATAAGTAATTTTACCATACACAAGGAGCACAGTAGAGCAAATTGCCACTTCTACCCACTTACTATTCGACGCTTCCGCTTCAGTACATCATATATATATATGAAGAGGCTTCTATTCAGTTTGGAAATGTAATTACGGATTTCAACTAAGATCGGCTACGATCGACTATCAACTCGAAATAAGTCCAATACTCGATTTTCAGTTTACCGCTTCTCAACCGTCCTCGATTCATGAAGCAATGACGTAAATTTATTCAAACATGCTTTGTTTAGTGAAAATAAAAGCTATATGTAGCTAGCTGTGTCTGCTACTTAGTTCACAGTGGACCTGGTCTTTATATTAATATCTTCTGAAACTATCAGGATTCTTGTTTTAATCCCTGAAATTATTATTCAAACCTGTTCGAGTCGTTTCAGAGCCTAATAGATGAGAACTATCCAAACTGTGCACAGTTCGAACTTAATTAGATAGACTCTGATTCGAGTAGCTAAGCTACTAAGCCACCACAACGCGTTATAGTAATTTAGCAGATATAGAGCGTACAATAATTGAAAAGTATACAAAGGCATGAATTTGTTTACAAAAGAAAAATGACTGCAAAAAAAGTCGTATTCATCATTCACTAGGATTTTCTACTCCCTAACAAACTGAGACTCTAATCATAATTAAGTATATAACATATTATATTACTTAACGTTACATACATTATCCAGTAATCCTATTTTATTGTATTAGTGGTAATAATATAATTATACTAATATTTTGTTTGCAGATGGGCTTCCTAGATGTAGTGATACCTCCAGATTTCATTCCCGAAGAGACTTCTGGGGACACGATGGTGCCAGAAGGGGGTACAGCTAGAGTATCCTGTAGAGCTCGTGGTGTGCCTCCTCCAAGAGTCATGTGGAAGAGGGAAGATGGCCAGGAGATAGTTGTGCGGGACCAAACGGGAGCAAAGAGTAAAGGTATAACAAAGATCAATGTAACTAATGTTTATTAAATTATGACTGCCTCTCCTCTCCATGATACTTTCCGCGTTTGCCTAGACAAACTTAGCTCCCGGTTTTGATACATAGTAAGTTTAACATAAGAGAAACTACAGGGCAAAGCTTGAACTCGATTAAACTTCTAAATAAACGAGCTATCTAAAGCAAAAGAAGTCTAAGTTGGACTAATAGTTTCTCAGAATAGAGCCTTTAGACATACATAAATACAAACAGAGAGTGTCGGGGTGAAGGTAAGGAAAGGAATGCTCCGGTGGTTCGGACATGTAGAAAGAATGCATGATGAAAGAATGAATAAACAGATATACAATGCAAAAGTGGATGGATGCAGAAGTCGTGGAAGGCCACGACACACTTTCCATGATCAAATTGATCGTGTACTAGCAGAAGGTGATGTTAGGAGCCTTAAGAACAGACGAGCGTGCATGACAAGAGTTATGAATGTCAAAGAAGCAAGTGAGGTGTGTAAGAATAAGCCTAAATGGCGCTCTGTTGTTCGTGCCTACCCCGCAAGGGCACTGGCGTGAAGTTATGTATGTATAAATACAAACTATTCAACTTATATATAATATTAGTACTAATATATAATATTAATGCATTTTCCACGAATCCATTTTTTGTTTTTTAATTTTGGTTCTGTATATAAAACTTTTAAAGTGAGGTATTATATATTCATTAGGATTATATATTCATCCTTGTTTTAACAAATCTTTACACAATTCTGCGTCTGTCTGTCTATATATCCGCTAACTCCTAAGCCACACAACAGCTTTTTAAGCGGTTTTCACTATCAGGTAGGTGACTTTTCACTGAAAGTTTGTATATATAAAAATCACAATTAAGTTTTTATGTACGTAATATAGAGCTGCTCCCAACAGTTTAACTCTACGTAATTGTAATCGGTTCATCTCTAAGATTATAATGAAGGAGGACTTCGTCCACGCTTGATATCAAATTCCCGCGGGATTCCTAGGACACAATGTAGCGCAGCATTAAAAAAGAATGTAAGCTATCGTTTTAATGAAAATGTTGTCGGAATAAGTTAATTTAATTATTTTTTTTATTTTATACCCGAACAACTACAAACCGCTCCCGGAAAAATTTTCGCGTGATTCCCGGATGAAAAATAGCGCATATTTTAAGTCTAAGGAAGAGAAAGCTAAAAAAGTTGCATCGTGTTCTCCAGCGTTTGTATAGATTATGCCTTTTTTTAATAGTTTCAATTTACAGACATGGCATTTTTAGAATTTTATTAACCGAGTTTAAAAAAGGAGGAGGTTCTTTATTTATTTTTATGTCATATATATATATATATATTCAATCATGTCTTCATGTCTATAGAATAATATTGTTAATCGTTAAATATTCCAAAATGACATCAGCGGCCATAAACTGTCAAATTTTGACATACAACGCTTCCACGTTAACCTCAAGTTAACAAAGGACGATTTTTGGTACTATCACTGGGTTTATATTTGATTGAGGTTTGTGGAACTCGCCCTTGTAATTAAGTACCTAACTAAATAATTAACTAAGGATCCGATTCAAAGCTTGATTAAATTGCTACGAGGGAAGTGTATTCTGTGGGCGTTATTATTCCGTTTACTGCTGTTGAGTTTAGACAACGAGTCGGTATTGTTTTACAAATTATAGGCTTTAAAAGCAAATACGACACCCCTCAAACGGAATAATATTAAGATAAGATTAGTGTTAAATAAAACAGTAATTTAACAATTTTGAATTGCTATGTCTAAGTATAAATAAAGTGGAAACCTGTAATTACTCGTAAGTCTGCACTTACGCTAAGAACGTAGTTTAATATCATCAGATGTATGTATAATATGTAATAAGTGTAAGACTTGCTGGTGTAAAATACGAATAATTAACTTTTATCTATAACGTAAGATGTATGTGTAAAATATACATCTATATGTATAATCTCAATTAATTTAGTTGTGTTTTCCATTTAGAAAGTGAATCAGCTCATAAATCGGTTTCCCTGTTTTTAATGAAATTGACATTATGCCCCGCTTATTCAAGGCGGCTTGTCAGTTTTCACACATGTAATCTCGATGGGCAGATTTCCTCACGATATTTCCTTAATTCTCAGCACGTAATAATTACAGCAATATGCACTTTTGTTCGGAATACCAGAGTATTGAGCTACGCTACCACAGCTTGATACTGTGAATACAATCATATGTTTAATCCATATTAGTAATACACGAACGAGATAATTATTTGGTTTCATGAAATTGGTATATTCTTTTGTTAATTAACAAATCCCTATTAATATTATAAATGCGAAAGTAACTGGAAAAACTGCTTGACCAGTGACCTATATATATATATATATATATATATATATATATATATATATATATATATATAAACTGACGGACTCATAAACTGCATAAAGTTCAGGATTACTTTGAAATGTTTTTTTTAAATAAGTATGCAAACTTTTTAGATTAAATTATATAAATATGGAGAGACTGGCTCTTAATCTCAAAAAAAAGGAAAATTTTAAAATAGAACTGCAGTAAAACAAATGAATATAGCCGGGAAAAGAAAATTTACTCGTAGTATCAGATTTGCGTGTTATTTATAGCAAAGTTTTAAATTGATTCTCATTGATTTTTTATTCTTTTGTCAATTGAATTATTGTTACCAGCAGAATTGTTGGGTTAGTTTTTGAACCACAATATGGATACTTCGTCCGAACAAGCGGCTCAAATTGTAGCATTGGTGCGGGAGGGCTTGGATCAACGAACGATTGGTAGAAATTTAAATTTAAACCAGTCTACGGTTTCTAGAATATACAGAAGGTTTGTGGAGACAGGTTCTTACAGAAGGAAACGTGGTACAGGCAGGACTCGAGCAACCACCGGTCGTGATGACCGATTTATTGTTACAACTTCCCTGCGAAATCGTTTCCTCACGTCTGTTAACATCAAAACAGAGCTTAATGAAGTGCGTGGAGTAAACGTGAGTACACGAACAATAAGAAGAAGGTTAAAGGAAGCGGATATCACTCCTTTTAGACCAGCAAATGGTCCAAAGTTGTCTGTAGCTCACAGACAAGCTCGCTTAAGATTTGCGCGTGATCACCTGAATTGGACAGAAGAGCAATGGACCTCCGTATTGTTCACGGACAAGTGTAGGACATGTTTATATGGTGCAGATGGTCGCAGAAGAGTCTATCGTCGACGTGGGGAGCGATATGCTCAAAGTTGCATTGAGGAGTGTGTTCCTTTTGGAGGCGGTTCGTGTATGGTCTGGGGTGGCATATCGATGAACGGGCGAACAGAACTTGTGTTCATAGACATGGTCCGTCAAAACGGTAATAGAGGGGGTTTGACTGCACATCGCTACATAACAGAGATCTTAGAAGATCACGTGGTGCCTTACATGGGATTCATAGGCGAAAATTTTACTTTAATGCAGGATAATGCCCGGCCGCACGCTGCTGCACAAGTTCGACAATATTGCGAAGAGGTTGGGACACGTACAATGAATTGGCCAGCACGCAGCCCGGATCTTAATCCCATTGAGCATGTTTGGGACAATTTAAAAAGAGCTGTATATGCGAGAAACCCTTTGCCCACGATAGTGGCAGCACTAAGAACAGCACGTTCAGAAGAATGGGACAATATTCCGCAAGATCTTTTAATAACCCTAATAAAATCTATGCGGAACCGATTAGAATCCGTAATAAGGGCACGTAGAGGTAATACACCTTATTAAAACATAAATAAACCCTTGCATAAAGTTTGTGTCTATTGTTAAAACCAATTTTTTAATTAAACCAATTTTCCTTAAATTGCTGTTTTTTCTTCAAAAAAAGTCTTAAGGTCCTTTCCAGTACACAAACTTAAACTTAAGGATATGACCCTACACTGTTTTAAAGTTCACGAACCAATCTAGAGGTTTCAATTTAATTTTTTTTTTTTTTTTTTTTTTTTTTTTTATTGCAGGAGATCAGCAGACAGGCAGACGGCTCACTTGATAAAAAGCGGTTACCATCGCCTATGGACATTTGTAACACCAAAGGTGCTACAAATGCGCTGCTGCTCTCTTAAGGGAGACTGGAACCTGGTCACTAATGCCGGAACACAACTCAAGGTTGTTATGGCGACATACTTTAGACCAGGGGTGGTAGCCGTCCAGTCGGGCAAATGCCCTACCACCTGGCTGTGGGTTGTTAAGTCGCCTCTTACGACAAGCCGCCCGGCCGCAGGAAATTGTATTCTTTCTCCGTTCCTGCACGGATATGTATAGAAAGTTTGCATACTTGGTTAAAATATTTATTTCAAAGTCATCTATTACTTTGATGCAGTTTATGAGTCCGTCAGTGTATATATATATATATATATATATATATATGTGTGTGTGTGTGTGTGTGTGTGTGTGTGTGTGTGTGTGTGTGTGTGTATTCGATACTGAGGATGAACATAGGATGCTTTTCATCCCGAAAAATAGGATAGTTTTCGGGATAAAAATATATTTGTCTCTTTGTTTGTTATGCTTTTACGAAAAAACTACTGGATCGATTTGGCTGAAATATGGTATATAATAGGTTGGGGAAAAAGTCTTTTCGCATATAGTATGTATGAACTTGTAATAAGATCTCTTTGGCTATACCATTTGTATCTGACTGGGTTTGGTATCATTAAAAAGTTTTAATTTTAAAGAAGACAATTCCAAATTCAAATTAGGAAAATGTGTGATTTTCATTTGTTTTTCTTATTGTTAAAATGAGTGAATCTAATGAAGAAATTCGATACATTTTAAAATTTTACTACAAAAAAGGTAAAAATACAACACAAGCCGTGAAAAAAAAATTGTGATGTTTATGGACCTAATGCAGTATCTGTGAGAGTAGCGCAAATTTGGTTTAAGCGTTTTCAATCCGGAAATTTTGATATCAAAGATGCACGTCGCTCTGGTCGCCCTGTTACGGACAAAATTGATGCCATTTTTGAAAAAGTGGAGCAAGATCGGCATATTAGTAGTTACGATGTAGCTGGAGAACTGGGAATTGACCACAAAATGGTTTTGGCGCATTTGAAAAAAGCTGGGTACACAAAAAAGCTCGATATTTGGGTGCCTCATGAACTCGCTGAAAGAAACCTAATGAACCGTGTACTCATTTGTGATTATTT
The DNA here is from genome assembly GCA_019925095.2 of Dendrolimus kikuchii. NCBI lineage: Eukaryota > Metazoa > Arthropoda > Insecta > Lepidoptera > Lasiocampidae > Dendrolimus > Dendrolimus kikuchii. Next base: position 16,590,208 of record CM034389.1, read on the forward strand.
ATTACGACGTAATGAAACCGAACGATTTTTGAAGAAGCTGATAACTGGTGATGCAAAGTGGATCACGTACGATAAGAACGTGCGAAAAAGATCGTAGTCAAAGGCCGGTCAGGCTTCACAGACTGTGGCGAAACCCGGGTTAACTCGCAACAAGGTGATGCTGTGTGTATGCTGGGATTGGAAGGGCATTATTCATTATGAGCTATTACCGCCAGGCAGGACCATCGATTCTGAACTGTACTGCGAACAACTAATGAGATTAAAGCAAAAAGTTGAGAGAAAGCGGCCGGAATTAGTGAACAGAAGGGGTGTGGTTTTTCATCATGATAACACTAGACCTCACACAACTTTAGTCACTCAGAAAAAATTATGAGAGTTTGGCTGGGAGGTGTTAATGCATCCACCGTATAGTCCTGACCTTGCACCTTCAGATTTTCACCTGTTTCGGTCTCTGCAGAATTCCATAGAGAGGTCAGGTGAACATCACAGAGGACTGCCAAAACCACTTGTCGTAGTTTTTTGATCAGAAGCTCCAAAATTTTTATAGCAATGGGGTCACGTCCCTACCTATAAGATGGCAAAAAGTTATCCAACAAAATGGCACCTACATACTTTAGTCAAATGTAAATAAACTTTATAAAAAAACCTTTTGAATTTTTATATAAAATGCGAAGAAACTTTTTCCCCAACCTAATATGTAACTTTAATATCGAGGGTGGCCTAAGGATACCTTTTATCCCGGATAGTGGGATACATTTATATAAAGGTTATCCTGGAAAGTAGGATAGGTTTTTTTGTGATTTGCCATTTTGGTTAATTTGGTCTTTTTAGCGATTTTGTTCATTTTTGAGATTTTTATCATTTTGGCATTTTTGGCATTACGGTGATTTTTGGCACACTTGGCACTTTTGTCGTTTTTAGCATTTTTGACAATTGGTATTTCTGGCATTTTTGGCATATTCGTCATATTTGACATTTTGGTAATTTATGGCACTTGTCATTTTTGGAATTTTTGGGTATTTTTGCTTTTTTATCATTTATGAAGTTTACAGTTAGAAGGCACGGGGGATCATAAATAAAATAGTGTATAATGTATGAAAGACCAATCATTTCTCAAGTTTAAAAGATATAATAATTCATCATCTATAAAAAATTGCGATAGTAACTCGATCTGTCTGTCTGTTAAGCTTTCACGGAAAAACTACTGGAGTACTGGATCGGTTTTGGTGTAATTTTGTACATATACCAAAAATGGACGTAGATACTTTTCATCGCCGGAGGTGGATATTTTGCGATATTAAATGAAGTGAATCTTCAGGGGGCAAATAGTATTGACTTAAAAATTTAACACAATGTAACCTGTAGGTATTAATTAACCTGCCTTTAAACAACAGGTACGCACTAGAGTTTGACCCGCGGCATGGCCGCGGGATATACTACAGGGTATAAATACAAGTTAGATCTTAGACAAATGTGACTGTCACCGTAGAAAACAGGTCCATAATCTGTGAGAGAATCGTCGAAAAAAGCTTTAGAATTATTTTGTATTTATTTACAAAAGCTATAACGGATAGAAAAATATTTCATTTGTCTTAGTATGTATGAATAGCATAAGGTTGGCATTGTTTTTCAGAATATGTATAATACGGGAGTCCGTGTGACCGCATTTGTCGCGCCACAATGAGCCGCGCGGCGACAATACTCGGGATGAGTTTCGCGTCCAGTATTGTTTAAAGTTTGTCGTAATTAGTAGAGTTCCGCGTTGAATAGACTCCTAGCACTTATTATGTGGAAGTTAAAACTATTGGAACAATATTGAAATTATTACTTTCTTCTTTCTATAATATATTGCTACTCGCACGGAAGAAGAGTAGTAGGAATTAACGTTACGATGACTAATAGTACAGTAGTAGTAAATGCAATAGTAACGACCTTCAAATACCATAAGTTCATAATTATTCGAGCGTTAAATCCACTTACGTTCGGAGCGTTCGCTTGGAGGTCCGCTTTCTTACTTTTTCTTCTTTACTTCTTTAGTTTTGAGATCATTGGTATGCATGTCATCCTTTATGTCGTTAAGCCAGTATTTCTTAAGTCTACTCTTTCCAGCGGGACCTGGCGGAGGCGGCATAGCTAGACATTCATTTGTTCATCATATAACTCGCCCGTCTCCGTAAAGCATAAGTGACTCTCTTGCAGTTTGTCTAGTGTCTACTTTGTCACGGATTTTATGAAAACTGCCACGGATGCGAGAGTTCCTGATACGACGCGACGTTTCCGCGTGACTCCACACATCTACCTCTGCATTTATTTTTATTGCGAAGTTTACAATAGTAGTAGTAGGCACCGGTCTACCTAATGAAAACCGGTTACCGGCGCCTATAAACGTTTGCAATACTAGGGGTGGTGCCAACGCATTGCCAGTCTTTAGGATAGAATAGAAGGGTGGGATAAACGGAATGGCATAGACATATCATACAGGAGAAATAGAATAGAAGAGATGGGATAGAAGAAAGGAATGGAGGACAGCATAGGGGAAGGGGGGCGTAGGCCATCGGAACCCATACTCATCACACAACGATCGGCCCTAAAAGCTGTAATCAAATTTATCATTCCAGCATGGATCTACCACGTCAAAATGCATGAATTTAAAATATCATTAGTAACTTATATAATAGATTGATGTGTTTATTCTCAGTTTCGGCGTACCAGGGCGAAGTGCTAAAGCTGACGAAGATATCGCGTTCAGAAATGGGGACGTACTTGTGTATCGCGGGTAATGGCGTCCCGCCTACAGTCAGTAAGAGGATCCACATCAGTGTACATTGTAAGTGGATCGTTACAACGCTACCTATAATTACGTAGGTAAGGACGCAATTAGTGCTCTCTTAACGAAGCCGTAAAAGGTACTTTTTCATCGTAAACATTAGTTAGCCGCGTCCCACAGGGACGTTAACTATTCAAACATAATTATCGTGTAGCAGAACCTTATTTTTTACATGGAATCTTTCTTTACAAAGGACGGTTACTTTTACTACACAACAACTTAAAATGTAATTAAAGATGTTTGAAGGTATTAGCGAAATTTTAATTTGATTTTTATTTTTAATTTGACGTTTCTAGTAAACCTAACTAAATTTAAAATAATTATTTTGTAGTAATGTCAACGTTTCACAAAATTTGCGATGTTATTGAATTAGTCCTGTTTAAATATTCCTTCGAAGTAATAGCATTAATATTTCATAGATTTTACTTTTGTTCTTACGATTATAGCATAATATGAGAGACTGCTCTAATGATGATATTATTATGGTTTTATTTACGTTCACTGCTGTTCACATCACCTTGAATATTCGCGGTTCATTTCAATTTAATGATTTAATAAATGAAAACAACAAAGTCATATATTAATATAGGTAGATGTTCACCTTTAGTTAAAAACTAGATTCTTTCAAACTATATACCTAGGCTGAACAAAGTGAGGCGAACACAACAACCTAAAGTAATGAATTAACAAATGATGAGTTCATAATGTTTTATGTGAAGTTCTTTCAAACGATTTTGGCCGACCCAAGATAACCTTTATTTTTGGTTTGACAATTAATGAATAAATAAAAATAAAAATAATTTTACTACCAATATTACATATTATATGTACTTAATACTGGCCTTAATCTAAGACTAGATGCTGCGTGTCTCTTGAATGTTCAAACACATTAATTTACATTAATAGAATTAGAAATACTCTTTTATAAAAGGTCGGAAAATAAATCATTTGTAATCTGGAGCTCAGTGTAATCGACTCGGTTCCGTATTAGAGCTCGCACACACGATGTCACTGAAGGAGTTTGAGCTTAATAAATAAATTTACCTGTCATCTTTACTTGACGGTTGATTTATTTTGGCCGATATTAAAGCGCCTCAACTGTTTTTTTTTACACACATATGTGGGGTATTTAGTTAAAGCATCTAACATAAAGTAGTTTTTTATTGCATAAGTTCAGCAGACAGGCAGACGACCCACCTGAAGGAAAGCAGTTACCATCGCCTATGGACATTTTGTAACACCAAACGTGCTACCAATGTGCTGCCGCTCTCTAATGGGAGATTGGAACTGGCCACTAATTCTGAAACACATCTCAAGGTTGTTGTGGCGGCATACTGTAGACCATGGGCGGTAGCCATCCGGTCGGGCAAATACTCTATAAACTGACAAATTATTGTTGTTTGAGAAATTGTTGTTGTGATACTGAAGTATTCGGAAGCTAGTTGTGGCAGGCAAATATGTTGTCACACATCGTTTAATTTTGTCATTAAAATAAGCTATAAACACTTTTCTTGAACACAGTAGATTCATCGTGTGACAATGATTCGTGAACTAGTGTGTGTATAAAATCAAGTCAAACGTATTTATTAAAATATTGAATTGGGCCCTTATTGCGTGATATGTGATTTAAGACTTTCCTTCCAACAGTTCACCCAGTTATCCAGGTGCCTAACCAGCTTGTGGGTGCTCCCCTTGGTACTGACGTCACACTCGAGTGCTACGTTGAATCTTCACCCAAATCTATCAATTATTGGGTAAAAGATCCTGGTAAGAAGTGAATTATTATACACTAACTAGGATATGCTCGCGACTTCGTCCACGTCTGACTTCAAATTCCCGCGGGATTCCCGGAACACAAAGTACCGCAGTATTTTAAAAATAACGTAAGCTATCGTTTTAGTGAAAACTGTGTCGGACTAAGCTAATTTATATACATCCAAGCAACTACAAACCGCTCTCGAAATAATTCCCGCGGGATTCCCAAGATAAAAAAATCACACATTTTATTTATTTATTTTATTTTATTTATTTTTATTTTATTACATAACGTTTGCTATCGATCAGTGAAAAAAGACATTTTGGAATTCATTTTGTTTTTAATCTGGGCAATGTAATCCATTCCCACAAAATTTCCCACGGGATTCCCGGGATATAAATTGAGCATATTTTAAGTCTAAGAATTTGCTGTCGATCAATAAAAACCGCATCGAAATCTAAAAAAAATGCACCGTGTTCTCTATCGTTTATGTGATGTATTCCAGTAGTTTTTTTAAATAGTTTCAATGTACAGACACGGCATGTTTAGTATTAATAGTACTGTATTAATAGATCTTAGTTAGTAACTTAGCACAATTTCTTCAGAATTTGGATTATCCAGTCCGGTCTTTTCTTAACTTCACTAAATTTATATGAGAAAACAAAGTTTAAAAATTGCGAAATTCGAATCGTAATATCGTTTGATTAAGCCAACCTGTACAGCGTCCGCGATAAAAGCGAAACAAATTATAAGGGAGACATAAAACTCGTAGGTGTCTGAGCAAAGTTTTAATATTTTTTTATAAAACTTGGTGGAAGAAAGATGAAATCCTAATATTGAATTTGACGGTGACTGTTTTAAGTAATAAATTGCTGCAACAACGCAATCAACACACACACACACACCGCATAGCACGTTCCACAAACACACAAAAAAAATCACCCAGTTATGCAATGTTTAAAAAATGAATGCAGTAGATTGTCACAACCCTACAAAAATACAACACATAGACTAAACATAAATATCTATCTATACAGATAAATAAAATTGAAGTGTCTATTTGCAATATCGATATAAAAATGGTAAAAAAAATCGTGGAGGATAATTCGGACCAGGAAATTCCGAAAATGCATTTTTAGAATTTTTGTCTGTCTATTTATTTGTCTGTATATTTCGGCTAATCTCTGAAACGGCTGGACCGATTTTGACGGGACTTTCCACTGGCAGATAGCTGTTATATGGAGTAACTTAGGCTACTTTTAAAATTAGAACTCCGCAAAAAAACATCCACGCGGACTTAGTTGCGGGCACAGCTAGTAAGTAATAAAATATATACTTATAGTGTGAATTAACAACGTACAATTAGTGAAAATAGTTACTAACACTACAAGAAACAATACCCGTTGATACCATGGATCATACCCCTGGAATGTGGAACTTTTTTTTGGTGAAATGAGGGAAATAATAAAAAAATATTTATTATGCAAAATAAAATAAAAATCAGTTGAATTCTTCATTATATTTCACAAGATACGTTACCAGTGACAAAATTCGGAATTTTTCCATTGCTCGCTAGCTAAAAAGTTCACTACACCGCTTAATAAGTAATAATAAACTAATAAGAAATAAATATACATAAAAATACTGTTGTACAGGTGAGTTGATTATCCCATCTGATCACCACGAGATGACTGTGAGGCAGAAATCAATGTTTGAAGCCGAGATGACAATGACAATCAAAAATATACGAAGAGAGGACCTTGGGAGCTATATTTGCGTCGCGAAAAACTCTCTTGGCGACGTCGAAAGCAAAATACGCCTCTACGGTAGGTTGTCAGTAACTGAACTTCTTTTTAATTATGAAACTCATTCATGAAAGTGAAAGCTTTTTTAACAACAGTTCTGATTTCTTAACAATTTCTAAGTCCGTTAAACGATTCGCTTACTCATAATTTCATAACATTTTCGTGACCCACATTTTCATTGAGGAACTTTCTTATCTAAGGCCTTTATTGATTCAGATGTTCTTCGGGCTGATAAGACTCAGTTTATTATTTATTAACAGGAAGCAATATGAACTTTTATGGGTTCACTTATTCTTTTACTTAATAAAAAATTATTGGGACATGTAAACTTTTTTCATATAGAAATTAACCTTAAAAAAAGCATTTAATCGAAAATACTTCATCATATCAAAAAACACTAAAAGACTAACGCCCGGTTTCTGAGGTTACCAGTTATAAGTTCAATAACAATTGATTCCATAAAGTTGTGTAGTAGATAAACTTCGGTTAACTGTTAACCTACAACTAGTACCAAAACTCGCCACTAGATGGATCCGTTAAGAAAGAATATCTAATATTTATTTACATCAAACAAAAACGTCAACAACAAAACGTCAAACAAAAGATATGGAATAGATAAACGCCTAATATTGGTCAGTTAAGTTGAACATAGTTTAACTATCGTACGATGGTGTGATCAGAAACGCAATTTTATAAGTTATTGAACCGATAGCGCACAGATAAAGTACGTAAAAATTACCTCAGAAACCGGGCATTAAAAGGATCTTGTTCAAACTAATTTTCTTTTGAAAGTATTTTCGAAACTCCACCATTCCGTTCCATTTTTGCTACAATGGCTACACAACCTTAAAAATATAATTAAATCTCTATTTGCTTATAAAAAATCTATACACCATCATATTATTAGGGGTAACTTTAGTATAACACCCTCTGAATTTCAGTAAATTTTTTTTGTGGGGGAAGGAGGGGGGAGGGTAGGAAGTAAGGTTATACTGAAAGGAAAATGCGCGGAAACTCATAATTTCGGAGAAAGATGTAAATGATTTTTTTGACTAAATTATAAATTAATATTAATTTAATAAAGTAATTAAATTAAATAAGGCAGAATTAAGAGGATGGAAAGTACTCGCCGCCATTTCCGGCTGCCGAAGATGAAAATTTTATTTAAAAAAATGGGAATGAAAAGCACTGATTTCTGGGTGATTAAAAAAAATAATCACGAAGGCTAACCTATAAGGGCGTCATTTAGATCTGCCTTAAAAGCGGAGCTCTCACCTAAGTCTACCCCATAAGTAGCCAAGACATCTCTATTTTTTTAAATAAAACAATAAAGAAATGGTGGAGAGTGACTCCCGTACACCTCCTCTTACCCCCTCAACACCCCCACCCCCTAATTCAGGGTGCGAAATTTTAAAGTCAACCTTATACAATCGTTTATATAACATTAGTTATTATGATCTCTAACAGTTAAATATTAAAAGAACGTATCAAATTATCGGTTCTGCTTTCGTTTTTCCATACGCAATAAAAAGACGTGTTGTTTTGGTAGAATTTTCGTAAATTGAAATTTATTTCATGAAAACTATTGATTATCGCGGCGTGAAATTTTCAGGAAATGTGTTTCTCGGCATGTTGAAGTTTTGGTCAAATTTTCAAATCTCATTTCAGAAGCCGTTATACTAAAGTTGCCGCTAATATTATCCTAAATTCTTCCACGTTTACAGTTATACTGTAAGCAAACCGCATTATTACTTTATCTTAAAAAATTAACCAAATCTAAAACATTATGTAAAATAATATTTCTTACTTACAGAAATACCTGGTAACGACAGACATGCATATCAATACCCTGATATAAGGATAACTTCAGACGACGAATACGGGACTGATTCGTATGATGATGAAGACTCCGAAAACGACAGTACGAAAACAAACCGTGTGCCTGATCGTGCGAACAAATGGTACTCCAACGACGGTAAAATAATGGTTGCCAATATTAACAGTGCCCCAACAGTTTCCTGTTTATCTATTGTGACAACAGCCCTTGTGTCTAAAGTATTATTTTAAAGGATAGTGTAAACGGCTGATTTCTTAACAATATTTATTTCTAATACATGTATGCTATTCTTTGGCATTGTTTTACTGCTGCTGATAAAGGATTTAATTTTTAAAGGGTATGGTTAGTCGTATGTATGTGTACTTTCATATTATGTTCAAAATAATTTGTTAAAATAATTATTAATTACTAAATAATTTGTTGTCTTCCTAAAAATTTATTTGCAGTGCGTGCAATTTACAAAGAGATTTTATTGTTCAAAACAGTTGCAGTCTTTAAGTAAAGTTACAAACCATGGAGCTAATACGCTTAGTTTTAGCATTTATTTTGAAATTGCAGGCAGACACTTCACCTATATTATTAGAACATCTACCTTTTTTCATTTTTTTTAATTGCAGGAGTTCAGCAGGCAGGCAGACGGCCCACTTATAGGAAATCGGTTACCATCGCCTATGGACATTTGCAACACCAAAGGTGCTACAAATGCGCTGCTGCTCTCTTAAGGGAGACTGGAACCTGGTCACTAATGCCGGAACACAACTCAAGGTTGTTATGGCGATATACCTTAGACCAGGGGTGGTAGCCATCCAGTCGGGCAAATGCCCTACCACCTGGTAGTTTTTCTCTAATATATTAATTTACATTAATCATACATATATTAATAAATCCGAGATAATGATAACGAGTACATCTCCTTAATTCACGCTCTTTTAGTAACTGCATGTACATGTAATAAAATTTTAAGGGACGGAATTTTTATGTGCAAAATAGTCTCAAGCGTTCAAATTAAGCGTTGTTTATCTTTCCTCTTAATCCCTTATATGCTTATAATTTTTAATTATACCATACACACATTTCAAAACTAAAAAACTTGTATGGAATGTTATCATTCTCTTAAATCATTGTAATTATATTTAATTTTAAATAATTTAAACGGGTTTAAATTTTTTTATAAATGAATCATTCTTCTTCAATATTCATAACTCAATCATCGTGTAACGTGATAATAACTAGTCTTAAAATATATTGTACATACATAGTTAACAGTTTAAGCATTTGGTATAAGACGTTAAAGAAATATTAATTGATCATAATTTCTGATACTGTTAAAATATGGTATAAATGAGATTTTAAGCAACTGTTTATATTGAATGTGCCATGTATATTTGCTATTTACCTTGAATAGAGACTTATTATAAAATTTTATTGAACATGACTATATAATTGACTGTAAATAAAACAAAATAATGATGTACTCTACTAGATAATTTTATTAAATATTTTCTTTAAGACATGTATAACAGTTACATACGTAGTTGACAAGCGTATACCTATTTAAAGTTACAAATATTCAGTGCTTTCACTCCAGTTGCCACTTTATTTGTAGAAAAAATTTAGGTCTTTATTAAATTGCTTTAAATTAAATCCAAGTGGCTTATAAATATTTTAACAAAATACGTTTCCATTGAATGAAGCGCTCAAATTGCAGAACCGCTTAACACGAATTTAATTTGGAAAATAAGTTTCTCGCTCGTAAAGTTGCAAATGGAGTCCCTTTCAGCGTTTATCTATAAAGTGAAGTAGTAAGTTTAAGTGAGAAAATTGTAATATCTTCCAAACATTGTACGTTGATATCCTGGTCGTTACAAAAAATATAATAAAATCAAGTACATGTCACGCTGCCTCTTAATTTCATCCAACACCATTGTTCCAAGGAGACTTTAATGCCTAATTGAATATTTCACGGGTCGTTCTATGCTAATGTTACGAGGGATGATAAATGATAATGATGTTCTTTGATATATTCGCCTCCGTGTTCTTTTTATGAAAAGCCTTAATTGAATAGTGTCAAGTTATTTAAAAGCTTTTCATATTGAATAATTTTCGCTTAAATTAATTAATTAATTGCCGATTTAATTCAAAGCAGAACACATACTACATTGGTATTAATTTTATAATTTTCGAAGTAGGTATTTAAAGATACTTTACCATTGACATAGGAACCAATTTTTTTTCATCTAGGGCGATATGTCATCATACTGTTTTGTTTGTTACATAGGATTAACAAATCTATATTCTTATAAAAAGCAATCCTCTTAATCTATCATACATAAACTTTGTTAAGCAAAAAAAGTACTGTACTTAATTTCTACCTTCGAAGTATCTGTATGCAAAGTTTTAAAGAACTAGGATCATTATCTACGTCCCGTTTATATTATGCCCACTTCCTCGGCAGCAAGCAAGAGACTTGTGATGGAAATGGCTCTATGGCTTATATAATATTGTGTTGTTTATAACCATACTCTGAATACGATTATAAATAACACATTTTTAAACAGTTTTTTAACGACAAATTTTCACTCTAATTTAGAATACATTATTGAAGTCTATAAAAAATATGGACTTATTTTTTGTTAAATTGGCTTAAATTTACACTTTAATATAAATAAAATTTTCGACCAGCAGAACATTTAAATTTCATTATAATTTTTTTTATATTCTATATTATTATCTGAGATTAGTTTGCAGCCGTAAAGTCTAAGAACGTGAATATGTTTGTTAACTCCAAAATTATAATCTTCGGAGCTGCCAAAATATTCTACATAGGTACATAATAAGTTTAAGAAAGCTCTAAGAAAAAGTGAAAGAATCGTTAAAATAAATTTACGAGCCTTGTAAACATCTGCGTCCTTTTTTTGAAGGGTAATTATAGTCATTAGCTTCCATTTCAAGTGAATCTTGGCATCTTATATTACTTCATGGTATAATAATTTATTTCTAAACGTTCTAGGGAAACGCCTATTCATGGTCTAAGTAATTGAGCGGAAAATAAGCTAAGTAACAACTGTCAATCAATTTAATCTCGAAACTAAATAACGAGATTGGGTTGGGCCACTGATAGATGACTACCCGCTACTATCCGCTTTAAGTAATTATATGTAGTTGTTTCGTTAAATATGGGATCGGCTAATACAGATAATTAAATAATATTGTCCAGACAAGAACCTTAACATTTAAAGGTTTCAGAGTAAACGGGTAAAAACGGAAGCCTTCCTATGTATAAATTTCGTTTCCCTCCACCTGTCTATATGTGTATGTCACAATCATTTTTCTCAGAAGCAACTGGGCGTATAAAGTATGAAAGTATAATTTTTAAAGGAATTCATATTCTATAGATCTCGCCCCTGTAGTTGAGCGGGCTAAGTCTTAGCCGGCCGAACTCGCTGTAACGCAGAGGCTCCGGCATCGATTCCTCGCATGGTAAATTTCGGAAACGAACTTTCTGTTATTTAGTATGATCTGGTTTATTTGTCCGTCAATTAAAAGCGTTCGACTGTCGATTCTAAAAAAAGAAAACATATTATTATAGGTGCCGCTATACAGTGTTTTATCACAAAAATAATATTTTGTAATGAATACCGTGTAATTGAGGTATATGAAAAATGAGTGTATAGGTATAGACATAGACGATATGGTTAGACAGGTCTTGAGAATTTGTAATGATGTTTCTTAGTGCTATTTCTTTTTTAAGTCGATAAATAGCGAGATATGCACTTTTAAAATCGTAAAAAGCATATCCGCGATCCACCTCTCCTCCAAATTGTAAAGAGATGTAGAATTCTGGAAAAAAGATCAGTTACTAGAATTTGAATAATATTTTAAAGAAAATTAATACAAAGAAGATTATCTCGTTTTTTAAATGTTATATATTTTTGGATATGATGATAACAGCCCATAAACGTCCCACTACTGGACTCGGGGTCTCCCACTATACGGAAACGGACAGTATACCCGCCACGCGGGTAGCAAATAAATAGCAAACAGCGCTACGAAACCATTAAATGTACGAAGACCAATACGCTCTTAACCGATTTTATAAGATATGACCGATATCCTGCTGTCATTGTCAACTGCAGTAACAGCATTCTTTACAATGTTTTCCTTTATTATTGACTAGCTGATGCCCAGGACTTCGTGCGCGTGGTGAGGTTTTTTCACTATCCCACGGGAGCTCTTTAATTTTTCAGGATCAAAAGTATCCTATATGTTGACCAGGGATATAAGCTACCACCAGAAACAAAAAAACGTCGAATAACCAAAATCAAATAAATTACCGCGCTTAAAACCGTTAAAACGTAGTTTTATTAAGAAACAATTTTTTTTTTTAAAACCTTAATTCTATTTCACTTCTTATATCCCCCTGACTCGGTTTTTAGCATTTTTTTTCATTGTACAGAAATTCGACATTCGATAGATACATAGATAAGTTTATGATACGAACATTCAAATGAAAAATTATTTAATTTGAAATAACAGACTTATTACAATTTAAGCTTCCTCTATTAAGCAACATAAAGAATACTAAAACTCGAGAGTGATATGAAGTATAATAAGTCCTGATAGTTTGGTGGCTAAAGCACTTTATCTTCTTATTCTAACAATGTGACAACAACAACAATACTCCTTATTGTACACAAACATTAAAAACAGTAACATATTTTCATATCTTCAAACTAGAAGATAGTACAATGGGCGCTTTTTGCTTAAAGCAATCTCTTTCAGGCAACCTTTGTATAAACAAGGATCTTATTCATAATAATTTGTTGGCGTGCAGCTTAAGATTATGCTAATGATAATATATATATAATATACTAATAAGTATGATAATAATAACATAATAGACAATAGACAAGTATATAACCGTATGTACACATATACACACACACAACTATACACATATATATGTGTGTGTGAGTGTGTGTGTGTGTGTGTGTGTGTTTGCGTGGGCTACAATCTGCTAAATCTATCCATTCATCGTATATCTATATACATAGACATACGATGAATGGATAAATTTAGCATAGCGCACGTCTGTCGGCAGTGCGTTCCAAAGATGCACGGCACGAACAGAGAACAATCGTGCCTAAATCTCCGTGGTATGTAAAGGTATCCTCAGCCACAACTACTCTGATGTTCTCAGAGATCTAGAATCACTGTGGAAGAACTGGAAGCGTTCTCTAAAATAAGACGGTAGGTACGTTATAAAGAAGAAACAGGACATGAGCATTTTGGCGAATCCGTATATGTGAAGAAGAATGAAGAATAACTATAAAACATATAGCTTTTGGTAGTGTTCAATCCATTTTAATTCATTCTCTGGAGTTCAAAAGTGTCGACAAGGTGGGTGCCACGAATGTTAACCAATGAAAACAAAAGCGACGTTTGGAAATTTCTAAATGTAATCTCGAAGTGTTCCAGCGTGATTCAGATAATTTAATTTGGCGTCGCCTTATCAACATAGATGAAACGTGAGTCTACCATTTCGATTCTGAAACTAAGAGACAAAACATGTCTTGGAAACGACCCTCCTCTCCATTCATTAAGAAAATTTGAGTTGCTCCTACCGCTGGTAAAGTTATGGCCTCATTGTTTTGTAATACTGTAGGAATCCTTTTTATTGATTACATGCCAAAAGGCCAGATGATTACTAAACCCTATTAAGCAAATCTACTTCTGAAAGTGCGTGAAGCGATTAAAGAAAAACGTCGTGGTAAACTGTCGTTGGGCGTGTTGTTTCTTCACGTTAACGCTCCCGCTCATCGATCGGAAGTTGCGCTCAACGCGATCCGCTGTGCTGGATTGAATATCCTTGATCACCCACCATTTCTCTAGACTTAGCCCCCAGTGATTTTCACTTATTCCCAAAATCAAAAGAGGAAATTTGTGAAATTAGATTTCACGATAATGACGTGGTTATGGTTGCCATAGAGGAGTTTTTTGACACTCAAGAAAATATTTTTTATTAGGAAGGAATAAGAAAATTAGAAACGCGTTATTCTAAATTCATTACATTGGAGGGAGATTATGTAGAAAAAAAATATTTTTGTTTAAATTTTTGCATTTTCTAGTATTCATTCGAAGAAATTTTTGATTCACCCTCGTATTTGTGTTCTAGATCTTAGACAATTATTTCCACAAGTTATTACGTATATCAAACAATCGTTATAGGGAGAAAAATCACATTCGCGCCTAAGTAAAACGTGACTGACAAATATACGGTCCTTCAATCTTATGGAGTTTAGAAGTACGATGTGTGTAAACTTATATTATAGAATGTTACTTTACAGTAGTCGACAAAACCTTGACAAAATAACAGCTTAAAAAATTATAGGTATTTGAGTTTCTCATCTTTGACAAATATTTCCACTGAGGTATTATATCAAACGAACGTCATAAGGAGAAGAGTTGAGTAATCGCTATTATTTTTCGCCGAGACAACAGAGCTCTTGAGAGCGACCTTAATTTGAGCAATCTAAGCATGGCAAAGCAAAGTGATTGATGCCTACAGCCGTTTGCTACCGCTTTGCGTAACAAGTGTTTTACGTGACTGCAATCAAGCCCGATTTACCGGCCTATTATAGGAAATTGGAACGCTAATGACAGCTTAAAGAAGCAGGTCTAAACATTATTTATAAAGGTATCAATAAATTTTGCTTTTAACATCGATAAAATGAAATCGTTCTCATCAATGTACTCTTGATTCCCACGGTCAGAGACATAATGGTTCTTTAACCTTAAATTGCTATGTGGGCTTTACTACACGTCAGTTATATCGAACAAACTAAACTTCAGAGGAAAATGTACATTAAAATAACCAGTATCATATGTATGTATGTATATACTAGGACAAATATCAATCATTTTTTTCCAAAAAAATATTGTCTGGAATATGCTAGGAAAGTGTGTTTATATGATGTACTGATATGACGAAATAGGTGGGAAAATATTCGGTTTCGCAATCGAAAAACAGCACCTCTTCTCTTCATGCTTATCTTTTGAACTATAGATGGGAGGGAAATGTAACAAATTTAGAATTAGATTTAAACGGGACATTATTTATTTTCGATTAAATGTTTTTTAAGGATTTCATATTCGAATGTCAAAAACATTCGACATTCATCCTTTAAGGAACTCTCCACTGTTCGTCATCCGATCTAATGTCACCTGTTGTAAATTGAACACCACTTGATCTAAAAAATGTCAGGAGCCTTAAGAACAGAGGAGCGTGCATGACAAGAGTTATGAATCTCAAAGAAGCAAGTGAGGTGTGTAAGAATAAGCCTGAATGGCGCTCTGTTGTCCGTGCCTACCCCGCAATGCAACTGGCGTGAAGTTATGTATGTATGTATGTATGTTGATCTAAAAAGGAGTACACTCACCATTAAATTTCATACATATTAACATGGCAAATAGAAAATTACAGACTCAGGCAGAGTTTTACTCTAGTGGTGTACATAACTAGACCAGACGTGTAAGCTATAATAATAATAACACAGCTTCACAAAAAAAACGTTATGTGTGCTGGATTCTTTCCGCTGACCACGAATCTAAAATCAGAATTAGGGGTTAGTGAGCAAATAATCGAGAAAAACCCAAAACCGATCAGCGAAGTTTTTTGGGTTTTTCTCGATTATTTGATAATTGACCCCCAATTCTTACTTCTGATTCGTGTTCAGCGAGACAAAATACTCCAGAAAATCGTAGTCTGACACACTGCACACACAACTTTTTTTGTGCCCTGTGTAATTATTTTAAATATAACATACAAAAACAAGAAGAAAACAATTTAAATTCGAAGAAAGTCAAACATTCAAAGACATTGTTCGTTTAATTATAGGTAAACTAGCTTCGAGAAGTTTTTGCGTTTGTGGATTTACAGAAATTCCAAACGTGAAATTTAAAATTTCTTGTACAATCAGCAAAAAGAGGTTCGTTACATTTTGAAGAAGAAAATATATTTACAATCAAAAGACAATGGTGAAATAAATAATTATTATTTATATTGTTTGCTTGGCTATTTGTTTTTAGTTTGATAATTAATTGATTTTATTTGTGGTGTATTCTTGTTATTTATTGTCCAGTGTTATTAACTGTTGCTAATTATAGTTATTAGATATTAAAATTAATGATAATATAAATTGTGATAATTATTGAAATTGGATCCAAACGTAATTAATACTCAACCTTAAACCTAATAGTGATGTTGTTGTTGCGTACCATAATTCACTTCAAAATCCTGCACCAAATTCTAATTCTATAAAACAGTAAATGATTGACTGGATGACGTTTCGAAATATTGAACATTCATCGAAGATGCTTTATATAATTGATTCTGAAAAATTAGACGAGATTTGTAGACTATACGATAAACGAAATATTACGACAGCACGGTCATACTGTGCTCGTTTACCGCCATATCACCTTCAGTTTAATCGAATTCAAAATACATGGTGGATAATGAAAACTTACATCGCAAAAAAGTCACAATGAACATGAATGCTATAATGATATTAGCTGAGGAAAAATTTAATAACACAACTGTAGAGAAATGGAAAAATGTTTGTCTACATGTTATTGAAGAGTAAAAGAAATTTTCAGGGCGGGGATGAGGCTTTAGATATAATATCAGAATGAATTAGAATTAACACAAATGTTTCATCGTATCGAAAGTGAGGATGAGGATCATTACGAAATGTCTGGAGTTGAAGAAATTTAGTATTAAAAATTATTTTTAATATTAATATTTATTATAATAACATCGTTTAATACTATTAGTTTCATATTAAGTACTTGCCCATAAAAATATATAAAAAGTATAAGTATATTTATATGCTGACCGTACAATACTACAGACACAAAAACGTCTCGAAGCTAATTTATCTGTACAAAGCGCTATAATACACCAGGGGAATGAAAACTAGAGTGATTTTGTAATGACACGCAAGTATAATTAGCTTAGATTATTTAAGTCTGTTTCGCGTAGTTACTTTCGGTCGCGACTCCAGTCTACGCAATATGACTTAAAGTGGCCCTTCTGCTCCTTTATATACGTGACAAAGTTCGTTGCTAATACTTTTCTCTTCACATAAAAATCCAATTTGACTGAATAAACTTAGTAAAACTAGACTTCTAGAATTCACGCTCTTGAAACTTTTTAATATTTTTCTTCTTTGAAAAGAACGTTACTTAATATATTATGTATCCCAGAATAGCAGTTATTCTTATTGTTGGCTGTTACAGAAATACGCTCTTGATACTAGAGTAAAGAAAAATATGCGAGTAATTAATAATTTTCAGATTGTCGTGGTGGCTGAGCCGTTAAAGCAGCCACGTCTTATTCAAATTACGTGAAATGAAACCTGACCGAGAAACTACCTACGTGTACAAATCAACACATTTAGGTGATTGATTGATGACCATTATAAAAAATCCGTAACTTAGGGTGCCTGGAAGACATCGTTTTAGCCATAAGGCCGGCTATTTAGGAGAGGAAACGGTGAAGATGGACCTTCACCCATAACCAGATGAGACATTTTTTTTTATATTATATTGATTTATAAACACGCCTATGAAAGCTTGCTAATCGAAAAGCGTTCATGACTATTTTCAAAGTCTTCAATACATGGCAATAATATTCCATAAAGGTTTTTTTTAATAAAAAAAATAAAAAATACGTTTTCTTGCTTCTTAAGTTTTCGAGACTAGTATACATATACTATAGTATAATAAACGTCTTTAATAAAGATTTTTATTATTCGACTTAATTAAAAATAACAATGAACATTTTTCGATTCGCAAGCTATAGGCGTGTTTACTAATCAATATAATTTGGTAAAAAATATGTCTAACCTAATATGTAAACCAGATGACTTATCAAATTGGTGAAACTCGATCTTTTGAGTCACTTAGAACGTTTTACTAAAGAAATATTATACCTACATATATGTTTTTTTTTTTGTTTCATTGAGTTTTAACCCATTACCTGCCCATATCATTTCTTCGGCAAGGTGGGGTTCATTTAGGATAATGTTACAGATTTAGGCTGTTTCATCCATAAGGCATCATCATATTATTATGGCGATGGGTTTAGTGCTTGTAGCAACACCAACGTCTTTCAGGATATTTTGGTACAAATTTTTCGGGCGATAGCTGGGATTCCATAGACGTGGTTGTTTTTCAAATGCATTATTATTTTACTTTGAATAAAATAAAGTGGCATTTAAAAATAAAACAAATTATTTATTTCTCTTTTATAAAGATGTAGATATTTTTTTATCCTGTTTTGATAAAAATCAAAGGAGTGAAATGGTTTCATGACAATAATTTGGAGTTGATTTGGTGATTTTTTTCTTAATTTAAAATACCTACAGAAAAATTACAAAAAAAAACCACGTTACGTCTCATATCGTGAAGATTTATGATAATTTTTGCTATTTTATTAATCAGTAATTAGCAACGAAAAGTTGTTTCGTTTGCACCCCATTTTCAACCTTTTATGGCAACAGGAGCCTTAAGTCGTTATTTAATAATAATAATAATCGGCAGACAAACACACACATTGTATATCCCCAAATTAAGCAAGTTACGCTTGTGTTATGGGTAATATACAACGGACTACTCTGGGGCCGATCCCAGACACCCAGACCATAGTAAATAACGGAGAAAATACGTTTCCGAAATTTACTATACCAGGAATCGAACCCGGAGCCTCTGCGTTGAAGTGAGGTAGGCCGGTAAAGGCTTAGCCCGCTCAACCACAGAGGCCGTCAAATTGAAGAAAATATTTGAGGCGAAACATCCTTAAATATTGACAGAAAACGTATGTATAGTATACTAATATACACTAATGTGGCTATGCGTTAACGGCGTTATATTTTAACGCTTTAAATAAAAGGCATTCGGCCACAGTCTAAATCTACATTAAGCCCCAGAAAACAAGGCCTGATGGAGTAGGTTTTATTAAATTCTTAGTTTTCTAAAATACTTAGATCAAAACCAGCAGCGTTTTAAATAAGCGCCACAAGACCTGAAATACAGTAATTCATAAGGACACCTCGATGCAATGATTCAGGGAAGGGACGCCATCGGTCATAATTTTTATGCTAAAGGATGATCACACCATCAATCCTATGGCCTAACTATAGACAAAGTATTTTCTAAAGTTTTCGCAATTAGTACACATAATAAGACTACATTTTAATGGTTTTAAGTGCGGTACTTTGTTTAAATTAACTCCCGTAGATCGAATAATAAACATGAACAAGTTGGCTGTAGGCTAAATAAAAACTTTGAAATTAGTCGTTGACATTTGACATCTTTGTCTTCCTTGATCACGGCTACTGAAAACTGGACGAAACGTCGGAATGAAAATCAAATAAAATACCGCGCTTAAAACCGCTAAAACGTAGTTTATTATAAAGACAGAAAGAGAAGAAAAGACACGACATAGATAATTAACATTTAAGAAACAAGTGGCGAGGTGGGCGGTTCTTATCAGCGATCCGTTTACTGATTACGAATAGATTAAACTATGCAAGCGGAACGCGTTATTACTAATTGAATAAACTTCCGGAAGGCTTGTATTGACAAGGGTCGCTATCAATCTGTTTACATAACAAACAAGAATACATATTGATTTATATGCCCATTTGCGGACCCTCGGTCTTTATTTTGTTACACTTAACTGGAATATCAAATAATATTATTCTGACAAAAAATGGTACACGGAAGAAACGTTGAACAACCGAAGGGCGTTTACAAAATACACATAAGTTATTTATACAATTCAGTAAAAACATGTTATCATATTTATATTTCGGGAACAAATGTTTGCCGTTTGGTTGAGCCGTATTGTCACCCATCTCACTCTTAGTAAAAATGAAATAATTGATTTTTAAGGTACCAAACAACAAAAACCGAAATTGTATATATTCGCGATGTCGGTTCCTTTTACTGTCTGTCCAACTGTCTATCTGTCAACCTGTCTGTCTACTATCAATGCATTTGTCTCGAACATTATAGTCTAGTATTGAGTCTTGCTCTATAGGTATGGATTTTGTGAACAACAAGTCTTTTTTATGCCTATTTCTATGTAATAGTATAAGGAAAGAACTAAAAACATAAAATTAGAGATAACCACCATATTCGTCACCCAGAAATTAAGAGTATTTTTAGTGCTTATAGTCATCTGGGTATTATTGGATAGTGCTTGAAAAATCATAATAACTGTTATGTTATATAAGTCAGTAAGTCAGAAAATACTCTTCTAAGAAAAAGAAGTGAACATAGTGTATGCATAATATAATATTGTTATCAAGGTTTATATCTAGAGTAATTGGTTAAAATAATTTTTTTTAATAATTTTAACGTATAGTGTATGTTCGATAAACAACACACATACACACACACATACGCACGCAGAGAGA
Organism: Dendrolimus kikuchii; assembly: GCA_019925095.2. NCBI lineage: Eukaryota > Metazoa > Arthropoda > Insecta > Lepidoptera > Lasiocampidae > Dendrolimus > Dendrolimus kikuchii. The sequence goes on from CM034389.1 coordinate 16,610,918, forward strand.
GAGCGAGATTCATAGCTTCACGCACATATTTTTTTATTAGTGTAGGCTATAATTATATATTTTATAAATTTGAAAGGTGAGTGGTTAGAAGTGCCATAATAACAGAAGATCTTCCTCGTTTAGGCTCCCGGCTTTTCCACCTATACCTAAGTTTTTCTTTACTCCTATGTTTCGTGTAAAGGAAATAAACAGTCACCTCTCCGGAACACTTCATTGTGCGCGCTGCGCTTCACTCACTTACCTGATACACTTGAAGCAACCTCCAAAATATCTATACGCTCTTTGTTCAATTCTGGCTTGGCACAGTTTTATACACTCTTTAAAAATTAGGCACCGTTGAAATTCTATATTTAAATATTAGTATGTTTACAAAGCCCGCCGAAACCCGTATGCAACCGACGATTTACATTGTCTTTTGCTTATTAGTTAAAATATAATTTATACATAGTCTCGCCACTCACATGGAATATTCCCGTTAAATATAAATTGGAGCAAAACTATACAGTTTCGAATGTGCCTTATCAATTCAATACTCCAAGGCAGGTTCTCTGTATCAACATTAATATTCCTTTTCAAGTTTTGCTTTTAGCCTGAATAGGAACCGATGCAACCTAGTGAAACTTTATATCGTATTGTTCACCATAACTTGATTATATAGGCGATATTTTACTATCATCAGAAAACGGTTTGCATTAGGTATGGAAGCATGCATTTACAGCTAAACAAAGGGATCTATAGAAGAAAACTTTGAGCTGCGAAAATGTTTTTTCCTTGAAGAAAGATACATACATACATACATACATAACTTCACGCCAGTTCCCTTGCGGGGTAGGCACGAACAACAGAGTGCCATTTAGGCTTATTCTTACACACCTCACAGTGTGTCTACTTGAAGAAAGATGTACAATTTAAATATTGATGGCGTTATTTATATAAGTGTAATCGATTATTCAATCTTCATTTATCAGTGAATGAAGGATAATGAACAGATTTCAAGTAAACTTAAGGCTTGGGGCAACGCCAACGTCCTTGACTATTTAGGAAGAGCCATACAACTTTTCCCGCGCCACTGTTACACACGAGGAACAGGCTTGTAAATTACTGCGAGTACCTGGCTACCGATACAATCGCAGCCGTCTCGCCTAGTCTCATTACGGCGAAGTAACCAAATTACAGTCATACAAATGAAAAATAAAGATATGATTTTTTGCATTCAACATTTGAAACCACTACTAAATACTATTAATACAAATAAATAGTATTAAAAAAAATTATTTCTAGTAAATAAAAAATATAATAGGTACAAAAATTGTAAACTTTATCCGTGCAGGAACGGAGAAAGAATACAATTTCCTGCGGCCGGGCGGCCTGTCGTAAGAGGTGACTTAACAACCCACAGCCAGGTGGTAGGGCATTTGCCCGACTGGATGGCTACCACCCCTGGTCTAAAGTATGTCGCCATAACAACCTTGGGTTGTGTTCCGGCATTAGTGACCAGGTTCCAGTTTCCCTTAAGAGAGCAGCAGCGCATTTGTAGCGACTTTGGTGTTGCAAATGTCCATAGGCGATGGTAAACGCTTTCCATCAAGTGGGCCGTCTGCCTGTCTGCTGATCTCCTGCAATAAAAAAAAACAGTTACAATTTTTAAAGCTCACTTATCGTTGAATTTATTTTCTTTTTGAAAAAAAGAAACTGCCCAAGCTTTAAAAGGTATTGTCACTTTTCCATGCAAACACAATTCTCATGCAAAACGCTGTGCATTTTTGCACTACACCGAGATGGGATTTGCAGACGTGTGTAATTAAGTCCATCTCAGCAGCTCTCTTCGCATAACAATGAAATCGAGTTTGGCTCACAGCCATAAAAGAGTAAACCATAGAAGTACCGTTTGATACACTTCGCTATGAGAATTATTTAGAAATAGGCGTGTACATCGGGCAGTATCAATTCAATAATTCGTATTAGACCAAACTAACACCCATCCTGGGTTTTACGTCTTGTTTTTTGTCTGCGAAGCCTGATTAACATCAGTATTAGCGCTTAACTAGTCATCAGCACTTGTGGAATGGTTTTATTTAAAATAGAGGTGATCCGTTGCTTCACACTTTTCGACCCGGTGTAATAAGCATCAATGCCCACTATATTGAATATCAATCATGATTACCTGCACTTCGATTTACAATTACGTATTACACTTTTGAGTGCCACGAAACAACTCCATGAAACTATGATGTTTTAATATTTATTTAACAAGGTAACTATGACGAGATATACTAAATTCTTAGGCAATTCAAAATTCCAAGTCTTTAATACAGGGGCGAAGAAGTTCCTGATAGGAAATTGTGCTAAATGCGATTAAAATCAGCTACGATACATTTTGTGTAAAGAAAATGACACAAATACAAACATTAGACATTACCTATTTACGATCATCTTTTTAAGCTCAAAATTACAAATTAATACAAAATTTTGCAAGTTACTGTCCCGCTAAACATCAATAATTATTTTCGACGCTGAAATAACTTTCTGTGACTCATTATTTTGTGTCATGGCGCCACACGACGTGTGAGTCGCAGATGCCACACAAAAGCGTAAACTGAGCTAATGGCGCGTACATAATTCGTACAAGTCTCCCCATTCACCGACTAACTGGCAAATTTTTGAACGATGATTTACGAACGCTGTCTGCGACTGTACTAGCACGTTTCTGAAAATTATTTTGCAATTTAAGTGCGAAGTGCCGCTTTGTAAACTTTCACAGGGCATAAAAGTAAAAAACATTAGTGGCAAAGGCTAAATATTTTATTAAATTAGTTAACGCTTGGCAGTTTGCCCACAACTAAGGATATAGGTTACAAATTTTAATTTTATCCGTGCAGGAACGGAGCAAGAATACAATTTCCTGCGGCCGGGCGGCCTGTCGTAAGAGGCGACAAAACAACCCACAGCCAGATGGTAGGGTAGGGTATTTTCCCGACTGGATGGCGACCACCCCTGGTCTAGAGTATGCCGCCATAACAGCCTTGTGTTGTGTTCCAGCATTGGTGACCAGGTTCCCGTCTCCCTTAAGAGAGCAACAGCACATTTGGTGTAGCAAATGTCCATAGGCGATGGTAACTGCTTTCCATAAAGTGGGCCGTCTGTCTGTCTGCTGAGCTCCTGAAATAAAAAAAAATGTCCCCTTTTTCATTATCTGGCCACAAAACTATAATAAAGCATTTAATGAAAAATATTCCATATTTTAAAACCACTTAACGGATACTTTCTAAATCAATTTTCGTTAAAAGTATTTTTGAAGTTCCATAACCCATTTTTACCTCGTATACTGTTTCCAAGCGTTTATTTTACTTTGACGTTTGCACGTCTATCAAGTTACATATATCTTGACAGTAAATCCCACATGAAACAAATTACATAATTGTCGTACTTTATCGTTATGGTTATGGGTGATATAACAGTGATGTTAAGTGTGTTATGTTACACACAAACTATCGAAACCATCGGCACTATACGTAAATAAATCGTAAGTTAAATTTAAGAGCAGGGGCACCATAGGCGATGGTAACCGCTTTCCATTAATTGGGCCGTCTGCATGTCTGCAGAACTCCTGCAATAAAAAATAAAAATAAAAATAATGGATTTCAAATTTAAACAAAAAATTACTTTAAAGAAAAATAATACCGCAATTATATTATAAGTACCGTTTTATTGGCTTATTTAACGGGCGCGGGTCGGTTCGTGAGGAACGACATGATCGCCCGCGACTTGAGCATTCCTAGTGTCGAGGAATTTGTGGTGATGTCGGCGCGTCGGATGTTCCACCGCGGCCGCCACACACACCTCCACGGGTTTGCTCCCCTTCACTCGCAACCACCAGATCACGAAGTCCTACGATGGCTATCGAGCCCCCGTGACCTCATCCGCCGGGATCAAGGCGATGTTTGATAGGTCGCGAATATCTCCTAAGTCGCACCGCACAGGCCACCAGACGCCACAGATGGTCACCTAAAGCCCGGCAGACGGTGCCAACGCCAAGCCCGTGGTGACCACCGAAAGCCGCTGATTGGCCGATGCGAGCCGCCGATATACCCCTATGTGTCAGGCGGCTCTCGTACCTCGTTACCGAGGGGTAGTTGCGAATTTGGACCGGGGCAAAGAGTACAAACTCAAGGCCCCTTACCGGCTCTGCCGTCAACAGGCAGAGACGATGACCCTCTTAATAGTGGCTTATTTAATACTTATATGTAAAATATGTTCATTGAAATGTGGGTATATCTATTACACGATATAGATTTTTTAGCAAAAATATATAAATAAGTTAAATTGATTAAAACTTATTTGTAAATGAAGTCGATCTTTGTAACAAATCGAGTCGGTACCGCATTAGGACGTTACTAATTAATCCGCCATCGAGCTATTAAAAGAAAAATAAATGTTTGGAAAAGGTATAGTTCAAAATAATTTATTTACACACTTTTTCTTTTAGAAAGCATTGCACGCTAATCGGTTGTTAGTCAATATTCCGTAGATAAAACTGTTATTTATTACTAGATCTTTCTCTTACGCGAAACGCAACCTCAAAAGAACGTAGGTGCAAATTCAAATTCAAACAAAATATTCCAATATAAGAGGGCCGTGCAAAAGTTTTAATTGATGCGAGAATCTGTTATCATAAAATCTTCCCAGATATTGAGTTATAAAAACAAGTTGTTAACATAAATTGGAAAAAATATTGTATCATGATTTTTTATTACCTGTCATAAGGTCTTTATGATTATTTGAACGTCTAAAGTATAAAATAAAATTTTAAAGCCTATTTATATTAGCCTATTTTACCTGGAGTAATCTAACGAAATTACAGGTTATATAAAATGTATATGGAAAGAAATATTACCGTCTGTGTACCTGTGGCGATTTTGAAAAATTCTCTAACAATATTCCCTTCACACCGGCAGCACGATGGTGAAGTTGGTCTATAGGCGACGGTAACCACTTTCTACCAAATAAGCTGTTAGCTGGACTCATTGATATAATATCAGGCCATAAACTTACCACAGCTGAACTCGTGCCTTCCCCAATTTTTAATGGATTAAACGCTATAACGTTTGTATCTTGTCGTGCAGGTTTCATCACGACATTTTCCTTCACCGTCAGCATGTAGTTATCTGGTAACAATATGCACAGTAGGCCATAAAACTGCTCAGGCGGTGCATGTACATATATAGTACCTAATTGTATAAATGGAATTTAGAATGAAGCTGCCTAAATAGATGATAAAGAGAAATCGCGCCACTTCCATTTAAATACTTAGAATTCGAGTTATTATAATTAGATGCGGGTTCCTTTTCTACTGCATAGGACCTTCTTTTTTAGTAACGCAAGGAGAATGAATTTCTGTACTATCTCCGGGTCTGGAGACCGGACACCGGAAGGATGTGGGACTGACTACTAACGGCTGGTACTCCACTTTGTCTTCCGAGCGGAAGAAATCGCGAGAAACGGATCGTCAGGCTATCCACTAAGCCTAAACCTGCGCCTCTAATCCGCGCTTTTATGCACTTCGGGAACTAGTGCCGTGGACGCTCTAACGTAACGGGTCTACGCATAGATATCCTAGAGCGTCTCGGCGTGGGCTTTACTATTTCAGCGATAGGGGCGAAGTTCGTAGAGGTCCTCCACTACATAGGACCACTCACAATATAGCATGACTCATCTTATATATAAAAATGAATCTTAGAAATGTATGTACGCAGATAACTTGATAACGACATTACCGATTTTGATTAAACTTTTTGTGTGTGTTTGGACACTGGCTAGGTCACGTACATTTTCTATGAAACCATTCTTCTACACCGAACTGTTAACGAGTGCAGGACGATAAATGATCAAAGTACACAAGTTAAAGGTCGACCAGGGGCCCAATGTTGCTATTTCAATATCTTGGCGTTGCGAAGATATTCAAAGTACGGTTTCCTTGCGATAATGTCAAAAATTCTACTAAATCCACAATATCTTCTCAATATCATTGCGGCAGAATAATTGTAGAAAACAATTGGTATTGCTATTAGCAGAACTTACGTTAGCCGCAATGAATATTGCAAAGCCACCATTGTTGCGATTTTTTTATTATAAATATTCATAAAGATAGAATTTGCTGAAATTATCAAATTACTGAAATCCGGCAAACCTACGATTAATGTCTGGCGACTATGACGAGATAGTAATAGCAGAATTGTACGCCAGTTATTATGCGAACTGTCCATTATTTTTTTTTATAAAATTGACCATTTGCATGGCAATCCACGAACAAGAAAGGAGAAATGAGGAACGTCTGCTAATTCTGTCATTTACCTATGACAGCCACCTTTGATATTTTTTCGGCGCGTTCATCTATGCAATCTGTGACACGATTATAAACCGACGAAAAATTTATTAAAAACTGCTGGAATGTCAAACATAAAATATTTATATATTTGCTGCGGCATTGTACTGGCCATCAAATATATTGTTTGAATTTGGAACATAGATGTTCTTTAGTTTTTTATTAAGTCATATTTTTCTAAATTAAGCCGTCATAATATTCAGACGCGTAGTTTTGATTGTAAAAATATTTACAGTCCGATAACATATTAATACTATAATATGCTCCCGACTTCGTTCACGCTTGATTTGAAATTACCGCGCGATACCCAGGACACAAATGAAAATGAAAATGAAAATATTTATTTCTTAAAAAAACACATGCACAATTTGTAATCAGTTGCTGGAGTCTTCTTTTAAGCAAAATTTACTTGTATCAGAAGATCCCGCTCTTCCATACCTTAAATATTACATTGTATTTCAAAGGTTCATGCTACAGAGGACATAACACTGATATTAAAAATTATTTTATTATAAATTGTGTAATTATATTGTAAATAAAGTAAGTGTATTTAATTTTCATTAAGTACAAAACATACTTAATCATAGCAAAATATTATATGAAGCTATTTTTTATGTATCCGAATAACTTTAAACCATTACCGGGCAAATTCCCGCGGCATACTAATATATATATATTAGGCATATAATTACATTTGCTATAGATCAGTAAAAAATTACACTGGAATTCGATGTTTTTTAACTGCCCATTTGAAATCATTCTTTAGAAAAATTCCCGGGATAAACAGTAGCGCAGAGTTTAAATCTAACAATTTGCTGTCGAATAGCGAAAACCGCATCGAATCGGTCCAATAGTTTTTACGTGAATCCCGAAAAACAGACAAACAGAAAAGAAATCTAAAACAATTTCATCGTCTTCTCCATAGTTTGTGTAGTCTATTCCAGTTGTTTCTTTTAATAGCTTTAATGTACTGACGAAGACCGACCACCATTTTAAATATTTGTCTATGATACGCTAGAGATGAACCAAAGAAGATATTCTCGATGTCCAACTAAACTAGTTTGTACGAAAGTGCACATACACGTGTGACCAAAAATAGTTTTCAACACCCCTGTAATTAACATCCTGACATTCCATTTCGGCACAAAGCATAAGCATGTAAATGATAAATAATACAAAATAATCTGAAAGGGTCTGCTCGGCGGATTTAAGCCATGTTTCCGTGTTAGAACCGCAATTAACGTATGACCTTTCGCGAACCACACCGCTCTAATTAGAGGTGAGGTTACAGTTAAAATGCGTTGGGTTAACGGCACAACATCGAGGAGGCATATTCCCCGTGTATCCTTCGGTTCCCTTGTCCAATTTCAGCCTATGTGGTACGCTTAATAAAACCAGGGGTTCTTTTATTTGTGTTTTACAATCTGGGGCAATGTTAACAATGGCTTAAATCCTCTTAGGACTTTTGTAGGCTAGATAATACTTTAATAAAGTTTTATTAGTGAATAATTATTGTAGTTTTTGGATCGGCATGTTACGCATTTAGTTTTTACTACGGTTTTGTCACAATTATATGCGTATTAATATTTTCCTTTAGTAAGCTTCTAAATAAGAAAGACGGCTTCGTAACTTGAAGCTTTCGTCAAATGAAAAGTCATATCTCTCTCATTTCCCTGCTCTATCTGAGATAATTTTAGTGTCTGTGATTGTGGCAAAATACGTCTTGTTAAAAGCGTCATGTCATATAGCTACGTCAATTTTTATTTTATTTGGGGGGCTAACAGCTGTAGTGTCACAAACTAAAGTTACATAGATAACTAAAGAATAACTATTCATAAACCTCCATAGATGACAGAGGAAATAACAAAATATAAATATACGTTAATTTTAGAAAAAAAGAACAATAATATGAAAAATTTGTAATCGGGAAACTAATTATTATTAAAATAAACTTTGATTAAATTCGCATTTATAGATGCTAGACTACCCGCAAACAAGTCAATGTCCACATGATCCGACTTGCTGAGTTTGTTGAATTCATTGACTGTTCTAAGAAAAAATGAATTGCGTCTGAAGGCTATACGTGTCAAAGGTGAATGAAGTAATTTTCTATATTAGAATGTTTTTAGCTATATTTATGTGTATAAATACATTATTTGTCAATGTTTAACGTCGTCGCATCACACATAACGCATTAAATCCATTGCTACAACTGCATGAAACGGTCCCTAGCATTATGGTATTTTATGGTAGAACTGTACAGGAAAATCTCCTCCCTGCAAATCTAAAATTCCACTTGTTAATAGATCAACAACATTTAAAATTCACATTAACTCAATATTCATAGACCTAGCAACTACTACTTATCGAGTTTTATGTTCTATCAACACTGGCAGACCTACTAGCTGTCCCAGCACAGGTAACTTTTAATGGAGTTGAAACGTGGAAATCCAATTGCGAACTCATGTTATATTATAAAGTATGAGATAATACACTATTGGGAATTATATTATTCATGAACCACGCCTCTGAGGATATTTTAGCCGGGCATATTTTTTAAACAACAAAACAAAATAAATAACTTGTATGTATTAAACATGTTTTAAAAATGGTAAAACATTGTGGAGCCGTCATCACTGTATCTACCAGTGGGCATCTAACCCACACCATAATTATCGTACATGAGATAACGTCAAGCTGATAAGTAATGTACGATAGCACATTTCTATCTTAAGTACGTAGATTGTGCTGGAATGTTCTTGCTGGTGCAAAATTCACATTTTATTTCTACTGTTAGTGGGGAATTTATACAGCAAAATACATAGAAGACCACACATTTTAAGCCCCTTTAAAAATAAAAGAAAAAAAAACACAGAACTTGGAGCACTGTTTAGTTCGACTTCCCAAAAATAATGCTGATCTAAAGTACAATTAATTATAAGTTATAATTCTCGAACAATAATTTACCATCCTAGAGAGCTGCTACGACATGTGCATCCGACCAAATTCGACGTGAGAATGATCTTTCGTCACTACGTCCGCTCGCTTTTATATCCGACTAGCTGTGTCCGCGGTTTCACCCGCGATGTGGTGGAAAATCGTTTTATTTTCGATAATTCACACTATATCTTTATAAATTATAGCTTAGTCTTTTTCTGATGTGTAAGCTATATTATTGGAAAGTTTCATCAAAATCCATTCTGTAGTTTTTGCGTGAAAAAGTAACAAACATACATCTATACATCCATACATCCATACATCTATACTTCCATACATCCATTCTTACAAACTTTCGCGTTTATAATATTTATAGAGATTAGTAAACACAACACCCGCAAACATTACAATAATAGGTGGCACTACTTGGAATGTTATTAACACTGCATTATTTTGATAACTGCGATAATTCTACGCTGCTGATACAGCGACCTCACTTTATGTTGTAAAATATATACTTATATTTTCTAAAGTGGTTGTGTCGCAGTGTCTTTGGAAACCACGTATCATTTCAATAACCTAAATTCCAATCTTGACAGAGGTTATAAATAGTAATTTTCAATCCCGATGTGCACAATGCATATTTGAAATTGCCACTACTGACGGCAAAGGTAAACATTCTCGTGAAGCAACCTACCAATCTGCCTTATACAAAACATGGCGGTTTTAACCGTGAATAATAATTTAGATTGAAATTAAAAATTTGGATTATTATTTACGATGTTCATAAATAATGGCTACTAGATATTAATATTTATAAAATAATACACCAAAATTTAGTTATTAGTTTTGTATAAAACATAATATAATATAAAATAAAACGCATGCAATAGATTAAACATCATGCCTTAATATGAGGCATTTAAAAATCAACTTTCAAAGGAAAAAGTAACGAAAACAGTTATAATACTTGAAGTATATACCTATCCAGTACTACGTTCCACATTTTTCTGAGCATTAATGAATAAAACCTTTAACACTTGAACACATTATGCGCATAATTTTTAATTAATCGTAAATAAGGCGCTTTTGTTTTGCCGCTTATAAATCTCTTAAAATATGCTTAAGTATCGCAGTTCGTAACGCCGTTCCTATTTGCTTTATTAAATTTTACCCGTAAACAGTGTTCAAGGGGAAATTTATTTCGCTGTCTGTGAGTGCGGGTGTGTTTCATTACTCTTCAACTAAGCCGTGGATTAGATTAGCAGACTCTCACGTTACTCGGTGTCAAGCGATGAATAATATATAAAGTATATTCACAAAGTCGCATACTTTACTTCCTGTCATCGGATCGTATTTCTTTTATATAGGACTAGAGTTTACCCCGCTGCTGCGCCGCGGGTTATACTCTGTTACACATGCGTATCTCTTGAGCTCTGTGAAGTTGGCAACTCGAGTTGCGAATTTTTAAACCTACACTATCTCATTCGTTTGTCCATCGTTAGTCCACGTTTGCCCAGGAAAAATTTTCGTTTGCCCACCCTTGGTTCAAAAGTTATAAAAAAAACAAAAATTGTTTGTGAAGCTGGCCCCTCCAATTGAGATTTTTTATCCAAACAATATATCATGTGTTAGCTCATCGTTAGTCGATGTTTGTCCAGGCAAAAGTTTCGTTTGCCCACCCTCAGATCAAAAGTTATTGAACGGAAACGTTTTTTTCTGAAAAAGTCATTTCGGTTCTTCCCATATTTTCGCGAGGTTTAGTGTTTATCACACTTGAATGGGCTATATCGTTAGCTCATCTAACGATCTCGATTGTCCAGGCAAAAGTTTCGTTTGCCCACCCTCAGATCAAAAGTTATTGAACAAAAACTTTTTTTTCTGAAAAAGTCATTTCGGTTCTTCCCATATTTTCGCGAGGTTTAGTGTTTATCACACTTGAATGGGCTATATCGTTAGCTCATCCAACGATCTCGATTGTCCAGGCAAAAGTTTCGTTTGCCCACCCTCAGATCAAAAGTTATTGAACAAAAACGTTTTTTTCTGAAAAAGTAATTTCGGTTCTTCCCATATTTTCACGAGGTTTAGAGTTTATCACACTTGAATGGGCTATATCGTTAGCTCATCCAACGAACTCGATTGTCCAGGCAAAAGTTTCGTTTGCCCACCCTCAGATCAAAAGTTATTGAACAAAAACGTTTTTTTCTGAAAAAGTAATTTCGGTTCGGCCCATATTTTCGCGAGGTTTAGTGTTTATCACACTTGAATGGGCTATATCGTTAGCTCATCTAACGTACTCGATTGTCCAGGCAAAAGTTTCGTTTGCCCACCCTCAGATCAAAAGTTATTGAACAAAAACTTTTTTCTGAAAAAGTAATTTCGGTTCTTCCCATATTTTCACGAGGTTTAGAGTTTATCACACTTGAATGGGCTATATCGTTAGCTCATCCAACGAACTCGATTGTCCAGGCAAAAGTTTCGTTTGCCCACCCTCAGATCAAAAGTTATTGAACAAAAACGTTTTTTTCTGAAAAAGTAATTTCGGTTCGGCCCATATTTTCGCGAGGTTTAGTGTTTGTCACACTTGAATGGGCTCTATCATTAGCTCATCCAACGAACTCGATTGTCCAGGCAAAAGTTTCGTTTGCCCACAATCAGATCAAAAGTTATTGAACAAAAACGGTTTTTTTCTGAAAAAGTCATTTCGGTTCTTCCCATATTTTCGCGAGGTTTAGTGTTTATCACACTTGAATGGGCTATATCGTTAGCTCATCTAACGTACTCGATTGTCCAGGCAAAAGTTTCGTTTGCCCACCCTCAGATCAAAAGTTATTGAACAAAAACTTTTTTCTTAAAAAGTAATTTCGGTTCTTCCCATATTTTCGCGAGGTTTAGTGTTTATCACACTTGAATGGGCTATATCGTTAGCTCATCCAACGAACTCGATTGTCCAGGCAAAAGTTTCGTTTGCCCACCCTCAGATCAAAAGTTATTGAACAAAAACGTTTTTTTCTGAAAAGGTAATTTCGGATCTTCTCATATTTTCGCGAGGTTTAGTGTTTATCACACTTGAATGGGCTATATCGTTAGCTCATCCAACGACTTCGATTGTCCAGGCAAAAGTTTCGTTTGCCCACCCTCAGATCAAAAGTTATTGAACAAAAACGTGAACAAAAACTTTTTTCTGAAAAAGTAATTTCGGTTCGGCCCATATTTTCGCGAGGTTTAGTGTTTATCACACTTGAATGGGCTCTATCATTAGCTCATCCAACGAACTCGATTGTCCAGGCAAAAGTTTCGTTTGCCCACAATCAGATCAAAAGTTATTGAACAAAAACGGTTTTTTTCTGAAAAAGTCATTTCGGTTCTTCCCATATTTTGAACAAAAACGTTTTTTTCTGAAAAGGTAATTTCGGATCTTCTCATATTTTCGCGCGAGGTTTCCAACGAACTTGATTGTCCAGGCAAAAGTTTCGTTTGCCCACCCTCAGTTGAATGGGCTATATCGTTAGCTCATCTAACGTACTCGATTGTCCAGGCAAAAGTTTCGTTTGCCCACCCTCAGATCAAAAGTTATTGAACAAAAACTTTTTTCTTAAAAAGTAATTTCGGTTCTTCCCATATTTTCGCGAGGTTTAGTGTTTATCACACTTGAATGGGCTATATCGTTAGCTCATCCAACGAACTCGATTGTCCAGGCAAAAGTTTCGTTTGCCCACCCTCAGATCAAAAGTTATTGAACAAAAACGTTTTTTTCTGTGTGGTGTTCTATATTAATTGTGTCATGTAGGTAGTTAGAAAATAAACAGTTACATCGCTGATTCGGTCTTGTTTTATTGTTCGCCTACGATAAAACCTTTAAATATCCTACTGGCGACGAGGATTAACGCGAAATAGTGTTATATTTTATAGTTTAGTTCCGTTAATTAGTTAAAACATAAATAATAACATGCCAATCGGAAAAGTTGAACAATTTGACCTTTCAAGCAAAAAGTGGGCAGCTTATGTTCGCCGGGTCGAACAGTTCATAACTTTAAACGAAATTAAACCCAGTTTACAAGTTGCTACGTTAGTGACATTGGTTGGCGAGGCCACCTATGATCTTATGTGTGATCTGTGTGCACCTAACCATCCGGAGGCGAAAAACTTTAATGAATTAGTGAAGATAGTCGGCGACCATCTCGAACCACAGCGTTCTGAAATTGCAGAACGACATGTTTTCCGTCAAAGAAGACAAGGGTTGAATGAAAATTTAAGTGAATACTTGCAGGTTTTAAAACATTTGGCAAGTACATGTAATTTTAACTCAACATTGGAAGAAAATTTACGTGACCAATTTGTGTCTGGTTTGGCGAGCGATGACATGAGGTCTCGTTTATTTGCTGAACCGACCTTGACGTACAAGAGAGCAGTGGAGTTGGCCCTGGCATTGGAGGCCGCGGAGCGGCATGCGCAGACCAGCGGGGCATCGTGTGCGCAATACGGCGGCGCGGCCGGCGGGTCCGGCGCGTGCGAGCCTATACATCGGGTTACAGCGAGGCCGAGGAGCGCCCAAACGCCACCGGCCGGGCGTGCATCGGCCTATAACAGCAGCTCATCGGCGGAGGCGTCGTTTAATACGCGATTTTTTCGTTCTTGTTGGCGTTGCGGCCGTGAACATAAGCCCGATGTTTGCCGTTTCAAAAATTACTCTTGTGACGTGTGTGGTCAAAAAGGGCATATTAAAGTTATGTGTAGGAAAAACGGTGATAAAAATAAGCAATTGCAACCGGCACGTTATCGTAAACAAAACTATATCGAGGATAGTGATAGCAGTGATGAACATCAAAGTGAAAATATTATTTTTAACCTGAGTACATACAGTCAAAAAGGGAAACCATACTTGGTTTCAGCTATTGTTAACGATAAAAAAATTACTCTTGAGCTTGATACGGGCAGTAAACTATCTGTAATTAGTTGGAAATTTTATAAAGAACACTTTAAGAACGTGTCTTTACTTCCTAATAATTTGTCATTATACTCTTATGTAGGAACGGTAATTGAACCTGTTGGATATATATATGTAAATGTTGTTATTGGAAAACATAAGGCTCAAAATTTAAAATTGTTTGTGATTAAAAAAGGAGGACCACCTTTGCTTGGTAGGTCGTGGTTAAAAAAATTAAAAATAAATAATATAAATGTAAATAATTTGTTGTATAATATCAGAGATTTAGACAACTTTGTGGAGAATCTGAAAAATGAATTTCCAACTGTATTTTCCCCTGGCTTAGGAACTTGCACTAAGAAAATTTCATTAAAATTAATAGATTCGAATCCTGTGTTTATTAAAGCCAGACCTTTGCCTTTAGCACTTAGAGAACCTGTTGCGTTAGAATTAAAACGTCTTGAGGCAGAAGGTACCATCCGCAAGGTAGATTATTCTGATTACGGGTCACCTATTGTTCCTGTGATTAAAAAAAATGGTGATATTCGCATTTGCGGCGATTATAAAGTAACTATAAATCCTAAATTGATGCGCGAACCGTACCCTCTACCTCGAATTGAAGAATTATTTGCCGCATTAAGTGGTGGTGAACAGTTTTCGAAAATCGATCTCACCAATGCTTATCAACAACTCTGGCTCGAGGAGGACTCGCAGCCATGTACTGCCATTACTACTCACGTAGGCACTTATGTTTATAGACGTACACCATTTGGCCTTACATGTATACCAGAGAAATTCCAAAAATTTATGGAAGAAACATTAAAGGGTTTAAAAGGGGTTGCTGTTTTCATGGATGACATTGCAGTGAGTGGTCCTGACAAATTCACGCATCTTTCTAACCTAAAAGCACTGTTTGCACGGTTGAGTGAGGTCGGTTTGAGAATCAAGTTAGAAAAATGCAAATTTATGCAAGATAGTATTAGTTATTTGGGTTTCATTATTGATAAAAATGGCTTACATCCGGATCCAAATAAGGTTAAAGCAATAGTTGAAGCTCCTGCACCAAGTGATATAACACAATTAAGATCATTTTTAGGCTTTATAAATTATTATGCCAAATTTATTCCAAATTTAAGTACTTTACTTCATCCATTACATAAGTTGTTAAAAAAAAATAAGATTTGGGTCTGGTCTCAAGAATGTGATAAAGCCTTTCAGTCAGTTAAAAATTCTATTGCTAACACTAATGTATTGGTACATTATAAACCGGATTTGCCTCTTGTTTTAGCAGTTGATAGCAGTTCGTATGGCATTGGAAGTGTCTTGTCTCATAGATATCCTAATGGTGAGGACCGACCGATTTGTTTCGCGTCGCGAACTCTTAATACTGCAGAACGTGCATATAGCCAAATTGATAAAGAGGCTCTTGCTATAATTAAGGGTGTTATGAAACACCACCAGTATTTGTATGGTCGTCACTTTATCATTAAGACTGATCATAAGCCTTTAACATTCATTTTTGGTCCAAAATTTGGATTACCACAAGTGGCTTCTAGTCGCTTACAAAGGTATGCAACCAGATTAGCAGCGTACGATTTTGACGTTGAATTTGTTAAATCCAACTCAAATGGCAATGCGGACGCACTATCACGCCTTCCCTTACCATACGAACCAAAGAATGAATCTGGGTTGAATTTGGTGTCTTACATAAATTATGTCGAAGATTCATTTCCGATTAGTGCACGCGAAGTTGCGTTAAAGACCCAAACCGATGAAGTGTTAAGTAAAATTTATAAATATATAATGAATGGTTGGCCCACACTCGTGAATGATAATGAAAAGCCGTATTACAATAGGAAAGAATATCTTTCAATAGAGCAAGGATGTATTTTGTATAATCATAGGGTTATTATTCCGGTTCTTTTAAGAAAACAAGTTCTAAGGGAGCTACATGAAGGGCATTTAGGAGTAGTGAAAATGAAAAATTTATCTCGCAATTATGTATATTGGCCTAATTTAGATAATGAAATTGAAGTTTTATGTCGTGACTGCACTGCCTGTAGACAGCAAAGAGATGCTCCACCACAGTCTTTGTTACATCCTTGGGTTTTTCCTGCTCGTCCCTGGCAGCGGTTACATATTGATTTTGCAGAGTTTCAAGGGAAACATTATCTTGTTACTGTAGATGCACATAGCAAGTGGATTGAGGTTCAAAAGATGACCAATACTACAGCTAGTACAACCATAAATAAATTACGGGAACTTTTTGCTCGGTTTGGATTGCCATCACAGGTTGTAAGCGATGGCGGTCCACCGTTTGGATCACGCGAATTTGGTGATTATATGAACAAAAATTTAATAACACACACAATTACCAGTCCTTATAGACCTGCAGGAAATGGAGCTGCTGAAAATGCGGTAAAATCGGTTAAGCGAGCTATGAAAAAATCTGTGCACGAAGGCGTTGATCTTGAAACCGCAATTGCACAGTTTTTATTTCAATACCGTAATTGTGACCATGTTACTACTGGTGTGGCACCTGCAGTAGCTATTTTAGGCAGACGTTTACGTGGAAGATTAGATATTCTCAAACCAAGTACGGAGCGTAATGTAGAAAAAATATGCGAACGCGTAGGTCGTGCACGTCCTGGTGCTGAACGTTATGTTAATGTTGGAGATCCAGTACTTGCACGAGACTATCGCGCTCGCACTGATAAGTGGGCACCGGCAAATGTAGTAGCTAGAGAGGCCCCGCTGTCTTATAGAGTTAGACTATCAGACGGGCATGAGTGGAAGCGTCATATTGATCAAATTATTCCAAATAAAACTACACGGTTGAGCGTTAGCCATTCATTGATAAATAACGAAGCAGATAACTCTGATAAATCCAAAACAATTGAAGCACCGTCACATATTATACCAGATTCTGCTGATGAAGTTATAGAACATGACATAGATAGAGCTAATAGTCCAAAGTCAACCTCAAACGATAAAAACGTTATTGAGGATGAATTGCTGCCGAAACGTCTCAGACGTAAATGTATTTACCGTGGCAAATATGTATATTAATTTTGTAGTACCTAAGCTTTTCTTTCTTAACTAATTTCTTTGATTTCTTACGTTTTATATGTTTCTTTTTATTTCTATATCAAAATACTATTATATGTCCTAAGGACCTTATCATATTTATTTTATCTTCTTTCTAACAGAAACCCTTTCCATAATTTTTTTTAAATTAATTGGTTTAAGAGTCTATCATGCCCATTTTGTGTTATCTTTATAAATTATGTTTATAATGTCAAGCAAGTAACAGTCAAGCACAGTTCTTGTGAAAATTAAATAAAATGATAAGGTCACTATTTCTTTTTGCATTTTTTTTTTGTTTGCTGTTGTCTTAAAGGGGGAGGTGTGGTGTTCTATATTAATTGTGTCATGTAGGTAGTTAGAAAATAAACAGTTACATCGCTGATTCGGTCTTGTTTTATTGTTCGCCTACGATAAAACCTTTAAATATCCTACTTCTGAAAAGGTAATTTCGGATCTTCTCATATTTTCGCGAGGTTTAGTGTTTATCACACTTGAATGGGCTATATCGTTAGCTCATCCAACGAACTCGATTGTCCAGGCAAAAGTTTCGTTTGCCCACCCTCAGATCAAAAGTTATTGAACAAAAACGTTTTTTTCTGAAAAGGTAATTTCGGTTCTTCCCATATTTTCACGAGGTTTAGTGTTTATCACATTTGAATGAGCTCTATCGTTAGCTCATCCAACGAACTCGATTGTCCAGGCAAAAGTTTCGTTTCTCAGAAAAAGTTATTAATTTCGGTTCGGCCCATATTTTCGCGAGGTTTAGTGTTTATCACACTTGAATGGGCTATATCGTTAGCTCATCCAACGAACTCGATTGTCCAGGCAAAAGTTTCGTTTGCCCACCCTCAGATCAAAAGTTATTGAACAAAAACGTTTTTTTCTGAAAAAGTCATTTCGGTTCGGCCCATATTTTCGCGAGGTTTAGTGTTTATCACACTTGAATGGGCTCTATCATTAGCTCATCCAACGAACTCGATTGTCCAGGCAAAAGTTTCGTTTGCCCACAATCAGATCAAAAGTTATTGAACAAAAACGGTTTTTTTCTGAAAAAGTCATTTCGGTTCTTCCCATATTTTCGCGAGGTTTAGTGTTTATCACACTTGAATGGGCTCTATCGTTAGCTCATCTAACTTACTCGATTGTCCAGGCAAAAGTTTCGTTTGCCCACCCTCAGATCAAAAGTTATTGAACAAAAACTTTTTTTTCTGAAAAAGTCATTTCGGTTCTTCCCATATTTTCGCGAGGTTTAGTGTTTATCACACTTGAATGGGCTATATCGTTAGCTCATCTAACGATCTCGATTGTCCAGGCAAAAGTTTCGTTTGCCCACCCTCAGATCAAAAGTTATTGAACAAAAACTTTTTTCTGAAAAAGTAATTTCGGTTCTTCCCATATTTTCACGAGGTTTAGTGTTTATCACACTTGAATGGGCTATATCGTTAGCTCATCCAACGAACTCGATTGTCCAGGCAAAAGTTTCGTTTGCCCACCCTCAGATCAAAAGTTATTGAACAAAAACGTTTTTTTCTGAAAAAGTCATTTCGGTTCGGCCCATATTTTCGCGAGGTTTAGTGTTTATCACACTTGAATGGGCTCTATCATTAGCTCATCCAACGAACTCGATTGTCCAGGCAAAAGTTTCGTTTTCAGATCAAAAGTTATTGCCCACAATCAGATCAAAAGTTATTGAACAAAAACGGTTTTTTTCTGAAAAAGTCATTTCGGTTCTTCCCATATTTTCTTCCCATATTTTCGCGAGGTTTAGTGTTTATCACACTTGAATGGGCTTGAATGGGCTCTGCCCATTAGCTCATCCAACGAACTCGATTGTCCAGGCAAAAGTTTCGTTTGCCCACAATCAGATCAAAAGTTATTGAACAAAAACGGTTTTTTTCTGAAAAAGTCATTTCGGTTCTTCCCATATTTTCGCGAGGTTTAGTGTTTATCACACTTGAATGGGCTCTATCGTTAGCTCATCTAACTTACTCGATTGTCCAGGCAAAAGTTTCGTTTGCCCACCCTCAGATCAAAAGTTATTGAACAAAAACGTTAGCTCATCCAACGGATTTTTTTTCTGAAAAAGTCATTTCGGTTCTTCCCATATTTTCGCGAGGTTTAGTGTTTATCACACTTGAATGGGCTATATCGTTAGCTCATCTAACGATCTCGATTGTCCAGGCAAAAGTTTCGTTTGCCCACCCTCAGATCAAAAGTTATTGAACAAAAACTGAAAAAGTAATTTCGGTTCTTCCCATATTTTCACGAGGTTTTTTTCTGAAAAAGTCCAACGAACTCGATTGTCCAGGCAAAAGTTTCGTTTCTCAGATCAAAAGTTATTGAACAAAAACGTGTTTTTCTGAAAAAGTCATTTCGGTTCGGCCCATATTTTCGCGAGGTTTAGTGTTTATCACACTTGAATGGGCTATATCGTTAGCTCATCCAACGAACTCGATTGTCCAGGCAAAAGTTTCGTTTGTCAGATCAAAAGTTATTGAACAAAAACGTTTTTTTCTGAAAAAGTCATTTCGGTTTTCCCATATTTTCGCGAGGTTTAGTGTTTATCACACTTGAATGGGCTCTATCGTTAGCTCATCTAACTTACTCGATTGTCCAGGCAAAAGTTTCGTTTGCCCACCCTCAGATCAAAAGTTATTGAACAAAAACGGTTTTTTTCTGAAAAAGTCATTTCGGTTCTTCCCATATTTTCGCGAGGTTTAGTGTTTATCACACTTGAATGGGCTATATCGTTAGCTCATCCAACGAACTCGATTGTCCAGGCAAAAGTTTCGTTTGCCCACCCTCAGATCAAAAGTTATTGAACAAAAACGTTTTTTTCTGAAAAGTCATTTCGTCATTTCGGTTCTTCCCATATTTTCGCGAGGTTTAGTGTTTATCACACTTGAATGGGCTCTATCGTTTCATCCAACGAACTCGATTGTCCAGGTAAAAGTTTCGTTTGCCCACCCTCGAGGTTTGCCCAGTGTTTATCACAAACTTGAACGGTTTTTTTGGTAATTTTCTTCTCATATTTTCGCGAGGTTTAGTGTTTATCACACATCTAATCGATCTCGATTGTCCAGGTAAAAGTTTCGTTTGCCCACCCTCAGATCAAAAGTTATTGAACAAAAACTTTTTTTTCTGAAAAAGTCATTTCGGTTCTTCCCATATTTTCGCGAGGTTTAGTGTTTATCACACTTGAATGGGCTGTATCGTTAGCTCATCTAACGAACTCGATTGTCCAGGCAAAAGTTTCGTTTGCCCACCCTCAGATCAAAAGTTATTGAACAAAAACGGTTTTTTTCTGAAAAAGTCATTTCGGTTCTTCTCATATTTTCGCGAGGTTTAGTGTTTATCACACTTGAATGGGCTCTATCGTTAGCTCATCTAACGAACTCGATTGTCCAGGCAAAAGTTTCGTTTGCCCACCCTCAGATCAAAAGTTATTGAACAAAAACGTTTTTTTCTGAAAAGGTAATTTCGGTTCTTCCCATATTTTCACGAGGTTTAGTGTTTATCACATTTGAATGAGCTCTATCGTTAGCTCATCCAACGAACTCGATTGTCCAGGCAAAAGTTTCGTTTGCCCACCCTCAGATCAAAAGTTATTGAACAAAAACTTTTTTTTCTGAAAAAGTCATTTCGGTTCTTCCCATATTTTCGCGAGGTTTAGTGTTTATCACACTTGAATGGGCTGTATCGTTAGCTCATCTAACGTACTCGATTGTCCAGGCAAAAGTTTCGTTTGCCCACCCTCAGATCAAAAGTTATTAAACAAAAACGTATTTTTTACTATTATTATTATTATTATTATATTTGGTCTTTATTGGCCGACATTTTGAATATTTTCATGGTCCGTTGTAATCTATGTGAATGTGTTCTATTCTATTTTTTCTAAATTTTTTGATAACTAACGCCGTTTTTTAGTTCTTTGATGTACATCACTGACTTTCTTTTGGACGGTTTGTTTATTAACTTTTGAACTAAGGGAGGGTAAACGAACTTTTGCCTGGACAATCGAGTTCGTTGGATGAGCTAACGATATAGCCCATTAAAGTGTGATAAACACTAAACGTCGCGAAAATATAGGCCGAACCGAAATTACTTTTTCAGAAAAAACGTTTTGTTCAATAACTTTTTATCTGAGGGTGGGCAAACGAAACTTTTGTCTGGACAATCGAGTTCGTTGGATGAGCTAACGATATAGCCCATTCAAGTGTGATAAACACTAAACCTCGCGAAAATATGGGAAGAACCGAAATTGCTTTTTCAGAAAAAAACATTTTTGTTCAATAGCTTTTGATCTAAGGGTGGGTAAACGAAACTTTTGCCTGGACAATCGAGTTCGTTGGATGAGCTAACGATATAGCCCATTCAAGTGTGATAAACACTAAACCTCGCGAAAATATGGGAAGAACCGAAATTAGTTTTTCAGAAAAAAACGTTTTTGTTCAATAACTTTTGATCTGAGGGTGGACAAACGAAACTTTTGCCTGGACAATCGAGTTCGTTGGATGAGCTAACGAGATAGCCCATTCAAGTGTGATAAACACTAAACCTCGCGAAAATATGGAAAGAACCGAAATGACTTTTTCGGAAAAAAACGTTTTTGTTCAATAACTTTTGATCTGAGGTTGGACAAACGAAACTTTTGCCTGGAAAATCGAGTTCGTTGGATGAGCTAACGAGATAGGCCATTCAAGTGTGATAAACACTAAACCTCGCGAAAATATGGAAAGAACCGAAATGACTTTTTCGGAAAAAAACGTTTTTGTTCAATAACTTTTGATCTGAGGTTGGACAAACGAAACTTTTGCCTGGAAAATCGAGTTCGTTAGATGAGCTAACGATACAGCCCATTCAAGTGTGATAAACACTAAACCTCGCGAAAATATGGGAAGAACCGAAATTAATTTTTCAGAAAAAAACGTTTTTGTTCAATAACTTTTGATCTGAGGGTGGGCAAACGAAACTTTTGCCTGGACAATCGAGTACGTTAGATGAGCTAACGATATAGCCCATTCAAGTGTGATAAACACTAAACCTCGCGAAAATATGGGAAGAACCGAAATGACTTTTTCAGAAAAAAACCGTTTTTGTTCAATAACTTTTGATCTGAGGGTGGGCAAACGAAACTTTTGCCTGGACAATCGAGTTCGTTGGATGAGCTAACGATATAGCCTATTCAAGTGTGATAAACACTAAACCTCGCGAAAATATGGGCCGAACCGAAATAACTTTTTCAGAAAAAAAACGTTTTTGTTCAATAACTTTTGATCTGAGGGTGGGCAAACGAAACTTTTGCCTGGACAATCGAGTACGTTAGATGAGCTAACGATATAGCCCATTCAAGTGTGATAAACTCTAAACCTCGCGAAAATATGGGAAGAACCGAAATTACTTTTTCAGAAAAAAACGTTTTTGTTCAATAACTTTTGATCTGAGGGTGGGCAAACGAAACTTTTGCCTGGACAATCGAGTTCGTTGGATGAGCTAACGATATAGCCTATTCAAGTGTGATAAACACTAAACCTCGCGAAAATATGGGCCGAACCGAAATAACTTTTTCAGAAAAAAAACGTTTTTGTTCAATAACTTTTGATCTGAGGGTGGGCAAACGAAACTTTTGCCTGGACAATCGAGTACGTTAGATGAGCTAACGATATAGCCCATTCAAGTGTGATAAACACTAAACCTCGCGAAAATATGGGAAGAACCGAAATGACTTTTTCAGAAAAAAACCGTTTTTGTTCAATAACTTTTGATCTGAGGGTGGGCAAACGAAACTTTTGCCTGGACAATCGAGTTCGTTGGATGAGCTAACGATATAGCCTATTCAAGTGTGATAAACACTAAACCTCGCGAAAATATGGGCCGAACCGAAATAACTTTTTCAGAAAAAAAACGTTTTTGTTCAATAACTTTTGATCTGAGGGTGGGCAAACGAAACTTTTGCCTGGACAATCGAGTACGTTAGATGAGCTAACGATATAGCCCATTCAAGTGTGATAAACTCTAAACCTCGCGAAAATATGGGAAGAACCGAAATGACTTTTTCAGAAAAAACCGTTTTTGTTCAATAACTTTTGATCTGAGGGTGGGCAAACGAAACTTTTGCCTGGACAATCGAGTTCGTTGGATGAGCTAACGATATAGCCTATTCAAGTGTGATAAACTCTAAACCTCGCGAAAATATGGGAAGAACCGAAATGACTTTTTCAGAAAAAAACGTTTTTGTTCAATAACTTTTGATCTGAGGGTGGGCAAACGAAACTTTTGCCTGGACAATCGAGTACGTTAGATGAGCTAACGATATAGCCCATTCAAGTGTGATAAACTCTAAACCTCGCGAAAATATGGGAAGAACCGAAATGACTTTTTCAGAAAAAAACGTTTTTGTTCAATAACTTTTGATCTGAGGGTGGGCAAACGAAACTTTTGCCTGGACAATCGAGTTCGTTGGATGAGCTAACGATATAGCCTATTCAAGTGTGATAAACACTAAACCTCGCGAAAATATGAGCCGAACCGAAATGACTTTTTCAGAAAAAAAGGTTTTTGTTCAATAACTTTTGATCTGAGGGTGGGCAAACGAAACTTTTGCCTGGACAAACATCGACTAACGATGAGCTAACACATGGTATATTGTTTGGATAAAAAATCTCAATTGGAGGTGCCAGCTTCACAAACAATTTTTGTTTTTTTTTATAACTTTTGAACCAAGGGTGGGCAAACGAAAATTTTTCCTGGGCAAACGTGGACTAACGATGGACAAACGAATGAGATAGTGTAG
This sequence comes from Dendrolimus kikuchii, assembly GCA_019925095.2. Classification (NCBI taxonomy): domain Eukaryota; kingdom Metazoa; phylum Arthropoda; class Insecta; order Lepidoptera; family Lasiocampidae; genus Dendrolimus; species Dendrolimus kikuchii. Next base: position 16,635,044 of record CM034389.1, read on the forward strand.
GTTTAAAAATTCGCATCTCGAGTTGCCAACTTCACAGAGCTTATCTCTTGTCTAAAGAGCAGGCGTTAATACAGGATACATTGTATTAAAATTTTATGTTACTAGAAGAAGATTCACTTCATTTTATATCGCAAAGTATCCCATCTCCCGGCATGAAAAGTATTTATGCCCATTTACCGTATTAAAATTACAAAATTACCAAAATTACCAAAATGACCAAATCGATCAAAATGGCAATAATTAATAATTAAATAAACGTCATATACTGAAATTGAAATTGAGGCATACACTGAATTTGTCTCCTTTTTGGTGTCCTCAAATTCGAGTAGCAGGAATAGTTGTATAAGAAGCTCAAAGAGCCAGAAGGAGGGAAGATGTCGGAGACAGGAATTTTGACAACTTTGTTTTAATTGAACACATCCTTTATATTAATTGTTACAATATGTTTGACGATGTCTTTTTAGTTCAATGAATGTTTTTCTTTCTTTCCTTCTACACTAGTATGTGGTTAAACCTGACAGTCGCACAGATTAAAGATTATATCCAAAGATTTTAAAAATATTGCCAATGAATAATTACTGTCTATAGAGGTTTACCTATACTTTGGCAAAAGAATGTTAACAGCGTTGAACATTTAAAAATTTCAATAATACGGTCTAATCTTAACCAGTAATTGACCAGTGACAAAGTAATAAATCATTGTTATGGCTTTATTTTACACCAAATATGAGATTTGGTGCAAAATAAGATTCAATTATGGAACAGTAAACTGAAACCACATTTTACGACTCTGATAACAAAAGTCATAAAAGAGAGTTCCGCATCAGATAGATGGTAGAAAGATGCAGGTAATACTGGAGACAGGTGCACTTTGTGGCTATAAACTTACCACAGAATTATTCCGAGGCACAGTCTGTCGTACGATGCCGCAGTTTCAACATGAACACAGTTAGCTAGTTTATTTTAATAACTGATTACTGACCGCACTTGTATTTTTTCTAAGGGTTGGTTTTTCAATCTTTAGATAAACGTTATTACTCGATTGAAGTATATATAGTATAATTATATATTACATATACTCGTATATAACAAAGGAATGAAAAATATACGTGAATGTACATGAAATATATGTGGGTACAAAAGTATAAAATAATATGATACACATACTCGTATATATGTATATAGTTCACTAGTAAGAAAAGAATTATTGGATACTTTCTTAGTATACATATTTTTAGTTAATTCAGCTTTTAATTAAATATCTCGATTAGGGTTTTTTTATTTGTTGAGCTTTCAAATCTATACAAAAATATGTGCCCACCCATTTTTATTTTGAAAATTTTTTTTTTATGTTTGCTTGTAGGCAAACTCGCAAATAGATTTAAAAAAATAACAGGTTAATTTGTTTATAGTGTGATATTTTCCGTTACAAGCTACCTTTTAGGTTCGGTAGTCAAATGGCAAAACAAACCCTTTACTGTACGTTCTTCGGCAGCCACTTGGTTGGTTTTCTTTCTTCATTGCATCAATCTTGTCAACTATTTAACCTCTAATATTATTCATCATTTAATCATTCACACAAATTATTTTTACAACTTCAATCAATAAAAAAATTAAAAATGCTTTTAAATCATACAGCAGTAAAATCAGGCCAAAATAATATTTAAAACTACTATTCACAATAAGAATTTATCCAGGCTGATTAAATATTTTAAGACTCGTAGACCATTAATAAAATGTTCTTTCAAATAATAAAATAAACAATGGTGGCTAGCTCGGTGCGAATTAAACCCATTATTGTACTTTTGTTTGAACTTGTACATTTATAATTTCATACTGTCAAGATGCCAGCAAGACTTCTCAAGATGCCGAATAGAAATTATGTATATTTATTCAATAACGGCTCGAAAAACGTTCACTGTGTGTGTGTGAATAACTGATGCGATTTTCCCCTTTGTTCCCATTTTCCATCCCATATTTTTGTTTTCAACTTTACTGAATATTTTCATTTACATTTTCTTGTCTCTCAACACATGAGTTATTTTAGCAAGCCGCCCGCGGTTTTTGCACTGCTTCCGGAGGCGTTCGGGCGCAAAAAGTTTTAGACACTATTCCCTAAGCTTTACACATGTAAATACCTACTTACATTTCGTAACGCCATCGACGTTATAGTACGTTAGGGGGCTGTGGTAGCGGAATGCTACCGATATAATCTTCGATAACGATTCAGTGCAATAGTGAAATGTTGTGATATTTTACTATATAAGTACGACAAAATGTATTCAGAAGAAGTTTATATATTATCATAATAATTATGAGCGTTTATCAAAAATTGTGATCGACATAATTTTGTGGTGTCAAACATTTTTGCAAAATAATAACATTAATCATATAGGTTGATATGTGATTTTGGTGACTTCACAATTTATCAAATTATCATTAAAACTATAAAAACACATAAAAATTAAGTCAATTTTATAAAGAAACGATAATAACCAATACACTGGAAATTGAAATGTATGGAAAATTGCTTAAAATATCAGAGTACTTTTGACGTAATTGTTGTCATTATTATCAAAAAACCTATTACGTTAGGTTAGGTTAATAGAATATACTTATATTTTATGAAGGATTTATACCATGAGTGCGTTACTTCTGATTATTTTTTACTATGACGTAGTATCGTGTAATTAGTGAAAAAAATTGGAATAGACTATGCAAATGATGGAGAAAACGATGCATTTTTTTTAGATTTCTTGTTTGTTTGTCGATTTGTGTGTTTGATCGAGATTCACGTAAAAACAATTGGGCCGATTTCGAAGCGATTTTCATTGATCGACAGCAAATATTTAAACTTAAAATCTGCGCTACTTTTTATTCTATGAATCTCAAAGGAATTTTTCTGGGAATGACATAAAATGACCAGATTGAAAAAATCATATTCCAATGCGATTTTTTGACTGATCGGCAAAAAATTTTAAAATGTGTCATATTTTTTATTGCGAAACTACCGCGGAAATTTTCCCTGATTGGTACAAATTAGTTAGATTTCATAAATATTAGCAGGTTTGGATACGATTTCACTGAAACGATAGTGTCTTTTTTTAAGGGATACGATACTTTATGTTTGTGGAATGCCGCAGGAATTTTCTCGGGAATGTTATTCATTATATTACTTCAATTCAGGTTGGCTTCGACTCACCTGTATGTTTTGCTGGGTAGTTGTCAGTGATAGATTATAATTATGGACTTAGTTTCTTTGTTATTATTATGTGTTTTTATATTATAAGTAACCGAATTACTTTTTATGTAAGTAAAATAAAGCCCAGGCCTTGATACGCAGCGTAGCCGCGGGGCAAACTAGTGTTGTGTATGCAGATGTTTATTCCTATTCCAGCTGTCTATTCCTTTAAAGTGTTAAATTTCATAGTGTTGCATCTAAACGACTTTTTTTAAAAAGTGTTAAATTTCATAGTGTTGCATCTAAACGACTTTTTTAAATTTGTAATGATTGTTTTTGTTTTATAAAAATAAAAAATTCCACACAGCTTCACTCACATAATGTTTAAATTACTCGGTTCAATATTTCGGATAAAAAAATATCCCAGTCTGATCTTCTTGTGAAAATTATATAGGTATATAGCAAATTTAATGATAATTTATGTACATTTATTGAAGTGAGTTACCAATAGTACGTACCTCGAAGGAACGAAATCAACTATCTATAATAATGAGATCAATCACAAATATTTGTTATAAGCTTATTAATAAAATGAAACATTTGAATAATTTATGTTAATTTCCAAAGCCAAACAAAGAACAAACAAACATACAATTTCGCTTTTAAACGACAACCACAAATTACTTACAATACAAAAATTGATCTTAGCATTAGGTAGTTTGAGGAATGAATATTCAACCATATTCCAGATGCCGGCCGGCAGAAGAGTAGACCCAAGAAATGGTGGATGAAATCGTAAAGAATTATATGTAATAGGTAATACATAGGTATTTAATAAATTAAGTTATGTAATTGCCATACTAAGACACTTTGTGACTTTGAATTGGCGATACTTGTATTTTTCTTAAAATATCTACACTTGATTTATTAAGTAAGTAGTGTGTTTTACCTTAATAAAAACTAGGTTGTATTTATAAGGTAAGATTCATATTCTTAAGTACTTGATAAATCCTTTTAGGATTTTTGATAACCTTTGAAATAAGTTTTAGATTATAAGATTGCTAAAATTTTAAGTCTTGTTGGTTCAACAATATAAAAGGAAGCGAAATCGTCTAATACGATTCATTCTGTGCTCGTCTGTTCTCTATCTGTCAGTCTCTGTTCAATATAATCAAGCGGTAGTTATTGTGACTGCTGGTACTGGATGATAGAACGAAGGTTATGTGTATGCAAGATTCTTGTTATGTTATTGTTAGCGTGGAAAGTTTTCATGTTCTATGATTCTATGAAATAAATAATGTATTTACGACCTTTTTGCTTTATCTTGCTTTGAATTAATAGAGATATCTAACTTAAAGTAAAATATTCATGAAATATCTTTCAATGTTGTGATATAAATAAAACGCTTTGCCAATATATGTATTTAAATATGAAATATGTGTGTATATGTATGTATACTACTCAATATAAAATCTAACACGTGCGTGCTAATGGTGACATGATAAGGTATACCGAAGACCGCGCGAAGTGGAAAAAAAAAGAAAGTTAACTCTGTGCTTCAAAGTAGGCGTTCCAAACACAACCGTCATTTAATGTCAGGCTGATCAAAATGATGATGGATAATCAATGATTTCAATATTAGACAATTGAAATTCAAGCCATACTGCTTTATTAAGAAAAAATTAAATTTAAAAATTAAATCTCTATATACGCCGTGCACATGAATATTACGTATATGTGAAACTAAATCATTACGTCGTTTCTTTTCGTCTTGAATAATAATAAAGGTCGAGTTATATTACAATTCCCCCCATACAGTGTATACTTGCGCAGGTAAATGGTAAAATGAAATGGTATAATAATCACATTAAATATTCAACGTATGCGTTCAGCAGCCGTAAAATCTTACAGTGCAGGCCCAAAAGAAATCTTCCTACAGGCGTACCCTGAGAGGACAGCTATCTTCGATTCTTTTAAGCCTAGTACACTACGCCCTTGCTTAACTAAAAGACGATATTCTATACATATTTTACAAATTACAAGTGAATACAAATTAACTTTAGTTTCCACGTGTAACTGATTCAGGTAATGAATATATTGAAAAATGATTTTCAGTTACATATAATATATGGAAAATATACATACTTATATATATATATATATATATATATATATATATATATATATATATATCCTTATTATTTTATTATAATATTATAAATGTGAAAGTAACTCTGTCTGTCTGTCTGTCTGTCTGTTCCGTTTTGACGGAAAACTACTGGAGCGATTTGGCTGAAACTCAGTATATATATATTTTCGATGCCGAGAATGAACATAGGATATTTTTTATCCCGAAAAATGGGATAGTTTCCGGGATAAAAATATATTTGTCTTTTTGTTTGTTATCCTTTTATGGAAAGACTATTGAACCGATTTGGCTGAAACTCGGTACATATATAATTTGAATACCGAGAGTGGCCAAGGGATACTTTTTATCCCGGATAATGGGATACATTTTGGGATAGATTTATGTAAAGTTTATCTCAGAAACTAGGACTGGTTTTGTGATTGTGTCCATTTCGTGGTTCTACTGGGTCCACTGGGTCCACTTCGACCACTGTGACCACTTGCTCCCCTTGGTCAACTGGGTCCACTTGGTCTACTGGGTCCACTTGGTCCACTGAGTTTACTGGGTCCACTGGGTTCATTTGGAACACTTAGCCTACTGGGTCAACTGGGTCCACTGGGTCCACTTGAACCACTGGGTTCACTGGGTCTACTTGGTCCACTGGACTCACTGGGTCCACTTGGTCCACTTTGTCCACTGAGCTCACTGGGTCCACTTTGTCCACTGGATCCACTGGGTCCAGTTGGTCCACTGGGTCCACTTGGTCCATTTGGTCCACTGGGTCCACTTGGTCCACTGGGTCCACTTGGTCCACTGGGTCCACTTAGTCTACTGGGTCCAATTGGTCCACTGAGTGTACTGGGTCCATTTGGAACACTTAGCCCACTGAGTCCACTTAGACTACTGGGTCCACTGGGTCCACTTGAACCACTGGGTCTACTAGGTCCACTGGATTCACTGGGTCCACTTAGTCCACTAGGTCCCTTGGGTCCACTGGGTCCACTTTGTCCACTGGATCCACTGGGTCCAGTTGGTCCACTGGGTCCACTTGGTCCACTGAGTTTACTGGGTCCACTGGGTCTATTTGGAACACTTAACCTACTAGGTCAACTGGGTCCAGTTGGTCCACTGGGTCCACTTGGTCCACTGAGTTTACTGGGTCCACTGGGTCTATTTGGAACACTTAACCTACTAGGTCAACTGGGTCCACTGGGCCCACTAGGCCCACTGGGTCCACTTGAACCACTGGGTCCACTGGGTCTACTTGGCCCACTGGACTCACTGGGTCCACTTGGTCCACTTGGTCCATTGGGTCCACTGGGTCTACTTGGCCCACTGGACTCACTGGGTCCACTTGGTCCACTTGGTCCATGTTATCTATTTTGGCATTTTTGACAAGTTTTAAGCTCTGTGAAGTTGGCAACTCGAGTTGCGAATTTTTAAACCTACACTATCTCATTCGTTTGTCCATCGTTAGTCCACGTTTGCCCAGGAAAAATTTTCGTTTGCCCACCCTTGGTTCAAAAGTTATAAAAAAAACAAAAATTGTTTGTGAAGCTGGCACCTCCAATTGAGGTTTTCTAACCAAACAATATATCACGTGTTAGCTCATCGTTAGTCAATGTTTGTCCAGGCAAAAGTTTCGTTTGCCCACCCTCAGATCAAAAGTTATTGAACAAAAACGATTTTTTTCTGAAAAAGTCATTTCGGTTCTTCCCATATTTTCGCGAGGTTTAGTGTTTATCACACTTGAATGGGCTATATCGTTAGCTCATCCAACGAACTCGATTGTCCAGGCAAAAGTTTCGTTTGCCCACCCTCAGATCAAAAGTTATTGAACAAAAACGATTTTTTTCTGAAAAAGTCATTTCGGTTCTTCCCATATTTTCGCGAGGTTTAGTGTTTATTACACTTGAATGGGCTATATCGTTAGCTCATCCAACGAACTCGATTGTCCAGGCAAAAGTTTCGTTTGCCCACCCTCAGATCAAAAGTTATTGAACAAAAACCTTTTTTTTTCTGAAAAAGTAATTCCGGTTCTTCCCATATTTTCGCGAGGTTTAGTGTTTATCACACTTGAATGAGCTATATCGTTAGCTTATCCAACGAACTCGATTGTCCAGGCAAAAGTTTCGTTTGTCCACCCTCAGATCAAAAGTTATTGTACAAATTTTTTTTTTCTGAAAAAGTCATTTCGGTTCTTCCCATATTTTCGCGAGGTTTAGTGTTTATCACACTTGAATGGGCTATATCGTTAGCTCATCCAACGAACTCGATTGTCCAGGCAAAAGTTTCGTTTGCCCACCCTCAGATCAAAAGTTATTGAACAAAAACCTTTTTTTTTCTGAAAAAGTAATTCCGGTTCTTCCCATATTTTCGCGAGGTTTAGTGTTTATCACACTTGAATGAGCTATATCGTTAGCTTATCCAACGAACTCGATTGTCCAGGCAAAAGTTTCGTTTGTCCACCCTCAGATCAAAAGTTATTGTACAAATTTTTTTTTTCTGAAAAAGTCATTTCGGTTCTTCCCATATTTTCGCGAGGTTTAGTGTTTATCACACTTGAATGGGCTATATCGTTAGCTCATCCAACGAACTCGATTGTCCAGGCAAAAGTTTCGTTTGGCCACCCTCAGATCAAAAGTTATTGAACAAAAAGTTTTTTTCTGAAAAAGTCATTTCGGTTCTTCCCATATTTTCGCGAGTTTTAGTGTTTATCACACTTGAATGGGCTATATCGTTAGCTCATCCAACGAACTCGATTGTCCATTCAAAAGTTTCGTTTACCCACCCTCAGATCAAAAGCTATTGAACAAAAACGATTTTTTTCTGAAAAAGTCATTTCGGTTCTTCCCATATTTTCGCGAGGTTTAGTGTTTATCACACTTGAATGGGCTATATCGTTAGCTCATCCAACGAACTCGATTGTCCAGGCAAAAGTTTCGTTTGCCCACCCTCAGATCAAAAGTTATTGAACAAAAACGTTTTTTTCTGAAAAAGTCATTTCGGTTCTTCCCATATTTTCGCGAGGTTTAGTGTTTATCACACTTGAATGGGCTATATCGTTAGCTCATCCAACGAACTCGATTGTCCAGGCAAAAGTTTCGTTTGCCCACCCTCAGATCAAAAGTTATTAAACAAAAACGATTTTTTCTGAAAAAGTCATTTCGGTTCTTCCCATATTTTCGCGAGGTTTAGTGTTTATCACACTTGAATGGGCTATATCGTTAGCTCATCTAACGTACTCGATTGTCCAGGCAAAAGTTTCGTTTGCCCACCCTCAGATTAAAAGTTATTGAACGGAAACGTTTTTTTCTGAAAAAGTAATTTCGGTTCTTCCCATATTTTCACGAGGTTTAGTGTTTATCACACTTGAAGGGGCTATATCGTTAGCTCATCTAACGAACTCGATTGTCCAGACAAAAGTTTCGTTTGCCCACCCTCAGATCAAAAGTTATTAAACAAAAACAAATTTTTTACTATTATTATTATTATTATTATATTTGATCTTTATTGGCCGACATTTTGAATATTTTCATGGTCCGTTGTAATCTATGTGAATGTGTTCTATTCTATTTTTTCTAAATTTTTTGATAACTTACGCCGTTTTTTAGTTCTTTGATGTACATCACTGGCTTTCTTTTGGACGGTTTGTTTATTAACTTTTGTACTAAGGGAGAGTAAACGAACTTTTGCCTGGACAATCGAGTTCGTTGAATGAGCTAACGATATAGCCCATTAAAGTGTGATAAACACTAAACGTCGCGAAAATATAGGCCGAACCGAAATTACTTTTTCAGAAAAAAAAATTTTGTTCAATAACTTTTGATCTGAGGGTGGGCAAACGAAACTTTTGCCTGGGCAATCGAGTTCGTTGGATGAGCTAACGATATAGCCCATTCAAGTGTGATAAACACTAAACCTCGCGAAAATATGGGAAGAACCGAAATGACTTTTTCAGAAAAAAATCGTTTTTGTTCAATAACTTTTAATCTGAGGGTGGGCAAACGAAACTTTTGCCTGGACAATCGAGTTCGTTGGATGAGCTAACGATATAGCCCATTCAAGTGTGATAAACACTAAACCTCGCGAAAATATGGGAAGAACCGAAATGACATTTTCAGAAAAAAAAATTTTGTTCAATAACTTTTGATCTGAGGGTGGGCAAACGAAACTTTTGCCTGGACAATCGAGTTCGTTGGATGAGCTAACGATATAGCCCATTCAAGTGTGATAAACACTAAACCTCGCGAAAATATGGGAAGAACCGAAATGACTTTTTCAGAAAAAAATCGTTTTTGTTCAATAACTTTTAATCTGAGGGTGGGCAAACGAAACTTTTGCCTGGACAATCGAGTTCGTTGGATGAGCTAACGATATAGCCCATTCAAGTGTGATAAACACTAAACCTCGCGAAAATATGGGAAGAACCGAAATGACTTTTTCAGAAAAAAAAATTTTGTTCAATAACTTTTGATCTGAGGGTGGGCAAACGAAACTTTTGCCTGGACAATCGAGTTCGTTGGATGAGCTAACGATATAGCCCATTCAAGTGTGATAAACACTAAACCTCGCGAAAATATGGGAAGAACCGAAATGACTTTTTCAGAAAAAAATCGTTTTTGTTCAATAACTTTTAATCTGAGGGTGGGCAAACGAAACTTTTGCCTGGACAATCGAGTTCGTTGGATGAGCTAACGATATAGCCCATTCAAGTGTGATAAACACTAAACCTCGCGAAAATATGGGAAGAACCGAAATGACATTTTCAGAAAAAAAAATTTTGTTCAATAACTTTTGATCTGAGGGTGGGCAAACGAAACTTTTGCCTGGACAATCGAGTTCGTTGGATGAGCTAACGATATAGCCCATTCAAGTGTGATAAACACTAAACCTCGCGAAAATATGGGAAGAACCGAAATGACTTTTTCAGAAAAAAATCGTTTTTGTTCAATAACTTTTAATCTGAGGGTGGGCAAACGAAACTTTTGCCTGGACAATCGAGTTCGTTGGATGAGCTAACGATATAGCCCATTCAAGTGTGATAAACACTAAACCTCGCGAAAATATGGGAAGAACCGAAATGACTTTTTCAGAAAAAAAAATTTTGTTCAATAACTTTTGATCTGAGGGTGGGCAAACGAAACTTTTGCCTGGACAATCGAGTTCGTTGGATGAGCTAACGATATAGCCCATTCAAGTGTGATAAACACTAAACCTCGCGAAAATATGGGAAGAACCGAAATGACTTTTTCAGAAAAAAATCGTTTTTGTTCAATAACTTTTAATCTGAGGGTGGGCAAACGAAACTTTTGCCTGGACAATCGAGTTCGTTGGATGAGCTAACGATATAGCCCATTCAAGTGTGATAAACACTAAACCTCGCGAAAATATGGGAAGAACCGAAATGACATTTTCAGAAAAAAAAATTTTGTTCAATAACTTTTGATCTGAGGGTGGGCAAACGAAACTTTTGCCTGGACAATCGAGTTCGTTGGATGAGCTAACGATATAGCCCATTCAAGTGTGATAAACACTAAACCTCGCGAAAATATGGGAAGAACCGAAATGACTTTTTCAGAAAAAAATCGTTTTTGTTCAATAACTTTTAATCTGAGGGTGGGCAAACGAAACTTTTGCCTGGACAATCGAGTTCGTTGGATGAGCTAACGATATAGCCCATTCAAGTGTGATAAACACTAAACCTCGCGAAAATATGGGAAGAACCGAAATGACTTTTTCAGAAAAAAAAATTTTGTTCAATAACTTTTGATCTGAGGGTGGGCAAACGAAACTTTTGCCTGGACAATCGAGTTCGTTGGATGAGCTAACGATATAGCCCATTCAAGTGTGATAAACACTAAACCTCGCGAAAATATGGGAAGAACCGAAATGACTTTTTCAGAAAAAAATCGTTTTTGTTCAATAACTTTTAATCTGAGGGTGGGCAAACGAAACTTTTGCCTGGACAATCGAGTTCGTTGGATGAGCTAACGATATAGCCCATTCAAGTGTGATAAACACTAAACCTCGCGAAAATATGGGAAGAACCGAAATGACTTTTTCAGAAAAAAACGTTTTTGTTCAATAACTTTTAATCTGAGGGTGGGCAAACGAAACTTTTGCCTGGACAATCGAGTTCGTTGGATGAGCTAACGATATAGCCCATTCAAGTGTGATAAACACTAAACCTCGCGAAAATATGGGAAGAACCGAAATGACATTTTCAGAAAAAACCTTTTTGTTCAATAACTTTTGATCTGAGGGTGGGCAAACGAAACTTTTGCCTGGACAATCGAGTTCGTTGGATGAGCTAACGATATAGCCCATTCAAGTGTGATAAACACTAAACCTCGCGAAAATATGGGAAGAACCGAAATGACATTTTCAGAAAAAACCTTTTTGTTCAATAACTTTTGATCTGAGGGTGGGCAAACGAAACTTTTGCCTGGACAATCGAGTTCGTTGGATGAGCTAACGATATAGCCCATTCAAGTGTGATAAACACTAAACCTCGCGAAAATATGGGAAGAACCGAAATGACTTTTTCAGAAAAAAAAATTTTGTACAATAACTTTTGATCTGAGGGTGGGCAAACGAAACTTTTGCCTGGACAATCGAGTTCGTTGGATGAGCTAACGATATAGCCCATTCAAGTGTGATAAACACTAAACCTCGCGAAAATATGGGAAGAACCGAAATGACATTTTCAGAAAAAAAAATTTTGTTCAATAACTTTTGATCTGAGGGTGGGCAAACGAAACTTTTGCCTGGAAAATCGAGTTCGTTGGATGAGCTAACGATATAGCCCATTCAAGTGTGATAAACACTAAACCTCGCGAAAATATGGGAAGAACCGAAATGACTTTTTCAGAAAAAAATCGTTTTTGTTCAATAACTTTTAATCTGAGGGTGGGCAAACGAAACTTTTGCCTGGACAATCGAGTTCGTTGGATGAGCTAACGATATAGCCCATTCAAGTGTGATAAACACTAAACCTCGCGAAAATATGGGAAGAACCGAAATGACTTTTTCAGAAAAAAAAATTTTGTTCAATAACTTTTGATCTGAGGGTGGGCAAACGAAACTTTTGCCTGGACAATCGAGTTCGTTGGATGAGCTAACGATATAGCCCATTCAAGTGTGATAAACACTAAACCTCGCGAAAATATGGGAAGAACCGAAATGACTTTTTCAGAAAAAAATCGTTTTTGTTCAATAACTTTTAATCTGAGGGTGGGCAAACGAAACTTTTGCCTGGACAATCGAGTTCGTTGGATGAGCTAACGATATAGCCCATTCAAGTGTGATAAACACTAAACCTCGCGAAAATATGGGAAGAACCGAAATGACTTTTTCAGAAAAAAACGTTTTTGTTCAATAACTTTTAATCTGAGGGTGGGCAAACGAAACTTTTGCCTGGACAATCGAGTTCGTTGGATGAGCTAACGATATAGCCCATTCAAGTGTGATAAACACTAAACCTCGCGAAAATATGGGAAGAACCGAAATGACATTTTCAGAAAAAACCTTTTTGTTCAATAACTTTTGATCTGAGGGTGGGCAAACGAAACTTTTGCCTGGACAATCGAGTTCGTTGGATGAGCTAACGATATAGCCCATTCAAGTGTGATAAACACTAAACCTCGCGAAAATATGGGAAGAACCGAAATGACATTTTCAGAAAAAACCTTTTTGTTCAATAACTTTTGATCTGAGGGTGGGCAAACGAAACTTTTGCCTGGACAATCGAGTTCGTTGGATGAGCTAACGATATAGCCCATTCAAGTGTGATAAACACTAAACCTCGCGAAAATATGGGAAGAACCGAAATGACTTTTTCAGAAAAAAAAATTTTGTTCAATAACTTTTGATCTGAGGGTGGGCAAACGAAACTTTTGCCTGGACAATCGAGTTCGTTGGATGAGCTAACGATATAGCCCATTCAAGTGTGATAAACACTAAACCTCGCGAAAATATGGGAAGAACCGAAATGACTTTTTCAGAAAAAAATCGTTTTTGTTCAATAACTTTTAATCTGAGGGTGGGCAAACGAAACTTTTGCCTGGACAATCGAGTTCGTTGGATGAGCTAACGATATAGCCCATTCAAGTGTGATAAACACTAAACCTCGCGAAAATATGGGAAGAACCGAAATGACTTTTTCAGAAAAAAACGTTTTTGTTCAATAACTTTTAATCTGAGGGTGGGCAAACGAAACTTTTGCCTGGACAATCGAGTTCGTTGGATGAGCTAACGATATAGCCCATTCAAGTGTGATAAACACTAAACCTCGCGAAAATATGGGAAGAACCGAAATGACATTTTCAGAAAAAACCTTTTTGTTCAATAACTTTTGATCTGAGGGTGGGCAAACGAAACTTTTGCCTGGACAATCGAGTTCGTTGGATGAGCTAACGATATAGCCCATTCAAGTGTGATAAACACTAAACCTCGCGAAAATATGGGAAGAACCGAAATGACATTTTCAGAAAAAACCTTTTTGTTCAATAACTTTTGATCTGAGGGTGGGCAAACGAAACTTTTGCCTGGACAATCGAGTTCGTTGGATGAGCTAACGATATAGCCCATTCAAGTGTGATAAACACTAAACCTCGCGAAAATATGGGAAGAACCGAAATGACTTTTTCAGAAAAAAAAATTTTGTACAATAACTTTTGATCTGAGGGTGGGCAAACGAAACTTTTGCCTGGACAATCGAGTTCGTTGGATGAGCTAACGATATAGCCCATTCAAGTGTGATAAACACTAAACCTCGCGAAAATATGGGAAGAACCGAAATGACTTTTTCAGAAAAAAATCGTTTTTGTTCAATAACTTTTAATCTGAGGGTGGGCAAACGAAACTTTTGCCTGGACAATCGAGTTCGTTGGATGAGCTAACGATATAGCCCATTCAAGTGTGATAAACACTAAACCTCGCGAAAATATGGGAAGAACCGAAATGACTTTTTCAGAAAAAAAAATTTTGTTCAATAACTTTTGATCTGAGGGTGGGCAAACGAAACTTTTGCCTGGACAATCGAGTTCGTTGGATGAGCTAACGATATAGCCCATTCAAGTGTGATAAACACTAAACCTCGCGAAAATATGGGAAGAACCGAAATGACTTTTTCAGAAAAAAATCGTTTTTGTTCAATAACTTTTAATCTGAGGGTGGGCAAACGAAACTTTTGCCTGGACAATCGAGTTCGTTGGATGAGCTAACGATATAGCCCATTCAAGTGTGATAAACACTAAACCTCGCGAAAATATGGGAAGAACCGAAATGACTTTTTCAGAAAAAAACGTTTTTGTTCAATAACTTTTAATCTGAGGGTGGGCAAACGAAACTTTTGCCTGGACAATCGAGTTCGTTGGATGAGCTAACGATATAGCCCATTCAAGTGTGATAAACACTAAACCTCGCGAAAATATGGGAAGAACCGAAATGACATTTTCAGAAAAAACCTTTTTGTTCAATAACTTTTGATCTGAGGGTGGGCAAACGAAACTTTTGCCTGGACAATCGAGTTCGTTGGATGAGCTAACGATATAGCCCATTCAAGTGTGATAAACACTAAACCTCGCGAAAATATGGGAAGAACCGAAATGACTTTTTCAGAAAAAATCGTTTTTGTTCAATAACTTTTGATCTGAGGGTGGGCAAACGAAACTTTTGCCTGGACAATCGAGTTCGTTGGATGAGCTAACGATATAGCCCATTCAAGTGTGATAAACACTAAACCTCGCGAAAATATGGGAAGAACCGAAATGACTTTTTCAGAAAAAAATCGTTTTTGTTCAATAACTTTTGATCTGAGGGTGGGCAAACGAAACTTTTGCCTGGACAATCGAGTTCGTTGGATGAGCTAACGATATAGCCCATTCAGGTGTGATAAACACTAAACCTCGCGAAAATATGGGAAGAACCGAAATGACTTTTTCAGAAAAAAATCGTTTTTGTTCAATAACTTTTGATCTGAGGGTGGGCAAACGAAACTTTTGCCTGGACAATCGAGTTCGTTGGATGAGCTAACGATATAGCTCATTCAAGTGTGATAAACACTAAACCTCGCGAAAATATGGGAAGAACCGGAATTACTTTTTCAGAAAAAAAAAGGTTTTTGTTCAATAACTTTTGATCTGAGGGTGGGCAAACGAAACTTTTGCCTGGACAATCGAGTTCGTTGGATGAGCTAACGATATAGCCCATTCAAGTGTGATAAACACTAAACCTCGCGAAAATATGGGAAGAACCGAAATGACTTTTTCAGAAAAAATCGTTTTTGTTCAATAACTTTTGATCTGAGGGTGGGCAAACGAAACTTTTGCCTGGACAATCGAGTTCGTTGGATGAGCTAACGATATAGCCCATTCAAGTGTGATAAACACTAAACCTCGCGAAAATATGGGAAGAACCGAAATGACTTTTTCAGAAAAAAATCGTTTTTGTTCAATAACTTTTGATCTGAGGGTGGGCAAACGAAACTTTTGCCTGGACAATCGAGTTCGTTGGATGAGCTAACGATATAGCCCATTCAGGTGTGATAAACACTAAACCTCGCGAAAATATGGGAAGAACCGAAATGACTTTTTCAGAAAAAAATCGTTTTTGTTCAATAACTTTTGATCTGAGGGTGGGCAAACGAAACTTTTGCCTGGACAATCGAGTTCGTTGGATGAGCTAACGATATAGCCCATTCAAGTGTGATAAACACTAAACCTCGCGAAAATATGGGAAGAACCGAAATGACTTTTTCAGAAAAAAATCGTTTTTGTTCAATAACTTTTGATCTGAGGGTGGGCAAACGAAACTTTTGCCTGGACAAACATTGACTAACGATGAGCTAACACGTGATATATTGTTTGGTTAGAAAACCTCAATTGGAGGTGCCAGCTTCACAAACAATTTTTGTTTTTTTTATAACTTTTGAACCAAGGGTGGGCAAACGAAAATTTTTCCTGGGCAAACGTGGACTAACGATGGACAAACGAATGAGATAGTGTAGGTTTAAAAATTCGCAACTCGAGTTGCCAACTTCACAGAGCTCAAGTTTTATCATTTATGTAGTTTACATATAGACGGGGGTGGTATAGTTTGCGATATAAAATGAAGTGAATATTTCGGGGGCAAATACATAAAAATTTAATACAATGTAACCTGTACTACTTGCTCTTTAAACAAGAGACACGCACTAGAGGTAGACCCGCGGCGCGGCCGCGGGGTAAACTCTAGTATATATATATATATATATATATATATATATATATATATATATATATATATATATATATATATATATATATATATATATATATATATATATATATACTAGAGTTGATGGTGATGTCAGAAGCCTTAAGAATAGACGAGCTTGCATGACAAGAGTTATGAATGTCAAAGAGGCAAGTGAGGTGTGTAAGAATAAGCCTAAATGGCACTCTGTTGTTCGTGCCTACCCCGCAAGGGAACTGGCGTGAAGTTATGTATGTATGTATGTATGTATATATATATATATAAGGAGTGCATTTTATTACTAAAATTTCGTAAGTCGTGGTAGCGTAATGGCTAGCGCACTCTTCCCAAACTTAGAGGGCGCGGGTTCGATCCAGGCCGGAACGCATGCACCACTTAGGCAGTTTTCTGACCTAATGTGCGTATTGTTACAATTCATCGAAAACATCGTGATGCAACCTACACATCGAGATAACCGATGTGTCGAACCTGACAAGCCGCCTTGGACAAGCGTGGCGGGTGTGCTGTCCGTTCCCCCTATAATGGGAGGCCCGAGCCCAGCAGTGGGACATATATGGGCTGTTATAAAAAAAGATCGTACAATTCTAAGCGCGCATAGTAAATATTATTTTTCTCAGAACCTATCGCCGGACTATGACGACGACTATGTAGAGTTATATATTATTATAAATGTGAAGGTAGAAAATTCATTTTCATTCTCTAGAAATTTATTTTGATCTTCATATTTGAACTAAGTATTAATATTTAATTTCTCAAACCTTAAAAGCTCTCTTTAATCAAGAATATAATACCAGTAAAGTTTTGGAAGCGTAATGAATTTAGCCTCATGATATTTTTAGAGAAATATGTGTAAGTTGGCAGTAGTATTTAGGTGATGGGTCGCCTCGCACCTCAGCCGGGAAGCGACCCTTATCAAACGCCATCCGATTAGGCCCGGATTAACCGGACAAATGGAATGTGTAATTATCTCCATATAACTAATCGTGTTAAACTATATACATTCGTATTGTGCACCATACACTGTAATATGAAATTGTTCAGATTAGTATATCGTCCTTTCCCCCTAAAAATAGGGAGACCCGGGCCCACCAGGGGCACGTTCTGGGTAGTGATTAGGTGTTATAATAATTAGACTCTTGAAAGGTCATCCTATTTCTAAAGTCAACTTTTCGGCTTTCATATCTTGTGTTTTACATACATTCTCATTTTTCATCTTATAACCTTTTGTCACATTTACAGAACAAAATTTTGTTACGAGTTTAGCGGGACTCTAATTAAAATGGCGTTGGAATTATTATAGAGTTTATTACAGCTATACAAACACGTATAACACAGGTACAAATATAATCGAACACAACAAATCCAAACGTAATGTAGAACGTTGTGATTTAATAAAACGCGCAAAGTCCGTCACTATTAGATTCCCGATTGTACACACGTCATGCCTTGATCGTAGTTGTCGCTTAACTGCCCTCTCTTTCCATTAGGCCATCGTTTTATACCTCACAGATACAAATGTGCCCATCGACGTAATCCGCAACACATGGCTCATTATTCAGCCGCAAGCGGCTATAAACGAGTACAATAAAACAATAGGCTGTTCTCTAGAAATGTATGCCAATAGCTATGTAAACAAAAGAAGACGATCATAAAAGAATTACAATTAGTTCAAATGCCGACAGGTAATAAAATGTGTTTTTACAGATATGCTGGTGGAATTTGTTTTTGTCGGAACCTAAGTTATAACAATATCATTAATATAATTGAAACAATCGTATGTCCTATATGTATACCACCTTCGTGACATTCAATCAGTTTTTTTTCTGCCACGGGTTGTCTGGAAGAGATCGCTTTATAGCTTTATAGATATAAGGTAAAAACATTACTAATAACATTATTTTGTGTTTATCTGTGTATATCTATTGGACTCTTTTGTCTTGCAATAAATAAATTATTAATATAGGAATTAAACCGCCTATTGTGCACATTTAGAATATTTTTAAACTATAAGTTTTCTGTAATGCTGTATAACAAAGACTTAGCTTTCTATCGGTCATATTGTATCTTCTACTTTATTTAAGTTTTTCTACGGTTTGTAGATTTACTCAGTATTATATATTTTAAATATTTAACGTGGGGAACTTCAAGGGCCTTGTGGCCTTGGCGGCCCCATATAATCCGCCATATCAGTCTTAACCAAATTGTAGGTCTTTAATTAACGTCAAACTACGAATTTCTTGTTTTCACTCGAAAAGCGAGATTTCACAAAAGATTTAAAATGTTTACACAAATAACACAAATTCCAGCTTAAATTTCTTTTTAACAGAAACAAAAAAATCTTTAACCGACTTCTTTCTACAACATCTAGAACAGACGAATTGAGAATCTACTCCTTTTTGAAGTCGGTTAAAAATAAACAATATCCCATAGCTTTGGTCTATAATCAAATTTATACTTTTTCAAGATAAAACCTTCTAAAATACCTAGCCATTACTTTTTTAGGATATGGTACATTAAGAAAGAAATTAAATACCAATGTCTATATACAGCGCGTTCCATTAGTAGCTCACAACGCCTAAAATGCTCCGTTACCCGATCCATAAGGCAACCGCGGTCGTTGTGGTCGTGGCGAAAACGTCAGTAATGACGTCATTATTTTCGATCACACAACGCTCACAACGACCCATGTCAAGAGGTGGGTCAAATAACCGTTCCACTTAGGTTTACGATTGTAACGTCGGCAAGCAAGTGGAACGGGAAAAATCGCGGTCGTGAACTTGGTCGTCGTGAATCTGTAATGGAACGTTAGTCTCCATAATCTGTATAATAGTTAATTATGGTCAATATTCTACCAAAAAATGGCAAAGAAGGTTCAAGAACTTTCAATAAATAAAATTATAAAACTGAAAATAACCTTATTTTCAAAGTTTTATAATTTTATTTGTCTGCAAAGTACAACTAAATATTATGTAAATATAATCTAATTGTAGGATTATATTTTTAAACTAAAATTTTCTACAAATCATAATTCAAGCTCGATATTTATTAGTTTTTGGATTTCAATAACCATAAGAAGATATATATTTATAGGCTCGTCATCTTCATCTGCGTTAGTGTAAAAGATTTAGGCGGTTTCATGCAGATATGGCGATGCGTTATTTGAGATGCGACATTGTAAATGACCATAAATATTGACAGATAACGTACGTATATACTCTAATGTGGCTATGCGTTAATGGCGTTGTTTCTTAACGTTTTACATAAGACCCATTCAGCTACAGTCCAAATCAAAGCATATGAAGTCCCAGCATAAAAGCATCAATAAATACTGTATTAGGTATTGAACTTTACTACGAAGATTTGCAGTTAATTAGTTGTATTAAAAAGTAATTGAACATGAATTAAATGCTAAAAGGTGACTCCCCTACGAACAGCCGCATCACTCATATTGAATGTAAAATTGGTTACCGCCCGCAATGTTCTGTGGCGAGGCCGACCGTTGAGTACTCTTAGTTCAGAGCCATCCATGCCACTCATGAAAACAAACAAAACGGTTGAAACCCAATTCATTTACATCCGCACTTCGCCTATTAATGATCTGTTTAACCATTTAATTTACGTTCAACTACTTATTACATTTCGATTCAATATTTACATACGTTTATGATTATGTACAAAACCGGCCAAGTATATTCGGACTTCTTCTGTTGCTTTTGTTATTCTACTGCTCACCCCTAAAATATGGTATACTTAGCTTAAAATATCGCATATCTCAAAAATTACCCTCTAAATTGTTTTTTTATAAAATTTCCATCATGCATTATGTGGTTAAAAGTTTAAGACACGCACAGAATTTTTTTTTACTGAGTTATTTTTTGAAAACCTATTCCACATTGCCTTTTATACTTACACTAGCTGTGCCCGCGACGTCGTCCGCGTGGAATTTGTTTTCAAAACCCCCCGATTTTAAAACATTCTTCCTTGGTGCTCCGCTCCCATAGATCTTAGCGTGATAATATATATATATATATATAGCCTTCCTTGGTAAATAGGCTATCTAACACTGAAATAATTTTTCAAATCAGACCAGTGATTCCTGAGATTAGCGCGTTCAGTCAAACAAACAAACAAACTCTTCAGCTTTATATGTTAGTATAAGAACGGTATATACATAAAGCATATTCATCCCTCAGTCACGTTATGAAGTTCCCCCCAATTTGTATATTTAAAAAAATATCAACACTATAATATAGTGGTTTTCGAGATATAATGTAAACAGTGACAATATATTATGAATAATCTTCAAGCTAAATGACTGACAGACAGACAGCGGGTCCGATATATGAAACATATATGGGGTTTACCATTTCACTGCAGAACCCTAAATATACAAAGCTGTTTTCCGCAAATTTTCTTGAATAATATTCTCTTCAATTCTTAATTTATGTACCGTTATACGTAAAGTAAGTACTATCTGTTTCTGACCGCTTTTATCCCTACTCTTGATTTTAACAAGACATCAAAGGCAAACATTTAAAAGCAAAAAATAAAAGGCCAGTAAAGTCAACATCAAAAGCATCTCTTCTGCAAACGATCGAATTTATTATTCGATGAACAAAACAGAGGTTTGAGAACAACAAGGTGAACTTTACACGAGGTCTACGCCCAGTTCGGATTTGCCGAGAGACACCCAAACTGCGGGCCCTGGTTACAATTAACTGTCGACATGTTTCAATTTCCACTCTCCACTAAATACTAAATCCTTAGTTAATATTCTGGTTGAAGCTCGACATTTGAAATGCTTGGATTAGTACAATTGTTTTATCTTACAGGCTTCTAATTGCGAGAAAAGACATACCGAACTCAAACACAAGCTTCAGCCCAACTTTAGCCCAAAAATGTCCCATTACAGTACTCAACGCTTTCTATTTTAACGGAACAAGTACAACAAGTTTCAGATTGATAATTTTAATGTGCAAATTTCAAAATATTATAAAATTCTCAACTAGCCGTATCTGGACAGAAAAAACAACCGGAATAGACTCTATAAACGATGTTTTTTTATTTTCTTGTCTGTTTGTTCGGGGTTCACGTAAAACTACTGGACCGATTGCGATGCGGTTTTCGCTGATTGACAGCAAGTTTTTAGACTTAAAATCTGCGCTACTTTTTGTCCTAGGAATCTCACGGGAAATTTTCTGGGAATTATTTAAAATGGCCAGATAAAAAAAAATCTAATTCCATTGTAATTTTTCACTGATCGATAGCACATTTTATTTAATAAAATGCGTGACACTTTTTATCCCAGGAATCCCGCGGGAATTTCAAGTCAAACGTGGAAGAATTCGCGGGCATATTCTAGTTATAAAAATAAGATGCAGAAGGTTTGAACAATAATCTACCATGTCTGTTATACGGAGCTGATAAAATGTTGCTCAGAAGAGATTGCTTTAAATAATAAACCAGCCTTATAGTATTTAAGGTATAAGTGTGTTGCTTTTTATCATGTTAATGCACAATAAAGAGTATTGTAATATGTTTTGAAAATAAAGTTTTTTTTTTAGTTCCGTAGCCATTTTGATAAACAAGATACGCTTATGTTTTCGTCATAACCGTCAATACGTCTGTCCGCCTGTTTTCGAAAGTTATAATCATTTTTCTCAGACTACTGGAAGAAATTTGGCCAATAATTGTAGTTTATATGGCGCTACATAATAGTGTACTAAAGTTAAAAATTAAAATGAGTAGTGGCCGTCAATGGCTTATTATATGTAACTGAAGGTAATGTAGGAGATAGTCTTGTCAAGTGTCGATAAATAAATCTTGTAAAGTCAGATGACATTCTTTAAAGACTTTTTTATTTCAGTGGGGATAGCTTCCAAAGTTGCGAAAATTTGCCATATTATCTTTCAGCGTATAACTGGAATAGAAAAGAAAATACAATAGTTAACGATCTTTTTAATAAAGAAGATCGTCCATACACTAATTTTCATAACCTTTAGGTATAATTATTATGATAGCTGTTACAATACATAGCGGTCGCTGTAATAAAAATCTGTTTAGAAAGTATTGTTAGTAGGTTTAGTGTTAGATAGATAGATAACACTTTTATGTACACCATTACAGAAAACTTACGAACTAGTATTATTCTAATTGTGTGCAAAGGGCGATCTTATCGATAGAAAGCGATCTCTTCCAAACAACCCGTGGCAAGAATATTGCTGATTAGGAATGGCGATGGTGGTATACATAATTATTGTACGATTATTTACATTTTACTAATAAATATACAACTATATTATAGTTTTAAATAATCTCATTTTAGTTTATCATCAATAATGTTAGTGTTCTATTCATTTAATCTTAAAATAATATAAAAATCCATAGCGACATAGTTGCGCTTATTTTGAAACTCATGTACGTATTAAGATGTATTCGAAAAAAGTTTACAAAGGCAATTTGATATTTAATTTTAATATAAGCTTGAAAGATGATACTGATAATGAGCATATCAAAAGATATAAACGTTAATCGTTTCATATTTCTACGTAAAGAGTATCTACTAATATTGCAATCAGCAACTGCTAATGTCTTCAGATAACATTTCTTTGCAGGAAAAGGACGCCAGGCGTGGTGGGGGGTGAGGGTAGAAGGGCAGAGGATAATCCTGATGCGGGGACTGCCCAGTTGCGCACCCTCACGGACCTCGACGCAATTAACTCTCGACATGTTTCAATTTACACTCGCAAATACGCGGCCCGACAACCGCTCTATTGTATACTGCTGTGTTGGCGTACTCGTTTCATATACGTACTATTATATTATAATATAGGTCGGCATACACTTCGATACCACACTCCAATGCATAATGCACTCCAAATTAGGCTATTTCTAACGCATATAAAACTTATGCTTGTGTAATTATAGAATCGGCTTATTTTTGAAAAATTTTACATATTTTTTTATTGCAAAGCTTGCAAACAGACAGACGGCACAGCTAATGGAAAGTGGTTACCATCATCTATAAACTTTTGCAACACCAAGGGCGAAGCTATTGCATTGTCAGGCTATACAATAGAATGAATTAGGATGGGATAGGATGAGAGGGATCAGGCAGAAGGAATGGAATAGAGGGGATAAAATATGGTATTGGAATAGGGACATAGGATATAGGGAGAGGGAAGAAGTAGGCATCACATGAAACACGATTAACTGAAGGCAAAGCGCTGCACGCCAATATTCTAAGAGAGAGGGTGTTACACAAGCGTAACTTGCTTAATTTGGGGATCACACCAAGGGTGCAACCAATATACTACCCCTCTCTAAAGGGAGACTAGCACTTGGTCACTAATGCTAGAACACAACTCAAGGTTGATATAGAGGCATACTCTAGACCAGGGGTGGTCAGTCATCCGACGAGTAAATTCCCTACCACCTGGGTGTTTAGTCGCCTTTTATGTCTTTATCTACTTCTCTCTTCGTTTTACATTTGCCAAGTAACAGGTATACAAATGGGACCACCTTGGAGCTATACTGAACTCAACGCAAAACATTAATAAAAGATTGTGGATTTGTTGGCAGTTTACAGGCAGTAGAAGTGAAACTTCATAGAATATATTCACAGATAATTGACTCTCTAATCTGTACTGCACAATGTAAAAATCGTAATATCTTATTCTCTCTCAGGCTTAGTCGTATAGATTTATTTGTTAATCTCTTTTTAGTGTCGCTTTCTAGTGTTCATCGAATTTCAAATCACAACGATTCTAAAGAAGTTTCATTTCAAAAAAACATTATACGAAGCGTTTACTTTAATGGTGGTTAAAATTTAGCATAAGGTAACATTAACCATACAAGTAGTGTGACATTTTTATTAATGATAAGTTAATAAATTGTATAAGTCGTGCGCCGAAGTTTTGCCGATGATCACCCACACACGTACAAAATATATACACATATTGTATCAAAACTATATATAATTTTCATACATTTCGGTTCAATTTTGATCGTTCAAGTTTACTATATGCGGTTTACCGTATATAACGATGGTACTTGCCAGACGCCTTCGTGCGTGGAGTTCAGCTAGGCCTAGCACTTGCAAATCACAGTTTTTTTTTTGTGGTATTCATAAACTAATTCACTGTTTCTGTTTGGTATTAAGTTTTTTTTTATAATGAATAGGTTCGCGTTTGACTGACATTGCGCCTGACGTCAGGCAGAAATGCAGTCTAAGGTGGAGCATGCTTACCTAGAAGATACCTGTTCACGCGAGACTTAAAGACATCTAGATTGTATTCTTCAGGAAAGACAGACGACAGTAAAGAGTTTCACTCTTCAGCGGTGCGTATGATGAAAGAGGAAGCATAGCGTT
The DNA here is from genome assembly GCA_019925095.2 of Dendrolimus kikuchii. Taxonomy (NCBI): domain Eukaryota; kingdom Metazoa; phylum Arthropoda; class Insecta; order Lepidoptera; family Lasiocampidae; genus Dendrolimus; species Dendrolimus kikuchii. The sequence goes on from CM034389.1 coordinate 16,659,983, forward strand.
TCGTTAAAAGGTCGTTTTGATTATTAGGTATCCGTTTTGGTTTTTGCAAAAGGCAGGCCATCTGCCATCTAGCGTTGGCTTTTCCAAGCCCCTCTATCCGCGACTATGTAATCGAGACTGAAGGGGGTGCCCGGTGCCCCAGATAGGGCAGAGGAGCGAGATGAAATGCTACTCCGTCTCAAAGAAAGATCTTCCAGCGAGGCTAATACTGGTCCTCGCAGGCCTATTGTTATAGTTATTATATTAATTTGTATATACTCTTTGTATGTTTCGGGAAACGTTTGTGACCTCAATTATTGCACAGCGCCATCTATTGGCATGTAAGTGTTCCACTACAAGACAAAAAAAGGTGCGCATTTTAAATAAATACATCAAACGAACGATGAAGTTGGTACACACATCAAAATTAAAAACGTCCATCTTTTTTAAGTCGGGAATGAAGTGACAAAAAAATTACATAATTTTCCACCAAAACAAAACAGTTCAAGATAATTCAATCCAAAATATTTTGGCGAGAAAATACTTATAATTGGACGTAGTTTAGTAGAAAGGACTCAACCCACATTGTGGTCAAAAATGAGTTGTATATACCAATTTACCAGCAATTTTTGTCTAAATTTAAAACCTCAATAACTCAAAAACGACTTTTTTGTGTGTTAGGTCGTTTCTGCTAAACTACGGCCAATTATAAGAATAAACAAGAGTTTATTCTAAATAAGAATATACAACGTTATTCTTGGTGTCGCCGAAAAAGAATGTCGTTCGCGATAACACGAAATAATCTCCGCAAGAATAATGTTTTTACGTTTTATACTTGTATTGGGCTTCCTTTATGTGCCGTTAGCGCACTTATTTAACGGTCCAGTAATAAAAATATCACTGCATTATATAAGCTTAATCTATATTTAAATCTTCGCTACACAAAGGATTCTTGAAGTGGCAGTTTTATTACATGAACTACTGAATTAAATATTGTAGGTAAACAAGTCGTACATAATAAAAATAACAAAACGAGTGTGTCAATCCCTGCATAATTAAGGTATCCGTAAGTAAATGACATCCACTGTTTTTATGATTTAGGTACAGTATACTAAAACGCATTTGATCTTAAATTTCTCAAAAAGTACTAACTTGTTCAAATCTAAGATATAAGAAAGACTAGAAAGTCCTTTTTTAACTCTAACAACACTAATTTTTTTCAGAATTTCCCAACTTAAAGTTCAAAAGCTACACGGCGAAAGAGACGCCATTTTTTACTTTTGAAAAGGAATATCTAATTGTCATCTACCTATATATGCACCTAATGACTACAAAGTCACTATGTAATAACATAGACAGGCAGACAGAGATGCCAGTTTTATAAGGCTTCTACTTTTCTAAAATGACTACGAAGTTGTAAAAAAATATCCATTTTCCTTATTGGTTAATTAAACTTTAATATTTCTGTTTTTATTTGTTACTACTTGAGTTTTCCGCACAAGTTAAACTACTATCAGGTTAACCATACATAAAACCTACTAGATAGCTCTACTACTTACATAAAAAAATATATATATTTTTTATAAATATCGCGAGTGAAGTCTCGAGCAAAAGCTAGTATATATCATATACAAACCTTCCTTGAAAAATTATGTAACTGATGGTGAAAATCGCTTAAATATCCGTTATGTGGTTTAGGAGAAGTTAGCAGATATACAGACGCGGAAAGCAACTTTGTTTTATAGTATATAAAGATAAAGAAGTCGAATATTAACTATATGAATTTAAAATAAGTTTAAAGTTATATTAAAATTAAAAATATATGAATGTGACAAAGTCCATAGTTTGTTATTTGGAGAGACAACGCCGGCGGCTGGAATAACACGACACAAGGTAATCCACGCGAGAATAACAATGTTTTCACTTTATTTTCACTTGTTTTTGCTCATTCCCACGAATGCTCCGAGGGGACAAATGGATACGACTGGGACCTTTACCTTATTTACCAGCTGGTTTTCATAAAACGCTATCGCACAATACATTTGCTGAATATATTCAGGTACTTTTTGAATTTTAAAAATAATTCTATAGTATTATTATTGCACTTAAGCTTTTCTTACGGATTTGGTCACCTTAATTTCGTGTCTATTTGCCTTTATTCAAAATACACATATGTATAATATATTAAATCTCATGATAATCGCTTCGTTCCAATTCGCTTGCGGAAAGTATCCCACTTTGCAATATGAAAAATACCTTATTTATATTTATTTATCTTTATTATTAAGATTCATTTGGAATCACTCAGCTCTGCTAGTTTTTCGTATTTTTTATTTATAATAATTTCTCTGGCTTGCAATAAAGCATAAAGCTTGGCTGTGCAGTGTGATTTTATCTATATAGATATTATAAATTTCATCCGCCCAGTCTCGGTTCGAAATCGTTAGCCTTGAGCTAATTATGTTTAATACGGTAAGCAAGATATCTCTATCCCATCTAGCTATCCCTCTCCCCCTATACTATCTCAGAAATTGGAAATACAATCGCTTACGTTACGTACATAGAATAATTTATTACTACACTACCTGTACCCGGCAGACGTTATCCTGCCTTAAAAAATAAAAATATAGAGACCGATTGCAGCGCCATCTACCGGGACCAAATGTTATTCTAAACTTTTCTCGAATCCACTTAAACAATAATAAAATTTCATTAAAATGGTCCCACCGTTTAGTAGAAGTTTAGCGGCCACTGCTAGACGTAGGCCTCCGCAAGTCGGCATCACTCATCCCTGTCCTCTGACTTCCTCATCCAGCGCCTACCGGTGACCTTGCACAGGTCGTTGGTCCATCGGGCTGGAGAGCGTCCGACACTACGTTTACGTTTATTATAACTATACAAACACGTATAACACAGGTATAAATATAACCGAACACAAGTCAAAACTTAATGCAGAAGGTCGTAATTCCATAAAACGTGCAAAATCCGTCACTAAAAGTTTCCCGATTGTAGTACACACGTCTTACTTCGCTCGTGGTTATCGCTCAACTGTCTTGTCCCTCCATTGGGCCATTGCTTTATACTGCACAGATGCAATATGTCGGTCCAGTCGCGTGGACTGAATTTCCTAGAATCAATTTGTATTTTAAATCCGACACATCTGGCTAATGAGTCGACCGCAACGGCCATAAACGATTACAATAAAAAAATGGACTGTTCTCTAAAATAATAAGTAAACGCATGTCAATAAATAAGTAAACAAAAGAAGTCCAAATGCCGAAAGGTAATAAAATGTGTTTTTACATGTATGCAGAGAATAAGGTCTTTGGTCTTTGAAAATACAGACAGACAATTTGATTTTATTTATCGGTACACAAATATATACAAATAGTATGTGCATTTTATTACAAAAGGATATTTCATTATTAGGTTTCATCTTATATAAGTTATATACTTCAATATATAATACAGCTTGAAAATAAGCGAGTGTCGACATCAATATGCTCAAGAATATGACGTAAACTGACTGTGGTTGCTCGTTCAGTGGCTCGTGACTAACGAACGGCTTTCGCCACCGAAGCTTACGTCGTCACGGAGCCATTTTCGGGTTACCGTTAAATCCATCCTAGAATGCGGACGAGATATTGTAAAATTACTTCCGCGGACATCGAACGCCATACTATCATGGCCTTTACTGTATTGACAATATATGTGATATATAGATGAGAGTGTGCATTGTGAACTTACCGCCGACCCGCAATAAAGTACCCATTTTAATATAAAATATTATCCAGGGAGCCGTTAGTTATCTATTTATTATAAACGTAAAACGTTTACTGCACGTTAGCGGTCGCCATTGTCCATTACTGCCCCAGCGGAATATGAACACAGCGCAAGCACATAAATCAATTTAGTTACATGAATCTGATTAGTGAATACATGCCTTTTATAATATAGGAAAGACTACTATAATTCAATATTTCGATAAGAAAATTTGACCCATACCGTGAACAAGTGAATAGCTACGTAGAGGTGAAGAAATTTTGTGATTTATTTTACACTACTCTGTCGCGGGATATATAATTTTCTGCCTTTCATCTGTATACAAACCATAGCAATCCAGTGAGGAAACATAGCGACAGTTCTGGGCACCTTACACATATAGGTAGAAAACAATTTATACACTATAAATATAACAAGTCTTTTAGTGTATTAAGTAGTTTGATAAAATTGTGTAGTATAAATAGTCGTTATATTAATATATATATATATATATATATATATATATATATATATATATATATATATATATATATATATATAGGTTGTAGGAAAAAGTTTCTTCGCGTTTTATATAACAATTCAAAAGGTTTTTTTATAAAGTTTATTTACATTAGACTAAAGTATGTAGGTGCCATTTTGTTGGATAACCTTTTGCCATCTTGTAGGTAGGGACGTGATCCCATTGCTATAAAAATTTTTGGGCTTCTGATCAAAAAACTGCGACAAGTGGTTTTGGCAGTCCTCTCGTGATGTTAACCTGACACTGCCTAAGGAATTCTGCAGAGACCGAAACAGGTGAAAATCTGGAGGTGCAAGGTCAGGACTATACGGCGGATGTATTAACACCTCCCAGCCAAACTCTCGTAATTTTTGCTGAGTGGCTAAAGATGTGTGAGGTCTAGCGTTATCATGGTGAAAAACCACACCCCTTCTGTTGATCAATTTCGGCCGCTTTCTCTCAACTTTCTGCTTTAATCTCATCAGTTGTTCGCAGTACAGTTCAGAATCGATGGTCCTGCCTGGCGGTAACAGCTCATAATGAATAATGCCCTTCCAATCCCACCATACACACAGCATCACCTTGTTGCGAGTTAACCCGGGTTTTGCCACAGTCTGTGAAGCCTGACCGGTCTTTGACCACGATCTTTTTCGCACGTTCTTGTCGTACGTGATCCACTTTTCACCACCAGTTATCAGCTTCTTCAAAAATGGTTCGGTTTCATTACGTGGTAATAAATAATCACAAATGAGTACACGGTTCATTAGGTTTCTTTCAGTGAGCTCACGAGGCACCCAAATATCGAGCTTTTTTGTGTACCCAGCTTTTTTCAAATGCGCCAAAACCGTTTTGTGGTCAATTCTCAGTTCTCCAGCTACATCATAACTACTAATATGCCGATCTTGATCCACTTTTTTAAAAATGGCATCAATTTTGTCCGTAACAGGGCGATCAGAGCGACGTGAAATATCTGACAATCTCTAAAAAGGCTGATTATGTAACATTTTACTGGATATAAACTAGCACGGTTATAAAAACTCAACCATAATTTCCTTATCGGCATACTCGGATTTTATCTCTGATTTCCTTTGGCCTCTTCCTATAAGGACAACTGTAACTAGCTGTTATCGTAAAATGTTATCATTTAACAGAGTTCTTGAAAATATGTAGACTGGAAATAAAAATCAAATGGTTATTCTAAGTACTTATATAATGAATAATTGTATGCCCGCGACTTCATCCACGTTTTACTTGTAATTTCCGTGGGTTTCCCGGGACACACAAAAGAGAATGTAAGCTATCGTTTTAGTGAAAACTTTGTCGGAATAAGCTAATTTTTATGCACCCGAACAACTACAAACCGCTCCTGAGAAAATTCTCGCGGTATTCTCGGGATAAAAAATATCACACATTTTATTACATAAACTTTGCTATCGATCAGTGAAAGAATCATGTTCGAATTTTTTTTTTGTTCTGTTCTTTTTAAATCATTCCCAGTAAATTTTCCGCTGGATTCCCGAGACAAAAAGTAGCACAAATTTTAAGTCTAAAAATTTTCTGTCGATCAGCGTAAACCGCATCGAAACCGGCTCGGTAGTTTTTACGTGAATCCCGAACAAACGGACAAGCAATCTAAAAAAAAAATCATCGTGTTCTCCATCGTTTATATTTTCTAGTATATTCTAGTTTATTTTTTTTTAATAGCTCCAATATACAGACACGGCATGTTGGTAATTTTATAATGTTATAAATGTTTCTAGCATTTGCTACTATTACTAACCTATTTAGGTTAAAGAATTTTATTTCCCATAAAAACATTTAGTTCACTTACAATAAGATTGATGGTCATTTATAATACTAGTGCGGTAAGTTGGTCTTTACCAACGAGTAGACGAATGAATCTCGAGACCAATAACCAATAACCACACGTGTGTCATATGTTTTTCAACACATTTGCGAGAAAATCGTTCAATATGTAATGAAAGAAACATAAATATCAGTCAGAAAGTCACAACAATCTTTAACGTTTCTAATATGAAAATGGTACACATTTGCAAATGGCGCCACATGACGTAGTGAAAACTAAATTTTTCGTCTCATTTACTCTATAGTAAATGAGACAAATGTATTGATCAAAAGCGCTTCCCAGGAGGTTCGATTAATCAATTTTTTTTTCATAATGTGAAACTCCTTGATGGAATTCTTATAAAAAAAAATCACCTAAGTATCTATTTTACCGCACGATTTTATTTATTGTAAATTCGGAAAATTCACAAATTTCCCTCGTCGCACATGCATGACCGCGCATTTATTTATCCCGAATTTCATATTAATTGCCTTACAGAAGCGTTTTGTTGTCTTCAGTAATTCAATTAAGTCTGGTTTGTTGGTTGCGACAAGTTTAAGGTCATCCATATACAACAAGTGTGACATGATCTCACCCCCTCTCTGAAATCGATAGCCTAGCTTTGAGGCCTCTAGCAGAGTGCTAAGAAGATTCAAAGCTAGGCAGAACCACAAGAGACTTAAGCTGTCCCTGGAATATTCCACGCTCTATATTTATCATATCATCCGACAAGGAAACCCTACCCTCCCCTGGATGCATAAGGTATGTGACCCATTGCCCTAAACGTGCCTAAAGAAAGGTTCTTGGAGTTGCATCAACTTTATACAACTATAAAAATTTCATCAACCATACTTGTACGTGACACTGAGTCATGCGCCTTTTTATATGCAATCAATACGTTTACATTATTAGAAGTATTATTAGTATTACTGACATCTTTATTAACATTATATAACATAAATGGTTCGGTTAACTCTGGCACCCACACTAGAAAATACAATTCTGTGCCGTGGGTGCTAGTGGGAGTAAAATTTATTTGAAATTTATATTTAAAGACTACCCACATTTTTTAAAAGAAAAGAAAGCCTCCACATTTTTGCGGTAATGAGCTTGTTTTTTTTAGTTACTTAAGGCTTTTTGCTGTTGTTAACCAGACTTATATTTCCTTATAAGCAAAAAAAAATTAGCATACATAAAAAAATATTAGATGAGTCTCTGTGAGGTTCACAAGTCAATTCATAGCCTAGAAGAGAATAAAGTTTCTCTAGAGATGGATATGACCCAAATATTTTTCACTGAATTATTATGTGATAGTACTGATGAGAATGCAAGGATCTTTTTGATAATGAACCTCGAACCTATACTTACCTGTAAAAAAATTAATAGTCATAAAAGATTAAAAAATATCTTAAATTAAATAATATTATTAAAAAAACTAGGAGACTAGAAAAGTCCAATTGGCAATTAAAAAACTGTATTCCTTGAGAAAAAATAAGTAGGATACGGTAATTAATGAGCTAAATTCACAATTATGTAACAACCTTTGCACCTTTGAGGTAGAAACAAAAAAATTACAAACTGAAATACTGAATCTTCAGTTTCAGTTAAATACAATTAATTTGCAATATGATGTAATAATGTGTAAGCAGTTAATTAAAACTAACAATTCTTTAAATTCTCTAACTTTAACACTTACAGATAATAGTAATTGTAAATAAATCAATCTTTTCATGATGGACAATTTTACTATCAGTAAACAATCTCAACCTTCTTTTAATAATCAAAGCAGTACAATTCTAATTTATTTGGATTAAATTGGACAAGAATTGTGTTCATTACTGCGTTACGACTTGCCAATCAATATATTACCATCAAGAATATGTTTTTACCTGAAGGCAGTTAGAATTATATAATTGACAGCTTAACCTCAAGGAATCTAGACAAAAACTCAACAATTGTAGTATATTATGGTGATAGCTTATCTGTCAAAAAGAAAGACCTTGTAAAAAATAGGATATTTGACCTAAACAGTAAATATGGATGTAAATTCATACTATGTGCCCTGCCCTATGTATCTAATGTAACAAACAAACCAAATAGGCACATATATGACTCAAATTGATTAATTCATAATTTGACCCATCGTCATAGTGACACTAGTTTTATTATGACTGAAATAAATCTACTAATAGTAAGCATAGGCTAAACAAAGATACTATGTATCTGCATTTTAAGTTACGAAGATGTATAACTACTTTGTTAGCATTTAATATACAAAATTATGGAAAAGTTATGTATTATGTAACTAAAAAAATTACATATTTTTTAATAAAAACCATAGTGTTATTAATATTAATTCTATTACGAGTTCTAGCACTTTAAACTGCTAGATATGACCGAAGCTAAACAAACCCACTTCTAATTTAAATATAGTTCACCAAAATATACAGGGCTGAGCCGGTATAGATTTAGAAATTGAACTTTTTTTTAAAGAATGCAAGGTTCATGCTCTATGTACCAGGCCACTCATAAAGTATTGCGAAAGAAAGTTTTTATGTATAGAGACTGGCCAGTTGTAATCTATTTTGAAAATATAATTATTTATAACTAAAAATAGGTACGTTCCAATTTCAAAATTCTATTAAAAATAATTTACATAAAGGTCACTGGAAATCTCCAGTTATTAACTGTTTAGTAATTTAGAAATATAATGTCACAACAAACCTGTGCCAACTGACGAGATAGTAGACCCCCCGGGCTGTCCCTTGCGAACCATCCCGCCTGTATAATCTGAATATTATAACCATAATAAAAGAGTCAGATATACCGAGTGATTTCACGGAATTAAACTTTCCACCAAAAATAGATCGGTCTTATCAAAGTTCTAATATTTGAAATCTCAAAGTTCGCTACAAAACCGAATCCTTGTAACTTGGATAACAAAGACAAAAGCAATATAAGTTACGACTGAACGTAGGTGCGATAAGCGAATGTTAAATTATATGAATAAAGGTGCTGCAATATATATCTGAGATCCGTATTCTGGAACAATATCCGTGCGCAAATCGACTCTTGTAATGATAGTACAAATACTTATTTTATTAGTATATATTAGTATTTTTAGATAATTACTATCTGTATCCGATTACGCGTTGTTGTTGCTCCGTCTCATTACTGCCGGTATTCTATATTTCATAAATTCTTGTATATTCATCATTGTTGTGTTAGTGGACAATTAAATAAATAAATGGAGAAGAGAGAAAAAAAAGGATACACGTTTTGTTGTTTTTATAATCTATGCACATCATTATTTTATCCATTCTACTGCTGGGTACTGATCTGCCCGTTCTAGGAAAACGTACCACGACCCGAATCCACCAAGCATATCCAAGGCAATGCAAGATTCTCAAAGCGCAGGTTTCTTTGCAATACTTTCCTACAACGTTAGCTTGTGATAAGCTACAAAAACTATGAATGCACTGCATAATCATTATCAGTATGCAATACCACGTGATTTCAATGAGACGCGGGTATAGTCACTGCTGCACCACCACTTTTACTACGACAAAGCATCCAAATTAAAAAGGTTTTTCAATGCACGTAAGGTGAAAGGGCCAGCGTCATTACAATTTTACTAATTATTGTCTCAAACGTCAGTTTACACATGAAATTTGTTACAGAATACGAAGTTTAATCGTTATTATTCAAGTCAGGTACTTCCATCGGGAGATTATTACAGTAAACGTGTGTCCATTATCGAAACGAGACAACGGCTGGTTAATTATAACAATTATGAGAGCGAACGCAAATCGGCGTCGGTATACAACTCACGTTTGGACTCTATCCACTGGGCTGGTGCCACTCAGTTAATAATTCAATCACTCAACAACCCCCGCGGGGCCTGCTAAGCTTAAACGCACAAATATGCAAATTCGTCATGCCCCTCAAGTGATACTTACTAACAAACTTTAAAATTAAATTGTGACCAGCTTACGACACTGATAGCTGTTGAATATTATTTTATCGCTGTTAAAGAGAATTGCGGAACGTAATGTCTGCAATAACATCGAGTCTAACAGTTTTAATGGAACATTTTTATTACCTTACCCCTTAGTACCTATCTAACGTCGTGTTTTAAAAATTACAGTAAAAAATATTATTAGCAAAAGTTAAAGAAGTCGCACTATAAAAAGTCGTGTAACTAGCTCACGTAGTTTTGAATCCTGGCTGGGGAGCCTACACCGCTTAAAAATTTTCTATCCTAATAAATATGTACTAGTGGTCGCCCGTGGTCGAAATTCGACCAAAATAATTAATTTAAATTATAAGTTTGAACATTATTAATGTTCTGTTGTCAAAGACAATAACTTCTATAATCACAGATTTCGCTAAGCCAACATATGTTAATTTGACTTTAACAATAAACAAAAGAGTATGTATGCGTGTGTGTAATGTTTTTATTATTGATTTAATGTATCTTTAATGCATAATTTTTGTTTAAAATATTAGCATCCTGCACTCCTTCTCTATATAAACTATAAGTGTGCAAAATTTCATACTCCTCCGTCCGCGCATATTTCGTAAAAAAGGGTTCAAAGTTTTTGCTTTGTTTTTGATTCACGTATTAATATATATAGGTAGATATTGTTACAATTATCACGTGCTAATAGTGAGTGAGTGCTGTGAGAAAACTTGCACATCCAGATTACTGATATCATATCTTGTGTATGGGTCTGATCTGTTGTGATACTGCCTTTGTCAAATGTGCCAAAAAAATACAGCAACGTTTGAACGATGTTCGTATATAGTTAATGAAGTAGAGATTTTCAGTTGAATTTTTTTTGACTGTCATGACCGATTGACAAAAATGTAAGTCATTTTAGTCGACACTATAGAACTTACTGTATGTGGGCTGACACACACGTGACAACTTTTTTATGCTTGTGAGTCATCGATATAAACTGACTACAATTAAATGTATTGTAGAGATACTCTTAATACTTTTAAATACATGTTTAGTAAGCACTAACTTTGTTATTATATAAGTAGACAGTGCAGCAGAGAACACTAGTAGCTCCAAAGATACAGTTAATACTAGTTTTGGAGCTAGTAGAAGTACAAACAATAATTTAGTTTCTAATACCGCAAATTTGTATCTCGAACATGTGGTATTGATATTGTTGAATATCTTTGAAGGAAATAAATCATTTTATTATTATTATTACTTTAAACCCTGAAATTATATACATACATCCGTGCAGGAACGGAGAAAGAATACAATTTCCTGCGGCCGGGCGTTCTGTCGTAAGAAGAGACAAAACAACCCACAGCCAGGTGGTAGGGTATTTGCTCGACTGGATGGCGACCATCCCTGGTCTAAAGTATACCGCCATAACAACCTTGTGTTGTGTTTCGGCATTAGTGATCAGGTTCCAGTCTCCCTTAAGAGATCAACAGCGTATGTGTAGCACATTTGGTGTTTCAAATGTCCATAGGCGATGGTAACCCCTTTCCATCAAGTGGGTCGTCTGCCTGTCTGCTGAACTCCTGCAATGAAAAAAAACAATACATATTGTTTAATTTTTACAGCATTAAAAAATGCATTTGCACATAGCCTCGGGCCCTGGGGGGAGGTCATTTAGAGGTATGTGACCAACGGCCGACGCTACACACAAACTCCTGATGTTAGAAGAAGTTGCAAGCACTGACCGCCTGACTACCCACTAAACCGTCCTATGTCTATCCGCATCACAATGAGACTCCGAAATTGCAAGAACGGTATATAACTAAAATTATGCAACCAAGGCCTTGTCAAAAATTCTAAGTATTCATGTATATGTTTCTCTCAGAGGCCGTAAAATCAAATTACTCACTAATAATATATCATTTGCATAATATCTACCTTTAATTATGACGCCAGTATTCAAAATCACAATTTATAATTAGCTTCGATTGTTATCCTTGAAACTATTAATTTTATAACAGCTTTGAATATTCAAAGAGAATTTACTTATGGATCTAAATAAAACAGAGTGTAAAAACTTCAAATTACAAGTAATAAACCCATTATTAGATATAGAAAGATATCAAAAAGCTATAATAACGTCTAAAGTTGTTGTAAAATTTTATGTTACGATCCTGTTCTGCTAAACCAAAGTTTGTCTCTGCTATACCGAACTTTATGCTGCACAAGTATCACCTTAGTGAGAATTGACTTATAACACATGCTATATGTCGTATTCTAAGGCTGGTGTGCATAGACATTTAACCGACGGCTCTAATAAAATAATCGCTAAAGCTATATGCCTAAACAGCGATTATTTTATTTTACCGGTCGGTTATATGTCTATGCATACCAGTCTAAGTCTAGACATGGTTGATACTTTTTCCCGATATTCTATAAATAATACTCATTTCGTTATAATCTTTGTTTATATTTAAAAAAAATAACAAAAACTAAATCGACTTCAAACTAAAAAGCAAAACATTAATATTTTCTACAAAATCTTGAAGTCGGTGCGCTTTACTTTACACGTTTTAGTTGGAACCGACTTAAAGATGTTGCAGAAAATATTTATTGTGTGGTTTTTTAATTTCGAGTCAGTTTTGTTTTTGTTTTAAAAATATGTATATTTTCTACTCTTTCGATGCAGAAATACTTATTTAGGTTTTGAAATTGTTCTACTAGCGCGCGTCCAAGTTTGCCTTTCGAAGAGTGTAGAGGTAGATGCTCGGCACTCTTCAACAAGAGTTGTTCTAGATTTCCCTGGGATCTACATATGAGATACTGACTTGGTGACAATGGGACCACCTCAGGAGTATCCTCTTTCGAATAAAAAATAAGTGATAATCGGTTCACAATTTATGAAGAAATCGCGTAACAAACATACAAATAAACATGCAGTTGAATTAAGAAGTTTGGAAGTCAGGTAAAATCAACCCTTTCTTTTAGTTTGCCCTTTACCATTACTTCAAAGAAATTAATCTTAACAAATATATCATTACATTAACCCACATATTATGGGTTTGGTGTAATGATATAATAATACAGTTCGTGATTTATTTGTAATTTATTATTTTGTTTTTTTTTTAATCTAAGAATACCGCTTTAGGTTTTATCATAATCGGCCCCTTTTGTTGTCAATGCTGGGGGAATGCATTTGAGCATATCCTCAGGTCCCGGGGGATGCCACCAAGGGGTATGTGGAACTCCCGGCTGCTGGTTTTGCACACCTTTAAGTATTTTTCACTATTTCGTACAGAGTTTAGGATTTAGCTTTGGAAACCCAATTGAAAGACTGTTAATCCCTTAAGTTTTCAATAAAATCCGTTAACCCGTTTCGAAATATATCCGAGAAAACTTTTAGACTGACTAACAAGCAAGAATGTATGGTCCTCATTTATGGTAAGGCATCGTATAGATAGGAGTGTTCAGGTATTTTTTGATATTTATTTTGAAATCACAAACAACAAATAAGTTTAAAAACAATATTGATAGTATTTAATAAATTTTAAGTCAATAGATGCGGTTATTATTATTCGCTTTAAATGTCGTGAAAAGTTTGTCCATGGGGATACTTTTCTCATTGGCTTTTAAACTATGAGGTGAAAAATTATGCAAAAATTAAAGTGGTACAACCTAGAAACACTTTAAAAGAAATTTAGGAACTTTTCAATCTTATCCCAAGTATCCCTTAGTCCTTTCCATCGTCGGACAACAGATTCGGCACTGATATATGGTGGACATACGACCTATACGAATAAAGCGCTTCGCGTCCATCTTCGTTATATATACTGCAAAGGAGTAGAACTCACTGCTGGAGTCTGTTTTTCCCGAAACCTACAATCTTCAAGTTCCGAATGAATAGGTACCTTCTCGGTAAGCGTACTTTATCCTAGACCCTATCTCGGCTCGCTATTGAGCGAAATCACGGTCAAACGCTAATTAAATACTTTTTCAAATATGGTATATTTTAGATTATTATTTTTTTTGGCATTATGTAGCTAAATGAGAAAAATAGTAAACGTTGGTCACCTCCAAAAACCCCCATATTATGTATGGACTGCCCCCGATTAAAGCCGATATTTTATTTTTGAATTCCTAATTTTAATTGCTTCCAATATCATATTCAAAAATGCATAATCAGCTAGTGCCAGGAGGCATCTTGCCAGGATTCTGTAGTGATAAATCTTACCGGCTTCCATTGAATAAAGACTTGGGCGAATTATTAACGCGCCATTAGACGTCGCTGAACGTCTTTATTTGTATAGAAGATCTTATTGGGACGCCTAAGTCTTAAAGCGACTAGCACCATGCATCGTTACTGATTTAGTCCATTCAATATCTACCTCAGTCTGCATTATTTTCCATTATATTATTTCGTTTTACCATGGAAGAAGAATACTACACTTTCTTTCGTGGTTTTACATATTCTACTCTTGATCAAAATTCAGTTTTAAACAAATAACAATCAATTTGTTGCTTTTATCACGTGTTTTATGATGAAAAATATGAAATTAATACCGGACTTTCACAAATGTAGGTATGAATTTACATATAAGAAATCTTGCACGGACATTAGCAAACCTGCGTAATGCTGTTCTAGTTTTGTTTGGAAGCTATTCATAATAATTCACATTACTAACTTTATAACACATTTACTGTAAAGTCAACCCGTTCCCTTAACATCATATGTACTTGCTTACACCACCTTCTGAGTACATGCAGGACGTAAAATTCACCAAATGTTTACCCGAGGGACTCGTACAGTAACAGGTTGTAGGGATATAAAATATTAAATAGCAGACACATGTTAACTTAGTACGTCGGTATGCCATAAAGTATACCTGAACGTTGTTTTTCAAAAATATTGTTTTGAATTTTTCATTAAGTTATCAGTCAAGTCAATGGTAAGAACTGAAAGGGTTTTGCTGGGCAGTTTTATTTTCAAAATAATATGTTATCTTAGTAAGGAGGGAATAACAGTTGCATGATATTAATGTTTTATAACGAAGAATTGTACATGGTGTGAGAATCATAATTTCACTAAGGATACGATGTAGGTTTAAAAGGGTCCGAGTTTCAACTGGTGTTTATTTCGTTGAGGTCCCCTGGTTAGCCTGGCATCCACTCATCAGATCCTGACATGGTGACTTTGGGACCAATTCGCAAGTAAACTCTTTTAATTTAAAAAAATTGAAAATCGGACCACAATTGACTGAGAAATCGAGAAACGAACATACAAAAAACACAACAACACACAGACGAATTGAGAATGTCCTCTTTTTGAAGTCGGTTAAAAACAATAATTTCCCTACAAACGTAAATGAACAAGGCTACAAAATATAAAACGAATTCCAACAAATAGTGAAGTGTGTAATGTATTCAAAAACTATTATTAACGACTAGCAATAGACTAACATTGCGAGATACTTGAATATGAGATCTTTGCCCTCAGACGAAAAATACTTCGCGAATGTCAATGACAACGCTTGACTTTTGTACAATTTTGTTTTATAATAATTGAAAAACAACATTTCGTGTTTTATCAAATGAACAAAAACATTATCGTAACGCGCCCAATGTAATTTGGAATAATGTTTTGTGTAATGGGTCTGCTCAGCAAAGTAGAGAGAGCGCAGTGGGCTTTTTGCCGAATTTCCCACGCCCCGGCCGCTATTACAAGCAAAGCAATCCACAAAAAGATAAATTGAGAGTAAATTATTACAGCAGAGTGCTCTCAGCAGGACAGATTTTCTTTAAGAACTCAGGTACTTGTTCTTTATCATGTTTTGTTAATTCTTTTTAAAATAAAACTCCTTTTTTATAATATTTTTCATTCTGTTCATTTTAACGGACTACCGTGGCATCTACTAATTTATTATTTTCTCCAATCTTTCTTCCACGTAATTTATAACTTCTTAGAATCATACTCAGCGGCTATTGTAATTTTATTGCTATATTTAGAATCTATATATATAAAAATGAATTCCTATTTCCCTTGGTCACATCATCACGCGTGAACAGTTGGGCCGATTTCACAATTTTTTTTTTTTTGTTGTAAATGTTAATGTCAGGAAAAGCTTCTTATGAAAGAAAAAATTAAGAAAATTGCGCAGAAAATTAGAAAATGTATGAATACTTAACCAGCATATAAAATTATTTCTAATCTAACCTTAGCGTTTTGGACAATATAAACTTTTCTAATGTAACCTTATGACGTTTGACTGCTGCAAATATCGTCAGAGAGGATGTAAAAAACTGAATATCGTTTAAAACATATGCTTCGGTCGGAGTTATTTTATTGATAAAATACATATAAAATAATTAATTTAGCTGTAATCGGATTCCAATATTTAGGTGAAATTATTTTTGTGTGTGTTCAAGTGGGTCCCGGGATGGTATAGATCTACCGGTAGGTGGCACCGCTAAAGTCTTCCTAAACGGTGAGACCTATTTTGTCGATTTTTTTATTTTTATTAAAGTGGATTCGAGAATGGTTTAAATTAAGTATTTATTGGTCTCGGTAAATGTCGCTGCAATCGGGTTCTACATTTTTATTTCTAAGGGCAGGACAACGTCTGCCAGGTGCTAGTGTTTTTATAAAAAAACAAACAGCGGTCCCGGCAGAAGTTGTCCTGCCCTGAAAAAATAAAAATCTAGGACCGGATTCTAATTCTTTCGATTTGCAAATGTGTTGTGAAAATCCACACTCCACTGTTTGCGGTCAGGCAGTGTGGTAGTGTGGAATTCGGGACTACTGCTGGTTAGTCAAGTCAGCATTTTTTGAACCTACCTCTTCTACCAGGACCTTGCAGAGGTGGCATGACTAGACATCCGTTCCCCACATAACTAGCCGCTTTCCGAAAATCGTAGCCGTACTAGTGTTTCGTATATGACGAGCAATTTCACCACTGTTGGTATTCTTCTTCTATGAGAGAGAACAATTTAAAAAGTACTATTTTATATTCCACAAAGCTAACATTGCAATAACAACAATTAGTTGCGCCAAGGATCACCTATTCAGTAAATTCTCCCCGCCCGCTCGCCACCATAAAAAATAACAAGTTTTGAATCAAGAATGCGCAAAGAAAATAAAACGCTGGAAGGAACTAGAAATAATAAAATCACCAAATGTTATATCTATAATTTTATAAAATTCTAAACTTTCCGTGGCTGTATATTGAAGTTATTTAAAAAAGAACAACTGGAATAGACTATATAAACGATGGAGAAAATGATGCATTTTTTTTTAGATTTCTTCTGAGTTTGTCGGTTTGTCTGTTTGTTCGGGATTCAAATAAAGACTAGTAGGCCAATTTCGATGTGGTTTGCGCTGATCGACAGTAAATTTTGAAATTTAAAGTCTGCGCTACTTTTTACCCTGGGAACCTCGTGGGAATTTTCCTGGGAGTGGTTTGCAGTTGTTCGGGTACATAAAAATGAGCTTATTCCAACACAGTTTTCACTGAAACGATAGTTTCCATCCTTTCTAAGTACTGCGGTACTTGGTATCCCGAGTATCCCGCGGGAATTTTTATTTCGTATTTGAAATGCCTGGAGAAACGTTGAAATGCAAACTAGTGGCGACGTAAGTTCTTCCTTTCTCTCTACATACCTTTTCTTTATCCCGGACATCGCATCGCACCCGCAATACTTACATGTGTTCTCCTTCAAAAACTTATATTAAGCAAAATCATGACTGTACGGACCTTTCTAGAAATTTTTATTTAAAATCGCATTCTTAAGATACCATAAAAATAAGAAAACCATAAAAGTCACCCTACCAAAAACAATGGAGACATAAAACTGCGAAATTCAACTTGTTCGCGAAAGGCTAGTGGACATCAATCGCTCCTGTCCTAATAACCGTTTAAATAGCAGAAAGATTTATGGAAAAGCCCAACAAAAGGGCCCTCGAACCGCTAGCCTCGATAAATCTACACACAAAATAATAGGAACCTTAAGTGATTTGTTCTTTGGGACAAAGACTATTGTTGAAGTCTTGTCTATGAAATCAAAGCCCTCTTTATGGCAACTGCTCATCAGCTTATTCGATTATTAAATGAATCACGAGCCATTACACTATGTATATCGAATAAAGCTTTCCATGTTGTTTTAGTAGTTTCTGCATAAAACAACTTTTAGTCCGTTAAAGTCCCCCAGAGCAGTGGTGAAGACAAATTGGAACTTCACAGGCGGTCTGTCTATCTTTGAGCATTGTTCCTAGGCTACACTGGCCTACACTGCCATTTAAAAGGGCTGCTTACCATGCTTACTTTAGGCTATCTGCGGCTATGCAACAAGGGCTGATTTTTCGATCATTAGATAATAGTTATATTTTAAGACTTTCCATTCTCACACTTGCACGAAATATGTTCCTTTTACAAAATATTTTGAAAAGTGCTCATTCCTCCATATTTTAGTTTACTATGACTACTTTATACTATTGTGATTTAACCAAATCTCGAACAGGTGTTTCAAAACGCGAGAAATAATTTATTACAAATGACATAGCACCACCCTCGGAGTTTATTCATATTTTAAAGGACCCATATCGTAGTGAAGGTGTCATAGGAACTATCGTTTCTTATTGCTATATTTTATGTTCACTACAACATATATATTGTACAGATAGATTATACAGCCACCTGTGTCTTGTGACAACAGTATTAATATGTAATGAAACCACTGTTTATTGTAGTGCGACTGATTTTACTTTTATTCACATTTTACGATACAATAGTAGGTATATACAAATTCGTAAAATTAGATATACTAGTACTACATTATTTAGTTTGTCACCACATCATAAGTATTATTCAAATACTAGCTAGAATCTTTGTCAAATTCATTATTAGTCTATGTCTATACAAAGGTGTATATAATCAATTAGCAGGCACACGTATATTTTGTCTTTGTTAAAATGCACACCGTAAAATTCAGAGTCGAGCCACGAATATTTAATAGTTTTATCTAATAAATATATAATGAACTCACAGTCATACGTTAAAAGAGCTGATTCCACATTTTTTATCTTCCTCTTTTCGCTTGGATGAATCTCATCTCTCGAGAAAATATTGTGTGTGGAAAGCAAAAGTTGGTAAGTAATATTAAAATTATTGTTAGGCAAATTGCATTATAATAGCTTGACATTACAAACAATAGCAAATTTCCACTTTACGTATACTTAAAAGGAAATTAAAGACATCAAACATAGGTTTTATGACTCGTTGATACATTTTATTTATTACCATTTTGTTGTTAACAATTCCGAACGTTATTAAAGTACCAATCAAGGAAGCGTTTAATTAAGAGAAACAAAGACTAGCATAGAAATTATCTGCACGCTGTTATGTTGCTATGAATAACAGTGCCCTAGTCACCTTTAACGTAATAATTTTCGTGGAACAATGCGGTGAAAACAGGGAGCACCGACCTAATCATGGCCACATGACCGCACAGCCATCTCGGCATCTACGTCTCATTAAGGGCCTGTGCTAGCGCGTGTAGGGTAAGTGTACGATTCTCGGCAGTTTAGCAGAAAGCCCCACGTCGTAATTCGTGGCGGGGAAGGCTGCTAACAGAGCGACTGGCGGGCATTATTAACGGGCCATTAGCCCTCATTCGACGCTCCCGGGATCTGCAAGACGCAGACGCCAACAGCCATACACCAAACTTAATATCGCCACCCTATAGACAACTATTACCACTTTACAATCGACAATAAGGTACTTAACACTGGAATCAACTGAGACGTTTTTTAAGTGACACTGACTCAAATAGCGTAATTATTGTTTAAGCAATAATAACAGTTATTTTTATCGTGATATTACCATTATTTTAGATTTCGGTGTAAAATTGTATAGTCACCTACCCAATTGAACACCAGCTAATCGTTTAATCTTTCAGTTCAATTGAAGAACAATCTTTGAAAATTATTTCAGTGTTTTTAAAAACTTCTAATTTAATCCCAATAATTTTTGGCGAGAATTAGAAGGGTAATGTTTTCTTGAGATGATTTGTTTTTATGTAAATTGGGTAAGTGGTTACAGTCCGCGTATAGTGGATGATTTTGTGGAGGTGAAAAACTCCACTATTTCATTATTTGGTTACGGTACCATAAAATAGCATTCAATCGACAATAAATATTATGGTTCAAACAATTTTCACTGAATTACTTATTTTAATTCAAATATTCTAGCAAAAAAGAATCCGACTTCAAGAGTAATTAAAAAGCAAAAAAATATATATACATACATACATACATACATAACTTCACGCCAGTTCCCTTGCGGGGTAGGCACGAACAACAGAGTGCCATTTAGGCTTATTCTTACACACCTCACTTGCCTCTGACATTCATAACTCTTGTCATGCAAGCTCGTCTGTTCTTAAGGCTCCTGACATCACCTTCTGCTAGTACACGATAAAAAATATATATATTTCTACATTTTGAACTCTGTGCGAAGTAAACATAGAAATGACTATATTATATTTTACAAAATTGTTGTTGTTGTTTCTATGTTTTATTTGGTACAGACTTCAAGGTGATAAAAATACATCGGTTTAGAAAAAAAAGTTACGGGTGAACAAATATAAAAAATGTATACCAAAACGAATTGAGAACCTCCTAGTTTTTTAAAATTTGTTAAGAATGAACAATAGTTTTAGGTTATTGTTTTCAAGCAATAACTGTGTTTGTGTGGGTAACACATATGACATCAATAACACGGTTACTACCCGTGCACAGAAAGAAGGTTTGCCGATAGCTTCATGATGACACGCATCGATGGTCAGTAGGGTTGACAAAAAAGGTTACATAAATAGTGGTTCCAATAAATTTATTATTGTATATACTTTACATAAGTATATACAATAATAGTAAGTAATACAATACAATACAATAATAGTAAGCAGTCATCGGCAAACCTTCTGCGCGCAGCTTATAGTTAGGAATATACTTAAATCTAAGTTTCACATGTACGTAATACTGGCTAAAATATGAAAGACAAATGAGCGGTTCCTAAATTGCACATAAATCCTTACCAAAAATAAGGGCATTTAGTTAATGAACTGTACTATATATATAGAAGTGGGTGGTTATACAGAAACTGCACTAACTTTTATGCAAATACACGTTGTAACATAGAAGCACATCCCACCTGGGATCTCGGTTACTTTCCAAGCACGCCTCCGCCTCACTAATTAACGGCCAAAGTTGGAATAACAACAATACCTAGGGCCATACCTCATTAGAATTTATTTTGTTCGAAGTAGTGAAAAATATATGAACTAGATTAAAATTGAAAAATAATAGTGTAGAAAGTAAAATACAACTTTACTGTTATTTAAAGTTGTGTCTATGTAATATGTTTTTCTATGCAAGGATAATTATGTCATCCAATTACATAATTGGACGATTTAAATGCAGAGGCGTTTGAATGATATTGTTACGAGTTGCAGGGCTCGAATTAAAATTCCGTTGGAATTACTATAAAGTTTATTAGAACCATTCAAACACGTATAACACAGGTACAAATATAACTGAACGCAATAAGTCCAACCGTAATGCAGAGGACCGTAATTCAAATACACCTGCAAAGTCCGTCACTAAATAGATTACCGAATGTACACAAGTCTTGATTTGCTTGTGGTTATCGCTCGACTGCCGATCTCTCCACTGAGACATTGCTTTACACTGTACAGATGCAATATGTCTGCCCGACCGCGTGAACCGAATTTCTTAGAATCAGTTTGTAGTTTTAAATCCGAGACACCTGGCAGTGATCACAATACAACAATAGACCGTAGAAGATTACAATACACAATAGGCTGTTTTTTTAATCACAAAGTAAACAAAAGAAGTCCAAATGCCGAAAAGGTAATAAAATGTGTTTCCTCAGAGCTGCAGGTGTGAATTTGTCTTTGTCGGCACATAGGTCGTAACAATATGTCAGAACTTAGTTGTTAATTAATTTACTTTCGACTAGCTATTCTCACTATTTTAAAAATTCCAGTGGGCCTTAAAACTTTGTATTCAGGCCCAAAGCTTGCAATGTTGAAAAATATCGAAATAAGACTTTCATGAACAATTAAAATAAAGTTCCTGTTTTAATTCATTAAAATTTTAATTAAATATGTTGAGCCGTTTCAGAGTTTTTACGAGACAAACTATTAAACCAACACACAAACAATTTTTGTTCTGTTTACCAGTAGGCAAACTGATGTCAAGTGGCTACTGTCTACACTAGGCACTAAGGAAGCCGATGTGTATGTAGCCTACCTCATTGAGACCTTAAATGTCTGTTTATATCCTATTTGAAGAGCCCAATATTGTAGCGCTCTGGGAAAACCTTATTATTAACATCGTACAACTAGCAGTTTTGACTTAAATTTTGATATTTATTTTGAATTTATAATAGCTTGTTATTTTCAGACATATAACTGTAACGTTTGAGACATATACCGAACCGTTTATAGAATATAAACTATATCCGGATAACCCTGAACCCTGTAAAATACTGAATTGAAAAGTACACAACAATTATGATAAAATTGTTGGTTTATTCCCAGAATTTTCATTAAAATCCAATGGATCGTTTCTGTATCTATTTGAGATACATTTTCTGACAGACAGAAAGATACAACGTAACATTTTATATAAACTATTTTATTTAGCAATTTATCTTCCATGTTAAAAGAAGGTAATACATGATTTGTCCGCTTCCTTGCTGTATCGGTTGGTGCGTTGCCCCTGCAATTTGAATTGACCGTAACTGTCAAATTAATACCAGCCATTTTCAACAGTGTAACTCCATATACCGTAACGCGGGGAAACTTAGTCGATACCATATATCACAAGTCACAACTGCGCTCTATTTGGAACTTGTGAAACTTATCGCTTATATTTAGATTTTTTCTTTGTATTAATAAGGTACGTTATATTTTTTTTACAAGAATTTATACCATCTGTAAGCAATAAAACTACTTTATACATATTTACAAATATAAAATGTATTCCAAAACACTATATGGCAATGCTAATGCTTTACCCAGAATACAAGCCAGTCTAAGGTACTAAATAAGTTTATATAAGGAGCAAAGCATTGATGTTTAAAATAGTTTATAGGCGGTCATCATAATAAAATCAAACTTGTTTAATTACTTATATATAAGTAATTACAATAGTTCGACCTTTCAATTCTCATGGAGTAGATTATATGATATATGATACATGATGTTGTAGTAAAACGTAAAAACATCTAAGTATTATGGATCACCGTCATAATATGTATATAATATATATGTCGCACATTGCTGCATATTATGGGAGGTCGGTATGGCCGTGATAGATAATACGAAGCTATTTAATAAATGGAAATTGTGTATTTGCCGTGCTGAGAACACAACTTTAAATTGAGGGTACATATGTTTTTCTTAAAATAACTGCATTTCATTTATTAAGTAGTGTTTTAGCTTAATAAAAACTGGTTGTATTTGTATGGTAAGGTTCATATTGTTGAGTACTTCATAAATGTTTTTAGAAGTTTTAATAACCTTTATAATAAGTTTCAGATTACAAGATTTTTAAAAGGTGAACACCATGTTGTTGGTTCGACAGTATACTTATAAAAGGAGGTGGAATTGCCTAATACGGGACATTCCATGTTCGTCGGTTGAAGAGAGCGAAAGATCTGTTGGACAAGGAGCGCATAATATGTTGTGGTCGATACTGACTGTCCAATAATCGCAGTATTCATGGGCGACGGTAGCCGCTTGCCATCAAGTGGACCTGTTTGCCGGTTTGCCTACAAGAGCAAACATAAAAAAGGACCAATTTCTGTGAACAAATAGCATACTGCAAACCAAAGGAAACGGTTGTTTTTGTCTATACCTTTTTTTTAGCCAGGGGAAATCCGCTGGAGGACCATAAGCCGCGACAAGGGCAGAACCTCGGGGGGGATAATTCGCGACCAGTGTATGGGATTCGCCAGATCGGGATTGGCACCAGCATGCCCAGTCAGTACTGGTGTCATGCTGTTGCCACCCCCGGTTAGGGATACCCACTAAAACTTCTGGGTGTTCCGTCCTTCGCTTTATGCCAGGGCTACGGGTATATGACCTAGTCTCTTCGCAGCCCTGGCAGGCGTGGGCCTCCCCTCACGAGGCCTCTTCCATTGCCGGGAACTCATCCCCCGGCATTGTCATGCTCTCTTTGGCGTGGGGCGGTCTGTAACGCGCCCCACAGGAGGAGAGATGAGCGCGCACGGAACACTCCGCGCTCTCATATCTCGACGGCATATGCGGGTGAGTGAGATACAAAAATATTGCTGCTCGACACCTGACAAGCGTGGATGAAACTCTTGAAGTTGTCCTAATATTTATTTTAATATAGTAATTGTTATAATTCTAATGTTATAAACTTTGATTATAATATTTCAGATTATTATTGCGTTATTCGCCGCTGTTTGAGCCGAGATATATATAAAACATGTTTCTTTATGACTTTTTCATTTAAGTCGAACGTAACTAACACAACTTTGTTTTATATAATTATATATATAGATTACGAAAATATGTACTATTTATTCACCTTTAATCTTCATATCGATTTTTATATAAACTTAAATAATCACAACCATATAATAAAATAACACAGAACAGGAAACAACCCAATTTAGTAGTGTACAAGTTAATTTGAGCATCTATCAGTCCTTAGGGCATTATAATAAATGGAAGGACAAATTCACGACCTTTCCCTTATATTGAAATTTCAGTAAGTTATTCAAACGGAAACTTTAATTAACGACTCCCAGTTTATTTTACTAATATCAAATAATCTAACAGTATTTCTGTATATAGGTTTAGATTTCTTTTTATCTCTACTGTAGGGTTGTATAGGTATTTTAAAAAAGTGAACCACGTAATATCTTCATGTTACTTTTTTCCGTATGTTCATACACGTCACAGCCATAATCTTAGAAACTACTACGTTTATACAGGTAAATTTTACATTGGCAGTAAGCCTGAATATTGCAAAGGACTTCGATTGGGTCTGGAATACTGGTATAGGGCACCTCTTTAGAAGATTCCCAGCTACGGACTCCCTGGGGGATTGTGCGCGTGGAAGGCCAGTCTTTTATATCAGCGGAGCATCAAGGTCCTAATTGACGGTGTATGCTCGGAGACGAAGCCCACACCGTTCATTGTGCATATCAATGTCATGTTGCAGACCAGCAACCTTCATTGTTATGGAGATGACAGCACAAGTGATGACTTCTACACTGGTCGCGCGAATATTTCTTGAGCAGAAATCGAGGAAAGCAAAATCCGGTTTGTCTGAAATCGAGACCTCCCTGGAGCAGGTCTCAGAACACATTCAGAGTTCCAGGGCACTCCCCTCAAGATCTCCGACTCTATAGGTATCCTGGTTGTCGACATTTTGAGCAAGGTGCAATTTCGGGGTAATTTGGAGAGTAATACGAAGAGCGCTTCAAAAAAGCTTGGGGTGCTCAACAGGGCTAAGCAATACTTCATACCGGGACATAGGTTTTTATTATATAAGGCCCAAGTCCGACCCCATGTGGAGTACTGTTCCCATCTCTGGAATGGGGCACTTCAGTATCAGCTGCTTTCACTTGACTCCTCGCAGAGCCGAGCGGTTCGGAATTACAGACGGTTTAGTTACCTTTAAGTCTCAGAAGAGATGTTGGCGCTCTAAGCGTTTTCTACCATCTGTACAATGAGAAGTATTCTGAGAAGCTATTTGACTTGGTGCACACGTCGCCATTTTACCACCACACTGCTCTCCGGCGACTGGAAGTTGATGCACACTTCCTTGACACCTGAAAGTTATTATCTGTATGTGGCGCTCACCCGTTTATGCCATACGTGAGCAAGCTATGGAATGAGATCCCTCCCGCAGTTTTCCCAAAACGCTACAATATGGCTCTTCAAAAAAGTCGTCAACAGATATTTAAAGTCTCAACGAGGTAAGCAACACATCGACTTCCGAAGTGTTGCAGATGTCCATGGGCGACGGTAGCCCCTTGCCATCAAGTGAACCCGTTTGCCAGTTTGCCTACAAGAGCAAACATAAAAAAGGACCAATTTCTGTGAACAAATAGCATACGGCAAACCAAAGGAAACGGTTGTTTTTGTCTAAACCTAGAGAGACTCAAATAGAAATATGCTTTTTAAAAAGGTTTTTAAATACAAACTTTTGAGATCCTGGATATCATGTAGCCGCGGAGTGCTAGCCAAGACAAGTAAAACGAGCCCAAACACGACGGGTCTATCTTGTTTAGTACAGGACTTCCTATGGCCTTCCGACTGCATCACCAGATCAGCTCCATGGTGCCATATAATTGCATTGTCAAATTTAACTTGCAAGATTCCACCCGAACTTGCATACATACATAGGTACATCTATTGCAAGTTAAATAAAAGCTTGTAAAATATTTACATCAGAGTGTAGAAGTACACATCACATATACACTACATACATATATACATACATACATATACACACCCATTCACACATTTATGCATTTCCACATACATTACAATTATTAACACGAAAATTTACAAATCTATAAACATTAAAATAATTTTCTTTTTAAAATTGTATAACAAACGAGTTGTCTGGAAGTGGGCGCTAACACAGTATTATACTACAGCAGTTGTTTGCGACACCAAATTGCTTCTGTACACTATGCTAATGGTTTCGAATAAATTCTTTAACTTAATCGTTTAGAATCACCAAAGGGGCAAAAATACTTTACAGACAGAATGGTAACCCATGGATGAAAAGAAGTGCAGTGGAAGGCAACGCAGACGGCAGAAAGATAACATGAAGGAAACAACAGGTGTTCCATGCAATAACAGAACAAAAAATATGTTGAAAATGTTGGAGAAGCCCAATGCGTCGCTAGACGCGCTCCGTATATAATTCAAAGAAAATATACAATTCAGTAATAAAGGTAAATAAATAAATAGATCACTATTTGTAAAAGATAAAGATTGGTAAGAAAATATCAACAGCTCTAGAAAAAATGAAAGTAAAAATCGAAGGGAATCTTTTTGTTAACAATATGACATTGAAATAAGTGAACCTTCTAGTTTCGTTAAGAAGCGCATAACAACTAGGTTATTTTTATGTGTCCAACTAGTGGCCAACTGGCGAACAATTGAGCGATTGATTCGGATATAAACGATAATTAGGCTCGTATTAATAAAACAATACTCAGGCAAACCATCAATTTAGATTATTATTTGTCAAAAAAAACGCATTTTCGAATATAGATACAGTGTCGTAGAAACAGACATATGTATTGTTCTTATTTCACTAATGACGTAGACATGTATTGTTCTTATTTCACTAATGGTCCGGCTTCATATGGGGTAAAGTATAAAGTTAAAGGTAGGACCGTTTCACGCAGATGTGGCGATGGGTGTAATGCGCAATTTGGGATGCGACATTGTTTATGACATTTAAATATTAAGGTATAACGTATGTATATACACTAATGCAGCTATGCATTAACGGCGTTGTTTCTCAACGCTTTAAATAAGACACGTTCGGTCACAGCCTAAACTTTAACAATCACGCAGATGAAGTCCCAGCATAAGGGCAGATTTTTAGAATCATTAGATGAAAATCATCCAACAAATCCCTATTAATATTATAAATGCGAAAGTAACTCTGTCTGTCTGTCTGTTCCGTTTTCACGTAAAAACTACTGGACCGATTTGGCTGAAACTCAGTATATATATATATATATATATATATATATATATATATATATATATATATATATCTATATCTATATCTATATCTATATCTATATATATATATATATATATATATATATATATATATATATATATATATATATATATATATATATATATATATATATTTTCGATGCCGAGAATGAACATAGGATATTTTTTATCCCGAAAATTGGGATAGTTTCCGGGATAAAATATATTTGTCTTTTTGTTTGTTATGCTTTTATGGAAAGACTATTGGACCGATTTGGCTGAAACTAGGTACATATATAATTTGAATACCGAGAGTGGCCAAGGGATACTTTTTATCCCGGATAATGGGATACATTTTGGGATAGATTTATGTAAAGTTTATCCCGGAAACTAGGACTGGTTTTGTGATTTTGTCCATTTCGTCCACTGGATCCACTTGGTCCACTGGGTCCACTTGGACTACTGTGGCCACTTGCTCCCCTTGGTCAACTGGGTCAACTGGGTCCACTTGGTCCACTGGATCCACTGGGTCCATTTGGAACACTTAACCTACTGGGTCAACTGGGTCCACTGGGCCCACTTCCACTTAGACTACTGGGTCCACTGGGTCCACTGGGTCCACTGGGTCCACTTGGTCCACTGGGTCCACTTGGTCCACTGGGTCCACTTTGTCTACTGGATCCACTGGGTCCAGTTGGAACACAGCCTACTGGGTCAACTGGGTCCACTGGGCCCACTGGGTCCACTTAGACTACTGGGTCCACTTGGTCCACTGGACTCACTGGGTCCACTGGACCCACTGGGTCCACTTGGTCCATTGGGTCCACTGGGTCCACTTTGTCCACTGGATCCACTGGGTCCAGTTGGTCCACTGGGTCCACTGGGTCCATTTGGTCCACTGGGTCC
Source organism: Dendrolimus kikuchii (assembly GCA_019925095.2). Lineage (NCBI taxonomy): Eukaryota > Metazoa > Arthropoda > Insecta > Lepidoptera > Lasiocampidae > Dendrolimus > Dendrolimus kikuchii. The sequence goes on from CM034389.1 coordinate 16,688,765, forward strand.
ACTTGGTCCACTGACTTTACTGGGTCCACTGGGTCCATTTGAAACACTTAGCTTACTGGGTCAAATGGTCCACTGGGTCCACTTAGACTACTGGATCCACGGGGCCCACTGGTTCCACTGGGTCCACTTGAACCACTGGGTCCACTGGGTCCACTGGACTCACTGGGTCCACTGGACCCACTGGGTTCACTTGGTCCACTAGGTCCGTTGGGTCCACTGGGTCCACTGGGTCCATTTTGTCCACTGGATCCACTGGGTCCAGTTGGTCCGCTGGGTCCACTGGGTCCACTTGGTCCATGTTATCTATTTTGTCATTTTTGTCAACTTTTGTCATTTATGTAGTTTACATATAGATAGACGGGGGTGGTATAGTTTGCGGTATAAAATGAAGTGAATCTTTCGGGGGCAAATACATAAAAAATAAATACAATGTAACCTGTACTACTTGCTCTTTAAACAAGAGACACGCACTAGAGGTTGACCCGCGGCGCAGCCGCAGGGTAAGCTCTAGTAAATTATATATAACTGAATATAAAAATAAAACAATTGAATGACTATATTATTCGTATACTTAAATGTACATTTAATTCTTTTATATTGTATTTTATCCTTTGAGTAACTTTATATGGTGATTGAAAAATCAGGGCTTAGACTATCCTTTGTAAAGATTAATTAGGCCAACTTTTTTTTACTTTACTGCACGAAGGAGGAAAACATCTTGATTTTACCAATATATTGAGCTTTGTTATGTACATATATGATAAGACCCGCAAGAATAATATTCATGCTAAAATCGACGCATGATATATAATAATCTGTTCAGTTTATAACTTATATCAACCTTATGTATACCGTAAGTATTTTTAATTTAATAATTATTGTTAAATTTAATATAAATATTTGCCTGTAAGCTTCTTTCAGTATGTAAATTAGCTCAGGAGGAACAAAATCTTTCTTCTAATTAGAATGTAACTTTGGAAAGATGTTCAGCAGTACGTTATGCGATATTCATATTAATTAGAATTTTACATATCTCTATATAACATTATGTAAGTATATTTTTCAACAAAAATTCACATATTAACGACCTTTTTGTACCAAAAGCATAATTATTTTGTCATTGTTATGATTTTACTCGTTATCTTTATTTGTCTTGTTATTGTTGTTAATAATAGCTATGATTATGATATTATTACTATTAGATAAATTCACTGCGACATAATATTTATTAATAACTAATTAGTTATTTTATTTATATTTTATAATCAATTTATTTTGAATATGTACAAAGAACAATTAAACAAAATAACCAAATTCGACCAGCTGTTATTCTGTGTTGGGCTTACCAACGATCAACATTCTTTTTTTTATTAATTTGCTTTTTACTTTAAAATACACTATATATAAACTCAAAAATAAATTACAAATTAAGCTATATTAACAGATAGATCTAAATAAAAAAGGGTTATAATTATAGATAAATTATTGGTACCAAACCACTGTCACGTTCCCAAAAACCTGGCAACATTACCACGTCGTATAGCAATGCTTAACCTTTGAGCAAAACAGATTAGCAATTTTTTTAAATACAATGTATAAACATAAATAAAAGTTTATATATTATTGTTTATAAATGAACAACAGGTGTAGGATATAGATTATATTAATAATATACCATATAATATATATAGCAAGTAATTCGTTATTCCTCTGTTCCTGCACAGATTAATAATCAAAACCTACATCTAATCAGGTTGTATGGATTTAGTTCCTTTGCCCGCCATTGTGGCGAACTGAACAACAACATTAACATAATACAAGTCTGTATGTATAGCACGTGAAAAGCTGAAACGATAATTTCCGTTAAACCGCCTTACAGCTCTATTCGCGCCGGGGAAAAACAAGGGATCAGAATTAAAGAAAAGATTAGTAATGCCCCGTCTAGAGACGCAGAAGTGAAGTGGCGCTAACAATAAATCTTGGCCATTTTCTTCCGCCTGGCCGCTGCAAAAACAGCCACGCGTAATTAATTACCTCACTTGGCCGAGGTCAGCTTTGGAATCCAATCCCTGCTTTCGACTTTTTTGGCTTACGCTAAACTGTAGATGGGTAATTAATTCGCCGAGATAAATAAAGTTTTATGTAATAATTTTCTATTATAATCGCTTATAATTCCTGTGTTAGTTTGAACACTGGCAGGAGAGCGTGCAGCGCTTAGGTAATTTTTCTTAAATATTTAATATCTTTCATGGTATAAAACAAAATAGCTTTCCTCGTCTCTTTGTCTGTACATCCACTAATTTCTTCTAAACTACTCAACGGATTTTAAGTGGTTTACAGCACCACTTATAGCCAGCCTTCTGGGCACCTTACCCATAGAACACGGTGATCTAGGCTCAATATTCTACTTATAGTCTTGAGGGACTATGGGTAGAATACAATTCAAATGAGTTTTCTTTTATTGTATTCGATTATGTAGTTTTATAATTGTTTAGTAATGTTTTAACGAAGATATAATAGATATAATTATATATATACAGAAACTATTTCAGTTTTTATGTAACTAAAATAGAGCTAATTACTAGGGTATGACCCCGCAGCGTAGCCTAAAATAGCATATATCGTCTTACTTTCAAAATAACATTCATCTTAATTAATGTTTAATCAATAATTAATACGCTAGTTGACACGTTAAATAAATTTAATAATTTATTTACTTTCTGTACGAGCGTACAAAGTTATGACATCATAAATTTGTACAGTCATACAAAAACTATTAGGCTACGGCGTTTTACAAGATAAACAAATGTCTGTCTTTCCTCATTTCGGGGAGACTTAAATCGAGCCTTGGAACATTGAACTAATATTATTACGATATTAAAGTAATAATATACAAATTTAACTGTTCGCAGTGTTCATTACGTTATTCTAAATCTATAAGACCCGACCAAAGTAGCAGAAAAAATATTTATAAATATAAGTCTGATTTCTCACCTTTTATTTTAGACTAAAACTTTCTAATCAATTCGAGTACTTTAACCCAAAATTAAACTTTATTTAGATATTTAATTAGATTATACCTGATTATTATACATCAATAAAATATCCAAAAAGTACGTTGCATGATTATCAATTTCATTTATCTGATTTCTATCAGTTAACCTCTTTTACTTGTAAGACCTTAAAATATTTCAAATATTCGTTTAAACAACATCTACATACACATGTTTTACGTGATAAAACAATCAAATTAAGTTTTAAAACCAACCTTTTTTATTTAACCCCATGTCTTTATTGGGTGAAAAAAGGCTATAAAGACCTTAAAGATCGTGTAAAAACCTCATCTCTTACGCTTACAGGAAATCTTGCGTGATCAAAGTTCGTTCACACTGATCTCTGCGAAATCAATAAGCAGTTACTGCGGGATCACCACTTTTCACTGGTGTATATTGTCAATTTAGATTAAAGATAATGGTATTCGATATTTCATTATAAAAGCAACTCTTCACTCTAGATTATCGTTTTTATGGCTCAATATGTTGTGGGAAAAAGCTAACAGCTAAAACGTGATTACGTAAAGATTGTTAAACAATTTACGTTGTATCGAACTCAACTATGATATTCTAATAATAACACTAGGGAATCCGGCATACGTTGTCCTCCTCTGAAAATAAAAAAATCCGATTTCAGCGAGACCTACCGGATCCAATTGTAAATCTCCACTATCCCAGGACCGATACGAATATATACAAGAAAAATCATCAACCATTTAGTAGACATTCAGTGACATATACGAACAGAAGAATTTTATATATAACTTAGATATGCCCAGAACATCGTCCTTTGTCCAAACTTGGCTTGAAACTCCCGCAGGATTCCCAGGACACAAAATACCGCATCATTTAAAAAAGAATATAAGCAACGGCCGCGGCGGCAGCAAACGACGCAACTACAGCGCAAGGTTTTCGCTATATTCGTCCACAGAGTACATTTGTATTCGTCTATCCCACGATAACGACGTCATTTATCAGGATAAAAAGTTGTCTTAAGTGTTGATCTAGATCTCTATGACCTATGATGATATGCTAACACTATTGACGGATTCTGCTCAAACCGCGACCGAGAACAGTCGATTTAAAGTTTGCTTCTCGGGAAAAAATTCAGAAAAATAGGTTTTTTAAGTGATATAGTGAAGTGCGATACACCAAAGTGTGCGTATTCATGAGGCGCATACGCCCATGAAAAGAGAACTGTGATAGGACACTTACCAAAAAAGTTGTTCGTGAAAAACTGAATTTTAAAACTTTAGAGTGAAATATCTCGAAATTAAGATCGGCGACAACTAGTTTTTAAGGGCGGCTTTTGTGCGCCCCGTGTGCCCCTATAGGGCCAAAATGTGAGAGTGAGATTCCCAACTCGAACGGCAAAGTTATTCCCCTATATGTTAAAACACGTGGTCCGAAAACCTCAATTACTGGTCGGATTGAATATTAAAAATAGCCACGTGAAAGAGCGCTAAAAAACTAAGGGAAACTGCCCAGAAACGACCTTAGGAATCGTCATAGTTTCTGGGCAAAAAATTAAAAAGTGGGAATTTTTTCCCAACTTTGTTGTTTTTCGGACATAAGTCCGGAAAGTTGTTCGGGACATCAAATTCGGCCACGGTAGCCACCGAGAACTCGTCGAGACGCGTCGTCCGACACCTCGCACCTGAAGATCGGAGAAGACCCCGAGGCACCAGGAGCAGAAAAACAACTTCCTAACCTCAAAATTGCTCCGGAACTACTGGAGCAATTGATTTGGGGTTAGGACAGTTTGAAGACCTGTGGGAGGACGGCGCATTTCCGGTCCGAGTGGAATTTTAGGTTAAGTACTTTTAAGTTATTTTTAATTAGAAATTTAAACTTTGACTCCTCATATCTCCGAAAGTATTTGAGACGCGTGGGATTTGAGACTGCCAGTTTGTGCGCGCTAAGGAGCTCTACCTAGCCGTACCCAAGTCCCATAGGGTTACTAAAGAAAAAGTCCGAATTTTTTTCAAAAAATCAGTTTTTTTTTTCAAAATTTTCTAAGTTAAAATTTTTTATATTATTAGGGCAAATTTACTAAAAATCATTATAAAATAGAGCGCATTTTAGCGGACATTTCGGACATTTTTCGGCATTTTTAGCTCCGATACTTTTGGAGATTTTGAATTTTGAATAGTTTTTCTTAAATAAATATAATAGCTAGAGATAAGATAGTTTTAGAATTAGCTAGGTCTCATCAAGACCTACGCGCTAAACCCAAACTCGGCTGTCCTGGGCCAAACCAGTCCTGAGAAACAGAATTTTACTGGTTTTTGGCCAAGGGCCGCCGCCATTTTGAATTTTTTGTTTGTCCTATATCTCCGGAGTTATTGGTCCGATCGCGACGCGGTTTTCACTGGGACGAAGTACTTGACAAAGCGGACAGTACCCGGGGGTAAAAAGTGACAAAAAATTTTGACATCAACGCCCCCCCCCCCCCCCCCCCCCCCCAAAACGGGTGGGGAAGCTATAGGGAACGACTCCAGTCGAAATCCGGCGGCGATAGGCCCATTTTTGGCTGAGATACAGCCCTTTCTCGCCGACTTTTGACAGCTGGCCGCCATTTTGCAAAATCTTCAAACCCCAATAGCTCCTAAACTATTGGGCGTACAGAGTCGGGACTTCGACTGGGGGTACCCCTAGGGTCTACTCTAGCATTTTAGCACAAAAAAATCGCAAGATTTTTTGTGAAAAAACTATTGACGTGGGGACCTAGATCTAACTTGGGGAGACCTAACGAACCCAAACTCGGGTATTTTTGACTTAAAAACCCCCAAGTTGGAGCTATTCAAAGTTCTGTCGGCCGCCATCTTGGACTTTTTGTAAGGCCTGTATCTCAGGCCCTATTGAGTTTAGAGAGACCGGGTTTCCACTAGGGAAGCTCCTATCACTCCATTTACCGATTGGACCCCTTCAGGATCAAATCGGAGTTTCATGGTCAACCCCCCCATTTTTCCCCCCTATCCGATAGAGCTCGTGGAGGCAAGAAGATTAAGCCCAAGCGCAGTCCTCTAGCTGCAATATTGCGTGAGCAGTGAAGGTTGGAAGTTCGAGAAGTTTTATTTCGGCAAAACTTCGGAACCCGCTGCTCGCTCAATAAGGCAGATAGGTAGGTCGTGTTTGGGGTTAAACAACTCGGCTCGACGAGACCTATCATCCTACCCCCTTTCCACCCCTCTATCCCCACCCCCATTTTTTTTTTTAACCTTACCTAATTCACTTACCTGTGCTCCAATCTCCTCGTTCTTGGTGTCATCGGGTTCCTCGCGTTGCGGCGGACTCGTTGGCACTGCTGGAACGCTCCCTGCTCCTCTCCTCTCCCCTCTGTGGACCTGTAACAAAAAAGTAAAATTAGAAACTGTAAATAAAAATTATTGTAGAAGGTAAAGTACTTACCTTTCGACATTGTAGTTGGCCAGCCGACGCAACCTGTAAATATATAAAAATATTAGTTATTAAGTGACTGTAGTATTAATACTATTGTAAAATAAGACTTGTTTTAGACCATTGACTGGCTCAATATATATTATACTTTTATTTTTACATTTTGACCCTTCGATTTGGCGTTTTTGCGCGAATCGATTAGTATAGGACTCATATATAGTAACACATATATTAGTATACACACCACCTTTTGACAAGATGTTTAGGACACCAGCAAAGGCGAAGCAGCCAGAGGCAATAAACTTCGAGGATGTGGAGTTTGAAAGCAGCCCATCCTTTTCATCCCTTAGCCCTAGCCCACTAACATCTAGGCCAGCACAACAAAAGAAGAAGGTGGTATCCTCGAAATTCTCCCCGCCCCCCAAGAAGAATATCCATGCAGTCGCTGGCCCCAGCAAGGACCCGGCGAACAAAACTTATACCAAGCGAACGCCACCAAAGGAGACACAGAAAGTGGCAGTTAGAGATAAGAGAGAGGACAGAATGTTTGAGGCCAGGGAATGCTTGGAAAAATTCAATGAGCACCTGTCAAATTCGAAGAATTTGAAAACCGAGATTAAGCAGGGTGTATCATACGCGACGAAGCGTATCTTCACCCTGCTGACTCAATGCAACAGGGATCTTGGGGACGCTCTAGAGGCATTAGCAGCCAAGACGGGGAAGGACCCGGGTAAGACGGAGAAGAAGGAAACTAAGGACGCGCAAACACAAGTCGCGATGCAGGATCCTACGCAGAGCAGACCCTCTATGGAAAGAGAGGATAGGGAAGAGCTCAGTAGGAAATGGGACATCCTCGCTGAGCGTATGGAGGAGCACTCCAAACTCTTGAAGAAGAACCTGGAGAGTACGAATAACCTCGAGCAGGTTATTCTTAAGCACAGGGAGAGTGTGAGTGAGGAGTGCGGGCCGCCGAAGATGAGCTACGCAAGGGCAGTGTCTGAAGGGTCTGGGGCTAGGCTCCAAACTTACAGGACACTGCACTCAGTGGCGATAACCTCAGAGTCAGGGGACAGTACTGCCGATGAAACCCTCAAAGGCATTAGAGTGGCGCTTAACGCCAAAGAAGGGGGGGTAGAGGTGGAGAAAGTCAGGAAGGCAAAGGACGGCAAGGTTATCGTCAGCTGTAGGACAGTGGAGGAACGCGAAAAGCTCAAGGCCAAATTAAAGAAGGAAAGGGCGGACTTAGTGGCAGAAGACATCACCAACAAGAGACCTATGGTGATGGTAACGGGTGTCCTCAAGGCGCATACGGACGACGACCTTCACAAAGCCCTCAGAAACCAGAATCAGGCGGTATTTGAGGGCCTTGGGGAGGGAGACGACCTTATGGAAATCGCCTACAAGATCCGAGGACGAAACCCGAATACCCACAGAGTGGTATTCAAAGTGTCACCGGCCCTATGGAAGAGGCTTACAGAAGCAGGCACAGTTAGGATTGACCTGCAAAACCTGCATGTAACAGATAGGTCGCCATTGACGCAGTGCACCATCTGCCTGGGCTTCGGGCATGGCAAAAAGCTATGCACGGAGACCCAGGTGATGTGTAGCCACTGCAGTGGCCCCCACACCAGGAACGAGTGTGAGGAGTATGCGGTGGGTGCGCCACCGAAATGTAAGAACTGCGTCAAAGAAAAAAGGGCAGAGGCAGGACATAACGCGTTCAGCGAGGACTGCCCAGTAAGGAAAAGATGGGACGCGATAGTGCGCACGACCGTGGCCTACTACTAAAACAGCGACCGGGGACAACAAAATAGCAATGGACCGGAAGCCGCACATCGTTGGATACAACAACTAGACACCTGACAGTATAGCAGTGACACTGAAAAGACAACGAGAGCGGCCTACGGTCCCACTATTCTGTTTGAAACCGGAAGCAACGTTAGATAGTAGGCAACGCTCCGGGGTGGGAAACCACACCACACCAACACCAATGGCGATCAAACGGAATCCGGGCAACAGCAACACACAACACACATAGCAAACGACAAAGACAACAACAGCATAAAACACCAACACAGCAACACAAACACATACAAACACATGCCAACACAAACAAACATGCACCAAACTTGGCATAAAAAACAAACATGCAATCACAACGCCAACGACATCTCAAATTAAACCAACTACTTTTAGTGTAAAAGTAGCTAGTTTACGTAACACAATAGCAAGCACAACGCACACAGCACTAAAAGACAGTCTGACACACAACATGCACATAAAACACGATATAACAAAAGTACTCACCATATCACCATACGCAGTTGCCCGGAATAGGTAGATAAATCTGAAAAAGAAAATAAAAGTTAGCATAAAAGTAAAGAAAGTAGATATATATTGACCAGCAACAAAATTTAGTAATATATAAGAGTGTAAATATGACACTGTAGTCATATACTTTAGTATATACACTGACAGCGTCAGGGTAAATAGCAACATAAGAATATATATAATATAATAAAATAGTATAATTAAGCTACCTTTAAGAACTTGTGTACATCATAAAGAATTAGATATAAGAAGCTATAATAATTGAAAGATAGGTTTTAGGCTACTTAGAATTGAATTAACGATATAAATTTGTATAACCTTAGAGTCAACGAAATTGGAAACAAAATTGTATAAAATCATAAATACTTAGAACTTAGAAACCTATGAATAGCTAAAAAATATAAAAAGAAAAGAGTACCTCCGTCATGCCACAAGATGGAGACAAACCGGGTCTACAAAAAAAAAAAAAAAAACACTATTGATGGCCTCTGTGGTTGAGCGGGCTAAGCCTTTGCGGCGTACCTCACTGCAACGCAGAGGTTCCGGGTTCGATTCCTGGTATAGTAAATTTCGGAAACGTATTTTGTCCGTTATTTACTATGGTCTGGGTGTATGGGATCGGCCCCAGAGTAGTCCGTTGTATATTACCCATAACACAAGCGTAACTTGCTTAATTTGGGGATATACGATGTGTGTTTGTCTGCCGATTATTATTATTATTATTATTATGTCAAGTTTCATTAAAATCCGTACAATAGTTTTCACGTGATTCTCTAATAGACAAAGATAGATAAATAAATATCCAGTGGAACTTATTTTGAATAAAAACTTTTGAATTTGAATTGGAATCTGCATCAGAATCTGAATTTGAATTCCCCGCCCTCATATTTTTCTCATTTTAAAATCAATTGTACAAACTCGAACCATCTACAAATTTATTGTTCTTATAGACAGATAAAAGACTGTAAAAGAAATACTTATTCCTAGAAATTATTCTCTAGAGCTTCTGATAACTAGACACAAAAAGATATTAAAACATAGTTGAAGATTGCAGTAATGATCTGCAGCGAGGAAGGATCGCTTTGAAAATTGTTTTGTTTTCCTTTCGGTTCGTAGCTACTAAAGGACGACTTAGTACCGGAGATGAAATACGAAGAAGCGCTTATCTCGTTTGCCCCGGAAACGTATCACCGGAATCAAGGTTTGCCGATATACTTGTAAAGCTAAAATTGTCTGCTCAAACGCATGTTGCTGAAATTTGTTTCATTCGTGAATACAATATTTAAACTTTCGTAGAGGTCCCGGCAAATGTTGTCCTGTCTTGAAAAATAAAAATCTAGGACCCTATACCAGCGCCACCTACGACTTCCAATTGCGAGTCTGAACAATCCGGAGGCCCGCTCAAACACACAAATAAATTCATCAAAATCGCTGGTCGTTCTCAAGTTATATGCGTACATACATTTCTACGATTCAATTTTAGTTATATAGACAAATTTATGACGTAGGTCAGTAGCCGCCACATCGTAATTTCAGAAATGTCTTTTTTGTAATTCTATTTTTCTAAAATGACTACAGTTCGCTAAAAAGAATTTCAATATGTATAATGTATATACAAGTAGATCGTTATTTACCAACGATTTTTACGTCACGATCCACAAAAAAACAAAAAAGTTAAGCAAAAAGTCTCGCGATCCCTTCACTACGAAATTATATTTAAAAATTCATTGACCGATTACTTATGCATTTGATTTGTTTAAAGGTCTATTTTTTTAATAGACTACGACCCTTTTAATAACAAACACCACCTCCACAAGGATCGCAACCCCAGAATTGACAAACGATGATGTAGATATTAAATTGGAGATTCGAAATTTAAAAATATTTTCCAAATAATTTGTTTGTACTTTGTTTTATATTTTTTAAGTCGGTAGGGCTTCATCTGCGATAATGTTACAGATATAGGCTATTTCACGCAGATAAGGCAATGGGATTGATACGTTATTTGCGATGCGGCATAGTTAATGACATTAAATATTGACAGATAACGTATGTATATTATATATACACTACACTCTTTAAACAAAACTCATTCTGCCACAGTCAATATGTCTAACACTATTGCAGGTGCGGCCGCAGCATAAGAAATAATAGGTGAATAAAAAATACCACAAAGTAATTTTTTTCACACATAAACTAGATCATTGATGGTCTAGGTACAAGTTCTCCTTGGTTGATTGTCGGTTAATTCTTCTCGCTCCGTTGAAGGCTGTACAATGCAATAAATTCTTGGTATTCATAAAAGGCAACCATGCGAAAGTGCTCTGATAAAAAGGAGATGACACGCCTCCTCAAACATTTTTTCTATTCACAAAACAATGCTTAAGGCGCTCATAGTGGTATTCATCACGACATTGATAGATATACGAATATATCTGTTTGATACGCTTTTATTTACATTTAGCACTGTACCTTTTTGCGCTTGTTCCAAAAACTTTTGTATCTTCACAACTAATATTTTTGTTTTATTGCCCGGAGTAGGCGAACAGGCAATAAAACAAAAATGTAGTAGCTCTCGTAGTCCAACTCACAGAAAGTAGATATCGTCGCCTACGTTCGTTTTCGACACCAGATATTTTGCCAACCAGTTGCTTGTTTCGTAGAAATATTATATGATGACGCCTGTCTTAGGCCCGATTTTACAATCATCAGATAAAAGTTACCAGTGGAATAAATTACAACCTGGTCGAATTTAAAAGTAAAACAATTGGACTGTTTTATTGGTGCAACTATCGTTTTTAAATTTTCCATCTTGTATTTTATTGGATGAATAACTTTTATTTGGTGATTAAAAAATCGGTCTATATACAATCTAACTTAAACCGGGGATGTTAAACCAACATGCGAGTTTTTTTTATACAAAGTCAATCAAGTGCTTTGTCAATCTACTAACGATGGATAGGTTATAACAATGAAATTGTAGCTATAATAAACAAAACTACCTTTTAATGTTGTCACAGCAAGAGACGTCAAGACCGAGCAAAGAGAAAATTAAAATAGATATGCGGATGCTTCGAACACAAATGATGATTCCTAAAATAAATAACGTTATATTATTATGTGGACGATTTAAAAAAGAAGATATTTCATTTTATCATCATTGTAGCTTAGTAGCTAATGCATGTGCCTCTCATTCGACATGTATTCTAAACCTGGCTGGGAAGGACACATCGCTTAGGCAATTTTTCTGACAATGTCTATACTGTATTTTCTTAAGATTTCGTGATTTGTATACATAATAAAACTACGTTTTAATAGGTTTTAATCGCAGTAATTTACTTCATTTTTATTATTCCGACATGTCGGCAACTTTTCAGTGGCCGTAATTACGGAGGACAAAAATGTCAAGTGTCAATGAGTATTGTTAAAGTTTTATTTAGCCTATACTGTCAACTTGTTCCTTTTAATTATTTAGTTTTAATTTTGTTTATGGTTATTATTTACTCTATGGGAGTCAATATCGTAAGAACGTGGTAATTGTAACAATAATGTCGATATTGTTAAAATTACCACGGTATTACGATGAAGGAAAAAATTGTGATGAAAACACAATTGCACATCACAATTAATGTGTGAAACTTGCTAACCCGTTTGAGTTAAGTATTCCGGACACATTGTACGTTCCGCTAAAACTCAGGAAATCCGGGCTTATCAGTGACACTTCTATATCTATAATTATATTATAAACAGGAAAGGTTATATTTTTGTATGATTGTAACGAATAAACCCAAAGAATGTTGCGTTATCCCTGAGTAACATAGGCTATATTTATTACTAGAAAAAGATAGGGATCAATACTAAAACTTCTACAATGTAACCCAAGGTGTAAAAAATTAGCCATAAACGACCCGTGCGAATCCCGGACGGGCCTCTAGTAACTAATATTTTTACAACAAATATTTGGTCCTTGAAAAACAATAGTGTTTTGAAACTACGTTACAACTTGTCTAACATTTATCAAAAGCAAATATAACCAACAATATCCTTCTGCTGTGATGGTCGGCATTTTTGTAAGCCGAAAGCTCGCTCCAATTTTATTTTCACGCCTGCAACTCGCAGATACGATGAAACTTTCATCGGAGGCTTTCACTAGACGCGCGGGCGAAACATAAATTGTGGACGGACGCCGCTCCACCGTAGGCGTCGGCCGTCGTGTCTTTATTTTCAAAATACAACACATACGAGTATTTCGGAACAATCCTGTTCATCTTCCTGTACGAAAAATGAACGCAGTTTTCGCGCCACTGTATTTATGCCTGTTGTAAACTAACAAATCTCTGTAATATCCATCCTAAAATAGAAGTTTGCGTTGGAGGAATTTTTACATAAATGTTGACTTAAATCTCCAGAAATTTAAACGAAATATATATACAAATATTATAAAGTTTAATTAGGGCTTTTCCAGCTGTTTCTTCGTTATCTTCCCTATCCTAAGGGAACTTTCGCTTTTGCAAAATAAGATGTGAAAGTATATTCATCGACATTATTCATTACCCAAATTTAATGTTTGTCTTCAATTTCATTACTTCATATCTATCTAAGGCTATGAAGACGACTCTAAGAACTAACAAACTCACTTTCATATTTATAAATACTATAGATTTCGCATGTCATTAAAAGATGAATCCCAGTGTCATATTTTAAACTATTTCTGAAATAGCAAACACGACTTGGATACTGGTAACCTGCTACTCGTTGGCACAATAAAATGTAATTTATCTATCCATTAATTATTTATTAAATTCTCTGAGTATCATAAATTGCTAACGGTTAACATAAACGAACCCTGATAGATCCTAAAAAAATATATCATAAATACTTCCTTACTTGATAAAGGTATAAAAATCGCTCCACTAATTTTGTGGTCTACCCACTTTTCTGTGTGAGGCGACGGCCAACACGAAGCTAAGAAAAAACTGTCATTTTGAACCCTGATCAGTCGACGTTTGCTACCGCAATATTACACCGCGCGTTACGACTTTTTATATAATTCAGATATCAGACTTTGATTAATTGGCCGTGCTTTATCTGCATACCTTGCGAAAAGTTTGATAATGTGATGTGGCACTGGTGGCGTGCGCTGTTCTTCTGCGAGCTGCAGCCTAATCCGTCCCAGGAAGAGATGTATTTCAAGGTTTGTAGAACTTTTAATTTTCTGGTGCAAGAATCAAGGACAGATATCTGTCCCAATAAAGTTCATTATTTGAACCAGTATAATTTCCCAAGAGGCACACCCACTCGTGGACCATTCAGCGCCCCACTCTTTCCATATATATATAGATAGGTTTTATTTAAAAGTTTTAATACGTTGAAAATTGCCATTTAATAGTGCCACATCAACTAAAAATAACAGTACTAAAACAGCAATTTATCTGCGTCAATTCTACCAGCAATATAGAATCTAATGGCCAATAAAATTGAGAGATATCATCTTTCCCAAATATAGCGTGAAGTCTCACTGTTGACCAATGTAACGTTTGCTTAGGAAACATTGAAGAACATTTTTAGTTTTTCCTTATCTGTGTTTTATCTATTTATTTGCAATTTAAACATGAAAACATACTTATCATCCAAAATGTTGATACTATCTAGCTAAAGAATCTTCTTCAGGCTTCTATGTACCTACTTCGATAAACCAAAGCAATATTGATACTAGTAGGAAGTGAAGGATGCAATATGTAGTTAAAGTCATTTTTGACCAGTTGATATATCCAAGATAAATCAAGCAACACTACATTTTTTCCACAATGTCAGACATATCTTCTTTATATTTATTATAATATTTCTTTTGTTCGTGTGTATTTCACTGAACTCCTTAACGGTTGGATTGCTTTTGATGAAATTTTTGTATACGTTCAAAAAGGTCCCGGATAGTTTAAATTTATAATTGAACCCGGTATTGGTATCATTTCGTCGATTTGTGGATTTAAACTACCAAGGGCCCCATTCATCGTTTATTTGAATGGGGCCCTTGGTAGTTTAAATCCACAATTGGACCCAGTAGGTGGTGCTGCCATTTGAACCTAGTGTATAATTTTTCAGAATTCACTATCTGACGGGCCAGCTAGCTTTCCATTAAAACTTAAATAGAAACATAAATATAGGATCGGTTTAAAATATAACGGCACTGAGCTTCTTTGCATTTTTTTTATTTAGGCGCACTATAATCTATTCCGAAGCGTTGTTTTAACTAGGCCCAAATCTTTAAGGCCCGGTCTATATACCTGGTCCCGGTATCTTACCGAACGTTCGTTTGCCTTACTATCGCTTAAAATTTGACATAAGCTCTATACAAGTAATGTCAAAATTCAAGCGATAATAAGTCAAGTGAATGTAAATAGTAAGATATAAGAACCAGCCATGAGGGACTCCTAATTTTGATTAGCTCACAAAGAATGTTATATGAATGGTTCTAAGAACATCGTATAGTAGATGAGACGCTGAACATCAATCTTTACCCATGTGATAATTAGATGAGGCATTATTTTTTATCAGATTATATTGGTTTATAATAAACACGTGTATAATAGCCTGCCAATCGAAAAGTGTTTATGGCTATTTTTAATTAAATTAATTTGAATTAGTTTTTTTTCATAACCTTCACTCTTTTGATAACTGAACACTGGTAGTTTTTAACATGGAAAATATGCCTTACTAGGCTTGCCTACTTATTTCTATTCATGGATAAATTAATTTATGTAACTACACCGTTCTGTTAACCAGTAAAAATTGTTATCATAACGAAGATAATTTAAGATAATTAAACTTACAGGCATGCCTGCAAAAAACCGTTCATGGAATATTATTGCAATATTTTGAAGACTTCAAAAATGGCTATGAATATTTGGCTATGAACGATTGGCTAGCTATCATAGGCGTGTTTACAAATCAATATAATTTGATAAAAATAATAATTTAAAAAACTAAAAAATACGCTTTTTAGAAAATTCAACTAAAAAATAGAAAATAAATTTTAATAAATTTGAATTAAAAATAGTGTAAGGAAAAATCATTTTATTGTAATAAAAAAGCGTGGCGTGCATGGTATCAATAGTTTGAAAAGCACTCCACGTTTTTTTTACAATAAAATAATTTTTTCCTACATTATTTTTAATTCAAATTTATTAAAATTTATTTTCTATTTTTTAGTTGGATTTTCTAAAAAGCGTATTTTTTAGTTTTTTTAAACTATTATTTATTTTTCATTTTTTAGTGATTATTTAGTGATTTAATTCCCTTCTTCGTGGAAACTGAAAAAAGAATTAAATACACTCTTATGATAAAATGGAACGTTATGTAAAAATAAGCTTTTTAAAAAGGTTTTTAAATACAAGCTTTTGAGAACCTGCATATCATGTAGCAGCAGATTGCTAGCCAAGACAAGTAAAACGTGCCCAAACACGACGGGTCTCTCTTGTTTAGCACAGGAGTTCCTATGGCCACCTTCCGACTCCATCATCAGATCAGCTCCATGGTACCATATTATTGCATTGTCACGCGATATACACATACGTGCAAAATTTCAGCTCAATCGGAAACCGGGAAGTCGATCAAATTAACTTGAAAGATTCCGTTACATACTAACATACATACATACTAACATACGTATGAAGCTAATAAAAGCGTATTTAAAAATGTCTTATTTGGTTATCAGATGCATGAAAGTCGATCTTCAGTGTCTCTTAGACTAGAATTATAATAAGAAAACAAATGAAAAATGTATAATAATGCCCCCTTCTGTAGACAATGTATTGTTACGAGTATATACAGAATCCCAGGATGTCTTATTAGAGTTATGGGCCTCGAAGCGAACGGTAAGTGCCTTAAGGTGATGCCGCGTCGTGAACGCCAACCGTCTCCCCTGTGTTATCATATTTATGGAGTATGTTCTGAAAATTTCTCGTGTCATTTCTACTAGAGAGATTTTTGAGGCAGCGCACTTGTATTTATTGAGAGTGGTTGCGTACCCTGCAGATTTTTTTCTCAAAAATATTTTTTTTCTTGTACTAGTTATTAAAATTTAAATATGAATAATGATATACTATTTTTTGTCTTTCTATTTGACAGTTTTATGTCCTCAATAAGCTATATGAAAATCCAAAAAAAAAAATTACTATGATTTTTTAAAAAGTATTTCGAATACAAATTATCCGTTATATTTTTATAAAAGAATATCTGTGCCCGCTACACCGCCTGTGTGGGATTTGTTACAACGAGTATTTGTATTCATAATCCTTTGAACTCTCGTATATGACATACCTATTGAAAAGAATACACACGAAAATTAATTGTTTGTACCTCTAAAGATTTCATTGAACCCCTTAGTTAAGTCTTTTTGAAACAAACCTTGAACATTTTCATTACACAAAAATTTTAACGATACAGTAAAAGGTAAAGATTTCGTATAAATAACATTTATAGGTACCTAAGAATACTTAAATATCATTTATTTTGATGTCACTTTATCACAGACAGATAGTTCTGTGATATTATACTATTTCCATTTCTTTATTTTCTCGATGATAGTTCTAATTTGATAGTTGTAGTGTTGTGACCAAATAAGTAATGATATCGATCGCATATGTTTATTATGTTTAAACAAAGACAAATACAACAAAAACATTCGAATATATTTTTTCAAGCTGGGAACACTCAATGGCCCACCGCCATTTTGTGTTTGTTTTAATCTGTCACTATAGTTTCAATGTCACTAGTATAATTATGTTCAAAACACGTTCGAACATTTGAGTCAAACAAAGGTGACCACTTGATGTTAATTGATACTCTTGTGATAGAAGGTCTGATTTATATGATCTTCTATCGGTGATCTATTCGGTGAGAACGATATCAATGACGCCCTTATGTCTATATCTCTATATTATCTATCGTATTTGCCGAATCCGTACCGACTAGTTTGAGGACTCCCTATAAGAAGATTGGGGTGTTTTAAAACGTTAACCTTATCCATGCAGGGCAGGAACGGAGAAAGAATATAATTACCTGCGGCCGGGCGGCCTGTCATAAGGCGACAAAATAACCCACAGCGCCAGTTGGTAGGGTGTTTGCCCGTCGAGATGGCTACCACCCCTGGGCCAGAATATTCCGCCATAACAACCTTGATTTGTATTCCGGCATTAGTGACCAGGTTCCAGTCTCCCTTTGGAGAGCGGCAGCACATTGGTAGCTCCTTTGGTGTTACAAATGTACGTCGTGGGCCGTCTGCCAGTTTGCTGAACTCATACAAAAAAAACGGGGTTTCTATATCTTACTATCTATTATTTAGCTTTACTATTCAAAGATTTTTGGAATCCCACGTAGCTTCACCGCTTAACCCCGGTAGTGGGGTGTGTATGATTTACATTCAATCACGGGAGCAAAAAGGCTTATTTATACGCAACTTGCAGATTGTTTTATATTGGCTTTTAATATTTACACAACGTATAATATTAATTAAACTTTTAATTCACTCAGAGAAGCTTTTACGCGTCACACCAGAGTACGACTCTCGTGAGATCCGTTCCGCCGCCAGTATATTAACGCGGACAATTTATGTTTCATGGGAGTCGCCTATGAAAATTTTACGGCATTTGTTAACTGTAGCGCTGAAAAATGTCAATAAAGATTTCGTCATTTTCGCACTCATCTGTTCAAAGTTTATATTATGTTTATATATTAATTTTTAAGGAAATCCCCTTTACTGAAATGTACCATCGCGTGATTGTATTAATAATACGTAAATGACTTTCGATTGTCCATGTATTAATAAATTTCTACATTCTCTACCCAATTTAGGTAATTGGGGACTTTCCATAGAATATAATAGAACAATTTATTACTATAAATGTACTGTGAACATAGGGGATTTTTGTGTAAATGTTTGAATACATTTTGCTTTATTAGGCGTGCAATGTTCACATCTTATCCCTAAAACTAAATTGAACCTGATTTACAATAATAATTAAATAAATTCCATGTCATAATAATATCACATGTCAAGCAAAGCATTAATTAAAAAATAATACATTAATAATAATCAGAATTTATCATTTAAATAATCCTCGAATTCATAATAGGATTTCATTACCAAAAGTCTTTAGTTTCTTAAATAATATGAATTTTTCTCTCTTTATATTGTCAAGTAATTGTGTAATGTTGGTGCCATACATATTTACACTTTTTTTGACTTAGTGTTGTTTTGTAGCTATGAATGTAAAGCCTGTCATTATCGCGTCTATTGCCTTTTATAATCTAATCTATGCTTAGAAGAAATATTATATTATGTATTAATATTTCTAAGAAATAAACTCATTTACGAGATAAACGAGATGAGAACTTGTAACATAGTATTTAAAAACTCTTGATACAGAATAGTGTAGTAAACTTGTGTGTGTGTATGTGTGCACGCGCGCATGGTAGCGCATGCGTTTGATAGCGCCTATGCGCGTGTTGTGTTAGTCATGGGATAAAATAAAACGCAAAAAAAAATACAGTTGGTCGTGTAATGTATTCATATAATACAGTTAAATTGTTTCAATTCTAAATTCAGTCACGTTATATTTTATTCGACTGATAACTTTTATCTGATAATTTAAAAAAAATCCCTAAATGGATGCAGATTATTTTGTAATAGTTCGTTAAGTTGAGACATCAAATAAAAATACTGAAATTTTGCACGCATATGTATATCGCATGACAATGCAATAATATGGTACCATGGATCTGATCTGATGATGGAGTCGGAAGGTGGCCATAGGAACTCCTGTACTAAACAACATAGACCCGTGATATTTGGGCTCGTTTTACTTGTCTTGGCTAGCACTCTGCTGCTACATGATATCCAGGATCTCGAAAGCCTGTATTTAAAAACCTATTTAAAAAATCTTTTTATTATCCTTTTATGGAAAGACTATTGGACTATTGGTGGTATAGTTTGCGATATAAAATGAAGTAAATTTTCCGGGGGAAAATACATAAAAAATTAATACAATGTAACGTCTACCGCCTGCTCTTTAAACAAGAGATACGTACTAGAGGTTGACCAGCGGCGTGGCCGCGGGGTAAACTCTAATATCACAATAAGTACTCGATTTCCCTTGAGAGTATTATATAAGTTCTATCACCTTAAAATTTTCCCGAATTCTCCACCTATGTAATTGATCGAAAATTGGAGTGAGACACACTTTGCGTAGAGGCATTTTAATATTCTCTATATCGTTTTATTTAAGCATAATATGAACTGCCAAAGCAAATACCGCGCTTTATCTCCAGAGCTTTAGGATCAAAGGTGACTAACAGCTTTATCTACAAACACAGGCTACTGGGTTACATGAAACAATACCATATTTTAATTAGCCCGCTGAAGTAAGTATTTGTTTTCGCACTTAATAACATTATCCAAGTGACAAAATAAACCCCTTAAAGGTCCGCTTCCTGTGGATACAAACACGATTTTCTTCTTAAGATTAAATATTGCAATTTTCTAAAGTCGACTAAATTAAAATTTTAACTGCTTATAGATAGATTAAAATTAAATTAAATTTTCAAAACAATGTATTCGTTGAGTTATTAGTGAAAGTATTAAATGACAAAAAATGTTTGAGCAAGTACAATTTTAGTTTTAATATAAAGTAATAAACTTTTAAAAGGTTATTCATGCATGTTCTATGAAATACCGTTTCAACTATCCAAACGGTTCCACAAAATATACAGAGTATCTATTTACTAAAAAATATTGAAACAAGCATAGGCACGTAACTGCTTTACTATCATAGTATTTTGCATACTCTTTTTGGCTTGTCCCTCCTGATGTTGTTGTTGTCGGCCTGTGTTAGCTGCTGTATAAAATCTCATAACTTTTATTATTCTCAAATGTCTATGTACCAATTTCTATAACCACTAAACCTACACTTCACTTAAAATTACATCTCGATAAAGTAGTGGTGGGTAGTTGACTGCAGGAATCCGCTTATCTTAATAGTTTTCCAAGGAAACGACAGTAAGAAATTGATATATATAAGCCTCTCTATTTCGAACTATTCATATAAAATGCGTTAAGAGCATTATTCTTCTTCTTGTTAAACATGACTGCACGATCTGTATATCTTGCCAATCTCTTCAATTAACAGTAATACCGAATCCATGTACAGTTGTATACTCCAACCTCACCCAATTTGTATTTAATTGACGCAAAAGAACAGATTTCTTGTGGCTACTCGAAAAGTCAGATATTATATAACTACCTTACAAGAACATTCTCTACAGTTACATGTGAGGAAAGTTCGATTTCTTGCTAACTCTTGTATTCCATCTTAGATTATATAAACGTCTAAGTAATGCGTGAATTGCATAAAAACGGCCATAAAAAGTGCACTAAATTTGGTGCACTTGCTCCCCACACATGTTGTCGTTTCGACTACTTTACTGGGTAGAGCTCTCGCAAAAAAAATCATTATGCCGTCCTGCGCTATTAAAATGTGTCGGAACTATTTTCAAAGAAGAAAGGATAAGGATAATATGTCATTTCATCGGTACGTTTAACACTTTTCTCATGATTTCTTTGTGAAAACATGAAATTTAATTTCGATAAATCGAATTGATTGATGTTGTCAGATGATAATGGAAGTTAGTTTCCAAATTTTGGGGCAGTATTGCTATGATTTTTGAAATGAAAATTCTTTAGAATAATTGTGACTCGATGAAATGAAAAAGCGACACTAAAAAGAGATAAACATATAAATCTATAGGACTAAGCCTGCGAGAGAATGAGATAGAATACATTATATTTAATCATTTAAACAGTATGCTCATACAGATAGAGTTGGAAATGTTTCGGAAAATATGCTATGTATATAATAATAATATGTAAACATGTAATTATGTCGCCATTTTTTTTGAATAAAGTCTTTTTCTATGTTTCTTTCTTTTGAAGTTTTATGATAATACTTCGTATTTCGTGTTTTAAAGCTTAAATATATTATAACGATATTATATATGAAATGTAAGGTCACGAAATTTAGAATACCTCCCAAACCTTATCACACTTTGTTTCACTTCAATTGCTTGTTAAGGGCGCACACACACATTTTTTTTTTTCATTTGGATTACACTTAACGCGCACTATCCAGTATGAACCCGAATCATTCCAAGTCCATTATTACAAATGTTTTCACTGACTTTTAGCTTGGGCTAATCTTTGCGGAATAACTAGTCTAATAACCTTTGTCAACTTGTGTAAATACAAAAATAATTTTCCATTACAAACAGTTCTTTTATAATTATTACATTAGTATTGGTACACAGACTTATAAATACTAAAATCTGTACAGACATTTTAATATAAATTAAAATGACTATTACATTATACTAAAAGTCATTTGTGTATGTAGTTTATTATCTATGGCTTGTTCAAAGATACACAATGTTTGTTGGTAATACTTAAAATATTAAAAAAACTTTAAAACTCTGCGTAATATTCAAATTACACATAAAGCGATTAAATCATAATGATCATTTAAACTATTCACTTACATAAAAAATATTTAATTATAAAAAATAGGGTAATATCTTTTAGCTGATATCCCCAAAACACGCACACATTGATAGTTTTTGGAGAGTGAATATAGCCACGCTTCGCGTTTTCGATGCTGTTTTTCGCGGTGTTGTTTGTTAGCAATGCTTTCTCTAAACATGTTATATCTCAATGTATTCCATTAGGATAAAATATATCTATGCACTATCTTTAACGGATTTTTGTCCACATTTCATGAAAATCTTCATGTACGAGATGCAAAGCAGTTTCTGCTTCTACTTTCACATTTATTGGCAATCATATAAATTGAGTTTATTATGAATATTAATTCTTTTATGCGTGTGTATATCACTGCAGTCCTAAATCGTTGGACCGATTGTAATAATTTTTGTGTGGTTTGAGTGCGCCCCGGGACGGTTTAAATTCACAATTGGACCCAGTAGATGGCGCAGAAGTCAGGTTCTAAGTTTTTTAGAGTAGAACAACATTTGCCAAGCACGCTAGTTCTTTATAAATATTAGACTTATAATCAACTTAATCTCTAAACCATTCGGTGAAATATGAAATTCAACAAAACATTGGTAAAATTAAAGGTACTCACCAAACACGCGCACGTAAAAAATAGAAAATCATCGTTGGCAGTAAAAATCGCATTAACCGGACAAATAGCGATAAAGCACGTAATTTAGATAGGGGAATGGATACCAAATATAAATAAATCTCGCGGCCGTAATAAATAACATTGACCATAGACGGACACTGTATAAGTAGGACATAACTATATGGTATAAATATATTCCATATTATGACCCAATGGCTTTATATTTTTATTGCATGGAGAAATAGTCAAACCAGGTGCCCCAACTGTGGCGAAGGTGATATAGCATTATAATTTAAAAAACATAAATAGTGGTTATTAAGATTATGCGAAGTGAAGAAGAAGCATAATGATTCCGAAACTTCGAAATAAATGCTTCGAATGCAACCAAAGATGGTAGAAGGCTAATGAGTGGTTATGAAAAATATACGAATGTTAAAATTACCTTATAAGAAAGTGCTGAACTTGAAGATACAGAAGATGCCACATTTTCTGTAACATAATTCTCGCGAACCGCTGTCATAGCACTGAACCTTTGAAGAGCATAAAGAACGCTATCTCCTAATGGGCAGCCCCAGGCTACATATTTGTTATATCTTATCACATATGTTACATAATTTTTAATAAATAAATACATACATTTTGAATGTCTAATAGCTCTAGCTGCAATATGAAGTACGCAATAATAGGTATACGTATTTATTTAAATAATTAAATGTCGGTAATAGTTTATGAATGTTCTCACACCTTAATTCTATACCTACTATTGCACTATGTAGGCATGTTGTATTTAAATAACAAACATAATTAGGTATGAAAGTATCATATTGTGAAGATAGATATTCAGATATGTATGTACGCTATGCCTTAAGCTCATAAAATATATGACGATGACTCAAATTCTAGAAATGACTACTAGGTATATATACTTTTAGACTCCCGCGTATATATGCGTAACCTATAATGATAATCGATAAGACAAATGTGTTTCGTGCCTGTAAGATTTACTGCATTTGAAAATACTGTTTAATTTGGATGTAATAAAACACGCATATGTGGGAAAAGGGAGAAACATTAAAATTTCCAGTTGGATCGAAAATATTAAAACTATTTTAAATAGAATGAATTTGTGTCGGTGTTATAAAGCAAAACGTATAATCTCTAGAGCAAAACGATAAATCTAAAATACTACTATATTATACGTGTATGTTTACTTTTGAAGTTTTACATTTTTAATGTTCAACATGACCTAAAATGTATTTAAATGTTCTAATGAAATCTTTAATACACGACTGTTAGAATGTAAAGAGTGAAGTTCTAATGACATACACCAATGTTAACTATCAGTTGAACAATAAAAACTATAGAGACGAATTGAATATAATGAGACTAATAATATTTATAACAATCGGCCAAATCTGTTTGGGGTTGGCAGTAGGTATCCCAAAAACTACTGAATAAAACTAATTCAAACCAATTTTGTTCAAATGTATTTTTAAAGTCTTCCAGCCCTTAGTTCAATAGTTAAGAGTAATCTCCCTTTTCATCTTGAGTCAACCCTTTCCTTAGTTTAATGTTTGACATTCCTGCACAGCATGTTTTTTTTTCTAAAAACAGCCGATTTCATTTCTGGCTACGGTAATTAATTTTTCAAAAATCTACCTTTACTGCTTTACTTTTCATCAGAACCAGCACAGAGACTAAGTGTTTTTCGCTATTTCGTATAGGTTAGGATTTAACATTAAAGAATCACTTGAAAAATTCACTTGTATAAGTAGGTACACGAAATTTCGTATTATCAATATGAAAGAAAGAAAGAAGAAAGAAAATATTTATTTCTAAAAATGCGACACTTAGCAATCATTTACAGTAATTTTAAGTGTTTCAATATGAGGGCCACTCCATCGTTTTCAGTTTGCTTGTGGGGGTGGGAGCGTGCGGTGGCGGTGGTCCATATTCGGAATAGAATTCAGTATGGGGGCAGACTCGGCGCATCCAATTTTGCGTTTACATTATCTCTGTTGTTGCAGCCCATTCAGGCGCCTTCAATTTCCCAAGGCGGTTTCTGCACAAAATCCTATCCGAATATCGTTTTGTTGTAAGTGCGAAGTTTAATTACAGTATTGTACAACCCGCATCCTAGCCTTCGCCTATATCGAGCGATCAATAGGTAATTTTTACGCTGGCATTAGGGTTCCGATGCATATTATACCTTATAAATAGCCATCGAATGATGAAATAGGTACACATTACTTTGGAAGGAGCTGTGAAGTAACACTAATAGCACACAGTGTCTGTAAATATTGTGTCGTGTATAACATTTTGGAAAATATTGTTTGAATACTAAAAGGAGCAAAATGTTTACAAATTTTCGGGCAGTAAACTGCTAAAATAAGATAAGGACAATTCTATGTCCGAAATATAAGAGAGAGACTTTGAACCTTTAAAAATAATTTACAGAGAAATAAAAACTAAGTTTAAAAAAAACAAATTGGAAATAAATATGACATAAAACACTTTCATTTCATACATACATACATACCATACTCAATCATATTGTTCAACCGTTAATTTCAGTTTTCTTTAGGAGGTCCCGTTTCCGTATTGAATAAATATTTTGAAAAATGATTATTACTACTATTTATAATTAGGTCAGCATACAAGCCTTCTACATTGTGCCGAATTTTGTATTTCTAGCCTTAGTAGTGTCCGAAATAACCAGCTGTGGCACACAAAGAGACCATGAATTGTAACTTACCTTTAAATACCCGAACTGTAATGTTACTGCTACATCTGGGATAATTTTAGTGACCGATTCATGCACATGTAGCCATGGGTTTAATGCCTTATTTGTGATACGATATTGTTAATGACGTCAAACACTCATAGACAAAGTATGTATATCCACTAATGCAGGTAATCATTAACGGCGTTATTTATAACGCTATAAACAGGACGCATTGGGCGACAAAGATTATCCCAGATGAAGCAGGGGCATAAAAACAAGTTTTAAAAAAGACTACACATTAGGCTGCGCGCAAACGGGCCACCGACCACAGCCACCGGTGGCGGTTACGCGCCACCGGACGAGCAGTGACGGCGGCGGATAGCCGCCATCAGTCACACGTGTGCAGTGAATTCCGTGTGAACTGCTTTTAGCTAACCACTGGTGGCTCTGGTCGGTGGACCCTGTGCGCCAAGCCTTTGTTTTAAGATTATCATTCCCAGCATTCATAATTGACCTTACTCATAAACAGTTTCAATTGTACCAACGAATACTCACTCTTCTTCGTTGAAGACGGTTAAGGTTATTACATCACTAACTGGAACTGTAAAATCTGGAACATAACTAATTCAGAATTACAGGACTGTTATTAAATAAAACCAAGAATAAAAATCCAATAAGGATCATAATTTATTTAGAAAATGATATAATACACTTTACAATCGACCAAGTATATCAGCGCGGCCGGATTACCTACCATTTATTTTCCTGTGAATATAATAATAATACACCACAAGCAGACCAAATAGGTCACTTATTTAATAATATACAAATTATGTAATAATAATAATTTTATTCCGATGTATCCGGCCGCGCCAACGGTCGTCTTTGCACGGGGGCAACCTACACATACATTTTCATTGGTAATAATAATATACTAATGTTTATGTACAAAATTATTTACAAATCTTTTACAATAAAAACCTACATACACTGTCATTTTGCATAAAATAAGACACGTTGGGGTAATTACAAATATATAAATACATATTGATTTTTACATGAACCATGAATTGGAACAAAACACAGGCTTTCATATTACTGGCGTAAAATTACAAAATGACAGAAAATAATATTTGATCAAATACCGTGATAGAAGAATACTAGGAATCTAGGAATGACATTCGCCAAGAAGCGTAACTCTGAGAAGTACATGAGACCTAATGACTCGTCGGCAGTTTATTCCTCCGTTACTTTTTTATTATTTAAAACATACGTATTTTTAGACCTGTCAATAGTTTAAAAGAAACTTATTAAGGCATTGTATACTATAAAGATGTATACTAGTGTAACATAAATGAAAATATGTGTATGTATGTGAATATGTTTGACTGTGTATTTTGAATTCTATTTGATGTAATATTTTAATATTTGTATTAGGCAGTAATATTGTCCTGAAATAAATAAATAAAACTTTTGAGTGACTTGGTCCAAAAATATCTAAAAATTAAAACATGAAAAATCCAGACAAGATCGACCTATGGCACCATTTAGTCATGTATGATTTAGGAATCTTTCAGTGTTTCGTCTTTGTTAGTATTATTTTCCATGCCAACACTCATTCTTTAGTGCCCTATTATTTGAATCTAATTTTCTGAACAAATTAAAACTTGAGTATAACATCGCTAAAATTGAACGACGCGTTCATATATTTTACCGACCGTTTATTTGCCTGACTATCGGATAAAAGTTGGCATAAGCTCCATACAAGTCATGTCAAAATTCAACCGATGGTATGTCAATTGAATGAAAATAATAAGATACAGGAACCGGCCATTATACATCTGTCATATACATAGAATATGTATAAGACGATTTATGTATTAACCACACGTTGATTTTCATTCCGGAATACGTGCCTTAATGCAAAAATACATAAATGTCTTTAGCCGATATTAGGTTCATTGCGGTCTTTAAATTTGGTTGAATCGACCAAAGGGATCCATATGAATTTGAATCATTCAATCTCATTGAATACCATCGTGTGCTTTCAGTTGTGTTTTTCAACCAAATTGATTCAATTTCATTGTTCCGTCTAATATCAGAATTAGTACGCAAATCTAGGCCACACACTTGAAATGGGAAGGAAGGTGGAACTTTAATGCTTTGCGGTCTAATACAGATGTCTAGTAGACACGAGTATCTTCGCAACTTGTTCAAGTATTTTATGAGAAAAGTTCGCAGGTTTCAAAGTCAGTCGCCCAAGTTTTTGTATTGTCTTTAGTACACTAATGTTGGGTGTTTAAAGTTGAAATTGTCATTAAGGTGTTCGTAGTAAATTCCCTAATGAATAATTTACAAGAGTCAAAAATAGTAAATTTAGTCAAAAAGCTCACAGTATTTAGCTAATTTTAACCATTTCATAAGGACAACATTTAATGAATTAAAGTATTCAAGGATTAAAGGGTCAGACTTTCAGAAAACTCGTATAGATAATATAGTTATTTAGTTTTATATTACGCATTCAAAGTGCTGAAGTCACTTAAGTGCAATTACGGTATGAAAGAAGCGGTCAAATTATTTGATACTTTTGCCAACATTTAGAAAGTAAATCGGAAACTAAATGTATATGAATCGAAACCACACATGCCCCACTGCTGGGCTTGGGCCTTTCAATTAGAGGATAAGCGGAATACCCGCTGTGCTCATCTGAGTCAGCTTCCACACATCGATAATAGCGATATCTTCATTCATTCACAGCACTAGGAAAAGCGAAAATAGAGAACTGTACGAACCCGCCCAAACATGTCCAAGTTAACAATTAAAAACAGTCTAGTGAGGCTCCACCACAACATATGATGCGTCGTTAAAATGCGTCCATGAGAGATACGTTGGATACGAATATTCGAACCTATTTTCGAGGTGTATCTTTCATATGTTTGTTACTTTGAAGGTAGCCGATGTCGAACCATAGGTGTACAGTGAGCTGTCACCACGCCTATGCCTTGTCTAAATTACAGCCTGCTTGTAATGACTAACTCTATGAACTCCAAGATATACCTTTCATTGTTTTGTACCTTTTGTCACTGGGCCTTAGGCGACAAAGACCCAACCTAAAAATTAATCAGTAGCTCAGGGGTCATTGACCTAATGTCACTTATGATTTTATTTTAATTAACAAATGTATAAACAACATTCAATTCATTCAAAGAAAAATACGATATTCCATGGTAAGAATAGTTTACACCCCTGATGTCGATGTACTTGCAACACCCCTGAACATTTGTTTATAGACTGCAGTGACCACTTTCCATGAGGTACATTGCCTGCATGTTTGCTTGGTACAAGGGACCTGTGCAAATATCTTATGAAATGTTCAATTATTAAAATGTATCTGACATTATGAGACATTTTTATGGCTCCAAGAACAATAACACTAAGCGTGTAGATGGGAAGAAGAATAAGCGTGTTATATTACCATAAAATTAATTAGGCGGAAATTGACCATTGAGATTTATTACCTTAAAATAGAACCCATAATACATACATAATAAATTTCCATGCAAACAAGCTAACAAACACTCCACTTTGTTGTAACAAAAAACTAATTAATTAATTTACCACATCTACTTATCATATTCATATTCGTAACAGAATTGTTTAAGTCTCGGCATATAACTTGAACATGCAGAGAACACAAAATTAAAAATCTTAGGCTGTGTGGAGTTAGTGCCACAGTCAACCATCATTATATTCAAGTCACATGCTCAGTAATATCTATGATTACTTTATGGAGGTTAGAGATATGGAGTATCATTTTATATGGTCTGTCAAAAGACATCTATTAACTGACGTTTCAAAAAGAAACCACAATGATGGTAACTCTCGAGGTTATATGAAATTACTCAAGTATTCATATGAAAATTATATTGAAATATTTTGGTCATACAGCATGGGGTCACCCAGACAATATGGCG
This sequence comes from Dendrolimus kikuchii, assembly GCA_019925095.2. Lineage (NCBI taxonomy): Eukaryota > Metazoa > Arthropoda > Insecta > Lepidoptera > Lasiocampidae > Dendrolimus > Dendrolimus kikuchii. The sequence goes on from CM034389.1 coordinate 16,718,436, forward strand.
AGACCTGTGTTCATTCTGAAAGTCGAATGCAAGAGACCTTGTGATAGATCTCCCAATAGGTATATCATCCAAGTTGCTGACCATTGCTGACCCAATAGATGTACTGGCCAGTTGTTGATCAAATAGGTGTATTGACCCAGTTGTTGACTGTTGCTGCCCCTTAAAGTCTCAGTCTCTCAGAAAATGATGTATTGACAAAGCGAGCTGGACATGTCAATAATAGCCTTCCACCATATTCAAAATATCAATGCAAAAGAGCAACCATTCACTACCATCAAAGTCACGACTTAAAAGAATTCAGGTGAAACAAGAACATATCCAGGGCTTCATAACAAATGGGTGTATATGCAAAAATTCCATTTTTTGTTGTTTACTCAAATCTATGAATGTTACAATTTAGAAAGTCTTACCAGTATGCAAGTGTACCTAAATAGAAGGGTGTTCCAAATTTATAAATCAACTAGTTTTGTTTTATTCACAATTTTGTCCCATGTGTAAAACTGCACTTTTGTCTGTACACCTATTTATTATGAAGCCCTCAATATTCTTGTAAGAAGATATTCTTCATAAGAAGTGCATACATTTCTTATGCAAATGGTCATCATCATTGATTGATAAATTATTGTTTTTACAGGATTATTGTATTTTCAGGGTATTGTCATAAACAACTTTCTTTTATTGTTCTGCATATCTGGGATCAGTCCTGAAGTTGGAATAGCCTTGCTTAGCTTGGGAATACATGATGTGTATTTACCTGGTGATTAATTTTATGCATATATTTCTATAACTACACTACATCGTCCATATAATATAGAGATGACTGAACACAAAAATTATAGCATATCCCAGTTTTGTTTGTAGGTAACATACTTCAAGTTCATGTTACATTTTATACTCTTATTTATATGTTGAAATTGAGTAAAGTCAATTTATATCAATGCACATCACTATAGTGTATTGTCAGCACTATTATTCCCTTATATAAAGATGGCTTCCCTGTACTACTGTGTCCTTATAAAGAATTAATATATTTACCTATTAAAATATTTTTCAGAAGATATATATATTTTATTGATCCACTCAGGAGACCTCAACATTATATACATATTTATGAAAATTACCAGCATCATACCAACATTATTTAATTAGGAATGAGTTTTTAAAACACTTTCTACCCAAAGACAATCCCACATCTCCATCCTCCATAGACAACAATTAGTCACTAAGTCCAATCACTGTTAATGTTTTTTCTTTATAAAATTTTGAGCGTTAATACATTCCGAGTTATGTGTACGTGGCGATTGAGTCACTCTTAGAACGTCCACGAAACTCGTACACGTCACTAGCTAAGGCTACTCGAGTTACTATAATGCACTGCACTGTTAAACCGTTTCATGCTAACCGAGGCACTGCTTCCGTTCTTCTCTAAGCCAATCAGGAAATCTTCAAGTAACTTGGCCAATGCTTTCCGTTTGAACCGTAACGACTCGTTAATCACTTCGCGTATCACCTCTTTTTTAGTGTCCACGCCACCTTTTAATTGTTTTAAATGTTCGAACAGTTTCGTATAATCTGGAAAAAATATATTACATTATTAATTAGTAATCCAATTGAAAAATAAGAATATTACACAGGAGTATTGAAAGGTGTTACAATCGCGAAGTAAAAATGTTACTTCAGGAGACACTTTTGGATCACAGGTGGCACCACTAGTCCGTTCTTCGTTTTTATAGTAGTGAGTAGAATCCTGGGAAGTAGCTCTATTTTGTGTCACAGTGTTAGTTACCATACTGCTCCGAAACGGCTTGACCGATTCTTATGAAATTTTATGTGCATATTCAGTACGTCTGAGAATCGACTACTATTTTTCAAACCCCTAATTGATAAGGGGTGTCCAACCCAAATTTTTTTTATTTTAGATATTTTTTTTATTTTTTATATTTTTAGGATACAGCATTAAAAAATACATACAACCCTAAATTTTCACCCCTCTACGATCAATCCCTATTTTTTATTTGTTAATTATAAACTTTAATTTTTTGGCAAAATTTTTAATCTTATTTTGTCATGACTTAGAATAAAAAAAATATATTACTCTTTTAGATTCACAATTAGAACCGGTAGGTGGCGCTGAGATCGGGTTCTGGAATCCTCCTAATCACCTGGAGCGATTTTGGTGATTTTGTTTTTGTATGTGAGTGGGTACCCGGATGGTTTAGATTCGCAATTAGAACCGGTACATGGCTCTGGGATCGGATTCTAGAATTTTATTTTTTAAAGGCAGGATAATGTCTGCCGGGGCCGCTAGTATATATATATAAAATCTTCAATGGAAAATTATCTAGCTGATAGTGAAAACTGCTTACAAATGCATTGAATGATTTAAAAAGAGTAACTGGATATAATATTTTCTTAAGTTTTCGCGACTTGTATACATAATAAAACTACGTTTTAACGGTTTTAAGCGCGGTAATTTTATTTGATTTTGGTTTTTCCGACGTTTCGGCCACTTTTCAGTGGCCGTGATCACGGAAGACAAAGATGTCAAGTGTCAACGAGTATTGTTAAAGTTTTATTTAGCCTACCGCCAACTTATTAATTTTAATTATTTAATTTTTAATTTTGTTTATGGTTATTATTTAATCTATGGGAGCTTAACTGGATATACTGACAGATACAGGAAGCGACATTGTTTTACACTATGTAAAGATGATTTGAACTAAAACTTTCGATTAACCTCATACTATATACATTGTTTAACACATAATGATATTAATATTTTCTTAAGTTTCCGCGACTTGTATACACAATAAAACTACGTTTTAACGGTTTTAAGCGCGGTAATTTATTTGATTTTTGTTTTTCCGTCGGAAACATCGGAAAATCAGAAATCAAACAATTTACCGCGCTTAAAACCGTTAAAACGTAGTTTTATTACATAATTATATTTTTAAACTTAGATAACTCATAATTTAAAAGTACTAATTAATTAGTTCCTTATCAATTTCATTAAATTCATGAAACTCACGATAGGACTAGTTAGGACTTTCAGTTTACGGCTGATTTAAGTTTAAAAATATTTAAATATATAAATATTTTAAATAATAAGAGATTGATTGAAAGTTTTAATTGAAATTTTCTATAAGGACAAGAATGGCTTGAAGCCTATTATTGCAATTTGTAACTGTGGTCAAAATATATTATTACCTTTGCCAGGTCGTCGCACCGCCTTGAACACTTCGGCGCGCACGTCGAGGTTGTGCTTCTTGATGTCCGCGAGCTCCTTGCGCGAAGGCAGCGCCGGCAGGAGTATCGACGCCGGCTGTTTGTCGCTTTGCTGAAACGTCAACATATATTTTTAATTATATATTATAATCTATAATAATATAAAATTCTAAATAATATACCGTGTCTGCATATTAAAGCTATTAAAAAAAAACAACTGGGATTGACTATAATTATAAACGACGGAGAATACGATGCAATTTTCTTTTTGATTTCTTGTTTGTTTGTTCGGGATTCACGTAAAAACTACTGGGTCGATTTCAATGCGAATTTCGCTGATTAACATCAAATTCATAGACTTAAAATCTGCGCTATTATTTATGCTGGGTATACCGCGGAAATTTTACTGGGAATGATTCAAATTGCCAGATTAAAAAAAAAATCTAATTCCAATGTGATTTTTCTACTGGTCGATAGAACATTTTATGTAATAAAGTTGTGATATTTTTTATCCCTCTCATCCTGCAAGAATTTTCCCAGGAGCAGTTTGTAGTTGTTCGGGTGCATAAAAATTAGCTTATTCCGGCACAGTTTTCAAAGGATAGCTTACATTCTTCTTTGAATGTTGTGTTTAATAAATGCTTTTAAATGCTGTTTTAAATGTTGTGTAATATTATGCTTTTAATATATTTTCCAAACAAAACTCTTGTTTAATTAAATATGATTATACATGGTGTATCTGTAGTCATTGTGCAGTATTCTTGAATAAGGTAGGTCGACCCTTGACACCCAGACCACAATAAAAAACGAAAACTTCGAATACAATATTTAACATACCAGGAACCGAACCCGGAGCCTCTGCATTGTAATGAAGTCGGCTGGCAAGGGCTTAGCCTGCTCAACCACAGAAGCCCTCAAAATATATTTTAATATTATTAAATCTCATCCCATCCTTAGATCTTTGACCGACACCACACAACGGGAATTTTGTAGTACCGTCTTCGAAATTTTTTACACAAATTTTAATTATTAATAAATTAAAAAAAAATCGGATATGTATTTTCTCCGTTATTTACTTTGATTTGAGAATCTGGTAGTCGACCCCAGAATAGTCCGAATCACCCATGATACAAACATAACTTGCTTAATTTGGGGATATACAATATGTGTTTATCTGTCAATAATAAAAAAAATGTGTGCAGTTAACATGCAAAGTGAAACTTAATACTTACGAAATACTAACGGGTAAAGAGAAACGTGTTTACTTCCAAAATAAATAAGGTTGAATTTTATGTGTTTATCTCTTTTTAGTGTCACTTTTTCCTTTCATCGATTTTCAAATTACCACAATACTGAAGTTTCACTTCAATAATAAAAAGTACTTCTAGTATTAAAAAAAAATCTACAGAACAGCATTAGTCTTTTTACCATTATTGTTGTCATTTTTCTATGTCCATTCTGTATCTTCAGTAGAACAGTTGTAGTTGTAGTTGTATGTAAAATCACATCTGCAACTATGTTACTAATAAAGAGTAACATAACTTATTCAGAGTTTTAGAGGGATTTTTAGTATTAACACATTTTTATAATAAAAAACCTACAACCCTGATGCAATTACCATTTATAATTTAAATATTGGTAAGATAATTCGTATCTTCGCTATATATATATAAACGAGGACGAACTCGCGGCCGAATACCAGTAAGATATATGTTCATTATACCCCTGTTCTATCTGCATTAGTATTAGTGACTGGCCAAATGCGTCTTGTTTACAACGTTAAAAATAACGCCTTTAATGATTGGTTGCATTAGTGTGTAGATAGTGAGTTTTTCAAGTGAGTCTTCTGGGCCAAATCCTAAGCTATGTTAAATAGTCAAACATGCTGAGAGGACTCTCGAGGCCGATTTTGAAAACTTTAGTACCATTAGATTTTTTTATTTCTATTACCCTTGTCAGGAATCGAATCGGCTGATTTTGAAATAATAATCACATCCGGTATTATTATACCGAATCATAGTCCAGCTTGTTAGGATTAATTTCTGTGTAGCAATGTCAAATGGTAAATCTAGGGAAAAGGTAGTTTAAGGTTTATACAAAATGTTCTATTTTCCATACATTTATTAAACCTCAAATTGCACCGGCCATTTGACCATACCACATTTGAACGAAATAAATATTTTAACCATACACTGATTGGTTATTTTCGAATATTAAGTTACAGATGCCTATTCAAAATAGAATCATTTTCGTCATTTCCATATCGAATAAACTGAGGTACCTTTACTAATGTATGGAAAATAGAACCTTTTGTTCAAAAACAACCCTTTCCCTTGGTTTACTATTTGCCATTCCTTTAAAAGCTGCACTATGGTATAATAATACAGGCTGTGATTATTATTTCAAGATCAGCCGATTTGAGCCACCATTTCGGTTTTCGTTAAAATCGGCCTCGAGACACCTTTAAGTGCTTTTCACTATTTAGCATAGTTTAGGATTTGGCCCTGAAGGCCCACTAGAAAAATCATCGTGTATTCAAATTCATTTATTAATTTGCTAAAACATGGTAAACAAATACTAAATTACATAAGGATACAAAGCTCACATGTTTTGCCTATGATGTGTGCAAATTTTTCTAAGATTATAAAAAAGGTATCTCACCTTGTTTAACGTCATAAACAATGTTGCATCTCAAATAACGCATTAAACTCTTGGCTACATCTGCGTGCCACAGTCACTAACACTAACGTTAACCCAGGTGTGGCAGGGACATTATGGATACCTTTCGTTTCCTCTTCCTGTTGCGCGCGTTCGAGCTGTTCTCTGCCGCAATCCCCTGCAGAATGGCGTTGATCTGCAGCTCCTGGGTGTCAGGCGCGGAGGGCGCGGGCGCGGGGGGCGGCACCACCGCGGGAGGGGGCGCCACCTCTGGCGGAGGGGACGGCGATCGCGACATCTTCGTGCCCATCGTTGTGTACGCGTCTGCAACGCACAACATTGTGGAGTCTTATCACTATGTTCAGATATACGTATAATAATATACTAACCGAAACGAAAATTTAAGAATCTTGTACAGTTTGCACAGTTGCTCTTGCTTGTATTTGTGGATACTGGCAGTAGTTGGTGGAGCGCTGGTGCTTTCTTATAGTAAAGTGAAGAAAATACACCTTGTTGCTTAAAGGGATTTATTATAGTAGTAGTTGAGCTTGGATGTTGATCCTTAGCTTCAAGTTAGTGATAGTCGAAGTGGTATGTAACGAATAGTAGTAGCTCATAGCGATGTAACAGCAACTCGATCACAATATGTTTGCGAGCATCATTTATAATAATACTAAAGCAACCTAAAGTAGGCCGCAGCATTAGCAAAACGCTTTACGTTGAACCGTACAAACATTAGAGACAACAACAAACTTACTCTAATTCAATATGAGTAAGACCAATAGAATGTGCTACTTGGCTCTCTCTCTCTCTCCCTTTCATAATTCAGAGGCCCAATTCTACTAATGGTAATACCAATTTTTCTATTTTCCGCTGCGACGACATCAAGAAGATATTATGGATTTAGGAAAATACGAATTTTTGACACTACCGCAATGGAATCATTCCTCGAATATCTTTGCAAAGCAAGATATTGATATAGCAGAATTGGGCCCCCGGTCAACTTGAGTCCTTTTCGTAGTAAAGGAGTGAAAAATATTAAAGTGTAAATACCTCCATTGAGGAAGGGCTTGATGACCGGGGGCAGGTTGGCGGGCTGCACCGCCGGAGGGGAGGCGGGCGGCGAGGCGGGGCCGCCGGCCGGCCCGCCGCTCTCCACCGTCGGGGGCTCCTGCAAGACCACAACATATAACATTATGCCAATACTAACTAGCACAAATAGTTATTGTAAAGGTGTGTATCGACTGCTTAATATCCTTGCTCTATCTGGGATAATGTTAGTGAAAGTTTCACATAGATGTAGCGACTGGTTTATTGCATTATTTGCGATGCGATGGGATTGTTATTTATTGTTAACGATATTAAACATTAACAGACAACGTATGTACACTATATACATTAATGTAACTATTCAATAACGGCGTTATTTTTAACGCGATAAACAAGGCGCATTTGGCCACGGTTAATATACACTCTAGCAGATGGAGCAGGGTCATAAAATAAAAATTTTCTAGAAATATATATAGTAATAGCCCTTCTGTTCCTGGTATATGTAAGTAGATGTCGCCTTTTAGATATGGGATTTTTATTTTAAAACACGATTTTTTTAAAGAATTCTGTATGTAACTATTTTTTTTTATAAAACTTGGTTATTTCAAGACAAATGCAAAAAAAGTTGTCTGAGAGTTTGTTGGTTTTCAAATTTTAATCGCAATTCACAGACAACACAGCTTTCTACTATAATTTCTATTAAATGTACCATTTTAGTCTTACACGGAAACAATTAGAATTTCTCAATCTTCTGACGCACAAGCTCGTCAGGGTCGTTTCTTTTCTTATTTTTTATATTTTTTCTTATTATTTACTTTCGTCATAGATATTATGAGTGTATAGGTCACCTCGGGCGGACGTCCAGAGGGCAACTCCGATGGCATAGGCGCCAGCGGGGAGGCGGGTCGGCGCGCGGAGACCGGCGAGAGCGGCGCGGCGGGCGCGGGCGACGGCGGCGGCTGGTGAGGCAGCGGGGTGTGCGGCGCCGGGCGCGGCGGGGCGGGGGGCGCGGGCGGGGCCGGCGGCGAGGCGGGCGCCGCGGGGCTCGGCGAGGAGGGGCGGCGCGCGACCACGTGCCGGGGCAGCGGCCCGGCGCGGCGCTTGGGCATCGCGCGCGGCCCGTCGGCGCCCCGCTTGCCGCCCGCGCCGGCCCCGCCGGCACCGCGCGGCACACCCACCACCTCCATGTCCGCCTCGTCCACCAACATACGCTGCAATCACACATGACAAATTAATTTTTTCAATTATAATAGATTTCCAATTTGGTACTTGACATTCAAATCAACTGAGACGCTTTTTACCATCGCACAAAACGTCATAGCCTCCTTGATTTTATATGAGTATATTGGCTTATGAGGTCACAATTTTAACGAGTCAAATAGCGTATTATTTACACGAGCCTATAAAAAATAGTGTTCTGTATTTTTCAGGGTATATGGGCTAAGCTGATTCGGATTCAGCACATCAAAATACCTAAGAATAGATGAGTCTGCTCAAAAGTATAGACCACTTTTATTTTGTGGGCTAGAGTTATTATTTTAACTACAATTTCAATTATTTTTGTAATGAACTACTTGAAAGTATGATGATAACAACATATAAAAGATGTTTGCTTTTTTATATGAATACTATTTTAGAATTTATTGTAATATGTATAAAACACACAATTGTTATACCTGTGTTTATTATTAATTTTAGACTTGGATCAACATTAAAACTTAAAAAATATAAGTAAATACACTGATATCGACCTGTTTCTGATCAATATTTCAGGATTCAAGTGGTGTCCAAGACTTAAAATTTTCGAGTGTCGTATGTCTGCATATTATTTATAATAAATAGCTTTCTTCTGTTAATTGTAGTTATCTATTCAAATGTTTTTAAGCTGTAGGTTTTCCATAAATAATAACTAAAATTTACAATAAAAATTACAATAAACGAATTAAAAAGAAAGGGTATAGAAAACATCAACAATAATAACCGACTCTGTAATTATTAGCAGTACTTCAATTGATGTACAATAATTACCTTGTCAATCTTGAACGGGTTGCCGAACATGTGTTGCCGCACCGGCTGCGACTCAATCTCGCGCAGCTGCGGCGTCATCCGCTTCAGGTACTCCTGGTAGTTGCCCATCTGCGCCACCGGCATCGAGTGCACGCTGTCCTCGTCCACCAGCCGCGTGTGCGCCAACGAGGGCTGCAGGAAGTTCGCGCGCATACGTACCACCTGAAACGACATCATAATAAATAGTCAAATTTTAGCTGGAAAATCAAAGTTAGATGGGGATCACTTGCAGCCTATAAACAGAGGCTCGAGCGGAATAAAAATCCAATAACTGCAAAAAAATTTGACACTACACTATGGCTACGTTCGATTCGGCGATTTTTGCCGTTCCACTTGCTTGCCGGCGTCACAATCATTAACTCAAGTGGAACGGCAGACAGTGTTTTGGACGTTGTGAGCTACAAAAAGAACGTGCTGTATGTGTACTATTTAAAAAGGACAAGCTTAGCAACTCTTTCAAGTTTTGAATATGCAGGCCATTGAAAAGAGCACATCTGACTATAGCTCCTGGCTGATGACAAACAGAGACGAACAAATAAACAAACAATAAAAAGAAGGGGAACACAATTTATATCACATCGCAAAGTAATATTTCATTATAATATAGCCCTTAAATCTGCAAGAAGAGGTATTTCTCAATGTTTCTCATTTAAATCAGGTCTCTCCTCTCAGAACGCCTCCTTCAGCGCATGCCAGTAGTGCTGCCTATTTAGAGCAGCACGTCGCCGGCAGGGTTTTTAACAGTAAGCCTAAACTCGTCCTACCAGCGCTTACTCTGCCTTCCTCTACTCCCTTTACCGACAGTTGGATGCCAGTGAAGCTGGCTTCACTTCACTACCTATTGCGAAAAAAGTTCTTGTCCAACAATATCCTAATTAATTAAACTATGTTTCAACGATAAAACCGTAGCACGGTTTTTTATTTAATATTTATTAAAAAAAAAAAAAAAATTAACTAATTCAAATTTTTTACATATAAAAGAACAGGTGTTAAAATAAGACATTATCATCTAACTTTTGAAGTATCATGATAAAAATAATTTTAATTACTTATCAAACAAAATCGCCATGTAACTCCTTTCACTTATTAGGTATGAGCAGGCCTTTTTTTGTCACTTCTTTTTTGGGGGCACGCTAATTTTCGATAGTTGTAAGTCTATAATTTTTCGTTTGTAGCTCCATTCCAAAAAACCTATTTAAATATTTTTTTTTGTAAAGGTTACAAAAATTGTTTTTTTTTTGATGTTTCACTTTTTATGGCAATTTTTCATTACTTTCGAAAGTTCCTTTAAGGGCACTACGTGCCCCGCGTGCCCCCACAAAAAAAGCCCTGGGTAGGAGTAATGTCGTAAGTAGATAAACTCGTACAAAATCTATGTGACTGAAATTTTATAATATGAATAAAAGTATCTCAGAAGACTTGACTATACAATCCCCTATTAGGTCAATATTTAATTATAAAGCATAAATACCTGATCAAGCAGATCTCTCCGTTGAATATCAATTGGGTTTCGGTATGTGTGCGCTTGGGCCTTGTGCCTTCCTCTCGACAAACCCACCACGAACCCACCAAACTCATTCAACTGATCCCGCAGTGCAGAGAACTTGTCTTGGAGGCACGGATGTGTGGTCAAATCCTTCCGAAGTGGGGAACGTGGGACCACCCGAACACTTTCATTCACCTGAAAAATTATTTATAACAGTTTTTTAATCTTGTGATATAATTCTGGTACTTTAAAATATGACCTTGATGATTACTATGAATAATATACATGCTGTTTATTTACCGGTCTTAGATGACCGGTGGGTCTAAACTATGAAAGGAGAATAATAGAATAATAGCATAGACAATCGACTAATTCATACATACAATTAAAATGCACTTTGAGAGAAGTAAACTCTATGAATTTGTGCAGCTCTAGTAAAATTGTACATACATTACATCTAACAATATTTAGTGTGAAAGAGATGATGCATGAACTTTATCATTGCATTACGCATTATGACTTGTATGTAGTTCAAGTATGTGCTGATGTTTTGCTCGTACTGTAAAATGCAATACTGAATTATTATGACTCTTTTAGGATATTTAGTTCGAATTATAAGAACTGTAATATTTCTATTCCTAACTGGCCAAATGTGATGCATCTAAACTTTTGTACCATTATGCATACTTTGATAGATATGTCATGTTTAAATAATAAATTATCTTTATCGTCGTTTTTGAAAACACCCTTAACACTTAAATTTCTAGACAAATAATTATTTTATTAGACTATCAACAAATATTTTATTATTTAAAACATATTTTTTACACTAAATTGACCAAAATTTAAACTAAAATGCTGGTTGGTTCAATTAGTTTATGCTGAGTAACAGCCTATTTATCATTAATTTCACTATAATATATATTTATTATATAATCATTAATTTCACTATAATATATATTTACATATATAATATATTTTTTTAAGATCTAAATTCAAAAACTTCTTTTTCCCATTATTGATTCATCATAATTACAAAGTTTATAAGACATTAAAATCATAAATTATATGTAGGTATATTGTGCTTACCTTTTGAACATTACTACTGGACGCCTTGTTGATGACATCAGCGCATAACTTTTCAAATTCAATCTTGGCTTGGTTCTTCAGTCTTTTCAGATAATTGAGAACAGAGAAACTGAGGGAGTTGTCCTGGGTGTCCGGGATGAGGCTTTGCAGCAGTGGCGCGGACGCACCCATCTTCGTCAGCGCACGACGTAAAGGCTGGAAAAAGGCAACAACAAAAAAATCACAATTGAATTATACAAGCTGATAAACAATCATTATAACATGCATGGCCGATTAAAACAAAATTTAAATCCTCCATAGAAAGACTCTGCCACTTTTTGACATTTTACTTCAGTTTTTTTAGACCAAATCAGTCATAAATTAAAAATAGATTGATTTAAGTGACAACAATCAATTGATAGATAAATAGAAAAAAACTTTATTGTTTACAACATAAATAGAAAAGAAAAAAAATAGTCCATGTTAAAATTCTGATAGCAGGATTTTGAGAGCGGATATTCAAAGTGACCCAGATATTTCGTACATTTATAATATTCATAAAACTCAAAACTTTTTATTCATTCAAGAACGCTAGAAAAGCATACAAGTTCTCGTTCTCGTTTCTACCACTACCGCGAGAATGCAGTTCCTTATACATAAAATTAAAAATTTAGTCTACTCACCGCAACATAATACGAAGGCATCCTATCCAAGTAATGCTGGAAGGCCATCTTCCACTCAGGTGTGGGTTTGCAGCGGTGCACTTTGAACAGGTCATCAAGCAGTGGCAGCAGCATCGGATAGTTGTACGGCAACACAAACAGGTTTACGCATGTCAAGTTAGTTGATGCCTTCAAATAACCAAATGGTTGGTTCATCTCGCTCGTTTTACAACCACTGTTGGCCACAAACACCTGAAATGTTACAATTCAATATTTTTCATATTTTTGAACTGAAACTTCTATATACACGGGATCTTACGATTTTTCTGTCACGAAAAAGCGTTACGGCCGCCTGGAGGAGCGGCATAAATTTAGACTAGACGTGGTGAGAGGCGGCATAATTTTAGAGTAGACTATGGATGCGTATTTTGGTTCCGGATCGAATTAATTTTTTTTGTTTGTTAAAATAAAATATATTTAAATAAAAAATGCATTCATTAAAATGTACCTAACCTAACCAAATCATAATTTGCAGTAAACCTGAGAAAAATCGAAACGTGTGCTGGGACACAATAGTAGAAGTGAAACTACAACAGACAAGTGGAAAAACGAATGGCAATGGATAACTGGCAAAATGAATCACAACAAAATTTTAACTTGTAGTTTTATGGACAGGTTTTCAAATTGGACAAGTACATTAACAATCTGCCTGTAAAACTTCAAGTAAAAAAATTGTGGCGATTCGTTTTGCCACTTAATTATTTAACTCAGCATACATACATAAAATGTAAAATAGAAATAATTAGAAGAACAATATATTAGATATTATAAAAGATTTGTTTTATATATTTAAATTAACTAAAACATAATCTACTACAATGAAGACAACTTCACTTATATTGTCTACCTACAATCCCTTAAGACTATAAGTAGAATAGTCATCGAAATCAATGTGTATGGTTCCCAGATTATAGAAGATAAAAAAAGATAATAAACACATTGAATAAACGAAGTTAAAAAACAAAATATTTATAAAAAATTAAATACAAAATAGGATATGGCACAATAATAATAAATTGAGGGGCAAACAAAAAAAAAAGATATTGATCATACCTGCCAACAAATAGTGGGTTGTTTCCTAGCCAGTATAAACTGTGTCAATGGGCTGGGCTCCAACTCGTATTTGTCGAAGGGCAGATTGTCTATCACCATCGGCTCCTGGCTTGAACACGTGAACTTAACCACTGGATGCGCTGAACGTGGGGGCTGAAATTATCGTCACAACAATTATAATGTGCAACAGTATTTTCCTATGCTAGATGTGGTAGTCGTACTGGAATCATTATCCTGATCACAGCTCTTAAGGCCGCCTCGTTCGGTGTGATACCACGCTCACACAGAATATTACCACGAAACGCTTAGCCTTGAGCTAATCGTGTTTCTTACAATAAATGAGTTTCGTTGCCACATTCCCCTCTCCCCCTATGCTATATTGACTATCCCATACCCCTTTTACATTCCTCCTGCCTGACCCCTTTATCTCATCTTTTCGCTTCGGTCCTGGCCCAGGTGACAGTAGCCACTTCCATTACGTCGGCCATCTGCCTGTTTGCAAACTACACAATAAAAAAACCTTCAAGTTAGATTTCCTGGAAGGGAATGCTCCAAGCCCTATTGTTATACCATAAAGTGTTGTAACCAGGCATTTTTGTAATTGTTTAATCTAGTATGTTCAATAAACCGAAATTCATCTATCTTTTTTTATTACAACTTTGGAAGATGAATAGGAATGTCAATCGCTAAGTAAAAATCTAAACTGAGAAATTGATCTCCAGCTAAAACCATATTTATAATCTTGGTGCCTTTTGTTTAAATAAGAGTAGCAAACTCTAAAACGAACAACACAAGAATTAAAATGTCCACAGACATGTTTTTCACAGATAGAAGTGTGATTGAAGTTTTTGATGGAATTTTAAAGGTGATGTTTAGTTTTCAAACAAATATATAAATTCAGTTAAAACTGAACTTTAGATACAGGAATATGCTTTGAATTTAGAATTGGTTACAACAATTATGTTTGTATTAAAAATGTAAACTGTTTAATAAAATGACCTATTTCGAGCTGCCACAAAATTTCCTTTATTTGGATTAAGATACACATTTCGATAGATATTTTAAAAAAAGTTGTGACTGTTAACTTACCAGCGTCGGTGCGTTGGGGTCAGATCGAAACGACTCGGGTATGGGCCAGAAGCCAACAGCGAAGCCCTTCTGCGCAACAGTCCTCGGCACGTAGATGAGACGCCGACACGAGTGCCAGGCTTGCGGCGCGCTCGGACCACCGCTTGCACTCATGCTCGATTGATACGTGCCGCCGTTCCACCTCTATTCACAAAATAATAACGTTTTTAAAACAAAGAAACAAAAAGTTTTTCCAAACAACTTTTTAGAGCGTCTTAATTTTATCATTTAAATTTTATAATATCATGAGACAACTTCTGTTCCTTTGTGTCACTTGTGAAACATTTCTGTAGAGAACAAATTATAATGTATGTAGCTTATAAAAATCAATTTTTGTGAAGGAATATCAAACGGCAAGCCAACAGGAAGGGTTATAAACCGATAACTCATATAGAGGATACGAGTTAACGATTAACGTTTAACGTCATTAACAATTTCGCATCTCAAATAAGGCATTTCACTGTTGGCTACAACTGCGTTATTGGGGCGTTAGTTAAAGGCAGGCAGGCGCAGGTGTCACGAAGGCATCAAAGAAATCGCTTTTATTGACAAGATCGTCTATTTGTTTTTTGCCTAATAATGAAAAATTATGCTAAATATTCTTATCAATAAATATTATCTAACCCGGGCATTCACCCTTTCACAGCTAATTTGGATATTGAAAAATAGTAGTGCGCGCTTAGCCTTAAAGGTTTACGCGAGCAAAGCTCACAGGTGTAATATCGGGCTAACTTAGTGGCCAAAACACATGCATCCAAGTAAGTCCAACGACTTAGCTTCGAATCCTAATCAAGCATCAACCATCAATCTGTTATAATTGCCACGTGTTGGTGAAGAAAAAATTGTAAGGTAAGCTACACATCGAAATCAGCGATGTGTGAAACCCGCCAATCCATTTTGAACAAACATGGCGGTTTCCCCTAAAATTTGGATAACGAACCCAGCATTGAAACGTTTATGACTTTTCCGAGTATATATTTCCATAATCATAAAATTGTAGGAATTTATTATTATTAAAAATCCTACACTTTGAAAATAATTATTTTTGTTCTGTAACGAGATTTATCAGAGATGGTGAAATTCAAATTACAAAAGCTTGTTTTAATACATGAGACAATGGAATACAACCTCCGTGATGAGTAAGCAATACATAAAAGGCAAACGCAAATGATTATCACACAAGTCTAAAACATGGATTCATACTCAAATACTTGCTATATGAATATTCTTACACGTATTTTTATCTTAGCTTATTGAATTAGATTATGTACAATATTTCAAGTGCATCAATTTGTAGCTGTTTCTGTAGTCAAATAGACAGATGTTCGTTGCATTAAGGATTTCAACATTAGTACAAATCATCCTGAAAACCTAGTGGTCTTCTTATAGTGTCTATATATTAGGCTAAAGCCAATGATCTCAGAACAAAGACTATAACTATATTTCGAGCTATTTCGTCCAGATTGCTAACATACGTCACAAAAGGCTATTAAGAAATAGTTATTCTGCAGCTAGTGACAAATTCAAGGTTAATTCTACACATTTCAAAATCTGACTTTGCCAATGAATGAATTGCAAAACACTGCACATAGAGTAGTTGACTTAATTTCTAACTTACGGATCAATGATATTCAAAAATGTAATAGTCTTCAACAATACTTTATTTGAACAAAAACTTTTGTATTGAAAATTATATGATAGAATTTCTATCATAGAAATCTATATTGTTACCCTTAGCTACGAGTGTCTCTCCTTTGCCCGTTACCATACCAATCCAATTGTATTCTTCACTCTCACAATGCTTCTCGGATTTCTAATAAGGTTAACAACCGACAATAAACCTTACCGCTAATATAGAGCATTAATACAATGATATAAAAGCTTACAAAGAAGTGTTACGAAAGAATATTTACCCCATTTCTGTCGCCGTCGCCGTCTATGTCTTTATCACCATCATGGTTAATCTCTTCTTGGTCTGCTCCATCGCGGCCGCTACTCCCATCAATCGGCGGTGGGTCAGGACCGATCTTTTCAAAATTTATAACAACACCACTCTGCACTTTCTGCACCAAACTGTCAATACACTGCATTAACATTCGATGGGATGTTATGCAGTATGAACGACCTGAAAATAATTATGAAAATTGAAATCAACGTTGATATAACTTACTCCATATTGCAAAGTAGCTGAATCACATCGGTTGTATTTACGTACTTTGTGATTATATACAATTAGATGCCAAGGCATTAATACGACACTGTATCACAAAATGAAAAACAACATTTTGGCCTGAATGATTTGAATATTAAATTAAGGTAAGCGACCACAAGACCGCATCGTAAGCTTCGGATGCATCGCATTAAACAGATCGTTGTATTATTTGTATAGAAAGTAACAAGTGTGTCCACAGACCCGCATCGTACGGAGCGCACAAATCTGCTCATCGGCAATGCCGACGCCTGAGCTACGAGGGGCAACTTTTGCGTACGTGCCGATGTCGTCATACAGAAGTTTTAGTTTTTTCTTCCTCTTCTGCTAACAAACAAGCAATTACGAGAAATTGCACTTCTTCGCTTTCCTCCATTACGTTACAACTCAGCAATCCGATTACTGTTGGTTGCGTCGGCAAATCCGATCGCTGCCGATACAGTGGACGCATTGCGAAAACCGAATCCTTTGGATGCGATGGGTTCGATGCGGACATGTGGATCGTACTGACCTTCAATGTTTAGTTCCCATTTTATGCTTTCTTTTAGGATTCCGACACCTAAGGTGTTCAAAACTTTGATAACTGTGTATCACAGCTTATTATCACATGAATCACATATTAAAGCTAGAGACAACAAAATTGCCATATATATATAAAAGTCTCGTGTTTCTATAAATGTGTACACTGTTAAGAGGTCCCGAAACACGATTGTTTAAAAGTTGATCAACATAATCGAGAGGTTGAAGAACAACAAAATCAAACGACAGAGTTGTTTTTTAGGTTTTTGATTCCTTTATTAGCAACATATCAACAGATCCTTTGAGTTGATCTCGCATATAAACATACATATCGATACATCATAATAAAACCTATACTATAATTAATCTGTTGGGGATGCCGACTTGTTACAATAAATTTAAAAATGAGAAAAAATCAGTACTTATCAGATTCCGTAGATGCAACTTTTAGAATTTTTTGTCTTTTTGTGTTTGTTAAAGCATCACGTGAAAACTACTGAACGGTTTTATAAAGTCATTTTCGTGGGATAGGTGTATATATGTATGTAAATAGCTAAAAAGGTGTTGCTTTTGCATTTTGATGCTGCCATTACAATTCACTAACATAGTCGTTGTCGTAGCAATACGTACGAAGTTTCGCTGCCACGGCTAGTTTTAAGTAAATGAATACTCAAGCTAAATAAATGAATTTGAATATATAAAATATTTAAAGTTACATGGCTGTGAATACCTCCTTGACACTAAACGAACTACACAAAAACTAGTCAAACAGGTTTTCTAAAGGTTTTTTTTTTTTTTTTTTTTTTGGTTTTGAGGCGAGGGAAAATGCTTAACCGATTTACGCACAAACTGGGTCGTTGCTAGGGGAACGACACGCGTCGGTCGGGGGCGATAACACTGCAGCAATAGTATGCTCTTGGCAGCGCTCCGTCCGCGATCGACGTCACAGAATAGTGTGGAAGACTCCGAGCGTTGCTGCACGGGCGAGCAACCCCAATACCCACTAAAAACCCCCTCCTCCCTGACGACCCTGCGCTTTGAATGTGTTGGAAAGGCTGAGATTTAGAACATAGTTACGCCCAGCCGGAGGTTTTCTAAAGGTTTGCACTATCCCTTGTTATGGTAAAATTTCTACATTCGTGCTTATATTATATGTCTAGTGTTCCCTGCAGTTTCTCTCGAGTATTTTTTGATCTCTGTGCCAGGGAACCCACAGTTGTACGACGAATATTTCTATCTAGACTTGTTCTGATTATATGTTGTACACTTATAAAGATTTTGTGAAAAGGGCACGCGCATACAACGCACTGGTCCGAAGAGAGTTCCCAAAGAATAAATACTAGCAGCGTTAGGCCGCACACAAAAGTTATTTGGACCGTGAAAGAAGAATACTATGAGGGACAAACTTCCAGTAAAACCAGAAGTCATAAAAGCTCCTTATTGCCATTCCTAATACGTATTCCAGGTCGATAGCTAGACTTCCGCACTTATGATTGAAAGAAAAACTAGCATAAACCAGTCATATTGTCTGTCCGTGTAAAGTAGTATATAAAAGTTATCCAGGCTAAAGTTTCACTGGTCGACTATTACACATTTATCACAAAAAAATCGATTTTTAAACATAAGGATGTTGTGTTATTAGTTTGACGTGATAGAGCCAAGCTGGAATCATTATCTTAATTACAGCTCCTAGGGTTCGCCAGTCGGCTCGACCGGTGTGAAACTATGCTCTCACAGAATGTCGGCGTGAAAAGGTTAGCCCTGAGCTTATCGTGTTTCGTACGATGAGTGAGAGATCCGATGGCCCAATTCCCCTTACCCTATCCCATTTTTAATTTTAAAATAGCTGGCAACGCGTTGGCTTCGCTCCTAGCGTTTCAAAGGTCTGTAAGCGACGGTAACTGCTTTCAATTGGAGGGGCCTAGTGCCTGTGTGCCAGCGATTTAATAAAAAAATGCATTTGTCCTTTTTGGAATTGCACTACGTTTGATGACTTAGTAAGTTGGTTGCTGCATTCCTTATTAGGATTCCATACTCATTTTGGCAAAATCGGAATCCTTAGAAATTAGTCATGTCAGGCCAACCGTTTGCCTACGTATCTATGTCACATCCATTTTTCTCAGAAACTGTTACGTCTATATGAATGAATTTTAGAAGAAACATCCCTATCCCTATTAATATTATAAATGCGAAAGAAATTATCCGTCTGTGCCCTTTTCACGGAAAGACTACTAGATCGATTTGGCTGATACTCAGTATATATTCGATGCCGAGGATGAATATAGGATACTTTTTATCTCAAAAAATGGTTTAGTTTTCGGGATAAAGATATATTTATCTCTTTGTTTGTTATGCTTTTACGAAAAATCCACTGGGCCGTTTTGGCTGAAATAGTATATATGTAATTTTAATATCAACGGTGGACAAGGGATACTTTTTACCCCGGGTTATCCCAGAAAGTAGGATAGGTGTTTTTTGTTATTTGCCATTTTGGTTAATTTGGCCATTTTAGTCATTTTGGCATTTTGGTCTTTTTGGCACTTTTGTCATTTTTGACACTTTTGGCATTTTAGTCATTTTTGGCATTTTTGTCATTGTGGTCATTGCGGTCATGTTTGGCTTTTTTGGCATTTATGTAGTTTGCAGATCGATGCACGGGACATAGATAAATAAAACTAGAACAGATTGAAATAGGGGATGAAATTTTATATGAGAGACCAATCATTTCTTAAGTTTAGAAGATACTAGAGGCCCCAGCAGACGTTGTCCTGCTCTGAAAAAATAAAAATCTAGGACCCGATCCCAGCGCCACCTACCGGTTCCAATTGTGGATTTAAACCATCCGGGAACACACTCAAACACACAAAAACAAAATCACCAAAATCGGTCCAGGTGATTAGGAGGATTCTAGAACCCGATCTCAACGCCACCTACAGGTTCCAACGGGATAAAAAAGTATCCTATGTCCGTCTCCTGGTTCTAAGCTACCTCCCCACCAATTTTCAGCCAAATCGGTAGAGCCGTTCTTGAGTTATAAATAGTGTAACTAACACGACTTTCTTTTATATATATAGATAGATATAATAATTCATCATCTATAAAAAAATGCGATAGTAAGTCGATTGTGTCTGTTAAGCTGTCACGGAAAAACTACTGGAGTACTGGATCGGTTTTGGTGTAATTTTGTACATATGTAGTTTTCATACCGATAATGGACGTAGATACATTTCATCCCAGGAGATAGACAGTTTGCGATATAAAATAAAGTGAATCTTCGGGGGGCAAATAGTACTGACATAAAAATTTAACACAATGTAACCTGTAGGTATTATCGCCTGCTCTTTGTAACAAGATTTACGTACCCGCGGCTGCGCCGCGGGATAAACTTTACTGTGTTCTATTTGCCGCTACATAAAGGTACAATTAAATGACGAAATGGCCACCATACATGTAATATACAAAATCATAACGATGTTTTCTAGTTTATTTTCAGATATGTTGTATAAGAAAATCATAAAAAACTTTTAAACAATCAAGACCTTGAAGTATAATTTCTGCGAAAATTGGGTACAATGAGATCCAATAAATAATTTTAGTGATATTATTTAGGATTAATTTATTTTTCTATTTTATATCAAAGTTATTGTTGTTGTTCTTTTATACGCCACAATTGCACAAAAAAAACTGAGTCCATAAAGCCTTGTCTAATGTACTAAGTTTTCAGTGTCAGCTTAACCAAATTGTAGGTGTTTGACTGGCGCCAAACAATGGAATTCATGTGGAAGCTTGAAGAGGCATTTTTCATTGAACAGTCGAAATTGTATATAATTTGATATTGGATCTGCCTGACAGAGAACAAGTTGGGTAAATATTTTCTGTAACGTAGCAATATTAAAGCCCGCAACCAAGGTAGCCAATGCGCTAATAAACCAACGCCGACCCTCTAATTATAGGCCACTAAGGCCTTCATATACCACGAAATAGCCTGTATAGTATAGTTTTTAACCGACTTTAAAAAAAGGAGGAGGTTCTCAATTCGTCGGGATCTTTTTTTTATGTATGTTCACCGATTACTCCGAGATTTATGATCCGATTTACGTGATTCTTTTTTTTTGTTCGACGCGGAATAGCTGCCATTTGGTCCCCTAACAAAAACAGGTTTAAATTACTGTAATTAATCATACAATGATAGAAGTAATTAAAACCATATAATTTCCTAAAAATAACAAACTAGTCTATGGGATGTGACATATATATATATACACTGATATTGGTATGGTTTATTTAGTAACTGTATTTTATAGGTATCAGAGTAAAAATTCTAATTAAAACCGGTTAAACAGTATACTCAATATTTATTGAAAATGTGAAATGTAAATATACGTATAAATGTTTATATAATTTAAGTGTAACTGACAGGTAAAAAGCATCTCAAATAAACGTGCATGTATGAAGCGATTAATGAAAATAGCGAAAGTCGTTTGTCAGGATCGTCGCAAATAGAGATCCATAGTCTCTGCCTATTTCCGTGGGAAACAGGGGTGATAATTTGTATATGTAAATAAGTACGATTGTTACTTAAATAATAACTCAAAAACACATTTTTATAATAAACTAAATTATATTTTATTAACCACTTACCACCAGTAACTTCGCACATGGCGTCTATTGGCGACGAATCGGAGGGCACGAGGCCTGTGTCCCTCTCCACAGCGGGTGTACCAGCTAACCTCAGCACCAATGAGAACAGTCTTTGGTCCCAGCGAAACGGCTCGCGAGTCAACTCAGAACCGGGTATAGGACAGTTCATGGGCAGATTGAACTGTGAACAAATTAATTTAAAAATATAGGCGAAAGAATAACATGAAATTCTGCAGAAATATTAGCCCCGTGTGTGTGTATATATATATATATATATATATATATATATATATATATATATATATATATGTATATACCCTTCTAACTAATTTTTGTAAATGTTTCGTATTTTTTTTATCTCCAATCTGTAAAGATCATCTACAAAATTGGTTATAATGCAAAGGTGTAAGTAAATAATAACCAAAAAATATACTTTTACTATTTTTTCTAGTCGAGACAAAAACTAGTAAGCTTTCATGTTAAATGCATCGTTTCAATCAATGAATCTTTGGTTCTGTCCCAGGGGAACTCTTGTTTTGGGAAGGTTAAAAAGTATCCTACGTTATCTCCAATCTATGCAACTGTATCTATACGCAATTTCATCATATTTTTTACGTGCCCAAGCACCTAAAAAGTGATCAAACAAATATAAAGAGTCGCTTACAATTTTACACATTACTACAAGATCTTTCAAGTAAAACATGCAAACATCTCGTAAACGTCCAAAGAAAGAAACTTATATTTGCATGGATAGTAAGTATAAATAAGTACGAAATATGTATACCAAAAAATAATATAAAAAAAACTCAAGAAATTTACAATTATACCTTTGTATTGTTTTAAACATAAGTAAACCACCAGGTAAAGTAGGATAAAATTAAATTATTTTTATTGAAGATCATTAATAAAAAAAAGGAACATTATCCAATACTTTAAATGAAGACAACTGGTTAGATATTTCAATTGGTTTTGTCATACACATAATCTTGACATATTGTTGAAACACACGCACAAACTTTCAGTAACAGTTACTGTTTTCATATCGCTTAAATGTTGTTTCTTAGTAATCTAATCAACCCCTATTCCCGCAGGCTATCAAACAAGGATTAACGTATTTCCTAGGTTTTTAGACAAATCGCTTTAATAAACAAACTATGTATTTGTTTTATACTTCGTGTTCGGGGAGTGTTTCCTGGAACTTAGATCTGGTACCAACGTCCTCACTTTCACAATCACGACGCTCGCTATCGCCACAGGGCCGTCTTAAACATATAAGGAGCTGGGGTGAGAATAACAGCGTGTGCCCCCTTGACAACAATGAAATAAATATTTTTGTAAATTTGTTTCTTGCAATTTCTAGATCAATTTAAATATTGCAATGATAAGAAGTCGCATTTGTATATAATACCTATCGTTGCCTTATATGTTTATGATATGAATGTTTGTTTATGGTTAAGTAACTTTAAAAAATTGCAGATTACCCATGGTATGGTAATGGTGTATAGTGTATATATGGTGTACCCATGGTGTATAAGCAGAGTTAGTTTGCGCCCCTAGGTCCTTGTGCTCAAGTGGCACACAACCCTTGCACCCCCAGGTAAAGACGGCTCTCTCTGCAAGCTCAGTTACGCTACAGTTTTTAAAACATTTAGTCCGCCTACATAAAAGATTTGAAGGAAACTTCCCGCTAATGTTTTACCTACGCGCTACGACTTGAGACTCATTTAAGTACAGCGTTATTAAATTTCTTTGAGACCGATACTGCGTAGGTATCAATCAATATCCACAGTACTGGAAATGTTTTTGTTGAACTTGTTTGATGCTTTATAAGTAAAAATTGCTTTAATCCTAGAGCTTCTTTCTATTTGGGGCAATGAACAATTACACCACTTGAGAACATAGACACACAAGTAAATTATATTACTGGCCACTAGGGGCGCAACTAGTAATTTTGCCCACAACTATGATATAATAAATCTATATGTGTAACTGCGTCAGTTTTGTAAAGAGACAATGTACATAATAAAACTACATTTTAACGGTTTTAAGCGCCGTTGACTTTGACGCTAACGTTTCTCCACTGTATGAGCAGTTTCTTCCCTTCAAGCTACATGTTGCAAAACGGTTGTAAATTAGAATAGGCTCACACAAAGTGAATAATAACCACAAACAAAATTAAAACCAAATAATTCAAATGAACAAGTTGGCGGTAGGCTAAATTAAACTTTAACAATACTCATTGACACTTGACATCTTTGCCTTCCGTGAGCACGGCTACTGAAAAGTGGTCGAAACGTCGGTATAAAAATTAAGTAAAATACAACGCCGCAAACTGTTAAAACTTAACGGTAAACATATAGTAAATACACTAATAGATTTAATCAATAACGATTTTTTGGAAGCTTGAGGAAAATGAAACAATAACTATTAAAATAATATACCGGTTATATAAATTAATTTTATTAAAGAAAGCTTTTTTCTTAATAAATTAATTTTGATATTTATGTCAATGCCATTAATACGAAAATAGAATGTGTTTTTGAATACAATTTTACCAAAATATTTGATGCTTCTCAACCCACAGCTTTGAAATTAATGAGTATATATTTTATGTATACATAATAAATAGGTTGGGGAAAAAGTCTTTTCGCATATAGTATGTATGAACTTGTAATAAGATCTCTTTGGCTATATATACCATTTGTATCTGGCTGGTTTTGGTATCATTAAAAAGTTTTAATTTTAAAGAAGACAATTCCAAATTCAAGTTAGGAAAATGTGTGATTTTCACTTGTTTTTCTTATTGTTAAAATGAGTAAATCTAATGAAGAAATTCGATACATTTTAAAATTTTACTACAAAAAAGGTAAAAATGCAACACAAGCCGCGAAAAAAATTTGTCATGTTTATGGACCTAATGCAGTATCTGTGAGAGTAGCGCAAATTTGGTTTAAGCGTTTTCAATCCGGAAATTTTGTTATCAAAGATGCACGTCGCTCTGGTCGCCCTGTTACGGACAAAATTGATGCCATTTTTGAAAAAGTGGAGCAAGATCGGCATATTAGTAGTTACGATGTAGCTGGAGAACTGGGAATTGACCACAAAACGGTTTTGACGCATTTGAACAAAGCTGGGTACACAAAAAAGCTCGATATTTGGGTGCCTCATGAGCTCACTGAAAGAAACCTAATGAACCGTGTACTCATTTGTGATTTTTTATTACGACGTAATGAAACCGAACGATTTTTGAAGAAGCTGATAACTGGTGATGAAAAGTGGATCACGTGCGACAAGAACGTGCGAAAAAGATCGTGGTCAAAGGCCTGTCAGGTTTCACAGACTGTGGCGAAACCCGGGATAACTCGCAACAAGGTGATGCTGTGTGTATGGTGGGATTGGAAGGGCATTATTCATTATGAGCTGTTACCGCCAGGCAGGACCATCGATTCTGAACTGTACTGCGAACAACTGATGAGATTAAAGCAGAAAGTTGAGAGAAAGCGGCCGAAATTGATCAACAGAAGGGGTGTGATTTTTCACCATGATAACGCTAGACCTCACATCTTTAGCCACTCAGCAAAAAATTACGAGAGTTTGGCTGGGAGGTGTTAATGCATCCGCCGTATAGTTCTGACCTTGCACCTTCAGATTTTCACCTGTTACGGTCCCTGCAGAATTCCTTAGGCAGTGTCAGGTTAACATCACGAGAGGACTGCCAAAACCACTTGTCGCAGTTTTTTGATCAGAAGCCCCAAAATTTTTATAGCAATGGGATCACGTCCCTACCTACAAGATGGCAAAAAGTTATCCAACAAAATGGCACCTACATACTTTAGTTAAATGTAAATAAACTTTATAAAAAAACCTTTTGAATCTTTATATAAAATGCGAAGAAACTTTTCCCCAACCTAATATATTCAAAGAGTATGTTAATGACATTGCTTTGATAATCGTCTAACTTCATGGTTTGAAATGATTAGATCAACATGAGTAATCAGCTATTTATGTGATATCATCGCAACTTAGTCAATACTAAATTCAATAATTTAGTTTTTATTTATTTTTATAGTGAAGATCTTTGTTCGTAACTCCCAAGAAATCTATGCCATCACGTTAGGACTAAGCCCATACAAACGTTGCTAAACATTTTATGTTCTTTTTAGTCATTTCAAATTAACCGAACGATGAATAAAATATATAGATTAAGCCTGGTTTAATGACTCGAGGACTATTTTTTTTTATAGATAGGTTCCTGTTTGACGGTTATCTAGCTTAATGTTAATCAATGATGCGCTGAAGATGGAGCAGGTATGCCTATAAAATACATATTCATTTGATACTTGAAGACACCCGGATTTTGATTAAAGGGCTACACGGCCCCCGGTAGTGCGTAAACAGCTCTGCCGTACCCTGAAGGAACATAGAGGAAAATCTTTTTCCGCTTCAGCAGCGTTTCCACAGCAAGACGCGACGCGGCCATAATGACAATATGTATTCACAATTATTGAATTTTTATAATTTTTCTGCCCCGATCTTGAAAACTTGTAAAGAAAACTTACAGACTATATAAACGACGGAGAGTACGATGCAATTTATTTTAGATTTCTTGTCTGTTTATCTGTCGGTTTGTCCGTTTGTTTGGGATTTACGTAAAAACTACTGGGCCGATTTCGATACGGTTTTCGCTGATCGACAGCTAATTCTTAGACTTAAAATCTGCGCTATTTTTTATCCCGGGAACCCCGCGGGAATTTTTCTGAGAATTATTTAAAATGGTCAGATTGAATAAAAATCTAATTCCAATGCGATGTTTCCACTGTTCGATAGCAACTTTCATATATAATAAATAATAAAACTACGTTTTAACGGTTTTAAGCGCGGAATTTATTTGATTTTGGTTATTCCGATGTTTCGGCCACTTTTCAGTGGCCGTGATCACGAAAGGCTTAAAACCGTTAAAACGTAGTTTTATTATGTATACAAGTCGCGAAAACTTAAGAAAATATTAAATTTTATGTAATTAAATGTGTAATATTTTTTTATCCCGCGAATACCGCGGGAATTTTGCCAGGAGCGGTTTGTAATTGTTCGGGTGTGGAAAAATTAGCTTGTCCCGACAGTTTTCAATAAAAAGATAAGTTACATTCTTTTTTAAAATGCCGTGTCCCGAGAATTTAAAGTGTAGCGTGGACACAGTCGCGGGCATACACTAGTAATAGAATAAAATTATATATCATTATAATTATCTACATGGACAAGTAGAGCCCGGCACCGTTGTTCGCCGCACGACCTTGCTCTTGTAGACAGCCGGTCAGTGTTGCACAAATGAGCAACTATACCCACTTTCCATCAGGTGGCGCGCCAACGAAAGTACAAATTTATTATTAACAGTACATCACATACAAAAATTGTATCAATTAAACAACATTTTACAGCGGGAAAAACACACATCGCATGTAGGGGACAATATTAATAAGACAAACAACAACAAAGGGAAAAAATGTAAGAACTTGTAAGAAAACACCACATACATTGTACAATACGTCTTTATTTGGATGTATTCTCATCTCAGAAGTCTCTTTTTCTTTACAGAAGTTTCGTACGAATAAGTTTTGTTCTCTAACGAACTGAGCAAAATTATTTCAATTTAGTATAACCTAAAAAACTATTGGAGAAAACTAATTCACCGCCTCAACTTGAGATAAGACCATTAGCACCATTGGTATTGTGTCATACTGTAATTACACATAGCTTAGTAACTTTAAATCTGACTGATAAGTTTAATACACTTTTAAACAATGACAAGATGAAAATGAATGCATTTATTTCAAAATGTAATCTTACAAATTACTTATTGCATGTCATGAGTCTACCACCACTTCCAAAGCAATATTAGTTTACTAGAAGATGCAGCCAACAAACTCCCCAGCTACATATCTGTACTTCATAACTATTATTATTCGTCTATTTTTAAATGTAGTTTAAACTAATAGAAGGTTTATCAAAGTAATTTTTATAAATAATTACTAACAGAGCTTTCCTCTTAACAATCTTAAGTTGTATATTAAATTAGTTTACCGAAAGCTCTTAAACTTTACTGGGATTTTGTTTTTGTTTTTTGTTGGCATTATACTTTGCCCCACGAAACTATTGTAAAGAGCCTATATGAGATTTTAAAATACCCAATAATACATAGTAAATATGGAAGTAACAGTGTTTGTATGTTTGTTAGTTCCTTCTTCATGGTCTTGGGATTGGACAATTGTCATACAATTCAGTACATAATAATGCACTTTTGATGATTTTTTTCTTTATTGCTGGAGCACAGCAAATGGGAATGATGGGAACATTTAGTAATAGTAAGATGCATTCTTTATGGTCCATGAAATTAAAATAATTAGATATGAATCATTTAAGAATTATTTATATGTTGAAAGACTTTCATACCCTAGTAGCTTAAGAATTAATGATATAGGTACTTGACTCACTACAACACAAAGACCAAAAATTCCATTTCCAATAGGATAAAGCGAAAAGACTATTTTAGTTTATCTGTTTGCTTCTTAAATTGTGATAAAACTGTAAAATTTGCAAAGTTAATACAAATTATTTCAATAATATGGAAACTAGAAACAAGATAGAATCCAATTAGAATTGATCAAATGATTATCAATTTCCTTTTTACTAATATTAAAATTGAATACTTGCATTTTATCTCATAGATCTATTATGATAGTAATCTAATGGTTAATCTACTACTTGGATGAGAAAAATATAAAAATCAGTGAAAAGTCCAAAGGGAAGAATATGATGATAGTCGAGTATTATACTAGCAAAATTACACCAATGCCCAAAACATAATAAATGAATTAAACAAAGTTTAAAAACTAAGATACAAGAGTAAAATCAAGTAGGTAATCAAACAAATGTAGATTAATTAACTAATGCAGTATCAAACTTGTGTTATTTTAACTATACTATAAACCACAACATGTACTGGTCTGGAAGTCAAGTAAGGACAGATAAAATTAATTTAGAGATCAAATTATATCATATAAATACCAATTTTAATTAATATATTATCCACTTCGGTAACACTACCTGCTTTATACTGTAAGTATTGTAATGAACTAAAGGTCTTTGTGACCCAGCCATAATTATATTTAAAGAATTAAGTAATAATAAATAGGTTGTTTTACCTCTTCTTGAATGCCAGCATTGCTTGAAAGCTTTCCACCATCAGTTATGACCACAATTACTGAAGGTTCAAGGTAGAAGGGGCACCTGCCCTGACCATATGTGTCAATACCAGTCTGCATCCGATTAATATTTAATACATCAAATGCATGTTTCAAAGCAGCACCCATTGTTGTTAATCCAAGGCATTGTAAATTTTTTAATTCATTGATAAATGTTGCTAAATTTTCTTTCCATCCAGCCTGTAACAAACAGTTCATGTTAATTTAACCTGATAGATGTATGTGTATGTTATGTATTATTATATCATGCTACTTGTTACTGCCGATACTATGCAAAGAATTTTTAAAAAGAAAATGCAGTGACAACAAAAAATATCAATGTACAGTGTATAAGAAATGTGCATTAAGTAAAAATAATTTATTATAGGTACATAGTATGCAGAAACAATTATCTGCTCTGTATGTAACAAAAGAATCGCCGAGGCTCCCGCATAGCTGTTCAGTTTAAATTTCCCCCACAAATCGCCATTTCGCTGAATACTCGCTCGTCCAATGAGAATGTGCGACTGGAGCGCACAGCGCAGTAGCGAACCAGCGCTATCGCGAAGGTAGCATCAGCGGTTGCTCGTCCTGTTTACGTCGTGCCGTCTATTTCAGTAAATTATAAAGTATGGAAATGTTCTGGATTGCAGATTACAGTGCATCATGTATTGACCCGCAGATCCGACTGATACACACTCATCAATAAGAAAACAGCAAGATATCCATCGTTAATGTGTTCATTCTGCTATACTAACCTTGATGTTCGCGGGTGGCTCTTCGAAAGTTAGAAGCATATACCTGTCGCCTCTGCTTTCGGGGGAACGTTGACGAACCTACGAAATTAAAATTAATCAGTTCAACATAACAAGCGATAAACAAATCGATCACAAAACTAGGCGGTTGACAAGTCGATGACACTGCACGTACCTTAACAAATGTTTCCACAGCGCCCTTGGCTACATCGAGCAACGTTGGGCGTCCGCCTAAATAAGCTCTTTGGTTCATAGACGCTGATGTATCTATTAAAAAAACTATGATAGTCATCGTGAAAATTGCCTAAATGTCCTTCAAAATACATTTAAAATATGCGCACGCTATTATGAACTAAGAACAAAAATGGCCGCTACATCGTATATAGATTCGCAAACATGCGACCGTCCGACAGCCGCTTCGACGAGCAGCTGAACAAGCTACGCCACGAAGACTCCAAAAGTACCACGTGACCTAATCATACATTCGGGCGTTGTCGCCGGCCAATAGAAAAACGTTCGGAAACCTTCGTCTTCTAGTAACAATGTTGCAAAGACAAGAATACAATAATCCGTATTTTGCATTTGTTTAAATTATAATAATAATGTTGTATTTTTTTGTTTGATTTATTTTTTTATTAACTTTAAATACATTATGTTATTTTCAAAATAAATCAAACTTCTTGTAGTCCTATTGATTCATGTTTAAATTATCTATAAATATAGAAATGAATTAATGTATGGATTTATTATATTACGTCCTCTTGCGACTGTTTTCTTCAAGAAATTTTCACGTTATAATTTCGATTGCGTTAATTTCAAGTCTGTATAACATGGAAGCTAATTAATTTCTAAATCTTCGTTACCAAGTATAAATCACCAGACAATAGCTTTACCAAGCTACCACGTTGGTTTGTAATGGAAATCTGAATTATTATTTATCCTCATATTTTTATTATAAAGTGTCCTGTTTTCAGATTAGTCATCGAAAATACCAGTGGCTTATACCTAAAAGTCTAATCAATTTTTATATTTCAAAACAAAACAAAATCTACAGGAATATGGAATAAAATGTAAAAAAAACTTTCATTTTCTATTATACCCTCTTTTGAGTGAAATTTAGAAAATAATGGTTTACTTTTGATTGTAAAGGTAAATCAAGATCTTTACACGTCAACTTCAAACATGAAAGATTTGTGCCCAAATTTTCACACTTAATTCCTTTAAAGCGCGTGAATATTATAATTCGCAACTGATGATCGCGGACTTCAACGTATCTGATTAAAGAAAGTCCATTGAAGTGTGCACGTTAGTCGTAAGTCACGGGACTTGAGCTTTCGGACGTCCTAAAAAGCAATCTGGACATTTTGTTACACTTCTGGTGTGCACATTGTTTGGAGACGTCCCATCATCCACGGCTGACGAACGCGTCCCGTAATGTGTGAGCACCTTTTGAGGTGGATTTAAAAACCCAATGTTAAAGTTTAAAATATAAAAACAACAATTCTTTCCAAACGTTCAAAAAAATTTCATACTAAATTACAATACCGTTGGATCTGTGGCTTTTTTAGTGATATTAGTGGTTAAGTTATCTATATCATTGAATAAATTACATACATACATACATAACTTCACGCCAGTACTCTTGCGGGGTAGGCACGAACAACAGAGCGCCATTTAGTCTTATTCTTACACATCTCACTTGCTTCTTTGACATGAATAATTTAGTTTTGTATAAACTTTTAATCGAAACTTCACGGAAAATACACATACAGATACATTTTCGTACGTTTAGCCCTATATAGATGGTATACCAAATACATATACATATATATATGTATATATACATATATATACATATATATATGTGTATATATACATATATATATGTATATATACATATGTGTGTGTGTGTGTGTGTGTGTATTTTACTAACTTTTAAACCAATTAAACGTAGAAGGTTTGTGACGCAACATTTTTTATTGAATAATGTAACAAATAATTAAAGCTTTAATATAATAAATATTGTTATATTTAGTCGACACTAGCAACATTTCAGAATGCAGGAAATAAAAATAAGTACTGAAACGAAAAATAAATTAATTAGAATCCGTACCACAGATACTATTTGTACACGTTTAAAATTAGAAAAATAATTTATATTAATAGTTACAGAATAATTTCGTAAAAAACAAAGTCTTTTGATAAGTAGCATATTGATAGATGACATTTAATTATTAGCGGTAATTTTAAAAACCGAACGTTTCTTATCTTTCAAATATACAATTTATCTATTTGTCTTTTTCAATCACTTATAATATATTAAGTCCAAATATAGTGCCATATTTGAGAACGGCATTCAATTTTGGTTTTCAATCATAATTAACCATACTATAATTCAATAAAGCTACTTTTACCAATTCCTCAGTGTTCCTTGATAATCATAGCATATTCTAATACTGTGACAGATCTTCGTTAACCTACTTACCAGCGATTTTTAACAAAATAATAACAGTCCATATTTTTAAGGACAATGGGACAGTATTCCATTCTTGTTATTGGTGGTTTAGTAGGTTTGACTCATCGCACTCATCGGTTATCTTATTGTCAAGTTTGATCGAGTTTTTTTTTTAACTGTCAGCATGTGTGTGGAAATTGTAACAATAAGAATGGTGTATACTTCCCGGCTCAGAATCAACCAACTCAAAGAACAGACTTAGCCGTGTCTATTTCGTGAACAACCGCTAGATAACAGACTACCCTACAGCTACAATAATTAAATGTTATACTTAATTAAACACCAATAAAAACGGTAGTAGTTTAGTGGCTACCGCACGCGCGCCAAACACAATGGTCGCGGGTTCGCGTTTTGGCCAGAAAGCATGCACCCCTCAGGCAGTTTTCTGACCTAATGTTCCTACTGTTACATTACCACGTACTAACGGTAAAGAAAAACTTCGTGGTGAAACCTACACATAGAGGTAACCGACATGTCAAACCTGCCAATCCGCTTTGGGGAAGCGTGGCGGGTATACTGTCCGTTCCCCTATAAATGGGAGGCCCGAGTCTAACAGTGAGACGTTTATGAACTGTTATTACACTTAATTATTGGCATGTACATATAATTATCATAAATACAAACCAGCATTTTATGAGTCTACCTTAAATAGCAAGTCTTGCGAGATCTTCCAGGTCCAGGCTTTTACTTAAACCTGGCGGAGCCGGCATGTATTGGTCCCTCATCATGAGGGATCAATACGTATAGGTAGTAGTAGGTATACCTAATATAAAGAATTGGTACTCGACCGACACTTTACAGAATATAGAAATGGCTTTTTATATAGGCTTGAAAGCTTAAGATCGGTTTACGACCGGGTAATGTGTTTTAAATTACCTTTATTTAAAATTATCTGATTATAATATGCGTAGCTTTGTGTAAGACTATTTATTTTATGTACCAAACACATTATGATCTCTCAAATTGAGAATTCAGAATCTAGCGACACCAATAGACAAATACTAGAAATAAGAATATTGAACGGGTCTTAGTGTTCCACCATATACATTTTTGGATTTGCTTTATTAGGCCTGCGACTATGTTGCTTTTGACTGTGTATGACTCATAGATAAAACTTAAATATGAGTACTCCCTACTATAAAAGTTGTATATATATAAACTACTTCTTTTACATATATAAGTTTTATCTATGACTATTCCTGAAGAATAATAGTCTTCTGTCCCGCTCAGGCATATCATGTTTCAAAAATGTACAATTTATGTGAAGTTCTTCAAATCTGTCCATTATTAGGTAGCCTGATACAATAACATTTTAAACATAACCCTACTTTGAAAGGTAAGAGTGGAACTTATTTCCATGAATTCCATGTAATTGCCTAAGACGCTTTGTAAATTATAATTATTTCTTATTTTTTTAAATCGAAAACAATATGTAAAAAATGTATTTAACTCATTACCAACGTACTAAATAAATAAGAACGTAACGTACTAAATTAAATACTATTATAATATTTTTTATGCCAACGATAATGTAAGTAGGTGAACGCTTTGCATAATATACTCGTACATAATACATATTAAGATTTGTATTTGAGAACTCATCGGAAATAGATACATACCTACGGTAAGTTTACATTAAAGCGATTTGTGTAATACAAGAAGAAATCTTACATCAGTCAACTTGTAAGCGAATTTCAATATGGAAACGGTCGGATAATACGCCTTCTACAAGTTACAGTGACTATCCGTTTTTTTTTACTAGGGGAAATCTTTTTGTGATTTTCCCACCGCCGGGGAAGCGCGTCGAGGATAATAGAAGATATGTTAGTTGCAGTAATAGTTCCTCCTCAGCCCACCTGAGACGGGGCCATAGCATTTCTTCCGTGACCCGTCTTGTCTAATGTTAAGGCTATGAGAAAGCGAAAATAAGACCAATCCCGTGTGCCTTGGCAAGTGGGGGGATTTACGGGCCTCATCCCCCGGTATCTTTGTCAGATAATTCTCGCGTGGGAACGGTTTGTGACACGCCCTACCGGTAGAGCGGTATGCGTGAGGCCCATGAACGTCCTCTGACGCTGGTGCATCCTCCCTTGGCGGGAGCGAAGAAAATTTATACGCTCACGCTCCATCTCCGCCTCCTCTTTAGAACGTTAAATGCTCGCAAAAAGAGGTGACAGCGTCTGTCTGTCTGTCTGCATACCCGCTAACTGCTCCTAAACCACGCAACGGTCTTTTATGCGGTTTAATATCCTAAGTTAGGTAATTTTTCAAAGGTTTATGTTATATCTACTAGCTTTTGCCCGCGGCTTCGCTGATGATATAAAATACTTAATTAAATTCTACTTTAAAATTAACAATAGTTGTGGAATATTAATAGTTTAATATCTATGCTCCATCTGAAATATCGTTAGTTTTAGTGACTGTTCACGCAGATTTTCGTTAAATATTGACAGACAACGTACGTTTATCTAATAAAGTAGGTAGCTAATCTATAGCAGTGTCATTTTTAAAGCTACAAACGGAGTTTTTGGCGAGAACTGAAAGGAGTTGTTGTGCTGTGCAGTTTTATTTTCTAAAAGTTTGTAAAATTACTCTAAAATGAACAATAGTTGTAGGATGTTGATAGTTTTGTAAAAAAAAGTTGTAAAGTCAAATGTGGCTTTTTGAGTTGTTACAAGAACTCCGCTGAATGGCAGTAGCTGATAACCTACAGTTCAGCTGTGCTACACATAAACATAATTGAATCTAAGATCTGGCTTAAAGGTCTAACTGCCAAGCCATAAAATAAAAAATAATAAAGCTACAAACAATACGCATTCAGCCATAGTCACTATCACCAATATTATCCCAGATGGAGTAAGGACATTAGAGTAATAGTTATGTGTTCATTTGAGAAATGTGAACTGTGTAGTTAGATGTAGCGTAGCCTTTTGAGTTAACATAAGAACTCCGTTTTTTGACAGCGGAGATAAATTGAAAATATAATATATTAGATAGCTGTATATATTAAGTTTTTTTGCCTACCACTGTGGTAATCAAACAACGACAACAATTGACACGATTATATGTCAAAGTCACATCACATTCACAAGTAGGAATGCAAGTATCGAAGGCAACAACATCGATGTATCGATACATCGGTGTTTCAGAATAAACATCGATGTACACTAAACATCGCCCAAAAACATCGATGTATTGAAATATCGAAAATCGATGTTTTATTTTAAATTATTTTAATGATCTACAAATAGTAAAATTTTGTATATTATCTATTGTTTATATACAAAATTTTACTATTTGTATATTATCTATTGCTATTTAATAGGAAAATCTTTACAATAAGGAAAGTGTAGAGTAGGGGCAATAAAATTACATTTAACGAGTTTCATGGTAGTTGTGGTTGTGGTGTCAAATAGTCAGTGTAATAATATGTTTTTGTCTTTTTCGTGAAAAATACGCTTAAAACTCTATAGTTCTTGATCCAGAGGTTATAACTTAACTCAAAGATCATGCCTTCGTGCTTTGTAAGTGAGTAGTTCCGAGGAGCTGCTCACTTACAGTGATTGACAGTGAACGAATTGAACTTAGTCACCTCTGTGAAGTATGAGTTACCGATGTGAAGTTCATCGCATAAGATAACATCGATGTTTTGCAATAGTGAACATCGATGGCAAACATCGATGTTTTTTTACTGAAACGTCGATGGTTCAGAGACATCGATGTATCGTTTGTATCCCTATTCACAAGTCAAGAGCAATTTTCTCAGTAAATCGGACTGGAGCCTGGACTGTATATATTGGTCATAAATTAACTTTCTTAAAGCCATTATATACTATAAAATTCCTGTCTACAAATAAGAATAAGTAAGAAAAAATAAATATTCCGTACTATAATAAAGGATGGATGAAGTTTTGGAAAAATTAGATTCTACAACTATAGGCGAAAATACCAAAAAATCGAATTTCGATGGTCTTTATAAAAATTGGGGGAAATTGGGCAATCAAGAGGAACGGCGCAAGGAATTGCTAGATGTTCAGAGAAGGTATTACGTTCATTACTTTAAATAACTTTGGTCTTATTATATTGAGTAAAGTAAACAATCGTTTTTAACACCGTAAGTTGAAGAGTTACTTACTGTGTACTTGAATTATAATTTTGCATTTTCACATATATTTATTTATATATATAGACAACAGAACTGTTACATGAAAAGTTATGGCAAAATTATAAGTTGTCTGTTTTTATCATTCACATATTTTACCCTAAGAATACTCTAAGAACTAAGATTTAATAAATTCTATTTTTATTTAAACTTTCATTTCAGTAAATCATCTATTTATTATATATACTATGTGGTATATAACAATGTTTGACATTTATGTATTAGTAAGTGTGGGGTATAGTTATGGGACACCTTTTATTTATTATGAACAAATCTGACCTTTTTATATATATTTTAGAATGATAAGTTGAGAGTCTGAAAGAGAGTGTCGGGGTGAAGGTAAGGAAAGGAATGCTCCGGTGGTTCGGGCATGTGGAAAGAATGCATGACGAAAGAATGACTAAACAGATATACAATGCAAAATGGATGGATGCAGAAGTCGTGGAAGGCCACGACACACCTTCCATGATCAAATTGATCGTGTACTAGCAGAAGGTGATGTCAGGAGCCTTAAGAACAGACGAGCTTGCATGACAAGAGTTATGAATGTCAAAGAGGCAAGTGAGGTGTGTAAGAATAAGCCTAAATGGCACTCTGTTGTTCGTGCCTACCCCGCAAGGGAACTGGCGTGAAGTTATGTATGTATGTATAAGTTGAGAGTGAAGTAGACCTCCCTTAGCCTTAGACTGTGGTTATTTTTTTTATAA
Source organism: Dendrolimus kikuchii (assembly GCA_019925095.2). Taxonomy (NCBI): domain Eukaryota; kingdom Metazoa; phylum Arthropoda; class Insecta; order Lepidoptera; family Lasiocampidae; genus Dendrolimus; species Dendrolimus kikuchii. The sequence goes on from CM034389.1 coordinate 16,755,639, forward strand.
CTAGTCAAAATTCATTTTATATCTCAAATAATAAATAAAAGTGTCTTGTATTGATAGCACACCCATTAGTAATACTAAGAAGATTAATGATATGAACATTTTTGCAGTAATCGAAACAACAAATTAGACAAGTTGAGAGGAATTCTTGATATTGTCCAAGCACACCACAATGTTTTCAACTCCTATAAAGTAAGTTTTTGTAGATCTCTTTAATGAACAGACAGAACTATAAAAAATCTTAACTTTTATAACATTGCACTTTCAGGCAAAATACAGGCCAAATATTTATGTTGCTGGATTTAGTAAAGTTCCACAAAGTTATAGTAATGTATTAATGATGTCAGAATGGCTTATAGAAAAACCTGAAGATTTAAAGGAAGAATGGCTAATTACTCCCTGTCCTAAAGGGGTCAGGATGCTTGTTGTGGCCAGTGATGTAAGTATTTTTATAAATTTATGATTATGAGGGTATTCAACAACTTTTTGATTATATACTATACTACAGATCTTTGATTTTGTATTATATGATGAATATGAAGTAGTAAAGAATAGATTAAATAATTAATGTTAATTGCCAGTGTTCTTAAATATCTAAAAAAACTTTATAGCAATTACTTTATACCAGCAGCCGGCAACACAGGCCTGTGGGGTCTCCATGTGGTCCATGACTGTTTTATAAATAATACTTTAAAAAAAATCAAACTCACATAAACCTTTACATGTTTATTCTTTCTTTACAGATTTGACAGTGAATCAATTATCATGATATTATAATTTTAAGTTATCAATATTTAAATTCAATGCATATTTCTACCAGGGCAATAGAAATTGTATTATGAAAATATATGAATCCTGGAAATTGCTATAATAACCATAATGTTTATAAAAATACACACAACTACACCTGTTCTATTAAAAATTTCTCTTGGATATAGAAAACATAGCAGCAACCAAGTCATAAAATAAATATAATAAACACTTTAGAGTTACATGATTTCATGATTGAAGAATAAGCTGTGACAAGAATGGTCTAGTTGTATCAAAGTGAGGAAATTCTGGGAAAATATGGTGGTCAGAATTATCCCTTGATATTTTTCTCCTTTAAACTAATTTTAATTACAAAGTTAAAACACCCACTCCCCTACAGGTTTATTCTGTTATAGACAAATTTTAAAATAAAACATCAAATAAAAGGATGATATAAAACACAACAGCAAAACATTTAAAACTGACTTACAGTATCATAGCAGTAGCTTAGCCAGAGTAGTGCTCATTAGAATATAAATTCCATTGCCCAAAAAAGTGGCAAATATATAATTGGACAAAAGAATATATAAAGCCCTATTTCATTAGAATAATTAAGAGAGCACCACATTAAATGAATCTGATTATGGCTTTTCAGCTGGTTTTGTATGCATAAAAGGGGAATAATATATCACATTTAAAATTACATTCTAAAATATTTTTTCAGGGTCTAACTAAATGCTACACAAAATATGGTCACTACAGGTTTGAGTGCCGCACGGCGTTGCCAGGCGGGAATCCTTGTGAACTAGGATATAGGAACAAGTGTTGTGTACTAGATTGCTTTTATTATGAAAAACTGAACATGATGTATGTGTTAGATCTGTTGGCATGGAACAACCAGATCATGACTGATGGTGAGGTGAGAATACTGTTGTTAATCTTTGGCTTAATTTGAGTATAAGTATTTTGATAGCTACAATTTAAATTGTCAATCATGGGTTGTCCCTAACAATCTGTTATATAAATATTTGTATGTAATAATAATTTTTTCATCATAATTATATATTATCCATTTGTTTTCATCCCAACAGACTGAATTTAGAAATTATTGGTTGCAAACACAATTTGCAGAGAGACCTGGTTTGAGGGTGATTAACAAAAAGAATAAATTTGTATTTGAGTTATTGCCGAAAGTTCCATGCACAACAGAATCTTTAAATGAGTGAGTATAACAGCAAATTCATATTAAACTCTTATATTAATTCATTTGAATGAATGAATGAATGTCAAAGAGGCAAGTGAGGTGTGTAAGAATAAGCCTAAATGGCACTCTGTTGTTCGTGCCTACCCCGCGAGGGAACTGGCGTGAAGTTATGTATGTATGTATTAATTCATTTGTCTGTGTGAATGTTTGTCTTGAAGAGGCTACTATTCTAATGAAAAATTTGAAGATTAAACCATCTATTTCCTCCGAAAAGGGTGTGGGGTAGGTCTTTGTATGAACTAGTGACATAATTTTTTTTCTATAGTCACCAATAATTTTAATATAATTTTATAGTGCTATATTTGTTATACAAATAATGAATTTAGTTTTTGTCTTAAGTTATTACTGATTTCAGAGCTGAGATATTTGCATGTGGAGATTCGAAAAATATTGACAATTTAAGCAAATCAATTACATTTTTATGTTAATAATAGGCTTATTTTGTGGCTTTATTCAACGCCAATAAGACTGGGAACAGCCTTAATAGCATATGCAGGTCATGCTAGGGTTCTGTCATTCAAGGGCCTGGAGCCCCAACTGGTCAGCCCTTTCAACACAGGCTTGCAGCATGGCAACTCTTATATCATTATTGAAGGCCTTCGCATTAGAGTTAGATACCATCAAGTATTTAGGATTGATCTTCAATAGTCATAGAATTTTTTTTGGCACATTTTCAGTAGTTAACCCCTAGGTTCAAGATGGCAGTAGAAGAGCTTCTATGTGTGCTGCCCAATACTGGGGAAAACAGTGGCATGTGCCAAAAACTAATGAAAAATATTGAACGGTTGATAGCCCTTCACAGAGTCTCTGTTTGGCCAGACCACTTAACAGCTCTGTGAACAGACACTGCACTGCAAAGGACAGCATAGTGAATGTTGGCCGTCAGAGTGATAAAGGGATACCGAATATTTGATCCTTCGAAGCTCCCTTGATACTTACGTATCACTGTTCTGATGGCGTATAAATGTTTTGACCCTGAACTTGAGATCAGCGCCATTGAAAATTAAGGCGTGCCGTTAGGAGGTTCGCGAAATTGCTATAGTGAAATTCATTGTAAACACATGAATAGCTTGATAGATTCCAACTGACGCAGAAACTATCGGGGCACAGTTGCTTCGACAGGTACCTAGGCCATATAGCCGTGAGCTGTCTCTGCTAATAGAAAGCCACCTTTCGGTCCATGGTTGGGAGCGATGGACCGAAACTTGAGTGTTATACCGTCTTTAACTATTGTCGTCGTCTTTCATAATGTAAAACTTTCATTAGTGGTCGCGGAAGTTCAAAAACGATGATAATTTTAGCCAAACCCCTTTTCGTGGATGTTTTATTTTGATATCTTGCAATGTTGAGGTTCAGAAGATTGGAATATAAAGTCAAAGTTCAGCCGGACGACTTGGCTTATAAGTCACCAGTCCAGAAATATCTACAAATAATATATATAATTGTCTAAATATGTTTATGTATAAAACGAATTTGTATTTTATATTGCTTAATTTACAGGCATAACTATCTTCTTTCAGATTCATGATGAAATATCCACATTTCAAAGATAATATGCCACCTTTGGATGGTTTATTGTTTTACCATAAGAGAGCACACTATACTGGTGGTGAGACCCCGCTGGTCGGTTGGTTGTTCCCGTACATGGTTCCTGAAGTTCTCGGTGAAGGTACTTAGTTTTTTTTATTTCAGTTAATAAATGGCAGGTTCTATATCTTATATTCGTTTACTTATTGTTGGTTGAATTTTGACATTACTAGTTTTTTTCTTGCAAAGCTGGTAAACAAACAGACGGCCCAGCTCATGGAAAGTGATTATCGTCGCCTATAGACGTTTGCAACACGAACGGCGAAGCCAACGCGTTATCAGACTTTAGCATGGGATAAAGAGAAGGAATGGAAATGAGATAGAGGGATAAGAAGGGAAAAATGGGATAGAGGGGATGGGATATGAGATCTTCTCTATCTCACCTCCCTATTCCAAGGTGGGGTAAAGGAGATTGGGTATAGAGAGGGAGAAATTGGAAACAATTTACTTATAGGTAATTGTTGTTCTGGGGGATATTTAACTCGCAGAGTGTAAACTTGTTCAACCTATGTCCTTATACACTAAGAACATCTAGTTGAAAAAGGGAAGATGTTGAAAAAAGTATTTATTTTTCACTTTTAAATGGCATATATAGTATCCATTTACAATTAATTTGTCCTGAATGCCGCTGTACTGAATCCAATTTTTTTTTTTTATCAAACTCGGTTTATAAACAAAAAAGTTATGGCTCAACATACATAAAAGTAAAAAAAAATGCAATGAATTAGGAACCTCCTTTTTTCAAGTTGGTTAAAAATGTGAATCAGTTTATTAAAAAAATCAACCCTTTTCCTTACTTTGAGGTTTAACATTCCTTCACAAAATTCATCTTTACAAGTTACACTACGATTTGGTGTACTAATAATACAGTATGTGTGTGTTTTTTTTTCAAAATCAATTGACGCTATTTCTAGCCAGGGTAATTTTTTCAATATCTGCCCTGTGACTCCTTTGAGATTTTTTTTTGCTATATCTTACATTTTTGGAATTGGTCACAGAGGCCCACTTACTTGTATATTACCCATAATACAAGTGTGACTTGTTTAGTACTACTACTCCATTGGCTCAGCGAACCAAAGTGGGTCTTGGCCTCCGAAACGAGAACATGCCATTTTTCCCTGTCCTGCACCGTTTCTTGCCAATTATCGGCTACAAGCTCAGACAGATCAGCCTCCACTCTGTCTTTACACACAGCAATATTTGGGACGGCCGACCGGATTTCCCTGATATACTTTCCTCACGATACAATCCTCTCCCATTTGTTCTACGTGACCGAGCCAGCGAGGAGGTCGGCTGTTATTTCTCCTACTATATTGGGCTCTGACACGAAATTTAATGTTGAGGTTGGTTGGGACCCTCCACCACTAACTTACCTTACGTATATCGCGATGTGGGTTAATTATTATTACGAGTATCACTTTGATGTGAACAAGCCAATTGACAAACCAAAAGTTAACTTTGTTTTTCTTTCAAGACATAAGTGTTAACAAAATGTTCATGCAAGGGAAACCAGCAGATTATATAAATCAAGCGGACTTTATTGAGAAGTTTGAGAAAAAAATGGTGAAGAAGACCAGACACAGTCGCCTCTCAAGCACCATGGACACTTCAGACGATGGTAAAACTGAAGTAAGTTGTAATTTTTCCTGCATCACCTACATACATCGCCAGATTATCTAAGAATTTCCTTTAATTTAGCTGGCCTGGAAGAGATTCATTTAAGTAATAAGGCCGCCTATTGTATTGCCTAGAAAGTACTGTAAATAATTATTTTTTATAATTTATTTATTTTGGTGTGCAATAAAGTGTTATTAAGTTGTAGTAGTTATGGAACAATAGTTATCTAATATAATATAAAATTTCAGTGTCAGTGACTGCTATGCCCTGTAAAAATTAAAGTACTGTTTTTTAATCCGGTATTTTGCTTTCATGTGGCTAATATACCTTTTATTAGCCAGGAATGTGATCATGCTTCAGACAGGGTCGAATGTCATTGCAATAACTGTAGTTTATGATAATGAGGCGCCAGGCATTTTGTCTTCGCATTTAGGATCAAGTATCTTTCTTCGGGTCTATTCAAAGCTTAAATGTTTTTATCATTACATTCTTCTACTCCTGTTTATTCAACTCAATAGCCTTTTGCTAATAATAACTGTTTACAACTAAATTTCCTAAGTATTTAGTTTTTACAGATTAGTCTCTTTGATACATAAGCCTCTTCCAGCTCTTTCCATGTGTCCCTGTCCCTCGTTAGTCTTGGCCATAAGGGATTCGCAACTTCCTTAATATCTTCATCCAGTCTTGTACTGTCTCCCTCGTCTTCTTTTCCCATCTCGTGGTATCCACTCAGTTACCGTCTTTTTCTATTTTATAGTGCTTTCTCTTGTCATATGGGGCAGTCTATCTCCATTTAAGCTTTTTAATTTTTGCTATTAGATCTACTTTTGTGAATTTGCTTTTTTTCTATCTCTTAGTTTTGTTTCTTCTCCTGTTTATTGGTGACTGATAATTCTCGCTTCTGTGTGTCAAGGTTACAACTTTAATGTGCCTTTTGATCACCTTGTTTTTGTTGTAGCTGGAGTAATATAGTAAGCAGGCGGACGACCCACCTGATGGAAAGTGGTTATCGCCGCGTTTGTTCTTTAGTAATTTCAAATGTGCAATCTCTATTTTTTCTTCTTTATTTAGTAGTAAGGGCTTTGGTGATTAGCTGTCACATTCCCAAAGAAAGTTTTTTATGATACTTTTAATAAAAATCATATTGTAGAGCTGCATGAAAACCTCGGCTGAGACTTATTTCCTAGTTCCTGATTTCATTTGCCATACAACAGCCGAATACCGTTTTTTTTACGATTCTGGTGTCTGCCATTCTAAATTGCTTAAGCTTCAACAGCAGAACATCGAGAATGACAATCGTGCATGTACAATATAACTCTGAAAGAAAGAAATATTTTTTTTTTGGTGGTTACATCCTAGAACTAGCTTACTTATATAATAATATATCAGCCTATAGAAATTCCAACGGTGTGCTCGGGTCAGGCTTTAAAATACCATCTAAACATGTTATTTTTAAAATATCATGATAGAAATCATTTTAATTACTGTTTAAATAAATGTTATATAATGAATGCGTTGTTTGACTCCTTTTACTTGTACAAAATTATGACGTCATCATTTTCTACATTTGTACTTAATCTATGAGGCCGCGACGTTTTGTAGGGTGATAAAAAAGTGTCTCAATATGGGGGAAACCAACAGTCAAATCTACTACGATACTTTTGCTAAATTCGCATACTATTTTGGGCAAGTGACCCTTTATCCAAAATTAATTACTACCTCAGCCCCCATAGCCAAATTAGTTTCTTGTCTGGCTTGACTTTTACGTTCGAACTCATTATCTTGCAGGAACTTATTCACTCTTATTGACTTGTAGTTTTTCATCTTGTACGAACTTGTGCACGTTTATCGACTTGTGTTTTTAAAAATACAACAATGATACTTCCTACTAAAATATTATTCATTCTTATAAGAAGTTGGTACACGTAACACGACTTATACAGTATCTTGAAAGGTTCAAATAAGGACTTGTGTTAATTAATAGGGGTCGATTTTTAGACCTCGTCGACACCCAAAATCAGTTTTTATTTTTATCGGTTGTAGTTATGTCGACCTCTGGGAAACCGACTTTGGGAATTCCTGAGTTAAACGATAACATGTTGTTTTAACGCCTGTTCTTTTATATGTAAAAGTATTAGGATTTATTGTGACATGTGTCCGTTTCCCTATTGATTTGTCTCTCATCTACCCTATTAGCGAAACCCCAGGCGTAGGTTTATAACTAAAATTAGTTGAATTAATAATTGTGAATAATAATTATATAGGTAATATTAATGTCCTTTCATTCATTTACAGGTTCCCGAAGCTGTAATGGAATCGTCTGAAAAAACTGAAGACAAAATTCAAGAAGAAGACTCTTCTAAAACACACGAGGATATGGATGCGGAGTTAAATGTCGAAAAGATATTGGAAGAAAATTAAATTAATAAAACTGTTTTTAATAGTATTTTAAGCCAATGTTATTTTGCTTTTTCATTATAGCAGTTAAAATTTCTACACTATTGTTTTGTTGTTTTGTTTAGTTTTAATCTAAATAGGAAATAGGTGGTATTTAATTTATCTACTTTTTTTCACATTTGGTATCAATTTCTATTTTATATTTATATTAGAAAATCATAAAGTGTAGTTTCCTGTTTCTTACTTATTTTTTCTGATTGTCTGTTTGTTCGGGATAAACGTAAAAACTAATGGGCCGAGTTCAATGCGGGTTTTGCTGATCGATAGTAAATTTCCGGACTTAAAATCTGCGGTACTTTATATTCCGAGAATCCTACTGAAATTTTCTTGGGGGAGGTTAAGTGGTTAGGTCGAAAAAAATTGATTGAGATGATAAATTTTCACTGTTCGATAAAATCTTTAGTGAAACACACACACACACATACATATGTATATACTTTTGAAACAAGATTTACTCTAGTAATTATATAGTACTTATACCAATATAATGTCTCTATTTTGACCGCCCTATATTTTATAGCATCAGCACATTAGCGGCAAAAGGCAACGCAATACTTAGTTTTAAAGGCCGTAAAGTTTGGCACGGCCTGTACCTGGATACCATTATTAGTTTATGCATATCATTTTAAATATAGTCGGCGTCAGTACATGACATTGTAACAATATTTTTTGTGATTTTTGTTTGAAATTGTGATTTATTCGTCAAATTTGTTAGGTACATATTACATGTATCACAGGTATAACAGCATTTCAAAATAAAACTTTTCAATATTTACTGCATTTTATCTATTTCATTTAAAACGTACATATAAAAGCTCTAAGCGATTACTAAGCTTAAGCGTTGCATGTAAAGTTTAGACTCATCTGAAGATGTGGGGGTAAAATACTTCTGCTTCTGAAACTCTTAAATAAAAAGGGATTTTGTATCAGTTTAAAATGAATAATTAAATTCGCGTTTATTTTCCTTAGAATATTTAGAGTTAATCGTAATAGTTATTTTCACATTTATAAAATTGCTACTGCCGGACCTCATACCTTCGGATAAGCTTTAGCTCCAGTTTTTATATACCTTATTTTAAAAATTGAGAGTATATGCACAGTCGGTTGATAGACGATATGATGGCGCTCGACATGTATCTTGTTTTGTCGGGAGGCGGATGTTTGCCTTTCTATATTCGTATCACAAATATCTACTACACTTGCGTCCCAAACTCGAACAACGCGTGTTTGAACCCTGGCTGGATGGCATGCACTTGAGTAGTTTTCTGACCTAATGTGCAAATTGTCATAATTACCACGTGAGGACGGTGAAGGAAAATTTCGTGATGAAATCTGCACATTGAGAGAACCGATGTGTCGAACCATGGCGGGTATAAATACTGTCTGTTCCCCTATAAATGAGACGCTCGAGGCTACTAGTAGGACGTTTATGGGCTGTTATTATGAGGATGTATGAAATATCGTAATCGGTGCATTTTTGTGTGAAGAGAGAACAAACCAGCACACTCAATTAAGTATATTGATAGAATAGATTAAAAGCTCACAGAAGATAAATTATGTACAAATAGTCCTTGAAGATTCTTCATATACAATGGGCACGAAAGGACTAAGAAAAAGCAATAAAATCTTAATGACTATTTACAAACCGTTAAGTCGTTCTCTCAGCTATAAGTATCGTCAGATACTGAATATTAATACAGTAAATGGCTGAAAAATAACAGTAATGTTAATACAGATAGCCCTTATATTTTTAACTTCTATCAACTTTTTAGGTACCCAGTTATAATGTAGTTTCAAGCTTGTCGATACGTTTCCTACTTTCCAAGTTTATCAAGTTTATGACTATAATCAGTTTAAAAGGTACAATTCAGTTTAGGTAAGACAGATTCTTTTGAAAGACTTGACAACTAATCTGACCCGATAATGTTTAAAAATATATATATCTATACTAATATTATAAAGCTGAAGAGTTTGTTTGTTTAAAGGCGCTAATCTCAGGAACCGCTGGTCCGATTTGAAAAATTATTTCAGTGTTGAATAGTACATTTATCGAGGAAGGCTATATTATATTTTCAAAAAAATTTGGGATCCTTACTAAAAGTTCAATAATATAACCCAAGGTGTAAAAAAATGACCCGAAAAAATCTTTACACGGCGTGCGCTGCGAAAACTATTGATTATAGAACAAAACAATGTACTACCACTTTGCAGAACATATAAGTCTCGACAAAAAATATCGCGTAACCATATGTCTAACTATTGTAGTTATTTCACAATAAGTCTTTTCTTTTATTTTTTTAAATAATTAAAATGCCGTCGCTTCAAAAACACTTTATTTTGTATCTTGGTATTAATCCTCATCAAAATAAATTACTCCATATTCAAGACGAATTCAATACTTTTCTTGAACTTTTTGAATTATTCACCAGCAATTCGGACGTTTCATTCGAAAGATATCGCGATATTTAAAATGTAAGTATTAATGTTGCAGCCAAATATACTAATATTGTTTGATTGAACGCGCTAACCTCAGGAACTACTGGTCTGATTTGAAAAATTCTTTCAGTGTTGGAGATAGCCCATTTATCGAGGAAGGCTATAGGCTATATATCATCACGCTAAGACCAACAGGAGCGGAGCACCAATGAAGAATGTTTCAAAATCGGAGGGTTTTGAAAGCAAATTCCACGCGGACGACGTCGCGGGAACAGCTAGTTAAAGTAATATAAGTGCCACGCTTATCTAAGTGTCCGCTTGAGAGATGTTGCTAACCTAATACCTCTATGGTTTTGATGCTGTCCAAAGATCTGTCACCTTATCTCATATAGCCGACTAGACCAATTTAGCCACTTTCATAATCTATATAAACGGTGGAGAACATAATGCATTTTTTTTAAATTTCTTATCTGTCTGTTCGGATTTCACGTAAGTATCACTACTGGGCCGATTTCGATGCGGTTTTCGCTGATCGACAGTTAATTCTTAGAATCAAACTGCGCATTTTTTATCCTGAGAATCTCGCGGGAAATTTTCTGGGAATTTAAAATGGCCAGATTTAAAAAAATCGAATTCCAATGTAACTCTTTACTGATCGATAGCAAATTTAATAAAATGTGTGCTATTTTCTAGCCCGGGAATTTTTCGGAGCGGTTTGAAGTTGTTCGGAGGCATAAAAATTAGCTTATTCCGACACGGTTTCCACTAAAACTAACTAAACTAACTTCTGTATAATTTTATATATACTTTGTTATCTTGTACTATGTTGTGTTGTGTGTCGCTATTGGAAATAAATATTTTTATTTCTTTCTTTCTGTCTAAAACGATACATTCTTTTTTAATGCTGCGATACCTACTTTGTGTCCCGGGAATACCGTGGGAATTTTAAGTAAAGCGTAGGCGAAATTGCGGGCACATCCTAGTATTAAATAAGTATGGGTAATGGGTATCTAGTAAAGTTTAGGAGAATAGAGGACATTTTAGTAATAGGTACACACGTCTATATTAACGGACTACAACCTTAATTACAAACTTACTCTAATCCAATATGAATAAGACCGCAAGTCGTTAAATTGGTATCAGTGTATAGAATTCAAGATGGTTATTGGTAAGCAAGTATAGGGTAATAAAACTACGTTTTAACGGTTTTAAGCGCGGTAATTTTATTTGATGAAGATGCCAAGTGTCAACATCTTTGTCTTCCAAAAAACCAGAATCGAATAAAATTACCGCGCTTAAAACCGTTAAAACGTAGTTTTATTATGTATACAAGTCGCGAAAACTTAAGAAAATATTAAGTATAGGGTAGTAAGTAATTATAATATTAATTTCATTGTTAATGTTTATGCTTCGTTGCGTGTTAGATCCTTGGTTTATAAATCGAACACCTGCACCCTGTGTAGATAACATGTACAACACGAGCACAATGTTTAGATACTTTTAAAATTGTAAAAGTTATTTTTTCATTCGTTTTCATCAGGATGTTATTATTTAGGATAATTTACAATAATCATCTTGAGTTGCAAACATTAAACTCCATTAAAATTATCATTCTCACTACATCATTTATAAATATACAGAATCGTCATGGATTACGCTAGGATGACTTTCAGGGAAGTGCATCTCCATCTACACATAATACTATTATCTAATATAAAATTATACATGTATATTATGTAGATAAATGTATAGTCAAATTCAAATGGGATGGGAGAAGCGAGGCTATGCGGCCTGTGGAATTGTGTATTCTCTGTGTTCACAGGCAAAGAGTAGAAGAGGATCCGGAATTTATTGACAAGGTGATGAACAAGCTTGGACAGCAACCTAGACGCCCTCAGTTTTTATTCAAACAGTAAGTTAATAATAAAAAGGTAATTTTTCTATGTAACTGCACACTATTGTATCCTACTGTCGGCGCCCATGAGAATCATACATGTTAAATTGTTAGTATCATACAAAATGACGCCCACTATGATACAATAGCCTAAGCTTTGGCCTTTTTCAACGAACTTTCAGTGATTTACTCAGGTCTAGGTCTAGAATAATTGCCAGACGCAGGTACTGACCGGGCACGGCTGCTTCGGTCGGTACCTGTGTCAGATAGGGCGTGAATCGTCGTCAGGGTGCCAGCACTGCAGTGCCAGCGTCGAGGACACGGCGCTGCACACTCTGCAGGAGTGTCCAGCCTGGGAAGAGGAGCGCCGTGTCCTCGGCGCCACCATCGGAAATGACCTGTCGCTCCCGGCCGTGGTCCAGGCCATGGTCGGGGGCCAACCCGAATGGGACGCCGTCGCCTGCTTTTGCGAGGCCGTCATGTCCGCAAAGGAGGCGGCGGAGCGGGAGAGAGAGCGAGCAGCCGTGCTCCTCTCCCGCCGCAATAACCGGTCTCGGCGCCGGAGGAACACGGACCTCCGGCCGCCATGAACGCGCGGCGCGGGTGACGGTCAGGGGAGGCTATAAGGCCGTCGCCCGCATCTAAAGCCGCTGAGTAGGGGGCGCGTCGGTGCTCGCGCGCGCCCCTCTCAAACACGAACACGGAGAGGCCCGCTCCTTGCTGGGGTGGGCCCACGCCAGCCGGGGTCGCGGAAGAAAAGCTCACGCATATCCCGTGACCCCGGCTCATGGCGTCAGGTGGCACCAAGGGGTTTTAGTGGGTATTCCGGCTTCTTTAGCCGGCGAGTCCTACACTCCCCCGCCGAAGTCCCCCCGGCGGGGGTCCGCAAATGGATTTCCCCTTGTAAAAAAAAAAAAAGTAGAATAATCCCCAAAGTTTTCCCTTGTGTATTGCCTATAATACAAGTGTATCTGGTTTGGCTTAAGGGCCTTACTTATAATCGTTTCTTAAATTTAAAGAAACTGCTGAGCAACTGGTTAGTGAAAATCTTACCCATAAACTCCTCTTTAGTCGAATATTTTGGGTACAACCTACGTTAATCAATCAAATTTCGTTTATCTGTGCTCCTCTTTGGTAAACAACAAGTTATACACGTTTATAAGTGAAAAAAAAAGATATTTATTGATTAGGGTCTGATTCTGATTCTCTTACTTAAAAGATGCCTCATCGTTTCTTAACGAGATTATTATAAGTAAGGCCGTAGAAATACACAATGAGTATATTGATTACTTAATTTTTCATATTACATTTTTATACTAAAGAAATTCAAAAGCATAATCTAACAGTTACTTATAGTGAGTTCCTTGTATGGGGATAGAGGAGTATTGAACCGTGAAACTTGATAAAAATGTCAGCAAATATAATGGAAAGATGCATGTTCGTTTGAATAAAGAATAAATTTGAAAGGATTCAGCAGAATCGAGAGATCACATAACTTGTATATCCCTATTAATATTATAAATGCGAAAGTAACTCTGTCTGTCTGTCTGTCTGTCTGTCTGTCTGTCTGTCTGTCTGTCTGTCTGTCTGTCTGTCTGTCTGTCTGTTCCGTTTTCACGTAAAAACTACTGGACCGATTTGGCTGAAACTCAGTATATATATATTTTCGATGCCGAGAATGAACATAGGATACTTTTTATCCCGGAAAATGGGATAGTTTCCGGGATAAAAGTATATTTGTCTCTCTGTTTGTTATCCTTTTATGGAAAGACTATTGGACTGATTTGGCTGATACTCGGTACATATATAATTTTAATACCGAGGGTGGCCAAGGGATACTTTTCATCCCGGACACTGGGATAGATTTTGGGATAGATTTATGTAAAGTTTATCCCGGAAACTAGGATAGGTTTTTTATTTGTGGTTGGCCATTTTCGTCATTTTGTTTATTTTGGTCAATTTGGTCGTTTAGGTAGTTTTGTTTAGTTTAGTTGTTTTGGTAGTTGTGGTAGTTTTGGTTGGCAGTTTTGCTATTTTCGGTAGTTTATGCTGGTAGTTTTGGTAGTTTCGGTTGTTTTGGTAGTCGTGATAGTTTTGGTGGTTGTGGTAGTTTTGGTAGTTGTGGTAGTTTTGTTTTGTAGATTTGGTAGTTTCGGTAGATTTGGTAGTTGTGGTAGTTTTGATCGGTAGATTTAGTAATTGTGGTAGTTTTGGTAGTTGTGGTAGTTTTGTTTTGTAGATTTGGTAGTTTTGGTTGGTAGATTCGATTATTTTGGTAGTTGTGGTAGTTTTGATAGTTGTGGTAGTTTTGGTTTGTAGATTTGGTAGTTTTGGTTGGTCGATTTGGTATATTCGGTTGTTTTGGTAGTTTTGGTAGTTGCGGTAGTTTTGATAGTTGTGGTAGTTTTGGTAGTTGTGGTAGTTTTGGTAGTTTTGATAGTTGTGGTAGTTTTGATAGTTGTGGTAGTTTTGATAGTTGTGGTAGTTTTGGTAGTTGTGGTAGTTTTGGTAGTTTTGATAGTTTTGGTAGTTTTGGTAGTTTTAATAGTTGTGGTAGTTTTGGTAGTTGTGGTAGTTTTGATAGTTGTGGTAGTTTTGATAGTTGTGGTAGTTTTGGTAGTTTTGATAGTTGTGGTAGTTTTGGTAGTTTGATAGTTGTGGTAGTTTTGGAAGTTGTGGTAGTTTTGGTAGTTTTGATAGTTGTGGTAGTTTTGATAGTTGTGGTAGTTTTGGTAGTTGTGGTAGTTTTGATAGTTGTGGTAGTTTTGGTAGTTTTGATAGTTGTGGTAGTTTTGGTAGTTTTGATAGTTGTGGTAGTTTTGGTAGTTTTGATAGTTGTGGTAGTTTTGGTAGTTTTGATAGTTTTGATAGTTGTGGTAGTTTTGATAGTTGTGGTAGTTTTGGTAGTTGTGGTAGTTTTGGTAGTTGTGGTAGTTTTGATAGTTGTGGTAGTTTTGGTAGTTGTGGTAGTTTTGGTAGTTTTGATAGTTGTGGTAGTTTTGGTAGTTTTGATAGTTGTGGTAGTTTAAGTAGTTGTGGTAGGTTTAGTTGGTGGATTTGGTAGTTTTGGTTGGTAATTTGGTAGTTTCAGTAGTTTTAGTACGTTTGGTAGTTTTGGTCGTTTGTGTAATTTACACAATATGTAGTTATATAAATAAAACTAGAACGGGTTGAAATAGGGTATTAAAGTGTGTATGGGGGACCAATCATTTATCAAGTTTATAGACATGAAAATTCATAATCTTTAAAAAAATGCGACTTTCACTCGATCTGTCTGTCTGAATACCGAAAATGGACATAGATACTATTCATCCCGGTAGATGGTATAGTTTGCGATATAAAATGAAGTAAATCTTCCGAGGGCAAATAGCACCAACATAAAAATACAATACAATATATCCTGTATTAACGCCTGCTCTTAAAACAAGAGGTACGCACTAGAGTTTGACACGCGGCGGAGCCGCGGGGTAAACTCTAGTATCTTATAAGGTAGTTGTTTAGAGTAACTACTAACTATGAATGAATGAATGAATGAATGAATGAATGAATGAATGAATGAAAACACTTTATTGTTCACCAAAAATTAAAACTACGTTCTTAAAACTAAGTACAATAAATGTTGAACAAAGGGCGGCCTTATCGCTTAAAGCGATCTCTTCCAGGCAACCCCCTAAACTAAGGAAAATATTAAAACAACAGTGGCGGTGAAGACAATAAATAATAAGAAACATTCCAAGAATAAGTAAAAAGGAAATAAATAAATAGTAATATACTTTATATACTATACAAAAATACATACTATATATAGAATCAGCAGCATGTTTTAGACTTGTGAGGACCAAAGATATTTAGTAACCATCAGTTTAAAAGACGATATGGATTTAGCTTGTCTGATGTTGAGAGGCAGTGAGTCCGTTCCATAAACGGTCAGCCTGTACCGTGAAAGAGTTATCAACGAAGGAAGAAGTGTGTACAGGTGTCATTAAGGAGAGATTATTACTAGAGCGCAAATAACGGGAATGAGAAAGATGTAGGAAATCAAAAGGTTCCTTTAAATACGGAGGGGTACGAGGATCAAAAAGGATATTGTACAAAAGAAAGAGTTAGTGAACATTCCGGCGAAGGGGAATAGGTAACCATTTAAGATTCTTACGATATTCGGAGGTATGGTCATATTTGCGCAACCCAAATATAATAGCAGCGATTGAGCAAGCATTACTTTAGTAGCAGTAGGGAGGAAATTTTTAAGTCGTCTAAGCGACGCTGCCGACGCAAAGACTCTTCGGCTGAGATTGGTCAAGTCATACTATGTATGTATTATAATGTTTAAACCTCTTTTCTTTTTGACTTACCTTTGAGAGAATTACATACAGGCTATGGTAAAGACAGCCAGGCCTATACTTTGTCTATTCAGTCTCCAATCGTCTGAATCAACCTAAATAGTAATGTCTATTGGCAATATTATCAGTCGTTTGTTTTAATGAGTAGCATAACCATTTGGCTATTAGCCAGAATAATATCTGAAGATATACATACTACTTGTTACCTGACGGCTAGCAAACTCGGTTTCATCACAAAGGAAATGACGGATGGCGTTATCAAGCAAAGAAATATCAGCAAAAAAGGCTCAGTCACGAGCTTGGGCTGCCCCTTTTCAATGTTGATGTCTGAACTCGCTGAATCATTGAAATCGGCCTCACAATGGATGAAAGTTTTATAAGTTTCTTTTCTTCAGTAAAATAGAGCTATGAATAACTAAAAATTGTACTTAATTGTATTTAAAGTAGGTACATAAATTTCATTCACGGGTCATAAAATATCACGGACTCTTAGAAGGATTGCCTTGGGCTATAGAAAAACCTATATCTAGAAGCACTCTTTCTCAATTTATTGTAGAGTTTTCCCAGCGCCTACGACGCAGGTCAAACCCTAGCGTATGGCTCTATTTTTAACCGACTTCAAAAAAAGGAGGAAGTTCTCAATTCGCCGGGAGTTTTTTTTTGTTTATTTTTTGTTTTTTTTTTATGTATGTTCACCGATTACTCCCAGATTTATGATCCGATTTACGTGATTCTTTTTTTGTTCGACGCGGCATAGCTGCCATTTGGTCCCCTAAAAATTTGACATAGTTTGGCCCAGTAGTTTTTATTTTATGAACATTTTTTTGTTCCCGTTTCTTGGTACCTATATTTTTTAAGGAGTGCGGCACCTTTCGTATGTCTACCCATACATAGCTAGACACTAAAAAGTAACAAATAAAATAAAAAAACTTCGTTTAAAAAACCGACTTCAAAAACTAAAAAGTATAGAATAACTTATTTCTAAAGCTATTATTATTAATATATATTATCTAAAACATCTTGAAGTCGGTGCATAGCAAAACATAAATTATACTATATTTTTTTGAAAATTACTAAGCACCGACTTTAAGATGTTTTAGATAATATATATTAATAAAATCACCGACTTCAAGATATTTTAGATAATATATATTAATAATAATAGCTTTAGAAATAAGTTATTTTATACCTTTTAGTTTTTGAAGTCGGTTTTTCTTACTTACATAAAAACTTAATCAAGTGTCTAAATATCGCGAGCGAAGCTGCGGAAAATAGATAGTAGGTAACCTTTCTTGAAAAATCATCTGACTGATGATGAAAACTGCTTAAAATCCGTTAAGTGACTTAGGAGTTATCGGATATATAGACAGACAGACGCGAAAAGCGACTTTGTTTTATACTATGTAAAAAAGATAAAGTGACACCAACTGATGTATCTCTTATGTCAGACATGAATACAATACATACATACAGTCAAGACCCTGTCATGTGTGCGACAATTGCACATAACAGAACCAAAATTGACTAAGCTATTACATTTACTTGTGTCGTGGGGTATGGAAACGACTATAGGGTCTGCACGTCACCATTTCCATGGTGATAATATGGCTAGCCTGTGACTTGATACTCATTGCGTCAGCTTAAGACACTAAAAAAAAAACGAGGGGCAATATGGATGCGAAATAAATTTGGTGGCATGCAATATGGATGAAAGATAATAAGACGTACGCTGCAATTTTAACTAGATTACTCCTGATTTTATGCCTTTAAAACTTCCTTCCGGGAGCTTTAGTTTACTTAAGTTCGGACAACCTCCACTTCATCTCAGTAGAACGAAGATGCAAGGTCGTTTCTTAAAAGAATCTACGAAGAAGGGTATCGAAGTACATACATACATACATACATAACTTCACGCCAGTTCCCTTGCGGGGTAGGCACGAACAACAGAGTGCCATTTAGGCTTATTCTTACACACCTCACTTGCCTCTTTGACATTCATAACTCTTGTCATGCAAGCTCGTCTGTTCTTAAGGCTCCTGACATCACCTTCTGCTAGTACACGATCAATTTGATCATGGAAGGTGTGTCGTGGCCTTCCACGACTTCTGCATCCATCCACTTTTGCATTGTATATCTGTTTAGTCATTCTTTCTACATGCCCGAACCACGGGAGCATTCCTTTCCTTACCTTCACCCCGACACTCTTCGTTGTGTATCGAAGTGTTGACACTAATCTTGCTTCCTCATAAACTTCCATCCAGATAAATTATTTGCTCGTCTAAAATTTTAATGTAAAGAACTGAAAAAAAATACGACAGCCATTCCTTATTTTAAGTTACTTTTTAGTGATTGTTTTGGTCTAATTAAAAAGTTGCATTAGTATGGACTATAATAACTGTTTTGTATCCAATGCAGTAAGCAAACAAATATTTCTTGCAAAATAATATTTATGGATTCAAAAAATTTATTAGTTCACAGAACATATTTTATTTCTTAGTAAAATATTCACTTAAACGTTTATTTATATTGATCAGTGATTATAGAGCCGTATTTACGCAATCTAAGGCAAGTTTTATTAACATCATTTGGTATAATAATTTCGAAATAAAAGACGTTCATATATTATGTAATATTACGGCAACTTCGAGTTCTTGTTATAATGTAGGGTAAGAACATTATTCATGGCCCTTTTCGCGTTATTACCATAATAAAATCTGAGGAAATAAAAAAGTGTCATTTGACACAAGCGTCTTGTGGCGTGTTCAATATTTGGGCCCCCTAACATTTTGATACGGGGCCCGACTAAGGTAAGCTACGCCACTGTATCACACCGATCGAGCTAGACTCTAGCATAGCTCTACTATGTCAAAAAGCACGAGAAAAATATTCATTTATATTTAATGCAGTCATTTTTTAAAGTTATTTTTAGTTTCCCACTGTTTAGATACTTAATAAATAGTATCACATATCACATAACTTCACAGTAATAACATCTGGAAAGAAACTTAACAAATACTTCTCGACACTCGTTCAGCTCAGCCATTCGTAAGCTGACATCTTTTAATCTCACATCTGTACTCCATTTTTTTTTTCATTTTCTGTATCGTATTCTCGGCGCAATAACAGAAAATATTTTCACTGTTTATTTCTTTTCCTTTTTGTACACATTTATATTTGTGTTTACGAAGTGTTGTTTATAAAGCGCTTAAACATCGTATTGTTGGGCTCGGTTTTGTTATTATACTTTCTATTATTGGAATATTATAATACTTTACAGATCAATAAAATTGAAGTACAAACGTAGTGTTAATTAACTATTAACTATTAATAACATAATATCATAGTGTTATTTTAAGTATTTGGAGTGATAACTTCTTATGGGAGGACAAACCGCTTCGTTACGTAACGCGTTACGGCGCCAGTCTGTCTGGCTTCCCTTTCTCTCACGCATACGGCAGCGGTAGGCAGGCTAAGTTATCACTTCTGTCAGGCGTCCCGAGACGCACACGTTTTTTTATTATGTATCTTTGTATATGGTTTAAATAATACTTGTGAAATACGTTTAAAATAGAATAAATAAAATTAAAAAAAAACTATCATAGTTATTTTTTTCATGTAGGACGTTCATATTTTTTTTATCAATTTAATATCTAATAACAAAACTGATTATTAGAGTTCTGATATCTAAAGATAAAAAGGGATCCCTATGATCTCATTCTACTGTCTGTCTGTGTGTCACATCTGAATATCTCAGGAGCTACTAAACCTAGAGATAGAAAATTAGGCATATCTACTGATGTAAAACTCATATGTCCATAAACGTATGGTGTCTTTTCGAAAATATTTTTAAATACCTACCGAAAAGAGGGCTTAAGCGAAAAAATCCACCAAAAATCTATCCGTGCAGGAACGGAGAAAGAATACAATTTCCTGCGGCCGGGCGGCCTGTCGTAAGAGGCGACTTAACAACCCACAGCCAGGTGGTAGGGCATTTGCCCAACTGGATAGCTACCACCCCTGGTCTAAAGTATGTCGCCATAACAACCTTGAGTTGTGTTACGGCATTAGTGACCAGGTTCCAGTCTCCCTTAAGAGAGCAGCAGCGCATTTGTAGCAACTTTGGTGTTGCAAATGTCCATAGGCGATGGTAACCGCTTTCCATCAAGTGGGCCGTCTGCCTGTCTGCAATAAGAAATAAAATATATATAATTAAAAGTTCAGCTGCCTAGCCAATTAAAAGGGTTTTATTTTTTAAAATAAACCTATAAGGGTAAGAGGCTGGTCACACGTTTTTGTGTTTTAGTACCGATGACATACATCCCTATTGTGGCCGGCCAAATTCAGAACCGCCTCCAAAGACTTAATAACCGTATTGTATTTTATAGATGAATACTGCATGCGCAAGTCCAACTTGGACACGGCTTTAGAATTCCTCCAGTCTGATTTTTGTAATAGGTATAAAAAGAAATAATAGGAGGTAGATAAAATGATTAACTCACAACTTGATTACGGATATAATAATTCCTACGTCGTTCGATCGGTAACTCGGTTAATGAAGTAGGGAATCGTCGACGCCTTCTTTCCCTTAGGAATTTCACGTTCCTTATTGTCTTATCGATTATTGCTTATCGTATGATATGATGGTCTTCGCGTTGTTTACACCTAGCATACACATGTATAGTTATAGAATTTGAATAACATTTTTTTTTTATTTGAACTCGTTATTAAGCGCTATATTGGTAAGGCGGTTGATTTGTTTTTTCGAGATTTAAATCGCTCCGTAAATGTGATTACAATTATTTCTATAAGTGAAAAAAAAACAAAGACATTGAAATTAAAATACATTATGTAGCAGATCATACATTATGTGCCCAGAAGGCTGGCTGCATTGCCATGCTGTATGGCAATACTTATTTGTTGTATAAAATATGAGCCAGCCTTCTAATAAAAGAAACTCTGTCGACAGACCCCACGGACCTAATGTTTCAACCTCAAACGGCATAAATATGTAACCCCCTTCCTAAGGCTCAATATTTGCGCCCCTTGCCAGCCCCTGACTCGGTCATTGGAAGATGTGACGGGGCCAGCGTGTCAACACAGGTGGCATCCCACACTACCGGCCGCCCCATCTCCCAAGGGACGAGTGACATTCCGTCCGGTCTCTTGCCATCGTCACGCACCAGGCCATTCGGTTCTAGAATGGCCAGGACGCCGACGCTGACAAGAGCTCGGCGAATAATGTCGTTGAGGCTGACATGACGAGATCTTCTTCCTGCGCTTTTTAAACATGACAACCCGTGGTGTCCAAATTGGTCAACCAGAACTCCACATTGATAGTGATGTGGTACGCAAAATGGTGCCCCCAGGTGTAAACTCGCAAACAAATCAAATGTGATTTGAATGAAAGAAAAAAAAAATATTCAGGACAAAATTAATACAGAAGATTATCCAACAGTAAAACATTAGAAACAGAAAAATCATAAAATTGCACCCAGTCTCAACATATGCTGGCCAATTATGACCAGAGCTGTTCTTTCGCCTGGGACCAGCTAGTGAAGTCACAAAGGACCTTAAGTTGCATTCCGAACTCAGTGGCCAGATTCCCCGTCTCCCTTTAGAGTGGTAGCTACACATTTGGTGATATAAATCTCCATAGGCGATGGTAACTGCTTTCCATCAGGCGGGCCGTCTGCCTGTTTGCTGCACTCATGCAATATGTTGCTTGGTTGGTTAAGCGTTTGACTTTGGCTGTTATTCATGAGATTCTAGTCGCAATGTTTCGATGCTGAAGTATCACTCAACTGGATCAACGCTCTCATGACCGGACTCTATATCTTACTGACCGTGAATTTGTCTTATTATCGGTTAAAATTTAATATAAGCTCCATACAAGTAATGCCAAAATTCAACCTATGGTAAGACAAGTGAATGAATAATAACATATATAACCCCGCCATTAGCAAAGGATGGTCGTGTAACAAATGGATGGTTTTAGGGCGCAGCTTTTTACAGCGAATTTTGAGATACTAATAAGACTAATGAGTTTCAATAACGGTAATTAATCTGTCTATCAAATTGGTATATACAACCTCTGACTAACGTGTGTCTTTCTGAAACATAATAAATGTCAGACTCTGACGTCTGAAACATAATAAACATTTGACTTCTTATACAATAATTATATAAAATGTAACAACACAGTTAAAAACGATAAATCATTCTTAATGGAAAAAACTCCGAGAATCAGATTTACATAAACAGTTTACATTTGAAAAGCTACGTGTACAAGATTACTTCTTTATGTAACGTATAGGACGCTGAATACTAAGTAATTACAGGAATAGGTACTTTATACAAAATGTGTTGTCTGACTCGGTATAACAAATGGTACAATTTTTTTCTCGAACTCTTCGGGATTCGTCATATCGTGTTTTCGCAAACTGCAAAACTCCTATTTATATGAAGCTAGCTGTGCCCGCAGCTGTGACTTTGTAACCATCGATCTTAAATTATATAATGAGTACTTAACCCCCCTTCAGGGATTATTTTTCAAAAACGTCTATGATGTATTTATTTATATCTATGCATTAAAGTGTATCAATACCAAAAAAGATACATTGACTATGTGTTCTTATCCAATTAAAGTAGCGATATGAAAAATATTGGTCGGTATAGCTTTCACTATGGCGACAAGATTTATTTACATCAATAACTAAAATTACAGTCTTTTGTAACTTTTAAATAAAGTGTAACATTTAAATTTTTAAAGTGAAACTTCTTTGGAATTTGAAAATCAATGAAACTACACTAAAAAGCGATAAACACATAAATCTATAGGAATAAGCCTCCGAAAGAATGAGATACGAGTTTTATATTGTGCAGCACAGATTATTGTCAATAAGACCGATGATTAAACATAGGTTGACTTTAGACCGAAATAAAACTGATAATAATATTTTTATCGGTGGTGCCCGGTGGTTTGGGCATGTGGAAAGAATGCATGATGAAAGAATGACTAAACAGATATACAATGCAAAAGTAAATGGATGCAGAAGTCGTGGAAGGCCACGACACAACTTCCATGATCAAATTGATCGTGTACTAGCAGAAGGTGATGTCAGGAGCCTTAAGAACAGACGAGCGTGCATGACAACGAGTTATGAATGTCAAAGAGGCAAGTGAGGTGTGTAAGAATAAGCCTAAATGGCACTCTGTTGTTCGTGCCTACCCCGCAAGGGAACTGGCGTGAAGTTATGTATGTATGTAATAATATTTTTTATACTAAAACAGTGAAAAATTGAAAGTGATACTTACGAAGTTATTTACTATAATATGTTTACGGATGTAGGATTAAAGAATTATATTTATATTAATAAAAGATAGAGAAGAATTATCTGTAAGTATATCCTCTGAAGTTTCACTTCTAATGCGTGTGAATTGCACACACACACACAACTTTTTTTAACAAAAACAAAACCATCTTCACACTAAAAACCAAAAAATAAAACATAAAAGAACAACAACAAATTTACAAAATATAGTAATTTATATGTTTTACTTGGCACCGACTTCAAGATATTGCTAAAAGGAGTCGGTTAAACATTTATTTTTTGATTTTTAGTGTGAAGTCGGTTTTGTTATTTTTTTTAAGTGCGTATTTATTTAAATTACGAACTCTATGAATATTATTTTAGATACTTTTCTATACGCTCAAGATATCACATCGCACGAAATTATATAAATTGAATCGCCTTTGAGATTTACAGGTCACATAAACGATGCAATAAAACCAATGAAGAGTGATTTATTACTCTATAGGATCTAAGCCAAAAATGGCCTATAACGTGAAATTATAGTATCGAAAGAATTAAAGAAAATTATTGCAATTGAAATGTTATAAATCGGCTAAGTGCGTGTCAGACCCACGTATACTGAAAAGTTCCGTCCACGCGTTTGTTATTTTGCTACGAATTCCTAATAAAATTATATAATGGAAATAGTTTATATCTGAACAACTACAGAAAGGATCGCCTTCAAACTTATTGACATTATTTTTTACCTCGATTTTTTTCAAAATAGTCACTTCATACTAAATATTTTTTTTACAAAAACAAAACCGACTTCAAACTAAATAAATATTTAACCAACTTCTTTCTACAACATCTTCAAGCGGTGCGAAGTAAAACATAAAATTACTATATTTTGCAACGTTGCTAAGTACTAGCATACAAAAAAATTAAGGGCCTATAGAAACGGTAATACTGGCACGTGTATACAAGCTTTTTTCAAGGAATGTAAGCGCTCAGCGTTCTTTAATAAGGGTTATTCTCGATTTCCCTGACACTCATCAGATCCTGACTTAGTGACCATAGAACCAATTTGGGAGTATACCCTTTCGATAAAAAAAAATGAAAATCGGCGCACAATTGACGGAGAAATCGAGTAATATTCATATAAAAACAACATTCAGATGAATTGAGAACCTCCTAATTTTGGAAGTCGGTTAAAAAGGGAGAGACAATTTTTATTACGATTGAAGAGAATATCTCGCGATTTATCACTTAGATAAATACGGAAACCCAAAAATTAATTAAAGAACAACATTATTTTTTTCAAGATTTGATTAACGACTATGTATATATGTATACATTGAAAAATATTTTTCAAGCCTCAGTTACTTGTATGGTGGTCATCCCTAATCTTGAATTTTTCATTATTTCATTACGGCCTTGTATAGCGGCATATATAATTACATTCTTACTCATTTTTAGCAATATAAACCCAGTAGTTAACATGACTGTGACATAGAAAGCAGGCGAACATTTTCAAAAATATTCCATTTTTTTATATAATGGCTACGAAATGCTAAAAAGAGAAATAATTTTAAAAATATTAAGTGAATTGGATATCTGCAGTTTGAAAGGAGTCCAAACGTGATCGGGGCTTAATGTTAATGCTAGCGGACTTCTAAAAGCGGGCGGCAATAAAAACTAAGCGTTCAATTGAAGCTCGCGAAGGGCGAGGGTGGCTTAGCCCCGAGCATGCCCTAATCCCGTATTACAAGAATAAATCCAAACGCGCTCACACTTTGTGCGAACTTTGAACAAAATTCATAAGGTTTTGTCACGTGCCCGAAACCACGTGGTCGGAATATACAAATGGATGCGTGATGCGTATTTGTTTGCGGAATATTTTAACGATTCTGCGTAGAAAACTTGTACCACAGAATATTCATTAGGGAAATGGAATAATACTCATGGAATGTCTAATATTATGAAAGAAAAGTACTAGGAGTGACAATCGCTAAATATGAAACATCATTTTCAAAAGCTCCAAAACTCTACACAAACAGGGGTCATCATAGTTACATACACACAAGTATTTAGCAAATTTCCTGGTAATCAGAACATTTAAAAAGACCTGAAGAAAGAATGGAGAACTTCCAAACAAAGTCGCTATCACATTTATGTGTAAGAGTCCGTGATAATTTAATGACGAAGTGATTGGCGTTCAACTGATGTGGTATTATTATATTCTATCTGGGAAGCATGTACCATGCAGGCAGTCTTTCCGAAATAATGTACATTGTGTTACAATTACCTCGTAGATACTGAAGGTGAAAGCAAACACCGGGAAAAAACACGCACATCGAGATAACTGATGTGTGAAATCCATCAATGAACTGTAGACAAGCATGGCAGTTGTACTGTTTGATCTTTTCTAAAAATGAGAAGGCTCGAACCTGGAATTGGGACATTAAGGACATATTGTATAATTTTTATGAGTCCATAAAAAAACCAACTCCTAGTTGTAGACAAGAATGTTCTGAAATTCTTAGCATCAATTAGAAGAGGAGATTTTAGCTGGAGGGTCCGAAATAACTACAAAATAGAAAACCTTGTAACCCAACAGGATTGAAGAGATCAGTGTTCACCGGCTCCGGAGGCTCTGTAAAGTACAACGAACAGAGGACTACCCGACTTTAAAGACAGCATATTTGAAGCGTGTATACGACCGCGATCCTAAATATTGCCGGAAGGATTCAGTGGAAGTTGACTTGAGTGAGGTTTATACTTTTGGCAAGAAACTGCATGGCGAGAGAATAGTAGTTTGCTCTGTTTTTTGGTGACCAAGTCGTATTTTGGGTCGCTGAGGTAACAGAATTAGATAATTAGGAACTTATTGGCTGCAGGTCTTTTCATTTAGAGGATTGTATGATACATCTGCCACGTCTATCTAGGCCTAATTGACGGCCAGTAATTTCGACGTGTACGTTCCCCAGAATATATGCCTTCCCTATTAGCATGTGATCACTTTAAAAATACACCAGAAAAACTGTCTAAGTGGAGCTACATATTTAACATAGAATTCGAACCAAAATCTTATGAGACGATCGAAGTGATATTGATATCTTAGCTTACGGACCTGCACGAGTAACAACGAATTTATTTTGGTAAATGACTAATTCATCTCGGATCGTTTGTTTCAGCAAATGAACGACTTTCAAGCAATAAAGCATGAAGAGACGCTTGCGCTGCTTTTATTGAAGGTTTTTTGCACGGAACATTTAAGCGACGCGACATTGTTACATCCCACAGGATATATATTAAACTGTTAATAGATTTAGATAGATTTATACTATCGAGGGAACATGGTGATTCTATTGAAAATGTACAACACAAGTTACTCCACGTAAATGCGTATTCAATCTTTATAGAATATCTGGAACTTATAAAGATTTCTAGCGATGTGTTAAATTACAACATAGATTCTTGAACTTGAAGTGAGACACATTGGATTGTAATTTATTTTGTGTTTCATAAAACCTTAAATAGCTGTTTATGGAAGAATGAATGCTAACGCTTGTTATTAGTACGTATTGATACTTTTGTTATCTATTACATATAATAAAACTGTAGAGGTCGAATTTCTGTACAATGAAAAAAAATACTAAAAATCGAGTCAGGGGAAATAGAACTAATTTAGATTTTAAAAATTTTTTTTGTTTCTCTGTTTGTACGGGCTAATTTACGAAACGACTTGACCGATTTAAATGAAATTTTGTATGGTGGTAGCTTATATCCCTAGTCAACATATAGGATACTTTTGATGCTGAAAAATTAAAGAGTACCCGTGGGATAGTTAAAAAAACTTACCACGCGGACGAAGTCGCGGGCATTAGCTAGTTTATAATAAAATGTTATTTATATTTTTATAAATACTCACTTTTTACTACTTCTGTAGTCGATGTAATTTAGTTATTTCATAGAATAATAATACTGTTAATGGCAATCTCACAGTAAAAAAGTAAGTCCGAAAAAAACCGTAAATGTTATGTTTGTAGATGGCGCTATCAGTCTGTTTATATGTAGAAAAAACATCACTAGACTTTCAACCATAATTTTATATTATTTAAAACAAATATTTAATCTACCAAAATATTAAATTGGAGAGAAATTCATTAAATTGTTGTCTGGTATCTAAAAAAATCGTTGATATAAGTAATAAAATCTTGGTTACATATCTAGTAGTATTTTGCTATATCCTCCTGGGTTCGTCCTACCTGAACTTAAATATACCAACCTACACTTTTTTTTAAATAATTAATTAATATTAATTTAATAGTAATAAAAACTGTAAAGTACATATTTTGACTTTTATTTTAATACGAACTTGTATGTGACAAAATCATTGCGATTATTTTAATATGAGCCCCAAACACAAGTTGGGTCTAATGGCGTCAGACAAATTATTATTTTTAAAGCATGCCAAGCCTCAACAAAAACGGAAGAATTGTAGTGTCCTCTGAGAATATAGGATTTAGGGACTTTTTTGAGCTATATTATTATTGGACGATTGTGATAATTATAATAATCATTCTTTTCCATATAATTCATACTATAGGTATATAAATGTAATGCTATCCAGATAATGAGCATTAACTAAAAGTAAAACTTCTTTAACGTCAATTAAAGTTGTTCATGAAAGTTCTCAGTAATGAACCAACGCGATCAAGCGCTGTTTGTTGTTTTTCGCCTGCACTAATTGGTACAGTTATTAAGCACAAGTTTTGAAGATGCATTGTGTAACAATCTAAATCTACATAGAAACAGTACACAAATTTTATACGTTTTCTACTTTTATTAGTTTATATATAAGCGTGCAGCAAACTTACTACACTAAACTATTATTATTAAGAATTACATATTATCTTGTAAGTTATTGTGTGGATCTGATGCTTATTTCCACTTTGGATGTCGTTAGTTTATACTAATAAGCCTCGTCGTCAGCCATTCGTAGTCCACTGCTGGACATAGGCCTCCTCAAGACGGCGCCACTCATCCCTGTCCTCTGTTTTCCTCATCCAGCGCTTACCGGCGACCTTGGACAGGTCGTCGGTCCATCGGGCTGGAGGGCGTCCGACTAATAAGCCTATTTGTGCCTAATAAGAAAACTACGTTAAAACGTAGTTTTATTATGTATACAAGTCGCGAAAACTTAAGAAAATACTATTTGTGCCTAGTTGGTAAATATGTACATATGTATGTAGTTTGCAATACTTAGTTGTAGCAATGTATACCTGTGTTCCGTAATAATAGCACCATCAATTTTTCCGCGTATTTCATAACTTCCAATTTTAGTATATTTAAAAACAAATGCATCACCACCCCGTGTGAGCTATCGATGCCGATGCTGCCCTCACGCGGATATTCAGTGCAACTTTCTACACCGCACGCGCCGCATCGACCTTCCTGTTTTTTCGTCCATTTGCAAGTGTTTTCAAATATACAATTAGCTAATCCTCTAGCCAATCAAGAAATCGTGCCAGTGAATGTGATTTAAAATCCACGATCGAAGGGTTCCCGCAGCACAGCAAGCAAGGTAAGTGGTTGTGCATTTGGCGTTTTCCAAATTCCGCATTCTAAACCGTACATTTTTTGTTCCATTCGAACCGGGTAACGATTAATTGATTGTGCTAGTTTTCCTACTTCTCTTCCACATTTCTATCCTGTATTTATATACTTACTTACTAATATAAAAGCAAATTTCATCGTAATTAGAATTATTTCAAAGTACCTACGTTACGATATTTTATTCGTGCGACTGCAAGTTGCTACGCAGTGAATGCATTAGGGCAGGCGCACACAGCTACAAAAAAAAATTACTTAAACTGCATCTTAATTTTTAAATATAGTTTATAGTTTTTTTATTATACCTTTTATTAGACTATATCATACTTGTGCTTTTTGTATTTTTATACCTTTTCATCAGTTACCGTTTTCTAATTTTACTATACTTTTTTTTGGTTGTTTATTTTAATTATAACGCTTAATCTTTAAAGCTCTTCTTTTTATATTAATTCTTCTTTGATTTCTTGGTCTAACTAATTAATTTCAAAATGTCTCTTTCGGAGAAAGAGCTTGCTGAAAAGGAACAGTTACTTTTCGAAGTTCGAAGTTTTGATGGCCAATTTAAAAAAGATGTTAGATTATTCAACTAAAAGTGAAACGCAATTCAAATGCAGATTGAGAGAGCTGGGTAGTTACAAAAAGGATTTTATTAAAACTCAAACCAAATTAGAGAAAATTTTGGTAAAGGAAAAAACATTCGATAAACATGAACAATACACTATTCGAGAACAATTTGACGATATGTTTTATGAGGTTCAAGCCGCGTCCGATTTAATGAAATCACAAGCTCGTCACAGTATTTCTAATGTACACTCGCCTTTATCTCGGATTCCACAATCTCGCGTTTTGCCACTACCTCCCTTACAGCTGCCTACTTTCGATGGACAACCAACTGAATGGAATAGTTTTTATGATTTATTTAAATCTTTGATAACTAATAATGAACATTTAAGTGAAGTTGAAAAGTTCAGATATTTGTTGCTTTCCGTAAAGGGTGAACCCTATAATCTTATCAAATCTTTGCCTGTAACAAACGAAAATTACAATAATGCCGTCCAAATATTGATAAATCGATATGAAAACAAACGTATTGTCGCATCTAAACATTTGGATCGTATCATTGACCTTGGAAACCTTAATGACAAAAACATCCATAATGATTTAAGAAATTTGATTAATATTTACTTTGAAAATATTACAGCTCTTAAATCACTGGGTTTCCCTATTCATTCTTGGGATTTTGTCCTTTTAAACATATTATTACGAAAATTACCTGACTCCGTAAGAAGTCGTTTCGAAACATCCCTTCCCTCACCTAGTGAGATACCTTCCGTTGGAGAATTACTCGATTTTCTCGAAAAGGAATTAATGGCATTCGAAGTAATGTCCAGCGCCGGCAGGACGATGCCGCACCAGGCGAAACCGGCGACCATACCTCAGCCGCAAGTGCGCGAGCGGCGCCGTATCCCTCTTTCGCGTTCTCTCACCGACGCGCGCCCCGAAGTTGCGCCGCGCTTCGCTTCCTCCACTCCTCGGTCATATAATGTACACGCCGCGACTGCTATTGACTTTGAGAGCAATGACCCTTCCTCTGCTAGCCCTTCCCATTTAAAAAATATAAATAAATGTTTTTATTGCAAGTCAACTTTTCATCCACTATACAGATGTGAGGATTTTAATCAATTACCTTTATTAGATCGTAAAAAAATCGTTGCAAATAATAAAATATGTATTAATTGCCTATCAGTTGGACATGATGGTAAAAACTGCAACTCTAAATTTTCTTGTCGAAGCTGTTCACAACGTCACCATACAACTTTGCATGAATCTAATTCAAATGATCTATTTGACCATAGTGATATAAAAGTTACCTCTGATTCCACATCTCATACGGATCCACATATAAAATCTACTCTTCCAGAAAATTCTAGTTGTAACAATGTTTCTATTTCCTCTCTTCCACCACTACTTCCAAGTGATGTAAATGGCTCTTCAAGTAAACAAAAGTGTACAGTTTTACTTACCACTGCATTAATAAATCTACGACCTGCTTGTGACGAACCTTATATTCCCCAGCTTACTCGTGCTCTTATCGATCAGGGTAGTCAAACTACTATTATATCTGAATCATGTGTTCAACGTTTGAGACTGCCACGTTTTCGTATCAATCCTACCATGTCTGTTTCAGGCATTGGTAACTCCACAGAAACCCGTCGTGGTGTCGCGTTCTGTGAAATAACTCCTTATAATAAATCTGAACCTAAACTTTATATTGAAGCTTTAATCCTTCCGACCATTACAAATTATTTACCATCCATTCCTAACTCTTTTGAAAATATTCCCCACATAAAAAACATTCCTCTTGCTGATCCAGATCTTCGCTCTAGACGTCCTATTGAACTTCTGTTGGGTTCGGATTATAGTGACAAAATACTACTTCATGACAACATTATTGGTCCACAAGGCACTCCTGTTGCCATTAACAGCATATTTGGCTACTTATTAAATGGGAAAATCTCCCATTCACTTTCACAAAATGTATCTGTTAATCTTAGCACTTGCAATTTAGATATTCAACTTCAAAAGT
This sequence comes from Dendrolimus kikuchii, assembly GCA_019925095.2. Taxonomy (NCBI): domain Eukaryota; kingdom Metazoa; phylum Arthropoda; class Insecta; order Lepidoptera; family Lasiocampidae; genus Dendrolimus; species Dendrolimus kikuchii. The sequence continues at coordinate 16,787,479 of CM034389.1, forward strand.
TTTGGGAAGTTGAATCTATTTCTGATGAAAAACCTCCTTCAAAGGAGGATGAACTTTGTGAGGCCATTTTTTCTCGATCATGTACTCGTGATATTTCCGGAAAATATATTGTAGCCCTTCCCTTTAAAGAAAACGCTTCACCTCTGGGAGAATCCCGAGGTATTGCCTTCACACGCTTACTTCAGTTAGAGAAGCGGCTAGAAAATAATCCGACTTTACGTATAGAATACTCCAAATGCTTACAAGAATATTTAGATTATGGACATATGGAACCTGTGCCTAAAGAAAAAATGAATGATTGTCGTTCTTATTATATTCCACATCATTCTGTGATTAAGTCATCTAGTCTAACCACTAAAGTCCGAGTAGTCTTCAACGCGTCTTCAAAATCATCAAATGGTATATCGTTGAACGATAATTTATTAACAGGTCCGAAATTACACAAGGATATTTGTGACATACTTTTAAAATTTCGACTTCATAAAATAGTTTTTACAGCAGACATCAAAATGATGTACCGTTTTATTCAAGTTCGCCCTGAAGATCGTGATTTTCAACGGATCCTTTGGCGATTTTCTACTGATGATCCAGTACAAGATTTTCGTCTGTGTACCGTAACTTTCGGCGTAGCTTCTGCACCATATCTTGCGCTTCAAACGTTGCATCAACTTGCTTTAGATGAAGCTTCAACCTATCCGCAAGCTTCCGCTATCTTGTTACATGACGTATTCGTTGATGACGTCATTTCTGGTGCAGATACTCTTGAAAAGGCTATCTCCCTCCAGAAGGAGCTTCAAGCTCTATGTCTTTCGGGCACATTCCAGTTGCGTAAGTGGTCAAGTAATAGTGCCGAATTCCTTAACGCCATTAGTGACACTACTAAAGTAGAAGACGACACTATGGTACTTTCCTCCCTTAACGATGATACCTCCATCAAGGTCTTGGGGCTACAATGGAACCCGAAATATGATAAATTTCACTACAGTGTAGCATCTCCCTCCACAATTTGTTCTAAAAGGAGTATTCTATCCGAGGTCGCCAGAATGTTTGACCCAATGGGGTTTCTTAGCCCTGTCACAATTTTCGTTAAATATCTAATCCAACTTCTTTGGATTGCTGGAATTGATTGGGATGAAAGTCCACCTCAATCTATTTGCGATCAATGGTTACAGTTTGTAACAGAATTACCATTACTTAAAAATCTAAAGCTTCCTCGATATGTTTTGTTTGGTAAAACGGACGTCCAATTACATGGATTTGCAGATGCTTCAGAAAAGGCATATGCGGCATCTGTTTATCTTCGTGTTATAGATGAATCTAATAAAATCTCAGTAAATTTGGTTTTTGCGCAGACTAAAGTTGCACCACTTAAAAGGCTTTCCCTGCCAAGATTAGAGCTTTTGGCAGCCGTTCTTCTTACAAAACTACTGACCAAAGTTCATAATGTTTATAAAACATTCATTCCACTTCAAAATATATTTGCATGGAGTGACTCTTCTATAACGCTTGCATGGATTCGTTCTCCGTCTTTTGAATGGAAAACTTTTGTTTCGGATCGAGTCAATCTAATTACTAGTTCTGTCCCAGCATCTCACTGGAGACATATTTGTTCCGAACAAAATCCCGCTGATTGCGCATCTCGAGGCGTTCTCCCATCGAAACTGGACCAAAACTTATGGTTTCACGGTCCCAGTTGGCTTTGCAACCCAGAATCTATGTGGCCTGTATCAAAAATTGATTTTACAACTGATGAAGAACGGCGTAAAATTGTCACTCTAACACAAGCACCTGACATGTCATCAGTTTCGTTCATTGAAAGTTTTTCGTCTTTTACAAAGGTCCTTCGAATCATTTCTTATATATTTAGATTTTACTATAGATGTAAAAGGATTCAATTTTATTCTTCTAAATTAATTACCATACCTGAATTAAAGTTTTCCCATGACCGTTTAATTTTAATTGTCCAAAGAACTCAATTTTCGGATGTTTTCTCTCAACTGGAATCACACAAAAACTGTACTAAAACCATTCAAAGGCTTAAACCATTCGTAGATAACATTGGATTACTCCGTATCGGAGGGAGAATTCAAAGAGCCAATATTTCTTACGATGCCAAACATCAAATTTTGTTGCCAACTAAACATCATTTAACTGATCTAATTATTGATCATAATCACAAGATCCACTTACATGTTGGGCCTCAAACACTCCAGTATATTCTTTCTCAAACATATTGGATCTTATCAGCTCGCAAAGCTGTACGTTCCCGTACCTAGCGATGTGTGCAGTGTTTCCGTGCACATCCTTCTGCTCCAAAGCCCTCTATGGCTCCCCTGCCTGCTTCGAGAGTTAGTGAACTTCGTCCTTTTCTTCACGTAGGAATTGATATGGCCGGCCCATTTGATACTAAGAGAGATAATTATAGAAATTCATCGACGTTCAAATCCTACGTTTGTGTATTCATATGTATGTCAACTAAAGCTATACATCTAGAATTAATCAAAGATCTGTCCACTGAAGCTCTTCTTAATTCCTTACGCAGATTTGTTTCTCGCCGTGGCTTGTGCTCGGACATATATTCAGATTGCGGGCGTAATTTCGTTGGCTGCAATCGTTATTTAAAGGAGTTGTATTCATTTTTAGAATTAGAGTCAGTTAAATTTCCTATACAAAATTTTCTCTTATCTCATCGTATTCAATGGTATTTCAATCCTCCATATGCGAGTCATTTCGGTGGCCTTTGGGAGGCTGTTGTTAAATCAATGAAGACCCACCTTCATCGCGTCATTGGTAATCGTTTCTTGACCTATGACGAGTTTCATACAATACTTTGTCAAATAGAATCTATTCTTAATTCTCGTCCTCTGAGTGTGCTCAGTAATGATCCAAGTGATCCACTCCCGTTGACACCTGCTCACTTTTTAGTTGGTTCTCCCCTTACTTCAATTCCCGGATATAATTTGTCGGAAGAACATCCAAATCGTTTGAAACGTTGGCAAATTATACAACAAGCCATTCAACATTTCTGGCAGCGGTGGAGCGTTGAATACCTTTCTAGTTTGCAATGTCGACAAAAATGGTTTCGGAATGAAAATTTACCCCATCATGCTCCAATTGTAGAAGGTTCTGTTGTAGTTGTAAAGAACGACAACCTTCCCCCCTTGCAGTGGCAGCTTGCAGTCGTTCATAAGTTACATCCGGGTTCAGACAATGTTACTCGCGTCGTTACCTTGCGTGTAGGTAGAACTCTCTTTACAAGACCCGTAATTAAAATATGTCCTTTGCCAATCGAGTAAACTTTTATCTAATTTAATAATACCTATTTGTAAATAATGCTTTATTTTTACACTTATTAACATTTTATTTAACATTCCTTTCCATTCATTTTCCTTTCAAATTTAATTTCCTCCTAACAGATTTCCTTTATTTTCTATTTAATCCATTAACTTTCATGTATTTACTTTATTGTTTTCCCTTTAAAACCATGGATGGTTTTAACGCCGGCAGTATGTTCCGTAATAATAGCACCATCAATTTTTCCGCGTATTTCATAACTTCCAATTTTAGTATATTTAAAAACAAATGCATCACCACCCCGTGTGAGCTATCGATGCCGATGCTGCCCTCACGCGGATATTCAGTGCAACTTTCTACACCGCACGCGCCGCATCGACCTTCCTGTTTTTTCGTCCATTTGCAAGTGTTTTCAAATATACAATTAGCTAATCCTCTAGCCAATCAAGAAATCGTGCCAGTGAATGTGATTTACAATCCACGACCGAAGGGTTCCCGCAGCACAGCAAGCAAGGTAAGTGGTTGTGCATTTGGCGTTTTCCAAATTCCGCATTGTAAACCGTACAACCTGTATTATTTTTTTTGTTTAACTTGACATGACTTCAAGTTGTTAAAGGAAAGTTGTATTTTTTGGGTTTTCGTTACTTTTAAAATCGGTTTCTTTTTTGTTACTTTTTTTATCTTGAGCACACTGTTCTTGAAAATTATAACACTGAGTTGCACGCACGTACTCGTTTTGCCATAAATACGATTACTTAAATAAAAAATATTGCTATATATATATTTATATTGATAGTTTTTCCTGAAATGAATTAAAATGATTGCGGAAAAGTAAATCCTTTTACAACCACTACGCAAACCGATCTTCTACAGAAGTGCACGTCCATATATTTTAAATGTGTGGTGTAGTCTTTGTTTCTTACCATTTCAGTATATAACTTTGTAGCGCTAAATAAACTACATCTTTATATCCAATATCATCCATGTAGACGTACTAAGTTTTCGAGAAAAATTACTATGACTTACATAGGAAGCTTGTTTTTGCCAAAATAACTATAGAACCCTAGGAAGCATTTGATTCGGATAAAACAAATGTTTTGATGAAAATTGACGTGCTCTTCTGATGATACGTTGTTCAAGCAGAATTTGTGTAAGACTTTTAAATTGAGTGGAACGGAGGTCGACTTAAGCCTGCGACTACGTGGACTGAATATTTGAAATAACGAAAAGCTATTCTCGTAAGCTCGGCCGTGGGGCCGCCAGCATTCGTTTGTTCAACAAAGGTGTTCCCGCATTTACGGAAACATTTTGTATGCCTTCGATAGGCTGCCCAATGAACTGTGAGTTTAAATTTGTGTTCGGCCTCTGAAGGTTGCGGTTTTTATATTTTAAATAGGAATTTGTTATTGGTACACAACTGGGAAATGAATGTTTGCAGTTATTTTATGACAATTCTAAAGGAAAAATTCCTTAAATAGTTTTTTTTTTATTTTTTATTGCAGGAGTTCAGCAGACAGGCAGACGGCCCACTTGATGGAATACGGTTACAATCGCCTATGGACATTTGCAACACCAAAGGTGCTACAAATGCGCTGCTGCTCTCTTAAGAGAAATTGGAACCTGGTCACTAATGCCGGAACACAACACAAGATTGTCATGGCGGCATATTCTAGAACAGGGGTGCTCGCCATCCAGTCGAGCAAATACGCTACCACCTGGCTGTGGGTTGTTTTGTCGCCTCTTACGACAGGCAGCCCGGCCGCAGGAAATTGTATTCTTTCTCCGTTCCTGCACGGATAGAAAATATTTCAAATGAAAAAATAAAAACATTTTTATTTAACTTCATTTTATTATATTGCTGTACTTTGAGATGGGGACTTTTGAGCCAAAGAAATATAATAAGTTCAGATGTGACATAAAAAAGCGTTCTATTTGTCTATTACAAAATGAAAAACATTAGCTCTAATTTCTATGTGGAACACGAGAAATCTTAAAAATAAGGTCACAAATAAAATAAGTTATCAATTACCATATTCGGTTGACGTGAATGAATTCCAGCAATCTATAATATTATCCAATTCTAAACTTGCCGTGTCTGAAACATTGAAGCTATTTAAAAATAAACTATATAAACGATGCATTTTTTTTTAGATTTCTTGTCTGTTTGTTTAGGATTCACGTAAAAACTACTAGGCCGATTTCGATGCGGTTTTCGCTGATCGACAGCAAATTCATAAATTTAAAATTCCACTACGTTTTATCCCGGAAATACAGCGGATTGTTTTTCTGGCAATGATTTAAATTAACCAATCAATATCAATTGATAGTCCAATTTCAGAATTGAACCCGGGACCTCTGCGTTTGAGTGAACTAAGCGGGCAAATGCTTAGATCACTGGTCCACAGAACCGTAGGTATATAATGAAAAGTAATGAGTCGCTTTTCATCGAGATACTTAAAGTATCTAATGACATTAAATATCTCACCGACGTTATACGATCAAGATCTGCTCTGAAAATTTCAAGGTTAAGTGTCTAATAAAATTTCGCAGCAAGGAGTGCACGCCACATCTTGTAACAAATTACCTACCAACCCATAATTATTCTTTATGCTTTTGAGACGCCTCATACCTACTTAATGATTTCATTTTAACGAGAGTTTGACGAGAAGAAAGATATTATTGAAATCTTTATTATGCTTTTGAATCTGTTACCGAGAAAAATATTTAGGATTTATATATTTTGATTTAAATTTGTAGAAAACTGATTTAATATGTTATTTGAGTAACATAGTTAATTTATTAAAGCTATGCATAAAGAGTATAAGTTTAATCTCGGTTGTCGTACTTTTAAGTTTTTTTTTTGAGTTCTGTATTGTAGTTGTAATTTCTTTAGAATAGAATAAAATGGAATACAATTAATATATGTCTTTGAAGACTATGGGCCAAAAAAATTGCCGGGAGTTTTGGAGGTTTTGCGTGGGCCATGGGAAGGCTAACACGTAGAGGCCCTTTAAGAAATTTAATATAAATGTGGCGTGACACTGATCGGAATACACTTTATTATCAAAGATATGACTTGTCTAAGATACAAGTATCTGAAATATAGACACCAAGATACAAAATACGTATTTCCATGTTGAATCTATATATTTTTTAAAAATGTATTTTGTATCTTGTATTTAGATATCACTCGTTAAGTATCTTAGTATTTTTTAAATACTTTGTTTGCTAAAATACTTTTCATTCATAATGACCTACGCATTTTTTTACATTTACTATGCCACCTTATAGTGTAGATAAAACTGAACGCATCTTTTAAATTTAAATCAACCTATCAAAAGACATATCCATGTGGATTGAGTAAGCCTTACTTTAGTAGCAGTAGGAAGGAAATTTTTAAGTTTTCTAGGCGAAGCTGCCGACGCGAAGATTCTTCGGCTGAGATTGGTCAAGTGAGGCCTCCAAGACAGCTCTCTGTCAATGACAATCCCAAGATTTTTTAAAGTTTCTCTGATATCGATTACCACGCCATCAAATTAAACCTGAGGAAGATTACACCAGTTGATCTTGGAGATTAACCTGGAACTACCAACTATTATAAGTTTTGTCTTTTGAGGATATATACATACATACATACATACATACATAACTTCACGCCAGTTCCCTCGCGGGGTAGGCACGAACAACAGAGTGCCATTTAGGCTTATTCTATATATAGGATAGGAGGATATATAGATAGACCGTAAGCTTTACTCCATTCATCTATTTTAGAAAAGACTTGGTTAGTAGTTGCAATTGCTTTATGCAGCCGATCTAAATTAGCCTGGGTGTAGATTTGTAGATCATCTGCATAGAGGTGGTATGATGCAGAAGGGTTATTGGATATGGAATTAATGAAAATAGCAAATAAAAGAGGGGGAAAAACGCCGCCCTGAGGGGCACCAGCAGACCAGTCACACCACAATGAGTAAACATCATCAATACGAATTCGCTGCCAGCGTCCAAACAGGTAACTGCGAAACTAGTCAATAGACGTCAGAGATATGTTAAAAGAGCATAAAATCCCGAGTAAAATATTGAAATCGACATTATTAAAGGCCGACTAGCGAGTTTCATACACCGCTGATTTGGGTTTTAAGATTTTCTCCTGATATTTACCTTTTCAGTCAGCACCTGGTCATATAAACAGTATGAAGAATAGATCAGAAATATAACTAAGCAGTGCATTCCTCCCGGCCAGGATCCGAATGCACGTAACTGGAATGAAACGCAATGGTCTAAACCACTAAAGTAGGATACCTACTTTAGTGGTCTAGAGTTCCATAATAATAACAAAACGTATATTGTGTTAATATTGTCATAAAGTAATATTCTCTAGGGATAGAAATGGCCTCACTGTCATGTTTGTGTGTTCAATGTGTTGCCAATAATTCAATTAGGCGCAACGTTTGTTTTGTATAGAGTATAACTTTACTGTAGTTCTTTATATTTGCTATTGTTGCTGATATTCAAGTTTTTAAGCAATTATGTCGATCTTTAGGAATTCAAGTTGCTAGCAAGTTTGTAGATCGATCTCATATGAGTGAAGAATAATGGATCTAATCTTATTAGGTATAGGCTCATTAAACTCGTATATAGCTATACAATTTCGGCTATTTTAAAATCAGCATTGTGCTGTTTTAAAAAAGACAAAACATGAAACGGGTCACTGCTGGCGGCACTACTTTGCAAGTCAATGCACAGCATCGCAATCCAACTCTGGCTCGGAATTATTCGCTTTTATTTCGTTCATTCTATATTCCTTAGATAACCACATACGTCAATGAGCTTCCGTTTGTTTTGTCTGTTAATTAAATTTCCAAGCAAAATATTAAACATCTTAATTGATAAGATACTGTCTTACAATCCCTCAATCAATTTCAGAGTAATAATTAAATTACGTTTACAAATACAAATTTACATTTATATTACAGTTCTGTTTTTTGCTAAAATGGTTACGGAACCCTAAAAATAGAAAAGCGGATGTCGGATTCCTTCTTTTTGCACTGGGACTAACCATCTTCCGGCCCAAGAATAACCTTACTCGCAGAGAGGGGTGAGTTCACATCAGCCAGCCGAGGCCCCGGCATATGACGACGGAAGGAACATCATGTTTAGTGGGTATTCTGGCGGAGCAGCCGGATACTCCTACACCACCCCATCGTCATTTCTATTTCTCCAAGCAAATGCTCGATCGATTCAGCTCGTCAAAAAATGGTTCCTTGTGTTGAAGGAAATTTAATGCTAGAATAAAAATGGCGCAAGTTATTACGTTACGTTATATAGTATAGAGGCTGACATTTTTTCTTCCCTTGCACATCACCGCAGGTAAAAGAATAAATGTTTAATAAGAACCGTGAGTCTTAGTGGTTTATACCGATTATTACCTTATACCGATTAAACCAAATGAGTGATAATAAAAAATTAAGTAGTTGTTCATTATTATCACTCATTTATAGTTTTAAATCATAGATAGATGCTACATAGTTTTTATACTAGTGTTTTTGGATATTTTTAATTCTATATCGCTAATTTAAATAACAATCCGAGGCAAGAATACGGTAGTACGTGTACGAAACTCTCGTTGTATGCAAATTTTACACAAATCCATTTTGCAAGTCAATTGGTTGAGTTACTGGAAAATAATCTTTTACTCAGATTTCACGAAATAGGATTCATATTCCTAATCATTCTCATGAAGACCTCGATAACGGAATATATTTTGAAAAAAGTAGAGAAAACTGCAGATAACGTGTAATGAGACACCTGATTGCGTAAAGAGGTCGTTTTCGCAGGTTCATATGATAAACATAACAAGTATCAACATAAAGTGAAACTTTTGCTATGTCTTACAGTTACCAGTATATATAAACACGTGTCAATTTAACTAAACGATTCTCCAAAGACTGCTTTAAGTCCTCTGTACCCTTCCAGAAATGTCTAGAAAGTTTTCAACGATGATTACTGCGAGAGGTGCAAGAAAAAAAATAAACGACTGTAATACTAATTATGAAGTTGTAGTAAAATATTCTATTAGAACGCAGGTGTGCATATTAAATTCAAGCGATAGCTGCTTAAAAATAAAATTATGCAAAAGTGTTTCGGTAAGCCTATCGACGGATAAATTGTGTGGGCTTCGAAGCGAATATAAAAGTTTTTTAGTAAGGCTGTGCTCAACTGCCTATTTAATGAAATTGGCTCATTTTTACTCAGACATCTGGTTAGATCGACACCATTGCCACTAGTTCACACACAATACGAGAGGACAATACCTCCATTAGATAACTATTCACTGAATTTCTATTATATTACGAATTTAATCTAGAAGTACATCTTTTTAAAATATAATTACAATAAATTTATAAACTAATACAACAAAAGAAAACTTAAATTAGTTATATTGTATTCTACCCATAGTCACTTAAGACTATAAGCAGAATACTGAGCCTAGGTCACCGTCTAGTATGAGGAATTTAATTATATTTATTAATCCATATTAATATAATATAATTGATGATCCCCCCTATTTGTTTGTATCCTAACTACGACTAAAAGGCTAAAAACATCTTAATAAATTTTACCAAGCAATATTAACCAAAATTTTAGTAATAAAACATTTCACATGAATTTTTACATACATAAATCGTTTCTCGGATTTTATTCAAATATAAGCCTATATTACCTCTCTATGCGGCTCCTAGAGTACCCATCAAAATACATTATACACTTTGCTTTTAAAGAATAATAATCGTAAGATTACATAATTTTAGACCTCTATAACCTTCTTTACAACAGTTTAAAGACAAACATAAACACAGACATACATATTGTACATTATCTATAGCTAACGTATCGTTTCCTAAATTTACTTCATCCGAAATTTAAAATATTTAAAATTTAAGTTTTATTTTTATGTCTGTAAATTGTAATTGTAAATATTGGAAAAAAATAGAAGTATAGAAATCTTCATCTGCACTTTACTACATCACACAGGCCGTCTTATATCTATCTATAATATTATAAAAATGCAATCTTTTGTTTCCAACATTTATTGTGTTTGTCTGTTGTTCGGGATTCACGCAAAAATTACTGGGCCGATTTCAATACAGGTTTCGCTGATCGATAGTGAATTCTCGGACTTAAAATCTGCGGTACTTTATATTCCGAGAATCCTACGAGAATTTTCTTGGGAGAGGTTTAGAGTGGCCAGGACGAAAAGTAAATTGATACCGATGCGAAGTTATCACTGATTGTATAGTAAATCTTGTTTAGTAAATCTATTGTAGTTGTGTATGCCTTTAGTAACATTACTTATTCTGAATTTTTACGAGATTTTCCGGGATTCATGTATTATCATACTGAAAAAAAATACTGCTGAAAAAATCTTTGATTGTATATTTAGCAAAATATAAATAACCGTAATCTTTGTTACCCCTCCAACGTATACAAAGACACGGGCAAATCCTAGTTCATTATATGTATAGACATCCAAACGAATTCACTTTCACATTTACATATTAAGTATGGATGGATGGATGTCGTTACAAACAAAAGAAATCAATTTGAATTTCTCGTCACCCGGGAGGGGTACGTTACGTTGATTAACGAGCGGTACTTGTGAAGAAACGTTTTGTCGAGACGCCTTGTATGAAGATAAATAGTTTCCAGGATCACAAAAAGAAAAAGTTACCCTTAAACGACCGAAGTTGCGTGGAAGTGATGGGTAATCACGAGAAAGGCCACAACATACTTTTGCCTGAATTAAATGAACTTTAAAGAACTCAACTAACTTTATTATATAAATTATGTATACTCTATTTAGTTCTTATAAACAATTGTAGTTTAAATCGTACATATATTTTAGTAATATAAATGCTAATTTATATTAGTTCGAAATAGAGAATCTCGTGGCCGAGCCTAATATAATAGGAGAAATAAAGGCTCACCGCCTCCGCTGACTCGGTCACATAGAACGGATGGGGGAGGATCGCAGCGTGAAGAAAGCATATTTGGGGCGGCCGGTTGGTCGGCCGTCCCAAATATCGCTGGAAGGACAGAGTGGAGGCTGACCTGTCGGAGCTAGGAGCCAATAATTGGCAAAAAAACCGCACAGGACAGAGAAAAGTGGCATGCTCTCGTTTCGTAGGCCAAGACCCACTTTGGGTCGCTGAGCCAACGGAGTAAGTAAGTAGTAAATGCTAATTTATAAAGCTTAGTCGGAAAATAGTTTAAAATACCTTTTGCAACAAAAAATATACTTGGATCCGAATGTCGCTTACGATAAAATGGCGGTGAAGGCTCGATATGATTATTTTACTTTTGGAGCAGTGTTGTATGACTCATTCATAAATAAGTTGTGTGACTCTTTGATTCAACTCACTTATGAATGACTCATTTTTATTTAAAGCGGGGTAAATGCATTTCTCACAATACCAGGTCCTTTGCTAGGGATTAGACCATAGTCGAACTACAACACTATGCTGCAAGCTTGCAACTTGAAAAAAGGTCAATCACAGCTGTCATTTTAACCCAGGTAATTAAAAATCAGAGTATACGGTTTGTTCTCCTAGTTCAATACAGTGCAGACATGCCGGAATCAATACCCGGCATTGTAAAGTTAGCGAATGAACTTTGAATTGTTAACTCATGTATATTATATACAAAAACCAATGACATTTGCTTTCATTGAGAATAAGTCGTGTTTGTTCGTCTGCTAATAATGTACTTCAAAAATCATAGGACGTATCCTAAATAATAGCAAATACTTGCATTAAAGGAATTTATCGAATTGAAATAAATTCTTTTATTAAGGATATAAATTTTGCGCACCTGATTTCTTATCACTTAGAGTTTATTACTAGTAAAAACTTATTGAATGCGAACTTTTAAAGCTTAGTTCTGACTACGTGGCAATTTTTATACAACAGTGAGATTGCTATTATAGGATATAAAATTTAACAGACACTAAAACATTTTCTTTTATAATTCTCGCTTATTCTTGACGATGTCCAATTGGAAGCTAATGAAGAACTTATTAAAAATAAGCTTCTTTCTAATTTTTGACTGATCAATGTCCAATTCCTCGTTCATCAGACACAAGTTGTTTGTTAACTACCCGCCGGTATTATATCTTACCAACCGTTCATTTGCCTCAATATTAGTTAAAATTTGACATAAGCTCCATACGAGTAATGTCAAAATTCAACCGATGGTAAGGCAAGTGAATGATTAGTAAGATATAGGAATCGGCCGTAAATGATGTCCTGACTGAATACAAAAGTGAAACTAGTAAGGTTATTCATAAGAATGAATGGTGAAAAATGAAAATGACAGTTGTGTGAATAATCACACAACTTCATTTTTATAAGCTTTTATTTAACTTGCAATGGATGTATGTACCTATGTATGTATATATGTAAGTAAGTTCGGGTGGAATTTTGCAAGTTAAATTTGGCCAAATTCCCGGTTTCCGATTGAACTGAAATTTTGCACGCATGTGTATATCGCATAACAATGCAATAATATGGTACAATGGAGCTGATCTGATGATGGAGTCGGAAGGTGGTCATAGGAACTCCTGTACTAAACAAGATAGACCCGTCGTGTTTGGGCTCGTTTTACTTGTCTTGACTAGCACTCCGCTGCTACATGATATTCAGGATATCAAAAGCTTGTATTTAAAAACCTTTTTAATCTTTCAAAGTTATAATTTTCTTTTTAATATCGTCTATTTTTTTATTTAAAAATTAGCACTTAGACTAAAACACGTTTTAAATAATAAACGTCAGGAATCTGCGACGACATTCAGTCATGTACGATCTTATTCATATTGGGTTAGACGAAGTTTTCCGGAATATTCAGATTATTAGTAGTATTATACATAATCACATATTAGCGTTAAAAAAGTAAGTAGGTAAGTTAAATGATAGTACGTAATCAACTTCTTTTAATGACAGTAACTTTTTTAAACTTAATCTTGAATAACTTTTGGAATTAACTATTGTTCTTTAAACAATCTATCAGCTTGACAACGACGTTTTTTAACGTTATGCGAGTGGATATTCCCGTTTCTTGTGAAGTTTGAACACATACAAATTAAACTATTACAGCTTACTATTTATTATTGTATAATATAATGTGTGAAAAAGTCGACAGATAACATTATGAAGCCAGTTTCACAAAAAAATGACATCCATTGTTTTTCCATTGGAGTCTTCCAACCGACATATTAAAAATAAGAACATTAAAATGTTACTTATCAGTATTTATCGATTTATACCTTATATAAGATCATGCTTATCGATACATGTAAGGGTTATTAAGAAAATTTGTTTACTTCATCCCGCGCACACCCCAATTATCTAGGGATCGAGTTTCAAACTAACCTGAAATGTTTGATTAAGCGAATTATACGGTCAACTGGTATTTAACCGCGTAACTAAAGGAAATTGAAATTAAGGGGTTCTATTTCAAATCATACAAAATACATAATTTGATCGTGTACTAGAATCAAAAAGCAAGTTTCAAAGAATATATCAGACAAATACATGTGTACGTGATTTCATATTATTATATGTTATAATTCATTCATACACATTTTTTTTATTGCAGGAGTTCAGCAGACAGGCAGACGGCCCACTTGATTGAAAGCGGTTACCATCGCCTATGGACATTTGTAACACAAAAGGTGCTACAGATGCGCTGCTGCTCTCTTAAAGGGTACTGGAACCTGGTCACTAATGCCGGAACACAACTCAAGGTTGTTATGGCGACATACTTTAGACGATGGGTGGTAGCCATCCAGTCAGGCAAATGCCCTATCACCGGGCAAATACATTGATTATTATATTTTTTATTTGTGACTTTTGTGTTTTTTATTTTTAGGATTTCTCGTCTTCCAGATATAAAGTAGAACGGATGGTTCCTATTTTGTAATAAAATAAAAGTATGACACTTTTTAAGCCATATCTCAAAAAAATTACATTTCTTTTGCCCAAAAGTCCCCGTCTCCTATGGTTTTGAAAATGTGTACCATATTTTAGTAAATATATTGAATGAATACTAAAAAAAGTTTGTTTTGTTATAATCCGTTTAGTAGTTTTCATGTGATGCGCTAACAGAGAGCTAGACAAAAAATTTACTAGTCCTAACGGGACTAGTGAGATTTTTCTCATATTTATTAAATTCACTGTACTAATTCGACTCCTTTACAGATTTATCTTTACATAGTATAAAAAAGTCGCTTTCCGCGTCTGTCTGTCTGTTTGTATACTCGGGGACGGCCCTAGCAACTTTGCCCCCGTAGACAAACTCAATAAATGCCGCCCCCACCGAAGCTTAAGAAAACTTCGTTAACAAGAAATCTGTAATATTACGAAATTCTAAAAATGCCGTGTAGAACATTGAAGCTATTTAAAAAAACAACTGGAATGAAGTATATAAAAGATGGAGAACATAATGCATTTTTTTAGATTTTTTGTCTGTCTGTTTGTTTGGGATTCACGTAAAAACTGCTGGATAGATTTCGATGCACTTTTCGCTGGTCCACAGCAAATTCCTAGACTTAAAATCTGCGCTAGTTCCTATCCTGTGAATCTCCCGGGAATTTTTCTGGGAATAATTTAAAATGCCCAGATAAAAATGTAATACCAGTGTGATATTATTACTGATCGATAGAAATGTTATGTTATAAAATGTTTGATATTTTTTTATTCCGGGAATCCCGCGGAAATTTTCCTAGGAGCGGTTTGCAGTTGTCCGGGTGCATAAAATTTGCTTATTTCAACACAATTTTCACTAAAACGATAACTTACATTTTTTTTTACATTCTATTCTTTGTGTCCCGGAAACCCCGTGAGAATTTCAAGTTATGCCTGGACAAAGCCGCGGGCATATCGTAGTATTATATATAATCGAGTTTAGGCTAATGCCTGACATTAATATGTTAATATAAATTTTATTAACGAAAATGTTTCCTTGGAAAACATATTTAGATTTCTTTTTTTGGGCTTTAGTAGTTTAAGCGTTTTTGCAGACATTTTTGCCGCCCCTAAATTTTGCCACCGTAAGTAGTTGCCTACCGTGTCTACCGTCTCGAACCACCGCATGTATATATTACATCCGTAAACTTCTCTTAAACCACACCACAGATTTTCAAGAGGTTTTCACTATCAGTTAGGTAATTTTTCAAAGAAGGTTTATTTATCTATATAATAGATTTTGTCCATGGTTTCGCTCACAATATATAAAATCTAGTTCAGTTTTTATGTAAATAAAATAAAGCTACTTGTAGTCTAGTTATGTTATAGATTAATGTTACACCGTATGCACATAAAGGTGCATTTGACATGTATGTTTGTACTCTGACTACTCTGTACAAATTTTAAACATGATGTTTGTAAGGATTGTAGCCATTCGGGAGTACTACGGATCAAATTGGATGGACCTGAAGCGAAGACCCAACGCATGTTTAATGAAGGTGAACCTCTGGGAAATCTGTATTACGTTTTACTTAAAGATGAGATTTCACATCTGTGGTGAATGCAATTCTTGGGTTTGATAGTTAATTTGATGAACAACTGTCGTTCATACTAATTTTTTAATGCTATCCCATGGAAACTACATTATTTATCAAGATAAAAAGTGTCCTCAGTGTTGACTCGAAATAGAAACTAGCACTGTGTCAAATTTCTCTTAAATTCATTCAGTAATTTTCACGTAATGCTGTAACAGACAGGGAAAAATTCTTAAAAATGGATTTTTCGGAAACTGCTGGTCCGACTTAGTTCCCCTGATCAATTTTCTGCTTTTTAAATTCATTGTACAAACTCTACCCTTCTAAAGATTTATTATATCATAGATAGATGAGTTATAATAAAATATATCCACTTTCTTTTTACCACTATAAATAGACTGTAATACAATAGTTTGAACATTACTTCTTTCCATTAACGATAGTCAGTCACCATTTGGCAAACGTTTCAACATAAAGCACAGATATCGAATGATGGGAGATAATTTTACTGAGTACATTTCCGATTTGTATAGGCATACGTTTTTATCTATATGATTTCTATTTTATCTACTAAGTATATTGATAAACAGATATGTACTTTACTGTCAGTTCAAAATCATTGTTCGCTTATAAATATTTGCGTAATATTTTCTTCTCTCTCTCTCTCTCTCTCTCTATTGATTCAACTGGATTGCAGTTAAAATATTTAGCTAGATAATTTTTATTCGAATTAAAATAGTCGTGTTGTTTTTATTGTGTTACTTTTTATTTCTATAGTAAACACTCGATTTTGTAAAAAATCTTACTTTTGAAAGTATTCCTAAGCTATACCAACTTGATTCTTTCAGAATTTTGAATCTATTTAATTATTTAGAAGTTAATATTACCTACCTTTTACGACATTGAAAGCGAATCTATTACTTATCTATTATTATGTAAAACACATTTATGTTTTTTGACGCCTTAGTAGCTTTTTAAACTCATAGGCGTCCTAACTCAAATCCCAAGTAAATGTACGCACCACTTAGGCAGCTTTCTGATCTAATGTGCATATAATTATTAAATGCTAACGCTGAAGGAAAGCATCGTGTTGAAGCCTGTACATTGAAATTATCGATGTATCAAACCCACCAAGCTACCTTGAACAACGCGTGTACTGCCCGATCTACTAAAAAAAATGGGCTGTTCTTACCATTTTTAAAAATCTGTTTAACTATACTCCACAGGCATTCATTACATCAATATACATTGATATATAGAATATAACTTTTTGGTACATGTATTAACTATATCTACTCGGTAGTTTTTTAGAACAAATATTCTAATGTTCAATATACTGAATTGCAAACTGAACCAACGCATCTATTTTAAATTAAAAATAATCGCGAAATTGAATAATAATAGCGAATCTAACATCCATCTGCCATCACAAAGTCCTTGAGTACTTCGGACACACAGCCAGAAAACAGGGAGACAATATAAAAAAAAGTAATCGTCAGAAGGAACAGGAAATGGAAGCTTTAGTCCAATGCGTTGGTCCGACCAGATCCGCACCATACTCAACGACTGCGTGAACATTAGTGCTAGAAAAACGAATGGCAACAAAATTTTAACTTAAAGTTTTACGGGCAGGTTTTCAAATTGGACAAGTACATTAATAATCTTCCCGTAAAACTTCAAGTTTTGTTGCCATTCATTTTTCCACTTGTCCGTTGAAGTTTCACTTCTACTATGTGTCGCAGCACATATTTCGATTTTTCACAGGTTTAGTGCAAATTATGATTTGGTTAGGTCAGGTACATTTTAATGAATGCGTTTTTTATTTAAACATATTTTATTTTATCAAATAAAGAAACTGAATTCGATCCGGAACCAAAAAACGCATCTATAGTCGACTCTAAAATTACGCCGCACTTCCATGCGGCCGTAACGCTTTTTCGTGACAGAAAAATCCTAAGACTCCGTCTATAAAGAAGTTTCACTTCAAAAGTAGTAGAAAAAGGTCGTGAGCCTCAAAAATGAGAGATACGACTCAAAGAATAGGAGGATTCTGACGCTCAAAGACAAATGGATGGATATGACGGTTGCATATAATAATATGTATAACGGTGCCATTTTTCTAAAAACACTGCGTAATTCTAAAAATAGAAATTAAGTTTTGAATAAATACCAACTTCAATCAACATATGAAATTTAGCGTGTGGGTTATGTATTCTAAATACGATAGGTACTGTAGTCAGTCATCGGTGTCAAAATGGTGCCTGGCTTCTGCGATAAACAAGTCAATAATTGAATTTTGCGAATGTACAGGGTAAACGTAATAAATATCTTTGAATGAAAAGCATTAATTACCAAGGACATGTCATGTTAGAAAGGACTAGGTAGCCTGTATAATTTCAATAGCCAGCTCTTATTTCTCTTTAGTAGTTTTATTTAACATATCTACGGACTTTAAGTTCCGTTTTTTCACTTGAATTTAATTTATAAAAGTATTGATTATTACAAGCTTGTTTGTTTTTAATATATTATTGGTATGTGTGACGTTTGTTTTATGACCTTTAGCAGTTGGGAGCACAAGGAAACAAGCTCGATACTGTTTTTTTATGTCGAAAACTGTCACTCGGGTTAATAGACAGTGCATGTTGTATGGGTATATTTGACTTTTAGGGTTGCATAGCGATTTTGTTTATAATATCCGGAATTGGTTTGTTTGTCTCAGTCATATTTCAAAAATTATTAGGTCTATATGGATGAAATTTGATAAAAAGATGCACTCTAGGTATATGTTGCTATACAATTATGTAGCGATAAAACTAAAACTTGAGGGTGGCAGCTTTATATGTAATTGAGTGTATTCAGTGTTTATGCTAAATATACCAATTGACGAAAATATAGTTGACCTCCAGAAAAGAACACCTGAGCGAAAAGAGCTGCTGTCTACCTTAAATATTTGAGAGAAAAAGAAAGGCCCGGAAAGGGCTTATAAAGGAAATAGATATACCAAATGACAAAACCAGCGGTCGTTCTTCAACTCCTCGGAACCCCTCATTATGTGTGGACTAACGCGCACTTGGCGAATTATTCTTTATTTTCATGATATATCCACCGAACCTGTGGTGATCGTTTCATACATACACAGTTTATAACTATATACATTAAGTTAGATATACTAATCTGTTTACCTTTACGCAGATTATGATACAGCACAATGATTTAATTGGATTTCATAGAGATAATGCATTATTGCCATATGCCAGTCGAGTCGGTAGAAGCAAGCCGGGGAACTGTCGTTATGTGATACGAATAATATCGTGTGCCGCGACCTGTCACTAATACAATATCGAACACGTCAAGTTGTAAAATAATATTAACTTCGGAATATTGAAGAGACATCGATATCTACGGATTTTTTAATCACAGATTCAATCCGATTTTTAGGGTCAAGTAAAGGAGAAGAAACTAGACATATTAATCGTTTATTAAAATTTTGCTCTACAACTTCCTAAATCCATTGTGTTAATAAATTTTATATACCTCAACGATCTGTCGCAGGACCGATGGCCGATGTAGCAGACGATGAATGGAGCGAGGTCGCCGGTAGGCGCTGGATGAGGAAGGCGGAGGACCGTGATGAGTGGCGCCGACTTGGAGAGGCCTACGTCCAGCAGTAGACTGTGATTGGCTGACTACTATAGGTACACCTCATTTTTCTAAATGGTACATAACTAGATAAGGTGCCTCCGGTCTGTAATCTGTCTGGTAATAGATACTTTGACACATTTTTTTCAAACTCTATATATATATATATATATATATATATATATATATATATATATATATATATATATATATATATATATATATATATATATAACTTAGCATTTATTAAAAATAAGGGGTTATTCCGGATTCAACCCATGACGTCACAGCCCACGAATATATTTTTCCGAAATCAACCCATTTCTATTCCCGTTTTAACCCACGACAATATCTTAATTTTTCATTCCTAAATCTATTCTATTAACTCGACCCATTTTAAAACTATAGCATCAAAAATCAGAGATTTTGTATAAGGTCTTACCAAAAGTCATAGTTGAAAAATCTTAACACAGTAATTACATTCTTATGCGGTACTTTTTATCCCGGGCACCCCGCGAAAATTTTCCTGGGAATGGTTTAAAGTGAATTTTTCTTTAATGAATAGCAAATTTTCTGAAATAAAATCTGTGCTATTTTTTATCTCGGGAATCTCACGGAAATTCTTCCGGGAGGAGTTTAAAGTTCTTGGGCACATAAAAATTTGCTTATTCCGACACAATTTTCACTAAATCGATAGCTTACTACTCCAACTTCTTTTTAATAATCTGCAATACTTGATGTCTTGGGAATCCCACGGGAAATTTCTCGGAATTGGTTAAAGGTGATAAGTAAGCATAACACTTAGCTAATCCGGATACGATTTATACTAAAACAATAATATATGTACTTTTTTAAATGCTGCCATGCGGTACCATGTGTTCCATCCCATGGGATTTGAAAGAGTGTACAAGTTAGTTAGGTTGCATAAAAATTAACTAAATTCAATACGATCATTAGAACGACGAACATTTTTTTTTTTCAAATAATGCAGTACTTAATATCCCGGGAAGGCCATAGGAATTTTTGGGAGTGATTTTTAATGTTTATAAAAAAATCTGACTCGGATCTGATTGGTACTGAAATAATAGTTTACGTCCTTTTTGAAATGCTTCGGTAGTTTATGTCCCGGAAATCCAGTGAGAATTTTCCCGGACGTAGCTGACAGTGGTTAGGGTGCATAAAAATTGGCTAAGTCCGATACGGTTTTGAAGAATGACAGCTTCCGTTCTTTTTTTAATTGCTGTATTACATTATATGCTGGGAATACTTGATATTTTTCTGAAAATTGATCACACGGCTAAAAATAGCATGAAAATTGACTGTGATACTCTTATTAGGAATACATTGGCACTATATAACATTTTGCATATCTAACTAATATACCAAACCCTATTTTTATGTTTCCCAGAATTTCCCAACTTCGAAACCACGTTATTTTAGAATTTGCTAGCTACGACAGTTTCTATATTTATTGGAATCTTTAGTAGAACACTTGTAGTTGTGTATAACTTTACTTATCTCGAGTTTTTACAGGAATTTCCGGAATTCATGTATTCCATTACTCTGCTTGATTTTAATTATTGGCAAAAGTACTGTAATCTTTATTACCTGTTGGACTTGGAGGAAGTCGCGGGCAAATGCTAATAAAATTTATAACATTAAACAGCGTCTCATTTATATGTTAGCTTTGGGTTGAATTGGAAATAATATTTAGGTCTAGATAGGAAAATTTACTAAAAATAATTCGTGGGTTCAGTTGGGAATAGAAAAGCCTTAATTTGGGATTTTTTTATGTGGGTTGAGTTGCTGTGGGTTGAATCGGGAACAACCCAAAATCCTCGCGAGACCGAGGCGTGCCGGTCGGAGCTCCGCCAGGTAGCCATGGGGGTCTGGGAAGATCGCCTAAGACACCCCAGCGCGGGCCCCGCCACCATTGAGGCGGTGAGGCCCGTCCTGCAAGAATGGATTGGACGAAGTCACGGCACCCTGACGTTCAGGCTGACGCAGGTCCTGACGGGGCATGGTTGCTTCGGAAGGTACCTGTGTCGCCTCGGCCGCGAGGCCACTTTAGGGTGCCATCATTGTGACACGGGCGACGAGGACACGGCGCTGCACACACTCCAGGATTGTCCAGCCTGGACGGAGCAGCGCCGGGAGCGTGTCGCCCATACTGGATTTGACACCTCGCTCCCGGTCGTGGTACGCACCATGGTCGGGAGCTCCACCGGATGGGACGCCGTCTCTTCCTTCTGCGAGCAAGTCATGTTTGCGAAGGAGGAGGCGGAACGGGAGCGTGAGCGTAATTCCCTGCTCCGCTCCCGCCAAAGGAGGACGCGCCGGCGCCGGAGGTCAGATAGTGACCTTCGGCCGCCGTAAGCGGGCGGCGCGGGTGGGGCCCCTAGGGGTATAGGGGTTCTCACTCACCCGCACAGGCCGTCGAGATGAGAGCGCGAGTGTTCCGCGCGCGCTCATCTCTCTTCCCGTGGGGCGTGTTACAGACCGCCCCACGCACGGATTAGAACTAGAAGTAGCCAGGGGCCACGTCCCCTGGCATAGGAAGAGGCCCAGTGAGGGGGGCCCACGCCTGCCAGGGCACGCGGAGTTGGGAAGCCCGCATTCACGTAGCCCTGGCATAAGGCGCAGGACGGAACACCCAGGGGTTTTAGTGGGTATCCCTAACTGGGGCGTGGCAATAGCGTGGCACCGGTTCTGACCGGGCACGCTAGTGCCACCCTCGATCTGGCGAATCCCACACACTCACACGGGTCGCGAACATCCCCCCAGGCTTCTGTGCCTGTCGCGGCTTAGTCCTCAAACGGATTTCCCCTGGATAAAAAAAAAAGGGAACAACCCAAAATAAGCCATACATACATATTTAACCATTTTTTATTTATTTTGGCATATAGGGGAGGGTGGGGGAATCACGGAAGGCGGGTAATGGCGGACACGTTAGTTTAGCTATGTTAGGAAAATATGGTGAATATTTTGAATGACGCAATCATGAGTCGAAACTGAATGTAGTGCCGAACAGTGTTTGGCAACGTGAGGCCGCGCGCACTGTACAAGGTAAGTTAACTTTATTGTTTTACAACAATTTCATCCTATTCTTGACTTAAATAGATTAAGTGTACTATATTTAAGACAAACCCATAAAAACCCGGTGTTTTTTTGTGACGCAACGTAATTAAACAATGATTTCAAGTATTTGCCACATGCATGACTAGATTGTAACCATAAATAAAAATATAGTTTTGCTTTTTTGCGTGTATCGGGTAATTGCGAACGATTTAAGTGGGGTAATCCCGAACGCTTGTAATTACCCCTAAACAGTGGAATTATTATCTTTTTTATTATTTATGGTCAGCAGTCGGCGGTGGTGGCCATCCTTATTAATTTATAAATAAAATATGGTATTCTCCAATATATTTCATATACCTCGAAATTACCAAAGAAATACGTATACCAAATACGAATTAGAAGACTTAGAAAGAGCCAACCACTAAAATAAAGAAAGGTGCGAGGAATCGTAAAGCATTTGCAGATGATGTGAAGAAAGACAGGACACACAACACAAGAAAAACAAAGTCAATAGAGATGATAAGAAGGATGACGAGAAATATTGTCTGATTTGTAATGAAAAGTATGGAGATCGATGGATAATATGCTACAAATGTGAATTATGGTCCCACGAAAAATATACGAGTATTGAAAGCACATCAAGGGGATTTTCAGCTATTTCTGTGTCAGTTAGACTATGTCCGTGATTACCCCCTGGACGATTCGTAATTACCCCACAAGCTGTGGGGTAATCCCGGACATCAACGTTTTTGTTTTTTATTAAATTTTTATTTTATTTTGAAAATTTATCTATGTTGACTATGAAAGCATAAGATTGATTAGTTTAAGTAAACATTAAGAAATAAATAGTTTTTGTAACTTTATTTGGTTTTGTATTATTTCAGTTCTCCCTTAACTATTCGCAATTACCCCACTCTCCCCTAAGAGATGTAGGTATACATTTCAAGATTGATTAAAAGTTAGGTACATTAAATTAGTTCTTATAATCTAACAGTACCTAAAATTGTTTATTGAAATAAATGATAACAGTGATGGAACAATGGGAATGGATGTTACACAATTTTAAGTGTTAAATAAAAATCGAAAACAATAAAAAGGTCACTGCAATATTTAATAGCTAGATAGAAAGCATTTTTGGGTATATTTAATAGCATGTTTTAATAAAAGAGAATTATACCGGGTTACTAAATCTTACTTTCCTATCTTTCTGTATATATTTTATTTTACCCTTGGTAGAAAGGTAACATTATTTGTACTGAGTTGATGTCACATTTGAATCAGTAGTAAAGCAGATGAATTGGCAGTAAGGTACAGAATCGCGGCATAAAGCTTTACTCTTTGTGATTCCATTTCATTTCGATTGGTATTACTATTGTAGATTCTACAGCTGTCAGTTCGTTCGAATGGAAAACGGCGTGTAGAAAGGTCGTGATCGCACAAGCGCCGGTAAAATCGTATAAATCGCTTGCCTACATACATGTACATGGAATATGCATCACAACAGTCGTCCGAAGTGAGCACTTGTGATTTAATAACGGAGGCATGCTCTTTTGATCCTTTGAACTACGCTGAAATGAAAAACATTTGTAGGAAAATGTACAACTATGATGATTCTGGTTTTTATCTTTTGTAAGTCCCTTTAAAATCTAAATAACAAATCGACAAACACGTTCACATTTATAAACCTAAGTGTGAATTAACCATATTTGTTGAAACGATTCGTAATAATTCACGAAAGACAAATAACAAAAAACGATCCGTCAAAAAACGGATAACCTTCCACATGACTGCAAGGCGATTTGTCGTAACTCGAACTATTCATCACATTCATCATTGTACATTCATATTTTTTGAACGTGTTAGTGAGGATTATACGAATCGCGAGGATGTCAATATCTTATAAGAGGCTTATTCCCATTAAAAAAAAACACCTTGAAGTAAACTTCATAAATCTGAAAAGTATATAATAAATATTTTCTACAACTTAAAAAAAACTATTTACAGACAAATCGAGAAACTTCTTTTCTTGAAGTTCGTTAAAAAGTGACACAAACCTTGATTTCACTATCCGGAAATAATAACGGTTCGTCGATGTGTAAATGAGCCCTAAGTTGTATGCGGGATACACCTGTAATTTATTGATCTGTAAAAATTCATTACACTCTTAGCATTAATAAAATTATCAAACAATATCATTTAACTTAACTCCTCTTCGCTTACTTTTAATGCTATTAGATTATTCCCAGCAAACTAACACATTAATTGCCAAAGATTTACAAAGTTGAACTTTGGACAAGAATAACAAAAGATACCAAGTTTTGTTTGGCCAGTATTTTAAAGGTGGCTTAAAGTTTGCAGACTGAATTTTCAGTAGGGTTAGGTTTAATGATTTTTCAAAAGGTATATTAAACAATTGAGCCCAAGAGTAGTTAGGTTCAAGTGGTGTAAGTAGTTGTAAAGAAAATATATAGAGGGTTTAGGGCGAGAGGGCGTAAGTTTGAGAATAGGAGCACGTTTTCATTCTAAGCAATAAAGTCTATTACCGTCGGGCCTTACTTAAACAGTGTTGTCGAAAGGGTTACTGCGCCTTCTTTATCGTTCGCGCAGGTTGTTTTTGAAAGCAAAAATAGTGTATGTCGTAGCAACTGCCGCTTACGACCACTAGAACTATTCAGACCGTTTCCTTTTTATACGGACTCACAACATGAAATTTCATGCATTCGGGCGATTTTGTTCGACTCGTTGCATTCAAATACGAAATGTACGTGAAATTATTTCTTTTGTAAGTTACTAATGTCTTTATTACTTTAACAACAAACGTCTTTATAGCTTTGGCTAACGTTTTGATTACTGGTAAGCTAACGAAAGTAATGAATTTAACTAATACTATATTACTTTTGGAGGTTGAAAACAAATGAACACGTTTACTGCGAAACGGAGTCCAAGTCGCCGCGTACGTATCTCACTTGCGGTACGGCTAAGGAAAAAAAACATTTAAGACTTTTCTGTGATGCGAAGAGCTTAACTTCAATTTGGTTCAATATAGAAAAAAATGAACATATATCTAAAATGTGCTAGTAAACCAGAATTTCGTGGTCCTACCTTAATACGGGGTATTAAGGTAGGGGTAGGGGTATCTTGACCTAGTACCGCTAAACCCAAAATATAAATTATTTTATATATAAGCCAAAACAAATGATTTCAGTTTTTAAGAAGTTACGAAGTCCAATAGGCCTTTGCCGCTACAATGATAGATTTATTACAAGGTCTAAAACGCCCCGTATCGCAGAAATGGAAAGTATGGATAAATCAATGCCACTGTGGATGTATTAAATATAAATTACTATTAAGCTTTATCACAAATATTATTATGAAATGGACGTTATATTGATCAGTAATATCAATTGTAAATACAACTTGAACTTTATACAAAATCATTTTTGCTTTTATACACCTTAAGTACAAGTTTAACAAGTAGTAACTGAATACAGTGACATTTCGGACCAAGAAATTACTTTGCTGTCGTTAATACTTTTTATGCGATATCATCACGGTAGCTGCTTATATACGTAAATAAAGTTATTTCCGTCACAATAAACGTAAGTATTTTCGTTCGGAATTATGAATGTGTACCCACGCAATAACTGCTGGTGACACTAGATGACTTTCACAGCGAAAAAAAGGAAACGTGACCGGAAAGAGGTTCAGCACGTTCACGTTCACCTGTTACGAGTTGAATTTAATTAGGATTTGTATTTACCTCTGGCATAAGATAAAGTAACTGCAGTTGACGTTCTGAAACTCATACAGATTATTATAATTAGTTAAAACGCTAGAAAACCTATCTATACTTCGATACTTCATATTATAAAGAGGAAAGATTTTTACTTTTGCATGTTTGTAACGGATAAACTCCAAAACTACTAGACCGATTTCGAAAATTCTTTCACCAATCCAATGCTGCATTATCCCTGATTAATATAAGCTATATAAAAATTAGGATCCCTACCAAAACTTCAATAATGTAAGCCATCATTCTAAACAAAATACTTGGCGCTGGAATCGGGTCTTAGAATTTTCATTTATCAGAACAGGACAACGTCTGTCGAGACCGCTAGTATATAATATAATAATCTAGTATATATAAAAGGTCAGCTCGCACCGAACAAGCTGTTTCCATAAAGACAAGAAATGAGACAATAATGGGCTGACATTATCATAAGAGCATGTGCAGAACACAAGACAACGAGGCGGTTAATTTAATGAAACTTCCAATGTGTTCTTTGATGTCTCGAGATGTCATAAAGGTTAATAATTCTAGCCTCATCTCAGCATGATACCGAAGAGCGGAGCAATAAAGCAAATATACGTGGAAAAATTGACGCAGCGGTCTACGAAATTATACAAATTTCCATTATAATATGTTAGTTCGGTGAAATGGGTGTATATCACATTTGTATACATATACAGTATAAACTGAAAAAGGTATTAAAATACTTTACTGTAATCTTGCCCTTAAAATATAATAATAATTATGTGAAATAATTGGGACGATTGTCTTACTGAGGAAATGAAAAAGAACACCATATTCTAAACTGTAAGTGAAAACTAAAGTAACTTAAAAGAATACAATTAAATATTTAAAATAAACTATATACTACAAATTAAAAATTAATTATAAGAGAATTATTTTAAAGTACTGTTTAAACAATCCTAACTATAATGAAATTATTATAAACGTCTATGTGAACTTGTTTGTTACTCTATCCCACCATAACTACTCAACCAATCATTATGAATTATGATATTCTATACACACGTTGTCAATGCTACAGAAAGTGACATGGACGCCTTTTTTATTTTTTTATTGCATGAGTTCAGCAGCCAGGCAGGCGGCCCACCACATTGAACGCAGGAAATGTGCTGTCGTCTCTAAAGGGGGTCTGGAATATAATCCTCTAATGGCGGAACGCAATTCATGGTTGTTATGGCGGCATACTCTAGACCAGGGTGGTAGCCATCCAGATGGGTAAATAACCTACCACCTGGCTGTGAGTTGTTTTGTCGCCTCTTACGACAGGCTAGGTTCAGGGTGGCATTATTTAACTTGACGCGAATGAAGTTTAATTGTCACACCAAGTAATTAATAGAATATTGAAAATGTTTGAACAGTAACCCGGACTCTTTGAAGGCTTGCGTGGGGCTACAGGGCGGCCAATAAGTAATCGAGACCAATATGTATATCTGATGCCCTGCTCTGCCTGCGTTAGTGTAAGTGACTGTGACCAAATGTGACTTACTTATAGCATTGGAAAATAAAGCGTTAACGATTAGTAGTTAGCGTTAACATTAGTGTAGTATACACTAATACTTGACGTCATGGCATATTGCATCTCGAATAATGCTCCATTTGCGTGACACAGTCTCTAACACTGATATTATAAGCACGTGTAGCAGAGGCATTACTATTCATTAACTTGCCATATCATTGGTAGAAATTTGACATTACTTGTTGGAGCTTATTTCATATTTCAACCAGTACTAAGGTAAATGGACGGTTAGTGACACTGATTATTGATTGTCCCTATGTGCCTTATATAAAATTGTACAAGCCCCGATCAAGGTCTAGGAAGGACTATAGTGTGAAATACGAGTTGAGAATTATTATATTTTTATTGCCTGAAAAAGGCTAACAGGAACACCATCCATATATGTTATAATCACAATCAGACAAAGCCAAAGTTTTTACAATGTTTAGTAAAACCTTTATTATATATCTGTAGATACGTAATCAGATTTAAAATAACATTTTACAAACGAAACTTTGACAAAATGTGCACTCGGAACATATTCAAAGATTTATGAAACGGCAAACCACTAGACCGTAATTGAACAACGGGACTTCGGAAAACTGAAATTGGATAACTATAATTGTTCAAGAGCTGGTTTGAAGGATTAAAACCGATAGTGCTTTATAACTAAAGTTATAACAAACGGAACATTTAACGTGCTTCTTTTTAAATATATACGTTTTTATTTTTCTGTTATTTTTAGTTTTATATCATCTACTAGCCTCTTTCCGAGACTTCGTTCACATTGAAAACCAGCATCATGCACTTGCTAAATTGCACCCATTTGGTACCATCGTGAGACATATTGTTATATTATATATTTAATTCTAGCTTCTGCCCGCAACTTCGTCCGCGTGAAATAGTTTAAAAAAAAGTAAATTAAAAAAACCGCTCCGTGCTCCGCTCCTATTGATCTTAGCGTGATGATATATAGCCTAATTATTTTTTAATGTATAAATTGTTTTATTGTATGATGATGATACGGGCAATATAGGTGTATAATTGTATAATAAGCTGTTTAAGTAGTTAAAGTTTTTTTAACTATCCCACGGGAACTCATTTATTTTTCAGGATCAAAACTATCCTATATGTTGACCAGGGATATAAGCTACCACCATACAAAATTTCATTTAAATTGGTACAGTGGTTTCGAAGATTAGCCAGTACAAACAGACAGCCAAGCAAAGAAAAAAAAAATGAAAAAATCTAAATTAGTTTTTTTTCACTTCTTACATCCTCCTAACTCGGATTTTAGCATTTTTTTTCACTGTACAGAAATTTGACCTTCACATTTTATTATATGTATAGATTATACTTTTTTTTTATTATATTTTTTAATATGTCTCACGATAAGTGTATTCTTACCAAATAAATTTTGTTTCTTTCTTTAAAAAACCAGAAAAGATTTTTAATTCGTCTCTAAATTTTTAACAGAAGAAGAAACTATTTAATAGAAGCACTCATATACAATGTAAAAGAGCGGCCCAAGAGACTAATAATGTCTAGAAGAAAGCGATATTTCGCTATACTTTATATGCGATATCGCGCTAGTAGTTTTGTACATTATGAAATATATACCTTATTTCTATGGAATAGTCCCAATAAAATAAATCAGATTGGTCAATGTAGCAGTATTATATTCAGATTTGAAGAAAAATACATTTTTTTCAAATTTGATTTTTAATTAACTATATGCGACATAAACACAATAAAGTATTATGTGTCTCTCTCTCTCTCTCTACATTTACAATTTTTTATTATAAAAACTGTAGTTAATTTAATACACACTCAAAATAATTTACTTTTGATGTCAGTTGCATTAAAAAAAGGATTAGCTTGTGTCTTCCTAAGCTGCGGTAGAGTTTTTAAAGTTACATTAAAAGTTGGTACGTGCGGTGTCTGACTGGTCTTAATCGCTCTCTACGGTCCGGCACGTCCACTGGTTTACTGCTGAGATAAGAACCAACGAGCATCATTATGACATAATTAATGTAAAATATCACCTAATCAAGTCTTTGTCTTTCCGTTCCAAGAAAATATCACGACGAAAATATCTTTAATGCTATTTTTAATACACGCTTCACTTCAACGTTTCTGGTGCGTACTGTTGATTAATGAAATTATTTGCCGGAGTCTGTTTTTTTGACAAGTACAATTACAATTTACGAGCCTTCAAGTCACGAGTGACGAGTGAAGATACCTATCTTCTAGGTAAGCGTGCTCCATTCTAGACCGTGTCATCACTCAACACCAGATAAGACAGTAGTCAAACACGAACCTATACAAACGTAACACAATATTTTTAGAGTTCTGTAGACATTTAATCAAAAACGGAAGTATTATGTTTTCGCCTGTTATCTCACAGTAACAGACATTTTTCTTAGACACTACTGGCCATGTGCATAATATTTGAAAGGAAGGTGTAGTCTATACGACACTAAATAGTGAAGTAGTATATATATATATATATTTATATGTAGGAATCGTATTTGTTATTGTAAAATAACCATATGACGGTAGTAGTCAATAACTGGATAGAGTATTTTCATGTAGTAATCGGAAGTCGTTTAACCGGATGCCAACGTAGAAGCATTTATTATTAAGCTAACGGAAATCGGAAATGGAGTAACCGGATGTTGGAAGTTAATACGTATAGCGGAAGTTGGTTTTATGAAGGAAGTGAAACTGAAGTGGCGCCACAGCGTTATCGGATATTGTCACTGCAGCGTGCTACGAAGACCTTATAAATACTGGGAGTTTGGGCAGAGGAGGGGCAGTCTTCAACCGGCAGTCTTAAATCGACCGTCTACGAGTCTACAACCAAGTCTACGACGGATAGTCTGCATTGACAGTCTTGGCCGAGGAGCACATAATATATTGTGATCGATAATTACTGCTTGATAATCGCAGTATTCTTGGAGGGCAAATTGCTGCTCGACACCTGATAAGCGTGGATACGACTCTTGGAATTGTCCTAATATATCTGTGTATTATTGTGCAAAATTTAATATCGTAATTGTGATAATTCTAGTGTAATAAACTTTGATTATAATATTTAAGATTATTATTGTGTTATTCTCGGAGCGTCATTCGTTCGCTCCCGGCGTAAATCCGACATATATATATATATGTATTGTGTGTAAATATAGTAATATGTATAGATTATGAAAAGCCATACTGTTGTTTTTTTATTTATTTAAAATAGTGAGTGGGAGATATTAGCACTTAGTCATGTAAGTAGTGTTAATCCCCCTCCCCCTTTTCAACTATGCAGTAGAAAATTCTGAAAAATTTCTAGGTGCTAGAACTTAATAAATACTTTCAGCGAAAATTATTTTGAACAATATTCACTGAGTAATTTATGAATTTAGGATATTTTTATTAAAATATTTTTTTATTCCGTAGCTAAATAACTAACTAAAACGGTCGACAGTTGTCATTTCTACGAGACTCTTCGTTATGCGCGGCCTGTCAAACACTTCGAACTGGAAAGAGATTTATAAAGACTTCATTTTTTACAGATTCAGTAAAGTAAAATATTTACCAAAATATAATATTATTAAACTAAACAAGCAAAACGTTTGTATATTTTTTCATCTATTAATTGAAAAATCCGAAAACTGTCGCATGTCTGTGAAATCCTGGAGTCGAAACATTCGTGACCTCACACAAGAGCCAAAAACTAGATATATTTTTACCGAGTATATATTTTTACTTATTTATTATACAAGAAATTGCTGTTTTATTAATTTCTGAATTTAATATTTAAGAATTGTACTTATTTGACAAATGAATTTTTATTTGTCCTCTGTGTATCTATATATTTTATATTATTCGGTAGGTATTTTGGTAAAATAAATAAGGTTTAAAATATCTTATAAAGTCCTCATGTCCGTCAACCTGACTGTCCTTTAATAATGGTTTTTCCAAATAGCAGCTGTGACGTGCATAATTAGTTTCATCCATACATACTTAATGGAAACATCATTGAGTTTATATGGGTGAAATGTTTAATGAGTTTCTATCCTAATGTTGCTACACGAGGATATAGTGAAAAAGCTATATATAGAAGTGCGATTCAAATTTTTCTCTTTTTTTTCAGATTAGGCGTATAAAGTAAGACAGCTCATAAAAAGCATTATGGTGTTGATTAATTACTTTTATTGTTTAATAAACACTTGTCACTCACTTAATACAAATTGGTTCCAATTTCTATGGGTGTTTGCAACTCCAGAAGCGTCGTCAACACGTCGCCAGTCTCAAAGAAATTTTACGATGCCATTCTTGTAGCACAGAGGGAAACCTTTGGCAGGAAGTCTCCTATAAACGGTACGCAGTTTTATACCACTTAAGAAATCAATTTGTAGTGGAGTGTATCTGTTGCATTGTCCTTCGTGACTTCACCTGCTAGTCCCGGCAGAGCAGCGCTGGTCATAATTAGGCAGCATTATCCTGAGTCTGATTTTAGAACGTTTTTGTTTTTCTTTTTTCTAAGTATTTTAAAAAATGCATCCTCGTGTTTTTTGTTCTAAATAAACGATTTTTATTAGTTAGTTCTTTTTCTTTGTTAGTCGAAATGAAAATATGAAAATGTATATTTTTAGTAGTAGTAGTACTTTTGTAGTCTATTGTTGGGATCTTCTTTTAAGCAAAATTTACTTGTATTACAAGATCGCGCTCTACCATGATCTTATAGTAACGGGCAGTTAGTGATAGATTTACACTACGGGCTAGTGCCCAGGGCGGCGAAATTTTCGAGGGCGGCAAAATTTGGAGTGTCGGCAAAAATAATTTCAACCTTCTGCAATAAAAGCAATGATTTTTAAAAATTGCGAAGTTATTGGTTTCATGCCAAATCTTAAAAATCGAGTTCTCATTGGATATTTACGTTTTGAAGTCTAGTTACAGTGCATTATTTTTGTACAGTGTCCGGGGGAGTGCATATCTTTATTAATTCATAACTATTTAAACGATGGTTAGTAGTCTGTTGTGATATTTGCCGGCCGCTGCCGTTTAGCCGTATCACTGCGGACTAACACGTCGCTGCATTATCTATTCTAATTTCTTTAGGGAAACTGCCCCACAGAGTTGTGATACAATATTATTTCATAATTTCACTAAAACAAAGCACTAAATATTTAGAAATAGACATTTTATTCTATTTATCAATAGTTTGAATCATTAATGATGAGATAGATATAAGATAAAATAAATTAACGTGAATACCGAGTCAATGATATAAGTAACCGTGTTATAAGGTATTACAATTACTCCGAAATCCAATATCCAACTGATCTTTCATGCACGATTGGTTAAAGCCCTTGGCTACTAGCAACGGTCGTCGAGGGAGCCATACCCGAAACGACGTCCGGGCAATGAGCTGCAAAGACACGCGTCCCCCACACAGTGCGAAATACCGCTGCGACACTTGATAGATTGTCCATGGCCACATTACGGGCAGCCTTGGTTTGTGTTTTGTTAAGGAATTTAAAAAAGCCACTTGATAAACACGAATACGAATACTACATACATATTTTTATATATAAAAATTCTGCTGTTCTTGTGTGTCACTGAACTTCTACTAAACGGTTGAACCGATTTTGGTGAAATTTTTTGTGTATTCCAGTACCCGCTTAAACACACAAAAAAATTTGGTTTGATTTAGATTCACAGTTGGACCTGGTAGATGGCGCTGCAATCGGGTTCCAGGATTCCGATGGAATGTTTTGTGTGTATTTGTGTGGGTCCCGGGATGGTTTAGGTTTACAATTGGATCCTTTAGGATTGTATGGAATCGGTATGTAATTTTAATTTTTTCACAACAGAACGACGTCTGCCAGGCCCGCTAGCGTATAATATTATGTAAAATACATTAATCACTGTAACTTACATTCTTCTGATTTGGTTAATACTATTTATCTTATAGATTTATTTTAATCTATGTATGTCACAACTATTTTTCTCAAAAACTACAATGTTGCAGAATAAAGATGAAACTTGGTAGGAAGCTATGGTGAAACTATAATAAAAAGTTCCGTCATACATGTTCATAATTAAGGGAGGTTTTTTTAGTGTATATGTAACAGGTGTATCGGGTATCGTTAGATAGTAGATCTTAAAAATATAAAATATTTTCTTTCTTATAATCTTATTTAAGTGGATATTTACTTCAAGTAAGAGATGGCATATCCCGCCACTAATTTCTGAACTATGCCGTAAACAATCAAGATGTTAGAGTTTAACAATTCTTTCAAAGAAAACTAATTCGAGCAAGATCCGCTAAGCAATTTTGGAAAGTGGAGTACCTTCGAATAAATATTATTTAGACTTCTTTAGTCAAGTGACAAAAACAGAAGACGATCATAGTCTCTACGGAAACCTTTGCAGCGAGTATACTACCACTGACCCGCTCTTTGCTAATTTTTTACTACTAAAGTTTAGCAGACTGGTTTACGCATCATCTGATAAATACCAGTTATCGTTGATTATGGATATTTCCAATACCAGGA
The DNA here is from genome assembly GCA_019925095.2 of Dendrolimus kikuchii. NCBI lineage: Eukaryota > Metazoa > Arthropoda > Insecta > Lepidoptera > Lasiocampidae > Dendrolimus > Dendrolimus kikuchii. The sequence continues at coordinate 16,821,903 of CM034389.1, forward strand.
GCAGTTTCGACGTTAGTATTCTTTTTTCATGGCTCTACTAACATTCAAAGAATTTGGTTACACTCAAAGTAAATTCCTAAACGTACAGGAGTGTAGACTAGTTCTAAAGCGATAAGAACCACGTTCACTGAAAGATAAGCGCAGTTTCATGAAGTACCTCCGGAGGCTAAGGTAATGTAATTGGAAACCAATAGAATGATCACCTGGTGTATTAAGTGCGAGTGTACGTATAATTTTAATTACAGCGATATTAATTTGCTTCTATTTCTGATGATGATAATGGCAAGGAATACTGTGCGGTATGTCAACATTTACGTTCATGATTTTATGTACTATGTTCCAAGTAAGAGCTTTTACTTTAGATGGCGAATAAAATAAACAACAATACATGATTGATGATAACGCTTCACCGTATCACATGAAAAAATAATATTTAAAGAATGTTCTTTGAATCAATTGCCTCTGAGATGTTTTCTTATTTTAGACAAAATAAGAAAAGTTTTTAATTGACAATTTAAGTTTTTTATTTTCCGTGTTATAAAATTTTATAATAAAAGTTTACAAAGGTTTTGGCAAAATTAGGTTAGATATATAGTATTCTGGTGAACCCTTCCTCACATGGCGCCATAATATTTATCTACCTACTGCTTTTAAATTATGGAATTTGTAACTCCTATATTAAACACAACATTAACATAAATAATTGATTTTTGTAATAGTTATGTAGAAAACAGGCTGGAAAATTGTATTAATTATGATTTAAATAAAACATTGTTTATTTTCTTTGTTAAATGAATTTTTGTTGATTAGTTTTTTTTTATATGCCTCAATCGTTTTTTATTTAAGTTTTTCCTCATTGCAGTTTTATTAAGTACAATTTCCTAAAAAGATTACAAATAATATATGGGTTCCAAATCGCCATTAGTTTTATTATTCACATGTCCAAATTTTACCGTTGGTCGGCTGGCTGTATTTACAAGTATAAGCTAATGCAATTCAATAAGTCTGTCTGTGCGTAAGACCAAAAGCTGGTATGATGGATTGGACAACACGCTCGCAACTGATCGTTTCGTATGACACGTACAAAATCGCAGTGTGCATGTATGTACATCGTATACGTTCAACCAAGAGTAAATCTCGCTTGCCTTCTTAATTTGTAAGAACTTGTACTTATTCATTCACTTTGGTTAATGGGGAAACCGTTTCCTTTTCGAAGAACGAACTTATTGTGTAATTCTGCAGACCTCAATATATGTATTCATAAGGTTAGAAAGGATGAACATTTTTAAATTTTTTTCGTAGGATTATTCAAACTTATTTTTATATAATAATAGAACTTCCAACACCCAACTTCTATAATTATATCAAGTCTCAAATGTTTCACTGCCGCGCTCAGGCCTCCCCTCATTTTCAGAAACGGATGTTGTACCAGCCTTACTTATGCTAATCTCGATCTAGAGTTTTCCTCGCCATGTTGTCATAATAAGTGCTATTGCGCTTATTGTATTATACAGAAAATCTGTTTAAGGATACTAGGTTATAAAGCTAAAAAGAGAAAAATTAGACCATTCGGTCTTTATACGTCATCTAAATCTAATTTTGCGTTTAATTGTCCAATTGCAATTTTTACTTTAGCTTTTATTGTATTTTGTACTCTGTTGCAACTGAAAGTTGCCAAAGTTAACTGAAAACAGGTTGAATCCTAGTTCGGGAACTTTTCATTCTTATGTACTGTGTAACTATAAACAAATCCAATTATAATAGTGGAGTTTACGTGGGAAAATGTATCAGTATTCAATATTCATAGTCCCTTGGCACTCAATACATCACTCCGTCGATATCAATGAACGAGCTAAAAGCCGGAGGCGTAGACTCGTTCGAATCACTCGCCTCACTAACTCATCCGGCAGAATTATCTACTTATATGTAGTATGAATTTTACATCATCCAATTCATTGAAATTTTGATTCATTCAAGCGCGAAGCAGTTGTATATTATAATTAATTATTTGTGGTAATAAGATTTTCCTTTTGAAATCAAAATTATAGGTATTAATTTATTACCATTTATTAATGTCAATTAATAAATCTTTTTTTTTAAATAACGCCGTCTGGATGTCTGTCTGTTATTCGTCCTCCTCCTTAAGACTATATGCTAAGTTGCGCTGTTCTTGTTGTGGAGTTCCCATACTCAAGATAGTTCCACGTTTGTATTTTTTTGTTTTTTCGAATAAATTTCGCCTCTCTCCGTGTTTTCTACCTTCGTCAATCTTTGCTAACAAAATGTATCTAGTTTGAATTTGCTTGGTTTTGTGTCGTTCTTCAAACGCTACTATTAATTTTTGGTACTGACCACACTAGGTCGATCATTTTACACAACACAACAACAACAAGTGTCGCGATATAAAACAATATTTGTTGAATTCATAACATAAAAAGTAAGTACATATAAACTAATTGGAATACATTGCAATCAGTGATAATTTCTGGGTTCACTGATTTCTTGCACGACCTCATCATGTAAACAAGTAAAGGAGCCCTCAGCAAACATAACGCCGTATCTACATCTTATGAGGTTCCAAAGTTTTAATTTTAGATCCTCTAAAGCACATGTCAATGATCGATTATTTATTTTTTTAAATTTCAAATGCTCACATAACATAATGACGTAAGTACGTTGTATAAAAAGGACACGGTGTTAGCTAGTTACATACACAGTTGCTATGCTTTGTTGCTACCACAATACGAGTACCTATATATATGAAAAATTAATTTTCACACTGCATACAATTTACAATTCAAGTTGACGTGACGTGAATTTTGAAATCTTTGTCTGAATTCACGAAACATTTCGCTCTTGTAAATATTTAATTTCATATCTGGTTGAAAAATTCGAATTAAATTTTTGTTAAATAATTATTGAACTAAATTTACTGGTTCTGAATGTCATACGAAGATGATAATAAATATCTTAGGAACTATTAAAGCTAGAGATATACAATTTGGCACACTTATAGAAGTCTGTATGTCTTCATGAATATGTAGTATAATAAATATAAAGTTGAATAAAAAAGTTATATCATAACCTCCTAAATATAAAACAACAAATAAAAACTTATAAATAAAATTCTTGAATATTCTGATAAAAAAATTAATGCAAATCCTCCTCTTATCTTCAAAATTGAAAGCGAATTTTTAAACCGGAATTTGTATATTAAATGGTGATAATAGTAATGAAATCATAGATAACACTTTATTACACACCGAAACAAACAATTACCAAAAAAATACGATTACAATACTGTCTTGGTAAAAACAGTAAATGGCTTTATTGCTTATAGCAATCGCTTTGAGGCAACCTAACTTAAAGAATATTCTTAACTAAAACTTGTTTATAAATTACATACAACCTGTGATTAAATCAAAACTATTAAGGAAAGGGTAAAAATAGCACTGCGAGAGATATTTAATGAATTTACTAAGATTGCACCATTACATTTCGAAGGGAAAATTTTCTGTTGTGACAAAAGTCAAATTTCAATTGTTTTGTTGGTGTTGCCAACAACCTGTACCTATGTTAGAAGATTGAATCTTTCGATCTTTTCATATTAATTTATGAAGTCTTTCACGATACTTATGAGAAAGTACTTATACAAGTTGGCCAAAACAGTGACGTTCAAAAGAAAAAAATTGTTAGTTTACATAACAAATAATTAACCGACTTCTTTCTACAACATCTTGTAGTCGATTTTTTTTATTGGAGGAGTTCAGCAGACAGGCGGACGGCCCACTTGATGGCAAGCGGTTACCATCGTCTATAGACATTTGCAACACAAAATGTGCTACAAATGTGATGCTGCTCTCTTAAGGGAGACTGGAACCTGGGCACTAATGCCGGAACACAACTCAAGGTTCTTATGGCAGCATATTCTGGACCAGCGCTGGTAGCCATCCAGTCGGGCAAATACCCTACCACCTGGCTGTGGGTTTTTTGTCGCCTCTTACGACAGGCCACCCGGCCGCAGGAAATTGTATTCTTTTTTCGTTCCTGCGCGGATAGAATAATATCGATGCGAAAAAATAGTATATTTTACAAATTACTTGTTATTTGTTTATATTTACTTGGAAGGAAGTTCTTTTAAAAGTCGGTTAAAAGAGACAAAATTGGCTTAATTTCATTTTTTGAACAACATTTTTCACTTAGAACATTTCCACCTCAGTACGTTTGAAGGCCGATTAAATAAAAAATGGTTAACTAAGGGTAAATGTTTTACATAATTCTGAAAGCTTCGACTTGCACAGTTTTTAAAGACACTCCACAACTATGTAGTTGCCTTTTCAATTTTACATTTAATATTGAAAATTCGAGTCTGAGTCGCTCGAAATAATTTTTTTCACTTTCAAGTACAATTTTTGTAACTTATGTTGATGTTAGGGTGTTGATTATTTTACGTGTAAAAGTATAATTCATAAGAACTTGGATACATAAAAAATCTTCCAAACTATCATATAAAAATAATAATTTTAAAGCCGTTGCGTTGCGGTCGAAATGTCCCAAAAATCACAAAAAAATTAATTACCCGCAAACTAACAATTTTGGTACTACATACGTATGGGTAATTTGGGAACCCCTTATGTACATAACTAATTTTTTCTTTTAAACGTCACTGGCCACCTGTATAAAACGGTACAAATATAAAAATTGCAGATATCAAGCACACCCAGACCGAACACATAAACTACTTACAGTTCATGTATACAGATGGAAACCACAGATTTCAAACCTTGCTTAAGACATAGTTTATGTAACAAAGTCAATTGCATTAGCATATGAAGTACAACAACGATGAATAACGTAATAACTTATTAAACTCACTTTTATACAACTCTGCTGAGAAAATAAATTTATAAATACATTTTTCGTAGTACAACGTCAACTAAAATTTCGTTATCTATAATTAATTATTCCATGTAATTTTTTACAGAAAAGAAAAATTACATTTTAGCTGAATTAGAATTTAATGATCCATTCACGTGACCGTTAGGGACTGAGCGGCTCTTAAACTTTAAATTAGAACATGTTTACTTAATTTATTTGCCTCCATTATATTCGCTTGTAATACGAAGTGTAGCTGTACTTCATGAGGGCAGGAAAATTAAAAATAATTGCAATAAAGAAAATTAATTGAGATAGCCAATTCTCTACTGTAAATTGGACATAAATGTAGACTTCATATACAAAGCTAAAGAGATAAATATACACGGATATACGCGTATTTACTAGTTTAGTAATAGTAATAACTTAAACTACTAATTGTTGATTAAAACAGAAAATTAACTGTGGTATAAAATGTATATTATGATTTTTAAATTTATATAAACACAAAATTCACCTGTGGAACCGAAGTCGCAGAAGTTATGGAACGGGGGCCTCTCAGCAAACATGAGAATCTTTTGTCTTCCTATATTGGCGAAACTGATCGAGTCCGTTTTTTAGCCGTCTCTAAATGGAGTCAGATTTGTGGCCTTGCCCTCGACGAATCTAGGCACTCTCTTGGATGACACTACATTTAGGATTGCTGCCTGTATTCGTGTGGGGGCAGGTGTTATAGTGCTATATCGCCGCCGATGCGTAGATGGATTTGATAAGTTAGGCCACCATGGCTTATGATGCGCGAGGAGCGTCGGCAAAATGTCACGGCATGCTACATTTAATGACATTATCCATCGGTCTCTTATCACCGCCGGGGCACCAGCTCTTCTTGAACCAAATGGGCTGTGCCGCGATGATAGTAAAGGTCCAGAGGCATGGGACTCAACTTGTGTCGATACTTTGGCGGCGTCCCATTTTCCAGACACAGCTGTAACAGCCGGGGCTGCTGCCGCACATGAGGAGGCCCTGAAATGTCGCAAATATGTGTCCATTGGTAGTGGGTACGTATTTATGGTTTTCGGGGTCGAGACCCTGGAGCCATGAGGGCCTGGAGCTCTTCACCTCTATCGAGACCTCTCAACGCGTCTAATTGAGATCTCGCGTGATCAATAGACTGGCATGCACCTAGGACAACGCAGCTTTTATACTGCAGCGCAGTCCTGCGGTGGACGAAGCTTGCAGGGCTAAAGAGGCATCCTGCTCGGTAATGCCGGATGCAATGCAGCCTGCAACAACATTCACACTCCTGTTTATGCGGCGGACGGTTAGGCGGACTGTCATGCCGGATAGTGAATGGGGCCCCGTGAAATCTAGCTATTTAACCAATGGTTGACAATTTAGACAATGCAGGTTTTAGTTTGCAAGATTACAATTACCTCTCATAAAATGTATTTTTTAGGATATGATTTATACGTGACTTTATATGCTCATAATTTTGTAAGAGGTAATTGTATTTTTGTGCGCGATATTTGTAATTTTGTGAGAGGTAATTGTAATTTTGTGAGAGGTAATTGTAATCATGTAAACGAAAGTCGAAGACCCATAATGGCCAAATTGTCAACCGTTGGTTAAGTTGCCATATTTCACGGTATGAACAATAACTATGAGGTAGTTAGTGAATTTTTTAATGTCGAAAAGTTTCAAACAAACAAATAGTAATGTTATAAAACGATTATTTATGATTAAGCATAGTATAAATACCCGTTTTTTAAATTGTTTTGATAAAAGAAACAGTCACTTCAACTTTATATATTGTGTTTTAATTTATATGGAAAACATCTACTATTTAAGTTTTTAGTTTAGGACACCTTCAACTTATCACAAAAACAGCGTTATTTAGCGTCACTCAAAGACAATTTGCCTGAGGCTTGGTTGGGTGAGTTATATGGGTCCGCCTATCGCCTAGTGTCTGTTTGTTTAAAGAGACACGAACACTTATCACAAACGCAATATATAAATCGCACAAAGCAATATTACAAAAAGAAGCCCCTCAATTTACATAAAATACAAGTTATAAGTTTCGATACGAGTAAATAAATATCAATTTCACAAGTGATTCTGCAATGTTTGTTACCCGAACTATATATTTATACACAAAATTGTCGATTTGCTTTCATTCGATTAATAATATACTCGTATATATTAATACCATTTTTGCATTTTTTTAAATATACCTTCGCTTGGTTTATATATTTATTCTGTGTCAAGTATTCATAAATATCCATGTTGTAGAATAATCTTCAAAATAATATGCAACAGGCACACAAGCAATATAAATTTCGAATATGGATACACATTTCTTTTTTTTATAAGCAAGAAATGTATGTATCCGTATGCGAAATTATTTATATAATCGATATTTCTTAGTATTGTGCATTAAAAAAATATATAAGTTTAAAAGGAAAACCGCACAGCAATATATCACCTTTCAAATTCCTGCCAAGAAACTCTTAATTCCGTCTAAATATGTGCTTTATTACTGGCTAATAGACCACTAATCGGTGATCGTTGGCACAGGATATGTAATTTTTTATACATGAAAGAATCGCGAAAGTTTCTATAATATAGTAAGAAATATTTTTTCGAACACCATAAAAATCTAAAATTCGATAGAGAAACGAATTACATTTAAATATTTCCGTTTTCTTTTATGTTGAACCTTATAAAGCTTAAACCACATTGCGGTCAAGCGAACGTCTTAATATTTGCTTGGTGCCTCAGGCATGTTTATTAGACGTTAATAATTGGCTTGTGGCTTCATTACCATAAAATACTATTAATAAAGTCTTATTTGTAGTATCTTTTTTTACGGAAGAGAAATCCGATTGAGAACTAATCGCTGCGGGAAAGTATGGTGAGAGCGTGTGAGCACCCCCAAAGGAATGTTATTACCAACCTAGTTAGGTATATCTAATAATTAATAACTTCACCTTATGCCAAGGCCACACTTCGTAAGTCCTGGCAGGCAGTGGTCTGTCGGCCTCATCCATTGCGGGGGGAGGGGGATCAAGCCCCTGGCCTGTTCATATATTTGTAGGTTCTGTATTAAGAACCCGAACATATTAAGGCTAAATAATTCAAAATAAAAAATATTTTTTAATTCTATGAAGCGACATAGTCTCGCGCTACTCTAAGAGTATTTGTGCTTCTACATTTTCAAATGTTGGTTTTGGTGTGGTATGGAAGAAGAATATTACAAATGATAATCGCCCAGTAAAAAAACTAGCTCTGAAAAGCGTCTAAGTCTTAAATAAGTAGGTGGCGCCACAGACTGATCTTTGATATATGAATTAATTCTTTTTACCGCGCTTTATTTTTACCATATGTGGCTTAACCTTACTATGTAAATCCATATTATTTGCACTTGTGGCAATAATATTTATTTTCATTTGCATTATGACATCACAGAATTGAGTAAAAATTGTATTCGTTTGCTCACTTTTAGGTCCTTTTGTTTACATGCTTTTCATGCTATGTACTTTTAGAATGTACATTGCCATAAAAGTATTACTTTTCAGTGGTTGAAAAATGACTATGGTTTATTGTCACAAGAATCCAAATTTTCTTTAATTTCCATTTTTCTTTACGACAAAGTCTTTATGTAGTCCTAGTAGTTCACTTTTCTATTTATCACCATTTTCTTTGTAGTATCTATAATATATATATTAAAAAGTTAGGAGTTTTTGGCGCGAACTGAAAGGAGACGTGGTGCTGTGCAGTTTTATTTTCCAAAAATGTGTAAAATTACTCTAAAATGAACAATAGTTGTAGGATATTGATAGTTTTTGAGTAGTAATTAAATGTATTTGTGCGAAATGTGAACTATATAGCCAAATGTGGCCTTTCGAGTTTTCACAAGAACTCCGTTGAATGACGTCGATTGTAGCCTACAATACAACGGCGCCTGGCTTAAAGGCCTAGTTGCCAAGCCTTAAACATAAAAAAATATATACTAAAAAGTTATGGTACCGGTACAACCACACACACTAGCGCACACACTGGCGCATGCGTACCTACTTGTATTTCTTTATTTTGGTGAATAATTAAAGTTTATCAAATAATCTGAGTTATAGGATAAGATAAAGCCAAATAAACGTAAAACTACGATAAAAGTGATTTGGTTCTATATTTTCTTAACTAAAATTGATTCACGGTTAGATTAATTGTAAATAATAATCAAAGTCCATAATAACTGTCCCATTGCTGGGAGTGTGCCTCTCAACTTCACAGACGAACGGACAGTAATACTCACGATGCTTGTACATGGCTTGGCGGGTTTGACACATTGGTTATGTCGATGTGTTGGTTTCATCACGACGTTTTTCTTCGTCGTCAGCACGTGGTAATTGTAACAATATATATATATATATATATTTGGTCTGAAAACTACCTCAATGGTGCATGATTTTTCAACCAGTATACAAACTTGCGCCAACGCGTAAAACAGTTTCGCGGCAATTTTTCCTACAATAATTAAGAACAATTTCTCTCAACACAGTGTTCTCAAAGAATTTTGTTTAATCTCCTGCATTTCTTCTAGTTTGCACTTCGCTACTATTACTTTAACAATACAGTTACGTGATCCGAGGAACTGAAAGGAAAAGTTAGTTCTTAAGCTTTAAGAGTTTTCTTACCATTGAGGCGTTCAAATAGAAATAGTGGGTCTGAGGCCTGAGTTATTAAGTAGTTTCTTTATTATGAAGAGAAAGCTATTATAGAAGTACACAAGTTTATATCTTATACTAATATATAAAGCTGAAGAGTTTGTTTGTTTGAACGCGCTAATCTCAGGAACTACTGGTCTGATTTGAAAAATTCTTTCAGTATTAGATAGCTCATTTATCGACGAAGGCTATAATAGGCTATATCAAGCTAAGACAAATAGGAGCGGAACACTAATGAAGAATGTTTCAAAATCAGGGGATTTTTTTAACTTCCTTTTTTTACTATTCTACGCGGACGAAGTCGCGGGCAGAAGCTAGTTTATGATATACCAGCTATGCCCGCCATCTCATAGGTGTATATTCAAATCTTCCCAAGTCTACTAGATATTTAAATGAAACATTACATAGAAGTATAAACAAATTTAAAATTTCGTTGTAATCGTCAAAGTAATAAAAAATCCGTAAAAATAAAAATCTAGGACCCAAGTGGACCGCTACCTACCGGGTCTAATAGTGAATCTAACCTATCCCGGGACCCACTCAAACGCAAATAAAAATTTCATCAAAATCGGTCCAGGAGTTTAGGAACAGTTCGGTGCCAAACACACGAACTAAAGAATTTTATATAAAAGATCAAATATTTCGATATCCTGATCCTTTGTTAATCATTGCCATCACAAATTCATACATTTGATAGTGGTCACATACGTCTGCTGCGCGTTCTGTTATTCTAAATTCAAAGAGGTAGAACCTTTTTTAACTTTTTTTATTTTTAACTGTATTTTATTTAATCGGAGTTCCACGGCGCCACCTACCGTCTCCAATCGTGAACCTAAACCATCCGGGGACCGAAGTGCATTTGAACACACACAAAGGTAGTATACATTATTCTGTCTGTCTGTGCCTGTCTGCTGAACTCATGCAATAAAAAAACGTGCAACTAACAAGTCCTTCAAAAAATAGACTTTAAAATATAGTTTCAATAAAAAAAATACGGTCTTACTCATATTGAGTTAGAGCAAGAAGCCTTCAAACTTACTCTAAGTGACTATGAATAAGATCGATCTTTACCTACAATGTTGAACAAATAATAGCTTCCTAGTGGAATAGCGCAATTGGATTTACAAGTTTATTGCTCAATCACATAGCTCTCAATGGAATAACGTCATTCTGCTTGACAATAATGTTGATATTGAGTAGACTATACGTCAAACTCGTAGCGCGTAGCTCGTAGCCTGTTGTAGCCGGCAGTCAGCGAGCGGGGTCCGTGCGAGGTGGCCGTCGTAGCCCCGCCGCCGCGCGCCTTCTCGTCTTCCCAACTTCATCTTGTCGATGTTCGATGTTTTTAAGATTAATGACAATCGAATCGAGTGACAGCTCACAATCGAACATTGGAATAATTAATCTTGTAGTCTCTTAGTGACAGCTTTAATGGCAAGTATATTCATTTTGTATTTAATTTTATAAAAGAGTTCAATTTGTTATCATTAATTAATAGATACTTATATACATATATACTTAACTGTGTAGAAACATAAAACTTGACTTATTATAAGAATATAACCATGTTAGCCAAGCCTATAAAAAATAAGTACTGCGTAAAAAATCCGATAGAAAATCATCATTATATATATTTGTATCTTTTTATATAGTACAAAATAAAGTCGCTTTCGGCATCCGCTAACTTTTGCAAAACTACGAAACGGATTTTTAATCGGTTTTCACAATCAGGTAGGTAACTTTTCACTGAAGGTTGTATATATGTATAATAAACCTAATTAAGTTTTTATGTAAGTAAAATAGAAGTACTTCCCACGGTTTGAACCGCGGCGTAGTCGCGAGGAAAACTCTACTATGTATATATTTTTCTATTTTGTGCATAGTAGTGCATTGCCTTAAGCTATTCCATAAACGCGGGTTAGAATTTTGACCAAAAGTCATGCATCACTTTAGGCATTTTCTAACCTAATTAACAAACGTACTAATGATGAACGAACATATCTTGAGGAAAGCTGCACATCGAAACTACCGATGTTTGAAAACTGCCAACGTATATCGATTACCATCAGTGCGCATTCCGTCCGTTCCTATAAAATGAAGAAATAAGGCTCGAGCCCAAAAGTGGGACAAAAATGTACCTACATTATCACGTTTTTCTGTCTTTGGTTTAAAAACATTTTCAACCGAAAACCTGTTTATGAAGTCATTTTATCTTCAAGATGACAGTTCCGTCCATAGTGGTTACTCGTAAAACTGGTACTCATTGGCGTATGTACCAAAAGTAATGAAAAATTACCTATTCTAATACCGAAATTAGACAGTTCATTTATGTCTTTTAATTTTGACAGAAATGAGGCACTGTCAACTTTAAAAGAAAAACGAACTTTATTGTTAAACACCTAATTGTTTATTTTTTATGTCTTAAAAAATATAATAATATCAGCCCATAAATGTCCCACTGCTGGGCTCGGGCCTCCCATTATAGGGGGAACGGACGTATACCCGCTACGCTTGTCCAAGGCGGCTTGGCAGGTTTGACACATCGGTTATCTCGATGTGCAGGTTGCATAACGATGTTTTCCTTCACCGTTATTAGCACGTGGTAATTGTAATAATATGCAAATTAGATGAGAAAACTGACTAAGTGGTGCATGCGTTCCGGCCAGGATCGAACCCGCGCCCTTTGAGTTTGGGACGCTTGCACTAGCCATTACGCCACCACGACTCTCATAGCCATATATCATTTTATGTCTTATCTTATACTAATATATAAAGCTGAAAAGTTTGTTTGTTTGTTTGATTGAACGCGCTAATCTCCGGAACTACTTACTGGTCTGATTTGAAAATTCTTTCAGTGTTAGATAGCCCATTTATCGAGGAAGGCTATAGGCTATATATCATCACGTTAATACCAATAGGAGCGGAGCACCAATGAAGAATGTTTCAAAATCGGGGTGTTTTGAAAACAAATCCCACGCGGACGCCGTCCCGGGCACAGCCAGTTTCTATATAAATTGACACATTTACATACAAATACATCTCTCAAAGAAAACCCTCAACATAAACAGCACGAAATAATCCCAAACGGTTAACTACCAAAGCCACCTTATTAATGAAACTACCTCCCCTTACTCACGGAAGGATACACTAAATTAGCCACTATGCCAAAAACTACGTTAAAATATTCCCCCAACTTGATTGCGTCCAATAAGGTAGGTCCATAAAGGTATAATATTATTGTTCCCATCTCAGAATATAAATTGGAGGTAGTTATGCAAACCGGAATCAACCCAGAACTTTGGCAAAATTGAATTAAGTATATAGAAGGGATTAAAATCACGCATTTTCTATATTATGCTAAAAATCTAAACTTTATCTTTATTATGATATTTATTATTCTATATGATTTGAATACTTTTTTATTGCCTTCCTTATAACCGATAATGAAGGGACATCGGTTAAAATAGAGATTTTATTTTCCTCTTTTTAATATTTATTTTCTTTACTATCTAGGGATAAACAAGGGGAGAATTTTTTTATTTTCTTTTCTGTCTTTTGCTTTTTTAACAAAATTTAAAATCTATTACATTTTGCTTATTTCTTATACGGTTTTCCTTTCTTACCTATTACAAGTTTTATGCATTTTTGTTTTATTTATTACAATCTTAATATCTAGATTTTAATACGTTCTACGCGGTAGAGTCATGCCGAAATCAGTATCATGATTACAGCGCTTAGGTTCGGGTCGATCAGTGTGATAATAAATAGATAGATAGATAGTGTACTTTGTTCTACACCATTACGTAAAACTTACAAACTAGTATTATTCTAATTATGTACAAAGGGCGGTCTTATCGCTAAAAAGCGATCTCTTCCAGACAACCCGTCGCAAGAATATTGCTGATTAAGAATTGCGATGGTGGTATACATAATTATTGCAAGATTACTTACACTTTAATAATAAATATATAAGGAGTGGCGAGCAGACGCCATAGTCCCCATATTCCCAGACCCCTAGCACCACTAGCAGTTCACCCAAATAGCCCGGTACTTTTTGTCCTCATTTCCCACAATAGTCCTACACTGGGCGGGACTTGTCCTTGGGTGCATTATTATATGGTGTAGACAGGTATAATCGCCGGTCAGTGTCACGCCACATTTACATTAAATTTGTCAAGGGGCCTTTATGTGTTGGGATTCCTATGGCCCCACGCAAGCCCTCCAAATATCCGGGCCATTTCTATGGCCCGTGGTCTCCAAAAGACATACAATAATATATTACTATACTATATATACAAATATACATAAGTTATATACATATAAAAGATATAGTGATAAAATGCAACTATTTAAACATAATAAATATATAGTTATATGCAATATAATAATATGCCTATTTCCCTCTATCCCATCCCCCTATTCCATTCTTGTATCCCGTCCCCTCTATCTTACCCTTAGAGGCTGGCAAGGCGTTGGCTTCATCCCCAGGGTTACAAACTTCGGCACCGATATAGGCGACGGTCGTCACCTTCGATTAGGTGGCCGGGCCTGCCTGTTTTTTTATGGAAAACGGTTACTATTGCTTATTGACACTTGCAACACAAGAGGTGTTAAAAATCCGCTGCTGCTCTCTTAAGGGAGATTGGGAACTGGTCACTTATACCGGAACACAACTCAAGGTTGTTATGGTGGCATACTCTAGATCGGGGTTGGTAGCCATCCAGACGGCGAAATATCCTAGCACCTAGCTGAGGGTTGTTTTATCGCCTCTTACCACATGCCGCCCGGCCATAGGATAGTGTATTCTTTCTCCCTTCCTGTAAGCCTGTTTGCCAGCTTCGCTATAAAAAAAGATATAATAGATTTGACAAGTGCGTGGCAATCTAAGCACAATGTCGGGTTACGTCAAGGATCTTATGTAAAGAATGTCTTTGGGTTCCGTAGAGGCAGCAAAAGACACTTATTTTTTTAGCTACGAAACCATAAAAAAATATATAATCAAAAAGAGGGGTTCAAAATTTAAAAGTTGAGGGTGGACACAAGTTTCATGATTCTGGAGCTAATATCTGGCCTCAAATGACCATTAATGAATTTTTAATGGCCGGGTCCTATATCTTACCGACAGTTCATTTGCCTTAACATCGGTTCAAATCTGACATTAGCTCCATACAAGTAATGTCAAAATTCAACCCATGGTAGGGCAAGTGAATGAATAGTAAGATGTCGAAACCGGTCATAAGTATTTTTTAGTCATACTACGCTATGAGAGAGAAATACATTAATAAGCAAACTCTATTGTGGGCAGCCATACAGTCTCTGTTGAGACCTAATGTGGGTACCAGAGTTAACTTTGGAAGCTCCTTTAAAATTGTCTTCGTATTGATAAATAAACTTTTATAATCCCGGTACTTTTTACCTATACCAATATTATAAATGCGTAGGTTTGGATGGATATTTGTTACTCAATCACGACAGGTCTCGATAAAATTAGGCGTAGACATAGATTAGTCGCTGGAATAGCATATAGAGTACTTTTAATCCCGGAAAATATACGGTTCCCGTGGGACAACATTAACGCGAGCGAAGCCGCAGGCAAGATCTGATGTAAAATAAAGTTCATTTCATACTAGAAATAAGAATCCAAAATTTTTCAGTTAATTCCAACCTTATATTCAATCTTACTTACGAAAACGAGTATTCGAATAACGAGTATCCACATTGGTGTGATATTGACAATCTCCTCAATATTTCTTCTAAAATATGAATGGATCGTGAACTCCCCTTAATACCCGAGACTCAATATCCGTCAGGGAATATTCGCGTCGGTGACTCGACACTCGATGGATGCTGATGTAATTTATCAAACTGCTTACTAATACGCGTATAGGCAGTACGCAGTGAGCGCTAAAGTACACGTAAGGGCGTTAATGCATGAAGCGTCTTCAATAAAAGCGATAGCAAAACGCCACCTTATCAACTTGCTTTAAACATTCATCGTGATTTTAAAAGGAATATAATTATATTACTTGATAAGCTTTACGTTAGCCTTATGAAACTTCTTTCATATTTTATATATGAAAGCATTCCACATAACAATTATAGGTGTCCTTTCATTATTTGGAATCATTTTTTAGTTTTGACAATAAAAATATTATTTTGGTAATTTACGGCATTATTTGTTCAGTAGTTTGAGCGTAATGTGGGCTCAAAAAGACCCTGTATATAAAAAAAATTGTTTTACTTGAACGCAATCTTATCAAATTTAATGTAAAACCTTCATGGAGGAACTTGAACTTTAGTTCAAGTTCCTCCATGAATTTATATTATTGATTTATAAAAGATATTTGTACTATAAATAGTACAAATATCTTTTATAAATCAATAAAATAGTACTTACATGAAACCATTCTCAATCCCAAATTATCTTCAAAGTCTAGAGTTTGGGACCTCAAATCTGTGAACATTGAGATTTATGAAACAAATGTAATCTACAAATCCCGACTGTGTGTGATGTGGTTTTGCTATATCAAAATATAGGAGAAAAAAGACCTGTGGTGCCCTCTAGAAATGTAGGATTTAGAGCTTTTTAAAGAATTATTTTTGCTAGACAATTGTCATTCCTTGAACCATAGATAGAAGAACAATACTTATTTTCATAGTCAAACATATATTTTGTTTCAAATGCCCCCGACAATACCACACAAATACTTCGACAAAAGACGACCACCGTTACTATAAAGCCTACCGTGTAGTCATCCAAAAGTTGGATGTTATCATTTTTAGTTTATTGATAAAACCGTTCATAAACGAGAACAATCATAAATCAATTAAATCAGATATTTAACAAATTTATAATATTATAGACTAGGATTCGCTCGCGATTTCGTCCACGTTGAATGGGTAGCAAAGCTCACAGTTGTTTTACACAGAGCAGGTATTTGAATCAGTGAAAATATTGCATCAGAATCACAATTTTTTCTGACCTGGCCACTTTAAACCGCTCCCAAGAAAATTCTGGCGGGATTCCCGGGATTGGGAGTACCGCAGATTTTAAGTTCGGGAATTTGCTGTCGGTCAACGAAAACCACATTGAAATCGGTCCAGTCGTTTTTGTGTGAATCCCGAACAAACAGACAAACACAAAATATCTAAAAAAAACATATATAGGTACGAGTATATAATTATACAAGTCTATTTATTCCTGTGATACTCCATGAAAGTTTAACTAATAGCGTTTTATGTTCTTTGAGGTGTAAGGGGTATGTAGGCAATTTTTTTACCGGAAATTGCAAGAGTTCCTTCGGGACATAACATCGATGTTTTCACTTGATTAGTGTGATGACGCAGCAAGAATATTATACCTATATTACTATATTTAATAATATAATAAAGAGGAAAAGTTTATGTTTGTATATTCAAACGCGCTTTTTCGACAAGGTAATAAATGCTATATATAATTGTACATTACACTGCTCGGCACGTTGGACTATATATAATCCATATTTAAATGATCGGTCAGGCCTATTTAAACATAAATTTCTGTTTTTTTTTTGGATGTAATGTCAAAAAAATTAATTCAAGAAGGTACTAGCAGTCACTTCACGATTTAAATCGAGAATGTGTAAGACGGGATAATTGCGGAAAACTGGTAGTTATACAAAGAAGGAGATCTTGTAAATATGAATATGCTTTTATTAAACTTTATTACGTTAAATTTATTCAAACATTCCATAGCATAGATTATCTATTTCTGACTAGTCAACTGCGATATCGTGATAAAAGGTTTCTAGTTGTATACTAATTCATCAAATGAGTGAACGTATATTACAACAAGACATGCATGAGTAAATGTGAAGCAGTGTCGGGCAATAAGAAGCTTAGAGGAGCGCAGCGAGGCTTGCAAGTTATGAGGACCGCAATTTCCGACCGTATCATTCGTCACCTTGTATCTCACCCACACGCTTCTTGGGTATTGTTGCTCATAATAAATACACAAAGGATTTTTTTGTATGTATAAATGGACTATACATTATGTTTATGTAATAATAAGTTGCGTATTGTATTAAGAATAGTATGCGATTTGACAGCTCAAGTCTAGCGGTTGCGGGCAACGTTCCATTTTAAATAAACTTTATTTTAAAATTTTAAAAATTTCCATAAATTAACAACCACTTCATGATAAATGAACCACATTTATCGTGGATGTGCATGAATTGCCGCCGTAAACACTATTTGTATAAGTCAAAACCCGAATAAATTAAGAAAATTCTATGTTATAAGCATTTTCTGGAACTGAAAACTCTAGTATTTTCATTTTATTAATCCTTAAATAATGCATAAATGTGAAAGTGACTTTTTACGTTTATTTCTTTTTATGTTAATTGCATTTGCATTAATGAGAATGTATGTAGAACTTTTTATTCCGAAAAATGGATGTTTTCCACTTGATACGGACTCTGAATTTACGCGAGTGAATACACGCGGAATTTGCTACTTTCATAATAAATAATTTAAAATCGCTTATAGCTAACTTAATTTAATTTATTTATAGCCGACCAGTTGATACTAATGCCTGTATTTGAAACAAGACTAAGATTTAGCTTAACGTAGATGCTTCCTCCACAACTTGATAAATAATTATCAGTAGAAGCGAAATATATATTTAGTGTACTGTAGTGTATGTAATTCTTTGTGATACCTCGTGTATTGAAGAATATTATTTGATTGTATGGATACTCTTTAGACAATAATCGCATCGACATGTTTAGATTCTACAAAAAAGAAACAAAAACTCGCCTACGAGTATGTCATACGATAATCGTAAGGTAATAATAATTTACACTACGATACAAATCGCATTGAGATATTCACGCGCCTACGATTTCTCGACTTGTCAAAACTAGAACTCGTATGATATTTATTCAAGTTCATGCGAGTATCGTAGACATCAATTGGAACCGATTTGAATGCGAGACTTGCCTTTCGAGCTCCGTGATGAGCACAGTATTTTGTATTTTGTTTACACTGAGATGTCTATATACAATGACCAGGCGATTATCGCCCTTCCAGGTACAATATCGTATGTTTAGTTTACATGACCATATTTTTTTTCTTGCTTTCGACAATCGTATCTTTAAGGTAAGAAACTCTCTCTATGTAAATGGCCCTTAAGAGTGTGAATAAACAAAATTTTAAATTAACAACAAAAAAAGTAGAGTTTAAAGATCTTATTCATATTGAGTTAGAATAAGTTTGTAGGCTTCTTTAAGGTTTTTCAAGAAGCCTACAATATGATTAAGACCGTATGTATTATGCATTTAATTGAAAATTCAGTTTTTAAATCAATTTAGTAAAAGAAAAGAGTATTTTTGAACTTTTGTATAAAGACTGCGGTTTAAACCGATTTTATATTTTAGCTGTTGTGGAAATAAATCGTACGTAGCCAGTTGCATGCGACATGTTGTCCAGTCGCTTATAATATCTTTTTAAATATTATATGTCAACTCCACCAGATCGTATCGTTTGTATATAAGCCATGTTTCATTGTTTCCATAAGTTGAACAGTTGAACCTTATATGTACCTTAACAGTTACAAAGAAACAATTCGGCTTAGTTTGTATGTCAACATAATCGTGACGAATTACATTAAAAGAACTAAACTAAATTTTGTCGTGAATTAGATCTTTTAACTTAAAATCTTTAAATCTGAATATATAGTTTATTTTTAGGCCTTAGTTCATTTTTACAAGTTCGTTTTAGGTTATCATTTGTAACTGTTATAACGGTTGTAAATATGATCAATATAAACAATTTTTTTTATATCAATGTATATTTTCCTTTAAGAATAACAATGTTTATTAACTTTATACAAATATATATTTAAACAATTTTTCAAAAAGCTATATAATCTACATTTACAACAAATGTATAAATTTACAACACACGTTACTATAAAACACATAGTACAGTGATTACTAAAAGTTATTTAGTTTTTCTGTTTTACAATTTTGTATTTAAACTAGATAGAAAATTGCCAAAACGCTGCTATGCAAAATATACTATACGCGTATGTATCTCAAAAGTAGAGAAGATATATACCTACGGAGATATTTTAAATTTTACGCGCTTGCTGATTTCAAAAGATTTAAGAAATATAATTTAAAAATAAAAAAGTTGAAATAGTTGTTAAGGTAGTTTACTTTTTCATTGCGAAGCTGGCAAACAGGCAGCTCTTGGTAAGTGGTTACCGTCGCCTATAGATATCTGTAACACCAGGGGTGAAGCCAAGGCATTGCCAGCCTTTAGGATGGGATAAGGGAATGAGAAAGAGGGATCAGACAAGAGAGGGTAGAAGGAATGGGATATGGGATCGCAATAGGTTGATTGATCGGATAGGGTAAATGGGATAGAGAGGAGGAAGTGGACCTTCGGAATTCTCATTCATCACACGAAACACAATTAGTACAAGGCCAACCGTTTCACGCAAATCAAGCCGGCCCGGCCCTAAGACCTATATATAATGAAGATAATGATTCCAGAATGACTCTACCACGATAGAATGTGAATAAGGACAAGAACATAGTTGAATATACTAAAAATATGATGTTGATCATCATATTTTTAGTATATTGATTGTATGATATACTCACAATTGGATTTATATTTCAATTATTTTACTTTAAACAATACCAACTCGAGACGGAATTTTTTTATTTAAGTGTGTTGAGTTGGTGCCCCTTCTATCACAACTCTATTTACTGATGATTGGGAATTCATCCATACTTCCTCGACACTTTCTATTCATCCACCGTCCATGGCACTGGAATCTTCATTTTATACGTGTCTGAGTTTTAGAATTAGTTTTCTCGCGGAGGTTTCTCGGGTCACTATTACGAGTATATAGGACTTTCTAAGGCGCTACGAGGTATGCGATGCATTAGCTGCCTCTAAGTTCTAGATGTCTATGTAGGACAGAAATCATTTACCTTGGGCAGACTTCTGTCTAGTGTCTGTCTCTTAGTTTGTTTATTTATAAACATAAATAAATCTGGACAATACTTGAAGATATGGAAAGTGCCGTAGAAGTGAACAAACGTTCACTCTTTTTGTTATTTAGCTATAGAACCACAAAAAGCATATAATCACAAATACCTCAGTTTCATATTACTTATCCGATATTGTTGAAACCAATTTTCAATAAGGAATATGGTTATTTTTGTATATGGTTGTATTGAATTCCATTGACAAATTTTGTTTAGGGCCCCTATGTTTGAGTGGGCCAAGTGTTTGAGCGGATCAGCCCCATAACTGGTGCTAATCCTAAACCTATAAACAAGTGTAACTTGCTTAGCTTGGGAATACAAATACAACATACTGATATACATACACAGTATATCTTGGAATATCCAAGAAAAATTACTGCGATCGATAAAGAAAGACTGATGGACATGATGATTTTATAAGGGTTTATTGCTTGCCAGATTAGCTGTGGAACCCTAAAAGGTGTAAATGTAAATGTATTGCTTATTTCTTCAGTAAGAATGTCATTATTAGATTATAGAAAAAAGTTTTCTAAATAATTTCATTTAACTTACAAATCAAACCGATCCGCTAAGTTATAAACGGTTGACACAAATTGCGAATATCTCAGATTTCGTTTCTGTTGACCCTTCACCAAGTATTGGAAAACTGGAAAACAAATTGAGTTGTTGTTGTTTATGATCGAACTTTTAAAAGCAGAAATGTAAACGTTTCCCATTTCTTGTAATTCTTTCCAATTAATCGATTAGCGTTTTTTTTTTGTTGAAGTTATGATATTGATTGACGATACTTATTACTTTTTTGAATCGTCTCGTTTTAAGTCCGTATTCTATGGCGGCAATCAAATTCAAGTACAGGTTGTTAATCGAAATTATTAATCGGCAAATAATAGATATATCGTATGTCTCTATAGGCAACTCGCATATTCGAAGAACTGAATTTAGTATTTCTCCTGAGTCAATTTGCATTTGAGTGGCGATTTAGAATACTACTCTCAGAAATATATTGTCTAAAGATTTTTATACCTTCGCGGTTCAAAAATCACATTATCTTAATGAAGACAATCATGTATTGAGACTCAACTTTTTAATTACTTTATAGCTATGTAGTTGTCTTTACCCAATATGTAGTCAGTATGTTGTCATAACTGATAGTAAAATATTATGGTTTATCCTTATTCTATATCTATAACTACAGTAACTATATACAATGCAAAAGTTGGCACTCTGTTGTTCGTGCCTACCCTGCAAGGGAACTGGCGTGAAGTTATGTATGTATGTATGTATGTATAACTACAGTGTTAATTTTTTTAAATAATTATTTACATTTACATGTTGCACCTTTAACATCCATGCACCATCCCTATAAAAATACAAGGATATTAATACTTTTTAATTGAGGTGAGGTTGGTCGAAATCTGTTTAGTTTCGTTTTGTAAATAAATTTAAATTACTATAATGAATGTAAGATACACTTTTTCATAGTCTTCTTTCAAGTTTTTACGTAGTTAGAAAGAAATACGTTATTTATAAAAAAATATAAAAAGGCTAGAAAATTTAATTTGAGGCTTCAGTAATGAAAATTCAATAAGAAATGACAGAGCAATTTTGGAAATGGCCAGTTTGATCCAATAAAGAGATGATTAAGCAAGATTTCTGTAATTATTATTTCGTTTACGTTGGGTGATTTCTTTGAAGTAGGAAAAATCTCTCTTTAATTACATTTCACAAATTTCTCAATTAGCTGAAGGAATTATTATCATTCAAAGTTTAATTTAGCTTTATCCACATATAATAGTAGTGTGATTAATGAAACGATAAGTAATTAATACCTTCAAAGGACTTTTGATTAATATGGAATATATGAGTAAAATAATATGCAATAAATAAAAAAGTTATGTTCGTGTGTATCACTGAACTCCTATAAACGGTTGGACCATTTTTAATGAAATTTTTGATTGTGTTCAAGTGAGTCCCGGCATGGTTTAGATTCACAATTCGACCTGGTGGATAGAGCTGCAATCGGGTTCTAGATTTTTATTTTTTCAGAGCAGGACACTATTTGCCAGGCTCGCTGGTATGAAATGTAAATTTATATTTGGTTTTACTTCATAATATTTTTATGGTGATGTATGGTGGGATAAATAGGTAATTTATGTTTGACAACTGGAATTTGGTTTATGATATTATTACAGGAAAGTATACTGAATGCACACATGCTACAGTGCATTCACCCTTTTATAACCAAAGACTGGGCAATCACGACATTCCGTTTTATGCTTCCTAAAAGCGGTCAACCTATAGTTAACGGACATTGATTGCATCCATGACAAAGGAAAAAACATGACATAACCATGGACTAATTAACCCTTTCGTGAGCCTGTTGCGTGTTTTCATCATCGCTGACATGTTACCTCGACGCTGTTCATATATTAGTGCGATAACTCATCGCTATGAATTGAAAAGACATAGAATGCATCGCGAAGCTCACGTTTGCTGTATTGGATGCAACAAATAATAAAAACAACTAATGAAAAGATCACGTTGGTTGCTTTTTAAGTAAGATCATTTAGTTCTTTATTAGTCTTTACATCGAATATTTGCACTTCCTAGGATGACAAAGTTTATTTTCGTTTATATCATCTATATGACCTCATGTGTACATAATTGACTTGTATGTATTTGTATAAGAAAGCTTATTTCTTCCAATTATTATGTAATACATTAATATAACAAATTTATGATTGCGTACATTTTTATGTATGTTATAGTCTCTTGTAAATGAAGGAGCATGATTTTTTTATTACAAGATTAATGTTTTTTTTTAAATATCGTATTATGTATAACCATTGTTGGAGATTCTGTTAAATAAATAGAGTCTTTATTCACACAAAGCAACGTAGACTTACGGTTTGCAGAAGATATAAATCGAATTTTAAATGACTACCTATTTCCAAACTAATTTCATTTCTGTTGAATTTATAATGCCCACAATACCCAAATCTGAATGCACTAAGTCCTACAGAAAGGTGTTTAATATTCTATCTAGTGCGCCGTATCGCAGCTATACAGCTAGAATCCATTATTAGCAGGAAAATCATCATTTCCAATGGATAATAGGTTTGAAACCATAATCCTTACTTGACACATCGGTGGCCGTTATCCTTATATTGGGCATTCATAGCCGCGATATGGGAATGTTATGAAACCTCACTGTCATATCAAAGTTGGAATATTTGACCTATTTTACCTCAGCATTGCAATGTTTTTTAAGATCAAAACCTCTGATTATCGTGGTTGTCAGAAAATGTTATTCGTCATTTCTCAGTTCTTATCTTTTTAAATACTGAAACGACAACTTAGTTTATCGATTTTGAGCTTCAGATAATCCTGAAATCTTCCCTAAGTAAATTGAACAAGCGCGTGTTTTTGATATTGAAGGGTTTCCGAGAAGTACACTGAGACAAAAGTACACTGTATTTTGCTACTAAAACTTAGAGAATAGCCCATAATAAAACTACGTTTGAACGGTTTTAAGCGCGGCAATTTATTTGATTTTTGTTATTCCGACGTTTCGACGACGACGTGTAATTTTATTATGTATATAAATCGCGAAAACTTAAGAGAATAGCCCATATCTCAAAAACTACTGAATATAGCTTGTGCGAACAAATTTTCATTTAGTGTTAATATTCATTTTCTTGAAAATGTTCCCCCTCACTGTTCAAAAGTTAGAAAGGAGGTATCACTAACTTATATGTATGGCGGCCAAACTTTTTTTTTTTTTCAAATTCTCTCTGCAGCATAGCGGAATAAAGGTTCAATATTCATACTAAATGTAATAGATATATTCTTTGTAGTTTAGGAGAAAAATAACTGTAACATACAAAGACAGAAGGTCAGATGGACGGACATAAGGATTTCACAAGGCTTTCCTTTTTACCAAAATAGCTATAGAACATCAGAACTAGTCAATATAACGATTTAGAACCCAATATTGATTTTAACATCAAACTGTATGTTAATTTGTTTGCATGTGTTAATAGCAATACTGAAACTAACTTTGGGATAGAGTTGCTCGAATAGTTTTGCGGCTGATATTGTTCCGTTGAAACTAAAACTTCACTAGTTGAAACAAACACGTAAAGCTAACATAAACAAAGTTGTAAACACTTCTATATGTGTTATATTTGATAACGGAGCCAGAACATTGACTGGATTGCGTGCTCTAAATTATTTACTAACTAAGATCACCTTTTGTGATCGCATCTGTGAAGTGTTGTTTATCTGTAAATACAACATAATTTTCTTCACGGCTTCGTTTGCTTGAAAGAAGAGTTGAAGATATTAGTCAGATTGTTGGAACAAAAAATACTGCTACGAACGCTCGAAAACATAAAGAACTAAAGTTTTTATTATTTTTATAGACTACCTTTGTGATTGATGGTGCTAAGTCTTAGCCGGCCGAACTCGATGGAACGCAGAGGCTCCGGGTTCGATTTCTGACATGGTAAATTTCGGAAACGAACTTTCTGTTATTTACTATGGACTGGGTGTCTGGGATCGGCCCCAGAGTGATTCGTTGTAAATCACCCATGACACAAGCGTAACTTGCTTAGCTTGAGGATAGACAATGTGTGTATTTGTCTGCCGATTATTAAAATAAATAAAATTGAGAAATTTAGAGTTTGAAATTCTTCTCCAGTACGATTTATAATTAATCAAATTTAATTATAAACCCAAAGACTACGATGAAAGAATAAACAAACATCCTGAAAAAGACACTATCACCTTCTATTAAATATAATTAATTCATATTAATATCGGTAAGAACAAAGAAAACTAATAAACGTAAATACCAATAAATAATAAATATAAGTTGTTCGTAATTATGTTTAAATAATATATTCTATGGTTTGTAGATAATGTGTAAAATCTTCTCAGAATGTAAATAGCAAAAGATAATTTAAGTGGAATATGTTAAAGTATTTATTTTTTGCTTCATTTCTCTTTAATACAATGCTAACAAACACAGCATGGACAAGGGATTAAGCAGTGGATGAAATTGGGAACCCTAATCAAGTTTAGGCTTTGTCTAGCTTCATAAAATACAATATTTATACATCGGATTTTGTACCCTAAACATCACACTACTATTTGAAAATGAACTTATACAGTAACGGTAAAGATAAGGGTAAAGAGAAAAAACATGAGGGTGATAGAAAGTTTGTTGTTATTTTAATTATAGGATTCATTTTTTTTACGATGAAATATTAATAATACTTATTATTTATATTTAAACTAGAATTAACAAACTATTTATGTAATTAAATTTAAACAAAGTAATAGGGAATGTTTGGAGTACCGTAACCATTTTGGCAAAAAATAGCATAATTTTGATTTCATCATGTCCCTCCGCCAGAGACTGGACTAAACAACCTATTCATTTAATGTTTTGCCGAAATTCGATATGTTATCTACTTATTAACAGAGAAAATATATTTCACATAAACATATCCAAAAGAAATCCGGATTTTAATTTTATTGACTGAAGCGCGTACAATTTTATGGAGTATCCACAGAGTAGGCACCATATAAATAAATCAGATTTTATGACTACTCCTAAGCCGTTCACGGCGCGATATTTAGGTAAAATTTATAGAGCGCAGTCAGTCCGCCATAAGTACGTGTGTATGTGAGTTGATTTTGCTATCATTGGTACCACATCTCGTTTAGTAAGAACTGACGGAAAATTGAAGGCCTCACTAGTGTTACCAGGTCCAATTGTTTTAAATCGGGGTAAAAGGTAAAACGAATCGAGATTTAGGGTTGCAGACCGCGACAAACAAACAACGATTTTTAAAATTAAGATTTAATTACTTAAACAGTTTAACTTAGAATATCCTATAAGATGGGTTGCCTGGAAGAGATTGTTCTAAGCGATAAGGCCGTCTATTGTTCTGCCTAAAAATACTGTAATTAATGTATTGTGTCTGTTATTTTGGTGAGCAATAAAGTATTATATATATATCTACTTAAATTTCTAATAATAGTAATCTTAATTTTCTAATAAAAATGATTTTTAAAAAATTTATTGATTTATCGTGACATTTAGTGTCCCGATCAGGTGCAAATCATGACGCCTGAAAATCGGGACATGCCGCACAAATCGGGGCACCTGGCAAAGCTAGGCTTAACCGACCTGTGACGCGGAGTGAGCGCGGGTGCCATCATAGCCCATTAACTTCATAATAGGTTAAATATGCTAAGGAGCTCGCATTCAGGAATAATAGTGGCAGGAGGCTGCGGTCGCAATTCGCGACATTACAGCGATTTTCCGTATTATTTGTACTATGCATCATTTATTACGGTTAACACATGTACAATTAATGCCGGCAAATGTACCCCAATTACCAGAATAACGAAATCTTACGCCGTACATAATATAGGTGGGGCTCCATCTGCGTTAAAGATGTAGGCTGTGGCCGAATGTGTCTAATTTAAACAGTTAAAAAAATAACATCGGTAAAGTATCGCCACATTGTGTATATACATATGTTATCTGAAAAAATTTAATGTCATTAACAATGTCGCATTTCAAGTAAGGCATTAAACCCCTTGACGTATCTGCCTGAAACGGCCTAGGCTTGTAACATTATCCGAGTTGAAGCCCTCACCTTAAAACATATTCGACTGTAGCACAGAAACCTCATGAATTAATTCGTGCCGCAGATATGCCGACATATTTTCACCCTTTTTGTACCTATATAAAGAGAAAATACAAAAGTTATCAATAGACACTTAGTTTATTAACTAAGACAAAATATTATCTCAAGTAGTTTATAGATATGAGGTATTTTCTATTGAGTAGGTATATATGGTCGACATGGAAGAATCATGTTGGAATCATTGTCTTGATAACAGCTCTTAGGACCGGATCGATTGGAGTGATACTACTTTTTACAGAATATTGGCATGAAACGGTAAACCTCGAGCTAAAAGTGTTTCGTACGATGAGTGAGAGTTCCGATGGTCCACTTACCCCTCTCCTATCCCATCTCCTCTATGCCATTCGTCATATCTGATCTCTCTGTCCTATTTCTAAAGGCTGGCAACCCGTTGCATTACCCCTAGTGTTGTTATCATTGTCCATTAGATAGACCATCTGCCAGGTTCGCGATAAAAAAAAAAGATTTTTTATGGTTTCGTAAACAAATGACAAAAACCAAACAGTTGTACCTCATCACCTTTACGAAACCCTTTATTGTGCATGAATTGAATTAATAGGTTGGGGAAAAGTCTTTTCGCATATAGCATGTATGAACTTGTAATAAGATCTCTTTGGCTATACCATTTGTATCTGGCTGATTTTGGTATCATTAAAAAGTTTTAATTTTAAAGAAGACAATTCCAATTTCAAATTAGGAAAATGTGTAATTTTCATTTGTTTTTATTATTGTTAAAATGAGTGAATCTAATGAAGAAATTCGATACATTTTAAAATTTTACTACAAAAAAGGTAAAAATGCAACACAAGCCGCGAAAAAAAATTGTGATGTTTATGGACCTAATGCAGTATCTGTGAGAGTAGCGCAAATTTAGTGTAAGCGTTTTTAATCCGGAAATGTTGATATCAAAGATGCACGTCGCTCTGGTCGCCCTGTTACGGACAAAATTGATGCCATTTTTGAAAAAGTGGAGCAAGATCGGCATATTAGTAGTTACCATGTAGCTGGAGAACTGGGAATTGACCAAAAAACGGATTTGGCGCATTTGAAAAAAGCTGGGTACACCAAAAAGCTCGATATTTGGGTGCCTTATGAGCTCACTGAAAGAAACCTAATAAACCGTGTACTCATTTGTGATTCTTTATTACGACGTAATGAAACCGAACAATTTTTGAAGAAGCTGATAACGTACAACAAGAACGTGCGAAAAAGATCGTGGTCAAAGGCCGGTCAGGCTTCACAGACTGTGGCGAAACCTGGGTTATTTCGCAACAAGGTCATGCTGTGTGTATGGTGGCATTGGAAGGGCATTATTCATTAAGAGCTGTTACCGCCAGGCAGGACCGTCGATTCTGAACTGTACTGCGAACAACTGATGAGATTAGAGAGCAAAAAGTTGAGAGAAAGCGGCCGGAATTAATCAACAGAAGGGGTGTGGTTTTTCACCATGATAACGCTAGACCTCACACATCTTTAGCCACTCATCAAAAATTACGAGAGTTTGGCTGGGAGGTGTTAATGCATCCGCCGTATAGTCCTGACCTTGCACCTTCAGATTTTCACCTGTTTCGGTCTCTGCAGAATTCCTTATGCAGTGTCAGGTTAACATCACGAGAGGACTGCCAAAACCACTTGTCGCAGTTTTTTGATCAGAAACTCCAAAATTTTTATAGCAATGGGATTACGTCCCTACTTACAAGATGGCAAAAGTTATCCAACAAAATGGCACCTACATACTTTAGTCAAATGTAAATAAACTTTATTAAAAAAACCTTTTGAATTGTTATATAAAATGCGAAGAAACTTTTTCCCCAACCTAATATAATAATAGATTTTGAAAGTAATACAGATTGAAATTTAGTTATAATAATTTATTATTAATAAATATTATACTTTGATAATGTGACCGCAACCTGCGAAACCTCAAACTTTCTCGATGTTATATCAGAGACGGGAGCGCCTTCATACGTTTTACCTTATTAATTAAAGGTCATTAAATTTAAATGACGTTACGTGTAGGGCGTTGGCAATAACATACGTATACTACACAATGTACATTAGATGATTATTAGGGTGGCGCAAAAATACCGACTATTCTTTGTTGTTGAGTCTCGTGTGAAAAAATATTAGTTTTTGATGTTTTAAAATCTCCCGCCAAAGGACAGATCAAATAAAATTTTGAGAGGTCACTCCAAATTTTTTAAGATTTTAAAAATCGCCAATAACCGATTTTTTTTATCTCGATACGGTATAATTTTATAGACCAAAAAATAATAAGTTTCTGAAAGTTTCTGTTCAAAATTTGAATTTTAAAAGGTCGCTCATGATTTTTTTAAATTTACTAATGCATTACTGTAGATTTTTTCGAGCGACCTTTTAATATTCACATTAATATTCCATGTATATTTTTTCTTTTATTTAGTCACATAATCTATAAAAATAACACCACGAGATAAATTAAAAATCAAACACCAATACAATGTTTTTTAAAATTTACTAGTGCATTACTCGCTCGAAAAAATCTAATGTAATGCACTAGTACATTAAAAAAAAAATTGAGCGACCTTTTAAAATTTAAATTTTGAACTGAAACTTTCAGAAACTTATTATTTTTTGGTCTATAAAACTATACCGTAATGAGAAAAAAATGAATAAAAAAATCGGTTTTCGGCGATTATTGAAAACTTAAAAATTTTTAGCGACCGCTTAAAATTTTTTTTAATCTCTCTTTTGGCGGGAGTTCTTAAAACATCAAAAACAAACATTATTTCACACGAGACTCAAAAACAAAGAACAGTCGGTTTTTTTGCGCTACCCTAATGATTATGTATAGAGGAATATCTACTAATTACACTTTTATTAATCTATTTTTACTCAAGCTAATTAACTTATAAAACTACCATGTGAATAACACAGTAGGTATGTAGGTAGGTAGGTATACATGCAGCAATAGATTGACACGGCAAAAACATTTCAATTTACAAATATTTTAACTAATAACTTATAACAAAATAAAGTACCTTTTAAAAAGCCATTATCTTTGAAAACCCCAAGAGACTTTCTTTTATTTTTATTTATTGCATGAGTTCATCGGACAGGCAGACGACCCACTTAATTGTAAACGTTTACCATCGCCTATGGACATTTGTAACACCAAAGGCGTTACAAATGCACTGCTGCTCTCTTGAACCTGGCCACTGATGCCTGAACACAACTCAAGGTTGTGGTGGTAGCCAACCAGACGGGCAGAAACTCTACCACCTGGCTATGTGGGTTATTTTGTCGCCTCTTACGACAGGCGAAATTGTATTCTTTCTCCGTTCCTGCACGGAATAAACAGACTAAAGAAGTACTTCAGATTTGGAGCCCCGATTTTGAAGCCGCTTGCCATCGGGGTTTGAAGTAACTCTAAAGTGAATATTAAAAAAGGACCCAACAACTTTTAAACGATGTATGAATAATTCTGAAAAAATCATAATTAAAAAAAATAGTAGTTAAAAATATTTCAAAGGAAATTCATTCGTACACTGGTTATACAGCAACTATATTTTACATCATCGATAGTGACCCTTTTTGAAACCTTTCTCGTAGAAGAACTGCACGCACTTGGCCAATTTTCGCTACTCAAATTTTCATGACTTGATTTCAGCATTGCAAAAATAATGAAACAGTTTCATTATTACATGGACCTACTTATGCAAAATGGAACCAACCCACATACTGACAGTTTTGAGAAAAAGTCGTTTTTATTAAAATCTTGCGTACAAAAAAATATGTCTATATTTTAGAAAAAAACATTTAGAATATTGTATATTATATTTTCTCGTTATGATTTTTATTGAGTCGATAGAAGGTGCATTTTGAAAGTCTTCTGCATCCTTAACCCAATTTTGGCATGTTTGTGGATTGGTTTTGTTTTGCATAAGTAGATCCACATGATGTATCCAATATGTATTATAATTCGAAAACTTTTGCAAAATGGCTTAAAACCTCATTTCTACACATAAAATCTATCTATAATATAATATATGTATTAAGGATCACGAGTTTGCAAAATGAATTAAAAAAATAAGTAAAAATCAGGGCTGCTCGTCCGTGCTAGCAAATTTCTAAAATGCACCTTTTGAAATTTTTATCTATAGGTCTGAAAGAACACCATGTGAAAACTGCTAAACATATTTAAATGAAACTCGACCCAGGGCTAGTTTATATCCCGGATCAACATCTAGAATACTTTTTATCTCGATCACAGACGTCGTTTCCGTAGGATGGACGAATTCTCCTATTATGTCAATGTGTACTTTGTGGGACGAGTACAGCAAAAAGATGTTTTTGGTGCTGCCGGTGCAATTCAGTAACAAGCACGTCGTCATAGCAACAGAAATAAAGTTTCGCTGAAACCGATAGGTACTTAATAAGTCATAAATTCTAAAAAAACAATTTCCTATAGTGTAAGTCAATAATAGCAATGAAAAAGTTGGTAAAGCAATAAACTCGATTAGATTAGGTATAAAATTGTCTGGCTGCCCGGTGTGCTTCACATCACCCGGGGGATGTTATTGTTTGACCTACTTCCCACACTCGCGAGGTGTGAAGAGATGGATTGAAGAACTGTGGCCCACAAGTATTTTCCATTAAATCTTTGTATTTAATTCAGAACCATTTAATTTAGTTATCGCTTACCTAAATTAAGTTTATTAATATACTAGACTGTTCCCCGCGGCTACACCGCGGATCAAATTGTGTGGGCTAGGTATATTTTACCTATACAATAATTTTATTAGGTCTTTATATATAAATATATATAAACCTTCAGTGAAAAATTATGTAACTCATAGTTATTATCGCTTAAAAATTCATTGTGTGATTCAAAAGTAGTTAGTGGATATACGTGTACAGACAGACGGGGAAAGCGACTTTTATTTTATATTATGTAAAATAGTTAATTGAGACGATAAAACTATCTTTAATGGTTTACTAGTCGAAGCTTTGGCTCGCCTCCGTATATAAATTAATGAAATAATAATAATTTTATTTATTAGCGAATAGAGATGTTCTAAATGCTGAAAAAATAAAAGTTATTTTAACAAGTAAGCCGATTAATAGCGGCAAAAGCATTAGAAGCACACCGTGTTCAAGCCTCCAGAGGGAACTGTCGGACTACAAATGGAAATGTTTAACAGTTCAGACACTAATTTCGTTACTGGTGACGCATTGAACCGATATAAAGGTCATGGCCGTCAGTGTTTACTTTAATAAGAGGCATAATGCGCTATTTTTTTTCCTATGCAAAAAGGATGCCCATAAGAGATCATTTTCGCGAAATGATTGTAATTTTTAATCAGTATTATAATTAATTTATAAGGAACTAGCTGTAAAGTAATATTACATTTTAAGACTAACATCATTAAAGTTTGAAAAATACATTTAAATTTTTCGTCTATTTAACACTACTTTTGTATTGTAAGTAACTTTTAACATGACACTTCCAGCAAAGCTGACTGATGTCATGATTTGACTTTTTAAATTATAATGTATAACATAGTTATTTATTAGGTATAATAATGTTTTGGATTTAGGCAAAATGCTTTTTATTTAACAGAGAAAGAATACAATTTCCTGCGGCCAGTCGTAAGAGGCGACATAACAACCTACAGCCAGGTGGTAAGTTATTTGCCCGTCTGCATGGCTACCGCCCCTGGTCTAGAGTATACCGCCATAACAACATTGAGTTGTGTTCCGGCATTAGTGGCCAGGTTACAGTCCCCCTTTAGAGAGCGGCAGCACATTGTTACAAATGCCCATAGGCTATGGTAACCGCTTTCCATCAGGTGGGCCGTCTGCCTGTCTGTGAACTTATGCAATA
Source organism: Dendrolimus kikuchii (assembly GCA_019925095.2). NCBI lineage: Eukaryota > Metazoa > Arthropoda > Insecta > Lepidoptera > Lasiocampidae > Dendrolimus > Dendrolimus kikuchii. The sequence goes on from CM034389.1 coordinate 16,855,132, forward strand.
AAAAAATAAAAAAATCAATATTCAGTACTAAATAAAAATTAAACATTTGATCAGCCTTAGAGGGTTATGGCATGTGATACGCTTGTGAGCCCAACATCTACTATTGTACTATGCTATTAACCAATAAACATTTATTAGTATTACTATTTTCTCTTTCAGTTTATCTTTATTTAATAATTTGGGGTCGACATAATGAGACCTTTCCTTACACTCTTCTCTATACTGGCATACGCCTTCTGTCTCACTATGACTCTTTAGGCTGGGTCCAGATATGTAACATGTTATCGAACAAAACTCCATGACATATCCAAACGCTAAATGTGGAGGAATGACACGGCATCGAACCATGTCACGGCGAAACACGTTCTGTATTCATTCTGGTTTCATTAACTGCACAGTGCATCCTCCACCTGAACAAGGCCAATAAGCGAATGAGGAATTGGGCGAGCGACGACCATGGGACGGATAGCGAGCGAATGCACGTCACGACAGGATATTGTTTTACCTTTGACCATAGTATCAGCGTACTTGGACTTGTGACATAAATACAAGTGTGGACGTATCCTAGACTCATTGATAATAGCTAAAATCCTTTGAAAAGACCGAGTTTGGCCCGTGATGCGTGTCATTAATGCGGAAGAGTACACAGCGTCCACACTTGTAGCTGTTGTTACTCCGTACATATTTTGCCCGTTGAACCGTTTCTTCGAAAGTTAGGATTAGGTCGTATCGTAATAGTTGTTCGCGTGACAAACAACGTCCACATTACCAGTACTGACACGCGCTATAGACACAGTCCTGGATTCTTGTTCGATGAAATGTTACAAGTCTTATGTCATCCTTCACACAGTCCACCCAAGTGGCCTCATGTCTGTTTCCTTTATTACTCTTATATGTAAATATAAATTAAGTTTAACCAATTAATAAGACAATGAAATATTCGTTACCAACTGCTGCGTTGACATTCGATTGCAGCGCTTTTAGGTTATACAAAGTAAAAACCAGCCTTTCAGTCCAAATCTCGTGTGACGGTGTTTGTGGTCGTACTCCTCCGAAAGGGTTTAACCTATTTTCTAATGGGTTTTTTTTTGTATACTTGGTAGGTATGAGAATGGGTCGTAAAGTATTTTTCACCTTCCTATGCTGTTTTTTTTTTATTTTTATGGGAGAATAACGTTTGCCGGGTCAACTAGTAACTTTATAAAAATAATTATAACATAAATGTGTGATACACACCAGTCTACGTCGTAGGACAATGGACGCTTGAACTATTGGGAAGTTTATAGTATGCTTTAAAATTAAATTAGTTAAAAGAAGTTTAATAAATAAATCACATAAATATTGAAGTAATCCGAGTCTTTTGTATAAGAAATTAACTTAAACAAAGCTATTAGCATTACGCCTATCTTCATTTTGTGTGCTCCCATGCCCAAAACGTGGACTTGACGGCCAATTACGGACTTTTTGAATAATTCCAAATTTATAAGTAGTATAATTCAAATCATTGTCCAAAGATTAAATGATAAAAATATTTTATTATTTAGTTCATATTATATTTACTCAATTTGAAATAAGATACTTGTATCATACTAATGTTAGATATTATAATAATTAAATTCAAGGTTATTTACTTACAATTTATTTAAAAATCAATACAGATAATTTATTGAACTATTGTGAAACTTCTCAAAACCCTGAAAACATTTCCACGCTGTATAGCAAATGTATAGGTGTAGTATTCTTTTTCCAGCTAGTTTTGACAGAATTCAATACGAGCGCTACTTTTCAAGACTCCATACCCTTAAAGCCTCTATACCAAAAGCAATAAGTATATGTCCATCGTCGCTGCAAATAGATACTTGCGGTGTTTTTCAAAGTATGCATCGTTTTCCCAAAAAAATTACTTATTTTAAAACTATTATTCCACGTGGCTTCGCTAACTCAAACTTTTTATATTCCCAAATAGTTATTTTATTTTCTGGAGTAAAAAGTATACTATGTTCAATCGCTGTTATCAACATTTTTGGAATTTCAAGATAATGGTTCCACGAAGCGTCACTTGCGAAAACTAAATCCTTATCCCGGAGAATCATTTTCCGGCGTAAAAAGTACCCTGCGTTCGTCTCCGTTATCGAAAGGGCATATCGAGGCCTGAAAAGCTATTTAGTTGGAAGGACACCTTGAGAACGGTTTGATGTTATAAATATCTGCAAAAACTTTACTCTAATCATTATTATTATCATCCAAGCGTTAATTTTCGGTTGCGTCTGATATAAGTCGAAGTCGAAGTTCATGTCTCTAAAAACTATGTTTAAATAGAAAACTCGGTAGATTTCAATATAGTATATTAATAAGTATTCTTAAATCTAGATTTTCTACATTTTGTACGTGTGACAAAGAAATAATATAACATCAAGTCTTACTTAACACGTTGTATAAACCGAATGACCTTAAACTCTAGGATATATAATCTGTCCAGACCCACAACCTTTATGAAGGAACAAAAAACATTCAAAGGAAGTAACTTTTACATTTATATATTAGTATGGATTCCTACTTACAAAGTCCTTACTTAAAAATGTCCTTGTAGATAGTTCCCTAGATACTTATCAGGTAAAATGCATGTCCTAATTCTACGTTAATTTATGTCCTTTGTACTTTGTTAACTTAGAACGAGTAAAGTGCATAGAAAATGTGCTTCCATTAGTCTTTGGCCCCGTACCTTACCTACTCCAAGACGACTCCATACCTACTCATATATAAATTTGAAACTGACTTTGGTAGGACACGCGCTTGTTTGTTCTTGTCTTTGGGATGGAACCGGTTTTTTTTATTGCACGAGTTCAGCAGACAAGCAGACTTTGTAACACCAAAGACGCCACCAATGTGCAGCCGCTCTCTAAGGGGATACCGGAACCTGCCCATTAATGCTGGAACACAACTCAAGGTTGTTATGGCAGCATACTTTAAGCCAGGGGTGGTACCCATTCAGTCGGGCAAAAACTTCCTACCACCTGGCTGTGGGTTGCTTTGTCGCCTCTTCGACTGGCCGCCCGGCCGCAGGAAATAGTACCTATCTTTCTCCGTTCCTGCACGGATAGTAATGCATTATCATTAAATTTGATATAAATACCTATATACCGAATTTTTAAAATAAATATGTCGGTATGTGTCATGGAAGAAGAAGAAGACTAGGAATCACAATTGCCCATACAAGAGTGTCTCTGAAAACCTTCCAAACTTTAAATGTCCATATGGTGGCCACAACTCATACTTCTCTAGCTTCCTAACGTTTTATTATTCATAATACATACCATAACTTTTAAACCAAATCCGTCAAAACTGAAGGTATTCGTTTTAATATAAATTATAATAAAACACAAAATCCAAAATCAGAATTATCTGTGGCGCGATCAAGCTGTATACGATTTAGGAACTTTTAAAACATCAACAAGAATATACATTTATGAATAGCAATCGAAAGGGATTCAAATTAACTGAACCAATATTTTGAATTAAGTAAGTAATATCTAAACTTAGGCTTAACTTATGGGCTGTAATTTTTGAAGTGAAACTTCTTTATAATCGTTGTGATTCGAAACTCGATAAAACGAAAAAGCGACACTTAAAAGAGATAGACACATAGAACTATAGCTAATCCTGCAAAAGAATGAGATAGAATACATTATACTCGTATTTAGTCAGTCATTTAAACACTATGCTCATACAGAGAGAGTTGGAAATGTTTTGAAGTTTCTCGTTAAGACTTCAAATTTCGTGTTTTAAAGCTTAAATAAATTATAACCTTATAATATATGAAACGTGACGTCAAGAAATTTAAAATCCCTCCCACCCCTTGTCACACTTTGTTTCACTTCTACTGCGTGTGAGCTGCAGAAACACACTTTTTTTTATATTATCTAAACATAAATCATTTTCTTTTCCTGGTGAATAAAAAAGTGCACTTTGGTATAGCGTCGTGACACAGGCAACTTTGAAAGAGACTCGTCACGTATTTGCACGTGTTTAATTCATAGCTGTCCAGGCCAAGCGGGGTTAACGAGGCAAGAGCTTCATCCTAACACACTGTCACGACCAGGAATGCTATTTCATGTTTCATTTCTAAAAGAAATTCGTACATTGCTACGTAGACCTGAAAGCGTATAATGTATTATACCTGTTATAAATAAGATAACCCTTTTGTTGCTGTTGAAATTTAGTCCTTCGTCAAACTTGGTAAAACTTAGGTTATGAGAACTTATGAGAAATTGATGATTACTTTGACTTAGGTAGAAATAACTAATAGCTTACCAGAACATGCATGATGTTGTAGCCTATTACAGGTCGAGCAGAATAATAAGGCATATTTGCACTTTCTCCAAAATACTGGTTACCGATAATGTTGAACACCAAAAAGGTCGTTCTCATGATTTACGTAACCAAGAATCGAACTCGAACCATCTGCGTTCTAGTTAACCAAACAGTCAAACCACTAGACCCTAGACCACACGGGCCGTCAATAGTTAACTTATATTTCAATGTAATATCAGATGCAAATAAAATGGATGAAAACCGGATAGTGAGTCAATATTCATTGGTAATTATTAATCGGTTTGGGTTTGAATAAGTCTAAATAGTTCAGTTACTGGGCAAAGCATGCGCTTGTTAATTAAATACCTACATATTACCTAATATAATAGTAAAAACAAAATTAATGACGATAGTAATAGAACCATGCAGTAAAAAAAAAGGCACATACGTTTCGTTCCAGTAGTGAAAAGACCTGAACTTAATAATATCATGGAAGAGGAAGTTATAGGCCGTTTATATATCACTGTTATTGGAATAGGTTTCATTTTTAATAATAAATCAAGTAAAAGAAACGACAAAAAGCTTTTCTATACTTTGGACAGCAGAAATTATAATATTGGCAAAGGGCTTAGGAGCTTTGCCCGTGACAATGGTCTGGAACTAGATTTTAAAATTGACATCATTTTATTTGGGTCCAACTCTATTTACAGTTTTGTTTAGTTGGGTTCTTATTTCTATACTTGTATAAGATTAACTAAAACAAGATATTAAGTACGTCAATCGTTAAATTTTTAAATAGCATGTGACGTACCGTAACATTCCAATGAAATAATAAAAATTAATGTATTCTTATGATCTGAATGTCTATCTATACTTTATGATATTAGAATTAATATCTAGTTAGTAACTTAGATATAAAATAATCACAACAATAGGTAGAGACTATTAATACAGAATAATATTAGGTACCACGTATTATTTTATCAAACGTACTATAATGTAAGTATGTTCATAAGAATAATGTATGTTTTGTACTTAAACCCTATGTCGTGGTTACAAAATAATCAACTTAAAAGATGAGCCCAGATGTTGTTTCGATATACATCCAGTATCCATTATTCAAAAAGCGTTCAGATATTTTCTTGCATAAACGTGTATGTAAACCGCCGTGTAATCTTTTCAATAAAAATCTATAGGTATATTCACAAAGTTTTCAAATACCAACATCATCATGACTAGGAGACAAACCTGACCAATAATTTTTTATGGATGAATAGGTTTGCGTTTGACCACTGTCTCACCTGATGTCGAGTGATGACGCAGTCTAGGATGGAGCACGCTTATCGGGAAGATACCTATTCATTCGTGACTTGAAGATTTCAAGATTGTATTTGTCAGGAAAGACAGACTCCGGCAAATTATTCCACTCTTCGGCAGTGCGCACCAGAGAAGATGAAGAGAAACGCTTGGTTCTGACTGGTCGTGTTTCTACCATGTAACGGCCGATGTCCGATGGTAAAATGAGGATGGAAGAATAAATAATAAGAATAATATAAATGTATCCGATAGAAGACAATTAGACCTGCGACCTTGCGTCTCTGCTCTAGAATCTGAAATCGAGCATAAAAAAACGGTCATTGCCGACCAGCTTCTGACTCTTTTCGCAAGTGATTCCAGCGCCTCCAACTGGCATTTGGCTGAGCCGTCCCTAAGATGACATATTCGGATTCAGGTGAAAAATAAAGATATGTCTCCTATTTATGAGTATTCATATTTGTAGTAACCGGTATAAGAAAAATGTGATATCCTTGTTCAATCTTTTAGAGAACCAATTAAATTACATATTAAGGACTCACCTAAGGCTATTCCGTCGTAAAATTGAACTTGGTAGGTCACCTTTTAAATATTTAGTGAAATGTCGTTGATTATTGGTCAAAGATCTACAATTAGCTGAGGCTGGATTTCAAGCAGTGAAATTAAAAAGAAATAAGATTGCTATAAATGTTTTATAGCCAGAAACCATAAAATGTTCTAAAATTTAACCAAGGGTGATTAAAACCATATACATATTATATTCTATTACGAGTAATGAAGAAAATAACATAGATAAAGTGGTTGTATATTACGGGTACTAATACAAGTGCTGAGAAACAAATCCTCGTAGCGAAATATAAGACAAGGACGTTTAGAGACATAGGTATACATTCACATTTACTCAGGAAACCGAACACAAAATGAAGTAGTGTTAAGCTTTCAAACCTATTTGCGGCACTCGCAAATCCTAGAAGAAAAACATTACTGACTACGTCGTAACTACTTACACAGCAAACTAAGTGCACTTATATTTTTATTATCTTCTAGCTAATATAGCTTCTAAGCCTATTATAGAATTCATGACATTTAAAATAAGAGCAATGTTGTCAGGCCGTCTATTTGCTTTGGTCCCAAAGCGAATTTATTTATGTGGGACACGCGCCGTTCAATTTGACTGAATCCCAAGTTGCCGTGTTTAATAAACAGTCAAAGAAAACACGATTACAACCAATATCTAAATATTAAAGCGATGTGTGCAAAGAAATTTCACGGTTGAAATATAGTTTTCAATAATATCTATAATTTTTTTCTATTGGCTTGAGTTTGAAGAAGAACCTATATCACTCGAGCATGTGAATGGCAGACGAGAAAAAGGCGTTAGCAACTAATGGCCCTCGTCATTTTCCTGCACATTTATACGCCCTTACAGCTATCACTTTAACATTATAATACACACTTACATTTTAGAAAAACGAAACAATTTTGTATATCGATATTTTCTTACATATTTGTTTGTCTGTTTCAGATTGAACACCATTTGCATCTATAAAGGCGTAACAATTATGAGATTATTAAAATATATAAATTAGAGCTTGTAATAAATGAATAAAACTGTTAAGTATAAGTGTTAAAAAGGAAGTTAATATTGTTCGATAACTAAATTTAATAAAAATATATTATACTATAAATAAATCCCTATCAAATATATACACTAAAAAGTAAAGACAACACTATAAACAACAATCGATCCAGCCCAACCAGACCGCTGTCGCTGGGCAGTGTGCCTAGGAGGCTGCCAGCATTATCTTGCTTAATACATACACTAATTTAATTAACTGCAAAGTCTCAAGAAAACTTAAAAATCTGCGCCTCGCAAAAGAAAAATTTGAACAACAAATTAGACGAGTTAAGTGAATTAATTTTAAACGAAACTTTGAAGAATAAATTGTTAACACCGTTTACTGACTTATTAACTTACATGTAGTAAAGCAGTGTTACGTTGTAGTGTGTATTGAAAGTGTAGTCTTAAAAGGCCATACAATGTTGCCGGTACCGCAAGATCGCATGTCGGGACGTCGAAGCAGCTCTATTGTAAGTCGGACGTTGCTCGGGAGGCGAGCTTCCGTGTACGTCAGCAGCAACCAACAGGATCCCGCTAAGGTAATTGTATGGCATATACATATTCATAAAACATTATATGCAGACAGACGTCCATGTTGTCGAGATAGCCGTCTCTTGAGTTCCATATAAAAGCCGGCTGATATAAGAGCGTGGATAAGCGTTTACTCAATAGACGGATTTCAATACGTAAAATTTTAAAATTTAAAGCTCCCATTGTTTTCTACTTTCTATAGTCAAAAATATAACTAACTCTACACGTAAATTCATCGAATTATACTTATACATACATACATACATACATAACTTCACGCCAGTTCCCTCGCGGGGTAGGCACGAACAACATTATACTTATGTTACATTAAAATTATTAAATACTATTTTTAACTATAAATATACTTATGTTTATATGAATTATATAGTTACATTAATTAAAGGTAACTTTATTTGGACGTTTGCATAATTGTTTGTTCTTTGTTCACTGTTTTGAGAATAAACCGAATACGACTATACACGGTTTATTTATTCGGTTTATCCCCAATTATACATACAATTATGTATATGAACAACAACATATACATTTTTAACTTAATTACTAGGGTCGTTATCTTCTATTTCACCTTTTCCCAATTATTTGGGGTCGGTACAATATATATTTACTTCCATACCCTTCTATTCTGACAAACGGCCTCTGTCACACCACAAATCATCATCCTTCACACAATCCATCTATCTCTTTTTTGTTCTAGCTTTTCCTTTGTATCCGTCAATCTTCCGGTTTAACATTTTTGTGTCACGTGACATTAGGTTATACATAATTATTTAATTTATGTTTATGTTACATACTTTCCATAAGAGGGATGAACATGGGATATCTATATCCCTGAAAATAGGAACATTTCTACGGGGAAACGAGCGGAGGTACATGGAAATGTCTAGTCACTTACCATAAAATTAAATGTTTAATAATGTCTATGATAAATGACCAATATTCTGTAATTGTGATTGATTATCTTGCTTCTTTGTGTAGTAGAAGTTTAATTTCTAATATACCTAATATTGTAACCGACTTTATTTTTTATTTCTAAATTCAAGCTCCTATTCATTAAAGCAATAAATTATACATATATAACAGTTATGGATGATGTAGCCGCAGCTGGAGTTAATTATCGAATTTTCATTACATATAGCTAAGTTCGATTGCTTGTTATCAGTTAACAATACAAAGATGGTTTGTGAAACAATAGCAGCCACCCGCATAATTCAAAATGGCGAGAACAATTTGCGTGCCAGAAGTCGTTATATATTATTTATTCGGTCAGTGGTTTAGAGTTTTACCAACGATCGGGCCGTGACGTGAATTTGGAGGTAACAGCTGAGCGAAATTTCCATTATTAATCATCGGTAACGCTAAGCAAATAGGTCTATTCGTGAACACGAGTCAATTAGCGTGGGGCGTCTATCAATCTGGATTACAAATGCCTTTTGATGGATTTAACGTTTGGATTTGAATATAGATATGTCAATCGGGTAAGCTTAGCGTTATTGTCCTCTCTAATATTCACCGGATCACGTTCGTAGTGTTGGAACCATACCGTTTCACTTGTACCGAAATCAGAATAGAACAATTCCACAAGACCTTTTTTCAAGGAATGGTAATGTATTAATTGACGAAAAAAAAATCAAGCATTGGAATAAAGAATGTATTATAGAAAAAAGAACCAAAAAATAAGTGAAATGTTAATATAATAAAACTAGGTTTTAACGATTTTAAGCGCGGTAATTTATTTAAAACCGTTAAAACCTAGTTTTATTATGTATACAAGTCGCGAAAAGTTAAGAAAATAGAAATGATAATGTTAGAGGAGAAGCATAGAATATAATTTGCCTCCAAAATCGTATGAATTGAATTAAATGAATTTTTTATTGTAAACTAGGATATGCCCATGACTTCGACTTCGCTTGAATTAATATTCCCGCAGTATTCTCGGCACAAAACATACCGCAGTATTTGAAAAAGAATGAAGAAGAAAAATCTGCTATCGTTTTAGTGAAAACTCTGTCGGAATAAGCTAATTTTTACACAACCGAACAATTACAAACCGCTCCCGGGAAAATTTCAACAGGATTCCCGAGATAAAAAGTAGCGCAGGATTTAAGTCGAAGAATTAGCTGTCGATCAGTGAAAACCTGGTGTCGTGGTAGCGTAATGGCTAGCGCACGCGTCCCAAACTCAAAGGGCGTGGGTTCGATCCTGGTCGGAACGCATGCACCACTTAGGCAGTTTTCTGACCTAATGTACATATTGTTACAATTGCCACGTGCTAATAACGGTGAAGGAAAACATCGTGATCCAACCTGCACATCGAGATATCCGATGTGTCAAACCTGCCAAGCCGCCTTGGACAAGCGTGGCGGGTATACTGTCTGTTCGCCCCTATAGTGGGAGGCCCGAGTCTAGCAATGGGACATTTATGGGCTGTTGGGCCCAGTAATTTTTACTTGAATCTCGAACAAACAGAGAAAACAACAAACGGAAAGAAATCTAAAAAATATGCATCTTGTTCTCCATCATTTATATAGTGTAGTCCAGTTTTGTTTTTGTTTTTTTTTTAATAGCTTCAATGTACAGATATGGTATGTTTAGAGTTTTATAATAATTTTATTTATTTTTATAGATGTGAATAGTATTAAATTTTCCATACTAAAAAATATCATTATTTTAAACATTTTAAAATGTAAAATAATTGCTTTTTATTTTTAAATGCCTATTTGCTCTTTCTTTGCTTTCTTAGGAACCCGCCGGTAACTATGAATTTTCATGTATAGTAGGTACTCTCTAAGTCACTGACGTAGATAAAAAAAGGATTGTTTTTATCAAGAAAGTTTTGGAACAAGATTCATTAAACTGCATTATATTATATAAACTGATATGTAAATTATATGATGCAATAGTTGCAAAGATAAGTGTATAATCACCTTTGGGATTATAGTGGGTAAATAAAATGAAAGGGGCAAAAGGGTTCTAAGAATCTCGTGAGCCGCACCTCTGCGGGGTCTCGCCTTTACGCATTTTTTATTTTCCATCTGCCTTGGTAGGTATTATCTAAAAGGGTGAAAAGATGAGAATAATACATATGCAAATGCGTATTTATGATTTTTGTGAATGTAGACATACGCATTCGAATACATTAAAGGGAAACGCGGGATGTGATATTTAAATACATTAATACTCTCTTAACATTTTACTTTTTGCGTATTACATCTTATGCCTATGCGTAAAATATATTATTCTATTACATATTCCATTACTCCACCTTTACCGACATTGCCAGTTTAATGAAGTCATTTGTCTTTTCGACGTCAGGCCAATAAGACCGATTTTTAGCTCATCGCACCCAATCTTTGCCGGCTGCCTTTCGAAGTTTACCATCCCGTTTTGCCCAAAACGTAATTATTGTCTATAGACGCGGTTTACATTCAAGTAATTCCAGCATTAGTGGCCAGGTTTCAATTCCTTGTGGTGTAATAAGATTTAAACAGTAACAATAAATATTTAGACTATAGACGTGTTTTCATATTCGCTGCGGCGTCGATCCTTTATATCCTTCGAGCCTAGTAAAACAATTGTAGCACCTTTGGTTTGTAAATGTCCATTGGCGATTGTAACCTTTTGCATTACGAGCCTATAAAAATAATACATCTTATTAGAACTCAATCAGCAGAATGTGCATCTGTATAGCGAACTGGTCAGTCATAATTCCGTTTTAGATATATTCAATGGAAACATTAGAGAGTTTAAGTGACTGATCAGAGCAACAAATTTCTCGCATATATTAATTTTAATACATTTCGACCAATAAAAGGAAAGGACAGGTGTCGTGTCGTATATAGAACTGAAACAACTGGCCGAGATAGAGAGGACCCGAGGAGGCTCCACCGACAAGAGCTGAGCTCTTAAATGCTATGGTGATGATGATATTAATTTATTGTAATCAACAAACATATGCCAATTTGATGTATGTATGTATATGTCGGGTTCACGCCGGGAGCGAACGAATGATGCTCCGAGAATAACAATAATAATCTAAAATATTATAATCAAAGTTTATTACACTAGAATGATCACAATTACGATAATAAATATTGCACAATAATACACAGATATATTAGGACAACTCCAAGAGTTGCATCTACGCTTGTCAGGTGTCGACCAGCAATTTGCCCGTCAAGAATACTGCGATTATCAAGCAGTAATTATCGACCACATTATATTATGTGCTCCTCGTCCAAGACTACCAATGTAGACTGTTCGTCGTAGACTCGTAGACTGTCGGTTTAAGACTGCCCCTCCTCTGCCCGAGCACCGCGTATTTTTAACAGGTCCTCGTAGCGCGCCGCAGTGACACCATCCGGTAATGCTGTGGCGCCACTTCAGTTACACTTCCTGCATAAAACCAACTTCCGCCATACGTATTAACTTCCAACATCCGGTTACTCCATTTCCGATATCTGTTAGCTTAATAATAAATGCATTGACATCCGGTTAAACAACTTCCGATTACTACATGAAAGAATACTCTATCCGGTTATTGACTACTTCCGTTATATGGTTATTTTATAATAACAAATACGAATCCTACATATACTAATCAACTATGTATGCACTCGACTTCGTCCGCGTCGATTTTTTTTACGGAACCCTAAAAAAGTATCTTAAGTTACTCCTTATAATATCAGCTATATGCCAGTAAAAATCTCGTCAAGATCGACCCAGCCGTTTCAGAGATTAGCGGGAACATCTGGATGATCTGGACCGACAAAAATTAAGTTAAAAAATTTCAAATGTATTTATGGTTATATACTACTGTGTAACACAAATAAAAATAAATAACCGCTTTCAATTAGATGGGCCGTCAATCTGTATGCTGTGTATTCCAGCAATAAAAAAATATTACGAATTACGAAAAGTGTTACGAATTCAACACCAGCCATTTACACTTCAGAAAATTCTTTGGGCAATTTCTGATTAAGATACAGACATAATAATAAACTAACTTTTAACCAACATGGTTATTTATTTTCAAATCTAAAGAACTGATAACAGTGAAAATTCAATAAATTACCTTTATTAATAAATAAGAGGTTTTTTTTGTAGGTATCTATAATAATAATATAAACCCGCAGGGGGCTTTGTGGCGAAGCCTTAGGTGAGTAGCGACACCTCGTACCTGACTCCGGGGGCCAAGATAAGGTATCCGCCTCCGTGCTTGCCTTTACCAGCCGGCACGGAGTAGAGATCGCTAGAGCTAAGACTCAAGCTCCAGGGGTGGAAGTGATAAATGCCCGAACGTCGGAAGTAGCTTCGATGAACCTGCAGCCCGCCTTTGTAAACCCCTTAGCCACTCACACCCATGTTGCCCCTGTCTTCTAGGGCATTTTTAGGGGGCCCATGCAGGGAGTGGCGAGTCACCGTCTGCCCATTTTTCCATATTCCCTGAACATTGCGACGGGCAGACGCCATAGTCCCCATATTCCCAGACCCCCAGTACTACTAGCAGTTCACCCCAATAGCCCGGTACTTTTGACCTCATTCCCCACAATAGTCCTACACTGGCCGGGGCTTGCCCCTGGGTGCATCACTATATGATGTTGACAGGGATAGTTGCCGGTCAGTGTCACGCCACATTTACTTTAAATTTGTCAAGGTGCCTCTACGTGTTGGGCTTCCCATGGCCCCACGCAAGCGCTCCAAATCTCCGGGCCATTTTTATGGCCCGTGGTCTAAAAAGACATACAAAAATAATAATAACAGTCCATAAACGTCCAAATGATGAGCTCGGACCACCCACTATAGGAGAACGGACAGTATACTCGCCACGGTAGTCCAAGGCGGCTTGGCAGGTTTGACATATCGGTTATCTCGATATGCAGGTTTCATCACGATGTTTTCCTTTACCGTTGTTATGGCCAGGATTCGAACCTGCGCCCTTTGAGTTTGGGACGTGTGCGCTAGACCATTACGCTACCACGACCAATCTAGATGTAGGCATCTAGTAGGTTGCCTCTCCCGGGGCTTTCTTAACCACTGATGTGCTAGGATGGGCGTAACTACGTTCTAAGTCTCACGCTCTTCCTGCCATAAGCGCAGGGCACATTTGAGGAGGGTGGTTTTAGTGGAGTATTGAGTATTCGAGTCTCCACACAAGCCGGTCGATTAGTGTTTGGATTGCCCCCATGGGAATGCCTCCATAATCGACTATGGTCTAATCCCTAGCAAAGAACCCGGTACTGTTCTAAATGCATTTCTACCCGCCTTATAAAAAAAAGGCATCTAGTAGGTATAAAATCAACCTAACGTACGATTCGTTGATGGTTGAAAGAAGCCTACGGGCCTCCATGTACCAGGACTCGGGGGCTTGACTATGCCATTTTCCTGCGATCCTTGAAAAGGGCGAAGGACGGAACACCGAGGGGTTTCGGTGAGAATTTCGTCTTCTTGGTCGACGAGTCCCCCACCACGATCCCCGGGCAATGGGCAGTTCGAAAACGCATCTTTCAAGGTCCATTGCTGGTGTCGAAATAGCGCGTGTCTAAACTTGGAGAGATTAATTAAATGAGCTAAATTGTTTTTTTAATATAAAAATAAATATACCTGTTCATTAATTCTTACTGCGATAGTGGAACTATAGAAAGCCATATAGTTACGCTTCATTCCATTATTTATCACAGCGACCGCAGTTTCACTGCCTTCGGGCCATCAGGTTTCATTCTTCTACGGAACAATATCTTATTTCTTGCTCCTATTATGACTACATTAGACTGCATATTGAAATTTTAAGTTTGTCATTTTCTTTCTACCAACGTAGTTTATGCTCAGTAGAATAATACTGACTACTTACGTTTATTATCATCTTCAATATATGGCTGGAGCCGTTGACTTCAAGCTTAAAGTACGTTTACTATACTTTAATTGATTAATTTTTGTTGATTATCTATGTATAGAGCCGCTGCTGATTAACCTCTGAAACCCTAACAGCATTTATTTGTAATTTTTCATAAAAGTATATATATTTATATAAAAATGATTTATTTATCACACTCAGAATCGAATCTGTCTGTCTGTTAACTAAAATGGTACGTATAAATCTGGCTTTGCTGTTTTGTGTTTGTATTTAGGCTCAATTAGTAGCCGGGTAAAGAATAAAATATAAACACTACTTCCGAGTACTTCATGTCGATTTCTGTATTAAAATTTCATGAATTAATTGCAATTGACCCTTCAGTTAATCATAGTTTAAGATCTATGAGTGCGATTATTAGTATTAGTACAACCAGAACCAAGCTTTTTTTGAGTCTGTTTGTGTTAATCAAGTCATGCACCCTAATAGTAGATACTATAGTAATAGTAATATAGTCAGAATAAGGTTTTAGGATTCTAATTTCTAAGATAATACTGCCGCAAGTGACAGAAAGCTGCTTTGAGATAGTTGTAAATAAAATGGAATTAAATACCATTAAATGTAAATTTAAACGATATGAATCAATTAGATGAGTAGATGTTTCCATCATGTTACTTATACGAGTACAAATACAAACTGTAATCGCTATAGCGCCGATGGGCGGACAGTTTACCGACTATAAATCAATGGAAAGTTTCTTTATTTGAACCACACCCTACACCCATGTTTAAGTAACAGTTTTCTTTTCGAAGCTTCAAATAGACATGGATGGATTGTTTGAAGGATGTTTACAAGATTTCTAAGCGTGCCCTAATGCCAGGATATATAAATATGAAAGGAAAGGTCATACTGTACATATATACTATTATAAACTAGCTGTCCCGGCAGACGTTGTTCTGCCCTGAAAAAATGAAAATTCAGGACCCGGTTCTAATGCCTTCTGCCGGTTCCAATTATGAATCTAAACCATCCGGAGACCCATTCAAACACACGAAAAAAAACGACCAAATAGGTCCAGGAGATTTGGAAGAGCCTAAAACCCGATCCCAACGCCACCTACTGGTTCCAATTTTGAATGTAAACTATCCGAGGATCCACTTAAACACATCCAAAAAATTTCATCAAAATTGATAAAGTCGTTCTCAAATGTTATGCGCGTACACACATTTCTACGATTTATTTTTATTTATATAGATAAAGATAGTAATAACAGCTTATAATGTCCCACTGTTAGGCTAGGGGAGTCAACTGATTTGTTTACATTAAAAATAATTTTAAGTAATAAAATATCAAAGAACAAAAAAAGAACGTCCTGTGGTGCCACCATCTAGTCATGTAGAATTTGGATGCTTTTCACAGTTACTTTTATACAAAGCAATAGTTATTCTTATTATTCTTCTTCTGTTATACAAATATACGTCAAGACTTTTGACCGGGTAGAAAATCTTGCATCTATTCTGGAATTATCATCTTGACTACAGCTCTAAGGGCCGGCTCTATCGGTGTGATACCACGCTCTTACAGAATATAGGCGTAAAACGGTTAGCCTTGAGCTAATCGTGTTTCGTAAGATAAGTGAGAGTTCCAATGGCCCACTTCCCACTCCCCCTTTCGCATCTTTCCTATCCCATCCATACATATTTTTTTCCTGATTTGCAATTGGTGCATGCTTTCCGGTCAGGATTAAACCTGCGCCCTTTGACTTTGGGACGAATGCGCTAGCCATTACGCTACCACGACTCTTTTGATACATTATTATTATTGAATGAATTATTAAGATAGATACTAGTTTTTTATTCAGGAAAGGGAATGGTAGGAAATTTGGACTTGGTTGGTCAGATTAGGTTTAGGTTGGGAAAGCCCCCGTCTGCCAGGACACGCGGAGTTGGGAATATTTTTTCCGCTTTCCCGTAGCCATGGCATATGGCGCAGGACGCAACACCCAGAGGTTTTAGTGGGTAGCCCTAACTGGTAAGTGGCAATAGTATGCCATCAGTTCTGACTGGGCATGCTAGTGCCGCCCCGACCTGGCAAATCCCACACACGGGTCGCGAATTATCTCCCTAGGTTCTGTCTTTGTCGCGGCTGAGGTCCTCAATCGGATATCCCTGGTAAAAAAAGTTTTGGTTGGGAAGGGATTTTAGATATGGGAGTTGGTTATGGTTGGTTGTGATTGGGAATTTTAGGATGGTTATGCAACAGGTTTTATTTATTACGTAAATATATATTTGTTACAGATGTTTTTAATTCTATTCTTATTACATATGTCTCTTACTATAGGTTATTTACCCCATCCATATATTCTAGCACCCTCTCTCATACCCTCTATCCCATTCACCCTATCTGAATCTCTATCTCATTCATTATTACGCCTCCTCTATGGTTGAGCAGTCTAAGCCTTTGCCGGCTTAGCTCATTGCAATGCAGAGGTTCCGATTTCGATTCCTGGTATGGTAAAATTTGTAAATAATGTTTACGTTGTTTACTATGGTCTCAGTGTCTGGGTTCCGCCCCAAAGTAGTCCGTTGTATATTACCCATAACAAAAGCGTGACTTGCTTAATTGGGGATATACAATAGGCGCGTTCCTCTAGTATCTCACGACGCCCAAAATGCACCGCCCGCCGTTCCACATGGCGACCACGGTCGTTATGGTCGTGGCAAAAACGTCACTAATGACGTCATTATTTTCGATCGCGCAGCGCTCACAACGACCCATATCAAGAGCTAGATCGAAGTGGGCGTTGACTACAGAGCATTAATTTTCCTTATCAATTGACATCGAAAAAGGCGAATTTTGGGCTGACAATAAGTAAATCAACTAAATACACATAGAATCAAATCATGTAACCATAATTTTAGTTAATCGTATTCGCAACGAAACACGATAAATAATGTTGTTCATTTATTAACACTAGTTGGTTCGCGTCTGTATATTGTTTCACTGTTATCTGCTGTATCGAGTTTGAATCTCATCAATCACTAATAACGTGATAGGTATTATCTGCAGCTCAATCCATAATGTATTAATAATGTGGCAACTCAATATTGCACTTCACTAAAACTTGTTTATGAAATAGTCGGTTAAATTATAAAGATTTTTAGAAATGATAATATCTTAATAATAACCTCATTGTCAAAAGTGCTATTTATACCAACAGTAACTATATAATTCCCTCCACACAATCATATAAAATAAATAAACAAATATGTATACAAAAATATTTTTAGTTTGACGAATGTTGTGTACACATTCGGTCTTTAAAAACCATAAATAATACTATAAACTTACCCTAACCCAATATGAATAAGACCGATTATTACCTACAATTATTGTATAAGTGTTATAGACTACTAGTTATGGCCGCCACATTGTTCGCGTGGACTTGAACTTTTTATTCATATCTTATGACCAAATAAAATATACGAAAACATAACAAAAATTTCTTTTTTAATTCCTAAAAATGTGATTAAAATACGTAAGTCGTTTCGGAGCCTATTCAAGACAAACTTTCAGACAAATAAACTGAAATCCTAAAAAGGAACATTTAGCGTATAAACAGCAACTTTCAATTAAAGTCTGGTATTTATTTTGAAATAATAGACATATACATCTTATTTATTAGTGCCTATGGTTAATAAATATTATATTATATTATGAATTTCATTTATCTATTATATAGGCAATCTAAATAGGAATGCTTTGTATGCAGATGCAGCCTTCATGAAAACTAGTGCAAGGAGTTTATTAAATAATTCAGCAGGTTCCCCGAGTCTGGAGTCACTCGAAACCGCGCCGTACATTATAGAACATTCTGAATTGTGATTAATTCGTGAATAATTAAGATGTAAACAGATAATAGAACTGATACTAAACATTGTTCTACGTACGTGTGTCTTCTTAATTACATGTGGGGGGGTTCTCCGATTGCTGTTAGCAGTTAGTTCGAAACTAGTCACCGCTTAATATGATTTATTGCTCTGTTGTCTTATTGGAAACTTGTATGCCAACAATATTCTAGTATTTACCACTAACGAAACTTAAGCCTGTGAGCTTAATATCTTCAGTCCTGATATCGCAGTTACGTAGTCGCGCGTAGCTTAATATTTCAATTAGGTAGTTTATATATATTAGATTACGTATGTATATCATTTGCATGGATTTCTAGTCTAATATGTAAATAGTTATAATTACAGGCTCAAGGGGACGAACTTTTCAACCAAAGTTCATTTTAACATACTATCCTTATGTAATAATGTCAGCCCATAAATATCCCGCTTTTGGGCGCAGGCCTTCACATTTTTAGAGGAATGGACAGTACACATGCCACCCTTAACCAAAGCAGATAGGCAAATTCTAAGAATCAGTTAGATGTGTAGATTTCATCATGGTGTATTTATGGAATGATGATTGCAGAGTGTGTTATGAATTACATTTTTTGCTGGCCGATTTCTATGACTTAATGTTCTTCCATGGTTATAAGTATCAACGTTAAAAACAAGAAAATATGTCCTGAAACGCCATCTGGTCATGTAGAATTTAGGAGCTTTTCAGGCTTGTTTTTAGCGATTGATTGTTCTTGATATTCTTCCTCCATTGTATTATTAATATTATTAGAGATGGGAGATGGTATATTGTTATTGTAATTGGTATTCAACGTTAAGCAAAAGCAGAATCTTATATCTAATACAGAAATTCTTCTATTCCTATTGTATTTTGGAATAAATTTGAATTAAAGGTGCGTGACTTTATCCTAAACTATTCTTTTGAACAACATGTCACGCTTAGCTATGCTTGGTACTAGTATCTCTGCCTCTGAATCGGATCTTATAAGTAATATTCGTGACGATAAAAAAGTCGCGACTAAACGCAGAAAGTTAGCAAGAGGAGACCTAGATGATTTTACTGACTTTCGCTCAGAGATTAAAGATATGATTGAGAATCTAGCCATAAGTCAAAATAAAAGGCTTGATGCTCTGGAACGACAAATATCGAATATCGTACAAGGGTCTAGTATGGATATTGAAAAGTCTATTCAGATGGTTTCCGGACAGATCGATTCCTTGCAACTCAAGATAGAAAATCTGGAAAAAGATAGAAAATGTCTTAAAATTGAAATGTCTGCTCTTGAGGAAAAATGTGAAGATTTGGACAGAAATATGAAAAAAACAAGTATAGAAATACGGAACATCCCGAAAAACAAATTTCCCAATAAAACTGAACTATTAAATGCGATCAACTCTCTAGCCAAATCCTTGGATTTGGAAATATCATCAGTAGATTTACGTGATATTTACCGTTACACTAATAAGCGCCAAGACAGAGATATTATTGTTGTAGAATTTAACAATACCCTGATCAAAAATAAATTACTTGACGCAATAAAACTTAAACACAAAGCGAGGATAAATCTAAATGCAACTTCTCTTGGCATACATAATGATAATTCGTATATATATATTTCAGAACTTTTAACTACTAAAATGAAGCGCCTCCATTTTCTAGCTAAAGACTTAGCCAAAACTCATGGATATGCTTATTGCTGGACGTCAAATGGAAAAGTGTATCTGCGAAAACAAGAAGGAGCTCCATATATATTAATTAAAAATGAACAACAGTTAAAGGACATTAAAAGTAACATGTGACTAATCTTTATTGTAATACTATTTTTTCTATTGAAAAATTATTTTTTCAAGTTCTTTGCAATTAGCTATGCCTTTTATAAGCTTAGAAATTATATTTTGCCAACTTTAAGATTTGATATCTCATATACATTTTATACAGTTACATATCTTATATACTTCATCACCACATACACATATACTATACATTACTTATTCACCACATACCTTTCTGACACATACAGATATAATTATAAATCCGTCAACTCTAAGTATACAATTGTTACACACATATTACACGTTTTGACTCTCACTTTTACCTATTATGTTTCTCTAAAGCTCTCGACATGTAATTTGTGTCATATAAATGCATCAAGTCTTCCTCTCATAAACACAGGCAAAACAGAAAAAATGTTGCTAATTTCTTATTGTGTTTTATTCTGGCTGAAATCCAAAACTGCTTTTAGTGAATATATATCCAGATCCTCTGTCTCACTTTCCCCCAATAATAATGAATAATATATTTACTACTATTTCTAATCTCGATAGTATGTCCTCCTCAAAAGTGATAGAATGTACTCCAGAGGAATTTAAAGATCATCTGTATCCCTCCAACAGATCTTTAAATATTCTTACACAAAACATCAGAAGTATTGGTTGCAATTTTAACAGTTTTACAAGTTTATTAAACAGAATTCATTCTGAACCAGATATAATTGTTTTGACAGAGTGCTGGCTATCCTGTAATAAAATACTCCCTTACTTAGACCATTATACTACAACATCCACAGTAAATAACACTAACCAAAATGATGGAATAATATTGTACATTAAAAACAATTTGTGTTGTAACACTTATGAGCCATCCTTTTCCGAAGGTAACTGCCTGGTGTCAACCGTTAGTGACTGTATCACTCTTATATCTATTTATCGTCCACCGTCGTTCCGCAATATTGAAGTATTTTTACAGTCACTTAATAAGTTACTAGTTGACCTTAGTAAAACTAAACATATTATTATTACTGGCGATATGAATATAGATGTGTGTCCAAAAAATACCTATGACAGTAGCACAAGTGACTATCTTAATTTAATGGCTTCACATGGTTTCTTGCCAAGTTACACGCTACCAACAAGATTAGAAAGTTGTTTAGATCATGTCTTCATCAAATCTAATCTCAAAACCACAGTAGCTATTATCAAAAATAGTGTGACTGATCATGATTCTATATGGACATCTTTAATAACAAAACAATCTCCATTGATAAATAATCGGGATCGTTTTATAGTGAAAATAGATTACGATAATATTAAAAAAGATATTGCAACAACCAATTTTCAGCCAGTTTTAGACTCGCTAGACTGTAATGAAGCTACAAATCATTTAACTACCACTATATCCAAGATTATACATAATAATACTCGAAAAATTAAAATATCATACCGTAAAATACCAATTAAACCATGGATGACGCCGGGTTTATTGAGGTGCATCAGAAACAGGGATAAAATGCACGCAAAATTGAGAAAAACACCTGATAATGATATATTAAAAGCAACCTATAAAAGATATCGAAATTTCTGCAATAATCTTTTAAGAAAATTAAAACACATATATGAACGGTCAGAACTAGAGAAAAATAAAGACAATCCTAAAAAGATATGGGAAGTGATAAATTCTATTACTAATCTAAAACATAAAAACAGTGTATCATGTGAATTACTTATGTCACCTTTTACATTGGATACCGCGAATAAATTAAACCACCACTTTGCTAATGTAGGGAAAAACTTAGCTCGAGATATTATAACAGACACAAATTACAAATACCCTAATATTAAATCCATATGTTCATCATTTGTACTTTTAGAAACTAATTTGACTGAAATAGTATCACTAATTAACTCGTTAAAAAACACAAATTCTGTAGGCTGTGACAATATATCAGCAAACATTGTAAAACAAAACAAGGAAGTTTTAGCAGGACTACTTGTTCATATCTGTAACTTATCTATTAACGACGGCTGCTTTCCTGTAGCGTTCAAAAAATCTATAATCACACCAATATTCAAAAGCGGGGAGAAAACTAACTTAAATAATTATCGACCAATTTCAATATTGCCTACTTTTTCAAAAATACTTGAAAGAATACTAAATAATAGACTCGTAGAATATTTGGAGAAGAATAATTTGCTCTCTATAAATCAATTTGGTTTCCGGAAATCTAAATCAACCTCAGAAGCAGTTCATAATTTAACCGAAACTATTGCTAGGAACCTGGATAGTGGCCAAAGGGCGCTGGCAATCTTTTTAGATCTAGCCAAGGCCTTTGACACTATACCGGTATCTTTACTAATATCTAAGCTGGAACATATTGGAGTTCGAGGAAAACAGCTGTCTCTCTTCAAAGACTATCTTCAAAACCGCTCTCAATGTGTTAGACTAGGAGACTATATTAGTGAACAACTCCCTGTCACATACGGCGTGCCTCAAGGCAGCATCCTAGGGCCTACCCTCTTTTTGGTCTATATAAATCAACTTTGTGATATTCAAATAGAAAATGGCAAAGTTTTTACGTTTGCTGACGATACTGCACTTGTTTTCTGGGGTGAATCCTGGAACGCTGCCTTTAGAAATGCCCAATTAGGTTTCAACCATACCTGTAATTGGCTTCGAAATAATTTGCTTAGTCTTAATACAGCTAAAACTAACTATGTCACCTTTTCAATTACAAGAAGAACTCAACCACATACAGAGTCACTCAATATTTATGCACACTCCGTATTGTGTAAAGTCAATGATCCTAGTATTAATTGCCAATGTCCTTGTCTTATAAGGCAACCGAAAGTAAAGTACTTAGGAATAGTTATTGATCCTTTTCTACGCTATGACTTCCACATTACAGCAGTCTCAAATCGCGTTCGTAGGCTAATGGCAATCTTCAGAAATATAAGACATGTTGCTGACTCAAAACTCTTAAGGATTTTGTACCTCGCTCTATGCCAGTCTTTGTTAACGTATTGTATAAATTCCTGGGGGGGTGCAGCAAAGTCTCATCTGCTTATACTGGAACGCACTCAAAGGGCGTTGCTAAAAGTTAGTCAGTTCAAATCATTTTTGTACTCAACTAAAAACCTATTCCAAGAAAATAAATTACTCACAGTGCGACAACTATTTATTCAATCATTATTATTAAAACAACATAAGTCAAATAATATTTATAACAAACTTGATTTAATAGATAACCGTAACAAATATATTATTTTTAAACTAGAAAATTTCAAAACCGTTTTTATCAATAGATTTCCTTGTTACTTAGGCAAATATTTATATAATAAAATAAATAAAATACTATCTTTCGATTCGTTAAATAATCATGAATTTAAATTTAAAGTTTATAGTTGGCTGCAAACACAAGATTACAATGAAACTGAGAATCTACTAAAAATGGTGATTTGAGAAATAATTAGTTAAACACGCACACACACACACACACGCGCACACGCACACTCACACACGCACACACACACACACACGCACACACACACACACACACACACACACACACACACACACACACACACACACACACACACACACACACACACACAAACACACACGCACAAACACATACACACACACACATACACACACACACACACACACACACACATTGTATTAGTGTTAAAAAATAATAATAATTGAGCATTGGAAGACACACACATACATACCTAGTTTTACACACATACACATTGTATTAATGTTAAAAAATAATAATAATTGAGCATTGGAAGAGCAACGACACCTAGTGTATAATACAGGTTTTTACCTAGTTTTAGGTGTCGAAGCCCGAAAGGTAAACTTATATTAGATTTAGATCAAACTTTATTGTCTTTTATACTGTTACTTTTACTTTTTTTGCTAATATCATTTCGTCATAAGAATGTGATTCTTTTCTGAAATTCTTTTACAAATGACAGGTTTTTGAAGACGACCTTTTCAAATATTCAAACATCGTGAGAACGTAATCTGTTGCATACAGATGAAAATGATGTATCAAGTTGCAATCGAAGATCAACTTACTTCCATTCGAGAATTTGTTTGAAATGAGGAGACTGAATCCTAGCAGAGGTTTAATGAAACAATATTAAAATTGTTCATTTTTAATCTCGGCATCCCCTATCTCGAAACGTGACAGTCTACTTCTTTTCTTTTCCTTTCATATCTTTTTTGTTTACGTCTATTTCCAAATATTACTTTCTATCTTTTTCCTTTGTTTTTATTATCTAATACAATTTTACTTTACTCTATAATTATATGACTTTAAGACGTTTTATTTATTTATTACGACTAAAGGATACATTTCGTTTTTGTACCAACAATTTATTTCCACGTTTTTATATGCTAAAGAATTTATTATTTCAGTGGATTCTTTGTTTTAAATATATTCTTGAAATTGTATATAATTTATTTTATTGCATTTAGCAATAGTTAACTGATAAATGAACAAAATTAATAAAACTATAGGTACCTACGTTAGTAAGTTTTACGGGCAGATTGTTAATGTACTTGTCCAATTTGAAAACCTGCCCGGAAAACTTCAAGTTAAAATTTTGTTGCGATTCGTTTTGCCACTTATCCGTTGCCATTCTTTTTCCACTTGTCCGTTGAAGTTTCACTTCTACTATATGTTCCAGCACACATTTCGATTTTTCGCAGGTTTACTGCAAATTATGATTTGGTTACGTTAGGTACATTTTATTGAATGCATTGTGTTATTTAAACATATTTTATTTTATCAAACAAAAAAACTGAATTCGATCCGGAACCAAAAAACGCATCCATAGTATACTCTAAAATTATGCCGCCTCTCACCACGTCTAGTCTAAATTTATGCCGCTCCTTCACGCGGCCGTCATGCTTTTTCGTGACAGAAAAATCCTAAGAACCCCGTTTATATAGAAGTTTCACTTCAATACAGTGGAACTTTATGCTGTCTTACAACAATCAAGATATCACACATATCAATTTCACTATGCAATTCACCAAAAGCGACTACTTTAGGCCCTCAAATGTAGGAGATCAAAAAGTTTCTGATCCTAAATTTTACTTTTACTTTACAACCAAAAATTAAGTCAGTGACCTACTTAGACATACTCTTAACGTTTGAGTAAAACATACAAATGTATTCATTTACCCAAAGTAAGATACCTTGTAATTATGTAAGGGTTTTCGGATACCCCAAGTTCGTTCCCAAAGCTTTTACTAACAAATCTTAAGACCTTTTAGGACATTTATTTGCTACGGTCTTTGCATGTATTTTGTGTCAAGATGAAATGGAACTTTTAGATACGATGAAAATCTGAAACTCAATCTGAAAGGAAAGGCCGCTGTGGAATTCACCAAGTTTTAGGACATTCGTCCAACATGTCGTTTCGATAAGGAAACACTTTCATGATAGTGAAAGAACGCGATAAGCGTCTAAATAGTCTAAAAACAGTTACTATCATATCCATACTTTGATTAACATTTATTATAATATATGTACCAATAGATAAAACTAATGTTCTTGCCTATGATTTCAAAATAAATTCTAAAATGTTTACACAGTGGGGCTTCATCTGGAATAGTGTAGAAATATAGACCGTTTCACGCAGATGTGGTGATAGGTGTAATGCGTTATTTGAGATGCGACATTGTTAATAACGTTTAATATTGATAGATAAGTAAGATACATTTGGCCATAGCCCAACGGTCTTATTCATATTGAGTTGAAGTAAGTTTAAAAGCTTTAAGGACAATAAAAAAGACTTCAAACTTACTCTAACTCAGTATGAATAAGACCGTAAATCTTTAACACTAACGCACATCAAGCCCCAACATTAGATTTTTAATTTGCGTGTTAGTTAAATTTTTATTTTAACGGCTCAACGGATTTCAATGAAAATGTTATCGATTAACACAAGAATTTGATTTAATTTTTTTGTATATTTTAATTTATAGATATATCGTGCAGGATTTATAAGATATGAATATAAAGTCTAAATTCTGCGCGAACGAAGTGGTAGGATCTGTGATGATTAAATCTTCTCTACTGTGCCTGCCTTGCAGAGATTTGAGTAACAAAGTACCAAATATTAACTATTTGGGCAGGGTTTCCCCTTTATTAGTGTTTAGCCTTTGATGTGACTATTTGTGAATAGTCACATCAACTGTGCTGTGTGCAGCACAGTAAGCAATGAACACGTTCTACACGCCGCTACGCCTTTTATACGAAAATACTACCCTACAAAACAATAACAATGCATCATTGCTAAAAATAGCAATTACATCATAGTATTGCCAGTATCACAAAAACAATTATAATAATTATTTACTGATGCACTAAATTATCTAGACGATAATTTAGTGGGCTTATAAAATTAACTAACCGGTAGAAAAAAGTAATTTAATTATAAATCGAATCATCTGATAAATTGTCTAAAAATATTATCTATGACGTTTGTCTATGTGATATTAATATACACTATGGTTCTCACAACTACTGTTGTGGACATCTTGTAACACTACATACTGCCGTATTCATATGAATAAATTATATATGCTATATGTATATGCTATATAGTTTAAAAATAATTATTATCTTAAGACAATAAACGTAAAGAAGTAAAAGAAAAATACCTGAAAAAGTATGTATGTATGAAGAAATAAATACAAGTAGATGAATGAATCAAAAGCTGTATGCTAGCAGATTGTTACATCTAAACAAAGTTCTCTAGTCTATACATGTAATAAAAAAATTGTTCCTATTAGTTCATTATAACGATTTAACTTGGCGATTACAATTAAATCGTCACTGGTAAATGTTCTAAATTTAATTAATTAATAAATTATGGTATGGTCTGTTATATTATTTAGTTTTAAATAACCTTATTGGACAAGTGCTATTTTAGAAATTACCGACTTCTTTCCTCATTATAATCCATCCAAAGGTTGTTAGGAAGAAAGCGCTATGGGCGGTAAGACCATCAATTTTACTTGAATATTATGCTTATTATTTCATGCAACATTTTTATACAATAGTGTATTTTCTATTCTAAGTTAAACAATGACCATTTAAAATTAAGAACTATTTAACAGACGGTAACTGCAGTGGTTAATCTTTCCATTTGTCTCTGAAGAATGCAGAACACTCATTACAGAGGAAAGCAAGGAAGATTTACAAAAGGGTGGACGAGAGTAATCCCTCTGAAAAACCATGAAGGGCCCCCAAGGGCGTTAGTTCGTATCCGCACACAAGCAGGGGCTATATTACCAGTCGTAGATAACAGTTCATTTAACTTTCTGACCTGATTGCAAAAAGTATCAAACATTCACAGAGGTTACGACAAAAGTTTCTTCCCCACATTGAACGTTTATTCCCAACATGTTTTATAAATGGAGTTACTGAATGAACTTATTTGTTTAAACAACTGTAATTGTAATATTTTCTTAAGTTTTCGCGACTTGTATACATAATAAAACTACGTTTTAACGGTTTTAAACGCGGTAATTTTATTTGATTTTGGTTTTTCCGACGTTTCGGCCACTTCGTTTCGGAGCAAGGCATGTTTGCTGAAGAGTTTCTTGCGCCGCTTCTTCTCTTCAAGCCATAACATATTGCGAAGCGGTAGTAAATTAGATTAGGCTCCCATAGAGTAAATAATAACTTGGCGGTAGGCTAAATAAAACTTTAACAATACTCTCTCTCTTTGACACTTGACATCTTTGTCTTCCGTGATCACGGCCACTGAAAAGTGGCCGAAACGTCGGAAAAACCAAAATCAAATAAAATTACCGCGCTTAAAACCGTTAAAACGTAGTTTTATTAACTGTATTGTGTTTATGACTTAATATACTAAAGTAAAAGCCATGGTATCTTGGCGTTTCAAACTCGCGTTTTAAATCATGTGGGTTTGAATCTGACCGGGAAACGTGCACCACTTAGATACTTTTCTCACATGATATGTATATTAGGTACATAGGAGACATAATATGTATAGTTATCGCTGCCATGTGTTGAAAATGATGGAGAACATCAGTAGGTAACGTGCACATTGATATAACCTTTGCGTGAAACTTCTCAATCAGTCTTGGACGACAGTGTGAATACACTGTCCGTTACCGAAAAAATGTGTCGACCCAGCAGAAGCCAGTATATTTATCTTGTAAAATATTAAAGTTTGAGTATGAGGATTAAATTTTTATGAATTCGCGAGAAAGCTTAGTAGTAGGACAGTGCTAAGCTAAATCGACGAAGTTGTCAAGCCAAACTGTGCCATCCGCCATTCATAGCCGCAGCCCGCAGCAAACAGTACCGCAAGTTTCAATGAAAGCATTCAAAACTTGTGCGGTCACAATGACGACGTAGCGCGCCACTTCTAGGATCAAACACTACCTTTTTATTTAAAAGCTGAGTCTAAATTATATTATACTTATAACATAAAGTCAACAATTTTTTTTTGTACTAAAATAATAATAGACATGTAAAACAACAATAGTTGTCACATTAACGTATCTGGTAGAGTCCGTTCCGTCAGACTGCGACGTGCCCACCATGATCAAATTGAAAGTATTTTAAGGAAAGGTCAGGTAAAAAGTACTACGTATATGTGTGAAGAAATTAATGAAGAAATTAATTAGTTGATGTAGCGAAAAGTGTCAGGATCGTAGCAGGTGGAGATCTATCGTCTCTGCTCCAATGGGAAATACATGTGACAATATGTATGATGTGTATATCTATACTATTATTATAAAGTGGAAAGTCTTGTATTTTGGTATGTTTGTAACGAATAAACTCAACAACTAGTGGACCGATTACAGAAATTCTTTCACCATTAGAATGCAACATTATCCCAGATTAATATAGGTTATATTTATCACTAGAAAAATTAGGAATTCCTTTTTTTTTTTTTATTGCAGGAGATCAGCAGACAGGCAAATGGCCCACTTAATGGAAAGCGGTTACCACCGCCTATGGACATTTGCAACACCAAAGGTGCTACAAATGCGCTGCTGCTCTCTTAAGGGAAACTGGAACCTGGTCATTAATGCCGGAACACAACTCGAAGGTTGTTATGGCGACATACTTTAGACCAGGGGTGGTAGCCATCCAGTCGGGCAAGTGCCCTACCACCTGGCTGTGGGTTGTTAAGTCGCCTCTTACGACAGGCCGCCCGGCCGCAGGAAATTGTATTCTTTCTCCGTTCCTGCACGGATGAAAACTTCTACTTCCTACTACAATTTCTATAATGTAACCCAAGGAGTAAAAAAATAACGTTTGAGTAGTTCCGGGGATGGTTTAGATTCACAATGAGACCCGGTAGGTGGCGCTGGAATCGGGTTTTATATATTTAGTTTTTCAAGGCGGGACAACGTTTGCTGGAACCTACGACTAAGACAGAGAGAAAAAATAAAAAAATAAAAAATTTCAACTATGCTTTTGAATTCAAGACTGCACATTGGATAAATATTTTCCTTTAAATCATGAAAAAAGTTAACTGAAAACTGCTGAAATTGTTTTTTTTGTCGTCTGTATATCTGTTTGAAACTTAGTTTAGAATAGACTCCGAAATAACTAAACGGATTGCTACATCAACTTGCTAATTTTGGGAGCTATATCGGTTAAATTTAGGAAATTACGTATAATATTTAAAAATTGTAAAACGGCGGATCTCAAGATCGAATTGTAAGGCTCCGGGTGTAACTTGAATTTAATGTTATTATAATGATGGAGAGTTTTCACGGTGCTGATTTTCATAGGTCTAGACTTCTTTTAAATGTCATTCTTTAGACTATTCAGTAATTTTCTAATGGACAATATAATTTTAACATTATTTCTTGTTATAAATTAATCCCATGTTTAAACGTAAAGGAAAGTCAATAGGAATATCTAGGTCTGAGGTAATGTTCACATAGGGTTATTTGCGGTTGAAGATTTACTCCAGTCATTAGGCTGAAGTAAATCTCCCAGCGGTCAATATTGGCGGACAGTGCCGGTTTACCGGCTTTTGTTTATATACTTTGTTTATTCGGACTTTGCTGAACTTTATTTATTACTTACACCCTTTAATTGGTGTTTGAGGAAAATATTAGGTTACCTTTGATACAAAATTTAATTGTATTCCGTTATCGCTATAAAAATAATAAAGATATAAATATTGTTTAATGCCCGATTACTACAAGTGTTTGTCGCAATACAGACTTCACTTTTCTCTCTTTCATCCATGTAGGCCCAGTAGTTTCCGAGAAAAACGACTGTGACATATAAACACAGACGAACAGACGGGCAGAAGGACTGACGGGTAAGACGATTTCGTAAAAGTTCCGTTTATGCAATCATCCTGATCGAGTCGGCGGAACCCTAAAAATGTATATCGGTGACGTGCAAGAAACCAATGTGACCTTCGAAAGAACTAAGTACGTGGACGATTTTGTTATATTTCATTTTTTTTTCCAATATAATATAAATACTGTAAGTTTTTTACATGTATACATTTTTCTTATTATATCCATGAACTAGCTACGTCTGCGCCTGTTCACGGGGATTTGGACTTGATATTCTTACGTTCTGAGCCCCACTAGATATTAAAATGAAAATTTAAGGTGAAATTCGTGTTTTAATATATATAATAATTTCATTAAAACCTATCGAACCATTTCAGAGCCTATTCATGAAATTATACACCGACATGAAGACAAAAATTCTTAAAACATTATAATTAGATTAGATATAACGTTAATCTCACTTTTCTTTCACCTTCTCCCAATAATTTGGGGTCGGCACAATGTGTCTTTCCTTCCATACTCCTCTATTTTGCCATACGTTGTTTGTCACACCACAAATCATCATATCATCCTTTACACAATCCATCCATCTTTGTTTGGTCTTCCTTTGTTGTACCAATCTTGCAGTTTAACATTCTTTTTATCACGTGATTTTCATGCCTCCTCATTACATACCCATAGCTTAATCATCTTCTTCTTCTCAGTTTTTCAATATATTATTTATAATTATATGAAAATTGCTATTTATATAATATATTAGATATTACATATGACGTCATTCCCTATTAATATTATAAATGCGAAAATAACTGTCTGTCTGTCTGTCAGTCAGTCCGTCCGTCAGTCCATCCGTCCGTCCGTTCGTCAGTCTGTCCGTCTATCCGTTCGTCCGTCTGCCTGTCTGTAACGCTTTCACGGAAAAACTACTGGACTGATTTGGCTGAAACTCAATATATATATATATATATATATATATTTGTCTCTCTGTTTGTCATGCTTTTACGGAAAAACTATTGGACCAATTTGGCTGAAATTCAGTATATATGTATGTAATTTTAATACCAAGGGTGGACAAGGGATAATTTTCATCCCGGATAGTGGGATATATTTATATAAAGGTTATCCCAGAAAGTAGGATAGGTTTTGTTTCTTTGTGATTTGCCATTTTCGTCATTTTGGCTATTTTGGTAATTTTGGTTATTTTGTTCAGTTTGGTCATTTTGGCCATTAATAGTCTATTCCAGTTGTTTTTTTTAAATAGCTTCAAGTTACAGATACGGCATGTTTAGAATTATATAGTATTATAGATTAAAACCATACCCTTAAAATTATTTATTGTTAGGTAAAAATCGGGTTATCGATGGCTCCGGTTTAAATTATATCATCAAAGAGGTCGGCCTTGTGCTTAGGAAGTAACTTGAACTAGCCTTAATTTGACGTAAAAGGGAATCGACATAATTTAATTATAAAATAATTCAATATAAAATAGCTGAGCGAAAATTGTAAAAAAATATCTTCCGCTTAGAGTATCCAGTATGGCGGACGGGCTAATATTAGTACGAGGTTTAGATATTCAAATTAAATTCTTAAATATTATCTACGTGGAATACAAAACTTATTTTATTACTATGCAGGAAATTAATTATGTCTCGTGCACCCACTCAGTTATGTCTCACGCACACACACATTACATCTATTATAAAAATAATTTAATTTTAGAGAATAAATAATTATAATTGTAAGTCAGCCACACGCGTACTTAATGCCCTGTGATACAAGTTAGTCCTAGTGCAGGAACTTATGTAAGCATTATTTATGTATGAATTTTTTGGCCATAAATGGATTTTTATTTTTTATATTGTATTGG
Organism: Dendrolimus kikuchii; assembly: GCA_019925095.2. NCBI lineage: Eukaryota > Metazoa > Arthropoda > Insecta > Lepidoptera > Lasiocampidae > Dendrolimus > Dendrolimus kikuchii. Next base: position 16,887,652 of record CM034389.1, read on the forward strand.
TTTTAATTAGATACGTTAGAATATCTATATATTAATAATATAATATAATCTGATTATATTACTACAAATGGATGTAAATAATGTATGTTTTACCGAACTATTTTATTTTTAAATTAACAAGATTATTAAATGATCTTTGTTATACAATTGTGTGTACATTGTCGCGACGAAAGCTTTTGAGAACAATTCGTGACGTTTCTCTTGATTTGTGGATTGCGAACGTTTCACCTCGTGGGATATATTATACCTACCATTAAAGATTTGTAGCTGACAAGCCACTTTATATCAAAGCTTCCCGCTACATAAAATATGTCTCTATTCAATATTTTACTCATATTTTTGAGGCTATAATAAATAGTAGCACCAAGTGCTTATGTATCAAACAATTACATATACATACATATGATAACTACTTATTGAATAAAAATATATTTCATATGTATGTTTTGTTATATTTAAATTTTTAGACCTCACTAAGCTTAAGGTGTTTTTATGCGAGATCAAGGTCGGGGATGAGACCTTCAATTCCCATATGAGGATTTGAGGAATAAAAGATTAATTGCGGACTATGAGACTTTATTTTTGTTATACCTTCCTTTGTAAAGTATTTGGCTACGAACTAAATTAACCTACGATTACATTATACTTGTGATTGGATAAGCCAATCTAAGCGGACCTCGTGGTCCAAATTTCAGCTGCGGGAGGATATTCTTTATCCTTAATTCTGTCCCGAAACGACTTCGCTCGTTAGACAAACTAAGAGTTTAAGTAAGAGTTGAAGGGTCGTGGGGTCCATGAAGTTTACGACCTGATGTCGACGCGGCCTAATGTGACATCATGAACTATGCCTTATGACAGCTCGATTAAAAAGTTCATTAAGAAAATTTATTGAGAAAGATTATGAAGGATGTTTATGGGCGCCACTCGTGGAGACGGGTCCACGAGAATTCTAGGTGTTGAGTTTCGACGCCAACTGGGCTCGGTGTATTTCACTCGCCGGGACCGGCACTGCAGCACGCAGCACCAGTTTCGATTGCGTGTTGGTGTGGTGATCAAAGAGGGAGATTATGTATCTTTCAAGATGTAGAAATGGAGCGCGTGGCTTTCGGGCACGTGAAGTAGTACGGCTTGTCAGCCCGCACCAAATTTCCTGGAATGTAATAAGATCCCAATAAGCATTCACATATTAACGATATGTAATTTTTAGCAAGATTACACGACTTATACGCGAAGCGCGGATAATAAATTCTACCATCATCCCTAATGTTAAATGGTATGTTGGCTAAGATGAAGCAGTAAGGTGGCTAGCACCGTTTTCCAAACAGAAAAATGAAGAGACTGCGCTAAGAATGGCAAGCTAATCCTAACCTCATAATTTAGGATCTAAAAAGGGAAGGATGACGAACTTATCTAATAAGGGGTGATACTATTTTGCATCACCAGCTACTACTATGATGATGTTAGGCAGCCACACCTCGAGTGGTCGACTGCCAACATGGAAGGGGCGGTAGTATCCCATGTGGGAAATGTAAGAAGAATCTAACCACCAATATAAACCAGAGAAAGCGCGGGTCTACAAAATACTACATTCATGATCACAAAAGAGTCACACGAACACTAATTAATTACCGTTACGATGTAAAGAAATATATAAGTCTACTCGCGCTGCTAATCGGACAGATATGCGCTGTGGAGATGCCGACGCGCCTTTTAAACGATGGCAGAGTTGGCGACAATAGCGAGATATTGACAACCAATTAGAAAAGAGCACCTCATATGGGCTCGGAGGATCGCCTTATATGGTAATCCAAACGCGGACCTTACGCGGCCGCAATAAATAACGACGCCGCGTGGTCAATTAATTTTAAACTGGCAAAGAATAATTGCGCAGAGGCGGCCATTACGTGGCAGTATTTATTTTAAATATTTAGTATATATTAAAAAATCTGAATTCTCCGGATTAACTAAGAATATCTTATAAGAAGTTTCCTACAAGAAATTGCTCTAAGCGATAAGGCCGCCTATTGTTTTTCCTAAAAAAAATTGTAACTGAAGTTTTGTGTCTGTTGTTTTGATGAGCAATAAAGTATTATCTATCCATCTACAAAGAATTTAATTTCAGTACACTACTGGATTTTAGGACCATAATCTTTGTATAATAACGCACAGGGAACATTTGAAAATTGTGATTTTCATAAATGAATAAGTCTTCGTAAAACTGTAGATCTTTCATCGCTGTTATAAAACTCGAATGAGCTATAAAGTCAGTTTATACATCTAAAGAGAATAACATATTTTTACGATAACAATTCGACTATTATAAGATGAAAGTGAAGATAGTTAGCTAAACACGGCGTGGCGGGAAGATTAATGTGGTGCTAAAACTTAAGTCATGATGGCGTATTGGTTTTACGCTATCCACGTAATTACGAACATTATTTTGGCACTGACCTTTTTCAATGCCACGTGTTCTTTTTTGGCATACATTATAAACTAGGACTTAAGACTGCTTGATGAAGCTTGGGTTTCGTTTCTTACAAAAGCTCTTTTATTTTTAAATGAAGTCTAATCGTCACATTCAATACCTTTGTTTTATAACGCAGGGGAATGTCTTTGGACGCCGTCCTCGGGCTCTTCGGGAGAAGGGCCAAATGCAGCGCAGAAGCATGCATCTAGGATGTGTGGGAGACTCTCAGCGACCGGTTCTCCACAGTAGCTTCGAACAGAAGCAGTCGCTAGAAACCAATCGCCGAACTACCCACTAAACCTAAATAAACATGCGCCTCTGTATCCGCGCTTTTACGGGGCATCACGGGACTTAGAACTGAGTTAGTTCCTGCGCCGTGACGCACCTACGTTCGGCAATACTGGACCACCCCGATTGCAGAGTGACCCACTTCATCAATCAAGGGGGGAAGTCCACTGCTACCCCCGTAGAAGTGGCCCTCTGTGTCGATAGTTATGGGAGGAGGAGATGCGTGTAGCGGCGCCTTCGACCGCTGTTATCAACCCAAATTCCTGAATACAAACATATTAAATTTATTGTTCAACGTCACAGATCGTTACGAAAAAAATCGGCCAATCAAATCACGCACAGTGAAGGGTTCGTTAGTGATAACGAATTATTTTTTTGTATATAGCTATAGTCACTGTTAGGGGCTAGATGAGGAAGACGGGAGACCGGGATTTGTGGAGCAAACCTGGAGAGGCTGGCTGAAGAAGAAGAAAAAAGAAGATATAGCAACATTTCTTACAATTTTGGAAGCGTATATATCTCTATTTATGACAAAAGTAAAAAAATCATGCGTAAACATCGTTATAATTAATAAAACTATGTTTTAACGGTTTTAAGCGCGGTAATTTTATTAGATTTTGGTTTTTCCGACATTTCGGCCACATACAAGTCGCGAAAACTTAAGAAAATATTATATCGTTATAATTTTTAAAATCTGTTACATTATCCCATGTTCCCAAATTGGTTATTTCCTTATCTGTATAAAATATATGGATACATCGCTAATTTATACCTATTTCGCTATTTCAATAAACTTCTTCTAAAATTTCACCTGTCTTTAATAACCTTTAAGAAAAAGGGGGGTCCGCCCTGTCTGTTTTTAAGAGCCAGAACAAAAAAACTATTTGTATTTATTTGCAAGTTGCTATATGCGATTGTTTCTGTCTATGTAGTCGAAGATATTTACTGCGAGAGTTAACTAAAAATACGTGTCCTCAACTGCCCTATTGTTTATCATACAAAATTAATAAATACATTTACATAAACCAGTAATAAATCTCTAGAGTAAGGCGGTTGAGTAACATTCGTCGGACGATGGCGGATATAATTGCATTGTCCACCCTCTTTCTGAAGCAAACGCGGCCTCATAATACCGTAACGAGCAAAGTCCGAGAATGGGCTGACTCGGAATATAGGACAACAATAAATTAGGCAATAATTAAAGTAGCCCCGGACACTGACTGATATACAGCCTCCTTGCAGCTTCACCAACAGATTGTTCTCCTGCCGGCCGAACCGAAAAAAATGAGCCAGCTCCAGCCAACTCGCGTCTCCAACACGATTTATTGAACACGTAACGAACTAAAATTAGCTTTTTAAATTTTCTTTCTACAATGGAACTTGCTGTATAAATCTTGAAGACAACAATTATAATTTACTTAATGAAAAATATCATGATTTAAAATTTTATTAATCCTATTTTATAAATCCTTTTTTATAAGTATTGATAGAGTGCTTAGAAGTAATTATTATATTAATACGTGAAGCAAAAACTTTGTACCCCTTTTTACGAAAATTGCGCGAACGGAGGAGTATGAATGATTTTGCACACTTATAGTTTATATAGACAAGGAGTGCAGAATGCTAATATTATAAAAAAATATGTATAAAAATACATTAAATCAATAGAAAAAAAATTACACACACTACCATGTATTTAACACACAAATATATACTTTTTTGTTTATTGTTAAAGTCAAATTAACAGTGTAGCCTTGGCGAAATCTGTGATTATAGAAGTATATATAGTCTTTGACAACAGAACCTTAATAATGTTCAAACTTATAATTCAAATTAATTATAGTCGAATTTCGACCACTGGGCGACCACTAGTCAAATTTATTAACGCAGTCGATACAATATTCTATTGCTTTTCTACCTTTAAATTAATTAGTTTTGATCCTTTCCCACCATGTTGCAGCCAGTAATCTATATATATAAAAATCAATTGCTGTTAGTCTCGCTAAAACTCGAGAACGGCTGGACTGATTTGGCTAATTTTGGGTTTGAATTATTTGTGGAAGTCCAGGGAAGGTTTAAAGCCGAGTAAATATGAAAAATTGCTTGACATATAGTAAAAACAACAATTTCGCTTTCCCTTAGAAACTATTCCTACCTGTCAAACGTTTGATGTTCGTCCCGTCTTTCAGAAATCAACGTTTTTTATTTATTGGTTCTGAGGCGGTACGAAGTTTGCCGGATCAGCTAGTATTATATAATAATCTACTTTTACTTTATACTTTATTGCAACTGTGACACATATTAGTTACACATAAAAGTTACATTATATCAAACAAAAATCAATTTAGTATTTTTTTTTTAAATCCTACAATATTTTCGTATTTTTTATAACTGACATCAGCCAATAATAGTAGGTCCAATTTATCACAAATATTAATTGGTATCTGTCTGTCGCTGTTTATCTGCATTACCCTTAAAATGTTATCATACAATGATGTTACGTATGACGTGATGATGATAAAGTTTTATCGCTGCGAGTATTTTCGCAGAAGGCAATGTAAGCAAAAATTTGGGAAAAAGAAGAGAGTACGCCAAAATATTTGCCTGAAAGTGCATACTTATACCCAGTTTTCATATCATGTTGAAGCGCAATTCGTGGCTTGTGGTTTATTTATTCATAAATAACTGTCAGGCCAATTTTGCTAGATACTTGCTATCACGTTTTAAATATGTGGGATGCACAAGGTGGCTTCAGAAATGGAAGGGGATGTATGGATCAAGTTTTCTCTCTCCGCAATATCGTAGAGAAGCAGCTGGCTATGGGCCGGAAGGTTTTCTGCGGTTTTGTGGATCTAGAGAAAGCATTTGACAGGGTTGTGCGGAAGGACCTCTGGGACATATTGCCCGGATATGGGATTAATGGCCAATTGATGCGTGCTGTGCAGTCCACTTACGAGGACTGTATGGCATGCGTGCGAGTGGAAGGCAGCCTGTCGCCCTGGTTTGACGTCAATATTGGCGTCTGCCAGGGCTGCGTGCTGTCGGCTTTGCTGTTCATCCTATATCTGGACGATTGTCTCCAGAGAATAAGATTGATGGATGTTGGGGTGCGGATGAGTGATCTAGTTGTAAGCACCTTGCTTTATGCGGATGATGCCGTGCTTTTAGCCGAATCGCCATCAGAACTGCAAACACTAGTCACAATGATGAAAGATGACTGTCAGGTGAGAGGCTTACATTTGAATGCGAAGAAAACAAAGGTTATGGTGTTTGAAAGAGAAGAAACCAGAACGAATGCAAGGATAATGGTCGATGATGTTATGCTAGAGCAAGTGAATGAGTTTGTATATCTTGGATGTGCTTTTAGCAGGGATGGAAGGTACACCGCTGATATAGAAAGAAGAGTGAATTTGGGGAATAGTGTGAATGGAGCGTTAGGTAAACTTCTAGGCGCTAAGAACCTCAGCCAGAAGGCCCAGCTCGCCATACACAACGCAGTGCTGGTACCTACGCTCACGTATGGATGCGAGAGTTGGGTATGGAAGAGAGAGCATGAAAGTAGAGTAAACGCGGTCGAGATGCGAGCACTGCGCAAAATCTGCGGAGTGACGCTCGCGGACCGCGTTCGTAATACCGAAGTAAGAAAGAGAGTTGGTCTGAAAGAGAGTGTCGGGGTGAAGGTAAGGAAAAGAATGCTCCGGTGGTTCGGGCATGTGGAAAGAATGCATGATGAAAGAATGACTAAACAGATATACAATGCAAAGGTGGATGGATGCAGAAGTCGTGGAAGGCCACGACACACCTTCCATGATCAAATTGATCGTGTACTAGCAGAAGGTGATGTCAGGAGCTTTAAGAACAGACGAGCTTGCATGACAAGAGTTATGAATGTCAAAGAGGCAAGTGAGGTGTGTAAGAATAAGCCTAAATGGCACTCTGTTGTTCGTGCCTACCCCGCAAGGGAACTGGCGTGAAGTTATGTATGTATGTATGTGTACGTTTTAAATATATATTTTCACGATTCCCAATTCATACTAGTCCTTATAATGAATCGAATGACACAAATTTGATATGAGCATTTTTATGTATACCCCGTAAAATAGGATACAGAAACTCTACAATTACAGTCATATAAATAAAAATTAGCCAAGTTAGTTCCAGTCCACATATAGTGAACAGTTCCGTATAGATGATGAATACCTGCGGTTTTTATAATTAGGTTATGAAATCTAAAAAAACTACTTTTTACAAAAATATTTATTAAACTCATTCTTTTGCAATTTTGATTTTTTTCCAAATTTTTCACGTAATAATATAAAAGTTACAAGGGAAAGAAGGATACTTACTTATATACTTTTTCTAATTCTGGAAGCAAATATCTCTTCAAATATTTAAATAAAATTCCTTGAGAAACATTATAACGACTTTTAGGACCTGCCTAACAGTATCACCCCTTACACACTACTTATACACTAAAAACTTTTTTAACTTTCAATTTAATAATAAGTTACAGCGGCTATCCTCAATTTTTAGTTTTTGCACGAATTCATCATAACATTAAACATCTGTATTGAAACTGGCTGTGGCATACGTACAAAGAGATGCTATGAAACCCTAAAAACATAAGCATGTATTTATTTATACTAAAACTTGCTTTCGGCAGGCATGTAAACATCACATGCGAAAACAACAAGATATTTGTAAACCTGTTTCAATGTTTGTATAATGGCATGATAGGAAACTGGGTAGTCGCCTACCACTTTTTTGTTACGTTGTTTACAAAGTTCGATCAATTTCAGCGAGTTATTGTCTAATAAATAGAACCATATGAAAAACGAGATGAATGGCAGCCCATCGACCTTTGGGAATTAAAATAGATGGCCTAGGATTTAATGTCACTGGCAACAGATCCTTTATGAATTGTAAGACATTCGTGATTGATTTAATAGACAATTTAAAACTGCATACTACTTACTTATTAGCTAACTCGATATATCTGTCGTTGAAGCGAAAAATGAGCGCAAAAAAGGAGTCTAGTAGACTTGATGTATAGTAAAATATGACAGACAGTAAATGCTAGTATTTAAATAAAACCCGAATTTACATTTTTATCAGACAAAATAGGATGTTTTATAATACTCAAGTTTTAAAATTCAGTTTAAAATGTTTTAACCAATGTAAATATCACACGGTGATTTTTGTTTAGCAGGTTAGTTGTAAATAAAGTTTATCTAGATTAATGTTGAACGAAACCTTGTTGTTAGTGATTTACATGTCATGTTGAGATAAAGTATATAATACTCGACAGCTCTTTTTATATTGTGGTATGTGATAGCGACATTGAAGATTAAAAATATTTCTACCAAAGTTTAAGGTAATAATAAATATTATGTCATTTTAACTACATAAAAAATAAGAGCAATACGAGATATGAGCAATAAAATACGAAATGATTTTTTTAAATAGTGAAAGCTAATAATTAAGTAGTTAAAAAGGCAGATTAAGCAACAGCAGTGTTTAATAATCGCTACGTATAAAGAAAGATTCAATAGACAAGTTATTCGAGGAATTTAACAGTATGTTAATCTAGCGAACAAGTGACATTATCAACGACCCGTCTCCTGAGACATTGTTAAACGACTTTCGACTCTCGACGTAACCTGACAACCCGCTTTAAGATAGGGATTATTCATACGTGTAAATTCACAGGTTTATCTGATTATCCCGAGGTTCATTGTATATGTATACCGATTATATTTAGTCACAACTGAAGTATTAAGCATCAAATAAGTTGCTACAGAATACCGTTTTCATTTGTGCAGGAACGGAGAAAAATACTATCTACGGTGGCCTATCGTAAGAGGCGACAAAACAACCCACAGCCAGGTGGTAGGGTATTTCCTCGTCTGGACGGCTACCGCCCTTGGTTTAGAGTATGCCACCATAACAACCGTAAGTTGTGTTTCGGCATTAGTGGCCAGGTTCCAGTTTCCACTAAGAGAGCAGCAGCGTATTTGTAGCGCCTTTAGTGTTGCAAATGTCCATAGGTGCTAGTAAATTCTTTCCATCAGGTGGGCCGTCTGTCTGTCTGCAGCACTCATATAATAAATAAATAAATAAAATATTGAAACAACGTATCACATCATTTCTTCTTGGACAGTAGGCTTTTGATTCCTAGGTTTTAGCAACAAGTCGGCCTTATCATATTCCAAACCGTGTATGGCAATTGAGTGATTCGATTATAGTCTCCGCAAAGCAAAGCTTCCAGGCCTCTATGTATCGTTTTACTTGTATTAGCTGCTATGTGACCTTATGTTGGTTTGTGCTGATGTTTTGAATACGATAGCTTTAGTAAATTTCTAAATTAAACATTTTTTCTTTGCAGTACAGTAAACGTACTATAATAGTAGTAGTGATAGGTTTCGCAAGATATAGATCTAAATTATACGCGGGCGAAAACCCATGGGCAAATTTGTAGTTTCTCTTCAAATAATTTAAAATGAAATATATCTAATGTTTGTTGGCTAATGCATCAGGTGAGGACTACTGAACATATCATGATTGGCTTTTGGCATATTGATGGCTTATAGAATATTAAATATATTTATGTTGAGACACGTTTGCTAATCTGGTACGGCCATGTATTAAGAAGGCTAGTCATTTAGGGAACATATGTCTAGGCATATCGCCTTTGTCTGATTGGAGTAAAAGGAAGAGGACCGAGAGATGGCTCGACGTCGTGAGGGAATATATGTATGTATATCAGTGATCTAGCACTAAGGGTTGTCAAAGATTACTTGAAGTAGAGAAGGAAAAGAATGTGAACCTCGAACTCCGAAGCGAACTTTCCGGACGCAACCAGGATATAAAGTTAGGCAAATGATTTTATTATAAAAATGAAAGCATTACTAGCACAATATTCCGATGAGTCGATTCAGAGCAATTTGCGAATAATATTACACGCAAAAGAATAAAAAATAAATTTAAAAAATATCATAAATTACGACACCATGTAAAACAAGGGAACAATAATGATGAACCAATATCTTCACAAATTCTACAGCTAAAATTACAAGAAATGAAAAAAAGGAAAGGTATTTTATTCCACATTTTTATGACTCACAAAAAATAATCAAGGCACAATACTACGAGTTTCTCGTTTCACTTTTTATGCGCGATAACACGAAACATTTTACATGTTCTTGCGTATATAATATATTGGATACAGGAAAATTATTAGGAGTTCGTGTTACTTGATACACTTGTCAGTTATTACTCATTAATATTTGGAAGGTATGAGAATATAGTGCTCAAAGTAATAATATACATAATAGTGGAAGTTTATTTTACTAATCCCAACGACCTATTCGCATGTTAATTTCAATTTAATGTTTGTAACTTCTATGAGACCCTTACTTTAGCCTATATCCTGACGTATTATAATAATACTCACTAGTATATCTTAATTGGCTCCTTGTTTTTAATATTTTGTTTACATTTAAAACCCGAAGTGGAAAATTCTGAAAAATTTAAGATTGTAAAACTAAAAACGACAGCTTCTGTAGTTGAATGGGCTAAGGCCTTTGACAGTTTTTTTTATTGGCTGCTTTCGCCCGTACGAACGAGGTTACCCGAGTCATATAAGTTTATTTATTTGTTACTGTAACATAAAATAATTTACAAGCCTTTAACAGTTTACCTCACAGGCTCCAGGTTCGATTCCTGATACAGTAAATTTCGGCAACGAATTTTTTCCGTTATTTACTATGTATGGTCTGGTATCGGCCCCAGAGTAATATACAGAGTATATTACCCATAACACAAACGTAATTTGCTTAATTTGAGGATATACGATAGTTTTTCTGCCTATTACTATAAAAAACGTTGAAAAAATAGTTTACACAACATCCTTTAAGTAATTTTTCATGTATGTATAGTGTATTTTTGATTAAATCCTCTTTAGGATTCTGTAACCAAATGACAAGGACAGGGGACTTTCATCGCCTCCGCGGAACCTTTCACAGTTTGAGGACTGCCACGTACTTGCCTGGTATTATTATATAACAAATAAAATTATATAACAAAGCACAAACCACCCTTCAAGTTCTCGCCAAAAACTCCAAATTAATTAATTAATTGTCTGTCAATTATGATGTTAGAAATAATCCGATTAGTTCGATTGACGTCACCTATTTCATTTGAACTCACAGTATACGAAATTGTAGGTATAGAGTTTGCTTCAATGAAAATACAGAACGATGTTTGCACAATACTGTGTATCTTATACAGTTTACGTGTTTTACGACATAGGTCCTCTGTTTGTGCCATGCCATAGCATGGAAGCATTTACGAATTGTATATATAAGTTAGATGTATTTGTTTCGACGTAAATGTTCAATCACCACGTGGCGGAGTTTTATATTAGCGAGAATCTTCCTGGGCATCCCTATGACTAGCGAAGCGCAATTTAATTCATAGAATGATACATTTTCGAAAACAAAATGTTCTAATAAATTTTATTGTGTATAAAATTATGATTCTGAAAAGTGTCTTATACTTATATTTCGCAAGAAGTAGGCAATCCACTAGTACACGACTTCTTTGAAGTTCTTTGTTACGATAAAAGGGACCAAGCTCCTGTCACTTCTGCTGATTATTCCACTGCTTTCTTTTTGGTTAAGAATTTTATTCATTAGATCAATACCAATATAGAAACTTCAAATTTGCGCCTTTAAAAAGAATCCGTTATCCGTGCAGTAACGGAGAAAGATTACAATTTCCTGCAGCCGGGCGGCCTGTCGTAAGAGGCGACAAAACAACCCACAGACAGGTGGTAGGATATTTGCCCGACTGGATGGTTACCGCCCCTGGTCTAGAGTATGCCGCCATAACAACCTTGAGTTGTGTTCTGGCCATTAGTGACCAGGTTCCAGTCTCCCTTAAGAGAGCAGCAGCGCATTTGTAGCACTTTTGGAGTTGCAAATGTCCATAGGCGATGGAAATCGCGTTCCATCAAGTGGGCCGTAGGCCTGTCTGCTGAAGTCATGCAATGAAAAAAAATTAGGCATTTTATTTATATTATGACCATGCAAGAAGAATTATACTCTATACCTATATAAAAATATTAGATGTATAGTTAACGGGCAACATGTAAATAATACCAGCTTACAAACGTCCTACAGTTGAGGTTTTTCAAAAGGTTTTGAAAAGATAAGGATTTTGAATTAAGATCCCATGCTAAAGGACCCTAGTATTAAAACTCAAAAATAAAATGTTTACACAGAAAACAGATGCAATAGTATTATCGAATCTAGTGAAACGATTTTAGTCTGTTAATGTTACTCTTTCACTTAACATATGGAAATTATAAACTGCTAACGCCATCTGTTATCTAGCAAGGAAAACTGGAGGTTGTTGATTGGCGCTTTAATACAGTGCGACCAAAATATCTTTGAACCACTCCAGATTTGAACCAGTATGTTCTTGTTCATCTACAGTTTTATAATTCTACCGGCAGATGTCACTTCGATATGTGAATGTGAATCCCAATGCGTATTTTTTATGTGAAAGTTACAACATTTTTACTGCTGCAAATAGAAATTATTTCTTTTAGGCACCTGAGCTAACGATCCAAGCGATCATAAAATGAATAAATTTTCTATTTGTGTATACATGATAATAAATATTTTAGTACCGATGTCGTTTGTTATTAAATATTTATACATTTATACTGTCTATTATTCACAATTTACACTTTTACCGTGCCTTTTTGTATACCTTAACTACTTTTTGAGTTACTACTTATAACATATTTCTTGTATTTACTCTGATTTGTGTGTCATTGAAATCGATTCACGTATTACTCTTATTATAACTAACGAAAACATATTTTGGTCATGCTAACTATAGAAGAAAAATATTAGGATTAATTGTCCAGTAAAAAATGTGACCTTAAAAAGATACTTAACCCTAGACGCCTATTTTATGCTAATTTAGTCTAAAAGTTTTTTTTTTATTAGGGGTTTCGGCAGACGTTGTCCTGCGCTGAAAAAATAATATTACAAAACCCGACTGAAGCATTGCTCAGGTACCAAGTACAATCTTGAATCTACACCATCAAGAGGCCCACTCAAACACACACACAAAAATTTCAAAAAATCGATCCAACGATTTAACAGGATTTCAGTGACATACACATGTACAGAACAGTTATATGTATATACAGGTGAATTTTTCAAGTGAACCTTCAAGACCAAATCCTAAACTATACGATATAGCGAAAAATATTCAAAGGAGTGTCGAGGTTGATTTTGATGAAAACTAAACTGGTATGTTTCATTAGATTTTTGAAAAAATAATTACACTAGTCAGAAGTCGAAAAAAAATAACCACCAATCATGAGATCAATGTCTGTCTGAAAGAATGTCAAATGGAAAATAAGGGAAACTAAGTTAAAATGTAGCCAATTATATTGTGAAGTTTGCCATATTCAGTTTTAAGTCGCGCTATATTGCGAAGACAATTCTTGAGATACTTTTTCGAGAAATTCATAAAGCACTCCTTACTTGCATCGCATCTGGAGCAAATTCAATTCGGGTTGAAGAGCTGAAAACCCTACATACACAATTCACTGAAGTATCTAAAATACTTTACGAGGCACTTGTTCAACTGTTAGCCTCATTATTACATAAGAATGCTGTCGACCTGTTTTTGTATTTAAAACTGCATTCGTGAATTTTTAATCATTATTAGGTCATGGATTCTTTTTAATTTTTACAATAATAACAAGTTTATTCAGATCGATTGTATTTAGTTAAAAGTTACCTTCAATTGTTTTAATACAGTTACCTTTATTTCTATTTTATTTACTTTTGAACTTGATTCAACTAAGCAAAGTTAGTTTCAAATTGTTTGTTATTAATTCGGAAGTTAGATATTCTTAGTTCCTATTATAATTCAGTATTCTTCCAAACAGGAGCACGCCTACCTAGATAATACCTATTCACACGAGACTTGAAGATTCCCGGATTGTACTTTTCTGGAAACACGGACTCTGGTAGTGCATTCCACAATTCTGCCGTACGCAGAAGGAACGTGGAGGCGAAACGTTTAGTACGCACTAGTAGCGTTTCCACTGTGAAACGATGGCGCAAACCAGAGCGTCTTGTGGTCCGAAGATGGAATGGTGTAGGGGGAATCAGGTCAAACAGTTCAACCGCACGCTCTCCGAAATGAATCCTATAAAAAACCGACAGACTATCAACCCGGCGTCGATGCTCTAAGCTTTGAAGCCTTGTATTGACAAGCTGGTCGCTACCAATCAACCTCTTGGCTCTTCTCTCAATTGACTCCAGCGCCTCAAGCTGGTATTTGGCTGAGCCGTCCCAAAGGTGAGAGCAGTACTCCATGCAAGATCTTACTTGAGCACAGTAAAGATTAAATAGTTGCTCTGCAGTGAAGTAGCGACTCACCTTTGTAAGTATAGTCAGCTTTTTAGCAGCCAGCTGAGCTACACTTTCAATATAGGAGCCGAAATTGAGAGTGGATGTTAAAGAAATGCCAAGAAGTTGAAGTTGGTCGGTTATCGGAATGGGTACATCTCGAAAAATGGGACTTAGTTCAAACTGACTTTTTTTCGCCGTAAACAGACATGCTTGGGTTTTAGCTGTGTTAAATTTGACCAGATTAGCATCGCCCCAATCGGATACTGCTTTCAGGGTCAGAATCAATCTTTCAACCATGTCTGTCCGCAAGGATTGGATTTCGGCTCTGCCTGCCCGTGGATGAGACATATACCTCTCTACAATTGTGCTGTCATCTGCATACCCAAAGATACCGGGCTTAAGGAGCAGATCATTTATATGCAGCACAAAAAGCGTTGCAGAGAGCACAGACCCTTGAGGAGTCTACTTCCTATTCTCTGTACACTGAGTAATATGACGACAAGTTGTACTGTTGCTGTTTACTTAATATCAATCTAGCATTTAACATACAACTAAATATAGGTACAACATGTACTATTGATACATATCCATGTAGGAACGAAGAAAAAATATTCATTCCTGCGGCCAGGCGGTTTGTCGTAAAAGGCGACAAAGCAACCCATAGCCAGGTGGTAGGGCATTTGTCAGTCTGGATGGCTACCATCGCTGGTCTAGAGCATGTCGCCATAACAACCTTGAATTGTGTTCTAGCACTAGTCGCCAGGTTCCAGTCCCATCTACGAGTCCGACAGCACATTGGTAGCACCTTTACTGTTGCAAATGTTCGTAGGTGACGGTAACCACTTTCCATTACAATTGGGCCGTCAGCCTGTTTGCTGTACTCCAGCAATAAAAAACAAAATAAAAATACAAAAATCTTATTGATTACGTGATATTATTTAAACCCTTCCTATTCCTTATAGTTATGAATGAGTCGTCTTTTTGGACATTTTATGGCAAGACTAATCAATATAGTATTATAGACTACATTTCTGATGCCGATATAATTTTCTGTATTGATATATTTTAACATGCCCGTGGAGTGCTTTAAGTTTTAAAGTTGCTAAATTATCCAGGAATCAATTATTGTACGTAAAGTCACATAATAATTCTTATGCTACATCCACATTCGTACCATTTTGGATGAGCGTAGCGTAGCACCGACGCGTTTGTTTTAATATAAAAATATTAGATCACATACAAAACCATAAATGTTGTATGTCCGTTTACAAATAAAAGTCTAGACATTGCACCGAAGAATTTATTTTGTTGGTACGGTGTCAATATCTTTAATATACAGATACGGTTCATAGAATTTCATAATTTGAATACACAATGAGTAAAAAGAACCTCGTTATATATCAGTTAACGATATCTAAACACTAAATTTTGAAATGTATAATATTACTTAAATCAAATCAAATAGCAGCGCTATTAATGATTAGAGACAGTTTTAACATTTACAAATACATTTAAATTTACATAACCTGCTTTAAGTCTGGGATATTACAGTCATTTTAAAGCTATATCAACAAGTACTCGCATAATTCATAAATGATTAACTCACTTTCATCATTACCATTTGAATGCACACACAGAAATGAATTTTGTTGTACAATTGTATGTTTGTTTATTGTTACTTCACGGTCTTGGAAATTATCCCATTTTATCATGAAGTCTATTGAAGTAAAGTACGTAAAAATGGCATGTGGAAAACATTTGAGGCATAACTAGACATCAACGTTTATAGACGAACTTTTCTATATATGTTACTTGCATAACATATGTAAATCGATTACGCAAAACGTAGAAATATTACGGTTTTTATTATACAGCGAAGATGTACCACAAACGTTTCCATTTACTCGTTGTTCAATATTTGTACTATGTACATGTTGGTTTAAATCTCCACAGCTGAGTTCCAAGACGTAACAGATGTTTCATTATTCCTACTACAAAGCATTTTGGAACGACACCCGATTTGACAGCTCTTGCCAAATTCATGCCGCACCCTGATTAAAGATTAAACACGAAACGTTATTGGCAAAAATCAGTGAACCTGAAATGTAGGTACGTAAAATCCCATTTGAATGTACCAAATACCTTCATTTCTTGTAAAAGACGCAAATATAATAATAACAGCCTATAAAAGTCCCACTGCTGGGCACGAGTCTCCTATTTATAGTGGAACAAATAGTATTCGTATCGGTCACGCTTGTCCAAGTCGGTTTGGCGGGTTTAACATATCAGTTATCTTGATGTGCAGGTGTCACTCTGGTCAGCAAACTGCCTCCATGTTTTCCAGCCAGGATTCGAACCCACGGACTTCAAGTTCGAGACTTGACTGCGCTGACTACGAGGCTATCACAGCTTGTAGTGCACTAACCACTAAGCTACCACGGCTTATTTATACCACGAATTGGGAATAGAATAAAGACTAATTTTGGAAAATTCAATTATGTGCGCCAATAGACTATAATGTCTAGTGGTTCATTCGAATAATGTGGATTTCAATCTTAACCGCAGTTTTATTAA
Organism: Dendrolimus kikuchii; assembly: GCA_019925095.2. Lineage (NCBI taxonomy): Eukaryota > Metazoa > Arthropoda > Insecta > Lepidoptera > Lasiocampidae > Dendrolimus > Dendrolimus kikuchii. The sequence goes on from CM034389.1 coordinate 16,904,425, forward strand.
TATTGTTATAATCAAAGCAAAGGAAACACCTCGTGGAAACCTAAGACATCGAAAGGTGACTGAAGTATAAAACCCGTCAGTCTGCCTTGGACAACCGGGCCAAATTTTTCCTCTATAGGTATATTGATATTGAGGTTTTAAGAAAATAAAAGGTCTTTTTCAATTCTGTTTCTTTATTTTATGACTTCATAAGCCATTTTATAATATTTTAGATTTCATGAGAGATATAAGGTTTTTAATTTTAAATATTTGTGAAGAACGTAAGGCGAGAGATGCGTGTATGATTTAGAATAATAAAATCTTATATTGTAATGAAGTTTAATGGAAATGAAAAAGTTGGGTTAATCGCAAATAATTATTGAAAGACTAAAGACAAGAACAAATAAATATACCACACAGTAATTTTACATACGACTACGCTTGTCGTATGTAGACTATTGATTCGAAAAATTTATATACCAATAAAAGAAATTCAAGTTCAAAGTTAATTATTTCTATTTGCACAAATTGATGTACTATTTAATTAATTAAATATTAGCTGTAGAAACTTTTAATTGCATTTATTTTTCATCGTTTACAAATGTCGTAACACTAAACTTCATTTCTTCCAACGCTTTTAATTCTTAATTACGTATTAATGAATTGATGAAAACTAAGGTTTCCCTTAACAAAATTGGCTTCAAAATTTATTATACAACTGCCACTCGTATCTACCCTTTTCTCGGTAACTAACCCGTCCATTTCTCTGAAATACTTGCCCTACATCGAAATTTAAATTTAATAAAATAACGTATCGCGTGCCTTGAGGAGGGCTTAAATTAATTGGTATTTGAAATATGATAATATTTTAGCTTTTTCTGAGATTGTTTGGGTTTCGATACCTAAAGGTAAAAATAGATCTTTATCGCTTCACGTGGGTGTCGTTATATCCATCTAGCATATTCGTAGGAGTTTTGTATGGCTGTCGATGTATATTAATAGCTCAATATGCGAAAATGTTTTATAATTACAAAAAGTAGAAATCTATCTCTTTGTGATATGGGATCATGTGATAAGGGCGTTATAAAATTTCTTCCGATGCTGTAAACGGGTTTGCAACGCAATTGATGTTGCAAACGTCCATACTTGACCACTTTGTGGGTCGTTGCTTACATGTCTGCTTTTGGGTATTATATTGAAATCTACGTGAGCGTTGCAAGGGGAAGTTGAAATTGAAAAAGTAAATAGAGTGAGGTGTCCACTGAAAGAATTATTTATGAAATATTTTAGAAATAATTAAAAATTAGTAAAAAAAAGAACGCTTCATATCCACGCACGTATATAGATGAAAACTCATTCGCGATAACGACTCGCACGTGGCTACTTGTTTAAGAAACATGTTGTAATAAAAGAGCCTTGTACTCAATAAGTCTTTTTAAGACTATAAATTATAACTTTAAGAAAAATATAACGAAACTTTATTGGGTACTTTAGTGATAATTGCTTTGTCTCACATTTTCAGTGGCTTTTATTGCTTTCTGTATGAAAAGAATGAAAAATAGTCACTGAAAGAAGTTATTACTCGCCTCGGTGGGCTAGCTCTTATAAGTTTTATTCACGTTTTGTGGTGGGTTGCGCTGCGTTTCACTGTAATGCAACAGCAAGGTTTAATTAAATTCATAACAATGTGTCTACGGCTTTCTCTCACTACAATCATAGCTTTATTTAAAAAATATATATTTTACTTGAGTTCCATTTCAAACATGGCAACACAAAGAACAGCTTCAATTATTAGTGTCAATGTAAATAGTAGGTAATATTATAGTTTTTATTCATCGTTGTAACATTTTTCAGTTCAGTAAATTTATTATGATTATATAGTTATAGCTGTGGCTGATCAAATTATGCGAGTTCCATTTCTGGTCGAGTAGGATGCAACACTTAGGCATTTGTTACAAATATTACGTGCTAAAGGTAAACGAATAAGTACATCGTGAAGAAACTTACACATTTAAAACTTGCGTGTGGAGAAAAATCTTATTTTTTTCTGCACCACTTACATCACTAGATTAGCTAAAAATTACCTGTAATTTAGGTTGCCTGGAAGCGATCGATATAATTATTTAAGCGAGAAGGCCGCCTACTGTATTGCCAAGAAACTATTGTAAATAGGGATTTATTGTAATTGTTTATTTTAGTGTGCAATAAGAGTTATCTCTCTATCTGTACAATAGATATTGGTTTGAAAACATTTCTCACATGAAATAATAGGTTTCTAAATGATATAATATGTAGAAATTATGTTATATTTTACATAAACACATATTGAGTATTCCTTATACACACCCATGAGACTATTGGCCATATTATCAGGGTAAAGTACCCAAAATGCAAGCATCGCAATCAGTTGAATAATTATTAAATCTTTCAAATTTCACATTGTTCTATTTAATTTAAGTTACTACAATTCAAAGCGCCCTATAAAAAAGATACTTGTAACACACTCTTCCGCCACAGGTGGCGCTATCACTCCGTTCTTATTGTTATAGGAAAACTTAATTGAAACTTAATTAATATTTTAGTATTTTATTTTATTTTTAACTTAAATCTTCCGTTCATAAAATCTATAACACGGGTTGTCTGGAAGAGGCAACCCTAAAGCGATCGATAAGGCGGCCCATGTTCCTGCCTTTACTGTTTCATGCGACAACTGTAAATTATTTATTTCATGTGTATGTGGTACCTTCTATCTATCTATTTGTCAGTCATAAATTAATAGACTACAGCTTCTTATCAAATTTCATCTATGTAGAACCACTTTGACGTACACAGACAGCCGGATGGACCGATAGACACACAGGCCATGACGATTACACTCATGTAATCGTCATGCTGAAACGTACCTCTGAAAATTCCATAAATTCTACGTAAATAAATATCGCCACAGGAAGTGCTTCACTGACTTTTTAATTATTATATATAATAACTAGACTTTTCCCCGTGGTTGCGCCGCCTGTCAAACCCTTGTGCGTGCATCTAGTTTAAAGAGCCAACATTAATATTAAAATTAATACAATGTAACCTACATTGTATTATTTTTTTATGTTAGTGCTATTTTCCTGCGGAAGGTTCATTTCATTTTATATCGCAAACTATCCCATCTCCCGGGGTGAAAAGTATCTATGCCATTTTCGGTATTTAAACTATACATGCAGTTTAAATGTATGTACAAAATTAAAGCAAAACCGATACAGTACTCCAGTAGTTTTTCAGTGAAAGCTTAACAGATAGACAGACCGAGTTACTCTTGCATTTTTTGTAGATGTAGATGATATATCTGTAAATTTGAGAAATTATTGGTCTCTCGTACAAACTTTCATCTCCTATTTCAACCCGTTCTACTTCTATTTTTGCGATAAAAAGTAGTAGCTAGTGTGTCAAGTCTGATCTATCATATGTAAACTACAAAAATGGCAGAAATGACGAAAATGAACAAAATTACCAAAATAACCAAATTGACGAAAATGATAAACCACAAAAAATCTATCCCACTATCCGGGATGAAAAGTATCCCTTGTCCACCCTCGGTATTAAAATGATACATACCGAATTTCAATCAAATAGATCCAATAGTTTTTCCGTAAAAGAATAACAGACAGACAGACTGAGTTACTTTCGCGTTGATAATATTATAATAGGGATATATCAACAGTCCATAAATGTCCCACTGCTGGGTTCGTGCCTTCCATTATTAGGGAAACGGACAGAATGAATACCCGCCGCGCTTATCGAAGGCGAACTTGACCATTTAATACTTAGAAATATTTTACATCAAACTAATCATTAATAATAAAAGCCTTAACAAAACTCTTTTCATTTCTCATTTGATCTAAAAAAAATATAAAAACAAAAAGGCCTCTGGTAACCTAGTCATATAAAATTTAGAAATTTTCCTAGTTACGTTTTTACTGGACGTGTTTGGCTTTTACTATTCGTTTTTCATGTTAAGGTACAGTTGGACAATTGGTAGGTGCGACGTGCTCGACGTAAATTTTCAATTGAGCAACCACGGGCCGCGGCCATAGTCCGGTGCCGCGTGCACAGTTATTGGCCCTTGTTGTTTGATTTACTCGACCTGGTTGCCACAGGTCGTTCCGCGTCGCTGCTTCGTTCGCAGTTCACTTCCCTCTCTGTATTTTGTATTGCTTGTAAATATTAGATATTCATTTTCATGTTTGGGCATTATGCACTGAAAGGCATCCCATTATCCACTTCCGCTGTCTCGGTAACAAGATTACTCTTAAAATATATTTTTAGGTCTAACTAGGCAAAAATTAAATTTCTCAATAAGTTTCTTGTCATAATTAAAACTACATTTTAACAGTTTCAAACGCGAAGTTTTTGAAACATTGAAATAAAAATTAAATAAAATGCCGCGTTTAAAACCATTAAAACATAGTTAAATATGTATACTAGTAGTTAAAACATAATAAATACTAAGTTTCTTTTAAATTTTTGATGGTTGAGGTCAAAACATCTATAAATAACAAAACGTCAAAAAGCGACAGAATTTTTACCTGTGGTGCCATCTAGTCGTGTAGGTATTAGAAAGGTTTCAGAGTTAGGTTTTATATTAAGCGAATCTTATTCTTAATATCCTTTTCCATGATAACGTTACGTATTGCAAGTTGAGGACATAAAATGTGCTAATTTAAACTATTATCCTGGTAACACTAAAATGGAAATCTTCCATTATATATTCTCTGACCTTATATATTCGCAAAATAGACCTAACCCCCCAAAAAACATGTGTAGATTAGCTATTGGAATTTTCAAACATGTAAAGCTTTAATGTAAAACAAAACTGTTCCTAAAAACTAGCAACAAAAATGAACAACAGAACACTTTATAATGTCTTGCTAAAAGGTTGTCCATAAACACAAATGGATTAGTGATAAACAATACTTTATTAGATTTGAATACATCGAAAATTAGCACAAACATATGATAGCGAACAATTTAGGCAACCATGAAAAAGAATTACAGATAATTTACACACTAAAATTAATAAAACCAGTGTACAGATACGGATTATACTTTCTCAGAATACACCAAACCTAACAAGAATTATAGCATTAACACTGATTCATGGCAAAGCAACTCTCACTAAACTCGCACCATTCTTTTAAATTCCTCTCTCCAATTACCCCAACACTTTCATGAAACCGGGTATGAAAATCAAATCTTGAGAATGTGGCAGCGATAACTTATACATATTTATTTTGAATAAACCCAAATGTCCGCATCAACAATTATTATTCGTTAGAACTCAGAAGCTTTCACTTTAGTTTTGGAAAAAAAACACTCATACGAATGACGACATAACAAAGATATATAGATAAAAATATGAAAGCAGGCGACCTTGCTACGATTACACGTGTTCGTGCCGAGGCACTAATTACACTGCATGCGAGGCACTTTCTATCCATCCTTTCAAAGTGCAGAGTATGACTAATTAGACATTTTTCATTTAAGTAACACGCCTGAAAGACATTTTTGAGTGACTTCCAAAAGGATGAGGTTCTCAATTGAGAACGAACGAATGACTGTGTTCTTTTATTGCATGTTTGTTACTCGATTTATTCATCAATTGTTGACCAATTTTCAAAAATTTTCATCATTCAAAAGAATATACTCCTGAGGTGGTCCCATTTTTACCAAGTCAGTATCTGATGAGTGAATTCCAGAGAAATCAAGAGCAACCCTTGTCGAAGAAGACCGAGCACCTACAATTTTGGAAAGGCAAGGTACCAGCTGTATTATTTCTATGATTTCTAAAGCTATTCAAGCAACTAAAAAGTATAAAAAAAATTTTTTTAATGAAAACAATACCGACACAACCTAAAAGACAAATAATAAATATTTTCTACAACATCTTGAAGTCGCTGCCAAGTAAAACATAAAAAAAACAACAACAAAATTGTAAAATGCACTGACTTCAATATTTTTTTTTTCTTATTACAGGAGTTCAGCAAACAGGCAGACGGCCCATTTGATGGAAAGCCGTTACCATCGCCTATGGACATTTGCAACACCAAAGGTGCTACAAATGCGCTGCTCTCTTAAGGGAGACTAGATCCTGGTCACTAATGCCGGAACACTACTCAAGGTTGTTATGGCGACATACTTTAGACCAGGGATGGTAGTCATCCAGTCGGGCAGATGCGCTACCACCTGGCTGTGGGTTGTTTTGTCGCCTCTTACGACAGGCCGCCCGGCCGCAGGAAATTGTATTCTTTCTCCGTTTCTGCACGTATAAAAATAATATGTTGTAGAAAAAAAAAATGTTTTGATTCTTAGCTTGAAGTCGGTTTTATTTTTGTGAAAAAAAAATTATTTGATAAACATGCCTGAAAGACATTTTCTACAAAAATCTTTTATTCTAATCGTGCTCGTGTCATAGTCCAATCTTGAACATTAGAAATATTATAATAGCAACTTCTGACGTGTAACACGAATAGTCCATTGTTATCAACATGCAATGTGTTAGTTTATTGTGGTCGCTAAAATGTCATTACAAGCATGCTCTGCATTAAACTAACACAAGATAAAGATTGCTCGGAATATATACCTAGATTCTTAACCTTCTCACTAAGATTTATAATAACACCGTCAAACATAATTTTTGGTAACCGAGATGGGTCAATCTTAGTAATCATCTATGAACTCCCGATGACAATAGCTTGGACAATAAATCATAATGTTTTCTGAAACATATCCATACTACGAGAAATATTAAAACTTGTTAAACGACCTTATTGTAACATCGTTTTTGTAGCATTTCAATGTTTGTATAGATATTAATTTTATATAAAATTTCGATATAATTGTTAAGTAGGTTGTGTTGGAGCTTTTTAGAATGATTTTTTATAATTTAAATTTATATGCATTATCATTTTATTGTTTTGTTTGTCACTTGTAAGAAAATTTTCTAAGTCAAATATAATGTTTTAGAGGCGAATTTTATTTATTTACGTTTTCGCCAATAAATTTATAATAATAATATATTATATAAAATAATCCGTAACACGTGGAACACAAGAACCCTTAAGGTAAATAAATAATGATGTTCTAATATCTGCACTGTGAATTATCTATGGATCCCATGACTTGTGTGAGCGGGACCAGCTTGTCGATATATCGCTAGAAGATATTTTATTTATTAGAAGAAGAAGCAAGTGAGGCGTGTAAGAATAAGCCTAAATGGCGCTCTGTTGTTCATGCCTACCCCGCAAGGGAACTGGCGTGAAGTTATGTATGTATGTATATTTTATTTATTATAATGATCGCCGTTTTCACACATGGAAATGAGCTTTTCTGAAAGATCGAGGAAATAAGGACACAACAATTACATTTTAACCAGATGTTGTGTCCAGAAGACTTCGATCAGAATTGGTAAAGTAAGAAAGTTTTACAGGGATCATAGTACATAGTATGAAATGAAGAACGAGTTCCAAAAAGGAAATTAAGATTTTGAAATTGTTCAAGAGCGAATCTTATTGGAATAAATTGAAAAATAAAAAATAATAACAATAACACTGCAACTTTCCTAGGTGGGGTTGGATTTTGGAGAACAACTTACACAAAGTATAACATTTTCTACGTTTTTATCTTTGCCCCAAGTGAAATTTTATGGATCCTTTGTTCATTTTACGAAAATAAAATAGGGTCAAATGGCTTGCACAGAGTTCATATAAACGATATAGAATGATGAACACAGTAGAGCAATCCAAAGCCTGGAGTTCGAGAGGATCCATATGAATGATATACTCCAAAGTCAGTGGACGCGCTCGGGTTGAACAGTGCAAATGATGCTGCGCATACACATCCCCAGGCCTGGAGCGTGTTAGAACTTTTTAGAATGATTTTTCAACGTTAAAGTATGTTACATCATTTCTTTGTTTCTTTATGTCACTTGTAAGAAAATTTTCCTAAGGCAAATCAATATAATATTCACAGAAGCGAATTTTATTTATTTACGTTTTCGCTAAATCCAATTTACCTTTTAAAGTACCATTTACATTTTCATTGTTATAGTAAATCAAACATGCGTCCAACTGCTGCAATGACAATGCTATCATTATTGACTGTCGATCTAACAATCAATAGTGATAGCATTGACATTTTTTTGTTTAAAAATAGACCAAGACCACGTCCTTATCAGTCTATGCACATTTCAGGGTTATGTAAGCATATGGGGGATGATCGTTCACTTCTTTTGTCATTTGGTTCCGGAACAGTAAAACAACAATACCCTATACCTTAAAAGTACTGAAATGAACTAGCCAGTTCTAATACTTATTGGTAAATATGGCTATTACATTAACAGGCACATAGACAGAGTTACAGACGAACGTGAAGATTTGGTGACTTACCGACTTTTTGAACATAATTACGATTGCCTAAAAACTAATAAAAAAATTAATATGCTAAGAGTTAATAAAGTAAAAGTAAGTTAATGCTATCGCTGCTAGCTATGTTGATGTTATCTTGTAAGTTAGTTCTTGGTTTTCTAGAAAAAAATATTTTGCGTATAGATAATATATTATTTTAAGGCTTTGAACGTGTTTAAACTTAACCGATTCTTCAGGAATATAATCGGTTTTATTCAACTGTTTCACGAGAATTACCTTGTCTGTATGATGATCGTTTCCAATATAATATGTGTTTGTATCCGACTGAAAAATTGATGGCCAGCGGTTTATTCAACAATCTTATATAGAAAACTTTTATTGCTAAAAACTGTTTCATTGAGATTAAAGTGCAACAAAACCGAAAAGGAAAGCTTCTAGGTACTTGGTAGTTTGAATTTTTTTTTCTATTCCAAGCCCTGTAATTATAAATAGTATATAAATAATATTGCGACCGGAAGGCTGGAGCTCATCTCGCATATAGAATTAGCGTACGTACCTATGTATTCAGCGAGGTAATGCTGGCAGCCTTCTAGGTACACTGCCCAACGGCAGCGGTCTGGTCGGGCTGCACTGATTGTAGTTTATAGCGTTTTATCTTAGTGTACATATTTTTAGGGCTTTTTTTATTTGTATAATAGTTTATAGTTAGTATATTGTAATAATTTTATCTATAGTATGACTATAAAATTTATATTGTATGCAATATATATATATATATATATATAGTTATAGCTTGTGAACATGTGTGTGTGAAACGTATGTTTAACTAACTATTCATAATTATTGTAATGCAATTTTATGCATTCTACCTATAAAACATGTTTTCCTGAAATAAAGATATTAATAATATTGCTAGCAGAAGTACAGCAGATGTCAGTTTTATGACCGTCTGGTGGATAATTTGAATTTCAGTTAGCAGTCTAGAACTTTAAAGTTAAGTTTTATTGTTTATTATCAAGTCTGTAAGTCTGATTCAATGTGTAGTGATAAACCACAGACTACTAAGGGAATAGACTACCAAGAAACAGCATTGATCATTACTAATTCATCTAAGTCTTACAGCGTATAAATAATCTTCTATGCATATCGGATTTAATTTTTCAAAATGTATTTGAACCACTGAAAAGTAATATGATTGGGGAAAAAGTTTTTTCGCATTTTATATAAAAATTCCAAAGGTTTTTTTATAAAGTTTATTTACATTTGACTAAAGTATGTAGGTGCCATTTTGTTGGATAACTTTTTGCCATCTTGTAGGTAGGGACGTGATCTCATTGCTATAAAAATTTTGGGGCCTCTGATCAAAAAACTGCGACAAGTGGTTTTGGCAGTCTTCTCGTGATGTTAACCTGACCCTGCCTAAGGAATTCTGTAGAGACCGAGACAGGTGAAAATGTGAAGGTGCAAGGTCAGGACTAAACGGCAGATGCATTAACACCTCCCAGCCAAACTCTCGTAATTTTTGCTGAGCGGCTAGAAGATGTGTGAGGTCTAGCGTTATCGTGGTGAAAAACCACACCCCTTCTATTGATTAATTCCGGCCGCTTTCTCTCAACTTTTTGCTTTAATCTCATCAGTTGTTCGCAGTACAGTTCAGAATCGATGGTCCTGCCTGGCGGTAACAGCTCATAATGAATAATGCCCTTCCAATCCCACCATACACACAGCATCACCTTGTTGCGAGTTAACCCGGGTTTCGCCACAGTCTGTGAAGCCTGACCGGCCTTTCACCACGATCTTTTTCGCACGTTCTTGTCGTACGTGATCCATTTTTCATCACCAGTTATCAGCTTCTTCAAAAATGGTTCGGTTTCATTACGTCGTAATAAAAAATCACAAACGAGTACACGGTTCATTAGGTTTTTTTCAGTGAGCTCATGAGGTACCCAAATATCGAGCTTTTTTGTTTACCCAGCTTTTTTCTAATGCGCCAAAACCATTTTGTGGTCAATTCCCAGTTCTCCAGCTACATCGTACCTAGTAATATGCCGATCTTGCTCCACTTTTTCAAAAATGGCATCAATTTTGTACGTAACAAGGCGACCAGAGCAACGTGCATCTTTGATATCAAAATTTCCGGATTGAAAACGCTTAAACCAAATTTGCGCTACTCTCACAGATACTGCATTAGGTCCATAAACATCATAATTTTTTTTCGCGGCTTGTGTTGCATTTTTACCTTTTTTGTAGTAAAATTTTAAAATGTATCGAATTTCTTCATTAGATTCACTCATTTTAACAATAAGAAAAACAAATGAAAATCACACATTTTCCTTATTTTAATTTGGAATTGTCTTCTTTAAAATTAAAACTTTTTAATGGTACCAAAGCCAGCCAGATACAAATGGTATAGCCAAAGAGATCTTGTTACAAGTTCTTACATACTATATGCGAAAAGACTTTTTCCCCAACCTATTATATCAGTATTATTATCAGTTTATGTGCTTGAATGATGTGCATAAATACCTATTATAGTAAGTTTCGAAATCAATAGGTTATAAGCTATATATCGAAATGCCTATGAAACTTAAAAAAGGACAACTATACGAAATTGCAAACAAAACTACTAAACGACCATAATTCTTTTTTTTATATTTCAATATATTTACATACGTAAAGACTTAAATAGAACCTGCAACAATATGCGCTTTAAAGGTTTGATTAAGTGAAGAGGCGTTAATTCTAATCGAAAATATTTCTTCTCTACTTTTTAGGGAGGCTATAATATATAAAATTATAAACATGTCGTGTCTGCTATTACAGATATTATAGATTAGATTATTATTACATTGAAGCTATTAAAAATAACAATTGGAATAAACTATATAAACGACTAGCTGATCCGTGTCCACTTAGCTGGGCATCAGAAAAAAAATAAAAAGTACTTATTATTAATCACAATCACATATACCCTATGTCACACAGGAATAATGTAGCTTTCCACTGGTGAAAGAATTTTCAAAATCGGTTTAGTAGATCTAGAGATTACCTCCTACAACGTCACAAACTCACAAACCTTACCTCTTTATTTTTTGTCGAGTTTAATTACCTACTACGCGAATTTGAAATATTTCGCCTCCCGTACTGCCCGCACCCCAGTGACGCCAACATTGCATAAGCCTATCTAGCCGACTAGGGTGCGCGGCGACCACGCAACTTTTTTCTAATACTTACAATTTTTAACTCGTGATATCTTTCGAATGGAATGTCTGAATTGTATTATTCATAAAGTCTTGAATATGAAATAATTATTTTGATAAGGATGAATACCAAGATACAAATAAAGAGCCTTTCTAGCGGCGGCGTCTTAATTATTTTTTTAAAATAAAAGAACACTTATTGTGGCAGAACTGTAATAGCTAGACATATGCTGTCGCGACTCTTTTTTTAAATAATGCTGAGTTCTGCAAAGTCGTGGTACATTATTTTAATCTATTATCAATAGTTTTCGCAGCGCACGTGATTTTAGATATTTTTTTACACCTTGGGTTAGATTATTGAGATTTTTTTAAATCGGTTCAGTTGTTTCGGAGATTACCCCCTATAACGTCACAAACTTTACCTCTTTATAATATTAAAGCACACATGTAGAACAAAATGATTTTTTTTTAGATTTCTTGTCTGTTTGTTCGAGAGTCACGTAAGAACTACTGGGCCGATTTTGATGTGGTTTTCGCTGATCGACAGCTAATATCTAGACTTAAACTCTGCGCTACTTTTTATCCTGGGAATCCCGCGAAAAAATTTCTAGCAATGTTTTAAAAAGAGCAGATTAAGAAAAAACGAATTCTAATATGATGTTTGTACTGATCAATAGCAAATTTAATCTAACATAATGTGTGATCTTTTTATGCCGGGAATTCCGCGGAAATTTTCCCGGAAGCGGTTTTTAGTTGTGCGGGTGCTTAAAAATTAGGTTATTCCTTTACAGTTTTCACTAAAACGTAGTTACATTATTTTTCAAATATTGCTGTATTTTGTGTCCCGGGAAACCCGCAGGAATTTCAATTCAAGCGTAGACGAAGTCGCAGGCATATCCTAGTAAAAAATAATATTATTGATTTTCGTGTTGTTGATATACTGCTATACGTACAAGAGCGGAAGTGGCTAGGGCTGTAGGCTGAAGGAAAGAAAAATAAAAAAATATATAATATATAATTATATAATAAATTTTTATATTATACGTCATTCCCAAAAAAATAAAAACTAGAAGTTGTTAATGGAATAGTATTATGTGATTGCATAATTTACTTTTTTAGAAAGAGACTCCGTTATAGACATAACATTATTGGCTCTTCTTTAGGTTTAATGCACCTGTGGAGTTAAAACTCACTTCTCCATCACACTAATTATGAATTTTACATTCAATTAATGTAAAACAAAGACATAAATATAGTTTTTAAAATATTTAATTCTAATATAATAATCAATTCTTAACAGTCACAAAATGATTATAAAGTATAGTATGAGCATGGTTTAAGCTATTATATATTTTTTTATTGTAAACTAGCATTTGCCCGCGATTTTGTCCACGTTGGAAAGGTATCAAAGATTATAGTTATTTTGCTAAATATAAAATCAAAGGTTATTTTCAGCAGGAATTTATTAATATGAAAATACATGAATCCCGGAAATTCGAATAAAAACTACAATTGTTTTACTAAATATTTTATAGATCAGCGAAAATTTCGTATCGGAATCAATTTATTTCGAGCTGGCCACTTAAAATCTCTCCCAAGAAAATTCCCGTAAGATTCTCGGAATATAAAAAATAGATACAAATTAAAAAAATACAGAAAACAGACGTCCGTCGGCAGCGGGGCCTAGGGTCCAAGCTACCGGTGGTTAGGGCTCCAGAGACAGGAACTTCCTCACAGTGCTTGCCGTGCTCAGGAGAACCGCCTTCTGCATCTGACCCTTCACCCCTTTAACGGGAGAGAGCCTCTCTAGGTGTCGGTCAAGGCTCTTCGCTATTAGACCGTCAACAGACACCACTATCGTTACGATGATCGTTGACTCCATATGCCACATGGCCGTAATCTCGTGCGCGAGGTCAAGTTATTTCGTTAATTAGTCAGTGTCAGCTCTTACGAGATTACAGTCATGTGGGATACTTATATCAACAAGCATCGTATGTCTCGCAGATCGATCTATTATCACAATGTCAGGCTTATTGGCAACAATAGTCCTGTCTGTGATAATAGATCGATCCCAGTAGAGTGTGCTATGACCATTTTCGAAAACTGGCTCAGGCGTATATTTATAATACGGTACCTCAGTCGCTATTGGACCGTATCGAAGAGCAAGTTGCTGGTGGATGATACTGGCTACTAGGTTGTGCCTGTGCAAGTTCGCAATACGATTCGGAGTTAGCAATACTAGAACAACAGGAGATAATATGCCTGATGGATTCGCCCGGGCGGTAGTACGCCCGGCATACATCAAGGGTGCCGTCCTTATTATTATTATATAAAATGTAAAAAACAAAAGACAACAACTTTTACAATTTTGTAATATTATACATATTGCCGCCATGACACCTCAGCCACGACGCTCATTTCGCATGCACCGTCAAAACTCTGAATAACACTTTACAACGTATAAAACCACAAACTCCGACGCCACATATACGTATTTTCTTGGGAGATAAACAGATTTATGCGTCGTAAGTGTACTTACTACGTGCACATCCTCTCACTTTGTTTTTTCCTACTTAAAACATATAGTTATGTAGGATTAAACAAAGTATTATAATATATTAAAAAGCTAAAGACAAACCCAATTTTATTAAACAATCACGCTTTGTTTTAGGGGTTTACATAATTTAAATACCTAATCAGTAAGCACTAATTACAAAATCGCGTTTTTAACGTTACCATACCTACAACTTACTTTTAGCATGTTATGTTATCTTATGTTATGTTATGTAATCATTTTTATAAGCTTTATAATATTTAAGACTCATTTTTAAATAAATATTCCTGTCTAACGAATATGTATATAAATATTACAATAAATTATTATTTTACGTATAGTATTAGTGTATTTATTATATATGTAGTATTGCAAGATAATTTTTAATTCAATTTTTTATTAGGACAACATTGATATATTTTTACAAGAAATTAAATATAGAAATTGCTGTTTTTTACACATACATTTTTTATACACTATACTTAATTTGTAAATTAAACTTTGGGTCAATTTCAACATTAGAGTATTATCTAAATATAATTGGATAATAAGTTCGTTAGGATAGGATCACTTTCACGCATTCTTTTAGTAATTTTAATTATTATAATTATGATTTTTATAATAAAAAAAAATGCAAACAGAGATGCATGAGTTAGTTGAAGCCCTAGTAATAGGTCACGTACGAGCTGCCGCAAGCGCAATTAGCTGTCCCTGGGATTGGCAATCCACTGGCGAACCTATTCGCGCCCGATTGCACAGCCTCCCAGCACCCACATACTCGCAGCGCGCTAATTGACTGTTTATTCGATTACTGCATACTAAAATAAAAGTATGATTTAATATCATTCGATCTCCTGAAGAATATTTATTATTCTTTTTACCCTATACACATGATGTGATTTGTAGTTTCAAATAGACGAATATATTTTTATAAAAGTCTTTAAATTTTAAAAGAGAAAGGAAGTACGAAGATTACGCGGTCTTTAATTCTAAATAAGGATCTAGCTTTAAAAACATATTTCCACAGCAAATTAATTTACATAAAATTAATAGATTTTTTGGTGACTCGAGAGTGAACCAAAAAGTTCTTGGAATCAATATTAAAAAAATGCAAAAATTTAAATAAAAATATTTTATTTTTCTACATAATCTCTCCCTCCAATGCATTTAGAGTAATGCTTTTCTACCTTCCTTATTCCTTGCGAAAAAAAAATGTTTTTCTTGTGTCTCGAAAAACTTCTGTACGGCGGCCATAACAGTGTCATTATCGTGAAATTTAGTTCCACTTATTTCCTCTTTTAATTTTGGAAATAAGTGAAAATCACTTGGAGCTAAGTCCGGAGAATATGGTGTACTAGTCAAGGAGATTGAAGCCAGCACAGTGGATTGGGTTGGGCGCAACTTCCGATCGATCAGAGTTATCGTGAAGAAACGACACGCCCAACGACAGTTTTCCACGACGTTTTTCTTTAATCGCGTCACGCACTCTCGGAATTAAATTTGCATAATAGGGTCCAGTAATCATCTGGCCTTTTAGCATATCTATACTAATATTATAAAGAGGTAAAGTTTGGGAGTGTATGACGTTGTAGGGGTTTTTTTTATTGCAGGAGTTCGGCAGGGGTAATCTCTCGATCTACTAAACCGATTTTTAAAATTCTTCTACTGTTGGAAAGCTCCATTAACAGGGAGTATCATAGGCTATATTACATGACGCTATATACCACAGGAGCGGGACAGAGAGCGGGTGAAACCGCGCCGGACCGCTAGTATTCAATAAAAAGGATTCCTTCACTATCCCAAAACACTGAGGCCATAACTTTGCCAACAGTAGGTGTAACTCAAAATTTCTTAATGGATGGAGAGGATGGTCGTTTCCAAGACATGCTTTGTATCTTAGTTTCAGGATCGAAATGGTGGACCCACTTATTATCCATGGTGACAAGGCGACGACAAAAATTATCCTAACCACGCTAGAATATTTAGAGATTTCGCTGAGTTCCAAATGTCGCTTTTTGTTTTCGGTTCGGCGGTTAATATTCGTGACACCCAACTTGCCGACACTTTTTTGAACTCTAGTGAATTATTAAAACGGATTGAACGCTACCAAAAGATATGGTTAGGAGATATATATATATATATATATATATATATATATATATATATATATATATATATATATATATATATATATATATATATATATATATATATATATATATATATATATATATATATATATATATATATATATATATATATATATATATATACAAGTATGTGTGATGTTTGATTAAAAATACACAGACCCAATATTATTTATTAACTCTAGTTTCATAAAAAATATTTAAAAAAACAACAAAAATAAATAAATTTACAATAACATTTTTTTATAAATCACTTCAATGATCGTTGTATGCCCTTTGTGCCAAAGGAATTTTAAAAGAATTATCTACTTGTGTGTAGCTCATAGAAAATATTTGGTATTTCTCAATAAAAAACAGCCAGCTCTGTTTTCGTAAATGTGACAATAGATAGATAATATGAGAATGCTATGTATATTAATCTATAACTTAAAAGGCATACTTACAAACTATCTTCATACATTATCTATTGTTTTGGAACTTATTTATCCAATTCAGATCATTGTATAAAATTATTTTTTGTAGTTCTTTTCAACTACACTTTACGCCACAGGCACCTTTACCTCATGTTTGATGTGTGGTGTGTGCACATGTTCTAAAGCGAATATTTAAACACGACTCTAGCGTTTTAGTTTTATGTATTCGCAACATTTCCGAAAGTTTCAATTACATAAAAACTTTTAGTTTTATAGTTTGCATAGCCTTATGTAGTTTAAGCATGTTATACGTCACTTTGAGAGCAATGTCGGAAGTTATCTATTTATGGCTATCTACTCTCAGAATGACAGAACTAGGTGCTTAAGAGCAAAACTGAACATAGTTGAGCTTAATGTGAGAGTTAGTGTTTCACAACGGAGGAAGTGGAATAGTGACAAGAAAACAGACGCTGGTTTAGATTTATGCCAGGAGTAAATCGTTTTCAGACAACAAAGAACAATAAATAAATAACTACGTTCGGAATATGTTAATATTTTATGGATAAAATCTGAAATAACTAAGGTATCTAACGTAGCTAGCAATAGACCCGTCACGTTTGTCGCAGCAACGATGGTCAATAGCGCAGACGAATCCCGGAGAAAAGACGTAATATAAGACTCCTCCAGACTAAAGTACCAACAACCTGTTTATACAGGTAAGTTTATACTTACCGTTGAACGCTCAATGAAAAAAGCGGAGGTCCAGGATATGTGGCGCAAACTTCAGAAGACGTACATCACTGGAATACAATTAGTTCACGATGAGGAGAGCACATAAAACTAAAATTGCCTTTGGCTACAAAAAAAAATTAAAAATCATATATTTCAAAATGAGATAAATAAATCTCGTTTTGTAAGGGTTCACTCCATAGACATTTAACTTATTCTGGTTCATTTCATTCTTAATAAATCGTGACCGACGGCGATTTATGTAGTTTATTTATTTTTATAGTAAAGCAGAATCTAGAGCAGTTATCCTCAAATGGATATGTAACCACGCGGTAGCGTCCAATCTTCGCCTAGAAGGCTGTCAAATTACATATCGGGCTAGAGCAAATTATGCTTGTATTATGGCTAACTTATAATAAACCATTCTAAGGCCGATCCCAGTTGTCCAGATTGGAGTAAACAATAGAAAATCGTTTATGAAATTTACCCCACCGGGAACCGAACCCAGCCATATTGCGTTCTAGAAAACTAGTCAGGTCAACAACGTTTTGACTACCAGAACATAGAGGCCCTGGACTAATATAAGTTAAGATAAGTTTATACTGTTGAAGTTTGACTAACGCTGATAGTAGACAGATCAACGAAATTGAATCAATTTGATTCAAAAGCACAGAGCCGAAAGGGAACGACGCTATTCAATGACATTGAATAATTTATGTTTATTGTTATATAGATCACTTTGGTTTATTGGTTCATTCATCCAAATTGAAAGACAGAAATGAAACGCTTAATATCAGATTAACAGTAGAATAACAAGTTCTCAATCAAATGATTGAAACTATATACGTCCTATAATAAGACTGTAGAGCTCGAATTTCTGTACAATGAAAAAAAAACCAATTCAGTGGGACGTTAAAAGTGAAATAGAACTAATTTAGATTTTTTTCAATTTTTTGGTTTCTCTGTTTGTCTGTCTGTTTTGCGGACTAATCTCCGAAACGCCTGGACTGATTTAAATGAAATTCTGTATTGTGGTAGCTTATATCCCTTCTCAACATATAGGATACTTTTGATCCCGAAAAATTAAATAGTTCCCGTGGGATAGTAAAAAAAACTTTAATTACTTAAACAGCTTTGAAGGTATAATAAATACCACGCGGACGAAGTCGCAAACATCAGCTAGTAAGTAAATATATAGTTAAATTTTAAATGTAGAAAGACGAGTCTACACTATATAAGAAATATTAACAAAGTTTGGAGACCCGTGATCTAGAGTTTACTTTGTTTAAAACAAAATGGATTATCTCTCCCCATTTACAACGTAATGTGATAGCTGAAAGCCGCAACTCTAACTTTGCAATATCCGTTAGTTGTGGCTGCTAGCAAAGTAATCCATCTTATTTCATTAAATATTTAAAATTAAAGCTATACTAATATCCTTACTTAGCCATATAAATGGATAAATGTGATAGTAAATTTGTGTTAATTCTTCATAGTCTAGAGATTAAAAACTATTACGTAATATTTTATATACTTGTTTCGCAAGTTCAAAAACAGTTCAAAATATACAAGCTCTCAGAACAATACCTTCTCTTTAGTTATTGTTCAGAGTAATAACTAAATATAACACTCGTACAAACCGTCACAAGACACATTTTAAGCAGCACTCCAGTACCCGTACTGAGCTGCTGCAAATGCGTAACCAACGACAACACAGAGCGCAGCACATTTGTGCGCAACATGATCTCGAGAGCGCACTGATAATTCAATCACGAATTCACCGCTTTGAAGATGTGCGCGAATACAAGCTAATGTACGCAAACCGAGGTTTTTTTTTATAGCTGGAGTACAGCAGACAGGCTGACGGCCCACCTGAAATAAAGCGGTTACCGTCGCCTATGGTCTTTTGCAACACCAGAGATGTCTCCAACGTGCTGCCGGCCACGAAGAAAGATTTTTGGTTATGTGCGAACATCGCAATAGAGTGCACCTACACTTTATTAAAGTTTACTCGCGTGACTCCACCAAAAGCAACATTTATGGCTCACGATATGGCTCGCTGGTTTCTATTTACATTTGGTACGTCAAGGCCCAAAAAAGGTAGAGTACCCATCAAAATAAACAAACCTAACGCAATCATATATATTTAATTACGTACGAAGAAGCCAAATGAGAAACTATATGATTGCAAGATATTGTTTAGTTTCGGCTAGATAAATCTAAACATATTGGAATATATGGCAACTGAATGGAAGCACTTTGTGCCACACATAAAAAGTTAATCTTTATTTTATTTGCAATACGGTTGCGAGACATCGGTGTTATTAAGATAGAAGTTCGTTGACCTTCCAAAGATATAATAAACCAATTCTAAGAACTATTCTCTGCCTAAATAAATATTGGAATGAATCAGATTTAAGTTTTAATTGAAACTTACTTTGTCACTACTCGGTCCTCTTAAAAAAAAGAATGTTGTTAATACCTCACACAGCTTGTTTTATTCCATTTCAACATCGGGAAGATGATTTTGCCCTTATTGAAAAATGGCGTTTACTTTTGAACAGGATCTTTGTTTTCATTTTCTATTTGTAGTTTTGTTTAGCCTTCAGCACTTAACAACTTACATATTTGTGTTTAATTTAATAGTAATAGCAGTGAAAATAGTACAGTACATAATTGTTTACCTTTAAGTAGTTTTTACATCGCATTGTTTAAACCTTATTTATAAGCCCATTATTGTACTTGAACATGTGTATGTGAAAAACAGTTGGTGATCCTCAAATAAAGGATCTATTTATCTATTTATTCTTCTTCTATAAAGATATATTAAGCTTGTATATTTTGTGATATCTTAAAAATCAATATTCTACCACCAAATGCTGATTTATTTATTCTCATTCTAATATGACTGCTACAATTTGTAACCTATATTGTTTCTATTTCAAAATCTTTGAGTATCTGTAAAATGTTTGAATATATATTTGAAAGTTGTTACTGTCACTTATAGATAAGTGACAGTAACAACTTTCCATCAGGTTGGGGTGGACCGTTAGTCCCCCCCCAGGGGGTGTCCCCCGCGGTCCTCAGCCCCTCCGACCGCGGTTGGCACACGGGGAAGCGTTCCCGGGGCCCCAGCGGCCGCTGTCACATTTCCCCCTTTCTCTCCGTGACAGTGGTGTCCCACCTTCGTTCCGATCCCTAAAAGGTTCCCTTGTGTCCCTCCTTCACAAATACCCATCCCTTCCTTGTTAGACGGGCCACTCGCACCTCTCCGTTCAGCGGAGAGGTCCCTGGCGATGTGGCGGCGACGGGTCCGGTGGCCGGGCATTTTGCCGATCCCCGGGCCGGCGACGGAGTGGATCTAAGGGCGGTCCGCCCCTTTTCTACATTCGCCACCGTCGCGCGATGTGGGGTGTGGTGGCGGCGGTTCTACCCGACCGCACCCGCACCGCGGAGGATGAATCGTCATTCAGATGGTCTTGGGTGGAGGTCTCGACTTGCTCGCCCTTAGGGCAGGTTGATTCCCCCACCCACCCGAAGCTTGGTTGGCGTGCCAGTAGCTGCATGCCGGGCGGGCTGTCCCGGCTGCTAGCGCCCTGTGGGCGGCGTGTGGGGCGCCTTGTATATAGTCACTTCGCATTCCGCTCACAGTTCTGTAGTTTTAAGTCATTCAGATGGTCTCCCGTAGTGGAGACAAATTAGTTTTTAATAACTCCGTAAGGAGTTCGAACGAAATATGGAAGCGCAAGTTCAAGAGAAGCTACCCCAGGTGGGTCGATCTTCCGCCCAAAAAAAAAAAAAAAAAGGGAGGCAAATCCCACGCCGATGCCGGTACCTGTGGTAAGGCCAGCTGTTCCCCATCGTATTCTGGGGGGGGAACGTCCTTGCACTCTACTACAACTGTCTGGACTAAGTCCAAGGAGAAGGTGCCCGAGATGGGCGGTGAAGTAACTTTCGCGCGAAGCAGCAGCAGAATGAGCGGCCGCACTTCTGCTGCTAGTGGCGCCATAAGCGGTTATATGAGCGGGGCCTTGAGTGGAGCTGTTGATGAGTCGGACAGCAACCTCTCAATGTTCTCCATTCGGTCCCGCTCTAGGACAGGTTCGCGTTCGCGGTCGCGTTCACCGACGCGATCGCATTCACCGATGCGCTCACGCTCCGGATCAGGACCCGGCATACGCACCGCACCGGAGGCCGGGCCCTCGAATCCGTCGAGCCAGTGGCGCGTCCAAAAGAAGAGGAGGAGGCCAGCACCATATCGCGACCCCCAAAAAATATTACTCGTGTCAACTGACGAAGAGACGGTGGCGTCAAAAACCTCCCGTAGGGTGTCTCCACCTTCTACGGGAGGCACAGCAGAAGCCGCAAGTCTGGAACGGGCTAAAGAAGCCGTTGCCCAAGCGGGTCGGGCCACCGACCTTGAGCTGGACCACGAGGAGAGCACCGTCGTGCTGATTAGAGCCGCCGAAGAGGCGCGTATCGCTCGACGGGCCCCAGAACTCTTGAGTCGCTCAGGGTCGGTCTCAGTCACGGACGAGGCCGGAGCTAGAACCGCCCAGGCCATAGAGACCGACGTCCGAAACGCCCTGGGGGTCATCCGCCATGTGGCAAAGGTCCCCAGGGGGTTAAAAGGGACTTTTATGAAGTCCCTTAACGACTCGGTCTCCATCATCAGTGACGCCTTCGAGGTGTTGCGTGGCCGCACCGAGTCCGAGGAGATCCGGCGACTCGAAGCGGCCAATAGACGCCTCGAGGCCGAGATGAGTCAGATGAAGAAAGAAATGGCTAGTCTCCGAGCCGAGTTCTCCCGACCCCGGCTAGTACCCGCCTCTAGGTCCCCGATGCCGAAACCCCCGCCTCCGCCGCCCCCACAACCGTCGACGTCTGTAGTGGGAGGGCGGTTCAAGGACCAGGACGAGCTGTTGCGCCATCTGACCCTATCGCTTGGAGCCATGATGGACGCAAAGCTGGCTGCTCTGGACGACCGCCTTCTCCCGGAAAGGCGAGTTCGTCCGCCGTTGGCTGTAGATGCCCGGCGGGCGAGTACACAGCAGACTCCTGCATCCGGGAGAGGGCAGGCCAACCGCCCTCCCGTGGGCTCCCCCATGGATTTTCCTCCGCTGCCCGCCAAACGAAGACGAGGCGGCGTTGAGTCGAAGTGTACAACGAGTACCCCTAGGGATCCAATCAGAACTGGAACATCGGCCTCAGAGCCACCCCCTAGCATTGAAGAAGGTTGGTCGGTGGTGGCTCGTAAGCCTAAAAAGAAGAAGCCACCGATCCAACCCAGCGGCGCGGGCAAGACTGCCCAGTCCAAAGAGAAGCCAAGACCGCCGACGCGTTCGGCGAAAAAGGGTCCACGTATGCGGGTGCCTAACACCACCGCGGTGATCCTCACACTGTTACCCGCGGCGGTGGAAAAAGGCATCAGCTACGCGGACGCAATGCAGAAAGCGAAAGCTAACATAAAGCTCGGCGATCTTGGCATCGCTGGGGTTAAACTGAAGACCGCGCGGACGGGAGCCCGTATGCTCCTTCTCCCTGGCAAGGACAGCGGGGAGAAGGCCGATGCCCTCGCCGCGCGACTCAAGGCAGTCCTGCCCGAAGATGAAGTTAAGGTGTCCAGGCCCGAGAGGTGTTTGAACGTGCGTATCTCGGGCCTGGATGACTGCACCACAATCGAGGAGGTCGTAGCCGCCGTCGCCCGGGTCACGGACGTTGCTGCTGGGCGCTTCAGTTCCAGCGCCATACGTCTGGGCCCGGACAGACTGGGTTATGTAATCATGGCATGCCCAGTGGCGGCGGCCATAAAACTAAAGGATAGACAGAGAGTCATGGTGGGGTGGGCTTCGGCAGACATCAAAATCTTGCCGAGCCGGTCAGAGCGGTGCTGGCGCTGCCTTGTGGCAGGACACGTCGCCTGCACCTGCTCCTCCCCTGTCGACCGCAGCAAGGACTGTTACCGCTGCGGTCAACCAGGACATCCCGCCGCTACGTGCCTGAACGCGCCGCATTGCAGTATTTGCAGCGCGGCGGGCCGAGCGGCGGGTCATTGGATGTGCAGGGGAGTGCCGGCCGCACGCAAAAGCGTGGGCCCCCCCACCAACAAGGGGTCCACCGCTAACAAGGTGGACCAACAGTCAAAAGGTGACAAAAAGAAACCATCTCGGAAAAGAAAACGCAATAGAAAAGGTCCTAGGCAAGCTGCGGCTGCTAACACTTCTTTACCACCGCAGCCGCAGCGGCCGCAACCGAAACCGCGTTCGCTGCCGCAGCCGCCGCCGCCGTCGCCAGCGCCCGGGACCACTAGGATGGAGGAATAAACAGTCGTCCCAATGGCTCTCCTAGTGGTCCAGGGAAACTTGAACCACTGCGCCGCTGCCCAGGACTTGTTGGTGCAGAGTTTGGCGCAGTGGGGCATCCAGCTGGCCGTAGTCGCCGAGCCATACTACGTCCCCCCCCGTTCTGACTGGGCGGGGGATCTTGATGGCTCGGTGGCTATCATCGTCCGGACCGCCGCCGCATGCCCTCCCCTAGGCGGTGTGGTAAGGGGACGGGGCTATGTGGCGGCAACGATCGGGGAGATAGTGGTCCTTGGAGGCTACTTCTCCCCGAACCGAAGGCTTCCGATTTCGAAGGTTGGATAGAGGAAGTGGGCACAGTGGTGGCCCGCAGCCGACCTCACCCCGTGCTCGTGCTTGGGGACCTCAATGCAAAATCCGTGGCTTGGGGATCTCCGAGTACTTGCGCGCGCGGCGAGGCGCTCGAAGAATGGGTCATCGAAAAGGGTCTCATAGTTCTCAATCGGGGCTCCGTACACACGTGTGTACGCCAGCAGGGCGGCTCAATTGTCGACGTCTCGTTTGCCAGCCCTGAATTGGCGCACCGTGTGCGGGACTGGAGGGTCGTCACGGACGTGGAGACGCTCTCCGATCATCGATATATTCGGTTCAGCGTCTCCGCCCGAAATCCGGTCCCACCGTCCCGAGAGCCCCCGGTAGGAGACTGTCCGCGCTGGGCGTTGAAAAAGTTGAATCGGGAGGCGTTCAAAGAGGCCCTGATTGTCGCCACCTGGGCATCAGGGCCGGAGGTGAACCCTCCTGACGTAAATGTTGAACAGGAGGCAGAAAACCTACGGTCGCTCGTCACAGGCGTCTGCGATGCGGCGATGCCGAGGAGGGGTCGGTTCCGGCCCTTCCGAAAGGTGTACTGGTGGAGCCCCGTACTCGAGGGGTTAAGGCGCGCGTGCAATTCCGCGCACCGCCAGTACACCCGACACAGACGACGGCTACGCCGACCAGCAGACGCAGCGGCCGTAGAGGCTCAGCTGTACGAGGGGTACAGAAGCGCCAGGAAGAACCTGCGCGTCGCGATCCGCGATGCGAAGAACGCGGCCTGGGGGGAGCTCTTGGAAAGCCTAAGCCAAGACCCTTGGGGGCGCCCTTTCAAGATGGCACGGAACAAGCTCCGTGCCTGGGCGCCCCCGCTAACCGAGTCTCTCCCCAGGAACGTAGTACGCGATGTGGTTGGCGCTCTGTTCCCTGCACGGGCTGAGCACGTGCCTCCTGCAATGGCCCCGCCAGAGGCGGAGCCCAGCGCGGATAGAGACCCTGTGCCCACCGTGGACCGGGTAGAGCTGGGGGTGGCTATGCTACGGCTAAAGGCCAAGAATGCCGCCCCCGGCCTCGATGGCATTCCAGGGCGTGCGTGGGTTTTGTCCTACGACGCCCTCGAGCCCCGACTGATGAGGCTTTTCGGCGCATGTCTGGAGCAGGGCCAGTTTTCGCAACGGTGGAAGACCGGAAAACTGGTCCTGCTGCGTAAGGAGGGGCGCCCTGCGGACTCACCGTCCGCCTACCGGCCCATTGTGTTGCTGGACGAGGTCGGCAAGCTCTTTGAGCGTATCATCGTCGACCGCCTCGTCCAGCACCTATCGACGACGGGGCCGGACCTGGCGGACAACCAGTTCGGTTTCCGCACAGGGCGCTCCACGATCGACGCTGTCATGTGCCTGAGAGGCCTGGCGGAGGAAGCAGTTTCCCGGGGCGAGGTATTACTGGCGGTGTCCCTAGACATCGCCAACGCTTTTAATTCCTTGCCCTGGCCTTGTATCATGGAGGCACTCCGGTATTTCGGGGTGCCGTCCTACCTCCGCCGTATAGTCGGGGACTATTTAAGTGAACGAGCCGTCATTTACCCGGTCCACGAGGGATGGAATCGGCGAGCCATGGTGTGCGGTGTTCCACAGGGGTCGGTTCTTGGTCCCCTCCTGTGGAACATCGCATACGACTGGACTTTACGGAGTAGGGTCCTCCCCGGCGTCAGCATCTTATGCTACGCAGATGATACTTTGATCGCAGCACGAGGGAGGACCCACAGGCAGGCGTGCCTCTTAGGCACGGCTGGGGTGTCTTTAGTAGTAGGCAGGATCCGGCGTCTTGGACTGGAGGTGGCACTTCAGAAGACCGAGGCCGTGTTTTTCCACGGCCCTCGGAACCGTCCACCTCCAGACACCGCTATTATAGTAGGAGGCATCCGAATCGGCATCGGGGGGACCATGAAATACCTTGGATTGGTCCTCGACAGCCGGTGGGATTTTTCGGCACATTTTCGGCAGCTGCTCCCCAGACTCAAAGGGGCAGCGGGTGCGCTGTCGCGCTTGCTCCCCAACGTCGGGGGGCCGAATGCCACGTGCCGAAAACTCTTCGAAGGCATCGTACGGTCGATGGCCCTTTACGGGGCCCCTGTATGGGCGGATCGCCTGACGGCCCGCAACGCTCCGCTGTTGCGTGAAGCTCAGCGTATAATGGCCGTCAGGGCGATAAGGGGATACCGTTCGGTGTCCTTCGAAGTGGCCTCGCTACTCGCCGGATCCCTCCCATGGGACCTGGAAGCCAGGGTCCTGGCGTCACTGTATGTGTGGCGCAAAGAGGCCCTGGCCAGGGGCACCAGACCCGCGCCTCGCGAAATCGAGGCGTGCAGGTCGGAGCTCCGCCAGGTCGCCGTGGGAGTCTGGGATGATCGCCTCAGACGCCCCAGCGCGGGCCCCGCCACCATCGAGGCGGTGAGGCCCGTCCTGCGAGAATGGATAGGACGAACCCACGGCACCCTGACGTTCCGGCTGACGCAGGTCCTCTCGGGGCATGGCTGCTTCGGGAGGTTCCTGTGTCGCCTCGGCCGTGAGCCAACCTCAGGGTGCCATCACTGCGACACAGGCGACGAGGATACGGCGCTGCATACCCTGCAGGAATGTCCTGCATGGACGGAGCAGCGCCGAGAGCTCGTCGCCTTCACCGGACTGGACCTTTCGCTCCCGGCCGTGGTTCGCACCATGGTCGGGAGCCGCACCGGATGGGACGCCGTCTCCTCCTTCTGCGAGCACGTCATGTTTGCGAAGGAGGAGGCGGAGCGGGAGCGTGAGCGTACGTCTTTGCTCCGCTCCCGCCAAAGGAGGACGCGCCGACGCCGGAGGTCCGAGTTAGACCTTCGGCCACCGTAAGCGGGCGGCGCGGGTGGGGCCCCTAGGGGTATAGGGGTTCTCACTCACCCGCACATGCCGTCGAGATGAGAGCGCGAGTGTTCCGCGCGCGCTCATCTCTCTTCCCGTGGGGCGCGTTACAGACCGCCCCACGCCTGGAATAGACCAAGAAGTAGCCGGGGGATACGTCCCCTGGCATAGGAAGAGGCCCAGTGAGGGGGGCCCACGCCTGCCAGGGCACTGCGGAGTCGGGCAGTCCATTTCCCGTAGCCCTGGCATAAGGCGCAGGACGGAACACCCAGGGGTTTTAGTGGGTATCCCTAACTGGGGAGTGGCAATAGCGTGGCACCGGTTCTGACCGGGCACGCTAGTGCCACCCCCGATCAGGCGAATCCCACACACTCACACAGGTCGCGAACATCCCCCGGTTTCTTTTTAAAAACACATGGAACTTAATATTCTTAGCTTCCACAATACATCAACTTTTATTCATTTTGTCCAAATAACGTATAATTTTAAACAGATTTTTGTATTTGAAAAGTAGTATAAAAAAATTCACATTAGTAATTATTAATAAACTAGCTGACCTAGCAAACTTCTTACCGCCTCAGAATCAATAAATAAAAAATGTTGATTTCTAAAGGACGGGACGAACATCAAACGTTTGACATTCAAAACCAAAAAAATGAAATAAAAACAACTTCTGTACTTGGCTTCTGTACGACTTAAATTTAATTGATTTCTAAACAACGGGACGAACATCAAATTTTTGACAGGTAGGAATAATTTGTAAGGGAAAGCGAAATTGTTGTTTTGACTATATTCCAATCATTTTTTTTATATTTACTCACGTTTTAAACTTTCCCTGGACTTCCACAAATAATTCAAAACCAAAATTAGCCAAATCACTCCAGCCGTTCTCGAGTTTCAGCGAAACTAACGAACAGCAATTGATTTTTATATATATATAGATATATTATTTGATTTTTTTTTTTAATTGAATAGGTTAGCTTTCATAATCATATAGATTTTTTAGTAGTTAAGAACAGGGTACGTTAAACGTTGTGTAGTATTTGCCCTTTGGATGTCTACGACCCCTGTTCAAGAGTATGCCGCCATAACAACCTTTAGTTGTGTTCCAACATCAGTGGTCCGCTTCTAATCTTCCCTTTGTGCCCGGCAGTACACTGACAATACTTTTGGTGGTAACAACAAACATTCATAAGGTACAGTAACTACTTTCCATCAGGTGGACCGTAAGCTCGTCTGCTGTACTCCAGAATAATATAGAAGGGCTGACGAATTTAGGAGGGGTCCTCATCTGTCAAAATGACTATGGCTTCTTAGAAAGATAGGTATATCTAATACAAATTTTGCAAGGAAACAAATATAAATACAAAGCTACATTGACACTATGAGCCTGGACCGCCGTTTTATCGTAAGCGATATTTGGACCATGTGAGTACTAAACTTTACCTTGTATTGTACCTACTGGCAACTCTGCTCGCTTGCTTTTTGGTTGTTACATAAAAATAGCGTGTGTGTCTTGTTAAAATAAAAGTAAAATTGGATATAATCAACTTTTATTTATAATACCATAGACCTACTAAGTATATATTTGTTGCAAAAGATATTTTAAACGATTATTTTGTTTTAAGACTCAGTTTTTGATTCAGTGCGGTCTAATTTAACCGAAACTGAAAGTCTTAAAACAAAATAATAATTTAAAATAACTTTCGCAACAAAAAATATACTTAGTTCCAAATGTGGCTTATGATAAAATGGCGGCAAAGGCTCGATTAAGTGTCAATGTGTCAATTACTATACTTTGTAATCTCTATTATCTTTATAAATATTATAAACGCCAAAGTTTGTAAGAATGTATGGATGTATGTTTGTTACTTTTTCACACAAAAACTACTGAATGGATTTTGATGAAACTTTACAATAATATAGCTTACACATCAGAATATCACATAGGCTATAATTTATAAAGATATAGTCTGAATTATCCAAAATATAACAATTTGCCATCAACCGCGGGCGCAGCTAGTATTTCATAATTATAAAAAGTTTGTAAATATGTAGCTTGAAGGGAAACAGAAATTTATTGCATTGTCTAAATTTGCAAAAAATTGTAGATCTATATAAAAAATCAAAGATAAACTACGTTCAAATATAAGAAAAATATTCTTGCAAGATATCAACACAAATACTTTAAATTTCTAATACGGCATAATTTATAAGAAACTTCTTTAACTTTTATTTACTTTGAACTCTTTTGCAGCAATATAAATGCGTACAAATTGGATGAAGTTTACGTAATAAGAGTACTTTATTATTCATCATTTGACTGACGCGTTAGTCCACACCGCAAGATTGTAATTACATTTCTACCGACTTCATTCATTGTAAAGGCTCCAAGATTGCCCTTTTAAATTATTATAACAATTGGTCAAGTAATTTATGAGGTTCTTTGCTTTTTTTATTCTTTTTTTCCATCTTCACTCAACGAACAAGCATCATTCCTCTATTTTACACTCTCGATATATTAAAGTAATCTTTATAATATTTCATTAGTGTCTGTCCATATTCCAAGGTTTCTGTATGTCACAGCTGATTAAATTCATGTATTGACATCTCAGAATCTTAACTAAAGCTATTGGAACCTTATGGTATCGCTTCAGTTATTATTCAAAAATTGTCACACTCATACAGGCTTTATGTCTATCTATCATAATAAAATTGTTTATTAGGAACCAGATCACTGTTACAGCGATAACAGAAAGTGCTATAAAGTGGTATTATAATAAAATAGGTTAAATATAATGAATAAATAGGGAAAACTAAAAATAATTCATAAAATTAGTAACTAACACCTAAACAAGGCAAAGCCTGTACTGCAGGTGTTCGTTCCTTCCTATAATAATAATATCAGAGCATCAATGTCCCACTGCTGGGTTCGGGCCTCCCATTATAGGGGGGAACGGACAGTATACCCGCCACGCTTGTCCAAGGCGGCTTAGCAGGTTTGACACATGGATTATCTCATCTTCATCGTTGTTAGCACGTGGTAATTGTAACAATATTCACATTAGGTCAGAAAACTGACTAAGTGGTGCATGCGTTCCGGCCAGGATTGAACTCGGCGCCCTTTGAGTCTGGGACGCGTGCGCTAGCCATTACGCTACCATGACTTTTGTCTGAATCCTCCTCCTCCTTCCTTCCTACAATGTATTATTTGAACGCTTATTATATTCACATGTGGATAGAAGTATTACAAAATTTGTAAGTTATTATACTGCCATATAAACTAGTGTAGACTGACGTCTAGTATCTAGTGTCGTAGATCTATGTCTAGTGTATTTGCGAAAATATTTTTTGAATATCCAAAGGGGGCCCAAAAGGCAAATCATAAATGAAAAGTAGACATACCTCATTAGGTATATACATGGAATCTCTATAAATATTATAAACACGAAAGTTTGCAATAAGGTATGGATGTATGTTTGTTACTCTTTCACGCAAAACCTACTGAATGGATTTTGATGAAACTTTACAATAATATTGCTTACACAAACCGCGGGCGCAGCTAGTATGGTCTAAAATACTATTATAATTAGGAATCGGTCAAAAGAGTCAAATAGCGCAGTAATTACTGTTTCAAAAGTAATTAAAACGATTTCTATGATGATATTTTAAAAGTTAGATAACAACATTTTAGCGACTGTTTTTAAATATGTAACATTTTAAAATTTCTTGTAACATGTGTCCTCATCACTATATTTAAAATGGACTATGTAAAAACTGCACTGGTAAAAACATGCTTATAATTCTTAAAATAGTTTTAATGGTACGATAATACATACCGTACTCGTTCTTGACATGGTAAGGATAAAGCGGTTAAATCATGTTTAAATCAGCTTGTTTATACAAGAGACGATTCTATTATGATAACCTGTCATGGGGAGTGTGACCGGAGGCGCAGCATCTAAGGCGGAAATAGCGTCGCGCAGTCTGCTACTTCCGTGCAACAAGTAGTCAGTACATAATCTTATCATCCTTATCACAGATGAATTTTAGTCTTTGAATCTATGTATTATTATATAGTAATATCAGTATAATAAATCGGTAACGACAGATATACACTGTACCTATATTCCTAAAATAATTGACACGTGTTTGGACCAGTATGGGTATCAGAAACTCAAGTAGATAGCAGAAAGTTCATTTACAACTTTTTACCCCGTTATCTGCTTAAACCACTAGACTACAAAGGCCTTCAATATATCAATTTGAAA
Organism: Dendrolimus kikuchii; assembly: GCA_019925095.2. NCBI lineage: Eukaryota > Metazoa > Arthropoda > Insecta > Lepidoptera > Lasiocampidae > Dendrolimus > Dendrolimus kikuchii. Next base: position 16,935,640 of record CM034389.1, read on the forward strand.
ATTGCGTTGTTCATTATTCACGACCATGGTAATAAATTGAATTACGAAAAATTTTGTATACATAATATAGTGAAAGATTAAGATCGTGATTGTAGTAAAAATACCCTAAATAATGATGACAGCAAATTTTTTGAAAAGAATATTTTCAAAGATTTTATAAATCAGAAGCTTTAGTCATAATTCGAACTGGTGAAATGTAAAAAACCTTCGTTTTTATAATAGCTATGACAAAGGCTATTGAATGAATTAAATTCTTCTCAATATAATAACTTAGTATTCTAAGTTATATATAATACCAATGTCCACATTTTTTTTTAATGGGGCTTAAAACATTATCTATATGAATGTTTTGAAGTGTACCTACCCAAAATATATATACATATGCAAAAAGATCAGAATAGACCCAAACGGACCTCATTTTGAGCAGATGATAAACTAAATAAATTAACTATTTATTTTAGTTACTATTTATCGTAGTTACGTCCCTGCGTCATCTTAGTGAAATTTCAATGCGTTCTTTTAATTTCAGCACGACATAAAATGTGTAACCAGTTCATACCTACTCACATAAAAATAGACATAGGCATGATGATCTCAGTCTGATTCCAGCAACTCAGTGCATTAGGAATCTTGACATCTTTCAATACGTATAAAAGTTTTTTTGTTACTCTGCAGATACATACATATTGAATGAGATCCATATGTCTTATCACAGCCGACACTTTCTGGTAAAAGCATTGTGACAACGAAACAGGAAACTATTTTCGTCATAAATTTGTAAGATTTCTTATTTCTCTTAAATATAAATTATAATATAATAACAATATTTCTGTGCTTTTAATAAACTAAGATAAAAACTTCTTGAGACTAAATCATTAATAATGCAATCTTATAAATGGTAACCTATTTCAAATTCAAATTCATTTATTTATATATTAGGCCTTATACAATTATATGTAAAACTTATGGTAATAACACATTTTGAATTCAAATTAAGGCTACATTTTTTGGCGGCGATTACTACACTAGACACAGGTCTGTATCGCGGCACCCAACACAATTTTATTATATTAATTTAAATATGGTGGAATTATTCGTTTATTAACCTATAACTATGAGTGCGTGCGCGTATGTGTGTGTGTGTGTTTGGTGTGTGTGCCTCTAGTGTTATTACTTATTTACTATCATGTATTTATTTACAATGTAGCTTTTGTGTTAAATCGATATGTTAGTAACATTGTTTCATTTTACAATAAGCAGACGGTAATTATCAACAACAGAGATATCACACATATCAAGGGCCCACTTATCCAGTTTTCACTGTATATTCGTTTTCGCTGCGAATATTTTTGCTTTTATTACCACTTTTTGCTGCAAAGTTTAAAAAATGATTTTTTTTCTTGCTTTTTGAAGTGAAACTCCTTTAGAATCGTGATTTGAAACTCGATTAAATGAAAAAGCAACACTAAAAAGAGATAAGTTTATAGGACTAAGCCTGCGAGAAAATGAGAAAGGAGTTTTATATTGTGCAGCACAGATTAGAGAGTCAATAAAACCGATGATTAAACATATATAATATATATAATAATTTTTAGACTGAAACAGTGAAAAATTGAAAGTGATACTTAAGAAATTTATTTTGAATTATAATATGTTGACGAATGTAGGATAAAGTAATTATATTAATAAAAGTTACAGAAGAATTATCTATGAGTACATTCTCTGAAGTTTCACTTCTAGTGCGTGTGAATTGCACACACCCACATTTTTTTTCCATTATCGTGAATTGTCACGAGGACTGAACAAGCATAAAAAATTACAAATTCCTAAGTCCAGACTTTAAATTAGATTGCAAGATTTGACCTAAAGTACCTAAAGAAACTATAAACCATTACAAGTTTAATAAAAGCTTATGAAAAGAAAATTGCTCGCCATTATATTGGTGTTATAAAATTATGTTTACTCATCCATTATTTCCATTAAACATTTCTAAAACTTTGAAAAAGTATGAAAATTATCATTCCGTGATTACCATTTCTACGGAAGAAGGTACTCGTTTCAATTATATTAAACTTTGAAATATGACTCAGCTTCAGCAACGAAGCAGGGAAATGAAATACACTTTCTACATCAACGACCTGTTTTTTGATCTGTAAATATAATCAGCCATTGTGAATGTAATGGAAAAATTTCGAGTAGATACAAAGATTACAATAGAAAATATTGTATTGTTAGATATTATTCGAGTAACAGATAAATCTACCTGTAGAAACTGTCAAAAACGAATGTCGTAAAGCAATATATGTAGTTACATTGAACTTGCTTCCTTGACTTGTTATAGCGTTGGCCTGCCTAGCTCGTTGTAATGCAGGTCTCTAGAGTTCGATTTCTAGCATGGTAAATTTTTTAGATTTCCTGCCGTATACTCTGGTCTGAGTGTTTGTTAATAACTGGCTGGGTTTAAAGACATAATTATTTATCTACTTATATATTTTTGTCTAAAGTTTGTAGCTAAAGTCTTGATATAAATCCTCTTTGTAACATCAGCTCAAATAGCACTCAGCAGTTGTCATACAAACCTAATTTAAATAATAAATCTATATATAGATTGTAACTGATGATTAAAATCGTTTAAAAATCCGTTGCATGGTTTAGAAGTTAGTGGACATACAGACAAACAGACGCGGAAAGCGATGTTGTTTTACACTATGTAAATATAAAACATTCAGCTTGTATATATTTACTGTCCACAAACCTCAAAACTATTTCATGGATCGATTCCCTAATATTACTATTAGACTAAGCCACAGCGAACCGTGGTCGGATTTAACTGGGTACTTTAAAATACTTAAATAAAATTAAAAGGCACTAGAGGAAGATTAATGTACCTAGTGCATACACACATGCGCCACACCTGTAGGTTCACACGTATACATCACTCGCTAGATTGCAGTTCACTCGATAACTTAATTCACTTACGCCCATACGAGCCATCATGTTCATCAGTCTTCATGTTATTCGCTAGTAAAATGTGTATACCTTAAGTAAAATACACATAAATTATATCTTACTCAAATTCACTACAACATGTAATATTTTCCCTATTCATTTGGTTCACTAATCTCAATAAAAACAGCTCCAGTTTTCTAACGACACGAAATGAGTCCTTATTGAGGCTTACTTTCATAATTTATAGTACCATTCATCGTAATAATAGCTGTGTCTGTAGCGTCGCCTTTTTGGCTTAGGTGATTCAGCTGTCATTGCTATATGATGGATAGCATGGCAGACAACACTGACACATTTATCTCGCCACTACTCAACAAACTTACCCAAGGAAACACATAATGTGAAGAAAAATATAAATACAACTTATTAGTATGTTAGAATATTATTTTTTTAATTGCGTGAGTCCAGCAGGCAGGCAGACGATCCACCTGATGGAAAGCGGTTACCATAACCCAGACATTTGCAAAGGTGCTATAAAAGTGCTGCTACTCTCTTAAGAGAGACTGAGCCTGACCACTAATGTCAGAACACAAGTCAAGTTTGTTGTGGCGGCATATTCTAGACTAGGGGTGGTAGCCATCCAGACGGGCAAATACCACCGGGCTGTGAGTTGTTTTGTCGCCTCTTACGATAGGCCGCCCGGCCGCAGGAAATTGTATTATTTCTCCGTTCCTACACGGATAATTGTTGCACGGAAAGAATTAAAAATATTAAAGAACGTTAGAGCGACATACGCCGAAAATTATTTTCGGTTTTAACACTACTTACCACCACTTGTTTATGTGAGTTTTTGAACTCGCCAAGAAAACACAGGTGAAGTATTTTGTCAATCATTACAGTGCGGAGTGCGCGGACTAGTGCGGCCGAACGCGGAGCGGTAGCTCGCTGCGGCAGTCGAGCGCTGGCGACCGCTACGCTGGTACCTGCTACCGACTTGGCTCGTAGACTCGTAGCGCTACGCGATAAGTTGGCGGCCGCGTGTAGCATGCGCGCGGGCACAATATTAATCATTTAAAAGTGTAAATTATTTTAATTTTTTGTGAGTTATTTTAACTTGAAAGGGAATTTAATATTAAATTCGTAAAGAATTGTTTGAAAATATTTGTCTGCTGCATTATTATATTTTTTTTAAATATTGGAAATATATAACATACACATTAATAAGTTTAGGACTGTGAAATTTTACATAGTTTTAAGACTTTGTAATTTTTCACTTTGCTATTGTGCAGATTTTGACTATTATTTTTTTATTCACGTCTTACGCACGAGACCTAAATTATCACAGAAAATGTCTTCCAATAGAACATGGTCTGTTTAGTTGTAAAAAAATTGTGTACAACTAAGAATCGTATAGGGTAAAGAATACTTTAATAAAGGTTAATTTGACTTAAATTGACAGGGGAACACAACTAATTGCCCCAACAATCGTGACTAGAAATTCGATATTAAACACCCTCTAGGCATTGCCAGGATTAGCCATTAATTCGTAGCCATAAACGTGTTAAATGGATTTAAATTATTCTACTTGACCAATTAAATTTTATTGCATTGCCAAGTAATGTACATTAATCTTGTTGTTCTGGTATTGAGTTATTAGATTTCTCTATAATATTAAACTATAATTTATCGTAAATGTACAAATAGGAACGAAACTACAGAAAAGTAGTATTAAGATGTTCTTAAAAAATGTGTAAAGATACCAAGAAAACATGTTTTATAAAGATACTAGTTTAGTAGTTAACCTAGTTTTAATTTTAGTTTATTTTCAGAACAAGTATTCACACAGGTTTTATTGTATTAAATTTTTATCCCGGTGGTATTCACCCCCAGATAAATATTGTTTTTATCCCGTAAACTACCCCATTTATTTGGATAACAAGTATTCTATGTCCATTTAAGGCATTGAGATCACATAATATGCCACATTTCAGGAAAATCTTTGCCGTGGTTTTGCGAAATCGTCATGGAGAGACAGACTGGGTCCCTTCCACATTTATAATACTAGTACAGTTATGAGCTAATAATTAGGTTTAGGTTTAAGATATTTATTTCTCAAAAGAATTTACAAATCACTTACAGAGAAATAACTAGTTACAGTTAATATACATTTACACCTATTAGCACATCCGTCCATTTAGTATTGTAATATTTAATGTATTATTTAGTAATGAATAGTTTTCGAAAACATTTGGTTTATTAATTATAATATGTGAGGGTGAAAACTCTTGAAATAAAAGTGAGAGCAATTCAAGTTGTTTTTTAAGGCCACGGGCTTATTAAAAGTATTGACGATAAATAGCTTCGTATGTCTTTGCACATATAAAGCACGTGATTTGGCACCGTTTTGTGTAACTCAATTTTGCTGTAGTTGTGGATTGGTTCCGGTTGGCATGGCTATGTCCAATTTTTAAATGTAAGCTTTATGCGGTTTTATTCATATTGAGTTAGAGTAAGTTTGTAGCCTTCTTTAAGGTTCTTAAAGAAGTCCCACTTACTTACTTATTCAATATGAATATGACCGATACTGTTTATAGATAGTAGATAGTCAAGCGAAAACAAAAATTCCACGAGCAATAAATTAAAAATTAATCGGCTTACAAACACACACATTGTACAATTCCAAATAAAAGAAGTCACGCCTGTATTATGATAATATACAACGCAAAACTCTGTGACCATTCTCAGACACCCAAACCAAGCTAAACAACGAAAAGTTTGTTCACACAATTTTCAAATTTGTAAAATTCAGTAATTTTTATGTTTTACTTTGCACCGACTTCAAGATGTTGAGATCATATTTATTTATTACTTTTTGGCTACTTTTGAAGTCGGTTTTTTTTTGTTACTCTTTTTATTTCAGACAGACGAACAGAGTAACAAACCAGCAGATGGACTAGCGGACGTGACGTTTTCATAATGCTACTACTTTTTCTAAAAGACTATGGTACCCTAAAAATTAATCAACTGTTTAATCCCTGACCAGCATTTTGAAATCATGCATATTCTCCCTACAACATTTAAACTTAAACCATTTGTCATTTATTCGAGTCTGGGGTCAGTCGGCTGCGTCCCTCTTTTCCATCCTAACAAATTCAGTGACAGTAATTAATCGTTGTTACGTTAAAAGGCAACGATAATTATATGATAAGTCTGTTAAAGGATAATTAGTAGACCCGGCTGGTAAATGTGCTGACAACTAGGCAGCGAACATTAAATACTTTTCAACTATCCAGACAGTGTACAACAAATTAAATAATTTGTTTAATTTCATTTTATTATTATTAGTTAGTTTTACTTTATTCATTTCATATGAAAATAACAAATACAGACGACAAAGAATTGGTCCCAAACTACTATGACTTGTATATTGCCCAACTTCGTTTTGAATACTATATTTTTTGAGTGCAATTTTACCCTTGAACACTATAAATGCTAACCTGTAATTATCCGTACAGGAACGGAGAAAGAATACAATTTCCTGCGGCCGGGCGGTCTGTCGTAAAAGGCGAAAACAACACACAGCCAGGTGGTAGGGTATTTGCTCGTCTGGATCGCTACCACGCCTGGTCTAGACTACGTTGCCATAACGACCTTAAATTGTGTTCCGGCATTAGTGACCAGGTTCCAAACTCTCTTTAAAGAGCGGCATCACATTGGTAGCACCTTTGCTGTTACACATGTTTATAGGCGATGGTAAACACTTCCCATCAGGTGGGTCGTATGCCTGCCAGCTGAAGTCATGCAATAAAAAATATGATCTATCCTATACATTTTCAAGAAATAAACGAGCTACTTAAAATCAGTTTGCATTCTAAGTAACAAAGTTTCACTCTCTATTACCAAACGAACTCTTTCTTCTTTAAAAAAAGTATTCTACATAATATTATGCATTGTTCATTTTCATTTTAGTATTTAGGGGAAACTAAACCATTGTTGTGTAATACTCTGAATAACTCAGAAGGGTTTATGGTAATAAAAGAACAGCAACTGGTCACTATACTTATAATCAGAGAACCTTGCGGCTTAAAAACATTTCATACACTGAACAGACATTTTTAGAACACCTCGCCATCCCTCCAACAATTTTACAGTACAAGAAATTTAAGCAAATTGCCAAAACTGATAGCGGATTGAAGTCGCTGGTAAACTTTTTTAATTAAAAAAGTTATGAACGACAAGAATTTGTTACGTTATTGTTAGAAAATTTTAGATAATGTTAAGGACTAGCTGTACCCGGCAGAGGTTGCTTGCTCTTAAAAAATAAAAATCTAGAAACCGATTGCAGCGCTATCAACCGAGATCAATTGTTAATTTAAACCATTCTCAAATCTACTTGAAAAAACACAAAAATTTCAACAAAATCGGTCCGACCGTTAAAGAGGTGTTCAGCAGCGCCACCTACTGGATCCAATCGTGAACCTAAACCATCCCAAGATCCACTTGAACATACACAAAAATAATTCACTGACTCAAATGAAAATAAGTTTAAATGCAGCCACCATTACCGAAATCGGCCGAGAAAGATCATAACAAATGAGTGGCTAGACTGATGTTGTGAGTTATATTTTTTAATGATAATTTTTTTATTGATGAATATCATATTTTAATACTTATATCCTATTCCGGACAAAGACAATTCCAAAAACACAAACATCATAAAAATTGGTCCAGCCGTTCTTGAGATATAAATGGTGTAACTAACACGACTTTGGTTTATATATATATAGATTGTATAAAATTTTATATTTAAAGTTCTACAAGTAATAAAATAAATCGAACACAGTACAAATCTATCGCTTCTGTCAACATAAAAATAGTAAGAGATTTTGTATTATAATCTACACAATTGCCACATCAAATTAGTGGTACCCATGCCCATCAAGTGGGCCTTCTGCCCGTATGCTACACTCATGCAATAAAAAAGAGGTAAATATTGTTACATAAAATTATTATAAATTATAGAAGACTACTCTATACAAAAGGTGCTAATCACAAAATAAATAAAAATATAACAACATTATTATTCAATTAAGGAATTGGCCTATTGTATCATTTAGAAATAAGAGGGTACATAACAAAATTAATTATTAACCTTAAAAAGAAACATGAAAAGAACAACTATGCAAGTAACTAAATATAACAGATGGCACCCCACCAAACGATTGGCGCCCTTTCAATTTATTCAAGACGTTAAGAAATCTCTATCTATTATTTTGTAACCATAAAATATTAATATGAACTATTTATTTATTGTCAAAAAAAATCAATTTTTTCTGACTTTTTTTGTAAAAAAAAATAGAAAACATTATTCTTTTATAAAAACACATCTAAAATAAAATATTTAAAATCAGTATAAAATTATTATTATACACAAATAATTTTAATTCAAATTAATTACTTTTTTTTTAATACTATATAAAAATACATGTATTTAAAATGAAAAAACTGATTTCCGCCGGCATTGGGACTTGACGTCCAAACTACCGCTGGTTAAGGATCCAGAGTTATATTATTATTATCATTGTATGGCTACATAATAAAAAAGGTAAGTTTTCTTAATGCTTTGAATAAATTAATAAGATGCCAAACATTAAGGGGAGGGGCATGCCAATAATAATATATAGTTAACCCTATATACTAATTTCAATAATAATAATCGAGCTCTAACTCTCATTTGAGATGAAACCTAAACCTCCACATAAACGACATATAGACAAAGATATATTTATTTAAAATCTAAGAATATATTTTTCACTTGGCTATATAAAAAAGGTGGATTTGTAGATTAAAATTCGTGTCCAAATTCTAGAGAAAATAAGTAAGTCATTGAAGTGCTCTTGTGTGTTGCCATTTCAATAACAACATAAGTAAAGTAAAACTATTGTGTACTATTAAGTTATCTACACTAATATTACAAAAAGGGACTTATATTTTTGTATGTTTGTAAATAACTCAAAAACTACTGGACCACTTTAAAAAAAATTTTCAACATTAGAATGCTACATTATCTTTTAATAATATATGCTATATTTATTGCTATAAAAAGTAGGGATCTTTATTAAAACTTTAATAATGTAACTCAAGGTATAAAAAAAGTTTTTCATAGCAAGACAACGTCTGCCAGGACCGCTAGTCAAATATAAACATTATAGATTACAAAACCTTGTATATAAATAAGGTTATTAAGAACGAAACTACACGACCTAAAGCCTAAAACAACAATAAACATATTTATTTATAGAGTACAGTACGATAGTCATCAATTTATTTCCGTAGCCGGAACATTGTTTCCTTAGGCCAACCTTGAACTTTTAAATATTTCTCTACCATTATTAATTACTCCGAGCACACATGGAAGACTTATTTTCACAGGTATACTTAAATAGTTCCTAAATAAACAGGACCGATTCAACACTGAACATATATTGTGTAAACGTACGTATTCTACAGTAACATTAGATATTTCACAGAGCATAATGTAGACAACTGTTTACTCTGCTCGGTAATGAATAATTCAAGAAAAATTCAGAAAATATATGTATTTTAGGTTGAGGATTGTAGATGTATTAACACAGGTTGAAAAGGAATGTTGAGGTGATTAGAGCATGTGGAGAGTATGATAGAAATGTGAATGGTTGATTTGGTGCACGTAGATCACGACTTACTTATTGTGAATTAATCGCCAACATTTTGAAGAAAAGTCAGAACACTTTAAGCAAATGTGGATATATGAAGAGATTAATGAGAATAGATAAATCGAAATATGTGTGTGAAGGTCGTAGCAAATGGAGATGAATTATCTCTGCCTACCTTTGTGGGAAATGGGCTTGATGATTTATATCTATGTATGTATATTTTAGAATTGTTTTAACAACATCAAACTAACATTGCCAACTAAAGAAATTAAAATTGAAGTCCCCAAATGAATATAGGTACATGAATTTTGTGTTTTGTAAACTCAGTAGCTAATGCAATGTAATCTGATAAGAATGACGCGGGTCTACCAGCCGTTTTTATGATCAACATGTGCATATTGCTAAAATTTCCACGTGCTGACGGTAAAAACATCGTAAAAACTTGATTAACGAGATTACCGATGTTTGAGATCCTCTAACCCGGCTTGGATAAGCTGGAAGTGATTCCTCTAAATTGTGCAGGCTTGAGATCAGCAGTAAGACGTTTTAAGGCATCCATTATGGCGCTATTTATTCTACCCTATAGTCATTATATTGTATGAACCAGCATTTTAATAAGGCTAATTGCTGCAAAATATGAGCAGGTATATTTTTATAATTTAAGATATCGTTGAAACACCCCAATTATCTTCTTCATCCGTATCATCCATTTATCCGTGCAGGAATATAGAAAGAATACAATTTTCTGCGGCCCGGCGGCCTGTCGTAAGAGGCGACTAAACAACCCCCAGCCAGGTGGTAGGGCATTTGCCCGACTGGATGGCTACCACCCCTGGTCTAGAGCATGCCGCCATAACAACTTTGAGTTGTGTTCCGGCATTAGTGACCAGGTTCCAGACTCACTTAAGAGAGCAGCAGCGCATGTGTAGCACCTTTGGTGTTGCAAATGTCCATAGGCGATGGTAACCGCTTTCCATCCAGTGGCCGTCTGCCTGTCTGCTGAACTCCTGCAATAAAAAATAAAATAATAAAAAACCATTAAGTCCTGGTTCTGTTATAACGTCCGCTTTGAAGCTTGAGTTTCATGTATCCTACATTTACATCTCCACTTCTCGCGATCTTCGGCATCCCTATTGTAAGTAAGACCATTGACTCGTTTGTCATCCCTTATGACGTCAAGTTCACCTTCTTGGGTCTGCCCCTTTGACTTCGAGCGTCGACATTTGCTCCCCAGATAACATAAGCCGGTTTCCGTAAAACACAGCGGCATTAACGTAAGCAACTTGCTTGCAGTATGGAACGGACATGACTGCCGCGCTTGCGGGAGTTTTCAGGTGTAACTCCATAATGAACCTTAAAATAGAGATGTAAATTCAGCATGATATAGGTCAATGCAGCACTAAACGAATTAAGTATTCATTGTACTATTTGACAGCGCAAGCTACGGAATGCCAAGGACGGTTCTGGCCTTGAGAGAACATTTGCGTTATTCGTCCTCAGGGGTATTATTTAAAAGTCAACAAAATATTATTTTCATATTATTATATAGTAGCCAACAAAATAATAGTATAACTACAGATTAAATGCTATTCAACCGGTTTAAACTATTTCTGCAAAATGTGTTATGCAAATTTAATATATAAGAGAATATCTTTTACGTAAATTAATTTTAAATAGATTTTCATTTTGTAGATTAAATATAATTTTAAGGTGTATTTTAATTATTATTTGCATGCCTGATGGGCAAAAACATCAAATAACATATTGCCATCCAATGTTTTATTTATAGTTTTATTTGATTTCATTTGGTGCACAAAATTATTTTTGTTATTCTCAAAGTCTAAATCGTCCATTACCTTTAGCGGCAAATTAATTTTAGTTTTAATGTATTTATAAGTCTCTGTTTCACGTCAGTTATTAGCAACGGAAAAGTTAACATCTTAATTTATAAAAAAATGTTTCACCAGACCGAATTGGATTTTCGCACCAGTAAATTTCGGAAAAAACTTTCCGCCGAGTACTCCAAGTCCGGATCTACAAGTATGCGATCGGCCACGGAGTTATTTGTTGTATGTATCTATGTACAAGCAAGACTTGATTAAATTAGAAATATACAATGTGTTTATAGCTTTTTATACAATTTTCATAAAAATATATAGAAATAGGAATACGTTTCCAAATACCTCACGATCGGAGCAAAAGCAAACACTATCCCTTACAATCCGCACGCGATTATATAAGTGGTATTAATCCTAGTACCAGACGCTCGCTAAGCCGCTATCACCGTTAAACATCTTATTGTTCTATCTTAGATATTCCAACTAACATGCAGTTTATTTTCTATAGGAGTTTTTTACTGCGAAACTGGCAAATAGCCGACGGCCCAGCTCTTGAAAAGTGCTTTGATAGTGTAATGGCTAGCGTACGCGTCCCAAATTCAAAGGGCGCATGTTCGATCCTGGCCAAAACGCATGCACCACTTAGGCAATTTTCGATGCGGCAAACCTGCCAAGCCGCCTTAGACAAGCGTGACAGGTATACTATCCGTTCTCCAGTAGTGGGAGGCCCGAGGCCAGCAGTGGGACGTTTAAGGGGCTGTTATTATTATTTTATTATTATAATTATAATATTATTCAACTGAGATATTTTTTATAATCAGAAAGAACGTCGTAGCTTCAAAGATTTTGTGCAAGCATACCTATACATGTCATAAGTTGGTACTAGTAAAAGTAGTCGAATAGCGCATTAATTATTGTTTGAAAAGAAATTAAAATTATGTTTCTCATTATACTTTAAAAGTAAAATGATAATATGTTATTTTAATGCTTGTACTTTTATAAGTAAAAATATTAAGGTCTTATTCATATTGAGTTACAATAAGTTTGTAGGCTTCTTTAAGAACTTACAAAAAGCCTCCAAACTTACTGTGACTCAATATGAATAAGACGGTTAGAATTTATTGTAACTTCTGTCCCTCTATGCAATAGAGATAGAAAATTGAATAATAGTACATTATGGTACTAGTGTGTAACATTGGTGATTACCGCCGAGGCGCCATTGAGACTCGAGCCGTAGGCGAGGGTCTTAAGAGAGCCGAGGACGGTAATCATCAATACACACGTGTATCATACGACGTTTTTCAACACACTTGTGAATAAAATAACAACAAAAACTCATTTTATTTAGTAGATAAAAAAAAGTTATATATGAGTGAAAGTTTTATTTATTAAGCACGTATGAATTAAAATTATCTATTTAAATAAGAAGTTGCATGAAATGAGCAAGCAATAGGAACATTAATTTATTTGTTCTATAGAACACGATCTTTTTTTTTAATAAAAACTTTTTTAAGAACAAAGCAACTCAACCAATAAAATTAAAAAAAAATCTATAACTCACTAGTGAGTTATAATGTTTTTTACTCACAGTTTGATAATGGGTGTCATTCTGTGCCTAACTGCGGTGACCATAGAGCCACTTTATGAGCAAGTGTGTTGAAAAAGTATTTATTAGACGTAAAGTATTGTAATTACTGATAACATTGTATATTAACTAAACCTACATTACAAATAGTTAGTAACTGGACAGAAATGTGTTTTTACAAGATATTAACATATTATGTAAGTACAACTGCTACATGAATACAGACTGCATTTCATAGTGTAAGAACAATGTTGGAGCTCATGTGATGGTGCGATATATAGTTGTGACTGATAACGGCATGGCGGGGTCTATCAGGCATCTCTCCACTTACCACCATGAACCGGAGGCTTCGCCCAATACGGTAAGTAATACACATAAAAAACAAAATGTGTTGGTTTCGTAACTTTCTGTTTGTGTAGACCAGTGGTTCTTAACCGGTGGTCCCTGGAGGCATTTAAAGTGCTCCGCGAAGCCATCGTAATAAACAAGTGACGTCGTCACGTCTGTTGTGTCGAGTCATCACAACACGAACCGCGCTACGGCACAAGTCCGAAGGCAATACGTAATTACTCTACTAAAAACCCACCCGCAATTACTACGCACTGCGTTATTCATCATCAAGGATTGGCTGCCAAAACGCTCCCGGAATGCTTCGACGAAAACAGCTATAAAAGTGGTTAACTTCATTAAAAAGATTGCACTCAATACTCGACTTTTCAAACGATTGTGCTCTTACATGAACTCTGAACATGAAATTTTGCTTTTCCACACGGAAGTGCGTTGGCTTTCGAAAGGAAGCATGCTGTCAAGGTTGTATGATCTAAGAGATAGAGTACAAATATTCTTGACCAACAAGGATAACAAAGAGGTGCTTGATCAGTTCTGCGAGCCCCAATTTCAACTTCATTTTGCTTATTTGGTCGACTTTTTCGAATCTATACATGTAACCGACTGGGTGGTCCCGGGCAAGACAGAAATTTGGTAAAATGGTCCCTCATAAGTTAAAGGTTAAGAACCACTGGTGTAGACGAAGCAACGTGATCTTAAAGATTTTCGATACCTAAAATTTACAATACCTTAAGGTTTGTCTTCTTCGCCTTCCAGCTTCTGTATGTGATTATTTCGAGAACTATTATAACATAAGTCTACAGAAACGTAGTGTCAAATTTGTGAATTTTGAAATAGAAAAAGTTGAAAAACAAAAAATATTTGAAATTTGAAAATAACGTTATGCTGATATTAGACGGAATTGATTAAGTTAAAAGGTACAGTACTGAAAAGACATGTAGGAATTCAACGACATTAAGGGTCGCTTGCATAACGATCGCCTTTAAATAAAAATTAGTTAATCATATTAAACTGCCTAAATACCTTTTACACAAAACGTATTTAAGATGCCTTACATAAGGTGGCCTCCCATGTTATTTAGCAAAGTGTATTAATGCCGTCGGTAAAACAGCCACAAGTGTTCCGTATCACGCTGCGATCCATTTTTTGGAACAAACACACATGAAATTTAGCTTTAATGCTAGTTATTTTTTGTGTAAAAAATAATTTTGGTTGGCCAACGACAACCTGTCATTTGAAATTTCGTTGGTTTAGATAAATTTGGTCAGGCATTTTTTGGCGGCAGCCTGAAGTGGGATGTTTTGCTGTGTTCTTTTATTTTAAAATAATAATTTAATACTGGATAAAAGTGAACAATAGTTGTAGAATATTGAATAACGTAACTATTTAGTGAGATCAAAGATCTACGATTTGGTAAAACCTCAACCAAATCCTAACTTGACCCTGGCTAAATACACAAATCATAAAGACCAATAAATATTTTACTAGAAAATTAATTTCCTCCGCTATGGACTCCAATTGTAATTTTATACTTTGAAATTAATTACAATTTATATTCTTTTAATTAATAAGGTATACCTGGCATATCTACACACATTCCCAATAATTTTATCACATATTCGACAGAATACAAATCAAAGTGCGAATTCATCCTAAGAATTAAAATAATTATATCAGAAAATGTCGACCAAAGATATCTGAATTCTATAATGTCGACGCTGTACTAAATGAACTAGCTTCAGGTAAAATCCGAATACATCTGGCAGTTCTATTGTTCAAAACAGAATGCGTATCTATTTTTTGTCCTAAATGCATTTAAGGCAGTTAAGTACTCATTTTTGGGTGATTAACTTTAACAGTTCCTTAAACATATTTAGCGACCCATTTTGCGTTGTGCAAGACGCTAATTGTATTTAATGGTACTAAATGCGTTTAGTGTTTCTTAAATAAATTTAAGCACCGTTATGCAAGCAGCACTAAATCATTCAAGTTTATATTTATTTGGATCACTTTGGTTAATTCATTCAAATAGAAAGAGAATTTCACCGTCTAATATCGGCTTTATATATTCTAGAGGGATATTAGACGAAAGGGCTATAATTATTCATTTAAAAAACGTATTTATTTATTTTAACAAGTTTTTTTAATTTACGTGGATCGCTGAACTTCAGAAAACTACATTGTGCAATTTCAACACTTTTATTTCACTGTCCACATCTAAACACAATTACAATCATCAACTTTAAATTTCACTTTAACCTTTACAGGTACGCAAATCGCGGTCGAATCTATCGTTCCCCACAACCGTTTTTATATTTTTACGTCAAGATCTATCGTAAACGATCGGTATCTTAAGTGGCGCCATCTTTAAACAGCGAATATTTGAAGGTTTCGGTAACAATACAACTACTTATTTTTACAAGTGTCAAAGTTATACATCGTACACAATTATTTACATAATTCCATATCATCTGTTAAATTATGGCATTAATGAGTAATCACTATAACTATAGTCCCATGACATCTCCTATAAACACATATTCGCTGCCATATATGTTAGGATGGCAACATTTATTACCAAAAATATAAAACAATAATCGTTCGTATGTATGTCAAAAAGATCTGAAACGGTCCATTGAATGGAATTATTCTATCACTATTCATTTTTAAAATTGAATTGAATATCACTTTGTATCGTCTATGCAATTATAGAGAAACTCTCCATGCGCAAGACAGACTCGTACATGGCTACTTATCACGTAAAGTAATTTTAACTTGCATGGCGTTCTTATATCGCTTACTAATTTCTACCTCTCTTAATTATTATTTTAAGTTGATATTAATATCAAAAATACTTGGAATATGTCTTTTACAGACATATAATTTGCATGTTGGTTATAATGGAATTGAGCAATATTATATTCCAGCCTTATACATTATTTACTTCAACACCGCATAAAACCCAAATTCAATTTCTCACGTAATGCTATCGTATTTCCGAACGCACGCAAAGTTTAAGAGCCCCGTATTGGGAAAACGAATATCTTTACACATTTAAAATGTATATATATCTTCTAATATCTAACGTAGTCAAATATAATATAAACTATGTCATGCTATATTCAACGACTAACATATTTCCGCGGATTCTTTCGGTACATTTCTGACAGGTGTCCTATAAAAACTACTGCCCCCGGAGAAAAGCGGGAATAGCGCTAAACGAATACAATGAGAATGTATGGGAGTGACATATCGTTAGGATAGGTATTATGTCATTCTCATACATTATCATTGTATTCGTTTAGCGCTAATGTAGAAAGGCAGAATTTCCCGATTTCAATATGTAGACTGTTTTATTTATTTATACATTTTTGTGACATATTTATCAAATTTAATGAAAACTGATTCACAAATTTCCAAAGAAATTATATTTCACATACGAGTATATATGAAATATTGAATGCTGTTAATTATTTCATAGTATATATTTTTAATCGATGGGACCGTACATGCTGTTTATTTCCAAGTTAGGCAAGTGACACTTATGTAACTGGCTAATTTCCCCATTAAAATTCATTTGACAACCCTGGGACCTTGTTTTTTTTCAGGCAGAGGAAATTCATATCGCATATACCGGGTCCTTTGCTAGGGATTAGACCATAGTCTATCATGGAGGCATTCCACTGAGGGCAATCCAAACAGTAATCGACCGGCTTGTGTGTAGACTCGAACCGATGGACAAATGCCCAGGGGCTAATACCCCACTAAAACCACCCTCCTCCCATGTGCCCCGCGCTTATGGCAGGAAGAGCGTGAGACTTAGAACGTAGTTACGCCCACGCTGATCCTAGCGCATCAGTGCTTGAGAATGCCCCGGGAAGTTGTGCAAACTCACTTCGTCAACAGGGGTGAAGACTCCTCTGCTCCCTAGATGCTAAAGGGACCTATTGCAACAATACTTAACAGGCACCATGTCCTACACTAAGCACTTTGACATAATACGTAGCGGGTCATACAACTGACTGTTTTTTACTGGGGCCGAATTCGACTCCAGTCACAATCAGGCCAGCATACAAAAAGATCGTTTGCGAGATAAGTTCTTCTAGAAAATGCACCCAAAATTTATAGATCCTAGTTCTAACTATAAAATGTGCACTAAGCTGCGTTCACAATCAGTGCAGCTCGGACCGAATTCACTCAAGGAGCTCCTCGGTTAGTACACTTATCGTATCACCTAGCAATCCGAGCGCACTACGAGAACGATATATGTATATAATATCCTGAAAGACCCAGGCCGTGCTCTACTTTTACAATTCTATAGTATTAGTATGTCAATCATTAATCTTGAAAATAAAAAAGAGCTATGATGAGTATAAAACGAAATAAATTGCTATGAATGTACGACTGAACTCGGTCCGAAAGTGCTCTACTCATGTCGACATGGCTTTATTAACATCCAAAAGAGAAGAGCAAAAACTGACAGGAAAATTAAACTCACGGAAACTGAATTCAAACAAAATATTATCTCGTAACATTCGGTTTTGTGTTTTGACCAGGAAGATTTATCTACTGCTCGCAGTAAGACGTTTAAAATTCCACCTATTAGTTTATACAAAGCTCATGAACCAAAAGTACAAACTCGTAAAGCTAGTGTAACGTAACCCATGTGCGGATTTAAATCACAATCAATTCGAGGCGATGAAGGCGGAGTGTTTTCATTCTTTTCAATATCCGTTGAAGAAATATTTCCACCAAATGCGTATATACATAATGTGGTAGACATATGTTCGTAAATCATCTTTGTTACATCACGTGCAAAAAACAAATGTCCCTGGGAATTAAGTGTCGCAATCAAATTATTATAATGTAGTGAAACTGCACAAAAAACAAATGTTTTCATGTACATATTCGCATCACATCGTTAATCCAAGACCGCAAATTTGTAATTGGTCTTTCATATTGTAATTAAGATTGTTACTTATTTTTGAGGCAAATAAATCATTTTATTATTTATTTATTATTAATCGGATCTTAAAAAATCATGATAATGTTATTAAATAAATTTAATTTTTTAAAGTCATTAGGTGGTGAGATATTAGCTTCTAAAGTCCCTGCTTTTATTTTTTTAACTGTGGCAGACTACGGCCGACATTTTTTTTTTGCTAAGATGACAAAGAAACAGACGACCCGGCTCGTGGAAAGTGGTCACCGTCGTCTATAGACCTTCGCTACATCATGGGACAAGTCAACGCGTTGCCAGCCTTTAGGATGGGATAAAGACGCTGCGATAGAGGGATAAGATAGGATAGATAGATAAATGCGTCATACTCGTAAGACGGGACAAATAGGGTAGAAGCGATGGAATATGGGATTGTAATAGGAGGATAGGATGGCTTTGATACGCGGATCAGCATGGGGGTAACTACGTTCTAAGTCTCATGCTCTCCCTACTACAAGCGCGGGCAAATGAGATGCAGGAAGATTTAGTGCAGTACTAGCATATTGAGAACGACTTTACCAGCTGAGTCTCCACACATGCCGGCGGACGATTTTGTTATCCCACATTCCAGTCGTGTGTTCTAACCCCCAGAAAGAGCTCGGTAGTGTACGAAACAAATTCCCTGATTCAACAAAAAAATGGTAGATCGTATAGAGGGAGGGGGAAATCAGCCGTTGGAACTCTCAAAAACTAACTGAGGAAGAAATCTTAGAAAAATTGAAGACTGTAGTGGTTCAATATTGAAAGTACGAAGATATACTTTCAACGAAAATTTATGTAAACAATATCCGTTGATTAGTTTTTTACGAATGGGGTATTTTTGATTAAATGCTTTATATGGTTTTTGTTACCTCTAAGGACCTCTTTATTGTACGTGTAATGACATAAAATAGCTTAATCATATCAAAAAATCGAAATAGAATATGTGAACATTTGCAACACAACACTGGGTCAGGAATCCGGAATTGTAAACATATCCGAAAACCATGTTGTTTACCAGGCTTATCTGCCCTTATGAGTACAATATTAATAAAGTTATATCATTAAAATTTCTCTTTGATGGTTTTGTTACCCTCTCTGTGTTATGTTATTATTCTTGGTGACAAGTATCCGCCATTCCAATTTTACCCTTTAAATAAAGGGTTGTCTCTAATTTCATTTTAATTAGATTTTCAGTATAAACTTTTAAAACACCTAATCATTTCTTTTTCAATAGATTAAGTACAAGAGAAGAATCATATTGTATTATTGCGAATGCTGAGTTTGAATCCCTAGCAAGTGAAAGATTCTAAAGTAATATAAGCGTAATGAAGGAATTCAAAATTATAGGAAACAAGTAACTTGATATTTTATTATTTTTTATCTAATTTTATTTTGATGATCTCTGTAATATTTTAGAAACGAATAAAAACTAAAAAATGTAGAAATACACATCAAATACTAAAAAAACTATAAATTAAAAGAGCTTTATTTATTCCATAAAATATAATATATTTAAACATTTATTATTCAAAAATTCTTTAAAATGGTTTAATTAAAAAATATGTTTTAAAATGTATTGTCTAATTCCAATTCAGTTATGTGTTCGTCTGGTGTCGATTTTGCGTACGTTTAAAAAGGCTTTTTACAAAGCTACTATTATCATACATCAAAGTCACTATCATCAAATTCTATAATTGTTTGCATAGTGATAGTGGGGCGTTAATTTCTACAACAGCGGTGTATCGGCGCTTGCATCTCATGGTATATTTTTCACTCGGCTTACCTTAGGCGAATATCCTCCTCCCGGCGCCACTGATAGTCACGTTAGTGAATATATGTACACACGTTATCTGTCATTAACAATTAGAAACAATATCGCATCCCAAAAAACGCATTACAGAAACGGCCTCTATCTGTAACAATATCGCAGGTGCGGCCCTAGCAACAAAAAAATTCATAAAGAAGGATAATTAATACTAGGCTACAAAAACGCAAAAGATTCATTTAAACTGTTGCTATACGGTTCAATTAACGCCGCGGCGGTTTAAATTCAAAACATTTTGAAGAACACAATTGAATTTTACAGTTATTTTAAACAATCAGACCACGTTCTTGTGCTTGTGAAATGAGTAAAATAGTAATCTGTTTCTATCACACCACATAAGTAATTCAAAACTAATCGTGACAAGCTTGCGATTGCGGGGGAATATGGGTAAATATCATTAAACAATCTTATCGACAGTTATTCTTTCTCAGATGCGTGTAACAAACAAAGAGTAACAAACGTTAGCGTGAGCACCGTTTGTATTGTATAAACACACGCTTCATTTGCTACTGTGGTTATTTATACCATCTGTCAAATGCGTGCAAGCCATTAACGCCTCTATAGACAACTGTATACATGCCTCATACATGAATGTATGCGACTTTGATAGATTACTTCGTCATATCACACAAGGCTCTATAAGACAGGTTCACTTCAATATTATTTGTTTATCTATTAAAATCATCTGTGTGAGGGCCTTTCGTCGTTTACTATTCTGATATTAGGCTAAATATGTCCATTTGTTGGACACTCAAATATGGTTTTACTAACAATTAGTTTTTGATTAATAGAGTTACAAACATTTAGCTAGTCACGCGATTATGCGCAAATCTAAACTAGTTATATGGGCGTACAAATAAATCAAAGTACATGATACTTTGATTTATATGACTTTTATTATAATCGTGTTCGGTCTACACGATTCCAACGCAGTTCAGTTTTGGTTCGTAATATGAAACGCAATAGAATATCACGATACTCTAACACGCCATCCAGCATCCAACACCCATCATGATACTGCTTGTCTTGACCTTCTTACACATATGTGTATACTTATTACCTATACATGTATTACCAACGACTACTAGCCGAACATTTTTTTATCAATAGGAAAAAACTATTAAAAATAGAAAACCTGAATAAAATTGAACGACAAAGAATCTCCCAAAATAGCTGTATTAAAAAAGCCTATACTAACACTATAGTGTTCCAGATTGGAATGCAAAAAGAAATATGAAAAAGTCTTATTGATGCAGCAAAAGTATCTAACTCCTAATTTTCAGAGTTTTTGAAGTGAAACTTCTTTAGAATCGTTGTGATTTGAAACTCGATGAAACGAAAAAGCCACACTAAAACGAGATATACACATAAATCTATAGGACTAAGCCTGCGAGAGAATGAGATAGAATACATTATATTTAATCATTTAAACACTATGCCCATACAGATAGAGTTGGAAATGATTTGTAGTTTTTCGTTAATACTTTAAATTTCGTATTTTAAACCTTAAATATATTAAACCGATATAATATATGTAATGTGACGTCACGAAATTTAGAATCCCTCCCACCCCTTGACACATTTTATTTCACTTCTACTGCGTGTAAACTGCACACACACACACACACATATATTTTAATGTACATTTGCTGATGAAATGCTTGGACCGTGGTGTCCTGAGGCCATGAACTTTTACCAAAATTTATCAAAACCACTCTCACTGACTCTTCAAGTGATTAGAGGGCTGGTGCCTACCTCGGACAAAGGACCAGTCTGGCAATCCAGCGAGGAAACGTAGACAGCCGTCTAGGCACTATACCCATAGAAGACAGTGATCTAGGCTCATAGTTCTACTTATAATCTTGAGTGGGACTATGGGTAGAATACAATATAAATAAGTTTTCTCCTTAACCAACTTCAAAAATACGGAAGTTCTCTATTACTTTGTGTGTTCGTTACTTGATTTCTCCGACAATTGTGGACTGATTTAAAAAAAAACGAAAGTATATATACTCCCGAAATGATCCCCAACTAAAAAGTAAAAAATAAATAATGACCGACTTATATCTACAACATCTTGAAATTGGTGCGAAGTAAAACATAAAAATGATTATATTTTGCAATCAATAGCAATATTTTGTTGTTGTTTTTTTTTTATTTTACTTGGAGCCGACTTCAAGATGTTGTAGAAAGAAGTCGGTTAAATATTTATATTGTATTAATTTGTAAAGTCATTGTTTTATTTGTTATAGTATTATAATATAATGTACATTTTTGGGTTCCATAGCTAAATGAAATAGCTGGTCGGACCGCTTTACTGCACATTATTTTTATATCATGTGGAGTACGCCAAAACTAGACCCTATTTTCATCCACTTAACTTTCAATTCTTACTAGTTAAAAACCACAGAACTGAAAAGACACTACGATATTAAATGACACCGAATGATACAAGTTTGTTTATATACACCACTTTGGTTGATTCATCTAAATTGAAAGACAAAATGAACCGTCTTATATCAGCTTAACGAGTACAAATCAATGGTTTTTTAAGATTTCTATTCATTTGTTTCGACAAATAAATGTCAATAATAAACATTATCCATACTTTGATAAATGTGAAAGTAACTCTGTAACCCATTCATAACTAATCGGATTAAATCGAATATCATAGGTAAATACATTATATCTTGCAGAAAATCAGATTATCTTTTGCCTCATAAATAACCTTAAGACAATAAAGTAAGGATGAAAATTTCTATGTGCAACTCATAATTTATCAACCTAAAATTCATGTTTATTCTCTTAATAAGTAATAAATAAATACGTATTATAGGGTTACATCCAGATACTAAAACAATAAATGCGGGCGAATTTACGAGTAAAATACTTAGTACCTAAGGTATATTTTCATAGCGAAACTGCGTATTTCGTATTTCTTTTGACGTGTAAAATCTGATTATAAATCAAACATCTGTTTCTCTCGGCCTTAAATATAATATATTTCACACAATAACGAATCAAACAATATATAGCTTTCATAAATTCACATATTGTTTTCATATGGAACCACATTTACCCCGAAATCTCAAACAATTTGTAAAAGTTCTAGTACAATAAATACTTACGCAGGCTCCAAATTCAACGTCGAACTGCAAAAACTTTAAATTACCTTTTGTGCTCAAACTCCACGAATTTTGATTCTTACTTCTAAATTAAAATAACTACGCTCCATTTCACTCAGCCGAAACTCATAAGGGAATATTTTTTCTATAAATAATGAAAAGCATCGTATAACTATCGGATCATGAATAAATATAACTTTATTTAAACAAGCTCCGTAATTGTTCGTTAAAATCTTATTAATTATGTACGTAATAGACAAACGAGTCTTATTATGTTTACGCAAACCTACGTAATTCTCGAGAAGAAATTACTGAAGTAATGAAAAGCTATTGAGCATATTTGACGTTCTTCATGAAACTACTATAAACACGTTTTATTTGTCTGAACTAAATTGGTATCAATAAAAAACAAGGTATGAGAAAGATAGACAACTCAGCCAATAATTACCAGGCTTCTCGCATTCGTTAGCAAAATCCAATATGTCGTAAACAGTCCACAATATAGCTGTGTGTCAATTTTTTCGCTTGATTTCTTCGTCCCTACACAAGTAATTGATTACGATACGTTCAACCGCTCTTGCGTGAACGTCTGATTGAATATATTTGCTGTCTCTTTTCTTTTCAACAGAGTGGTGTGAGTATTACTTACATTGCGAACATTATATTGAAAATAGATTCCATTTAGAATGTTGATACAGTTGCTAATTTTCTGTGCTCCAAGGACCTACTAGTTCAGATCGTGATTCCACATCTTTATACCAATCGATATTGTAACAGCTGATTATTATATTAACAATGAAATAAATTATCTTATTTCCACGCTGTTTATATAATACGATCTCCAAGTTAGATAATATTACGGAGTTCCGTGGATCCTTTTAAAAACCCTTTTTCTTGGTTAATGGTAAGTAGTACTAAAATGTAGTTATATAGACAGCCATTTTTAGGAAACCACTTTATTATTGAACACCTAATCGACTCTACAGGTGACCACAGATGACAACGGATCAGTATGGCTATCCAGCGGTCCTGGCTATGTTAATAGACAGTCTTCTAGGAACCTTACTCGTTGACTTCGATGATCTAAGCTCAGACTTATACTCCTAAGGGATTATTATTATTATGTAGAATACAATTCAGGTTTTTTTCATTGCACTAATTTATAATCGAATGTATCTATATTTTAACCGCACGTCTCTTGCGTTGGCTTGACTACCAATATAGAATGGAGGAGGATCGCGAGGTCAAAACAGCCTATGTAGGCCGACCAACGGGTCGGCGACCAGTTGGTCCCCCAGATATCCCTGGAGTGACGTAGTGGAGGCTGATCTGCGCGGAATTCAAGCGTATGACTGGCCAGAAGACAGCACTGAACAAAAAAGAGCGGATTCTTCTCATTTCGGAAATCAGGACTCATTTTGGGTCGCCGCAGCAGTTAGTATATTTAAAAAAAAACGACTAATGTACTCAATATAAAAATACTGACACGTATTATTTTCATGACGTTAATATCTATACAGTCAAACCATCGTTTTTGACGATATCAAGCCGCCGTTTTATGAACATTTCAAGTGTCTCTACAAGAACAACTAAGGCGTTTACAACAAATACACATACGATCTGCTATTGTAGATCGCCTGCTCTTTATTTGGAAAAGCTCGTCAGAGCCGTATAAGCTCATGATGAGCCCAATCAGAATTCATCATGGCATGGCATGATGTATGTGGGTATATTTATGAAACAATCATCTCTCTTGATATTAACACTGATTACGTTATAATTCACTTTGATTAAGGCTATGAATCGCAGTTCGTCGAATACTTGGTGCGCTGGCGACGATTCTCTGGAGGAGGTTATTAGGTTATATCTTCCTTCTTCCCGCCGCCCCGCTTCCGTAGTTACGACGCTCCGCGAGAGTGATATTGACAACATATCACTCTTGACAGTATGACAGTGACGTTTCAGTGAACTGTCTACACGGCCAGACTGACATACGACCGTCCTCGGGCGTTATTGTATTTCTGAAACAAACAACTTCCAAGCACCAGGACATCCGCTCGTCCATCCTGCCACTACTGGATGACTCTACTTGAATTAACTTTTATAATCTTCAATAATTAAAGAATTTTTTATTTTAATCTTCAACACTTATTATTTCAAATATGATATCATAATTTAATGATCTTTGCATGACAACTCTAAGTGCCGAAATGATTAAGAATACTAAAAGTATTATTCTGAGCTATAAAAATCATTAGTCAGAACCCAAAGAATACTAAATCAGAACCCCAAAATTATTTTCCAGAGCCATGTATCACAGTCGCTTCTTTTCACTATTAAAACCAATACAATATAACTTTTAGAACTTCTTGATTTAAAACCTCTCAAGGCAGGACCTCTATTGCCATGACCAGTTAGCTATAGCATTGCTCTCACTTGAGTCCACCTGCTGCTGACTCAATGCTCATACTGCCTCTTCAGACTACGATCCCCAACCAGACTTCTTACAGAGTCTTATGCATATCTCTCGGTCTCTCAATCTATCTCAAAACGGCCAATAAGGTACTTTACCAGAGATCACACCAAAATTTTATCTCATTATTATCATCATTAACATTGACTTCGACTGATACATGACCCACGGGCATTTAAAATACCACTCTCTGAAATTATATCATTCTATATGGAACTAATTGAACTTTAAATCTAACTTCGTATTCATTTCGCGTTCATGAGCAAATAACAATAACTACATTTAGCAATAACTAAACAAGCGTAATTCCGACCCCAACCACGAAGACCCCCGGAATAAAGTGGTTAAACTGAGTAAATGATTCTTTCAACTTTCCGTAATGGGTCTGGTCTATTGAACCAACATCTAGACCGGACGAGTGAATCCCTTCAACCAACCCTTCCTGGTGTGGCCCGGATGTCACTATCCTTTGGTCTATTGAACCAACGTCTGAACCGGACGAGTGAATCCTTTCAACCAACCCCCTTGGGTGTGGCCCGGATGTCACTATCCTTTTGGCCAGCCAACCGAATAAGCATATCTGAACTCGACAAGTGGATCCTTCCAACCATTCCCTCGGGATATGGCGTGGATGCCACTTTCATCTTGCAGAGTGTATTCTTCAAACTAACCCTGTTAGGTATAGCGCCCGAATGACATTTGCCTCTTAACGTGGCATAGTGTATTCATCAAACTAACCTTGTTAGGTATAGGGTCCAAATGACACTCTCCACAACCTTTTAGACCAGACCAGTACACTGTCCCTTTAACCTGGCGGAATGCATCCATCATACTAACCCTGCTGGGTATAGCGCCCGAATGCCACTCCCCGTGACCAGAATCGACCACTTCGCTTCCGGATTAGTCTAGTGATTGCAATCAGTAACCACGCCTGTTGCTATACAGGTTCCAACTTTAATCGATCAACAAAATTAAAAGCATTCTAAAGATATCTATGATTGCAGAATATCTTGTTCATCAATTATAATTACATTGCTTTGCATTTGAGTAGTGAATTAAATGTTTTCACCACCTGTACCACTTAAATAAACAAGGTTTATGTGCATAGTAACTGCCAGTTTGTCATACTAACTTTATTTTAGAACAAGATGATCTGCCACCAAATAAAAAGGAATTTGCTCAGAGAAAATATCTGCCAGGTACTCTGAGTAGGTTGGTGTGTATACTGATAAATATTCTTGACCACTGCTCCGCCACATCCCTTCTTGCCTGGGCTAGCAGTCACCCAGTCCTCAAACTGACAACAGGTGTAGCAAGTCATGGTTGTCTTTTCCTCCATAGTGTGTGATGAACTTCAGTATCTTGTGACTAGTCTCGTCTTTTCAGGTTGCACTTGTTGTGGCACTAAAACTCAAGAAAACAATGTTTCTATGTTATTCACGAGTTTCTATGGTTGTAATATTGATTCCTTGTTTAATTGTGCGCTCCATTCAATCTCCAATCAGAATACCAATAGAATACATCCTATGGGAATTTATGTGTCAAGTACATAAAGCAAATTTCCACTATACCTAAATCTTTGTAATATCAGAAAGCATTTTTTTTTAAATCAGCTAAAGTTAAGTTTAAATTCAGTATTTTTAAAGTAGCTATTCTAATAATAATTGACAGATAACCACACACACACTGACAAACACACACACACCGTATACTTCCAAATTAAGCAACTTATTGGTATTATACAATGGACCACTCTAGGGCGAACTCTAGACACTCAGGCCATAACAAACAATGGAAAATTCGTTTATGAAATTTATCAAACCAGGAATCGAATATGGAGCCCCTGAATCGCACTGAGCTTGATTGACAAAAGCTTAGCCCATTCAACCACAGAGGCCATCAAAGTTAACCTGATATTCATGTAAAATCTCTCAAAAGGTAAACTTGAAAAATAAAATGAATGCACATCCATGACATTTGCTTACATTGTCTATAATAAACACAAATTTTTGCAAGTTATTAGTGATGGAAAATACAACCATTCCAATATATCGATAGTCACCATGAAATGATTTCACATTATCACTGCCATTTCACCGGTGATAAATCACCACCTGTTATTTTAGAAGTAATGACAAAATAGGAATACCGCTAGTGTCACAGTGGAACTAGAACTGTAAGTGATTACTGGAACTGTAAAATGAAATTATACATTGCACTCTCAACATTGCCTCCTGGTGTTCTAAATAACTCCAGCAAATGAATGCCTAACTTTTTAAAGAATAAAGTTATTTTACTCAAATAAATTCTCCTTTATTATTTTCACTATTTATTTTAGATATTCTGTACTATGCTCTGGGAGAAACTTAACAGTCATTTCCTATTCTTGTACCTGAACTGAAATATGATTTATTTTACATCACTGTTATTTGCTGTGATTAGTGAAATGAATATTAGTGAAGAGCCATCACTACAAGTTATATAACTTTGAAAAATAATATTCAAGAAAAAATATAACAATATTCCATTTAGTCATTATTTTCTAAATGAAAAACTAAATTATTCACTTCTCAATTTGGTAATATCCTAATATGGATTGTAATGGTCTTTTCTCATTTTTCTTACAAAAAGAACTAAATATTACTTGGCCATGAGGATAGTATGATTGCCTACCACGAACAATGAAGCATAATTATTACTTGCCAAATTAACTCTTATAATGCCATCATCCGCAGCCACTACGACTATGCTTGTTTCATATTGGAATTCTGCAATAAATCTGCTTCTATTAAACTGCATCCCATTCAAGCCAAGAGCCTACAGAAGATCACTCTACAAGCGCAATGAATTCTTCTCCAACTAATACTCTCCAGGTTGTGTATAGATTGGGGTATTATTCTCCACAGGTAGCTTCTATCGGACAGATTTTTTTTACACAGTGATAGTTTTCAGATCATTTCCTTTAAAACATCATAGACCAGAGATTCCCAAACTATTCTGGGCAAGAGACCCCTTTTTCCAAAATAAACTGATACCTCAGACCCCCATAGCCAAATTACTTTAAAAATCCTATTCCTAGTATTTTTAATCATACAGCAATGATACTTAATAAGTTGGTACATGTAACACAACTTAACAGTATCTTGATTTTTTTGAATAAGAACTTATTTTAATTAATAGGGGTCGGTTTTTGGACCTCACTGATCACCAAAATCAGTTTTTGTTTATGTTGACCCCTGGG
Organism: Dendrolimus kikuchii; assembly: GCA_019925095.2. Taxonomy (NCBI): domain Eukaryota; kingdom Metazoa; phylum Arthropoda; class Insecta; order Lepidoptera; family Lasiocampidae; genus Dendrolimus; species Dendrolimus kikuchii. The sequence goes on from CM034389.1 coordinate 16,964,700, forward strand.
AAACTGATTTCGACCCCAGGGGGTTGATATTGACCACTTTGGGAATCCCTGTCTTAGAGCAAGTCTATCAAATTAATTACACATCTAGTTATTAGACTCACAAAAGTTTTCCACATCTTGAAAGTAACTACCTAGTAGATTTCTGACCTGACATTTTTTTATTATTATTATAAATATCTTTTTTTTTTTAATTCAGATTTGAAAGTCTTATTAATAAACCTATTGTTTTTCTAAATCTAGATATTCACAAAGAAATTGCAGATGCTAATCACTCTGTAAAATTATGCAAGACCGTTGGCTAGACCACCTTCAGCTTTTTTTACCAATGCATCAAGACTATCTCAAGGTGGTCCTGTTGATTCAGCTATTCGGATTACCAAATACAAAATTATTATAAACTCTTAAAATTACTCCCCTCTACAGTATCTTACACAAAGATTTTTCCCAACTGGTCAATTCAATTCAAATTCTCCTAACCCAGCTCATAGTAGTCATGTACATACATTATCAAAAATTTTAACAATAAATAACATTAATTTATAGTGTAGTTAGTGTAACGTTCAGAAAATGATTTAGCAGATTACTGGTCTAGTTTTTCGTTTTGTCTTTATATTTTTACATGCAACTGACATTTTACCACCTACTGCAATATTGCCCAAAACAATGCAGATTAAGTTGAGTCATAACTCCTTCAAAAAAATATAGAAGAACTCACTATATTACTTTGCATAATGCTCACTAAAATAATAATAATAATGACATACCCTCTGTGCCTGGTGGAACAAGCACATAATTTGTAGCTTACCAATCACGATCCATAAGCACTTCCACTTACAGTACTAGCATCAGTATGGACCCTTTGTCATCACACCGTAGGCCAATGATACCAACGGCAATACTATCACGTTCAGGCAAATACGTTGTCGCGCCACAGGCACCGTCAAAGCGCCAGCCTCAGCAACTCGGCAAGCCGGCATGCTGCCCGGCATATCGCAACCTCAACGCACCACACTACCACTACGCCGCTGCTAATCCCGCGCACGGCCGCGACAAGCCAATCCTCCATTGTTATCGTTATCGGCAGCATCCGATAATCCATCGGCACGTCTTGATCACACTGGCATGCTTTCCATCATGAGCATGAACCGATTCCCCTCGTATTACTTCCATTGTGAGCATGAGTGGATCCCACTTCTGATGTAAGCTCGTCAGAGCCGTATAAGCTCATGATGAGCCCAATCAGAATTCATCATGGCATGGCATGATGTATGTGGGTATATTTATGAAACAATCATCTCTCTTGATATTAACACTGATTACGTTATAATTCACTTTGATTAAGGCTATGAATCGCAGTTCGTCGAATACTTGGTGCGCTGGCGACGATTCTCTGGAGGAGGTTATTAGGTTATATCTTCCTTCTTCCCGCCGCCCCGCTTCCGTAGTTACGACGCTCCGCGAGAGTGATATTGACAACATATCACTCTTGACAGTATGACAGTGACGTTTCAGTGAACTGTCTACAATAATAAAATATAGGCCTCTGTGGTTGAGTGGATTTAGCCTTTGCCGGCCTAGTGTACTGAAACACAAGGGCTCTGGGTCCGATTCCTGGCATAGTATTTTAACGTTCTTTTAATTAATAAATGGTTCATTGTAACCCGTAACACAAGCGTAACTTGCTTAGCTTGGGATATATATACTATGCACGTATTTGTCTGGTGATTTAAAAAAATATTAAAAAAAATTCTATTATCTTAATTAACATTATCCTAAAACAATATAAAATTATGTACAAATGCATTAATTTACCTTGCCAAGGCTTGAATGACCCATGTGAAACGCCCCCTCCTACCTATTAATAACAGGTTTCTTTTTATATACAGCTTATAACGGAAATCAATGTGCAACTTGCATTGTTCCGTGACCTGCTCATCCACATCGGCCAGCCCCACGACTGCCCGGAGCTGCGCGAGCGCGTACGTCGTTTGCGACGAGCCTGTGTGGAAGCCACCAAGCAGACCAGCCAACTAGTCTTACCGAATTGCAAAAAGTTAGTAGATTATACTTAGATATATAACAATTAAATGCTCACCAAAATTAGTATTTACAAAAATACATGGTTACACTTTTTCCTTGGTAAGCAACAGGCAGCCTTACAGCTTAAAGCGATATCTTCCGGACAACCTAACTTAAAATATGTTTTCAGGTAATCTAAGTAGATGTTGCATAAAATGAGTTAGAACAATTTTTTTCAATATATTAGATGCTTAAACTATACTTATCTAGTGCTCAATTAGTATCATAGTTATATCAAATTCTGATTAAATGTAATTTGTTAAGAACGCTGTATAAGCCGATTATGATTCAGTAGGGTGGAACACTATTGTATGAGATGTTTTTTTCTAATTTTCAATTGACCGAGCAACAAAATGTTGCCTTACATAAACACAAATAAAATCTATATTTTAAGAATTTTACCTCCTCCTCCTCCGGATACTCCTTAATCCCCCGCCGGAGCCTTGAAATTTTGAAAAATGAATACTTTTTTAGGTATTTTGCAATATACCTGTTAGATATTAAAATTAGGTGTTTTAACATACTTTAACTGTGATTGTATAAATTTAATTATTAAATTAATTTAGAAGTATTTATTATAAAGAATTAATTATATATCTGGGAAAAAGAAATAGAAGAAAAAGGTCATTTTTTTAAACATTTTTTTGTGTTAAATTTCCGCGGCCTTACTAGATGTTTACTTTGATTTCATGATTGCATTCTGATTGATTTCGTATGAGCTCGTTAGGAATAATTTTTAATATTGGGGGTTGTTCGTCCCTACCCCGCAAGGGAACTGGCGTGAAGTTATGTATGTATGTATGTTAATAATATATTGCCAGTTTTCGTGTTCTTGAGTGAGATTGCATTTAAAGTTACGTTCAGCACTTCATATTTAGTGTAACAGTATTTTCAGTCCCTTGACGAACTTCCAAAATGCAAAATGCAAGTTCTCTAATGCTTTTGTGAATCTGCTTTTATGATGGTCATTAACTGCACATTTAGAATAATTTTAGGCTCTAAGTTTTCAGTGTTTTCCGTAATAAGTTCCGTAGTAAGAAAAATAACAATTTCGAAGAATGACATGCTCCAAAATCTTAAGCAATTCGTCAGGAAATATCTAGTGCTAGAAAAAAGCTTCCTTTAAGTGTTGTGAACCAATTTATACACGACACTTTTGTGGAGAACCAGACTGGCGCGTGTGATTTTATGACACATGCTTCAAGGTTATCAAGATTATCTCTTCCTCCCTCTTTCTCTCCTTCTCTCTCTCTAATATATTTTTCTATAACATCCTACTGATCTTTGACATCTTTTCCAGGTGGTAGGGCATTTGCCCGACTGGATGGCTACCACCCCTGGTCTAAAATATGTCGCCATAACAACCTTGAGTTGTGTTCCGGCATTATCACTAATGCCGGAACACAACCTGAACCTGGTTACCCAGGTTCCAGTCTCCCTTAAGAGAGCAGCAGCGCATTTGTAGCAACTTTGGTGTTGCAAATGTCCATAGGCGATGGTAACCGCTTTCCATCAAGTGGGCCGTCTGCCTGTCTGCAGATCTCCTGCAATAAAAAAAAATCTTTTAGCAACTATGTTAAATCGAAATTTTAAAAAAAATCGTTCCTTTCGCTCTACTTTGGGCCAATATTTATATAATATGTAAAATAAATTAGCAATTATTATTAAATTAGCATTGATAAAAGTAAAGACGAGATAAAGGGTAAAATGCTAAATGTTAACAATAATAAACAACACTTCAAATAATATTAAATATTTATTTTTACCGAAACTCTTAAAATTATTTTAATAGATACAAATAAATATTATATGATCTTGATCTGCCTGATTTTAAATGAAGATATACGTACTTTAGAATGGACTTAGGTAAAATGTGCCTATTCACACAGCACAATTTTTTGAATTATATACCCTAAAATAGAGTCATTGTAAATACTAAGTATTCCTTAAGTCGTATTCAAATTTACACAACAGAGGCAAACATCTTTAAATCAAATATGAAATTGCTTCGTAACCGTCTAAAGTGGCGCCATAAATTTTATATAAGACCGGGAACGAAACAATTGTGTGTTATCCAGACAATAACTTGCAGGCAAGGGTTTGAATCGAATACTAAGGGATACCAAGAATTGTCTAGGGCTGAATTAATGGCTCTCCGCTGTTAAACAGATGGTTCACTACCATTATAGGAAACAGAACATGCATAATTCGGACAGGTACACACTCCAGAGCAAAACTGTCTTTATAACATTATAGCACACATAGGTACGGACCAGTGGCGCGGGGTGGAACTTCGTCTCGGGTAAGCCGGTTGAAAAAACATACCCTTATAATGCAAGCGCCGACTACACCGCTGTTGAAAAAACTTCTAACTCACGATGTATTTTATTATTACAATTAGTATTCTTAATTATGCAATCTTATCGCATATTTTGAAACAAAAGTTAGTGCCCAATCGGGTCATAAGTTGTTATTTCATTCACGTGTGGAAAGCCGCTAAGCGTAAGAGATTGTAATACAGTAATAATATTATTGAATAAAAAACCTAAGCGCCAATAAAATGGCGCTTTCGAACTTTTGGTTGCTAGTTAATTTACAGAGACCCTAGTAATAATATGTTTGATCAGAACACGTAAATGAAAGCATGGCGCTTTTGACCTTTAGGTACTTAGTCGCTACTTTTTTAAAGATAGCCTATGGGGAATCGAGTTGTATAAAGTCTACGCCACTGGTACGTTCTGAAAGGGTTGAATATTAATACATAGCATAGTATCTCTTCTGCACTATATACTGATAGGAATAATGAACGTTAATACTTGACAACCTTTTTTTTATAAATGCAAACCGTTTGAGTCGCTATTGGGAACTGTGGGATTCGCCACGTTCAGTTAGTAATAGCATTTCTGCTATGGCCCTGGTAGATGGCTAAGAAAGGAACCCAACGGTGTTCTTTTCTTACCCATATACCAGGGCGACGGGGAAACGAATTACCGCAAACTCTGATAGGAACATTTGACAACCTGCGTAAAGTCACGTACTCAATTTTTGTCGAGGTGCATTGAAAATTTACGCATACTGTGTTTGACGAAAGCCGATATCTTCCACCAAAACATCTTATCAACGTTATTAGAGACAGCCTGATGGGAAAAAGAGTACATCAGTCACCTGAAACAATTAGTATAAAATTACGCCGGGGACCTTTATATAAGACCAAATATAACCGGTCAAATTATTTGCATATCAAAAGCGAGCCCTTTATTCCCTGTGAAGTCGAAATCAAAAGGGAACTAATTATTACCTACTAAAAGTTTCCGCCTTTTCTCTCGATGCAATGAAAGTAAAGGAAATCTAACTAATGAAACCTTCCGTTATTCCTATGAGCTATTCTAAAGGTCTTTATACCAAGTTACATACGTATTACAAATGTTAAAATACTTGCTACATTCAAAATTCTCTCCGAACGGTTTTCGGTTATATTACTGTATATTATTGAACAATTGTCAATGGACTTTGATATTCACTCTACCGACACAATTGTATGTACACATATGATATAATTACATAGGAATTAATTTCATTCTGTTAAGTATGTACGGATAATAAATACACAGAATGAATTTGTCAAGTGGACCTTCAGAGCCAAATCCTTAACTATGCTAGATAGCCAAAAACAATCAAAGGAGTTTCGAGGCCGATTTTGACGAATACTAAAAGGTATCATTAGAAAAATCAATTACCCTTGTCAGGAATCGATTCGGCTGAATTTGAAAAAATAAACACTCCTGTATTATTGTACCAAATCATAGTGTAGCTTGTAAGGATCAATTTCTGTGAAGAAATATCGAACAGCAAACCAAGGGAAAGGGTGGTTTTTGAACAAAATATTCTATTTTCCATACATTAATTAAACCTCACATCATTTTATTATATACTAGCTGTGTCCACGACTTCGTCCGCGTTGTTTTTTTTTGCGGCACCCTAGTTTTAAACGTAGCTTAAGTTACTCCTTACAACATCAGCTATCTGTCAGTGAAAGTCCCGTCAAAATCGGTCCAACCGTTTCAGAGATTAGTCGGAACATCCACTCAGATAAAAAATCGAAATATTGCAGTTTCGGAATCTCCTGGTCCGAATTATCCCCTATATCGAAATTGATCCTTACAAGCTACATTATAATTTGGTATAATAAAACAGGATGTGTTTATTTTTTCAAAACCAAACGATGCGATTCCTGACAAGGGCAATACATTTTTAAAAATCTAATACCATTTTAGTTTTGGTCGAAATCGGCCTCGAGACTCCTTAAGTGTTTTTCGCCATAATAACACCATAATAACATTAACTAAATATTAAAAGATTAAATATTTATATTAGTTAGAATTGATTAGTATTTTTTTCATATTAGAATTAAATCTAAAATATCCAATGGTTTGTGTGTTTACTGTCAACCTAGAGCAATGCCATAAGTAACAGTTATTGTAACCACTAATTTATTTATTGTTAACTAACCCAACTGATTCAGGTCAACAAGTGAGAGTTGCACCGAACAACCACAGCTTGTGCTGCTGTATTTTATGTCGCAACTCCTGCTCCGAGAGCTAGCCAAGTGCCACAGACTGGTGCAACTCGTGCCAATGGATATGACTTCATATTATGGTAAATATGTATTATAATCTAATTAATTAACTCGAATGCTCGAAGAAAATCTAATTACTTTTTGTTTTAATTATTGCTAAAATCCGTTTATCTGTAAAAAAAAAATTATATTCATTAACTACTCTTTACATAATTACCGTCAACGACATTTTGGCAAACAAAAGAAAAAGGAAATTCATGCTATAAATATACATGTCTTAGTGACTTTCGTCTTATTCATAATAGTTATACAAGGTTTATAGAGTCGTTAAAAATGAGTTAAAAACTGTTTTTCATAATGACATTCAGATTGCTATTATTAAAAAGACTTTTTAATTTGTTATCGAGTCTAACATACATAATAATATCACGCCTGTTTCCCATGGGGGTAGGCAGAGAGTATGAACCTCCACTTGCGACGATCCTACCAAACAACTTTCGCTTCATCTACTTTCATTAACCTCTTCATACATGCCCGTTTATTTGAGATGCTTTTTACCGGACCTCTATTTCACACTTCTGTTATTTGATCATGGTGTGTTCGTCTCGGTCTACCGGCAAGAACTCTACCATTCACAATACTGTCAAACACCTGTTTTGTGATTCTACTTTTTCATAATGACATTCAGATTCCGATTATGAAAAAGACTTTTTACTTTGTTATCGAGCCTATTATCCTCATATAACTATAATGAATAAAAGGATTAGTGTTTTTAGCCTGTTTATTCCTTCTTCAAGACATTGGGAATGGACCGATTATAATAAGAGTTGGCAGAAATATAATTTGATAACGGGGTCTACAAGATACTTGCAATCCCGGTAGATCAATGGTTTCCACGCAATGCGAATCGAAAGTTTAGCCAAGCGAAGCTATGTGGATAGTTCTAGAAGTAGTAGTAGATGCCTATAATTAAAAAGTTCCTCGGTATTTTGACCGAGGTTTTAAATATCTATACTAAATTAAATAAAACTATCAAAAATATGAGATTATCATGAATAACAAATAAATTTTGCCAAATTTCTAAATATAGTATATCCATAAAATTTGCGTCACGTAAGAGCGAAACGTAAAACTAATAAAGCTAAAATTCGAGGTAACAATTTTATTGTATAATTTATTATATAAAAAACGTTGTTACAAATGCCTAATTTAAGACTAATTATTAAACAAACAGTCACGAAATCTTGACTCTATAATTAGATTGGACAATTTTACTTCTATATGTTTGTTGAATTTTCAATGACGTCATATACTTATACGAGCTTTTAGTCTATTATTCCAAATGATAAGTCTCGTTATATATTTGAACCGTGAAACTTAAATGAGTTCACGAGCATTTCCATCTAATGAGATTTACAATGGAGATAATGTTTGAAACTTGAAAACATATCACCACACACAGTCCAATATATTTCTACTTTAGCTTCGGTTAGAAAACTTATTAATTGAGCAATAAAATCTAAACTCATCATTATTTGCATCCGTGACGTACCAGACTTAAAGCAAGAGACTTGGAGTGATCTCCTGAGGGCATCGTGATTCGCAAAGTTATTTTTTTAAAACTCGTACTAGATCATTCATTTTTAACTAAGAGACCAGTGATTATTGTTACTTATTTGTTATAAACAGTAAAAGTAACTAAAGAGCAAAAAATTATTATTTTACATAGTCTATATTTACATCTTGTTTTGAAGCCCGTTAAATCAGCATAAAATACTTGAACTTTTTCTACATTATTTTGAACTCGGTGCATTTTGCAAATTTGTTGTTGTATTTATATTTTATTTGCCATCGACTTCAAAATGTTGTAGAAAAATTTTAACTATTTTAACCTACTTCCAAACAAAATGTTGTAGAAAATATTTATTATTTGCTTTTTAGTTACTTTTGAAGTCGGTTGTTGTTAAAAAGTATTTCATTTTTTACGTTTTACGTATACGTTGTACGTGCATATAATATTCCAGGGTTGCTCTCGGTTTCTCTGGGATGCATTCAGCAGATCCTGATTTGGTGCCAATAGGACTAACTCAGGAGTATAACTACCCTTTAGAATAAAATGAAAAAGAAATGAAAAATGCTCCACAATTGACGGATAAATCGCATAACGTGAATATGACATACAGACGAATTGAGAACCTCCCCCTTTTGGAAGTCTGTTAAAAAGGGATAGCAAAATTTTTCATTGGTATAATAAGTACATACTTAACGACACGCGTAATTGGAGTAAAAAATCTAACGGCACACGTTTTTTAATAGAAAATCGCGCGGGTCCGTCCAATTTCGGCAACGTGATCAGTCAGATACTGCTGTGCAAGCAGATCACGCCGGACTTCAACCAGGAGGAGCTTTGCAGCATCGTTAAGGACACACAGGAGATTACCAGGATAGTAAACGACATCCAAGAATTCTTACCGCAACATGAGAACCTTAACCACTTAGGTATGTATTACGGAGAATTTGAACACATTACTTAAGTACAACATTCATGAATTTTCAATGATTTAGGTGATACATTTGTTAGTACTTCGTGTTTGTTACTTTGGGAGTTGCTTGAGTTTTTGTGCTGGTCCCTAGACGAATTACGAAGCATAAAATACTTACACCAAGAGTGTAGTTATTACCCACGCAACGCTACATGTGGCCGAAATAAAAAATACGATACAAAATCTAAAACGAAGCCCTAACGTATACATAATATGTAATATTAATGGGCCCCATTCGAAACCATACTGACGTGTACAAACACAGAAAACAAACAAAGACCCTTCTGAATATATAATGTTAGTGCCAATTTATTTGAAATGACGCGACATAAAATTCCAACAATATAAACAAACAAAAGTGTATTCATTTTTGTGTGTAGCGATTTCTTTGACTAATTTGCGTTATTTAAGTATAAGAAGACACAGGAGACGAGATCACATTTACATAAACGGATTATGGGATTTATTTCGTATATTTTCATTAACATTAAGAACTCGGCGACATAAAAAAGAAAAATCCTCTTCATGCATACCATTTTATGACATGTTATACAAATTACATCGTATTTATTTTACACATGATCTTTACAAATAAGGTATTTATATAAATAAATCTTCCGAGACTTCATTCAATGCTTACTGAGAATAATGTTTTTACGCGACTTTTCTGGTATCATAATTATGTTATGAGAAAAGAATTGGACTGGTCTATTTTTAATGTAGGTTTGTATAAAATATTTTGAGAAATGGTGTTGCTCATCATTTTTTTCTAGTGAAAAGGTCAGTATATTATTTTCTTTAATATCTTGGGAGAAATATGTTGAATGACGCCGTCAAACATTAAAATAAAAAAGAGAGCTACACTTTCTCCCAATGTAATATAAATATGACTAGTTGTATTATTACCTAACAATGATTCAGTGATATTGTTCATTAATATGAGTGGTTTTTAATATTTTATTAGATTTAAAGTTTAAAGATTTTTCAATCATCAGATAAAAGTTATCAGGGGAAAAAATTATAACCTAATTGAATTCAAAAGTAAAACAATTCAAGTGTTTTATTCATGCAAATATCATTTTTATTTTCCCATGTTGTATTTTATTCTATGGATATCTTTTATTTAGTTATGGAAAAATCGGCCCTAAAAGATACATTTTACTAAGTTGCCTGCCGAACAAGGAGTTAAATAAAGAAAGAGGACTGAAAATATTAATAAAGAATGAAAACTTGCCCGATTCAAAGAAAGGTTGTATGTTGTTTTGCCGTTGTGCGGATAAAAGAAATACAGGAATTAGTCTATAACGCCGTGTGATGGCGTCACGGGTCAAAAACCTTTGAAGTTGAGTTAAAAATAACTAGAGGCTAAATAAGAAAATATTATAATAGATACTATATAAATAACAAATAATCTATATAAATAAAAAATAATCGTAGAATTGTATTTACGAGTATAACTTAAGAACGACATTACCGATTTTGATGACATTTTTTGTGTGTTTGTGTGGGTCCCCGGATGGTTTAGATTTACAATTGGAACCGGTAGGTGGCGCTGGGATCGGGTTCTAAATTTTTAATTTTTCAGAGCAGGGCAACATCTGCCGGGACCTTTAATACTTCATAAACATACAAAACCTGTGTTTTTTTTGTTTACGATGTCAATATATATATATATATATATATATATATATATATATATATATATATATATATATATATATGTGTGTGTGTGTGTGTGTGTGTGTGTGTGTGTGTGTGTGTGTGTGTGTGTGTGTGTGTGTGTGTGTATATATATGTATATATAGATAGATAGAAAAGGGTTATATATAACACGTAAAGGCCGCTTAACAAATAACGATTGTTTCAGAGAGCAACATCGCATTAAAAGGTGACGACGTGAACGGGCTATGGCGGAACAAACGGAGAGGATCTCTGTACAAAGGTATGGGAGTGCTTTGTTGTGTATCACGGCCAAACTACCTCTGAGGGTGACGGGTTTCGCCTACGAGGCGGCCCAGCGCGGACCAGGCGCCAGTGACACCAACAATAAGCTAAACCAAATTATATACAGCGAGAACACTTTCATCATAAAAATAATGTTCAAATACGATGTGATCAGTACTTAACTGACAGTGAAAGCTAAAGTGATGTGGTGTAATGTGCAGTTAGTAAGATGAATGGGTCCATTAAAATGATTATTAGTACGTAAATGCAAACACCCATAAGAGAATTGAAAGGACAATGGTGATTCATTTAAAACAATAGTTTACAAAACACACTTAATCAAGTAGTTCAATTATGTACCTATTATATTAATAATTAAGTATTTATTACACAATGTATATTAAATGCATTTATCATGCATAAAATAATCATTATATATGCCTGGAACGGGATCAATTGCATTTAAGTAGTATAGTGTGAATTATTCATTTATTCAAGTTTTCAACTGTAGGTAGATTGTGTACCTAGTACTTTTTATGTTGTCTGCAATGCAGTCATTTTCTGGCGAAAAGTTTACATATTCAAAGAGGACAAATAATTTAGTTTAAATTGCGTTTTCACATCAAAAACTAATCTACGAAAATATACAATTTAAGTGCACAATAAGATAATATCTAATAGGGAATACGCATGTGTTTATATAAGAAATATAGATCAGGTATTTCAATATATAATTTTTGTCACAGTAGTTTATTTGTTTATGAATTTTATTTACAAAAAGTATTAAACGGGGAAATAAAATTGTAACACTCGCGAACTGAATTGCGACGTATAAAGTACATACACGTTTAGATTTTCAACAAAAACGCATTTAATGGGCGTTTTTTTGACGTAACGTCAACGTCAACCTTATGAAAGGAGGCCAAAATTGTGGTCTTTAAATGCCCCGAATCTGATTGCTTCTTTCACAGGATGACAGAAGGTCTTTGCTATTGAATACCGATTAAAGCCTTTTTTCTATACATTTTCTTTCACCTGTCACTTTAATCTCTACGTGTCATTAGCAAAATCAATGCCTATGCGTTGGCGCCACTTAGAACAAAAATAGAATAGATTGCTTCTTTGTCTTCAAATATTTTGATGCAAATTTTTAAAATTTAAATCAAAATTAGGTATTTAACAGCTATTTACTAATGTAAAAATTGATTATTAAATATATGAAACTGCATGCACAAGTATTCTCTATTGGTATCATTGATCCAATGTTATAAGAAATACACCGCGAGACGATTTACTTACTTGCATAATTTATATAGTGTATGTAGGTACAGCCTTAAATAAATATAGGTATACACTATATTTTGCCTAGCTGGAAATGTTTTATGGCTATCATTGTTCTTGAGTACCAGCAGTGGGGTAATATGGTACTCGTAGCAACTTACAGATTCCCAATAACACAACTCTGGTTTTCCTCCAGTCACCTGAGCCATGATCGCTGGACAATAACTGAACCGCCAACACGACCTTGGACAATATACACCGCTATTCGTAGTATACGCAATTTAAGCAAATATATTATACATATTTAGTAGTACAATAGAATATACTAACATTTATAATACCAATAGTTTTAACCCAACAACACAACCATTATTAGAAATAGTGAACAAATAAGATAGGACAAAATGTACTGTAATTTTGGATATCTTAGATGAAGTAGTCTCAGATTTGATTAATAGGGTTAAATATGAATATAGATAATTCGTAAATTGCGTATACCTACTAAGAAAAATTGTATATGCATGCACATTTAATAAAATTATTTTTAAACATAAGCCTAAATAATTTAAGAGCTTCATTCAGTCTCGACTCTTTTTATTCTCGTCTTCCAATATTGTTATAATTTTTTACAAATGTGCAAAATCAATAACTATGATAATTTGACTGTTCAACGTTTTAGATTTATTAACCAGTTATACTGATTAAAAAAACATTTAGAATAAACAATGACTGAATTATCTAGTCATTGTTTATTCTACATGCTATCTATAAGTACATACTGTTGTGAACAATAACGCTAAAGAGTAAACCGAAATCATATTTCTGAGTGAAGCACATAGCTCAATAAGAAGTCTGGCGCTTTATTTACTATCCATTCATCATAAACATTCGTTACAGGACGCGCTACTCGAAGCGTAGGATCGTAAAACTGATTTCATATAAGGGCAGATTATTCTAGATTTCTCCTTCTCATATTCATAACAAAGAGACTAAGACACACTGAATGTTTTACTGATTTTAATGTTAATCAAAAACGAAACTGTTCGTCTTAAAATTAGAAATTACTGTCACTTCACAATATCTTTAAATACATAGAGTTTTAATAAACTTCATATTGTAATCAAAATATAAAGGGAAACATTATTCTGGAAAAAATTCGTCAGGCTTTTTAGGAAACAAATTACGGTGCATATTATGTAGTAGGTATATGATCAAAATGAGTTTTTAATCAAAAACCTAGGCTTTTAATCAAGAACTGAAAGAAAACAAAATGACAACTTAATGAGAAAATCCAGTTTTTGATCATGATTTCTGTTGAAAATCTGCTCGCGACACGGTCGATTATAAAATCATTAGATTAGTTTTATTTCGAATTATTTTTAGCATTAACTGACCGCAATTAGCGAAGATTATGTGTTGAATATGTGTCACCGAATAATAGTAAGCACCGTTAGTTTATAATTACATCTATTGATGTTTTAATAAATATAATAGATCCGATATTAGATATTATTATTAGATAGATATTATTGCTCCGCGCAACCTTTGGCGGCGCCTCGCAACCCAGTCTTGAAGTCTTCACTTTGAAAGTGGAAGTGTTCTATAAAATCGTCTAATCAAGGGATGGTTGACAAATTATCGACGGTTTTTATTTTAGTCAGATATATATAGATTTTATCTTAATCAGATATAAACTCATAAGCCTTATAATATACTGCTGACATATAATATGTTTAGTTAAGCTAAACAACTCATATTCGATGAATGTGTCTTTAATAGTTATTTTGTTTTGAAGCAAATCATGTTGGCTTTTATCATAAAACTAAGCCACACGATCAAAACACCTGCTACATATTTGATTAATTATTAGATAATAATAATAATAACTCATACATAGTGCCCGATGAAACCTTCCGTGCAGCTCCTTGCTCTTCCATATGTCCATTCGCTCGGTATTAAAAAAACATAAACAAGAATAAACAAATATACATGTGAAATAATAATCGGCTGACAAACACACATATCGTATATCCCCAAAGATAAGCAAGTTACGCTTGTGTTATGGGTAATACACAAGGAACTAATCTAGAGCCTATCCCAGACACCCAGACCATAGTAAAAAACGGAGAAAATTGGTTTCCGGAATTTACTATACCAGGAATTAAATCCGGAGCCTCTGAGTTGCAGTGAGGTAGGCAGGTAGATATTATTAGGTCCTTACATATGAAATTGGCGTTTTGTCGTACTGGCCACTTTGATCTCAAATATCTCCTGTTTGGTTAGGAATTCCAATTTCAAATTTATACAGCAATTTACTTATGCTTTTGTGTTTCGAAAACCGTAATTCATTTGTTTTTTCCTCTTTTGGTTTTTTTCTTTGCGTCACTCAGTTGACAAAATAGAAAACTTGAAATACTTATCGCATTATTTACGAGTACGAGTTCCATCGTGGCACCAGTGCTGCCGAAAAGGCTCGAAGAATTAATGATGTGTATGGCGGGGGTTTCGCAAAAGAAAACACAGTGCGTTTTTGGTTCCAACGTTTTCGTTCTGGAAATTTCGACCTGCAGAACAAGCCCCGTGGACGGCCGGAGACCAAAGTTGATAATGCAGAATTGAAGGCTATTCTGGAAGCGGACCCATCGCAAACCACGTCCGAGATAGCTGCAGGCTGCGGTGTTAGTGATAGAACTGTTTTAATCTACTTGAAGCAAATTGGGAAGGTGAAAAAGCTTGAAAGGTGGGTACCTCATGAATTGAGTGCAGCAAACCGACAAACGCGCGTCGACTGCTGCGTTACATTACTTAACCTGCACAATAATGAAGGGATTTTAAATCGAATCATTACCTGTGATGAAAATTGAATCCTGTACGATAATTGGAAACGCTCATCGCAATGGCTGAACCCTGGCGAACCAGCCAAATCCTGCCCCAAACCAAAATTGACTCAAAAGAAATTACTTGTGAGCGTTTGGTGGACTAGTGCCGGTGTCGTTCACTACAGCTTTCTTAAATCTGGCCAGACGATTACGGCGGATGTCTATTGTCAGCAACTGCAAACCATGATGGAAAAGCTAGCTGCTAAACAACCGAGGCTGGTCAATCGCTCTAGGCCACTGCTGGTTCAGGACAACGCTAGACCACACACTGCACAACAGATGGCTACCAAATTAGAGGACCTTCAATTGGAATGTCTAAGACATCCACTGTACTCCCCGGACCTTGCTCCAACAGATTACCATTTTTTTCGAAATTTGGATAACTTCTTGCAAGGGGAAAAATTCAACTCGATTTTATTGATTCCCGTCCGAATGGTTTTTTTAGTAAAGGGATCAATAAACTACCTATGAGATGGCAGAAGTGCATAGAAAGCATTGGTACATAATTGATTAAATAAATATATTATATTTTTAAAAAATCGACTTTATGCTCCTCCCTTACAAAACGCCAATTTCATATGTAAACACCTAATATATACATCGTACTTCCATTAAAGTGTCACAACGGTCTTTACCTGTGAAATTGCTGTTCCGCACTATTCTGCAGTACTGGCCATTTCAGTCAAAATAATTTTTGTTTGGCTAAGAATTCTAATTACAAATTAAATTTATTTTAAAAACATGGAATTCTTTTGTCATCATGCATATGTTAAAAAATCGAGTAATTATGGAATATGAATACCGTCGTGGCAGCAACGCGGCACAAGTGCCACTCAACATCAACGTTTACGAAGCGAACATTACAAACGAACGCACCACCTGTTATTGGTTTGCCCGCTTCCGTTCTGGAAATTTCAACCTGAAAATGAACCTCGTAGTCGTCCGAAAACTTTAGTCGACAATGACGAATTAAAGGCGATTGTGGAAGCTAATGCTACTCAGTTTACGGCTGAATAAGCAGCAACTTTCGACGTTAGCGTCAAAACAACATTGGTCCATTTGTGTCAAATCGGCAAGGTAAAAAAGCCTGACAAATGGGTATCCCACGAACACGGTGATTGCCAGCGCGAAGTACGCGTCGAGACGTGCCTTCCGCTGCTCAACAGGCACACAAACGACGGAGTTTTGAACCGCATTGTTATCCGCGACGAAAAAGGGATTCTGTTAGAAAGTCGCAAGCGCTCAGCAAGTTAGTTAAATCATGGTTCAGCACCTAAACAGTGCTCTAAACGAAACATACCTCTAGAAAAGTGATGGTCACTGTTTAGTGGTCTAGGGCAGGTGTGATTCATCACACATTCTTACTAAATGAGATGAGCATTTCTGCAGATGTGTGCTGTAAAGAACTGAACGCAATGATGGAGAAGATCGCACATCTTCAAGCAGCTTTGTCTCCACTACTCCTGCACGACAACACGCGACCTCATACTGGACAAAGAACAGTCTCCAAATTACAAGAGCTGGAGTTGGAGCTTGCACCTACAGACTTCTACTTATTCCAGAATTTGGATAATTTCTTAGCGGGAAAATATTTCTATACCTGAGAGGCAGTACAAAGTGCTTTTGAAGAATCTGTTGCCTCCTGCCCAGTTGATTGTTTCAAGAAAAGCATCAATAAATTGCCACTGCATTGGCAAAGATGCATCGATGGCATGGGTGATTACATTAATTAATAGAAATAAAAAATATAGAAAAAAGTTACCTTAACTTATTTCATACAAAACGGCAATTTCATAGGTAACGACTTGATGTTAAATATTCAAAATAAATAAATATTTGTATATTTTTTTTTATTAGAAATCTTTTGATGTTGACTTTATAGAAAGTGCGATCCATATATGGATGTATATATTTTTTGAGAAATTAGAATAACCTGCCTTTAAAGAATGCTTATATTAATCAAATTGTATAACAAATATATAAACCTCTATTATGCATATAGCTGCCTACATATTAAATGTTTTGAGTAGCTTGAAAAAAAAATTTCATTACAATTCGGCAATGTTTCTTTAATATTTTCTTAAGTTTTCGCGACTTGTATACATAATAAAACTACGTTTTAACGGTTTTAAGCGCGGTAATTTTATTGGATTTTGGTTTTTCCGACGTTTTCCTTTGTGTTTCTTTATTTATAAATAGGCCTAGAATATTGAGAATTTGAATATAATAGTCAATTATTGTAATATTCTGTAATTAGTAGCTGAAATATATACGGCATTTATTATGTTACTAAATAAAATAGTTGGCAAACCATATAAACGACTTATAAATTATTAAAATATAAATATAACGCTATGATATTGTTTTTGCGGGGTAGCTCGTTTCAGTTGTAGAAACTGAGTTTCTTCAATTAAACTTATAAATTAAGTTTCATAACTCGACCTTTGAATATAAAATATGAAGGCCCACCTTACAGCGTTATTTTCCCAAGATTCTCTTATTTCCTTTCATAAGAAACAGAAAAGAGTTTTTGTCTTATGTTCTCATATTTTTGTTATCGACCTATTTATTATTTATCTTGTATATGTACAGATTTTTTATATAGCCATAGAGAATATTTTATATTAGAATTCTTTTTACAAAATGTCTGTGTCCCTCGTCGAATCAAACATTAAATCCATTTTTAATATTTTTTTATAAGTAAACTGTAATGTCTCTAAGACAGTATTCAGACTTTTATCTATTCTTATTTTAAAAGGATTCTGTCTTAACTCAAAGTTAAGCTTAGAATCGTTAAAATTGTGAAATCATGCTTATTCATTAGGTATCTCATGGATTTGGAAAGGCCTTTTGTTTGTGTCGTATTTTATCTTAAGCATCAACTTAAAACTGAATGTTGTTACAAATGATTTATTATTAATAAAAGTCGTAACTATCGATTTTATTATGTCTGTGCAGTACATATTCCTTCATTATAAAGCATCTGAAATTTTAATGATCACACATAAAATTATAATGGACAATGGATCGGTAGAGTGATCTAGCGAGGTAATACAGCCAGCCTTCTGGGACCCTTTTCCATTGATTTCAATGACCTAGGCTCAGTATTCTACTTATAGTCCTAAGAGATTATTTGTAGAATATAATATAAGTTAAGTTTTATTTATTGTACTAATTTATCCTAATGTATTGTAAATTATTACCGTTTCTTTATAATATGCAATTTGAATTTAAGATGCTTTCACGCTTTTTTGTCAAACATTTATAATAATACAAATTATATTAGTATCAAAGTAACGTCAAACCATGTACTTCATTCAAATCATTAGTTGCAAGCACTTATTCATATAAGATAACATTAGAATTTTATTCAACTAATAACAACACAATCATTAGCGTTACTTGCAGTTGCACGTATAGTTAATAGAAATATGTATATTTATTCAAATACAAATCAAATTGTGTACTAGTCAATAGCATAGTTCATATTTACAATTGATATTATAATAATTATTTAACATAATCCACTTACTAAAGTGACGACTGTGATATTATAATCGTAATTATAAAATTATTATAGAGAAAATAATAATAATATAATGGATTAGTAAAAAACATAATGGAAACATTAACGTGTTTTAATTACCCAAATCCGTGAGTTCGTGTCGTATAATTGGTGTATTATGAGGTTGAGTTAAGGAAGGACAATTATACCGTGACTTTCCATGAAAATGCGTATTAAATATTACAGGGACATGGTGATTTTTTTTAAATACTAGAGTACATGGGACATGTTGACGGCCCACCTGATGGGAAGTGCTTACCGTCAACTATGGATTTGTGATACCAAAGGTGCTACAAATGCGCTGCTGCTCTCTTAAGGGAGACTGGAACCTGGTCACTAATCCGGAACACAACTCAAGGTTGTTATGGCGACATACTTTAGACCAGGGGTGGTAGCCACCCAGACGGGCAAATACCAACTAACCTACCAACTATGAGCTATGGCTATGAGTAGTTTTATCGCCACTTAAAACAAGCCGCACGGCCGTAGGAAATTGTCTCTCCGTTCCTGCACGGATAAGTATATATTACGCTTCCTTAGCCATTTTTGGCAAAAAACAAATCCCTTGTAAAATCGTCGCATCCGTCCGTCTGAATTTGTACAGCACGGTATTTTTTCTCAGAAACTACTGAGTATAGATATATAGATGACATTTAACAAGAAGAGTACTCCATACACAATATTGTAGTGTGGTGGCTTTTATAATTTTAACTGAAGGATGAATTTTTTTAAGTCTATATTCTCCTGAGGACGAGACATACAAATTCCTATATTCATAGGTAACTAATACATTTTTTTAGTTATTTTATGACCCTGAATTATGAAAAAAAATCAGAAAAAAATCTTTTATGCATAATAAATTAGATAATCGACGTGTCAAACATAAAACGTTCGGTCTGTATTTATAACATCGATGTGGCATATTTGGAACAGTCGTGCTTTCATATTTGAAAATTAGTACTAAAAATTGTAAAATGGAAATCATTTAATTTAGGAAAAAGGCAGTTTTAAATAAGAAATAATAACAATAAGGACTTTCTTTAAACATAACAATCTCTTATATTATAATGAACGTATAACTTTTGGTGGCAATTTAACTGCAATTCATATGCTCGGGCTTCACCTGTGATAATGGTATAATTTTTAACTGTGGTCAAATACGTGTTATTTATAACGTTAAAAATAACATCGTTAACAAATAGCAACATTAGTGTATATGATATATATCAATAATATAATAATATATATCAACATTCTAAAAACCACGTCTTAATTTAGATCTATAAACAAAAAATACACCATCTTTCAGAACGAAGGAGTCAACATGATTTTTTATTTTCGCGATTTTGACAGTGAAAAAATAGACAATGTATATTCGATACTAATGTCTTAAAAAGACCCCTACAAGTTTTGAATAGTAAGGTGAAAATAAATAAAAAAAAACGGTTAAACTTAAATATACTTTCAACGAGAAAATATTGATAAGATCTATTTCGTAGTATTTAAGATATTTTTAAGATTAGGCTATTTTCTATCAAATACTTTTTTTAGAATTCTATAGCTAAACGATAAAACTGTGAACATATTTTGGACAACAACTCTTCGATATGCGTTCCAATTATTTAAGGCACAGTGGATCTCATTTCAGTGAATTAAGTTTAAATCGTAGCACAAAGCGTAAACTGGTTAAGAAACTTTTCTAAGCTAGCGTGCATATTCTTACAATTAGCATGTAGTAAGTACCTAATACGAAACATAGTGCGGCAATACCGAGACTACCGATGTACGAAATACTACAATCCGCTTTGGATAATGGTGGCTACTATACTTTCCGCTCATTTATATGTTTATATAGGCCAATATTGCGATGTTTATAGACTAATATTATTAAATTGTTATTTCTTTCTAAAAAATGCTCATTTTTTTCTCTACTTCATTTACAATAAATACTACAGTACCTGTAAACTTTTCACAAAATAAAATTATCGTAAGAAATAATGTGCACATTGACCTTCTAAAGGCATTTTCTCCTAAATCGAGCTTAATGACTCGATTGTGTCTAAAAGCACTGGATTTAAAGCAAATTACCGGAATATTCGGGTTTGTATATTTAAATCGTGATAGCTTAGTGGCAAACGCAATTTCGTCCCATTCCAATCACATACATTTGAATCTTGGCTTGAAACCATGTACAGCTTTTTTTTATTGAGAAGCTGGCAAAAGGCTAATGAAATGGGGGGATGGAAAATCGTAGGGATCGCTCGCAGCTTGGGGATGCGGCGGATCTAACACCTATTGTTGAAGTTGGTCGCTCTGCATCCCAGGGCGACCAAAGCTTGTTGCGCGGTTGATCATGGGAGTGGTATTGCTCTTAACCTCATGTTCTTCCACACAAGCGCGGGTATGGGACGCAAGCTTAGGTTTAACGGATTCGTTGGGATCGTCTTCACCCGAGTCTTCGCACTCGCTGCGTGGCGCTTCTCGCCGCGGTTTATCCTACTCTCCATTGATTGGACCCAGTATCGTACGAAATGTATTACCCCTGTATTATCCAAAAAAAAAGGGAAGATGGGATAGTGGGCGGGGAAGTGAGCCTTCGGAACTCTCAATCAGCATACGAAAGATTAGCTCAAAGCTAACCGTTTCACGCCTATATTCTGTGAGAGCGTGGTAATAATGTGGTGGTAATGCGTGATTTGTTACGTTAGCACGTCCTAACGGTGAAGGAAAGTGTTGTATTGCCGGGGTATATATAACACCCGTTTCCATAATATGGGGAGGAGGCCCGAGCCCAGCAGTCGTGTTGTTGAAGAGTTTGTTACGCCGCTTCTCCTTCTTTAACAGTAACCAAAAGTGCTTTGGAAGCAAACAGCATTATAAATCCACTTCGAAACGGATTACGTGTGAATGTACTTCATAATGTATGTGCTTACATATTCTCCGCCTATATGAACAATCAACTTATACGAGCATACCATTTTTCCAGGTAGGTAAATAAATGAAGACGTTTCATACAGTATTCTTGTAACACATAAAGTAATCCTATTTATTATGACATGGGTAGTCCATAAACGTCTTGAATGAATAGCACAAGCACTATAATAATACAGATTTTGGTGTTGTGAAAACTAACAGGTGGTATAGAATCGCTTAG
This sequence comes from Dendrolimus kikuchii, assembly GCA_019925095.2. Lineage (NCBI taxonomy): Eukaryota > Metazoa > Arthropoda > Insecta > Lepidoptera > Lasiocampidae > Dendrolimus > Dendrolimus kikuchii. Next base: position 16,986,721 of record CM034389.1, read on the forward strand.
CCTAGCGAGACACTGTGATTCTTTAAGTATTTTACCGTCTGTACAATGAGAGTTTTCTATGGAATAATTTGATCTGATGGCAACGCCACATTTTCACCACCGCACCGCTCACCATCGACGAAATGTTCACCATCATTTCCTTGAGCTACCACACTCAAATACCCAACGGTTCTTTAGAACTTTTATTCCACGTACAGTAAATATTTGGAGGGAATTTCACCCCCAACGTTTTCCCTCTATGCTTCGACATAGGGTAATTTAAGAAGGGCGTAATAAAATTTATTCGAGGAATGCAACGCTTTGGCAGCAGCCCTGACATTATAAACCTTCTTAGGCGACGGTGACCACTACTTTCCACCAGGTGGACCGTTTGCCTGTTTGCCAGCTTTTGACAATAAAATAGGCAGTAGTCAGTGGACAACATACAATTAGATCGTTATTAGGATTCTTAAATTGTAACTTTAAAAAATGTATGTGTATATTTTTGAAAGATTTCAGATATTTAATCATCTCTTTCGTAGATATCTCCTCTATGCCTAATGTAGGGTATCGCTGTACGTCCACCGCCACCACTGCCGTGCTCGTTTCTATTACGTTTTTGCTTGTAGTCGTCATCAGAATCCTTTGCTGCAAACACTGTAGGACAACAAAGTAAGCATAATTTAACAACATACTACGGTCTGAACAAAAGCAATGTTATAATTTGATAAGTGGTAGTTGTTGACTATGTAACATTATATCAAATTCATAACTAGTATAACTTGAAGCTGGAGCTTCATCTGCGTTAGTTTTGAAGGTTTAAGCTGTGGCCGAATGATAATAAACAGCACCGTTAACGCATAGCCACAATAGTGTATAGACATACGTTATCTGTCAATATTTAACGTCATTAAAAATATCGCAACTCAAGTAAACCCATTGCTATATCTGCGTGAAAAGGCTTAAATCTTTAACATTATCCCAAAAGAAGCCCTACCTTGAGCAACTAGATCTCGCGATTAAATTCACGTGATGGAACGTATAACATCTTCTGTGTTGATTTAATAAAAGAGAACATAGGGAAATCAAATAATTTTATAAACTAGAGGACAATTTTGTTTTTAATACAGGTCGATCATTAAAACTACAGTAAAAATATCTTCACTATAAAGCAGCAGCAGCGTATATGTATAGTTCAATCGCTCACACTGTAGCAAACAGTATGTGATCAAACATATTGAAATATTCATACAAAATTTGTATACATACTTTCCCTTGAATCTCGTCTAGCTCGCCTCAGTGATATATCTTTTTGTACCGGAAACCCTTTGTAACGACCCTTCGATCCTCTCTCTTTCCGGTCCGTTCGACTAGACGAGGTCGATATGGATAGAATTTTTGATAATCTGTAAATTAGAAAATGCCACATGAAACGAATATATATTTGGAATCAATCTCCATTCAACTTTTATTTCAATAATTTTATCTGTTTGTGCGGTTCAACATACAGCATTTTGCTGACGCTGCGGCCTTCTAAGACTACTTTAATATAACTGTCTATAAATAGGGCTCACAAATATTTTATGATCGTGTTTTACCAAGCTGCAATGAGTTTCTAATAGTCGTAACATAAGATTTCGAGTACAACTAAGTTGAACCAGCAACTCCAGGAATCAGCATTCAACTACTACTGCTTCAAGAATAAATCCCTGAAAGCAACAAAGTGTATTTCTTCACCAAGCATAAACACAACAACAAACAAAAAACAAATTACTGCCCGAAACCACCAACTATTGAGCAAGTGTACACTGCTACTGTTAATTCAAAACTGACTATTAAAACTAAATTCTAGCTATCACTTACAACTCGTTAATGGTGTTTTTATCTCTACTTTTCTGAATAGCCTGTGGGTTTAAAATTATGTATATTTTTGAATAATCATTTAGATTGCCAACAGCTTCGTGTTTCACTTCGTTCTCGATCTCGGAACTCCTAACAAGCAATCTATTCGGAGTCAGGCGTTTCTTATTAAATTTTTGTGCTTCAGATTTAATACCGTATATATTTGATAATAATTCCTTTACGGCTTTTTCGTTGTATTTATTGCCTGAATAAAGCTCTGAGTGTGCATGATGGTTGTAGGTTTTAGTGTCAGAATATCCATGATGTTTTGTGTTTTTTGTATAATCGTTTGACGCCTGTTGTATTAAATTAATTATTTCATCGCTTTTCAGTGACCCAAAATCAGTAAAGATTTCATTATCCGTGTTACTGGAATCATTAATATCTTCCAAATTTCTCTGCTGATTAGATGAATGTTCTGGGTTTTTTAGTGTCTGTTTAAATAGTTGTAAAACGCTTTCAACTCGAGAATCTTTAGAATGTCCAGTAGCACTATGGGTGCATATAACTGTAACTAAAAAATTAAAAATAAATTATAACTATATAATGATATTCATAACTTTTGCAATAAAAAATTGGAACAAGGTTTTTTACTACGTTACAAAAACTCTTTGCCCTTATGTTAGAGTTCGCTTTTTTACTTGATTCAAAACTGAGAAACCATTTCGAGTGATCCTCAGGGAACTTAATTCTTGCTCTATGTTACTTCTTTGTTACTAATATCTGGATATTATTTATGACTAAAAGTTATAGAAAAGACAACCAACCATAACATACCTATAAAGAAAACCAAAAGGTAGAACATTATTAACGTCACTCAGTTGAAATAACGCGCGCAAAAATATTTCGAATCTTATCGAACCAGTGAACCGTATATTTCATGGCAATTTTAAATTTTCAATCTCTTATCGCTCTTTGAATCATATTTTATTAATATTTACGGCATATTCGAGCACATACATGCGACCCGAGAACTCAAACAATATTTTTCAAACTGCCTTAAAAATTTATCAAATACCATATTTCGGATATGATTTGCGATACTTTCAAAATATTAAAGAATGTGTCCTATTATAAAGATAGACACTGGACTGGATAACAGAAGATGGTTTAGATAATATATATTAATAATAATAGCTTTAGAAATAAGTTATTTTATACTTTTTAGTTTTTGAAGTCGGTTTTTTTAAACAAAGTTTTTTTTTTTTATTAACCTCTTTTCTTCAATTTCTATTCGCCAATAGACATGGTTGTAAAGCTAACTTACCTTCACATTTTTTCTTCTCACGATCATATCTATCCTTTTTAATTTACTGATATCATCTTATTTTAACACCGCTATCCTTCGGTGCGATTTTTGACCTCATTTCTTAGAGCTACCAATTCAACTAAGAAACGGTTACAGTTGTTTCCAAGATAACACATACCATGGAGTTTAAAAGGGAACTTTCCGCTGAGGCTGAAGCGTTGATAACATCCTCGTGAATGTAAACCATCGTAAGCGACTTATGGCCAGTTCCTATACCTTACTATTCATTCACTTGCCCTACCATCGGTTGAATTTTAAGATTACTTGTATGGAGGTTATATCAAAATTTAATGGATAGTAAGGCAAATGAACAATCGGTAAGATATAGGAACCGGCTATTAGACTATTTTCTATCAGGTAGAAAATCTGTCTGTGTGAAAGCAAAAAAGACATTGTTGTAGAGGTAAAAGCAGCTGCAGTTGAACAAATTAATTACAAACAGTTATTTTTAAGTAAATGGAATATAGAAGTTCTTTAGCTAAATCTGTAACTGAAATGTTCGAAGTTACGTATGCAAAGCCGAGCTTGGAGTGAACACAAAACGTGGTGCCTTGCGTGTGTGTTTAATGGGTTTTGGGTAATTTAGCCCAACGTAACGGCCCGGCAGCTTGGAAAATTTAGCCGCAATTAATTATACATTCCGATATCGAACTAAAATTTTAATTTCGTCGAAATAACTTTGCTATTTGTTCTAGTTTCAATCAAATTTTTGTTTAATTCTTCTTTGTATAAAAAATAACGTACTCATATAACAAGCGTTTTAATTTTCTGATATAAGCATGTTAATTATGAATTTATCCCATTAGTGGGAAAAACCAAAGTCGTAATCGACTATAAGTATGTACCTTAAAAGTTTTCGTAATGCTGACATTAAACGCATCAACCAAATCTAGTCAATTTGCTTGAAAGGCAATTTGACAGAACTGAAAGGACACTGCAGTAATCAGTGATATTGAATGATTCAAGTAATGTTTAATATGGATCAATTTGGTTGCTCTAATATCATTATCTGTTTAAAAAGTGTCTGTGTCTTTTTAAAATGTGATTATCTAAATCGCAGATTCGTACTAAGAATGTGACAAGTGTTCAAATAAAGTGGATTATCATGCTACGTCTTACACCTACCAGTATATGTATATACATGTCAATGTCACTAAGCAATTCTTCAGAATCGGCCGTATTAGATCCTCTGATCTTTCTTAAAAATGTCTGTCTGTGGTTTGGTCGTAAGCAAGTACGCTGCGGTCCACCAATACCAATCTACCTTTCACACCGCGGTCGTATACGTTTTGAAGTGTAACTTCTATATAGACGGAGGGTCTTAAGATATTTCTGTCTTGAAAAAGCGTTACGGCCACGTGGAGGAGCGGAATAAATTTAGACTAGACGTGGTGAGAGGCGACATAGTTTTAGAGTGGATGCGTTTTTTGGTTCCATATGTTTAAATAAAAAATGCATTCATTAAAATTAAATTAAATTCATTAGAATTACATAACCTAACCAAATCATAATTTGCAAAAAATCGAAATGTGTGCTGGGACACATAGTAGAAGTGAAACTTCAACGGACAAGTGGAAAAACGAATCGCAACGGATAGGTGGTAAAAAGAATCGCAACAAAATTTTAACTTAAGTTTTGAGAGCAGATTGTTAATGTAAGCAGATAGCTAATCTACTTGTCCAATTTGAAACCTGCCCGTAAAACTTCAAGTTGAAATTTTATTGCGATTCGTTTTTCCACTTTTCCGTTGAAGTTTCACTTCTACTATGAGTCCCAGCACACATTTCGATTTTTTATTACCGTTGCTTGTAGGCCAACTGGCAGCAGTTCAGATCGAGGTTCTTAAATCCACAAGAGAAACAGTACATAACTCGTTCCATAAAATGTATTTTCCTATAATTTAAAACACCAATTCCGAACTTTATGGAACCAATTCATTACATGTATAAATAATGAATATTTTATAACCGCTCTGACACTTTATCGCTTGGAATAATCTTGAAAGGAAAGTAGGGCTATTCGTGGTTTTAGGTTGCGACTCGGAAGTGACCAATCTTTTGCCCTTAAGGCGTTGTCAAAACTAAAAGCAGTTTAATGTTTCAAGAAAATAACCTTAATAGCAGACACAAATTACAGATATACCTATTAATATAAACATATCAATGTGAAAGTGACCTTAGTTGAATGCTTTTAGGGCTCCGTACTTATTTTGGTAAAAAAGAAACTCTTATGTTTTTGTCATATGCACTAATAACACGGTAATTTTTTACAGACACTATTGAGTTTTTATAATAATAAGTTTGATAGAAACGTTTAGTCTATGGGGCTCTCCGCAATGGTGTAGTAAAACCATGACACTAACAAAAAGGCGAGAATAGGTGAGCGGTTTTTACAAAACGTTCGAGCCTTATAGATTTTGTACGATGGAACCTACTGATGGAACATACATAGGGGCAAACAAATAAAGAGTCAAATAGCGCATTAATTATTTGAAAAGAGATTAAAATTATTTTTAACAAGATATTTTAAAAGTTAGATAATAAAATGTTAATTTAACGCGTATTTTTTTATAGTATGTAAAAATAATTAAAATCTATTGTAAGAGGGATGCGGACACGCATCCTTATTGGCTTATACAATATCCGATGTGTATTTTTTTGAGATGTGGGTATGAAATATTTTCGAATGCACGTTGTTTTTACGGTTCCGTAAACAAATATCAGAAACAGACGACATTCGGCATTCTTACGAAATCCCTTCTTGTGCGCCGACTTACTCAATATTTTGACAATGAGATGATTGTGATGAAATTACTTTCGAGATTAAAAATTAACATATAAATACATTTAGTCCAATAAACACTAAGATAATTTTCTGGAGATATCGCAAGGCACGCAACGAGTAAAATTCTAGTAGAAAAACATTATTACCTACCTATATATTATACATTTACAATACAATTTTCTTATGTCTTTCTATAAACATGCTTTGAACAATAAGAATCCTTATCAAACACTTCATAGCATCCAAGATACAGAATATTACCTTGCCTATTTTTCTAGTGTGGGTGCTTGAGAAAAAAATAATTGAAATTTAAGTTAATAACACTCGTATTAAAGTTTATGTAAAAAATTTGAAACTAAATGCTGTATGGATTACTTTTGTAAGCGGAACAAAGTAAATAAATTGTTTAATTTTTAACAAAGACTCTTTTTTTACTTTTTCCACTAAGAATGAACATAAAAGACTGTTCAAGTGTTAATGTATCTAACAAAACTGCAGTTTTATTAGCTTTCAAGTTAAAAGAATGAGCGGATAACGGGAATATCGGCGAAAGGAGTCGCGGCGAAGATAAAAGAATGAAATCGACACGAAGGCGCGTCAAATACTATGGTGAGTAATTTGATAATATCTGTGTCATAAATAAATACAAATCTGACAAATATAATCCAATTCGGTGAAAGATTAAATTCACTCGATTTACGTACTACCCTTGCGCAAAAGGTTTGCCGATAACCTCATGGTGTCTTCTGCGCGCGCCTTATATATAAAAATTATCGCTCACTGCGGCGACACTTGGTCAAGATCATAATAAAACATTAACATTAGAAAAATCATGAATTTATTATTGTAATCTGTCTATGTATTCTAATAATATGTTGGAGGGTGCCGAGTTTGCACAATGAATTTAAAAATGAGAAAAATTCAGGAGAGTAATTCGGACGAGCAGATTATGAAAATTAAATTTTCAGAATTTTTGTTTATGTTTTTTGAGCATCACGTGAAAACTATTGAACGGTTTTAAATTAAATTCAAATGATTAGTTTTTTGCCACAGAAAGATGAAAAATATACATACATACATACATACATAACTTCACGCCAGTTCCCTTGCGGGGTAGGCACGAACAACAGAGTGTCATTTTGGCTTATTCTTACACACATGAAAAATATAGATTTAAATAAAAAAGTCTAACCATAATTTTTTATGATCCATTTCAGTTAGCGTCACATATGTATTATCAAGCTTAACAAGTTATAGATAATAAACAACAGACAGCCCTGGGGCCTATAGTAAATACCAGAAAGGTTACTTTCGAAACACTATCAGGAATCGTTTTTTTTTAACGCTGGGGGAATGAATTTTGCACATACCCCCGGGCCCCAGGGGGGGGGACGCTACATACAAGCTTCTGATGATAGAAGTAGTTGCAAGCACCGACACTAGAATCTTACGCGCCCAAGTGAGTGAAGAGTACCAAAGTACAAACAGCAAGCATAAAGGTTATCAACTATAACTAACCTTTAGCAGTAACAATTTGTACTCGATGTTAAGTCCTCAGTGATTTCAATTTCGTCAACCCCGCCGTACACTGATTCATTTAATTCGTTCGGAAATAGTTTAATCAAGCGTTGATTTGGATTTGCAGTAATTAAAGAACACGACATCGGGCCCCGCCGTATATTACTACACTGAGCTTCCAGTTAATTTCCTGGCTTCAATTCCGGAACGGCGCTATCTACTAAATGTTCTGTCGAATATCTTACACGCAATTGCCCGGAAAATAAATTTCCAAATTCAATTTACTGGCTACTATACTATTTCCATTTCTTTATTTTTTCGATGACAGTTCTAATTTGATAGTTGTAGTGTTGTGACCAAATAAGTAATTATATCAATCGCATATATTTATTATGTTTTGAACGAAGACAAATACAACAAAAACATTCAAATATATTTTTTCAAGCTGGGAACACTCAATGGCCCTCAGCCATTTTGTGTACACTCGCAATAAGACGATCGTACTATATATTCACTACGTTTCTGTTCGCTGAGTTTTTTCACATTAATCCATACGTTACGTTGCGTATTTTGTGTTCCTCCGTGTTAATTGCTGCCCAGCTGTCAAATATCAAAATGCCTAAAGGATCTGTTCTGAAAAGGCAGGCGAGAGAACTGGTGATCAAGGTTCGTAATTACTTTGAAGCAGAGTATCAAAATGGTAGCCCGCTATTACCACTGTCGCAAGTGCAAGAACGTTTTGCGGCCCCATTAAGAATTAGTGGACCAACTGTTTCAAAAATTACTACCGAAGCTTACGGTACAAGCGACATGCAGGAAAATAAGCTTCGTACGCCGAAGAAAAAACGCCAACCACGTCGTGTGACATCGGTTGACAACTTCGACGCTGACGCTATTCGCTGTCATATATATGACTATTACTTGCGCAAAGAAATTCCAACACTTAAAAAACTTGTTGTTTCTTTACGTGAATGTGGTTTATTCCATGGCCAAAAATCGTCATTAAGCTTGGTTTTGAAAGAAATTGGATTTTCTTATAAAAAATCGGACAAACGTAAAATATTGATGGAGTGTCACGACGTTGCTATGGCTCGCTACGAATTTTTGATCGAAGCCAAAAAGATATCAGATTGGTCAAATGTTATTTTCACTGACTTGGTTAAATGCAAACCACACAGTATCTAAGAACTGGACTGACGACACCACCGCTTCCACTAGTTCAGTGCCAATGGGAAAAGGTGAACGCCTTTCATATGCCATGCAGGGTCTACGAAAGGACTCCTTTAAATCCAATAAAACAGTGGACTACCACGAAGAAATGAACGCAGAGATTTACGAAGGATGGTTTAAAGAAATCGTGCAATCTCTGGAAGAACCGTCGATAATTATTATGGACAACGCTACATATCACTCCAGACAAATTGATAAAATGCCGACGCAGGCCAATAAAAAACAAGAGATAATTGACTGGCTCCAACGTCATGGCGAAAATGTGGATAATACTTTATTAAAAAGTGTTGGTGACTGTGGCCAAATGCCTCTTGTTTAGAGCCTTAAAAATAATAATTAGCTACATTAGTGTAGATAAGTAGGTACATTTGTTATCTGTCCACGTTTAACGTCGATTAATAACAATATCGCATCACAAATAACGTATTAAACACTACATCTACCTGAACTGTCATTAACACTAACATTATCCCAGATGGAGCATAAACATAAAATAAACTATATACCCTACTAGTTTTTCCGCGACCCCGCTGCGTGAATAAACCCTGGGTAGTAGCTCTATGTTACTCTCATAAAAACTAAATTAGGTTTTTTATATATATTACACCGAAAACTTTACGGTTTCTTGTTCAATTCACTACTAGTAACTAAGTAAATAGTCTAAACAGCTGCCCAGCAAAACAGAGATGAGTCGAAGCTAACCTGATTTGAAATAATACAACCAATGACATGTTGCTTTTTTTTAGCTCCTTTAGGCTCAGGCGAACGAGATATGCCCGAGTGGTAAGACATGTTGCTTATGACGAGGTAGGTATTTGTCAGTAAATTGAAAAAAACCCCGATTGCAGCGACATCTATTTTGCTAATATGGGGATAAAATGTATCTTAAGTGTTGATTCGGAATATAATCCAGCTCTGTGTCAAGTTTCATTCTTATACGTTCAATAGTTTGAAAAAATGGATGCGATCGCAGCGCCATCTTTTTCTATATTTTCATCTACCCGATGTCATTTATGAGGATAAAAAGTATCCTAAGTTACGCTGCAGCATATAGGCTAGCCCTGTGTCGAGTTTCATTTCAGCCCGTTGAGTAGTTTCCACTTGATCCTCTTTCGGACAAACAGACACACCGAAAGACAGCTAGACACAAAAATTCTATGAATTGCATTTTCGGAATCTCCTGGTCCGAATTATCCCCCCTGATTTTTTCACATTTTTAAACGCATTGTACAAACTCGAACCATTTACAGATTATATTATAGATAGATAGATATACCTATAGCTATACCTATACCTATATAATAAGTACATATCTATGGAATTGCAATTTCTGTCAAAACACGTTGTTTTTGCAAATAAGCGATACATTTTACGTACTAGTTAAATGTACATACATACATACGCCAGTTCCCTTGCGGGGTAGGCACGAACAACAGAGCGCCATTTAGGCCCATTCTTACACACCTCACTTGCTTCTTTGACATTCATAACTCTTGTCATGCACGCTCGTCTGTTCTTAAGGCTCCTGACATCACCCTCCGCTAGTACATGATCAATTTGATCATGGAAGGTGTGTCGTGGCCTTCGACGACTTCTGCATCCATCCACTTTTGCATTGTATATCTGTTTAGTCATTCTTTCATCATGCATTCTTTCCACATGCCCGAACCACCGGAGCATTTCTTTCCTTACCTTCACCCCGACACTTTCTTTCAGACCAACTCTCTTTCTTACTTCGGTATTACGAACGCGGTCCGCGTTCGTAATACATAGTTAAATGTAACTATGTATTTAATTGTTCTTGGAAATGAATAACAATGTCTTCTTACTCAGCGATATAGTAAATCTTTAAACCCCGATTATTACGTTTCTGTATATGAAACAATAGCATCCATAGTCAAAGTGAGCTTGGAATTTACCTTCATAGTACTTAAGCCAATACAAGTGCACAAACCGACATTTGATGATCTGTTCAAAGTAAATAAATGACGGTGTCTGAGTTGGACTTGCACATAGAGTCATTTTTTGTAAAATTTTAATACAATAAGAATGTTAAAAATCTTATTTAGACCAACTTTAAACACATTTTTTTTTACTCATTATTACAGCAATAACGTAGGCTTTGGTCACTGTCGCGATGCCTACCACCAATGATCTTAAAATAACCTCTGACTTTCCAATGCAATTCTTTTTAGATTTCTTGTCTGTTTGTTGAGAATTCACGTAAAAACTACTGGGCCGATTTCTTAGACTTAAAATCTGCGTTACTTTTTAACGCGGGAATTTTTCTAGGAATGATTTAAAACGGCCAGATTGAAAAAAATCGCAGTGCAACGCGAATTTTCACTGATCGATAACAAATTTTATGTAATAAAATGTGTGATATTTTTTTATCCCAGGAATGCCGCCGGAATTTTAAGACAAGCATGGTTGAAGTCGCAAGCATATCCTAGTAATAACATATTATCTTCAAAAATGTAACAGTATCCAGAGGTTGCTGCTCCGTAGTTTTACATGAAGAGAAAAGTAACAAACAAACAAATTCACTTTAACGTTTGCCTATTTAATTTAGTAATTGTTATGTATGTTAATTTTGGAGAATTAATCTGTAACAACCTACTTTATTAATTAACTCATTATCCTAAAACGAATGTCACGAGTACCTACTCGTAAGTCCGCTCGAGATGTTGGGAATTGTTAATGACGGCAGAATTTCTGATTTCCCTTTAAATATTATGTTTGTACACGAGTACCCACATAACAGATCTCTTCATTCCAATACCAAACTCGTCATGAGAAGCGGCAATGTTAATTTGTCTATATATTCATCTCACTACCTAATACATATTATAAATGCGAAAATTGGTTGTATGTTTGTTGCTCAATCAGAACAGAGCAGCTCAACGGATCGAGATAAAATTTGGCACAGAGATAGATTATAGTCTGAAATAGCAAACAGGCTACTTTTTATCCCATTTCTTTAACGCCAGCGAATCTGCGGGCATAACTAGTATTTGTATAAATCGTAGCAATTTGCCTCTTCCGTTTATTAGATGTATATTAATAATCAAAACTACTTTTAAACGGTTTAAAGCGCGGCATTTTATTTGATTTTACATCGACGTTTTGGCTACTTTTCAGTAGCCATGATCACGAAACATGGAAATAAAATGCTGTGCTGAAAACTTAATAAAATAGTATGTAGATCTATATTATTAAACTTAAATGTGATTTGGTTTGTTCCTTCTTTATGATCTTTAAAATGGACCGATTAACATGACATCCAATAATTTTCGATTACGAGGAAAGTCATAAAATACTTTGTATCTCTGAAAATAGGATAGTTTTTACGGTATACGAATCCAAATATTACGTTGGCGAAACCGCGTGACAAGTTTTAGTAGTATGATATTTTGAAAAATATCTTATAATTTGTAACTATAATAATTGGCCAAATGTTACTTATGGATATAAGACCAATTTTATTATTAGTATTTTTTATTCTATTAAAAAAGCTTTTAAAAAATTTAATTAACCAGAATTTCTTATAAATCTATCTATTTATACTAATATAATTTAAGTATCTATCTGTTATTCCAAAAAAAGATAATACTATAAACATTTAAGAAAAAACGGGTACAAATACGATGCCTAATAAATTGCCATTATAATTATATTAATTTTGTATTTTTTGTCTTTATTTGTTTAACTGTCCAAATATGTTGCATGTTAACCTGTGTACCATCCATCATGCCTACTCCGATATGTGAACACTCATACTTAAGAAATAAATTATTATATTTGCCTTTAAATGTTCTTAATTGTTGTTGTTGGAAAACTTTTCTCCGATAGATTCTGAAATGGCTTAAAGGATTTCAATAAAAAAAAGTTTAGACAGTAAATTGTATCTCAAAATTCACACGTATGCATTATTTCTATATCTTGCGTGATTCAGAAGAAGTAGGTCTAAATCACCGGCGAACCGAGTCGCGGGCAAAACTAGTTTGTGGTATAAGAATACATATTATACTATTATCCAAACTAAATGCAATGATTTTATATTCTTTCGTGCTTATTACTATTTAAATATTTTCAACATTTTAACCTTTCTAGGTCCAATGTAATTCATAGTTGACGTGCGTTCTTGGACATTATTCACAAACAACAATTAAGTTGTGAAATATAAAACATTAAATTAATCAAAGGCTTTGCGCACACTGTTTCCGTAATATTTACCTAAGGAATAGGTACTTAATTTAGTAGCGACTTACAAGGTTGTACTTTAATCGTCATAAATTAATTGTAAACCGCTGTTCAAGATCTTTACAAAAGTTATTTTCTAATAAAGGAATGTGATTTGCTATTAAGTTTAAAGGACTTAACGCTAATTCTTCCAGCTCAAAGAGGCCAGTGAGTTCGTATTAAGATAGACGAAAAATACGAGGAATGATAATCGCGCAGTAAAAAAATTACCATTGGAAAATCTTTTTCAACAATTCAAAATCCTACATCTAAATATGTCTTCTGTTGAATTTTAATATAGCAAACACTACCAGACTTTCAAACAACATTATGATAATTATATGAATTCAATTAAATTGAAATGAACCTTATGGATTTAGGCGACATTTTTTAATGAAATGGTGTAATACAATATTTTTTAAATAATATAATTTTATTCAAAAGTTTAGAGGTGTTCTTCTATATCAAAAGGCTAGAGAAGAAAGACTGGCACCCTCTAGGAATATAAGACTTAGAAATGCTATCACAATTACGTTTTACAAATTGACTTGAAATTGATTAAAATTCCTAGCATTCTTATGCCGTGGAAAAATGGACCCTTGATCCTTGCCAAGATGGTGTCGATTACTCCAGTCGCCCAAGACTTATCTTCTGCGATTTACTGAACGATTCCTGCCAGTCTCCCATTTCTCTTAAGCTATTTTAGGGACCCGGATCAGAGTCTGTTTGTTTTATCTAATGTCTTGTCTGATGTTTTTTGTTTATAGATTTACAGCGTCGCGTAATTTGCCATGCAGTCTGTAATTAGCTTTTTTTTTTTTTTTTTTTTTTTAAATCTTTATTTAGAAAGGGCTTTGCCGCTTAGCGGCTATGTCACCCCGTAAAGTACCCAGATCCTAAATAACATTTCTAATATAATCTAATTAATTTGAACTAAAAATAGAGTAATATAGTTTGCAAAACATCTTGGCATCTCTCGATAACGGAAATGCCAGAATGCTATTGCATTCTCCCACGGCAGATAAATTTCGCTCTCGAAGTAACTCTTTTCGTAGTTCTTCGTTCCGAACACATTCCATCAGAACATGTTGGACATCTTCAGTCACATTGCATGTTATACAGTTGGGGGAGTTAACTTTCTTAATGAGATATCCAAATTTGTTTGAAGGAATGTGTCCAGAACGTAATCTGAACAATGTTACAACATCTTTTCGCGTCATGGAGCACTGATTTATCCACATCTGGGCTGGAAGTTGTGGCTGGATTGTCTTAAACCAAATTCCCTTTTCTACGGATCTTTTGTCAAAATATTCACTCCAAATCTTAATACAATGATTCTTTAAGTCACCTAAATAATTAGAATGAAGTGGCGAAACCGTAAAAGAGGTACCATCTGAGGTAGCTTGTTTAGCTAAGGCATCTGCTATTTCATTACCACTTATATGGATATGTGATGGAATCCATTGTAAAATAATGGTTTTGGACTCAGCTATCAACTCGAGCAAAATTTGCAAAATTGTGTAGGCTATCGGTATTCCTTGTATGGACAAGGAGCATCGAGCCAAGTGTTGGAGAGCGCTCCTTGAATCTGTAAGGATAACAAATTTCTCCTTATTTAAAGACTTTATATATGAAAGTGCTTCTGCTATAGCTAACAGTTCTATATGCATTATAGATATCTTGCAATTTATGCTCAGTTTGATGTGAGTGTTACATTGTGGATCGAAAAAAGCACAACCACCATCCATATCATCTTTAGAGCCATCAGTGAATATTTTATAGAAATCGCAATATTCATCATTAATTAGTTTTAAACAAGTTTGTCTCAGAACATCAATACAATATGTTCGTTTAGGTTCTTTAATATATTGTATATTAGGTTTAATTATGTTATGTACCTCAATATTACTAACCCAGGTGCTCAAACAAAACATACCAAGAGTTTTAACTGCATGTACTTCTGAGGTGTTGAAAGAATTGTAAAGTGCGAACATCAACGGTTGCTTTCTCGTTCGCCAATAGTTATATATATTCTGTACATTGCTAGACTTAAGTAAATTAATAGTTTTATTCTGACTAAATGCTTTAGCTTTAAGAACATATTTTCCGGCTAAATATCTACGGCGTATGTACAAAGGAGGAATACCTAATTCGGCTTCCATCACATGAAGGGGGGTGCTGCGTATAAATCCACCTATAATTCTAAGGGCTTGATTCTGAATTCTGTCCAATTTGGACAAATTTGTTTTGTAACTAGAATCATATAAAAAACACGAATAGTCTAATCTACTTCGAATTAGTGTTATATATAAACGGCGGAGATGTTTGGGATGAACACCCCAATTTGAACCAGCTAAAATTTTTAAAATATTTAACTGTTTACTGGTTTTTTCAGTTAACTCTTTAATATGTTTGCCCCATCTGAGCGACTGATCCAGCCACAATCCCAAATATTTAACATTAATTACTACTGGAAGTAAGCTATCATTAACTGTTAGATTTAATGAATCTCGGCACATACCTCGTTTGAATATACAGACCTTAGTCTTTACGGTTGATATTTCTAATCCTAACTTCATTATTAAATCATTGAACGTATCTAGAGCATGTTGCAAGTCTTCTGCTAAACGTAAAATATTCTTTCCCGTTTTGAATAATACAAAATCGTCCGCGTATTGTGATATATCAACCGTTACAATAGTTTTACAAATATTAGAGGTAACAATATTAAAAAGTAACGGAGACATCGGATCACCTTGTGCTAAGCCGCGACGAGTTAATCTACTAATGTCATAATTGTCCATTGTAATTTTTAGGTACCTTTCATTTAAGAAATTCCATAGGTAATTGCAAATTTTGCTACCTATTCCTAACTTATCTAAAATAGAGAAAAGCGCCGTTAAATAGATGTTATTATAGGCGTTACTAATATCAATGAAACATCCTATTGTAGTCGTATTTTCAGCAAATCCGAGTTGAATTTTAGTTGTTATATAACTAAGACTGTCTAAGCAAGAGCGTGCCCTTCGAAAACCAACAGTGTCTACAGAGAAAATATCATTGCTTTCCACATACCATTCTAAACGTCTATTCAGAATAGTATGGAATATTTTACATAAACAAGATATTAAAGAAATTGGTCTAAAAGATGATTGGCCTGGTTTGGGTATAGGTATAACGCGAATATTCCGCCATTGCTTGGGAACAAATCCTGAACTTAGACACATATTATAAATATGGACCAGGACAGTTTTACCTATTAGAGGGAGATTTTTAATCATAGAATAAGAAATTTCATCTACACCAGGTGCAGTGTCTTTATCTTTGATACAGTTTTCAAATTCATGAATAGTTATTTGTGTTTCTAGGTTTGCATTATATGATTTAAATATGGGAGTAACAGGAGGAACAAAATCAGGTGCTAATTCAGAGAGAAGTTGTTCAGCGTTCTTAGAGTCAATATGTTGCTTACTACACCGGTAACCCTTCGCCCATTTCATTTTATTCCACATATGAGAGGAAGAGGTTTCTTCCCCAAGTGAATTGCAGAATTTTTGCCACGATTTGCATTTCGCATCTCGAATTATTTTTCGAGAAGTCTGTATGCGTTCCTGAAGTATTCTATAATTATGAGGTGTTGGATTTCTCCTAAACCTAGAGAGTGCTAATCGTCTTTCAGCCACTAATTTAGAAAGTTCTGGAGTCCAATACACTTTTGGTTTAAATTTGGTGGGAATACGTTGGGGTATAACTATGTAAGGGATGTGGCAATCTGCCGCTTTCTGCAATGAGGCTTCGAAATAGTCATAACAGGCTTGCGGATCAGTAGGACTAGACGATGTGTTTAAGATGTTTTCGATAGCAGTTTTAAATTTTGACCAATCACTATTTTTGAAGTTTCTTTTCCTTATATTTGTAGATTTTTCATGAAAGTGAAATGTTAATTTAATAATGAGATGATCGCTACCTAGTGATTCGTTTAATACTCTCCACTCACAGTTTAATGCCAAGTCTAAGGATACAAATGAAACATCTGGGGACGATTGTTGCATAGATCCATTCACTAATCTCATGCGAGTTACAGAACCATCATTTACCGAGATAAAGCTGTTGTCTACCATAGAATCGAATATCTGAGACCCGCGATGGTCATTTTTATAAGACCAGTTAGTGTGGTGACCATTGAAATCACCCAGAATTAGGGTTTTTCTACTAGTAATTGAAAAAATCGAATCCCAATCTCTAGGGAGTGTTTGAATACTAGAGGGACAATATAAAGCAACGATATTTTCAACTGATTCACAATTAGACAGTCTTACATAAAGAGTTTCAATACCTGGGTTAGACGGATGTATACTACAGAGTTGAGCTTTTAATGAAATGTGTACTAAAATAGCAATACCTCCATAGCCATCAGGTCGGTCTGATCTAAAAATATTGTATCCTGTGACATTAAAATGACTCTCAGGTTCGAGCCACGTTTCGCAAATGACGGCAACATGAATTTTTTCTTGTGTCAATAATTGTTCAAATGATACATACTTAGGTCTTAGACTTTGTGCGTTCCATTGAAGTATATTCAACGAGGATGATTTAAGATTGCAATCCATTAAAAAAATTCATAATAAGAGAACCGTCCGCTAAATATTGCATCGCTACTGACATTAACCACTCCCAAATTATCTTTATAACACTCTCTATTTTGTTAGCTAGTGAACACTTATCCCGTATAATTATCTCGCTAATCCTACGCATTACACTTAGAAATGATAAGTATCCTTTCCTCTTTTTATGTTCTTCTTTCGATTTATCATCACAAGCAGTTGGCTGCTTGAGATCAAGGGGCGTCGAGGTAGATGTATCAAACGATTCGAATTCCATAATTTCTTCTTCGTGTTATTGATGTTTATTCGTATTTGTATGCTTCCTTTTTGTTGTTTTAGGACTTTTGCTATTAGTTGAAGTCGAAGGCATATTATTTAAATCAGATACAGGTAATTTAACTTTTTCAGCATACGTAGGACCTTTCTCGTGATAGTTTGTATCTATGCTGGTAGTTGTAACATTGTTAATTGTGGGGAAATCGGCGTAATTATTTTTGTTTATTGGACGTAGAGGTGCTGGAGATACTGGAACAAACAACAAAAGTGCTTTCTGATATGTACAATTAAATTCAGACATTAATTCACGTATAGTTTTTTCTTTCTTATAAACTGGACAGTTTTTGTCTACAGCCCTATGGTTCTGACAGCAATTTACACAAACGTATGAATTAGTCTCACAATCTGGGTGATTTTGAGCACACTTAGAACAAGTAATTTTATGTGCTCCGCACTTTAGTGATGTATGCCCGAATTTCCAGCATTTAGAGCATTGTGTTACGGGAAAGATATATTTATCCACACTGATATTTGTATTAAAAAGTTTTATATATCTTGGAAGTGAACTACTCTTGAAACCCAAACGAATGGTTTCACTAGGTATCCAGCCATTGGAGTCATCAGTGCTGATTTCTCCTTCTTGTTGTCGACGATTAAGACGTTTAGCAGATACAATTTCATAATCCGAATAAATGTTATTCAGAATTTGTTCCAAAGATTGATCAGTCTCAATATCCTTAATTATTCCATAAGAAATGTTAACTTCTGAAGTATCCTGACATCGCCAATCCATATCTGTCAATATTTTATGTTTCATAAAGGTATCTGCCTGATTTCTGTCATCAAATATAATATGCATTTTAAAGGGACCAATATATTTAATACGTTTAACTCCACAAATAGAATTAGCGTCTAATAATCTGGCTAATGTGAATTGTTTTGGTAATCGATCTTTACTTGCTGTAACGCTTATTTTAATCTCTTCTTCTAAATTGTATTGTATTGCTTCATCTTTGCCCCTAATTTTCTTTCCTCTTCTCGTAACAGTGGTCCACTGTTCCAATGATTCATGTTCTTTTACTTTCTTTCTTTTTGGCGTATAACTATCTCCACTTGACAAACTGTTGTCTTCCAAATGTGTTATGTCCTCTAACTGTGTCATATTTTCTAAATGTGTCATATCCTCTAAATGTGTCATGTTCTCCAAACGCGTTATATCCTCTAATCGTGTAATACCCTCAATGTTATTTAATTCATTGTTTGTAAAATCATTACTATTATTTGATTCACTCATAGCACTTTAACGTAAACAAAAGACCAACCGGCCGGCGCACGATGCCGCGTCGGCCAGTAAAAACCGGTTATCGGATTAGCGTGGCTTAATAAACGCGTGACTACTCAGTTCGGCGAGCAAACCAATACTGGTAATTAGCTTGTAGACTTAATTTTAATATTTATATTTATTGTCAAAACCCTGGGTCCATGGGGTTCCGACGCTCTGAAACTTTATGGAGACTTCGCCAAACGCCTGGTAGACGCCTCACATAACCAAAAGTAACCGCTTTTCATCAAGTGGGCCGTCTACCTGTCTGCTGATCTCCTGCAATAAAAAAAAAGTGAATGAGTATTAAGATATAGGAACCGGCCATTGGAGAAGGCAGGGGCGTCTTACCCGGGAGTGCAAGGGGTGCGCGGCATGGACCTTGGAGGAGCAAGCCGATTGCCATATCATACATATATCATGCATAATTTGCTAGTTTAAAAAAAACGTCATTAAAAAGTTTGTTAACTTGAAATTGAGAATGTAACTAACATTATCATATTATTATGTTACATATTTTAAATTTTACTTTTTATTTTGATCTAGGAGGTTCAGAATAAATGTCGCAACCCGGCGTCCAATATGACTAAGACGGTCCTGAGAGGAGTCCTGAAATCAACATAGTATAATAACCGCTCTACTGCTTGGTTGCTCTTGAATTCTTTTAGTTTCACCATCAAGAACCATTAGATACAAAATAATTACTACACTTTGATGCAAAATTTCTATTAAAAATAAATTAATTAACGACCATTAATACGTGATTTTATTAATTACAACCCATTAGTTAATTGATATTGGTTAGTTTGAATAGATGATTAAGAAATCTCAATTATGTATGAAACAACATTTCAAGCTTGTTAGGGTTCCGATATTTAAAGGTAAAAACAAAGCCTTAGGGTTTCATTCCAGTGTCTGAATGTTTGTGTAGAACAAGTACCTAATTATCTCAGGAACTAAGGTAAGTGATCTAAAAATTGGCACACATCGGGCCCGATTGGAAAAATATCGTAAGTGAACAAAATTTAGGCATTTCACTTTTTTTATTTTTCATTTTAAAATCTCTATATTGTTCTGGAAGCGTTTTTCAATCGCCGGATTGTCAAGATGGGCGGACTGTCAAATCAACTGAGCTACTGTTTAGAAACTTACTTATTTACTTATGGCCGCATAAGGTTGCTTCAAATTATTTAAGAAACACAAAACGTATTTAACACCCTTAAATACAATTAGCGTCTTGCACAACGCAAAATATGCCGCTAAATACGTTTAAAGAACCGTCAATATGTTTTGTGTAAAACATATTTAGACAGTTTAATATGATTAACTAATTTTTTTAAAGGCGATCGTTATGCAAGCGGCCCTTAGATTTGATAAGAGCATACCTACTTGTACCTACTTATGACGTCATAATTAGGTACAAGTAATAAGAGTGAAATAGTGCATTAATTATATTGTCTGAAAAGTACAGTGTAAACTCTATATAATGACACTGAAGGGACTATGCATTTTATGGCATTATAGAGAGTTGTCGTTAAATGGAGAACAGTCTGTTATTTTTGTCTGACGTCTTTTGCTGCACCAGTAATTTTTTTCTATATTTTTACTTATTTTATTCATGCGATATGGAGGCATCTTGGTGATAAAGGAAGTAGTTAGAAATTTCGGTATAGATGATGCCGACAGTCGAGTTTATTACGGGCTAGGATAATACGATAAAAGAACGTACACAGCTGAGCAGCTTTTACTAATTTTGGCAACTAAGGTACTTTTTATTACTTAATTGTTGTCGTTATTGAGAGTGAATGTGAAGCTATATAGAGTGTATCATTGAACCTTTTTTTTTGCCAGGGGAAATTCGTTTGAGGACTAAGCCGCGACAGGCACAGAAGCCTGGGGGGATGTTCGCGACCTGTGTGAGTGTGTGGGACTCGCCAGATCGGGGGTGGCACTAGCGTGCCCGGTCAGAACCGGTGCCACGCTATTGCCACTCCCCAGTTAGGGACAACCACTAAAACCCCTGGGTGTTCCGTCCTGCGCCTTATGCCAGGGCTACGGGAAATGGGCTGCCCGACTTCGCAGTGCCCTGGCAGGCGTGGGCCCCCCTCACTGGGCCTCTTCCTATGCCGGAGGACGTATCCCCCGGCGACTTCTTGGTCTATTCCAGGCGTGGGGCGGTCTGTAACGCGCCCCACGGGAAGAGAGATGAGCGCGCGCGGAACACTCGCGCTCTCATTTCGACGGCATGTGCGGGTGAGTGAGAACCCCTATACCCCTAGGGGCCCCACCCCCGCCGCCCGCTTACGGCGGCCGAAGGTCACTATCCGACCTCCGGCGTCGGCGCGTCCTCCTTTGGCGGGAGCGGAGCAAGGACGTACGCTCACGCTCCCGCTCCGCCTCCTCTTTCGCAAACATGACGTGCTCGCAGAAGGAGGAGACGGCGTCCCATCCGGTGCGGCTCCCGACCATGGTGAGAACCACGGCCGGGAGCGAAAGGTCTAATCCGGTGAAGGCGACGAGCTCTCGGCGCTGCTCCGTCCATGCAGGCCATTCCTGCAGGGTATGCAGCGCCGTATCCTCATCGCCTGTGTCGCAATGATGGCACCCTGACGTTAGCTTTCGGCCGAGGCGACACAGGTACCTCCCCAAGTTGCCGTGCCCCGAGAGGACCTGCGTCAGCCGGAACGTCAGGGTGCCGTGGTCTCGTCCAATGTATCATTGTATCGAAGTCAAGCTAAACCGACCAAAGCCAAGTGATTTTGACGCCTAAGGTAGTTTGTCGGTAAATCGAGTGACGTTACATGGAGTTTACACTGTATTTGAAATTATTTATCTGATAATGTCTTAAAAAGTTAAATGATTTTTTGTAATATATGTCGGAATCTTTATTGGGTCTTGCCATGTCGATCGTTTATGATGGCACTGACATAGAGCTAAAATAATTTAAAACCTTATACTAATACATTCACCGCTACGTTCATATCTGAGATAATGGTAAAATTATGAATATGCTAAAAATCGGAATTCTATGAGTGTGGGGTATAATATATTAAAAATAATTTGTGTAATATCTAACTGTCACGTCACTTACGATATTGTTCCATAACAGAGTCGATATGTGTGTGTGTGTAATAAATACATATACTGTAAAATTGACGAAAATGTATTTCTTTAATATTGAAAAAGGGTCCGAAAGTAGAAGTAGAGAGTAGAAATTTAATATTTTTCAATGTCTACCTTTTTGGCCGTTTCAAATGTAATGATTGTTCTCTTAGAGTTATAACACAAAGTATGCAAATGATCGTTAACCTGTAAATTTAATTAACATTAATTGAGCTCTACGTACGCCATTTTATTTATATTGTTATTCATATTTGTAGTTTTACAAGCGAATGAATATCGTCATTTATAGAATATCTGTATTTGATTTTGTATTTGTCTATAAATAAATTTATATAAAAAATAAAATGCTAGATTCTCAGTGCAGTGCATCCATACCTACTATGAAAGCGGCTCGGCCGGCAAGGAGTCGTAGTAAGTAGTAATCAGGTAATCAAACTCAGGATCAGGAAAAAACATTATTCATTTTCAAAATGTTTTGGAATAATAATACCTACTTCATATCAACATTGTATTGTATTCCATAAGAAACCCTCCACGCGTAATTTCGACTCGTACACGGCCAATAGTTTTTAGTTTCAAATCAACAAACTCCTATAATGGAATGGATATTTCAGTTAATAAAAAAAACAACACGCAGTAGAAGGATAAAGCCCAAATAACAATAGCAGGTAGTCTTTCGGAGAAATAACAAATAATAGCATGACCGCATGTTTTTCTGTATTTGACACACCCGCTCCCCCACCAAACCTGAAAGCAATATCTTCTATGCATTGTGAATCCTCTTCTGCAGTGTGCTCTGTGCAGTCAATGGTGAACTACTATAAACAAAAGACATGGTGAAACGGCCGCTTGAAGACGCTGATTCTCCCTACGGTCCTAGAAGTACAGCATATCTACGTCTTCACATGCGCCGTCATTTTGCATTTAAAAAATCATTGGATTTAAAAGAGCTGGAGCGAATTGCAGATATAACGACGGCCCTTGCGAAACTGAGATATCCAGATTCGAATAAAGATTATGGACAATTTACAATAAATGTCCTCAGACAGATATTTAATTTGGTGAGTTTTAAATAATAAAAATATATACATATTATTTGTAATATTCAATGCTTTCTCTACGAATTTTATTAGGGAAATGTAAAAATGTTAATTGCATTTAACGATAGATATAAATCGGTTGTCTTAGAAAAATTCCACTGAAACAAATATCTTATCCCAGTGGAATTTTCTTAGTGATCTATTTTAACCAATATTTACCATTTGATATTTCATCTGTTGTAGTCAAAGTCGGCTAATGGTAGATAAATGTGAATCACCGATATTTGAATCTTTCTTCGAAGTCAATATGAGCTGCAAACATAATTTAATGGTATTTAACTTCTTTAAGTGTGGCAGTAACTATTCAATAAATGGAACAATAATAAAATGTTACTTACGGCCTCTGTTTTGCCTAGTTCACTTGAACACAAAGATTCTGGGTTGGATTCCTGTCAATATAAATGTCGTTTATGTACTTTCCTGCAATAGTTCCGGTCTGGGTGTCGGATCAGAATCGTTATATTGTTTATTTTTTTTACAGATATTTACAGTCTAGTTTCGTATAATCTATGATTTAATCACCAGGTTTTCGTTGTTGGTCAATTAAGAAACACCACAAATAAACGTATATGTCTGAACCAATTAAAGAGAGTGGATAAAAGGTCTGTGCAAGATCGTAGCAAATGGAGATCCAATTAGATCCATGATCTCTGGCTACCCCTATGGGAAGTAGACGTGATAGTAATATATGTTACAATCAGATGATAAAATGCAAATAAATTTTATATTCATTCTAACGACGCGACGTGTCTATGTTTTTATGTAAATAATATATTATTTTTTAATTTATAATTACTTGTTCCCCAGGAGTTCAAGTTATTCTGCGAAAATTGTGGAACGCCCCACAACCAAGACGAAATCAGCGCACCTGAGCGTTGATATGAAGATAACAAGGATCTGTTCACTCTTCTACATGTCTTTTATTTTAAAAACAATTCGCGTCGTGTAAACGTATTCATTTGCGCATCAATAATAAACTATATGTAGAAAGATATTTTAATAAAAACGTCTTTACATATTATGAAACTTTTATTTTTTCAAACCGAACCGTATTGTACAACACCGTTTAAAAGCTAAAGCTGATATTCCACCGTTCAACCAAATTCAAATAATTTGGTTTAAGAATGCATAGCCAAAAGGATACAATGACATTCCATAACATCGAATAATTCAATTTATCTATATATGGATCACTTTGATTGCTTCATCAAAATACGGATGAGGACACACGTTACAATAAATCGTAATATTTTTATAAATTAATACAGGCGTTAAAATATCATTCTATCATGTAAATTTTACAATATCACGATAGAAATAATTTTAATCATTTTACAAAAAATGAATGCGCTATTTGTCTTTTACTACTAATTAACAAGCAAAATACCAGTACTACCTACTCATGGCGTCATAAATAGTTTCGTTCGTACAAAGTCTATGAAGCTGCGTCCTTCTGTACATTTATAATACAGTATCTCAGTTGATTTAATTGTCCGATCTCCTATAGAAAAACCTTAGATCATATAAACGTCTAGATCACGCATCAATTGCACAAAAACGGCCCAAAAACAGTGCACCAAAATTGGTGCACTGGCTTCAGTGGCTTCCCACGCCTGTTAGTGTCGTTTCGATTACTTTACTGGTTAGAGCTCTCGCAAAAAAAATAATTATGTCGGCCTGCGCTATTAAAATGTGTCGGAACTATTTTAAAACGGGAAAGGATAAGGATGAGATGTCATTTAATCGGAAAACTTAACACTTTTCTCATGATTTCTTTGTAAAAACGTGAAATTTAATTTCGACATTTTCAAGGTTATCGAATTGATTGATGTTGTCAGGTGAGAAGTGTGACTTATTTTCCAAAATTTGGGGACTTTTGTTACGATTTTTTTTTATGAAATATGAATAATTGAAAAAATCTATAGAAAACAGACATGTAATGTTTGTGTGTCCGGTTTTCTTAAACTAGTTTATATTACGTTTTAGACTTCCTACGGATCCAATTGTAGCATATTGTTGGACAAAGAGATGGATTTTGAATCATTTTCGGAGATATTTTTACACTATGTTTTCTATATTTTCTTATCAACGGCACAATTGTATTGAAATAAAGTACCTAAAATAATTATATATGGTCGTGACCGATAAGATGTAAGTTGTGTGAACGATAATTAGAAAATTTAAGAATACTTAACCATCATGTAAAATTATTTCTAATCTAACCTTAGCGCTTTGGACAATATAAACTTTTTAATGTAACCTTATGACGTTTGACATAGAATTGACAGAATGCGTGCTGCAAATATCGTTAAAGAGGATGTAAAAAAAACTGAATATCGTTTAAAGCAGATGCTTCGGTCGGAGTTATCTGTACTAATATTATAAAGAGGTAAAGTTTGTAAGTTTGTGACGTTGTAGGGGGTAATCTCGGGATCTACTAAACCGATTTTAAAAATTATTTTACTGTTGGAAAGCTACGTTAACAGGGAGTGTCATAGGCATAACATGACGCTTTATACCACGGGAGCGGGACAGACCACGGGTGAATCCGCGCCGGGCCGCTAGTAATATTATAGATAATTCTTTATTGTCATAATTAAGATATTAATTTTGTCTATATTCTGTTAGCTGCATCTCCATTAATTCCTAATAAAGAAATAATTTAATATATTAATATGATAAAAAACAAATTTTAGTTCAGAAAATAATCAAACTGAACTTGTTTGAATAAAAACTTTTGGATATGAATATTTTTATTTCTATAATAGCCCTTTTCAAGTGGTTTAGTTGCTCTTAAGTCCCTGCATTAAACTATCCCGTGTACCTATCCCGTAATTCCTACTACTGATATAAAATTTGGATTATACATAAAGCCTACTACCCAATATGAACCTATCGAATCGTTCCAAATCTACTATTACAAATGATTTCACTGACTTTTAGCGCAGGATAATCTTTGGGTTATAAATAGTCATCTAATAACCTTCGTGAACATGATGTGTAACACAAAAATAATTTGCCATTATGAATAGTTTTCTTTTAATTATTATATTAGTATTGGTAATTAACAGACTTATAAATATGTACTAATATCTGTACAGACATTTTATTGCGAATTAAAATTACTACATGTGCTATGAATGTGTTATGAATTTATTTGTGCATGTATTTTTTTATGGTTCGTTCCAAGACACACAACTTTTGTTGCTAATACTTTATTTAAAAAAAAAACTGAAACCTCGGAGTAATATTAAATTATAACACATAAAGCGATTAAAACATAACGATCATTTAAACTTTTCACTTACATAAAAAATATTTAATTATAAAAAATGGGGTAATATTTTTTTCCTGATATCCCGAAAACACAGAGTGAACTTAGCAACGCTTCGCGTTTTTGATGCCGTTTTTGGCGTTGTTGTTTGTTAGCAATGCTCTCTCTAGACATGTTATATCTCAATCTATCTCTATTTTCTTTCACCTGCTCTCAATTATAATATTTGGAGTCGGTAAAATATGTCTCGAAACAAAATTTCAAATCAAATTACTGGGCTGATTTCCATGCGGTTTTTGCTGATCGACAGCAAATTCTTAAACTTAAAATCTGCACTACTTTATATCCTGGGAATGCCGCGATATTTTTTCTGGCAATTATCTAAATAGGTCAGATTAAAAAAATCGAATCGCAAATTAGTATGGAGTTTGAGCTAAATACTCAACACTAAGAAAACCCATGCTATTTGAAAGCTTTTAGGGTTTTATTTAAGTCATACTATGGCAGGGTTGGGCAGTATTTGAAATACTTGTAATTGAAATACGTAATTGAAATACAAATACGTATTTTGTATTTGTATTTCAATTACTTCTTAAAAATGTAATTTGTAATTAGTATTTCAAATACCTGACGCTGAGATATTTTGTAATTAGTATTTCAAATACTTATGGTTGCAAAATACATTTCATAAAATACATTTAGCTACCTTATTGATGGGTGTGTTCTTCAGAAAATAGCGCTTGATAGCTTTCATAAGCAAAATGGTGACCGCTAAATATTAGGTACGTTCTGCAGTACTGGCCATTTAAAATAAATATTTCTGTTTGGCTAAGATATATATTTCAAATTAATTTTACTTCGTAAACATGAAATTCTTTTTTTTAAATTAGTCATTTATTTATTGATAAGCGTTATGTTTTCATCCCATTTGAATCTTTTTCGTCATCATGGATAGTTAAAAATTCGAGTAATTATGGAATAAGAGTACCGTCGTGGCAGCAACGCGGCAGGAGCGACAAGCAACATCAACGACCTTTATGAGTGAACACTACAATGAGCGCACCACTTGTTATTGGTTTTCCCGCTTCCATTCTGGAAACTTTGACCTTTTTTTATAGCTGGAATACAGCAGACAGGCTGACGGCCCACCTGATGGAAAGCGGTTAATGTCGCTTATGGACATTTGCAACACCAGAGATTTCATCAACCCGCTTCCGGCCTCGAAGAAATTTTATGACACCTTTTTTGAAAAATTCCATATCGTAGCGCTGTGGAAAAACCTCGGCTGAGAGCTCATTCCAAATCCCGACGGTATGCAAGAAAAAGGTTCTACAGAACCGTTGTGTACATGAGCGAAACAGCTTAAGGAAGTGGGGGTGAAATCCCAACACATGGCGAGCGGTTCGATGGTAGAAAGAGGACAAATACACCATTCTATACAGTTCTTCCGAATACTCCCCGTTATACAGTCAGTAGAATACGCAGAGAGAAGCGAAGTCTTTCATAAGGCCAAGCGTATCTAGACCGTCTGTGAGTATGGGATCATCAACAACGCGAACGGCTCGACGTTGAATACAGTCTAGAGGAAAAAGCATTGCCGCGGTGTGAAGTAGTGCTTGGACCGGTTTAACATTCCTAGCTTCTTAGAGGTAACTTTTGCCTTGCCTTCAAGATGGCCCCTGAACATCTATCGCGATGTCAACACTAAGGACCCCAATACTCTTGGAGGTGGTAAGGGGAGGTCCTTGGAACTGAAGCGATTTCTCGAATGGAGTTTTTTTGGCAGAGAATACGTAGACCTATGTCTTCTTGGGGTTGAAATGGACAAGGTTTTGTCTTCCCCATTCAGAGACTCTCTCTAAGGAATACTCTACTTCAGATACAAGTCTAACCCAACTTTCCTCCACAAATGATCAAGGGACGTTTGCACGACCAGAGTACTGCGCATCGCCTGTGCTGTTATCCGCATTGGAATGAATGTTGCGAATAGACAACATATCATTGATATGTAAGATGAACAACGTTGGCGATAGCACATAACCCTGGGGCATACCAGCGTTGATGGGCTTGAAACTTGAGCAACAACCGTTGAAAACGACTTGAATGCTGAGCTCATCAAAAAAGCTGGATAGCCAGGTGCGTGGCTCTTCGGGTATCCCATACGATGGCCGCTCCGATAGAAGAGCCCTGTGCCAGACCCGGTCGAAGGCCTTAGCAATATCTAGAATTCTAGACTAACTGCCAGTGCTTGCCCTTTGCTCTCAATGGCTTCAGCCCACTGGTGGGTTAGGTAAACCAAGAGATCCCGAGCTGAGCGACCGTGGCGGAAGCCGTATTGCCGATCGTTTAGCAGCTGGGAATCTTTGAGGTAACACAAGAGTTGCGTGTTGATAATACGCTCCATGACCATTGAGAGCAAAAAGGTTATTGTTATAGGCCTATTCGACGTGTCTGTTACGTCCCCTTTTTTGGGGGCAAGGTGTACATGGGCAATCTTACACGAAGCGAGGACACAACCCTTGTGGTAAGAGAGAGTGAAAAGTCGGGCAAGGACTGGCTGGGGACAGCTCAGCTAAACACGTCTGCAGCACAATGGCAGGAATGCCATCAGGGTCAGAAGACTTTTTGACGTCGAGGGAGAGGAGAAAACATCAGACTGTTTTTGAGTAAAGCGCACCTCCGACATTCTAGACTCACACTCTGGGATTGTAGGTGGAGTTTCTCCTATGTCTCAAGAGTTGAATTGGTTGCAAAGATTTCACCCAGAAGATTGACTTTATCTTTGGCGGCGTGTACCAGGCGGTCGTCCACTGTGCGCAGAGGTGGAAGAGACGTCCGACAAAAGTTTCCTTCGACAGCTTTGGCGAGGGCCCAAAAAGCTCTAGTCCCAGAAGAGTAGCTAGAGAGGCGCTCACCAATTCTGTCGATGTCATCGAATTTTGCTCTCGCGAGCTGTTTTTTGCGGGACCTGGGGGCGGCATTGTGTCTCTTTTTCAGGTCAGAGGAACTTGGATCCTGACGAGCCCGCACTGCAGTCCAGGCTCGATAAGCCTGTTGCTTTAGCTTTACAGCCTCACTGCTGGACTTATCGAACTATGGTGGTTTAGTCGTACCACCAATAGGTACAGTTGAGTTTGGAATTAAACATTCTATTCCCTGCAATACTACATCGGCGATCGAGTCTGTGCTCGGATCAGAATCTTCTGACGAGAAACATAACTGCCTCCATGGGAAGGATGCAATAGAATTCACGGAGTCCATCCCAATCTGCTGACCTGTATCGCGACACCTTCTGTCGTCCAGCGAGACGAGTCCGATCGGGAATAGGAAGGGGCTCCACCGAAGATACCAGACAATGATCAGAGGTTTCCAGTGGAGGGCTGATGGAGATTTGGTAGTTCTCTTTGGTAGTTTGGTAGTTCAGGTCCCTGCCATGGGACCGATATAAGCACGCATAGATCCGGGTGGAACCACCAAAATCTACGCATACCTACAAGATGGAAATGTCCTTATCTTCAAGATCGTGGAGATTAGAATAAAAAAAAATGTAATAAAATTAGGTTAACTTATTACAGAAAAAACGGCAATTTCATAGGCAAGGACCTAATAATAATTATTATTTGATTTTTGTGCATATTTTATTTACATAACCTAACACCTGACGGTATTTTGTATTTTGTAATTTGTATTTTAAATACATATAGTTGAAATGCTGTATTTTGTATTATATATTTTAAATACCCGACTTAAAAGTATTTTCTATTTCGTATTTTAAATACATGCGAGACAGTATTTTGTAATTAGTATTTCAATTGAAGGAAACTATGTATTTTGCCCAGCCCTGTACTATGGCAACCAAGTCGAAATCTTGCGCACACATGGTGTTTTGGATCACGCAAAAATATAATAATTACTTTGGGAGTTAATAGCACTAGCATATTGTATTTTGTATTTAAGAAAAAAAAACATCTTTATGTTTTGCATTGGTTTATTATCATATACGTAAGAGCGAGGACATATTATACGTATGTATTAGTTGACCACGATCAAGTAAGCATAGATGAGAATGGCACATGTCCTATGGGTAGACGTACTATAGCGAGTTGTGCCCATCTTATAGGTATCTATAATATGGTACTTGGGTCAGGGTAGATTGAATCCACCATCGAGGCGGTGAGGCCCGTCCTGCGAGAATGGACAGGACGAACCCACGGCACCCTGACGTTCCGGCTGACGCAGGTCCTCTCGGGGCATGGCTGCTTCGGGAGGTACCTGTGTCGCCTCGGCCGCGAGCCAACGTCAGGGTGCCATCACTGCGACACAGGCGACGAGGATACGGCACTGCATACCCTACGGGAATGTCCTGCATGGATGGAGCAGCGCCGAGAGCTCGTCGCCTTCACCGGACTGGACCTTTCGCTCCCGGCCGTGGTTCGCACCATGGTCGGGAGCCGCACCGGATGGGACGCCGTCTCCTCCTTCTGCGAGCACGTCATGTTTGCGAAGGAGGAGACGAAGCGGGAGCGTGAGCGTACGTCTTTGCTCCACACCCGCCAAAGGAGGACGCGCCGACGCCGAAGGTCCGAGCTAGACCTTCGGCCACCGTAAGCGGCCGGCGCGGGTGGGGCCCCTAGGGGTATAGGGGTTCTCACTCACCTGCACAGGCCGTCGAGATGAGAGCGCGAGTGTTCCGCGCGCGCTCATCTCTCTTCCCGTGGGGCGCGTTACAGACCGCCCCACGCAAGAATGAGACCAAGTAGTAGCCGGGGGATACGTCCCCTGGCATAGGAAGAGGCCCAGTGAAGGGGGCCCACGCCTGCCAGGGCACTGCGGAGTCGGGCAGCCCATTTCCCGTAGCCCTGGCATAAGGCGCAGGACGGAACACCCAGGGGTTTTAGTGGGTATCCCTAACTGGGGAGTGGCACCGGTTCTGACCGGGCACGCTAGTGCCACCCCCGATCTGGCGAATCCCACACACTCACACAGGTCGCGAACATCCCCCCAGGCTTCTGTGCCTGTCGCGGCTTAGTCCTCAAACAGATTTCCCCTGGCCAAAAAAAAAAGGGTAGATTGAATGGATTCCATCTATCAGCACTACATTTAGATAAAATTATTATAATAATTTTATTAATTGCTGTTTTAATTGCCCTACCATAATTTGACCAGATTTAAGCATTTTTGCATAGTACCATTCGAATGATACAAGTTTCATTGTAGGTTTTTTTAATAATAAATAATAAAACAAATGTAATGGATGTACATCGAAAATATTACATAGTACCACATTCCTATTTCTCATTTTAAGATAGTTTGGATGCTTTGTTTGTATATTATTCAAAATATAATATGATTGTAGTTATTAGTATTGAAATAAAAAATGTTTAAATCTGTATACTCGTATAGGATAAATAAATCAATGTAAAAAGATAAACATGTTGTTTTTGTTTCTTAAATATAAAACACAAATATGCCAATGCTATTAACTCCCAAAATAATTAGTATGGTTTTGCGTGCTCCAAAACACCACGTTTGCGCAAGATTTTGACATGGGTGCCATTAGTATGAATTAAATAAAACCCCAAAAACTTCCAAATGGCATGAGTTTTATCACTGTTGAGTATTTAGCCCAAATTGTCCATTGTCCTTTCATGTAATAAAATATGTGATTTTTTATCCCGTGAATCCCGCGGGAATTTTCCCAGGAGTGTTTTAAAGTGGGTAGTATACATAAAAATTAGCTGATTCGGATCCAAATAATACTAAAACAATATACTAGTAATGCGCGACTTTTTATATTTGCCAGAATTTCAAAATTTTAATTAGGACTTGCTTAATATGCCAATTTCTATATTTATTAAACATCTTTAGTACAACAGATTTAGTTAAGTTTCCCTTTAGTAACATTACTTATCCCGAGTTCTTTATTCTTTATTTTACACAAAAAGTTACATACAAAATATAAATAAAATTGTGGTAATGTACAAAGGCGAGCTTAACCCTAAAAGAGTTTTCTTCCAGCAAACCTATAAGTCTGGCGACAAGGGGAAAAGTAAAAGGCAGGGTTGTGTACACTAAAATATTTTATGATTTAACTATGTAATAAAAATTTTAATTTAGTTTTATTTTCAAAACAAGCTAATTAATACATATAGATAATCGTGCTAATTTATAACTATGTAATATATATTATAAACATATTCACAAAAATAAATTATAAACAAGATACACTTAATATAGATATATAATGTAAAATATAAACATATAAGAATAATTTAAGACATTTTTACGGGAATCTTCGGAATTCAAGTATCTTCATACTAATAAACCCGTTGCCCTGCTAAAAATACCCTTTGAATTTAAATACTGGCAAAATAAGTGTAATCTAGCTTAGGTAAGCTAAATTACAGTTATTTTGACAGGTCTTAATCGTGGACTAATAATCAACTACACTAATAATAAAAATCATTTGTTTCTTTTTATAAGTTTTATTTAATAGGTACTAGCTGTCCCGGCAGACGTCGTCCTGCCCGGAAAAGTTGCAATCGATATGCCCTCAGCAGCGCCACCTACCGGGTCCAATTGTGAACCAACTCAGAAACCTTCTTTGGCTCATGCACAACAATTTTGCTAAAGATCACCACATGATCAAATGTATAGTTTGCGATTCTATAAAGGACAGACAGACAAACATTCATTTTTATATATAAAGATAATTAATTTTATTAATCTATTTAATATTATAACTGTTTCACATGTATATTTAGTCATTCTTTTTTATGTTTTTTTAATACATAAACTTTATAACTATTATTATTATAATATTTATATAATGTTATAATTTATATTTAACAGCGAGGAAACCTTTAATAAACTCTTCTTGTTAATAAAGAAGTCCAAAAATAATAAGTATAAGTAGGTACGCCAACTTATATGACGACGTTAAGTTTGTGGAGGCCGAATCACAAAGACAGATTTGAGTCCCAAAGAGGGGAGGCATTACGCCGGCCCTCGCAATAATCCGGATAAAGCCGGCAATTAAAATGCTCATCCTGTTCGGTATTTCATCTAGCTACAAGAGCCCATCCGAAATTATCCACCTTTTTAGGGTTCCGTGCCCGGGTGCCAAGTGCGGCATCCTTATGAATTCATCATATTCGTCCAATTATGTATACCGCAGCTCTTTTGCTACAATACTGTCGGCTCTATATGAATAAAATTTGGAAAGAACGTGTATTGTCCGAATACAATAGCTTAGTGATGTTTTTATATATAAAAATGTAGCATCCGTATGTTTGTGACTGCAAAACGCGTAAAATGCTTGTGGATTGAATTGAAATTTTTTCATTTCGTTGTATGTTAGGCTATAAGGCCGACTATCGTTTTGCCTAAAAACATTGTACCTGAATTTTCGAGCAATAAAGTATTTATCTATCTATATTATTATTATTGTTAATTGCGAGATTACAGCAGACAGGCAGACGGCCCACTTGATGGAAAGCGGTTACCGTCGCCTATGGACATTTGCAACACCAAAGGTGCTACAAATGCGCTGCTACTCTCTTAAGGGAGACTGGAACCTGGTCACTAATGCCGGAACACAACTTAAGGTTGCTATGGCGTCATACTTTAGACCAGGGGTGGTAGCCATCCAGTCGGGCAAATACCCTACCACCTGGCTGTGGGTTGTTTTGTCGCCTTTTACGACAGGTCGCCCGGCCGCAGGAAATTGTATTCCTTCTCCGTTCCTGCACGGATAAAACTAGTAGAAGAGTTATTTATATTTTAGAATTAAAAGTTCTTAATCTCATCCTCTATCGACGACCTCTCAACGCGTGTAATTGAGGTCTCGCGTTACTAAAAGGCTGGCTTCCATTTTTTTTTTAGCCAGGGGAAATCCTATTGAGGATCATAAGCCGCGACAAGAACAGAAGCTTGAGGGGATAGTTCGGGACCCGTGTGTGGGATTCACCAGGTCAGAATTGATGCCATATTTTACCACTCACCAGTTAGGAATATCCACTAAAACCTCTGTGTGTTCCGTCCTGCGCCTTATGTCAGGGCAAGGGGGAGACGGAAGCTCAACCAACTCCGCGTGCCCTGGCAGGCGGGGCCCGCAGGCCACTTTCACAGCCAAAGAACTTCTTTAATCCCCCGGCATCTTTTATGTCAAATCCAGGGCGTGGGGCGGTTTGTGTCACACCCCACGGGAAGAGAGGTGAGCGCGCGCGGAACACTCGCGCTTTAATTTCGACGACATATGCGAGTAAGTGAGAACAAAGACGTCCGTTCACGCTCCCACTCCGCCTCCTCCTTCGCAACAATGACGCGCTCGCAGAAGGAGAGCCGTCTCCTCCTTCTGCGAGCACGTCCCATCCTGGTGGGCTGCCCGCGAATTCGTCCGGGTGGAATAGTTTAAAAAAAAGGAGGTTAAAAAAACCCCCCCGATTTCGAAACATTCTTCATTGATGCTCCGCTCCTATTGGTCTTAGCGTGATGATATAGCCTATAAGCCTTTCTCGATAAATGGGCTATCTAACACTGAAAGAATTTTTCAAATCAGACCAGTACTTCCTGAGATTAGCGCGTTCCATCAAACAAACAAACAAACCCTTCAGCTTTATATATTAGTATAAGATAATATATATAGGAAATGCCTTGAAAATACAAAAACAATTTGAAGATTTAGAAATTAAATTAATTATAAAAATAAAGAGTCACGATTGAGGTCTCTGGCACTTACTGGCCAGAGACCTTAATCGAGTTAATCATTCGCTTGAATTTGTCAAGGTTGGGATTTAATAATATATCTAGGGAATAGTTGTTGGACACATTCTAATTAATGGGTTAAAATAGTGACGTGTTATTTTTGTAAGCCTTTAATGCAAAAGGAGGTGGGCTATGTCGTCTGTAAAGTATATTAATATTGAAATAGCTCAAAAGAGTTGGACAGTCAATGGATGAATGAAGTATATTATTCAAATAAGTTAAATCAATGGCGCTAACTAGGGCATGATAGTCGCAGTAAATTAAATTAAAGCTATGTTACTAAGAGACGAAATTCAGATGCCTCTCATCTCTTAACATACTTTCAAACCAGTTTTTAGCCGACTTTAAAAAGGAGGACGGGGTTTCTCAATTCGTCTGTGTTTTTTTGTCTATGTTATGACTCGATTTTCCCGTCAATTGTAGACCGATTTTCAAAAACAATTCTTTAAATCGAAAATATATACTTCCGAATTCGTCCCATACTCACCATGTCAGGATATGGTGAGTGGGTTCCAGGGAAATCGAGAGTAACCCTTATTAAAGAAGGCCTAAATATTTCGAAAAAAAGCCTGTATATGCATGCCAGTATTACATTTTCTACAGGCACTTAATTGTTTTGTATGCATGTTACGCGATTTCTCTTTCAATTGTGAACTGATATTCATTTTTTTCATTTGAAAGAGTATGCTCCTGAAATGGTCCTTGGTAACTCTAAGTCAAAATCTGATGAGTGGTACGTAGGGAATTCGAGGGAAACCCTCGAAAATTGTTAATCGACTTATTTGTTACACAATATCTCCGTCAACTGTCCAGTGATTTTTTTTTTTCTTTATTAGTACATTTATACTCCCGTGGTAGTCCTATTATCACCAAGGGAAATCGATATCGAAAAGTGGGATAGTTATATTGTACATACGTACTAGTAGTACAATTGCAACAGGCGCTTAATATATTATTTCTAAAGCTATTGAAGTATTTGCGCAACTCAAAGGTAAAAAGTATTATTTTTTTACTTGGCACCGACTTCAAGATGTTATACAGAGTCGGTTAAATATTGTTTTTTTTTCTTTTTAGTTTGAATTCGGTTTTGTTTTTGTTAAAAAATATGTATACCCTTATGTTATACCTATATTTAAGACTGTATGGGAGCGTGAGTTTATTACGACATACATACGTTTGTATTTATTAAAAAAAAAGTCTGAGAAAGATATAATAATAAAAAAAATTGTTAGTTAAACATGTTGCTCGGAAATTTCCTACCATTTCTTATCTTTAAACAGCGATAATATGTTGCGAAGCAGTGTACATAGAATGGGAAGAACATTTAAATCTATATGTATGATATACAAAAAAGTTCTCCAGTCAAATTAATTTTGAATAAAATCTTTTGAATTTAAATCATAACATCCTGATGTAGAGGAAGTCTTTGTGTACAGGACATGATAGTATAATAATTGTCTCACGTGGAGATGCGGATAATAATGTGGAGCACGTTATTTTTTGTATCGTTCCAGATTCTTTCTTCACTTTACAAAGACAATCGTAGTATTGTTTTACAAAAACTAAAAAAGACGAAGATGTCTCAATTTGTTCTGCTACTATACAAAGCTCTTTATAAAAATCACTGAATATCAATTAAAAAGCGAAACAGTAAAACTAACAATTACAAACTTTAACTTTATCGTTTCGTTTATAAAGCCAACTTAGTTCAACGCTACAACGCTGATGGTTATCTAAAATTAACGATCAAGTTGTTGTTATTAAAACTAGTTATATACAGTGGAGGCTATGTAAAATGTTGACATAACCGTCTAGTTCGGCACAAGCCACCACTCCAACGTTGTTGGGATAAGCTAATTAATTTCACCATAAACAAGGTAACTATCCCGTGATAAATTCAAGTTGTTCTTCATTTCTTTGGTATTACAAGCTGGTTCATACTTCTCTCAGGAGGGCCTGATAACAAATATTAGGCATTATCATCTGTATGTAAAAGACTTTGCTAATATTGAGAAGTATATTAGGAAAAAAATTCCCCCTGATAAATCCTTTAATCTTTTGATATATAATATACCAAATATATTTTACATTCAATCAATCAATTTAGTGTATAATTATTTGTACTATAATATATATAACTTACTTTATTTTTAGTCTTTAATTATATTTTTCTAGTAATTTTTGACAGATAGATACATAACTTTTTTTTACAACAAATAAATATATTAAAAAAAGTGGGTAATTTTGAAATATAATTATTAATATAGATATTATACTATGTAAGTAAATTATCCTATAGCAATAAAAACAGGACAATGTAATGAACTTTTATCATGATAGTATTTACTATTTGATTCTGATTAAGTCCCAGGTCAGTACAGTCAGTTAGGAGGCAAAAATTATGAATGAAACACAGAGCGTACACACACATATAAAATCCGATTATGAAATAACTTCAATACTTATATACAAATGTAAAATTAAGTGTGTTCATACATTTCACGATTTTAAGTGTGAACCGATTTGCACGAAACCCTCCTCTCTCAGTCAACAACAGATGGATGTGAGATAGGTATTTTTTTTTATACAAAATTAAATTACTTTGCAATCTTTTGCAAATTTGAAGATGCTATTGTTACGTTTGGCGCGAACTTTGTATTTCGTATACATAAGACAAACAATTTATATTCGAAAAAAAATATTTATACGAGTATGGGACACGACATCGAAGTTTAATCAAGCTAAGCTATGGTGGAAGTTTTATACCCTCCAAAGGCTAAGATTTAGAGTAAATCGTGATATTATATAAGGGAACAGAAAGCTAATGCTATTATTATACTGAGAAAGCAATGAACTCATCAATCAAAGTACTTGGGCGTTCCGCCCCCGACATCTCCGGCAATCTTTAGTCCGTAGGCTCTATCCTATAACTATGTAAATACATAACAAGTGATTAAGATGAGATTAATAGCTAATCGCTTAGAACCGAGATCGTTTTGATATTGTATTTATGATTTCAAAGGAACACGAGTAAAAGTGTTGATCACCACAATAGATCGCTTGTTAATCACTAGGTGGTGCTCTCAATTTCAGTTTTTGAATCGCTCCTCTGACCTCGGCCTAATAAACTTTTGCCTTGTTTATTTAAGGCTTCTTGCTCCACAAAATATTTAACGTTCGAGTTAATTTCATTTCTGCAACATTGACGTTTCATATTTTGTCGAGAATTAATTATATTGTAATTATGTTTCCTATTATAAGTATGTTTGATCAGATATATATATATATATATATATATATATATATATATATATATATATATATATATATATATATATATATATATATGTGTATGTATATATATTTTGGAAAGTTTTTATTACTTACAACCTTACTTTCTAATGGTTTTCTCAGTATTTTGGTTGATTTTTATTTGTCAGGTAAATAACAACTATTTTCAAGCACTCCACCGTCTGTTTAATTTTTATAAACCAGAAATTATATATGTGTGTAATTTCTGGTTTATATATAAAAATAAATAAACCCATATACATATATGCGACCCATATATGTATATCTTATTTGGTTTACAATATTTCTAGAGTGTTGGTTATATTTTAACAAGAATTTTGTATTTGTGTGGAATTGTGTGAAATCTCAACTGGTTATTGAAGAAACATGGATGGCAGGAAAGCTACCAGTAATTTGTTTTAAATTCCGTTCTTTGGCGTTCATTGATTGGACATTCTATAATTCCCTGTAATGGTATTTTATTTATATTGTATTAGAGTTTACCCCGCGGCTACACCGCGAGTTAACCTCTAGTTCCTGCTTCTTGTTTAAAGAGCAGGCGTTAAAACAGGTTACATTGTACAACACTTTTATGTTAGTGCCATTTGCACCCGAAAAATTCACTTAATTTTATATCGCAAACTATCCGATCTCCTAGCATTAAAACTACATTTAAACAAAATTACAATAAAAACGATCCAGTATTCTCAGTGTTTTCCAAAAACTTAACAGGAAGACATATCGAGTTACTATCGTATTTTATAGACGACTAGAGTTTACCCCGCGGCTCCGCCGCGCGTCAAACTCTAGTGCGTACCTCTTGTTTTAAGAGCAGGCATTAATACAGGATATATTGTATTGTATTTTTATGTTGGTGCTATTTGCCCTAGGAAGATTTACTTCATTTTATATCGCAAACTATCCCATCTCCCGGGATGAATAGTATCTATGTCCATTTTCGGTATTCAGACAAACAGATCGAATGAAAGTCGCATTTTTTCAAAGATTATGAATTTTTATATCTATAAACTTGATAAATGATTGGTCCCCCATACAAACTTTTATACCCTATTTCAACCCGTTCTAGTTTTATTTATACAACTAAATATTGTGTAAACTACACAAACGACCAAAACTACCAAACGTACTAAAACTGCCGAAACTACCAAATCTACCAACCAAAACTACCAAATCCACCAACCAAACTACCATAATTACCAAATCTACCAATCAAAACTTGGTAGTTTTCATTGGTAGATAGAGATAGAGATTGGTACAACAGACAGAGAGAGTTACTTTCGCATTTATAATATTAATAGGGATAGGGATTTGCAAATTTTAACTCTTTAAACCGCGTGCGTACTCATCTGCGAGCCGTAACTCTAACCAAGTAGATACCTGGTAGCATGCTCTAACGTGGACGCCGACACTGATCTTAAGCCTCGATCACACATAGCGAATAGTCGCTTGGATTAGGCACTCGCAGCGACTTTTCGCTCTGTGTTGTGAATTGAACATGTTCAATTTTACTCTCTGCGAATGCGCAATTGCCGCGAAAATTCGCTGTGTGTGATATGGTACTAGCTACGAGTATCTAACCATTCCGCTCAGTTTCCGTTACATGTAGAAAGTTTCTGTAATCTCCTGATTCCTCTGCATCCCATTCTTTTAAAAGGGTAGTAGAAGCCCCAAACTGTTCTCTGCGTTTAATCCATTCACGAACCCAATTTCGCTTCTTATGAGTTGTGAGAATTTAGTTTACTAATTCTGCACATACCAACCGAATACACTGTTTTAGACGTGTGCGACGAGTAGACTTACATAATTGTATTAGAGGCACAAACAGTCTGTCGAAATTCTCGTGTAGAACCCGCTGTGTGTGACAGCAGGCAGCGAAATGTCGCTGTGAGTATTATTCGCAGCATATACGCGTAGAGCGAATATTCATTGTGTGTGACCGAGGCTTTAGGTTTGTTGGCACGTTGCGAGCGCACCCTGTGCCGCTCGCCTCGAGCTCGCGAGCCACGTGCACAATATAATTTTTCGTTACAGTAACTGCAGCGGTTACGGTTACTGCTCACAGGTGAATACGCAGCTATAGTAACCAAAGTTTGAATAGAACAAAAGCCACGGATTTAACGACAGCAGTTTAGCACTAACTAACACTATATCTAGACGATAAATTCTATAATGTCTCATAAAACAAAAATCTCAGTAGACATACGTAAACCATGAAAATAACAAGCCCAATAAGATATTAGTTTATGACAGTTGTAAAACATTTAATGTCTATGTCCAAAATCATAATATGGGACATCGTATTTTTGGATTTATTACTTACTGAAAACGTACCTACTAATATTTTGCGTGCGGATTTTCTCATTACCATTTCATATATTATTACTATGCTATTCTTAAAGACCACTACTGCCTGTAGGCTTTATCCCACTTGATGTCACTAAGCACGATCTCCGGCTTACCGCATCCTATCTAAGCCAGCTGCCTTGTGCAGGTCTTCCCTCGTCTCGCTTGGGGGCGCCTTATACTGATAACTCTACTTCACGTGTCCGATATACGAGTATTATCTGAATTGAATTATTCTAGACGCTCACTGTAGGCTCGAACGTACACGAATTGTCAGCAACATGAACCATCACTTAGGGAAACTAGTGCTGGATATATGCCGAGACAAAATTACACTGAATACAAATAGAATAAGAGCTTAATCAAAGTGCATTCTGGCAGTTGTTGAGATGAGCAGGTAGTCAACATCTTTTATTAACTACTGAATCTACATATTATATAAATAAACAAAATTATATTTATGCAATACTATGCCAGAGAATTGTATATATATATTGTATATAAAATATATTATAAGGAACCTAAACCAGGATCGCTGGACAATGTCATAGGAACAGTCGTGATCATGGCAGGTGTCAGCGGGGTGTCAGTCTCCCTAGGAAGCTTTCTTTTAATGCGTGCGGGAAGATCCGTCTCGACGGGCTTCTAGCAAGTAATGCACAAAGTACCTAAATATAATAGGAGAAAGTAAATGATGGGGATGAGGAATGGCCCAAAATGCTGCGCAGAAGCACGCATCGAGCGTTTGTGGGATCTTCAGCGACCGGTCCCTGCACGAAAGCTTCGCCAAGGCGAAACAAGTCGTGAGAATCCGGCAACCGAACTACCCACTAAATTTAAACTAGCGCCCTAAATCCCGCACCTTCGCGGGATGCCACGGAATCTAGTACAG
Organism: Dendrolimus kikuchii; assembly: GCA_019925095.2. NCBI lineage: Eukaryota > Metazoa > Arthropoda > Insecta > Lepidoptera > Lasiocampidae > Dendrolimus > Dendrolimus kikuchii. The sequence goes on from CM034389.1 coordinate 17,028,696, forward strand.
AGATACCGCACCGTGACACCCCTGTGCGCCGCTAGCTTGGTACACCCCGAGGAGCAGGGTGGGCTACTTCATTAAACGGAGGGGAGGGGTCCGCTGTTACCCCCGTATCTGGTGGCACCCTGTGACTGGTGAAGGAATTGTGCATAGCGGCGTCTTTGAATGCCGATCTGCCGAAGGCGGAGGAGGTCGCATGCAATTCCTTTTGCCTCTCAGACTCGGCGGCCTCCTTCTGCATCATAACAGACTCACAGAAGGAGGAAACCGCCTACTGGCCAGTGACTATGGCTTTGGAGCATAGCCTCGACCACACTCCGCAGCGAACTAACCAGCCCAAAAATGGCCCGAAGTTGAAACCACTTGAGTCCGCAAGCGGCGCACTCCACGAACGTGTGAAAAACTGTGTCGAGGAGTGCGCCGCATTCGTGGCATAGGGGGGAAAGTTAGCGCTCCACAATTTGATGCAGATACTTACTTAAGCAACCATGCCCGGTGAGTATCTCCATCATTCTGTACGTTAGGGTCCCGCTTTTCCGCAAGTCCCAACGAGATAGATGGAGACGGATGGCCTCCACCATCTCTACGCCAGCTTTTGAGGACTCCAAGATCCTCCGCCATGTCTCGATCGTGGCCTCGGTCGCCCGAGCCCTGATCACCTTGATCTCAGCCTGGCACAGCACCAGATCTCTCGCCCGCGCATCCTGTCAGGAGCGATACACTGTTGCGAGCACCTCCACCTGGAGATCTCAGGGCGGTTCAGGATCCCGGACACAGTACGGTATCTTCGAATGGACCTCACCGCCTTCAGGAGGCTCTTGTTATAGCGGTGGAGTGCATGGTTCTATACGGGGGCCCCGTACAGTGCCATACTTCGAAGGATGCCCACATCGCACCCGGCCCTCCCACATTGGGAAGGAGCCTGGCTGGGGGGGGGTTGCGGACCTAATCAGTTTGGGGACATGCTGATCAAAGTGGGCTCTGAACCTCCACATACCATGCAAAACAAGACCCAGATCATATTTCATCTAGGTCTTGACCAAAACTGATACGCCTTGGACAACGACGCGCGCGTCTCGAGGCGTATTCATGTACGGTATATAGAATATGAGGGCCTCCGTCTTTTCAAGGGAGACCTAACTAACCTAACCTAATTATGCGTGGGCGTAACTAAGTTCTAAATCTCACGCTCTTCCTGCCATAAGCGCGGGGCACATGGGAGGAGGGTGTGGTTTTAGTGGAGTATTGAGTACTCGAGTCTCTACACTAGTCGGTCGATTAGTGTTTGGATTGCCCCCATAGGAATACCTCCATAATCGACTATGGTCTAATACCTAGCAAAGGCCCCGATACTGTGCGAAATGCATTTCCCCCGCCTTAAAAAAAAACCTAACTATACATTGGCTCACAGCATATGTATTTTAATTAAAATAAACTTTCATAACTCATACATGAACATAAACTACTGGAACCTATAATCTATCTATAATATTATAAAATTCTAAACATGTCGTGTCTGTAAATTGAAGCTATTTAAAAAAAACAACTAGACTATATAAACGATGGAGAACATAATGCATTTTTTTCTTGTCTGGTTGGGATACACGTAAAAACTACTGGGCCGATTTCGATGTGTTTTTTGTTGATTAACAGCTAATTCTTAGACTTAAACTGTACGCTACTTTTTATCCTGGGAATCCCTCGGGGAATGATTTAAAAAGGGCCAAATTAAAAAATCGTATTATAATGTGATGTTTTTACTGATCGATAGCAGATTTAATGTAATAAATGTGTGATATTTTTATCCTGGGAATCTAGCGTGAATTTCGCCAGGAGCGGTTTGTGATTGTACGGGTGCGTAAAAATTAGCCTATTCCGACACAGTTTTCACTAAAACGATAGCTTACATTCTTTTTTCAAATGCTGCAGTATTTTGTGTCCCAATAATCCCGCGAGAATTTCAAGTCAAGCGTAGACGACGTCGCGGGCATATCCTAGTACCTAATATAGCGACTGTAAAGAACACAACATTAATTCAGTTAAGCCAACTGGCCTGTTTGTTTTTGCCTTGTAGCATGCGTAATTGTATAAAATGAGCTCTATTATATGAATACTTAAGATCTCCAAACGATGATCTGGAAAAGATAAGACAGTGAATGGTGATACAGTACCTAATATGCGTATGTGCTATGGTATAGCGCCCATCGGGTATGTAATGAAACCTTTAGCTATGCATCATTATTTACCACCACCACGGTTCTCCGTGAACACGCGTAGCTCTCATAGGCTCGTATAATCCGCTGAACGGGGTGGAGGGCGGGACAGCGCACCCGCATCGACCACGAGCGCAGTTGGAAAAGCTGCATAATACGTAGTATCCATAGTAGTCTGTGGCTGCATTCTCTTGCTGGCAGGGGGAATGGAGGCCTCGGAGACAGTGTCTCGCACTACAATGGTCAACATAATTACATAAATTCATATGTCACAAAATGTGGGCGAAATGAAACGGTTAGCCTTAACTTACTTACTTACTCTTATTACTATATTATTACTAGCTGACTCGGCAAACTTCGTACCGCCTCAGAATCCACAAATAAAAAACGTTGATTTCTGAACGACGGGACGAACATCAAATGTTTGACAGGTAGCAATTTCTAAGGGAAAGCGAAATTGTTGTTTTTGCTATATTACAAGCATTTTTTTCATATTTACTCACCCTTTAAACTTTCCCTGGACTTCCACAAATAATTCAAAACCAAAATTAGCCAAAACAGTCCAGCCGTTCTTGAGTTTTAGCGAGACTAACGAACAGCAATTGATTTTATATATATATATATAGATATATTGCTCTTACTTAATAGTGTTTCGTGCAGCAATTGATTTTATATATATATATATATATATATATATATATATATATATATATATATATATATATAGATATATTGCTCTTACTTAATAGTGTTTCGTGCAAAGAATAAGAGTTCCAATGGCCTAATTTCCCTGCCTCCTATCCCACTTCCATATTCCATCCCCTCTATCCTATTCCTCCTGTCTCATCCTCCTATGCCTTCTCTTTATACCATCCTAAAGCCTGGCAACGCGTTGACTTCGCCCCTGGTGTTTAAAATATCTTTCAGCGATGGTAACCACTAGGTACTCTCCAATAGCTGGGCCAGCTGTCCAAATGCCAACTTCGGAATAAAAAATGTGAGATTTACATACTCGGCTAACAATTTCCCTCTCTACTTTCCAGCTGGCTGCCGTGGACGTAGTGTGAAGGAGTTAAAAATAGAACCATTATTAATTATTTTCAAAACTCTAACAGTAAAGGATACAAATGATTTATCTACCTAGCATTAGCTTGAATACAGCCTTCTTGTCTCTAGGGAAACAGTTTTGGACGTAATAATTGTATGCGGATCATAATCAAAGGCTATATTAAAACTCCAAACTTCGTCCAAAACTTTCCTGATTTTGTTGTTTTCATGAAAAACAGTGTAATTTTATATAACATATAAGTATTATAGCATCCAATAAAACTGTATACCCGTGTCGCAATTCCATGATTCCCACTTGTACTGAAATATTTAAGTTTGCCGCATCCCTGTAAACCGTTGCGAATTTTATCTGAACTCTTCTATTGTATTGTTATATTCCGACAAAAAGTAAATGCACATCTGCCTACCATAAACCTGGTTAATTACCTTTCCTGCATTTGGACTTCTTTTGTTTACTTTGTGTTTAAAAATTGCAATTAAGAAAAACATTCTATTGTTATTGTACTTGTTTTATGGCCGTCATTAGGCAGGTGTGTCGAACTAATTCTTAGAATTTATTGTTTTGCGTCGAGGCATATTGTATTTGTACAGAATAAAAGGAATGCCCGAACGGAGAGGTAAGGCAGTCAGGCGACGATTACGATATGAACAAGACGTGTGTACATTCGATGAGCTATATAGTGACGGACTTTGCGCGTGTTATTGAATCGTGCAGTTTGTACGGGTTGTGTCCATTTATATTTGTAGCTTTGTTATACGTATTTGTATAGTTCTAATAAATTCTATAGTAATTCCAACGGCATTTTTAATTCGAGTCCCGCACTCATTTAATAAACATACAATTATTGCTTTAGTTATTGTTCAGGGTTTTTACATAAAAAGTGTTGATTCTGAAAACAAAAACCATTGAATAAATATATATAATATTCAGGTAAAATCATAAAGATTTCAATAAATTAAATGTGGTGCGTGATAAACGCATGCGATACGAGAAAGGCGATTTGAGACAAAAGTTTGGGGCTCCATATCGAGTTTGTGAGATATTTAAGTGAAACAAAACCTAATTACCTTAAAATAAATCAAACGATTACAAAATCATATAATTTTAAATATCTCGTGATAATCGGTTAACGTGGTTAACGATTTAAAAGTTTCAATCCCTAAATATGTTGTAATGTAAAATTGTCAAATCGGGCTTTTTATTTTGTGAATATTATAAATGTGATTTAAATTTATTAATATTAAATTTCAAATATATCTATATTAATTTACTGTTGATTGTTACAGCCCTAAAAAAAAATCTTTTTGACAATTATGACAGAGTTTTTGGCGGGAACTGAAAGGGGACGTTGTGCTGTGCAGGTTTATTTTCTAAAAATGTGTAAAATCACTCTAAAATGAACAATAGTTGTAGGATATTGATAGTTTTTGTGAGAAATGTGACCTGTATAGTCAAATGTGGCCTTTCGAGTTGTCACAAGAACTCCGTTACACGGCGTCGATTGTAGCCTACAATACAATTGCGCCTGGCTTAAAGGCCTAGTTGCCAAACCATAAACATAAAAAAAACAATTATGACAAACGTCATAAAAGTATAAGGTGTCAAATTGACAGCTCGTATTTGTGTTGACAGTGTCAACACTGTCAACACAAATACGAGTTTTTGGCGGAAACTGAAAGGAGATGTGCTGTGCAGTTTTATTTTCTAAAAATATGTAAAATTACTCTAAAATGAACAATATTTATAGGATATTGATAGTTTTTGAGTAGTAATTATGTGTTTTTTCGAGAAATGTGAACTATATAGCCAAATGTGGCCTTTCGAGTTTTCATAAGAACTCCGTTGAATCACGTCGATTGTAACCGATTGTTGTACAGTACAACGGCGCCTGGCTTAAGGCCTAGTTGCCAAGCCTTAAACATAAAAAAAAACAACACAAATACTTTTATAGTCAATCTCAGTTGTCAAACCAAATGTATGTCGACAGCTCATCGTTACGTTATTTTGGATGATAAATTTATGATTTTTATTAACAAAAGAGTGTTGGTGACCTAAATCAAAGTTATAATAATGTGGGACCCAACTCATGTGCAAGTGACCGTACAAAGAGCGCGTGGACTTCTGATCAAAGGTAAAAACGGTACAAATAACTGTTTTGTTACTATCGCACTCGGAAAAGAAAAATTCCAAACGTCCGTCAAACACAAAGCTACACAGAATGTGGAATGGCTTGAAGAATGTGAATTACGGATACCATCGCAGGGGAACACAGCTGAAATCGTCCTCAAAGTTTATGATGAGGATTTTGTAAAGGATCATTTACTAGGTCAAGTATCGATTCCGTTAAAAGACCTCGATGTATATGAGCGACCAAGAAACCGTTGGTATACGCTGCAGGGCAAGACAGTTAAAGAGAACGATAAAAATAGAGGTGATCTGGAAGTTAAAATAGCGTTCACTGTCAAGGAAGGAAGCTTGACTGATTTGAGCAAAAAGGAAAAACATAGATCATCTTTATCCAGTATTGCTCAAAATGTCAGTGGAAGCCTGATGAGCATTGGGAGCATTGAGAAACGTAAAAGTATTAAGAAATTTGCTAAAAACCTTGGGTCCAAAATAAATTTAAATAAAAAAGAAAAAAAAAGTGATTCTACTTCCCTTACTGGCAGCATTGGTAATCTGAAAAGTCCAGTTCTGCCTGCACAGGATCATTCCACACCCAAGAGATCATCAGGTGAAGCAGATCCAGGTGTCATTAGTGAAGATGAAGATGAGTTTGCATTTGATGACTTATCTCACAAAAGTTCAGGAAGCTCACTAAATGTGCAAACTAGTTATGCCCCTCGTAGCTTCAAATACACACCATCCCCTGTGAATGCATCCCTCGAAAACTTAGGTGGTGGGGAGTTCTTAAGAAGATCAACAAGTAGTACATTGGCAATTCCAGAGAAAACTGTGCCTCAAAAGCCTGTTCGATTAAGTCTTGATACTTTTACACCTCCACAGCTACCATCTCAAGTAATTGATAAAAATGATGAATGGTCTCAAAAATTGCTACCAAGAAAATCCACCAGCCAATTAATGATTGACAAAGAAAAGTCTGCAAGCCTTGAAAGGAACAAGAAACTTGATAGCCCTAGTTCCCTGAAAGAAAAACCAAGTCCAAAATTCTTCAAAAAATTTGGAAACAATAACAAGGCAAAGAAATTACTTGAGGAACGCATTATAGTTGGTGAAGAGAATATTGTTGAAGAGGATACTATAAACCCTGCTTTCAATAGCATTCCTAAATCTTTATTGCAGCAATTTGAAGGAAAAACACGGGAAGATCTGATTGTAATGATTTGTAACCTTCAAAAGGATGCTGAAATGGAAAAAAAGAAAAACAAAGACTTAGAGAACTATCTGGACGAGCTACTGCTCAGAGTAATGGAAACAACACCTAGAATTCTTCAAAACCCCTATGTCCGAAATAACAGCATGCATATTCGCAACAAGTAACTTTAATTGGATAGAAAATCATGATCCAGTATGTATTACCTAAATATGATTTATACAGCCAACCTCATTTTTTCTGTTTGCATAATAATTATTGTTATTTCAAGTTGAGGATTGTGTATATTTTATGTGAGTTATCTACAAGTTTGTTAACATTTCTAAGATTTAATGATTGCCATTTTTTACAATAAATTGTTGTTACATATCCATTCCATTGAAGTTCAAATGTCACTTCATATATAGAAAGTAGAATTGAGAACTTGCAAGAAAGTATCATGTTCACCATACATACTAAATTACTTTCACTTTCATAATTTATATTTACCAATTTTATCACATTGTAAATGATGTGCCTTATATAATATTTAAATAGTCTGTGATAAAAGAGTGGAAACATTGGTTTTGATCATTTTTAGTATTGAAACATATTTGCTAAGATAAGTTGTGAAGCCAGCAAAACAATGTGAAAAACCTTCACGAGACAACAGTTTCTATTGTCCTATTCATAAGATCCATTCTGCTCGTAGAGACATATTATAATTTTATCACAGTTGGTACTCTTTCAATTAGCAAAAACAAGAAAATTTGGTTATTCTAAATATACCACTGCCGCCACAGCATAACAGAATGTTTATCTTGTTAATGCTGGAATCTTTGCTATCAATATATTTTTATTACACTCAGTGCCAAACTTTGTATCTTTTACAAATCAACATAATTTATTTTACTATTTAAGAATGCATGTTTCCGTCCATTGTTTCATTGCATGTAAAAATGTAATAGTTATTCCAGTTTCATAAAATGTAAATGGTTGGGTCCTTGATAGTTGTAAATGTAGACTATTGATATTGAACTTTCTATGACTAAAATATAATATATATATTTTTTTTTGTTTTCAATATCTTTTCAATTGATATATGCATATGATTCATAACATATGATAATGAATGACAAAGGTGTATAACTATATTGTTGAAAATATACATAGGTATGTCTGATAAGATTTAAAATTTACACATATACGCCACATTCTGATTGTAAAAGGATGTTGATTATTTAAACATTTTTCTTGACCTAATTATTTGGTAAATTTGATACTTCAAAATCTGTTAATCATATTAAGTCCAAAAATATAAATAATGTTTATGTCATTATTTTGTAAGAAATGCCATTGTGCAATATATTTAAGAATAAGTAGGTAAGAAGTTAAGAATTGGTTTCTATTGATTGAGAACACTTCTATTATTTAAAACAAACAGTATTTATGTTAATAAGTATTTTGTTTTCAAACAAGGAGTGATCTGAAGTGTTGTTTTTTATGGTTGTAATTGTGTTTAATAGAATATCACCTGTATTGTATATGCAATTCTAGATAAGCACTTCATTTTGTTTTAATAATATAGTGATATGATGTTCAAAAGACAAACAGATCAAATTATTTTTAAGTTCTTTTATAGTTAATAGTTATATATTCAAAAATATGATTATTGTGTTTAAAAGTGGTACATTTAAATGATTTTCATCATCACAAACATCTTTTGTTAATTGGTGCACAGTAAGAATTTGTATGTGTTACATCACACTTATTGTGCTTGCTTGCAAATGTCTTGGCAGATATCAAAGTGTGATGTAATGCACTATTTATGTACTGTAAATAACAAATCACTTGGGAATCGAAGTTATAAGACTGATCATAAAACCATGTGATATCATCATTATGTACTGTTTATTGAAACAAAAATATGAAAATATAACAAAACTTTTTGATTACCATATGATTACAGCAAATATAAATGTGGTTTATTCAAACATAACTAGAGAATTGTATCTTACTACTCTTCAGAATGTAAATATGCAACTAACATGATGACATCATGGTCCCTTTTCACTTGATTACTTTAAAGAAAATATTTAATGCAAGCCAGCAAAGTTACATTCCACACAAATGCATAATCACTATACATGGTAGTTTAATACTACAATTCAAAGTGAAATTTGACCTTGGTCACCAATTTTCAATGTTAGGTAGGAATAATTAAATTACTACCTACATGTGCCCAATTGTTTAAGATGATTCATTGTATGAAGACAAGTATGCAATGATTATATTTGTGGTACTAAAGAATTTATTAATTTTTTTTTATATTATTAATACTATTTATTCCCAGTAAATTATTCCTCTACTAACAAATATAAACATCTTACTCTTAAGTTATTAATGTTTTTAAAAGTTAAGAGAAAAGTATGTTTATACTTTATACCATAATTATTTTAATTATTATTTAGATTACATTTGTCTTCTGAACTAGTTTACTCAATAAAGAGTTTTTCTATAAATGCTATTTTATTCTTTTTTTTATAGCACGAGTTCAGCAGACAGGCAGACGGCCCACTTGATGGAAAGCGGTTACCATCGCCTATGGACATTTGCAACACCAAAGGTGCTACAAATGCACTGCTGCTCTCTTCAAGGGAGACTGAAAACCTGGTCACTAACGCCGGAACACAAATCAAGGCTGTTATGGTGGCATACTCTAGACCAGGGGTGGCAACCATCCAGTCGGGCAAATACCCTACCACCTGGCTGTGGGTTGTTTTGTCGCCTCTTACGACGGGCCGCCCGGCCGCAGGAGATTGTATTCTTTCTCCCTTCCTGCACGGACGAAAATTCAACAAAAAACACCCAATATAAAAAGTGATAGATAAAAAACAACATTGTTATTAAAAACATTACTTTATTGGAACATAAAAAATACTATCTGTAAATAATCATTCACTTGTGACGGCGACTCTTGAGCTGTGCCGGTACCGGTGCTGCTGCAGCATACGTTTTTTGTGACAATTTGTTCATATAATATATTGTTATTATTGAGAATATCAAACTGTAACAAAACAATGCTCATTAATCAACAATGCCACTAAATTACTAACCTCCTTCCTTGACTGTGTTGCTGTGCAGTTACTCAAGATTATAAGCAATTTAGTCTGTAATTGCTTTGGCGGTATATATTACCTCACTAGCTGAGTTCAAGAGCTTATAGTTTTGTTGAAAGTATGATCAGTTGATCACACAGTAACAATTAAGTAATATAAGTTATTGAAAATTAAAAACTAGTACATTGAAAATAAAAAATAGCAAGGAAGATTATGCATGTATCATTTTCAGTTAGAGTACCAAAAAAAAATTGAGCCTTCAACCTTATATGAATCTGGTCTGAGAATATTTTCACTATAAACTAGCTGAATGTCAAAAAAATATTATTAATCATAATCAAATATAGCCTACAGCACTCAGGAATGATATAGCTTTCTATACTGGTGAAAGAATTTTCAAAATCGGTTCAGCAGTTCTAGAAATTACTTCCTACAAACAAACAAACTCACAAAGTTTACATATTTATAATATTAGTATAGATTAGAATGATTAGATTATATGGCAGAAATGGTAAATCAATAACATACTATATATTTCATTGTCAATGAAATAGTTTGACTGTTAAGATTATAATTATTCTAGTACTAGTCCTGTTTATATTGAGGCTGTGTTCCTTCTATCTCATCTTCAATATTGAGACTTTGGCATCTCTTATTGTGAGACCATTGGCATGCTTATCATTGGTCACATAAGGCAAATTTTCTAGAGTTGGCCTCTTAAGGCCTAGCAAAAAGCATGGCTAGACATTCATACCTCATAAAACTATCTCTGTAAAACATGCTATAACTATGTAGCTATATTATAGTCAAGGTGGGGAAGTCTGTCAGTGGGGGAACTCCATACATCTCTCATTATTTCCATATTTAAATAGCTTTGATGATAACCAATTGATCAATTAAGCTAAGACATCATTTAACTCGTATGTTGGAATTGTAGTTGGCATTAAATTTGGTTTAAAAAAAATGAGAGGTGTACGAACTTACCCCACTAACGAACTTGCCCACCTTGAGTATATTAAAAATCTTTATAATAACATGTCTATATATCAATATATCAGTTTTGTCAATTTATCAAAATTCAATATTAACTTAGTTACAGACACCAGACTGATATTACAGTGTTACAATGGAACTGAGGTGTTTGAGTTGGTAGGTCCGGAGCATGCCATTGGGAGTCCAACACTATCTTACTGCTATCCCTGGGCGGTAGGGAGTCCATGATGTATTACACCTCATTAAAATAAAAGTTACAGACACTAAACATGTATCTAGGATGCTATATAGTCCCGTCATGTCCTAAACAAATATTTTAAAGAAAAAACATCTTGTAAATGTATAAAGGTTAGTCAACCCTGGCATTTGGCAATTATGTCCGTGCAGGAACGGAGAAAGAATACAATTTCCTGCGGCCGGGCGGCCTGTCGTAAGAGGCGACAAAACAACCCACAGCCAGGTGGTAGGGCATTTACCCGACTGGATGGCTACCACCCCTGGTCTAAAGTATGTCGCCATAACAGCCTTGAGTTGTGTTCCGGCATTAGTGACCAGGTTCCAGTTTCCCTTAAGAGAGCAGCAGCGCATTTGTAGCAACTTTGGTGATGCAAATGTCCATAGGCGATGGTAACCGCTTTCCATCGAGTGGGCCGTCTGCCTGTCTGCTGAACTCCAGCAATTAAAAAAAAAAAAAATGTATTATAAGAAAAATTATTTACCAAGTTGTAAAGCAGATTCTGTGGACCATACCAGCAGCAATCAAGGATATTGCCATTGATATTACAATTTCTGGAAGTTTCAATTGAAAGTTTTTCCCAAATAATGTTGCTTCTAGATTACCAACTGCCTATAAATTGTAAGGTTAAAGAAATAAATAAATTACCATTTGCTTATGACCATTAAAAAAATATTAACATTAATGTAGACTGACTATACATTTAAAACGAAATTTGTAAATTAACTAGTTTTCTAAGTAACTTAACTCATAATAAAACTACATTTTAACGGTTTTAAGCGCAGTAATTTTATTTGATTTTGGTTTTTCCGACGTTTCGGCCACTTTTCAGTGGCCGTGATCATGGAAGGCCACTGAAAAGTGGCCGAAACATCGGAAAAACCAAAATCAAATAAAATTACCGCGCTTAAAACCGTTAAAACGTAGTTTTATTATGTATACAAGTCGCGAAAACTTAACTCATTTTAACTTTGCATTCATATCCTAAATAAAAATCTAATTTTTTAGGATGAAAAGAATTGTTCGTTAATCTTCATTAATTAAAGTACACATATACTACATTTATTGACAATCAATTGATCCAGTTTCATTCCTATAATTTGGGATTATTTTCCTTCAGTTATTATCTCGCATGTTATAAAAAGTAAAGGGATACATTTCATAGCTTCAACTTCTATTCGTAACAGAAAAGATGAAGGACCAAGTTAATATAATAACATCAAGTCAAGTCACTTTTTCATTAATACTGATATAAACACAAAAACTAATATTCTCAATCAGTGATTTGTCACCTTGCTTTAATAAACCAAATCATTTCATATTAGGCATAACTCAAATTGAGACCAAATTATGCATGTAAACTCATGTTATACATATATATATATGCCATAATGTACCTGCCCAATACTCATTAAACAATAGAGTAACAAATAACTTCCTTTAAAGATAAAACAACATAGCTGACTTCTCCAAACCAAGTTATTTTATCTGTAGATACATAAATTTCTATGTAACTAAGACTCATTATAATATTAAATAGATTTTTTAAATACAGATTTGTCTGTATAAAATGTCAAAAAAGGTCAATGTCTTAAGTTTCAGTTAAGTAATGATCGGTTCCTATTCCTACCAAAGGTTCCTTCACCATACTATCTTTTAAAATTTTGAGATAAACTCCATATAAGTACTATCAAAATTCAACCAATGGTAATGCAAGTGACTGAATAGTATGATATAAGATCTGGCTATAAATGTATTTAATATGAGCATATAGCTTTTCCCAACCAAACCAATGGTAAGTTGGTAACCAAATTAACGGTTAAACTTTACAATAGTGGTCACTGAATTTTAAGTAGTGGGGGGGGCGGAGGGGAAATGGGGGGAAGGAGTACTTCTCCCTTCTGTAACCCCCATGTCTAGGAGACATGTAGTTTTTGACATATGATTTTTTTTTGTAAGCATAACTTTACTATTTTTTTTCAAAACAGTGTAGTTGTTTCTTATGTGTAAAGACGAGAAATGCAGAAGAAAGGTAGTGGTCAAAGTAAAAAACATTTAATACAGTCTAAAAACGCAGACTAAAGCCCACAAGCAGAGCGAGCAAAAAGAATGTGCCATGACAGCAGTCAGCAAATGTCACAATCAATTTGTAACCATCATTTAAATAGTTATTAATGATTAAATGGTGACCAGTCTGTTTTGGCACTCACCGGCCGCTGCTGCGGCACGATCGCTTCGCTCACTCGGCTCGTGCTCTTTGGTCTAAACAGTAACCCATTCCAACCAACTCACCGTTTAAGTCACTGGTCGCGACTTTCGATCACCCCTCACAACCTTAGGGGCTATAAATAAACTGTAAGGATATCCCTAAATCAAATCACCACTGATTTACCTCCTGTTTATCTACCTATATATCACACCCAAAAATTCAGATAGAGGATTTCACCAAAATCCAAAGTTAAGCAATGCAATTGATGTCCAGTGAGAAAGCCAGTCAACGTAAAAATAATCAATATAACCGAAACAGCGCAAGTCGTTGAGAAATCCATAACAAAATACAAAGTACATTCATATAACTAAAAGAGAAATGGAATAAAAAACGCAGCAAACAGAATATAGCAAATTATACATCGATTTTTTTAATAAAAATAAATAGTTTAAAAACACTACTAATTCAAACTCGCAATATCAACAAAAAAAAAACAATTTACATATTTATAAATCGATATTATTGACATATTGAATTGTTAACATTCTGTTTTCTTTCTTATGCAGTATGCCTATTATAGTTGTAAAGTAAAAAAAAGTGACAGTACTGTGATTTATTATTATGAACTTTAAAATTATAATAACTAATTCAAAACTTATTAAATTAAACAACAATTTGTGTTTATATATCAGGTGTAAGTTGTATTCCTAAACACAAATCAAACTTTTTTTCAACAAAAGTGACATAACCTTGTTTATCAAATGTATTTTTGTTTTTCCCATTATTCATTCAAAACTTATTGGTGGACCCTAAAAACACCGTTTCCTAGCCCAAGTAACAGGTCTAGTGTCTATATATAAGGCGTATGTATACCCCTAAACTTAATTTCCGTTAATCTGATGACACTGCAAAAGTTTAGCCCTATTCATAATATTCATCGTGTCAATAGTTAATAAAAATATTTTATGTATGTACCAACAGCTCAAATTTACCGGTAGGCTAGGCTCCGGTCCTCGATGATATTTTAAAAAGGATACAGTTACAAAGAACATAAACATCACTGAACCCAAGTATCCGCCAAATATTATCGTGATCGGAGACTTTACCAGCACTGGTTTATACATTTGCATCCCAGAAAATAATAATATGGTTAAAATTGATGATAACACAAAGGACGTGGCACTGTTCATCGCTGAAAAATAACAAACATTAAGTTAAACTAATAACACTGTGTTAACATAAATCAAAATTAGGAAATAAAAGAATTTACCCATCTCGATCTAAGTATCATAAAAAATGCAAATGCAACAATATTAAATAAACTATAAAGATAATAAAAAGAAGCGTGCCGGCATACAATTGATTCTGAAATATTCTGAATTCATGAAACTTTATGACAGCTGACACGCCACGGCTAACTGTCATCTGTCAAAGTTTTTCAAAAACACTATAATTAGAGATTTGAATGTAATCTGTGGATTAGGGTTTATCTCTCGTAAGAGAGGAGTTTTTGGCGGGAACTAAAAGGAGATGTTGTGCTGTGCAGTTTTATTTTCTAAAAATGTGTATAATTACTCTAAAATGAACAATAGTTGTAGGATATTGATAGTTTTTGAGTAGTAATTATGTGTTTTTGTGAGAAATGTGAACTGTATAGTCAAATGTGGCCGTTCGAATTTTCACAAGAACTCCGTTGAATAGTGTGGATTGTACCCTACAATACAACTGCGCCTGGCTTAAAGGCCTAGTTGCCAAACCATAAACTTAAAAGAAAATGAATTTCTCTTGAGAGTTTCTGGCGGGAACTGAAAGGGGACGTCGTGCTGTGCAGTTTTATTTTCTAAAAATGAGTAAAATTACTCTAAAATGAACAATAGTTGTAGGATATTGTCTGATAGTTTTTGAGTAGTAATTGTGTGTTTTTGCGAGAAATGTGAACTATAAAGCCAAATGTGGCGTTTCGAGTTTTCACAAGAACTCCGTTGAATGACATCGATTGTAGCCTACAATACAACGGCGCCTGGCTTAAAGGCCTAGTTGCCAAGTCTTAAACATAAAATAATAATAATAATGAATTTCTCTTCTTTTTTACAGTAATTTAAAGAGCAAGATCATTTCCTTCCACCAAAGGACTCTTTTTTGTCACTGAGAAATATGAAGAATACGTAGTTGTATTATCAATTCTGATGTTTGTATAATAGTCGCGCAGTTGTATTGTAGGCTACAACTAACGCCATTCAACGGAGTTCTTGTGAAAACTTGAAAGGCCACATTTGACTATAAAGTTCACATTTCTCGCAAAAACACATAATTACTACTCAAAAACTATCAATATCCTACAACTATTGAAGAATGAAAGGATTAAAAACATACCTTTACGTTTGACAGTTTGTTATTATCAGTTATCACTTATCACTCTTATCATTTTTATCAACTCTACGAAAACAACTGTTCGGAAAATGTAATATAAATGTTTAATTTGGTTTAATTGCATCTAAAGCAATTCACTTCACGTAGTTTGTGATTTAGAACATTGAATTGTGCATAACTTACACAATGAATTGCGTAAAAAATTCAAAACTTGTTTATTCCTTAATTAAAAATGTCCATAAGAACGCTGTAAGTTATTTTTATACAACTATAGATAATGTACAATAAACAGTTTTTCTCCAAAATACATTTTTTTTATTTAATAAAAATACTATAATAATTTGCCTTTCTATTTATTAATTATTTTCTGTCAACAGAGTACTTCAGTGGCTCAAGTGCGAATATATGAAGTGGGTCCACGGGATGGCCTCCAGAATGAGGCAAAGTTTGTGCCTACTGAAATTAAAATGGAGCTTATTAAGAAACTAGTATCTGCTGGTATCAAAGATGTTGAGTCTGCAAGGTATACTATTTCCTTAAATTTCGTAAATATTATTAAAATCAAATTAACCCTTAAGGGGTTAGGCCACTGTAGAGGCCGTAAATGGGCTGTTTCAGAAGTATTATATATTAACTTGAGATTACAAAAAAGGGTGCTTATTATACATATTAGTGACTCTATACATTTATTTTTTGAAGCGATCAAATCGAAAATGACAGCTGTGCAGTGTTTTTGTGATGATTTCTCCTGTTTTTCTAGGTTCCATGGCTGGACAAACAGCTCATGTGATTTTTTTATTGTAATGAACCCATGAGTTTTTTTCAATTATATATAATAACAGCTATAGATGTATATAGAATTTTTTGACATATTGATTTTTGGCCAAATAGTGCACTTCTAAAGTGGGAAGTTAAAAACTTGCCCAAAAAATCATTAGTAATTGTTAATAACAAATGAACTATACAATTTTGAAAAAATCCTTTCCATAGACAATGTATTTTTAAAGATATACTCATCATTTCAAGTAATTAAATGAAAATTGTCTGAGTTATGTTTCCAGCCAGTTATGACTATTAAAAAATCATGAATAATTTTGCAATGCTTTAATTAGCAATGTCTATACCATACTATTCTAGAGTGGTCTAACCCCTTAAAATTAACCATCAGGTAGTTTCTATGTGATATTTATCACTATATTTTGTCCAATTTAAACAAGATCTTTATATATTGTGTTATTTAATGTCATTCTGATGTATAAGCCACAAAGAGTAAGAAAGTATCCATCCTCACAAACTTTTTCATTTATACTATTACTAAATTAATCATTAGGTAAAAAGATGAGTATGTGATGCATATTGAAGTTGCAACTTTATACATTAATAAAAATACTAATAATTTTTAAGATTTTTTTTTTTTTTTTATTGCAGGAGATCAGCAGACAGGCAGACGGCCCACTTGATGGAAAGCGATTACTATCGCCTATATACATTTGTAACAACAAAGCTGCTACAAATGCGCTGCTGCTCTCTTAAGGGAGACTGGAACCTGGTCACTAATGCCGGAACACAACTCAAGGTTGTTATGGCGACATACTTTAGACCAGGGGTGGTAGCCATCCAGTCGGGCAAACGCCCTACCACCTGGCTGTGGGTTCTTTTGTCGCCTCTTACGACAGGCCGCCCGGCCGCAGGAAATTGTATTCTTTCTCCGTTCCTGCACGGATAAGATGATCTGGGCCTTAAAACTTTTGGTGTATCAGATTATGCCATTACCTATTACCCAGCAATAAGGCCGCCCATTGTACTTATCTTTACAATTGTATGTATGAATTTATTTAGTAACATATTGTATGCCATAAAGTATATTCTATTCTATTTTATTATGAAATTGATAATTATGTGTCTATGTACTGTTAGGCTAGGTGTTAGTCATAGTATAAGATTTCATATTATTTTGACACTTTGTATTATTATTAGAAATCTGCAAAAATGACCATTTAACCTACCTGTTCCACACAAATATTTAAACAATATTTGTACTTAATATTACAAAAGAGCTATTAGATATATAGTCTGTATAGTACTACAAAATTATTTAGAAATTAGAAAAAAAGGGGGATGGTTGCCATACATGTAACTAGGGATTGAAAAAAAAATTGTCAGCATACATAATTATGTGGAATATTATTAGTTAGGTCTTGAAGAAATATGAAGATGACTTTGTCCTTAATGACTTTTTTATTTAAGTCAATATATGGCTAGATATTAGCTCCCAAATTGTTTTCAAATTGTGTCTCCCCCAGCTTTATCTTAATAATTATGATGGGGAGCATTCTGAAAAAGATCAAGCTTGCAGAACCTCAAAAATATCTGAGAATGATTCTGAACAATATTTATTCAATAGTTTTAGAGATATTTTCGATTGAAGGGTTTATTATTGTTCCTTAGCCAAATAACTAGAACAAGAGACATTTGTCACATATTTGGAACCCTTTGTTGTGGATGAAATGTTAAGAAAATAAATTATTAATTAATATTAATTTTTATATACAGGTGGTTTCAGCAAACCTGGTTAAAACTGTTATAATATACCGGGAATATATCTTAATTAAGATGCATTATAATTTTATTATTTAATAATAACAAAGATACAGGAAGAAAAAAAAAAATTTTGTTTGTGCTTCTCCTTAACATTGTACACTAAGAATGATTGAAATTTGCATAAAACATTTGGTAAGTTCGTTGCTCTTTAATAACGCCGCCAAACAGAAACACGCCGACAAAGCAACCGGGCATGGGCTTACTGATAGTCGGCGTGTTTTTATAAAGTTCAGCTGACAGTTCGTGACTTCAACGATTTGTAAACATTGTTAAGGGGGATCCTATCAAAAGTATGTGGCTGCTGAAATTAGTTTTCATGCGTTTTTTCAATACCGGATGTATAAACTTGAAAAGAAAAAATATGTTCTATTTAAAAAAATTTACTGTATATGTTCCACCTGGTTTTATGCGAAATTATGGTGATAAGAAGTGAAAGTTTAAACGGTCATAACTCTAAAATGAAATTTTTATGAACTTTTTCGTTTTTGTAACTGTACGCTAGTGTTATGCCCTTTCACCCATTTAAGTAGGTGTTCCGTTTGCTGAAACACCCAATATATAATTTGTTTTAGTTTTGTGAGTCCCAAATGGGTGAAACAAATGAGTGATGGAGCTGAAGTTATGAAAAAAATACCCAGAGCTCCCGGTGTCAATTACCCTGTTCTGGTACCAAATCTAAAAGGATATGGAATAGCTGTAAGTACGCTTTTATTTTATTCCCATAAGATTTAAAAAACATTTATGCTTGCTTTATATTAACTATTATTGTCTAGAGACAAACATAAAAAGGCTGTGATTATTGCAGCAAAAACAATATATAATAAATATATTAGCCATTATGTGCAAATGTAACTAACTAACCCTATATAAAATACAACATTAATATTAAAAATCATATACTGTCGAACTTTCGTTTCTATATGAAAGTTTTTTACATTTGTTGACAGATTTTATCTACATAATATGTTTCATTAGTAGTCACAATGCCCAAAATGCTCCGTTAGCCGTTTCACAAGGCGACCGCGGTCGTTGTGCTCGTACCGAAAACGTCACTAATGACGTCATCATTTTCGATCAGACGACGCTCACAACGACCAATGAATATCAAGAGGTGGGACGAATAACCGTTCTACTTGGGTTTACGATTGTAACGCCGGCAAGCAAGTGGAACAGGAAAAATCGCGGTGGTTGTGAGTCTCTAATGGAATGTAGCCATAATATGTTTTATATAATAAAATGTCAAGATCTAAAAGGAATTGACCTCTAACATCATCTAGTCTTGTAGGATTTAGAATCTTCAGGTGTATTTTTACTGGGTAATTGGCATTCCTAATTTTCTGCTTCGTGATATTAATATAAACATGGAGGAAAATACTGTTTTTCATAATATCAATTGTGGAACTAACAAATTAATTTTTTAACAGAAACAATGCAATATAGAAGAAGTAGCAATATTTCCAGCAGGCTCTGAAGGTTTTTCACAGAAGAATTTAAATTGTTCTGTACAAGAAGGCCTTAGGAGGTTTAAGGATGTCGCTGAGCAGGCAGTGAGAGATGGTCTTAGGGTCAGAGGCTATGTATCTTGTGTGCTTGGTTGCCCATACGATGGACCTATTCACCCCAAGGCCATTGCTAAGGTAAGCTTATTAAAAATACTTACGCACATTTGATACATCTTATAATTCTCTCCTTGATAGCTCCCATGGCAATCAGACACATATACAGTCACTGAAGTGAGACTTTAAGCGTTTCTTCTTGCCTTTCGATAAATTATCATAGTGTTAAAAAATGTATCTATACGTATAATCAGCAGAAACGCTGGTCTGTTTGTCCAGGCCAGGGATGGATTTACCAAAAGACTAAGAAGCCTGGAACCTAGGGCTGCAAATAAGAGGCTTATTAAGGGGGCATTTTTTTCAAATATTTTATAGAAACTAAAGAATTCATACTTATATACCTAATTTTTTAGTTAGATATGTGTATATAAATATGGTTATTGCGTCCACACAAATAATTCAACATGTAATATTGTTTTAACACATATAACCGTTTTTCTTCAAAAACCAAGTTTATGATTGTGAACTAGGTTATCCCAATTGTAGAGGTTGGTAGGGGCGGCTTGAATAGCCTATGGGAGCAAATATGTAAATCCGCCAATGGGGCAATGGTCCCATTGGTACCTTCAATGTCTTTAGTCCTACTACGTTACTCCTAGGTACCAACCTAGGAGTAATTAGTAGTGCAATTTACCATATCACATGTTTAATCCAATGCTGACACTATCCAAAATTTTGCCAAATCAACTTTTTAATGACATCTGTCGTCAAAACTTGGAAATACGTGTAATAACGCTAATCCTGGTTTAAAAGTAACAGAAATATCCACTAGAAGGCATTAAATGAATGAATAATGCCGATATTCACGGTTAAAAAAATGTTATAAAGCTCTCCTGTAGTTCTCTTTTTTGGATAGTGTCAGTATTGTATTAAGTGTGCGGTATAGTGCACAAGTTTCTAACTGTATACAGATAACAGAGGAGCTGTTTGCGATGGGTTGTTATGAGGTGTCTCTGGGTGACACGATAGGCGTCGGCACGGCAGGCTCGGTGCGCAAGTTGCTCAACGAAATTTTAACTGTTGCTAAACCGGAACAACTTGCTTTGCATTTCCACGATACTTATGGCCAGGGGTTGTCTAATTTACTCGCCGGGTTAGAGGTATGTATACATAAAATACAAGTATCTAAAACATATAAGTGCCTGACAAGAATAAGATAGACATTAAGATTCACGAAATATATTAACGTAGTAGAGCCATGTTGGAGTCATTATATTAATTACAGCTCTTAGGGCCGACTCGGTATGATACCACGCTTTTCACAGAATATCGTCGTGAAATGGTTAGCCTTGAGCGCTAATCATGTTTCGTACGATGAGTGAGTGTACCGATGACCCATTTGCCCCTCTCCTCATCCCATTCCTCCAGTCTATCCATCCATGATTAAACCATCGACACTATACGTAAATAAATCAAAAGTAATCGATTTGGAAATAAAAAATGTTCTACTTTATTACATTTATTTTACTTTATTACAAAAAGGCTTATTTAATATATGTAAAATATGTTCATTGAAATGTGGGTATATTTATTACACGATATAGTATTTTCAGCAAAAATATTTAGATGAGTTAAATCAATTAAAACTTATTTATACATGAAGTAGATTTTTATAATAAATTGAGTCAGTATCGCATGAGAATGTTACTAATTAAACCGCCATCGAGCTGTCAAAATAAAATAAATGCTTGGGAAGAGTATAATAGAAAATGCCCCATTTTATTCTCTCAAAAAATACTATGGATATTGTTGAAACCAATCAGGTAGATAACACATGTTACATTAAATTCTGAAATTCTTTACTTTCAAAACATATAAAAGAACCGGTGCTAAAATACACTATTATCATCTTACTTTTAAAATATTGCAATAAAATAATTTCAATGATTGCTTAAACAATAATAAATAGTTAATGTGCTATTTAAAAACTACTTTTACTCCCAAAGATTTACAGATGTTACTTACTTAACTCTTTGAAGAAAGAGGAGACTTTTAACGGCAAGTAAAGCTAATCGATGATGAGAAAATCTTGTAATTTCGCGGTGTTTTAGAATAAGACAAATATTAAG
Organism: Dendrolimus kikuchii; assembly: GCA_019925095.2. Lineage (NCBI taxonomy): Eukaryota > Metazoa > Arthropoda > Insecta > Lepidoptera > Lasiocampidae > Dendrolimus > Dendrolimus kikuchii. The sequence goes on from CM034389.1 coordinate 17,050,497, forward strand.
AATAAATAAAACTTGGAACATTTTATCATCTTGGCTTAGTGTTATCTGAAAGCAGATGATAGCACCCAATAAATAAACGGATACACCAGCAAACAAATTTTCTGAATGTTATTATCAAATAGTCAATAGTAAACGCCCCCGCGCGACTGGTTTTTACGTCATTAGAGAGTATTAAAAATAACTTGTTTTTGCAGTATGGTATAAAAACAGTGGACTCATCCATCTCGGGGTTGGGCGGGTGCCCATATGCGCGCGGGGCCAGTGGGAACTTGGCTACTGAAGACCTGGTGTACTTCCTGTACGGTCTTGGAGTCAACACAGACATAGATTTGGTCAAACTAGTGGAAGCCGGCCGATACATTTCCAACTTCCTCGGTAAACCCACCGACTCCAGGGTCAACAGAGCGCTCAGCGATAAATTGAAAGATCACAAAGAAGCTATTAAAATGGCTTCGTGTCAAGTTTGAAAGCGATAAATGAGTAATAAATATGTACAGCAAACAAAGACTAAGTAAATTTTGTTTGTAATTAATGTGTAAATTATGATCAATAAATAAATACATATTTTGTTTTAACTTTGTGTTTGCATAGCAGCGAGACATGATTGTGGTCATGGACGCGACCGGCCGATATACCTACCGGTTTTTATCAATTATCATGCGTAATGTGTTCGGAGTGTGGAGTCGGTGCGCACTAGTGCGGCGGGCGCGCAACAAGCAGCTCGCCTATATCCAATTGACCTTATTTATTTCGATTTGATCTTGAGCAAGAGGTCGATAAACCTTTATTAAATAGTTCCTAAGTGTGTTTCACCCAACAATCAGTACGCGTTGGAGCCACTGTTAGTTTTGTTCTTTTTTATGGAATTCTCATTGCAATTGGCAAAATGGTTGAAGTTAGAATCACCGAAGATATTAAGATCGGCGGCAACAACCCATGTTTTATAATCGCGGAAGTCGGACAAAACCACCAAGGTGATATCGAAATCGCAAAAAAGTTAATAAAAGCAGCTAAGGTAAGTCTATAGAGACGTTCTTATACAAGTGTTTTGTATAAATACGAATAGGAAACAAAGAAAGCGTTGTGGTTTATCATTGTTGACCTTCACTTTCGTTTATTTGTTTGTATTTATTCAAAACACCAAGAATTGATATTATGTAAATTAATTATTTAGTAATCGCTTGCTGGCGATACGTACTGGCTGGCGATGTAGGTATCTATGTTAATATTGTTGTTTCCTGAATTTTCAACAAGGCCATTTTAAGTTTTATATGATGTATTTTCTTACCCTAATTTTTATAATGAATCATTTATTTATCAAGCTTTTTAGCTACTTCTACCACATTTGTTGAACATTGAAACATAGCTAACAGGTAGGGACGTAACAAGTGTCTTAAAAGTGATAAACACAAACACTATTTTGTCTATATGTTTACTCTTATATCATATCATTATAATGGATATATGTCTGTATATTACTGATAACGATTGATCATTATTTCAGGAGGCAGGAGCAAGTTGTGTTAAATTTCAAAAAACTTGCATCTCTGAGAAATTTACAAAGAAGTATTTAGAGAAGCCTTACAACAATTCAAACTCATGGGGTAAGACTTACGGGGATCATAAAAGACATTTAGAGTTCTCCGAAACTCAATACAGGGAACTGTACAAGTATGCACAAGAAGTTGGAATCCCATTTACCGCTTCGGCGATGGATATGGTGAGTTTTATAGTTTCGTGTTGAACGACATTCAGTTGACTCGTGAGTCAGATTTTGGCATGAAATTCGTAAAATTGAAACTCGCGCTTGTCAAATTGTCTTCTGTGTGACTAAACATTACTTTTAAGATACGTACATTATTAAATTTTATAGTCATAATTATCATGAATATAATTATATCGTAACGGACGAATGGGACCTCACCTTGATTGATTTTGTCATTATTTAGATAGCGCTCAGAACTAACTTGATCAAATTTCACTTTAGAATTACCTCAAGTTTTAAATAAGCATACACTTTATAAAAAATACTTTAATAGTTCAAAAAATTCATATTTACTTACTAAAATAGGTAGTCTTGTAGATTATATGCTTCTTCTTTCATTAACCAGAGTGAATCAAAAAGTTCTTAGAAGTGCATATATATAAAACCTTTTTGGGAGAAGTTTGATATGCAAATTAAAGTGTCGATCGCACAATATTTTTTTAACAGGGGGAGTACATTTTGTACACTACCGGGTCCTTTGTGGGGGTTAGACCTTACGCGGCGAGATTAAGCGCCGCACGGCTTGTGTGGGACTGATACTAAACTCTCGTCCCCAAATACACCACTAAACCTGAAACTGCCTCCCATGTGCCCGCGCTTATGGTAGGAAGAGTATGAGATTTAAAACGCAATTATGCCCATGCTCATCCGCGCGTCAAGGCCTGAGAGTGCCACGGGAAGCAGGGCAAACTCACTTTACCCACAGAGGTTTAGTTCCACCCCATCCGCAGATGCTGGTGGACCCCTGGTGACGGAATCACGGGGAAGTTTTGCGCATATCTGCGCACCCGAATGACGTCGGTACCCGTGAGTCGCATGTGCACTTCTCTCTCTTGTTCAGCGGCCTCCTTGTGTGACATTACTGCCTCACAGAAGCTTGCTGCAACCCCGCAATGATCGACGCTGTGCAGCATGGCCTCAACCAGACTACCCAGCGAATCGATCGGCCTTACGATTGCCTCGAGCTCAAATCGCTGCAGTGCATTTTGTGACGATAGTTACATGTCATATTATCGACCAGCGTATGGAACGCAGAGCAAGTCTTATGCGCCACACTGGCGGCACTGAGGGTCCCGTGGTAACGCGGGACTCTGACCGCGGTTTCCCACGTTCTGATCGCTTCAAGCTCGACCCAGCAATAAACCAGGCCACGGGTGATTCGCACAATATTTATGCCAACTATCACTTGTTTTTGTCAGTTCGTTCGCACGTAATAAATTGTGTTTTACAAGGTGTTGCTAAAAATATAAAATTATGGATAAAAGTGAGTTACATGCGGTGATAAAATATCTCAGCTCGAAAAAAAGTCTACGTAAGAAAGTGGAATCCGATTTCAATGCCACCTACCGGATCTAATTGTAAATCTAAACCATCCCTGGACCCACCAAAGCAATATTTTTTACACCTTGGGTTACTACATTATTGAAGTTTTAGTAGTGATCCCTAATGATTTTCTATTAATAAATATAGTCTGGGATAATGTAGCATTCTATTGATGGAAATTTTTTTGGAATCGGTTTGGTAGTTTTTGAGTTTATTCGTTACAGACATATAAAAATACAAATCTTTTCTCTTTATAATATTAGTATAGATTATTAAATTAAATGAATCAATTTTAACCTGTTACGTCCTACAAAAGCTAAAAGAGCGGTTTCGGTCGAATACGTTTCCGTCTCTTATTTCGGAGAAAGTATCTCATTTTCTAGGATGAAAAGCATTTTAGGTTTACCCTTGCTGAAGCATTTGTACCAAATTTCAAGGTAACCAGCACATTTTAAAAGTTATGAAATAGAAGCAAACAAGAATACAAATACTCGTAACAAATTTCATTACACATTTATATCAGATTAGTACCTATGATATGGATTACATCGACTTTTTTGGTAAATTCATCTTTACGTACCTAGTAAAAGTGCAAAGGCAATCTTACAAAGTTACCGATTTTTACTTTCTAAAGCGCATTCTTGCCTTTGTTCAACTTCCACACATTATGTTATACCTAAACCTCAGGCACTCAATCGGCGTGATCAGTTTAATAATTATTCCTATCATCCACGTTTTTACTAAAGTGGCTCTTATTTTTAGGTATCTTTCGATTTCCTAGTCAACTTGAAAGTGCCGTTTATCAAAATTGGTTCAGGAGATTCGAATAATTTATTATTCCTCAAATATGCAGCTTCGAAGAAAATTCCTCTTATCATTTCAACGGGAATGGTGGATAAATCGGCTGTGAAAACCATATATGATATAATATCGGCTCAGCATAAACACTTTTGTTTACTGCATTGCATTTCGGCATATCCCGTGCCGTTTGAAGATTGTAATCTCACAGTTCTTCAGGACTACAAAAATACATTCGACGTTCCGGTTGGATACTCTGGACAGGAGCTCGGTACTGCTGTAGCCTTGGGTGCTGTCGCACTTGGCGCTAAGGTAGCTTCTTTATTTATTTTCTCCATATTCAATCATTTATCACATCGGTCAAGAAATTTAAGTTCTCGAACTGCTGGTGAATTTGCTTAGTTTTACTCCATTACTTAAGGACCAGCTGTGCCCGCCACTTCATCCGCGTGAAAGGATTTTCGCGGACCCTTTAAAAAAGTAGCCTAAGTTACTCCTTATAACATCAGCTTTGTGTTAGTGAAGATCCGGTCTAAATCAGTCCAGCCGTTTCAGAGATTAGCCGGAACATCCAGACAGACATACAAAAAAATATAAATTGATTTTTTTGTATAAGTACCGTATATACTTTCATAATATGCATTTAGTAAAAAGCTGTTATTTTGACATTACAAACAGACACTTTAATTTTATTTATCTGTATGCTAAGATAAAGATAATATTATTTAGTTTAATTTATAAAAAATCCTATCTGCATCCCTTTATCAAAATATATAACATATTTCAAGTTGGTTAGTGCATTCGAAGATAAAGATTAAATTTTGAACGTTAATTACATTAACTAGCATCGTAATTTCAAATGATAGGCTTTATAATATTTATTTTACAATAGGTTTTACTTTCGCTTTAAATTAATGGTGCATGTCTTTGAGTACGGTGAAAGGCTTCTCGGTGAAAATTTTAATAGAAGGATACATATTTAAAGAAGTTCTTCAGTTTACTCTGATGACCTTGCGCCGTTCGACATTTCATCGCGGCGTATAATTTTGTGCCCTTCCTGTATGACTACTCTTACAAATCTAGTTGTTTATGCAACAGTTTATTGACTCCTGGTCCCCGTAGTTTTATGAGAAAATGGAATTATTGGAATGGAATTATTCGAATAATAATGTACTAGTAGAGTCCAAACACTCCATTGTAAACTTAATACATGTATACAGAACAATTACTCTTATACATATTCCTAAGCCAAAGGATTTGCTTTTAGTAAATTAATTATACTTACTACAAACCTAGTGCCTGCAATAGTGAAATGACTGTCAAGAATAACTCGAGATAAGTCGTGATAGCTTAGTGGCTAACGTACCGAGTCTCATTCCAAGGACCTGGACTCTTAGACAGTTTTGTTACAGGTGCTGACTACTAGTGTCTATGAAGAAAAGCATCGTGATAAATCTACACATTAAGATTACCGATGATCTTCTCTTCTTAGCTTATGATCTAAAATATTATTATTGTAATACACCAATATAGCTCGCAAAATATGAACATTGAAATGTTGGTAGGTCGGTCACTGCAGTCGCAGGATCAGTAGGCAACTTAACAGACGAGCTGTGAAGTGCAGACCGCGCCTGGAAACCACGGTTTTATACGCCCTCCAGCATGGTAGTTGACGACATGCACAAGATCTCTGCTAGGGGTATTATAAGGAAATCGGAGGATCAGGATATGTATGTGGCGCAAACTAAGAGATACCTAACAATAAACAGCGAAACAAAAAATACAGAAAGTGTTAATCGAATACGTATATCATTTATTTACAGGTTTTAGAAAAACATATAACTCTCGATAAGACAATGAAAGGGACGGACCATGTGTGCTCATTGACTCCTTTAGAATTCCAACAACTAGTGAGAGACGTCAGGGTTATCGAAGCTTCCCTAGGGACTCCGATCAAGAAAGTCGTCACTTCCGGTTAGTAAAACATAATACACTTCATAGTTTCAATTTGATCGTGTACTAGCAGAAGGTGATGTCAGGAGCCTTAAGAACAGACGAGCGTGCATGACAAGAGTTATGAATGTCAAAGAAGCAAGTGAGGTGTGTAAGAATAAGCCTGAATGGCGCTCTGTTGTTCGTGCCTACACCGCAAGGGAACTGGCCTGAAGTTATGTATGTATGTAGTTTCAATTTGCATGACGTTTTTCATTAATAGCGTCAACAACGTTAAAAATGATACTGAGTAACAAATTATTTATTTAAACATTTAAATGCTGCTAATGATTTACTAAAATAATAATATAATCATTTATGTAATGAATGATGACGTACTAGTATTGTTTAGTATTTGTAACATATAATAGAAAATAATAAATAAAAGAAGGAAAATATAATACTTTCATCCTGAAAACTGTATTAATTTCCGCCAGATTCAGAGCTTAGCACATTTTTTCTTTTATAAGTCTGATGCTGATGATTTGGGTATCTGTAACTAATAGTGCCAAGTAATCATGAGTAGTTATTAAGATTTAAAAATGCGTCAGCTTAAGAAATAACTATATTTTCCACCCTAGCTTCAGCTAAATTATAGATTTTTGACAGACATCTAGAACCGAGTTTTTGTGGCAACTAGAAAATTCAACATGTCACTAATCAGTTATTTTTTGGCACAAGGATACCAGTCTCGCATAAACACAATCAATATGATACAACTATTGTTCATTTTTGATATAAATACCTATACGTTTTTTCACTGTGCTAATACCGCCAAAACCTCCATTTACCTTAGCACATTTATATAATAGTATTATGTAAATAGTGTAATAATTTCGTCTGCGCAATAATAAAAAACTAATATAATCTCGAGGAATGCAGACACTGGCTTTCGGTACAATCACTTCGAACATAGCGGGGTCATAGTTTATTACTTACATTTTATACTAACTAAAATGAATTGAATGGCGCTAGCTGACTTGAAGGCTCTTATTATCAACTTTTGCGATTTAGTGTCTTTTCAATTACTTACTTGTACTTGTATATAACTTATGTGTATATATAGTATAGTTATATATTTATTATTAAAATGTAAGTAATCGTACAATATTTATGTATACCACCATCGCCACTCCTAATCAGCAATATTCTTGCCACGGGTTGTCTGGAAGAGATAGCTTTTTAGCGATAAGACGACGAACAACTTTAAAACGCTACCGGAAAAATTCTCGCGAGATTCCCGGGATAAATAATATCACACATTGTACTACATAAAATTTGTTATCGATCAGTAAAAAAATCGCATTGAAATTTGTTTTTTTTTAATCTGGCAATTTAAATACCCAAAAAATTTCCCACGGGACTCCTGAGATAAAAAGTAGCGCGGATTTTAAGTCTTAAGAATTTGCAGTCGATCAGCGGAAACCACATCGAAATCGGCCGGGCCGAACAGACAGACAAGGAATCTAAAAAGACGCATGTGTTCTCCATCGTTTATATAGTCTATTATATTGCATACAGACAGTATACCCGCCACGATTGTTCAAGGTGGCGTGGCAGGTTTGACACATCGGTTATTTCGTTTTTAGCACGTGGTTATTGTAATAATATGCACATTAGATCAGAAAACTAACTAAGTGCTCCACGTTTGAGTTTGGGACTTGTGCGCTACAGCTGCCACGACTTTTATGGAGTAAAATAGTTTAATAAGTAGACACAATTTAAACCGTCACAAAAATATTTTTATTGTAACCTTTTAAATTCAACATACTTTGACGACTGTTATTTTATACATAAAATGATGTACAAATATGTTTTACGTTTCAGAGTTGATAAATTCATATCAGCTGTTTTATCCGAAATACAAAGATGTTTTGTCGTAATTTCATAGCAAATGTTTATACATATTGTGAAGTGTGTGGACGTCCTTTAGTTCTGACTACTGACCTTTTTTAGCCATTGCATATAAAAATACATTGACAATGCGGTAGACACAAACTTATTAAGTATCTATAGTTCATATAAACAATATCATTTTTATCAAAGACCTGAGGTTTAAGCTTTTTTAATACATAATTAACACATTGCTTATAAGCATCAAAAATTCTAAACACAAGGTGAAATACATTCAAAACATTAGTAAATGTAAGCATCGAAAGAGAATAATACTTCACACTATATACATTAGTTTTGATTGTTTCACAGTTACGACTATTAAACTTCGAAGATAAGGGGATGTTGTAGTGTAAGAATATTTTTTATAATTGCTGAAACAGTAAAAAGCCATTAAAAAGCAGCCATGTGTCCACGCGTAGTGACGGATTCCATTTATCTTGTCCTATCACCCATCACCTGACGACCACTTTTTGTGGCTCAGAACCCTAAAAGTATTTAATCCAAAAATTCCTCAACAAATCTTATTCAAAATATTTTTATGTGAAACTATATTTTATGTTCTGCCGATTGTGCCATGTTCAATTTATTCAGAATTTTCAACACACTGACATTTTTTTTATCTTCAGTTAGGCACATGTATGGTGTGCGCTCTTAATTTATGTAAGATTCCTACCGAATTTCATTCATATAGGCTCAATACATTCTTTTGAGATATATAGATAGAGGGACGATATTACGGTTCTATAAAGGTTCCGCTGTTGCCACAACGGCTATGAATCACTAAAATATGAATAATTTAAATGTAAAAAAAAAGTTATTCGCTTCTTCTATAGCAGTTTATACAGATACTGTTATAACACCGGAATGGAGTACGACCATAAAGATTCTGTTTTTACTATAGTATCAAATAATATAGTAAGTAATATTATTTACTGCCGTAAGACGTGCGTATTATCCTTAGCAAAATAATAAATGTTATCGATGTTAACATTTTAAGATGAGTATCTTACGATATTATACTTAAATGTGTAATCGTGTTGCAGTGCAGAAATAAATAGTCCACATCAAACTTACAATATTAAATTTATGATATATCTATGTTTGCAGCAATTTGAATACATACATATGTGTCTAAGTATATATGTATGTAATACTAGCTGACCCGTGGCCACTTCGCTGGACATCAGAAAAAATTAAAAAATACTTATTATTAATTACAATCAAATATACCCTATGTCACTCAGGAATAATGTAGCTTTCCACTGGTGAAAGAATTTTCAAAATCCGTTTAATAGATCCAGAGATTACCCCGTACAACGTCACAAACTCACAAATTTTACCTCGGTCTACATGGATAACATTTGACAAGATATCATAATTAGATCTATATATCACACATTGCTGCATTGAAATTGCAGAAAAACTTAAATGAAGAGTGGTCGCAATACATTTTTTTATCGCTGAGCCAGCAAACAAGTTGACGGCACACCTGATTAAAAGTGGTTACCGTTGTATATGGATATTTGCAATACTAGAGGTACTTCCAATGTTGTGCCGTCCTCGGAGGGGGGAACTGAGGCCTTACACTCAAACACCTTTCGTCGTTCGTTTTCGTCCAATAGAAGAAAGAAAGAACAAATATTTCTTTAAAATTACAGTAATATAGTCTATATAACACAAAAATAAATTGAACATACAATGGAAAATGTACTTAAATACAACAAATAACAAGCAAAAAAGTTCTAAACGAATGAAGAAAGACGTTTGAGAGTACGCCCTCTGGAACCTGGCCGCTAATGCCAGAACGCAACTCAGGGTTGTTATGGCGGCATACTATAGGCCAGGGGTGGTAGCAATCCAAACAGGTAAAATACCCTATCACCTGGCTGTGGGTTGGTTTGTCGCCATTTACGACTGGCCGTCCCGCCCGCAGGATTCTTGCTCCGTTTCTGCATTGACACTGTGACTGGTGGATGATTTTTTTAATATACAGGCGTGGACTACGTCTAAACAGCTCTTCAATAGTCATAACAATGTTTCATTATCATTTTTATTTATTAAAATCTATGCTTATCATATATTCTAAGTTACCAAAATGATAAAAAATATCTGTCCTTCCTAATCTCTGAACTGTCTCATATAGACTTTTTAAAAATCAAAGTGACAGCCTAAAGATGTCTTTTGAATAAAAATGCTTTTCAAACAAATTTTGTAAAGCAGTTTTTGAGATAAAGAGATTAGACTGCTCTCAATTAAATGCTTTTTAATTCTACATATCAAATGGAAGTTTTTCACTTGTAAGCTACCCCTACGATGAGCGGGTACTGAAACGCACTTAGCCGATTTTTAATACTAGTATTATTTTATTTCAGAAATCCCATGTATTGATAAACTTCAAAAATCACTTGTTATGGGGTCTACGAAAAACAAAGGTGAAATATTATATCCTGGAGATGTAAAAATCAAGGTAGCCGAACCTAAAGGACTGAATGCGTTACATTTCGAAGAAGTCATTTATAAAACTCTGGTGTATGACAAAAAGGAAGATGAACCCCTAAATGAGGGTGACTTCTGTTAAATTGTGCTCAAATTTTTATAAATGTTTAAGTCACAAATAGGAATATTATCGGATTAGTAATTACTAAGTGTTAAGTCATGTATTTTATTAATATCGCATTTTATTGTATTCATGAGAAAAATACGCTAAAATTAACTCTTTATATGTTCTGGCTTATATCGTTACATGGAATGTACATATGGAAAATTATTATAACTTAATCGAATTTATAGATTTTAGAAAATATTTTTGATATTCATTATTTACATGTGCTAAAGATAATAAAGGTTAAAAAAACTTATGCATAATTATATTACTTTACGTTTACTATTATATTTGTGAAGCATAATACGATTGATAAAAATAAATATATTTTATGAAAAAAATATTTTTTACTCTTATAATCTGTGATATTTGGTTGTTGTACATACAGTGAATATACCTATAAGAATATTAATTATGACAGAACAAATTAAAGTCATTCAAAAAGCGCCAAGCTTCATGTACCATATTCAATTACCACTCCTGTCCAATTACCACTTAGAGTTTTTGTTAGCCCATACAGAATAAGCATAGAGCATTCGGTTGGACTCGTTTCCAGCCTACCTTCCTATAAAAGATCAGTGATAACCATTTAAGTATAAGTATATAATTATCACTCAAATTTAAAACAAAAATAATCTGTATGACTTGCAACCATCCTGTCGACTATTATTGGCAAAGTTTGTAGAAACGTTTTTCACAATACGTGGCCCTATTCACTATGCATAAAATTTCCGTCTGAATTGTGCATAATTACGTCCATATGCATGGCTCAGATTGAGATGCTGTAACACCGCGGGTAAGGCAAGGATGTGTTGAGATATTCCCTGACGCAATTTATTGGCGACAGAATTTTATTTTTATTGTGGATGAGACGCAAGCAGCAGATGAGTATTGTGTTGTAATAGAGCACGAGCGGCGCAGCAGTGTGCGCACGCCGATGTTGGCCCCGTGCCCGTTGATCTGCCAGTCCCCGGAGCGCCGGCCCCACCGTTGCATGCGCCGCGCTAAACCCCCACAAGCGCCCGTCTCGCGCACCCCGAGACCCTCGTCCATTGTATATACCCACTAGGACTGCTCGTATGCGCGCCTCTAGACACGCGTATCTCGCGACCTGCTTACCTCTGTATACCGCAACCGCACTTTTAAAATACTTTTATGTTGGAAGTGATGTTTAGCTCAGAGTCAGCGAAATAGTTGCGACTTGGGAGCAGCCGATTTAGGTCGCCCGGTTCAGTGCTAGCGAGATATTTTTATTACGACTGTTGGGTGCAGACGTACGAGCGCCCGAGCGAGTTGCTGGTTAAATAAATTCTTATTTATAGAGTAGAATCGTAAAGTTCATTCCATAAACATTTACATACGTATGTGTAGTCGATCCTGATCCCCCTGGACGTCGGATGAAACATTGCCAAAACGCATTGCGATAGTATCGTATAAGAGAAAAGGAAAGTGATCAGTGGTTTGTTGAATAAGTGGCATTTAGGTGATATCTGTGACATTTGTCAAGTGCATTTGAATTTAGGTAACGTTGTGTAAGAATGTACGGATTGTATCCGTTGGCGAAGGGTGATCCGCTGTGCCCGCTTGGATTCCATCCGCAAGTGCGGTGGCCGACGCGCTGCAAGCGATGCTTCCGCGACTACAAGGAGCACGGCGGTGGCGGTGGCCGAAAGAAGGAGGATGACTTTACTGCCTCCACCCCAAGCCTTTCCACATGGAACTCGCCAGCGTCACGGTGCGTTATCTAACCAGTCGGTAAATAAATTAACGTAATTTTATTTGACATCTAATATATCAGCTCGAAGCACTTACCTCTCTTAGTATTCTAGAATTTCGTAACTAATACATAAATCTTTTATTGGTCTCCGAGCCTAACAAAAGCAATAAAATAGTTGCAATGATATATACAGTGGCTATACATATACCGCAAATGCTAGAGCCTATATTGGCTTTTAAGTTTATAAGATTGTTGACTTTTGAATTCATAACAATCTAGTACAAAATTATTTATTGGCGAATAGTTTGTGTATTACTTCAATTCTTGCAGCAGGCATAATATCCGTAAGACTTAAAAGCAACCAACTTGAAATAACAACAAACGTGAGGATTAATCTCAGTAAAACCAAAGTTAATACCGGAAATGTGATTTCCGAGCTGTAGGTACCTTATCAGTTCTAGCAAGCTACACTTTGGCTATCTACTAGACAATGGATATCAAACGAATGTTAATGTGTAAAAAAATGTCGGATTCTGATTTCAAATCAAAACAAACCATTTACAGCTTACAGCAAGGTGGCAAATTTCCAGATAACGTGTGCGTTTTTGCAAATTGTTTGTATTGCGTCCGTTTAAAACACGGATGTTTGACGCAAAGCTCACCTACGATTCCATGTACGTAACAATGTTTCTTCGAAACAACACAGGATTATTATTGGCATACACCAAACATATTCCAAACAGGCCATTGTGAAGTATTGATCAAAAATCTTGTTTAACACCAACCTATCGATAAACCTTTTCGTAAGCTTTCAAATAGTGTTTCATCACACATTTATTTTTTTAATTACTTGGACTATTTATGCATCTACTGCCTTTTTCCTGCACCACCTACATTGCCTGATTCAAATTTCTTTGATTTAGGTTGCCTGGAAGAGATCGCTTTGAGCGATAAGGCCGCCTATTCTATTGCCTAGAAAATATTGTAAATATGGTCTGTTTTTGTAACTGTATATTTTGGTGTTCAATAAAGTGTTATCTCTCTCTCTCTCTCTCTCTCTCTCTCTCACACACACACACACACACACACATACCAAAACATCAGGCTATAAGTTTCACAAGCTTAATTTATTTATAAAAATATCCCATGTGTACTAGAAGTAATTTTCAGTTACGTATTCATTAATTTTTATTACAATAGATAATTTTTATAAACGGTACTGATGAGGAATTTAATTGAAATTTCTATCTGCAATTAGGAAAACAACGAATAAGTTACTTCCACAAAAAATATGTAAATGAAGTTAGTTTCTTTTCCTTCGCGGTCAGTACGTGGTAATCGTAAACAATATGCACGTTAGGTCAGAAAACTGAATTTATTAAAAATGTGAGTTAAACTGCTTAAAAAAGTTTTAGGTATCCATAATCTTATTCTTAATGCGATTATGAATAACACTATTTTGTCCCTTTTTAAAAAGCTTACAAACCTCGTATAACTATTATGAATAAGGTATTATGAATAAGTAATTACATATGTCAATTATAGATAATGATAATAATCTCCAAGTAAAATAGGCTATGATACAGACTTGAGATCTTGAAGAGATGAGTTAAGATACAGATCCCTGTGCCTAATACGGGAAATATTATGCCATCTATATTACCGAGCAAGTATATATATATATATATATATATACATAAGTTCCTAATGTAGAGTCAGAATTTCTAACCTGAGTAGGTTGCGGATTCCTTATTAGGTAAATTAAGATATTTAATTCGAAACTTGCCATTCATCTACTCACACATAAACACTGCCATATTTTTCTAAGTTAATTTATACATCATATACGTATGATCTATAAATAACCTGATGTGGGAAGGAGGATAAGGGAACCCTGTGGATTGAAAGAAAGGATATTAACACGTACCATGATAAAATTAAATATATTTAGAAGAAAGGTTAGGTTAATAAGAGCATTAAACAGACATACGTGTAAAAGAGATTGATGCGAAAAATATTTGCGAAAATCTTAGTATCTGGAGATCCATCGTCTCTAGTCTACTCTTTTAGGTCGGAAATAGGCGTGATATGCATAAATATACCTATACAATCTGATGTCACGCGAGTTAATGGTCATAGACTACTTAAATATAATTATTATGACTATATAATTTCCTGTCATTGTAAACACAAAAGGATTTGTGACACAATAGATTTCACATCTCATGTATGTAGTTATGTACCTATTACAAAATATATTAAGTACTAGATTCTGCCCGTGATTTCGTCCGCGTGGAATAGTTAAAAAAACCCTCCCGATTTTAAAACATTCTTCATTGGTGCTCCGCTCCTAGAGGTCTCAGCGTGATGATATACAGCCTAATTGTTTTTAATGTATAAATTATACCGGCAACATCAATACTTAATTAGGTGCATAAGTTGTATAATAAGCTGTTTAAGCAATTAAAGTTTTTTTAAATATACCACGGGATCTCTTTAAATTTTCGGGATCAAAAGTATCATATATGTACCGATATAAGCTACCGGTATATATGCTACCACTATACGAAATTTTATTCAAATCGGTCCAGTCGCTTCAGAGATTAGCCCGTACAAACAGACAAACAAAGAAACAAAAAAATTTTTTTCATTGTACAGAAATTCGAACTCTACACTTTTATTATATGTATAAATAGGTCACAGAGTACGTTAATATAATAGGAGAGTATAGGTATTATTATGATGATGCAAATATTTTTATCCATAAGTCAGATGCATATTTATCATTTCAGTTTTATTATTACCTGGTATCATTTGCAAAACAAAATGTGTTTATGTAAAAACAGTTTTAATGACATAAAAAACTTGCATTCTATTTAGTCAAGTATTAGGCCCTAAAGGTGCGGCATACCCAGTAGCCATTAGCTGCTTAGCTGTTTGTTGTGTCTTAGAGCATAGGTACACGTTAATCTCCACAACAGTTAAATCAATAAAGACACTTTTTATCACCTTACAAAACGTTGCAGATTCCTATATTTTGTAGCAGCGTAGCAAGTTTTTTATTTTTTATTATTATTAACAAGTCTACGGGCTTGAGTTCCGTACCCTTTTTTACAGCTTAATTTCGATTTTTTTGTTATAATAACTTATACACGCTTTTTGGTTATTTTTGTTTTTGTGTGACATTTATTTAATGATATTTATGTTGTGGTGTACCTTACGAATAACTTATTATATTAATTTATTCTACTTTTAATACTAAACTTATATTAATGTATAGTGTACCTCTTACATGCTGGTGTTGTGAGGAAGTGCATATGCAGTGTGTGCCTTATGTCTATACCTACATATATTATCCTAACTAGTGCCATGTAGCGTAGCAAGTTAGATTGTCGTAACTTTACCTAATTAAACAGTAAGTAACATAACTTATATGATGTTTTAATCGTTGTTTATAATTTTCATTTAAAATGTGTCATATACCGGGTTCCGTTGTGGTTTTCAGTGACTTATAGGTCTAATAGTATAATCATTATTATATAGGTCTAGGTATAAAAGTAAACTAACTTAACTGACCATTCTTGTAAAAAATGGCATATTGTGAACGCAATATTTTTAATTAAAACCTCACGCGCTATTAATGATTGATGTAACTCTTTGAGATTTGTTACACGTGGCTTAAGAGATAAGCAGGAGTCAATAAGCTCTTGAATGTTATATTTAGTTTGGTAAATACCTATCTAAATACCGTATGGTGGTTTATCAAGTAAACCAATTAACATAAAATTCAATGGGCTTGTTGTTAATTGTACCCTTTCACAAAAGGGTCAGGCCTCTAGTCATATTCTACAATTTAGAACGCCAAAAATATTTTAGTGACATTTGTTGTAAAATTATATCTATTAATGGGGTTCTGATACTCAAAGATAAAAAAATCGTTACTATGGCCTGACCCCCATAGCAGTATTTCTGACTGTTAGAGCCAATTTACCCCAGGAACTACGAAATCTATAAAATTATTAATACTTTTAAGAAAACTTCTTCAAAAATTACGCGTGGCGCCCATGATATTATCGAAAGCGAAAAGATCACCTTTCTTCAGATGTGTTGTAAATGATTTTTACTACATAGGTATAGACGTACATAGTCAAAATTATATATGTACTTATGAAATATGGGGTGAACAATAAAGTGTTTTGTATTTTATAGATGAACTCTCAATACACAGTTCGACTCGCACAAAGCTTCTTGTGTTTTGTTTCATTTAAGCAAAGAAAGCAGGAAAGACGGTCCAGCAGTATCGACGTGACTTCCCACTCTATTTAAAATAAAATGATAAAATACTCCATGAAATATGGAGAATTCCACGGAATATTTTTATCGAAATGAACGTCAGTAAAAACACTGGATATCAAACGCATAAAATGAAATGACTGAGATTATTTTTCCTCGTTCGAAACAAAGGGGCTAAATATAGCAATGTTAACTTTATTTTTTTCGAAACAGGAGCCGTGATGACGACAATGGCGCAGACGTTGTGAAGGTGGGCCGCGGTTGGGCGTCCAGTACAAATCTCAGTTCAATAGAACCAGCAAAAAAAGACGTCTTCTCAACTGGTAACTTCTCACTCAAACGTATTATTACTTATGACTACGTTTTTTGTTTAGGTAGAGATGCTTTACACATAACATTCCATTATCTGAAGATAAACAAGTGGGATAAGTTTGTGCAGGATTGTCTTAGCGTATTGGGCGTCGGAGTGCGAAGATCAGTTTGCGGGCCTCCCCGTTACCAACAATAAAAAAAACGCATTTTATTTTTATTTTCATTTCTAAGGATCTTCCTAGTCCTTTGTCATTCGTCCGTCTTGTGTTTATATGTCACAATCATTGTTCTCAAAAATCTACAGGGTTTATTATAATGAAATTTGACATGAAGATTTAGTCTATATGTAGCTACACATTGGTGTAGTACGTATTAAGTGTTATTACGCCCGGGTGCCACACACTCCTTGTACTCCCGAGTAAAAACGGCCCTGACTATATGTCCAGTGACCTCCCTGTCGGACTACTCCTATAATTACTACGTAAAATGTATACGGACGCATAAAAAAGAAAATAGTTCTATGTGTTGTCATGATTTATTGATTATATGAAATAGATATCTTGTAGATTTATGTATGTATTTTGTTGTTTTGTCTTGTTCTAAAATTTTGATTTTGTCACACCCTTAATAACAGACGACAGGTTGTCTTCAATATTTGAATTCGCTACGACCTAACAGTTTTGAAAGTTTCCAGGAATTTAAATTTCAAATAAACGTTATTGAAGTGTAAATAAACATAGTGAGCTTTAGTATTTTTGGAAGTAAGTCTAAGAAATATGCTCAGCTGTAGCTCTTCATATATATATATATATCCAACTACCTCGACGTTTCTCTAGTCTCCTGGTCTAGGGTCAACTTCAATTCAATCACTTCAATCAGGCACCTACCAGGATCAACGCCTCCTGCAATAGTTTGTTTTGTGATTAGTTAAAAAATATTTCTAAAACAACCCACGCAATTAAATTAAATTTTTTACTAAGTTGATGTCACAGTGACCCCAAATATTCCCCTGAGTTACCAATGTAAATGACGTAAAATAGTACTCATGTTGTAGTCGTAAATTTTTCCTCAGAACTCTACATACTCGAAGATAAGGAAAGGGGAACAATGTACCCACTACTCACTCAACAGTACAATTTATAGTTATCAACTGAAATATACACGACAGCATTTGTAGTAACAGTTCAACTCAAAGTATAATCTTACCGCTTGAATTTAATAAAACACATGTGTTATGCGTTATCTTTATCATGTACTCGAGATACTGACGTGCAATAATAATACATCGTACGCACAATAATCATTAAGGATATTTATAAACTTTTATACATTTAAGAATGTTATTATACGTGTACAATATAAAAGGAAATTGCATCTGTCTCAGCAGATGAATTTATTTGTTTTTATGGCATTCGGTAGTAATGATCGTTAAGGCCAGAAACGAGGACAGGTGTAACCAGGATGCCAAAAAAACTATAGTGATATTACTCGGTACATGTGCCGCTATCCCAATTCTGTGGTTCGTACCGCTTAGGAATAGCGGTGTGAAACTAAATGTTGCGAAGACGGATTACCTGGCGTACAATACTATAGATCCCACATCCGTAAGCATTGGCGAAGATAGAATTAAAGTACTCGGGGTCTGTACTTACCGCGCCCGGAGACATTACCTACCCATGACGTCAAGCCCGTATCTCATTTTATCCGTGCAGGAACGGAGAAAGAATACAATTTCCTGCGGCCGGGCGGCCTGTCGTAAAAGGCGACAAAATAACCCACAGCCAGGTGGTAGGGTATTTGCCCGACTGGATGGCTACCACCCCTGGTCTAGAGTATGCCGCCATAACAACCTTGAGTTGTGTTCCGGCATTAGTGACCAGGTTCCAGTCTCCTTTAAGAGAGCAGCAGCGCATTTGTAGCACTTTTGGTGTTGCAAATGTCTATAGGCGATGGTAACTGCTTTCCATCAAGTGGGCCGTCTGCCTGTCTGCTGAACTCATGCAATAAAAAAAATTTATCTCATCAGCTTAGGTCAAATGGTGTAAAGTGATAGACGTCATTGAGACCCCAAAATGCTGATTATACTAAAAAGGACCGGTCTATAAACCTATCATTTAACCAACTTTTTGTATGGCAGTGACGCGAGGGCTGTACTTGACCGACACAGACAAAACTAGCTGAGTGCTGCTTATCTGGAAATAAATATATCGTGTTAGATAAGTGGAGTCATTGCGAAAGGACCGCGTCAGAAACTTCCGCATCCGAGGCAGTCTTCACGTCCGACAAAACAGACAAACAGCAAGAGAGTCATTTACACTTAGCCATATTTCACGGATACCTGCTAGTTATGTAGAAAACAAATGTCTAGTCGCGCCTCCACCTTGTCCCGGTAGAAGGGGTAGATCCAAGAAATGTTGGATTGACGTCGAGAAGATTAACATGCGTACCAATGATCTCTAAACAAAGGATGCCGAATACTGCGCGAGGTGAAGAAATCTTCAAATCGAACGGTTCAAACCCAACCGGAATTTAACGCTCAGATGATTATGATGATCAATAAGGCCAAAATAGCAGCTAATGGACGTAGAATGGTTTCTATCTCCAAATAGAAATCCAAATGGAGGGATAATAAAAGCCCGGTACCTTTTTAATTAACAACGTTGGCGTCCCACACCCATTCATATAAGTATTAATAGATTTTTGCAGTTAAAGTAAATTTGTGTTACGTGAACATCTTTTAACGCTAGAAAACGAATGTCTTTGGCGTCCTATCCATTATGACGTAGTGTCGAACACGCTCACTGCTCTTGGGTCTTATCTACGTTACAAATATTATCAGAAACGAGGACATTCCAGCCCAACGGAACGACAACCTGCGAAGAGATCACTAGTCAGAACCGAATGAGGAAAACAGAGCGAACACTTAGGCAGGCCTACGTTTAGCAGTGGACAGCGGTTAACTGTCGTCAACATTTATTGTATGATAAAATAACTGTAATAATGTGGTTGATTGGTCTCATCGTTTTTTATTACAATTATCGTTTTATTACGTAGGTATTTAACGTATATACTGTTACGACCTACACGCCGACAAAAGTAGATTCGCACCTGCATACCATAAAAGCACACTTTATTACCTTTCCGCATTCGGACTTCTTTTGTTTACTTTGTGTTTAAAATGTGTAATTAGAAAACATCCCATTGTGTATTGTAATCTTTTATGGCAGTCATTAGCCAGGTCTGTCGAACTGATTCTAAGAAATTCGGTCTACGCGGTCGGGCAGCCATATTGTATCGGTGCAGTATAAAGCAATGGCCCAGTGAAGAGATCAGCAGTCTAGCGATAGCCACAAGCGAAGCATTTTGCGCGTGTGACTGAATCGTGCATTGCATTTGGACTGGTTGGGTACAGTTATATTTGTACCTGTGTTATACGTGTTTGTATAGTTCTAATAAATTCTATAATAATTCCAACGGCATTTTAATTCGAGTCCTGCAAACTCATAACAATACCTGCCTTTTTAGACCGACTTCAAAAAAGTAGCAGGTTCTCAATTCGTCGTGAAAATATTTTTTTATATTGTATGTTTGGCCATAACTTTTTTGTTTTTGAACCGATTTTGATGATTCATTTTGCGTTGGATTTAGTAAAGCTTCAAAACAGTCCCTTAGAAATTTTATAAAATAAACATTTTCTACAACTTCTTGATCCAAGTTAAAATGGTTAAATGTAAGAAAACAACAATACTTTGCAAAATATAGGAATTTTTATTATAGTGTTACTTAGACTTCAAGATGTTGTAGAAAATGTTTAAATATTTCTTAAGACTTAGTCGGTTTTTATTTTTTGACATTTTTTTCATTAAACTCATTTTATTAAATGTTTCTTGCAACATTGTTTTTGAGCCAAATAAATTATTGTCTTTCCTTCTTTTTTAGATATGTATCAGACTAGTGATACATAGTTATTATACGAATGAAGTATTTAACTATTTAAACGTTCTAATATATTTTAGATTTATTAAGAATTTACTTTAACATATATCCAGGTTTAAGTAAGACGGGCGCCTCGTGGACCTCGACGCCGGACCTGGGGGCCGACGACGCCGACAACACGACAGCTGTCACCGTAAACCTCAAGCTGCCAAAACGGCGGCTCACAGGTCCATTACCATCTTTAGATACAGGACAGAATAATGTCGGTAAGATTTTTTTATACTTATGCTTGTCCGATGTGCAAACTAAAGCTTTCCACTTTATAACTATTTAAAAAAATAACTGGAATAGACTATATAAACAATGGAGAACAAGTTGCATTTTTTTTTAGATTTCTTGTCTGTTTGTTCGGGATTCACGTAAAAACTACTGAGCCGATTTCGATGCGGTTTTTGTTGATAGACAGCTAATTCTTAGACTTAAATTCTGCGCTACTTTTTATCCTGGGAATCCCACGGGATTTTTTCTGGGAATGATTTAAATTGGTCAGATTTAAAAAAAGTCCAATTCCAGTGTGATTTTTTACTTACTGATTGATGGAAAATTTAAGGTAATAAATAAAATGTATGATTTTTTTTCCCGGAAGCGGTTTGAAGTTTTTTGAATAAATACAAATTAGCTTATTCCGACACAGTTTCCACTAAGACAATAGCTTACATTCTTTTTAAATGCTGTGATAGTTTATGTCCCGGGAATCCCGCGGGAATTTCAAGTCAAGCATGGACAAAGTCGCGGGCATATTTTAGTTCTCTATAAAATTGTAGTCTCCGCTGTTCTTTTCAGTTTGCATATCTTTACGTAGTATGAAACAAAGTCGCTTTTCACTTTTCACGTCTGTCTGCCTGTCTGTCTATCCGCTAACTCCTCCTGAACCTCGCAACGGATTTTTAAACGGTTTTCACCATCAGTTAGTTAATTTTTCACTGGAGGTTTATACATAAAATAACCTAATTATTTTTTTATGTAAGTAAATAGAGCTACATCCTAGGGTTTAACGAGCGACGTAGCCGCGGAGATAACTCGTTTGTATCTAAGCTTGAAGAAAGAGCAAATATGTGTGACATTCCTTTACAGAATTTTATCCTTACAAATTACCCTGTGATTTAAGATATATAATACATAATGTGTTTTTTTCTTCAAGATCAGCTGATTCGATTCTTGATGAGGGTAATTAATTTTTCAAAAAACAAGTGATACCACTTTAGTTTCGTTAAAATCGGCCTAGAGACTCCTTTGAGTGTTTTTGGTTATTTAGTATAGTTTAAGATTTGGCCCTGAGGGCCCACTTGAAAAATTCACGCTGTATACAAATTTACTATATTTTATTCATAACAGAAACACCACAAATTATACCTATCTACTTTAAATTTGTAGACAAGTCCCAGCGTTGGTGTCCACGTCCAAAACCATTAAATAATAAAAGGAATTTGATTAAACTTTTATCTTTTATTATAACAGACTCGGTGACAATATTTCGACCCTCGCCGTCTCCGCCTCCGTTTAGTGGAACACCATCACACCTCACCATCAACAAAAATGACTCTCTTGCCGAGAGAGTTCGAAAGGTAAGTATAGTATGTAATAATAAAACTTTCAACCTAACCTAAAAATAGTCATTTTATATCATCATAAATTAAATATAAAAAATATAAATTAAATATATATATTCAATAATAGAGAAGATAATAATCATATACAAATCATTCTAGAGTTAAATCTTGATGCGTCCGCATCGAAACTCCTGGTCCACTTTCCTACTTTTTCTTTCCCACTTTCCGGTATAAAATGTGTCCTATATTTTTGTCCCTGTTGTTGGAAGTGTAGGTATATATTTACTGAACTTAGTCATAAAAGGTTCAATGATATTATAATTGATAACAGAATGATGATGTTGACACGATTTTGACATCGTGTTAATCATGCATAAGGTTCTGTAAGATTTATGCAAGAATAATAACAAAATATTAATTAATATTTGATACATTCACTTAAATTCTGATATGTATTATATTTACTACTTAATTATTGCAACAAACTCCGACCTTGTTGATTAATAATAACAAAGAAATAAATATATTGCCAAGAACGTGTAAAAGGAACAAACAAACAGACAGATAAAGTTACTTATACAATTATACATACTAGGCATTATGATTATAATAATAATAATAGCTGGTTTCTTTTTCAAATAGTTCTGTTTTTATAAATAAAATATAAAACGATGATTTTAGAGATATTTTTAATATTTTTTCTTAAAATAATAATAGCTTGACATTAAAATTATTATATTATTAAAAATTATTATATATAGAGTTTACCCCGCGGCTACGCCGCGGGTCAACCTTTAGTGCGTGCTTCTTGTTTAATGAGCAGGAGTTGTTAATACAGGTTACATTGTACTTAATTTTTATGTTAGTGATATTTGCACTCGGAAGTTGAATTTCATTTTATATCGCAAACTATCCCGTCTCCGGGCATGAAAAGTATTTATGTCCATTATCGGTATTAAAACTACATTTAAACAAAATTACAGTAAAACCGATCCTTTCCTAGTATTTTCCATGAAAACTTAACGGAAAGACATATCGAGTTACTATCGCATTTTTTATAGATGATGAATGTTTATATCTATAAACTTGAGAAATGATTGGTCTTATCCAAACTTTCAACCTTTATTTCAAACCGTCCTAGCTATATTTATTTATCCCCCGTCTATGAAAACTACATAAATGACAAAAAGGACAAAAAGAACAAAGCGGACAAATTGGACAACTCGGACAATTCGAACATCTCGGAGAAATTGGACAAATCGAACAATTCGGACAAATCGGACAAATCGGACAACTCGGACAAATTGGACAACTCGGATAACTCGGACAAATTGGACAACTCGGATAACTCGGACAACTCGGACAATTCGGACAAATTGGAAAAATCGGACAACTCTGACAAATCGGACAACTCTGACAAATCGGACAACTCGGACAAATCGAACAACTCGGACAATTCGGACATCTCGAAAAAATTGGACAACTCGGACAAATTAGCAACTCGGACAATTCGGACATCTCGGACAAATTGGACAAATCGGACAACTCGTACAAATCAGACAACTCTGACAAATCGGACAACTCTGACAACTTGGACAACTCGGACAAATCACACAACTCGGACAAATTGGACAAATCGGATAACTCAGACAAATCGGACAACTCTGACAAATCTGACAACTCTGACAACTCGGACAAATTGGACAACTCGGACAACTCGGACAATTCGGACATCTCGGTCAAATCGGACAAATCAAACAAATCGGACAAATTGGACAACTCGGACAATTCGGACATCTCGGACAATTCGGACATCTCGGACAAATGGGACAACTCGGACAAATTGGACAACTCGGACAATTCGGACATCTCGGACAAATTGGACATCTCGGACAAATTGGACAAATCGGACAACTTAGACAATTCGAACATCTCGGACAAATTGGACAACTCGGACAAATTGGACAAATCGGACAACTCTGACAAATCGGACAACTCGGACAAATTGGACAAATCGGACAACTCGGACAACTCGGACAAATTGGACAAATCGGACAACTCGGACAAATCGGCAACTCGGACATAAAGGACAAATCGGACAAAAAAAACAAATCGGACAAATCGGATAACTCGGACATATCGGACAAAAAGGACAAAGATGACCAAAATGACGAAAATGGAAAATCACGAAAAACCTATCCCACTTTTTGGGATAACCTTTATATAAATCTATCCCATTATCCGGGATAAAAGATATCCCTTGTCCACCCTCGGTATTAAAATTACATGTATACCGAATTTCAACTAAATCGGTCCAATACTTTTCCCCTAAAAGCATAACAAACAGAAAGACAACTATATTTTTATCCCGGAAACTATCCCATTTTTCGGGATAAAAAGTATCCTATGTTCATTCTCGGCATCGAAAATATATATATACTGAGTTTCAGCCAAATCGGTTTACTTTCGCATTTATAATATTAATAGGGATTATGGAGATAATATAATTAAAATTATATACCGAACTAGAGTTTATCCCGCGGCTGCGCCGCGGGTCAACCTCTAGTGCGTATCTCTTGTTTAAAAAGCAAGTGGTACAGGTTACATTATATTAAATTTGTATGTATTTGCCCCCGAAAGATTGACTTCATTTTATATCGCAAACTATACCACACCCGTCTATATGTAAACTACATAAATGACAAAACTTGACAAAAATGACAAAATAGATAACATGGTCCAAGTCGACCAACTGGACCCAGTGGATCCAGTGGACAAAGTGGACCCAACTGGTCTAGTGGACCCAGTGGTCAAAGTGGACCCAGTGGGCCCAGTGGACCCAGTTGACCTAGTAGGCTAAGTGTTCCAAATGGACCCAGTGGACCCAGTGGACCCAGTGGACCCAGTGGACCCAGTGGACCCAGTGGACCCAGTGGACCCAGTGGACCCAGTGGACCCAGTGGACCCAGTGGACCCAGTGGACCCAGTGGACCCAGTGGACCCAGTGGACCCAGTGGACCCAGTGGACCCAGTGGACCCAGTGGACCCAGTGGACCCAGTGGACCCAGTGGACCCAGTGGACCCAGTGGACCCAGTGGACCCAGTGGACCCAGTGGACCCAGTGGACCCAGTGGACCCAGTGGACCCAGTGGACCCAGTGGACCCAGTGGACCCAGTGGACCCAGTGGACCCAGTGGACCCAGTGGACCCAGTGGACCCAGTGGACCCAGTGGACCCAGTGGACCCAGTGGACCCAGTGGACCCAGTGGACCCAGTGGACCCAGTGGACCCAGTGGACCCAGTGGACCCAGTGGACCCAGTGGACCCAGTGGACCCAGTGGACCCAGTGGACCCAGTGGACCCAGTGGACCCAGTGGACCCAGTGGACCCAGTGGACCCAGTGGACGAAATGGACAAAATCATAAAATTGTCCTAGTTTCCGGGATAAACTTTACATAAATCTATCCCAAAATGTATCCCATTATCCGGGATAAAAAGTATCCCTTGGCCACCCTCGGTATTCAAATTACATATGTACCGAGTATCAGCCAAATCGGTCCAATAGTCTTTCCATAAAAGGATAACAAACAGAGAGACAAATATACTTTTATCCCGGAAACTATCCCATTTTCCGGGATAAAAAGTATCCTATGTTCATTCTCGGCATGAGTTTCAGCCAAATCGGTCCAGTAGTTTTTATGTGAAAACGGAACAGACAGACAGACAGACAGAGTTACTTTCGCATTTATAATATTACTAGAGTTTACCCCGCGGCTCCGCCGCGCGTCATACTCTAGTGCGTACCTCTTGTTTTAAGAGTAGGCGTTAATACAGGATATATTGTATTGTATTTTTATGTTGGTGTTATTTGCCCTCGAAAGATTTACTTCATTTTATATCGCAAACTATCCCATCTACCGGGATGAATAGTATCTATGTCCATTTTCGGTATTCAGACAGACAGATAGAGTGAAAGTCGCATTTTTTTAAAGATTATGAATTTTTATATCTATAAACTTGATAAATGATTGGTCCCCCGTACAAAATTTAATACTTTATTTCAACCCGTTCTAGTTTTATTTATATAACTAAATATTGTGTAAACTACACAAACGACCAAAACTACCAAACGTACTAAAACTACCGAAACTACCAAATTACCAACCAAAACTACCAAATCCACCAACTAAAACTACCACAACTACCTAAACTGCCACAACTATCAAAACTACCAAAACTACCACAACTATCAAAACTACCAAAACTACCACAACTACCAAAACTACCACAACTATCAAAACTACTGCAACTACCAAAACTACCACAACTATCAAAACTACCAAAACTACCACAACTATCAAAACTACCAAAACTACCAAAATTACCACAACTATCAAAAATACCAAAACTACCACAACTATCAAAACTACCAAAACTACCACAACTACCAAAACTAACACAACTACCAAAACTACCACAACTACAAAAACTACCAAGACTACCACAACTCTCAAAACTACCACAACTATCAGAACTACCAAAACTACCACAACTATCAAAACTACCACAACTATAAAAACTACCAAAACTACCACAACTATCAAAACTACCAAAACTATCAAAACTACCACAACTATCAAAACTACCACAAATACCAAAACTACCACAACTATCAAAACTACCACAACTATCAAAACTACCACAACTATCAAAACTACCACAACTATCAAAACTACCAAAACTACCACAACTATCAAAACTACCAAAACTACCACAACTATCAAAACTACCAAAACTACCACAACTATCAAAACTACCAAAACTACCACAACTACCAAAACTACCACAACTACCAAAACTACCACAACTATCAAAACTACCGCAACTACCAAAACAACCGAATATACCAAATCGACCAACCAAAACTACCAAATCTACAAACCAAAACTACCACAAATATCAAAACTACCACAACTACCAAAATAACCAAATGTACCAACCAAATTACCATAACTATCAAATCTACAAACCAAAACTACCACAACTACCTAAACTACCACAATTACTAAATCTACCAATCAAAACTACCACAACTACCAAATCTATCGAAACTCCCAAATCTACAAAACAAAACTACCACAACTACCAAAACTACTACAGCTACCAAAACTATCACGACTACCAAAACAACCGAAACTACCAAAACTACCAGCATAAAATACCGAAAATAGCAAAACTACCAACCAAAACTACCACAACTACCAAAACAACTAAACTAAACAAAACTACCTAAACGACCAAATTGACCAAAATAAACAAAATGACGAAAATGGTCAACCACAAATAAAAAACCTATCCTAGTTTCCGGGATAAACTTTACATAAATCTATCCCAAAATCTATCCCGGTATCCGGGATGAAAAGTATCCCTTGGCCACCCTCGGTATTCAAATTACATATGTACCGAGTATCAGCTAAATCGGTCCAATAGTCTTTCCATAAAAGGATAACAAACAGAGAGACAAATATACTTTTATCCCGGAAACTATCCCATTTTCCGAGATAAAAAGTATCCTATGTTCATTCTCGGCATCGAAAATATATATATACTGAGTTTCAGCCAAATCGGTCCAGTAGTTTTTACGTGAAAACGGAACAGACAGACAGACAGACAGACAGACAGACAGACAGACAGACAGACAGACAGACAGACAGACAGACAGACAGACAGACAGAGTTACTTTCGCATTTATAATATTAATAGGGATAATAATATAATAGGGATGAGACATAATTCACTTTTTCTGTGTTGCGTTTAGTGGATGGGTCATTTCTGTTTTTCAATTTAGATTAATCAACCAAAGTGTTGCATATAAACATGAACTTGAATCACTCAATGTCATTGAATACAGTCGTGACTAAAAGGACACAAACACGAAGGTGTTCGTTTCGTGTCTTTCAATCAAATTGATTCAATTTGCTTGACCCATCTAATATCAGCATTAGTTTTCAGACTAGGTCAACCTTTATCTTCGAGACCTCTATAAATAGGTCTATTCATAAAGCACATAAACAATTTTCAAATAACTGGGTATATATAACAACTGTAAGTTTCAAATCTGTTACGGGGAAACTATAGTATATTCCCTCACCTTGAATACTATTATAGAAAATGCGTGAAGATTAAGTGGGTCGAACTAATAGCGAATGTCTGGTGGGTCTGCTTAGGATGCGCCGCCCAAAATAAACATAAAAGGTCGCCATCAACTAAGAGTTTGGCAATGCGCATGGCATTATAATTAATTGAGGAAGCAATCTATTATTAACATAGCATTTCACTTGCATTATCTACGCGTATATTATTATATCAACGCATAATATAATCCACGTGAACATTTTCATCCAGTGACTGATATTTTATTTGTAGTATTGTATAATAGAATGTAAGGAACCCGGGGAAATACCGTTCTCCTATTGCGCCTGTTCCACCTGCGTTAGTGTTAATATCTATGTCCAAATGCGCATTACCTTTATCGTTAAAAAATAGCTCGTTAACGATTAGCTACATTAGTGTAAGTATTCTTATATAATTATATGAATTATCGATTAATTTTTAACGTTACTTACCATGGCGCAACTCAAATAATGCATTAAAATATTAGCTACTACATATATTTGCCTAATGTCTTTATTAGTGCGTTAGTTAAAGCATTACTACGCAGGTGTATAAGGGGCAGGGGCATAAGGAATAATAGATTTTTACACGAGAGCTTTAAGTGACTTATTTAGCCATGAGATGGCTTGGCGCACGAGCGTAGCGAGGATGCTAATAGTTCGAGTGCCTAAATAGGCCTTTCACCCGAGGTTAGCAGTGTTAAAACCTTGGCTGGAAGGCCTATTTTTCATTTAGAATGTGAGGAAAGTACATAAAAACTGATACGTTAAACAAACAACTACTTCTCTAATGAAATCAGGCATTAAATCCACGTCTAAATCAACTCATTCAACTCATTTAATATGTCAAATATAAGACGTCAAGTTATTTTTTCTTTGGCATTCTACCAGCCAGTATTTTTTTGTCACTGGTGATAATAAGTATTTAGCTCAAATTGATGTAAATTAAATAATAATTTAGTAAAAAACAATTTATAAGTACAAAATGGTGTTACAAAATTGTTGACAATTTTTATTACAATTTAAGCCGCGGCTTAACAGTGGTTGTAAAGAAGTTACGACATAAGTCGCATGTATTATCTATAGTTTGCATAGTTTTTAATTTTTTGAACGTTATTCAAATTAATTTTTTCACAACAGGGAAAATCGTTTCCCAGGGATGAAAAGTACTGTTTTCATCCCTGTGATCAGGCAACTCCAAGCGTACTTTCAGATTACGAGAAATTAAAAATTAAAAATCGTTGTAATATCTATATTTATACTACTATTTGAAATGTTTAGCTCTGTCTGCAAATTTAATTTTATGTGAAATTTCTTGTGATAAATATTCGTCTTGTGGCTCACTGACCCAAACTATTTTTTTTGTGTCTGTTGGTATGTTGTTCAATCAAGAACAGCTTAACTGATCTCGATGAAAACTAAAATATAGTAAAAACATATGGTAACAAACAATTACGATATAGTATTAGCGGCCGTCCACGAGCTCGTTTGCGTTTGAAAATTCGTAATATGTACCGACGCCCGACGTATGTTCTTACCTTTCTGCTTGCCTTCGGGTCGCCCACTCGGCTATATAGATATCAGGCAGGAAAATCCTGAGAGCCGGCGTCACTGAAGGTTATTTCCATGTTATGTTGCAAATTTTCAAGACAAACACAAACGAGTTCACGGGCAGCTGCTAGTAATTAACAATCTATACTAGTATTATAAAGAGGTAAAGTTTGTGAGTTTAGGACGTTGTAGAGGGTAATCTCTGGATCTACTAAACCGATTTTAAAATTTCTTTGACTATTAGAAAGCTACATTAACAGGGAGTGTCATAGGCTGTATATAACATGACGCTATATACTACGGGACCGGGACAGAGCGTGGGTGAAACCGCGCCGGGCCGCTAGTTGTGTATAAATACATAATAGACTTATCATTCACTTTTTCATTGTGTCCTATTATTTTCAGATGCAATTATTGAAATCCCAGAATAGTTTTGAAAAAGAATCCAGTTTAGATAAAGAGAGAGATAGAAGAAGTATATCAAAAGGTAAAGAAGAAGAAAAGAATTCCAAACCTAAGGAAGATAGGGCCTTGGCCAAAGATGACGTTAATTTTTTAATGCAGGTAAACAATTCTAAAAACTCCACACCATATTTAAGGTTAATAAAGATCGGGTTTCTATACCTCGGTATCCATTCTCTTGTCTTATTATTGGTAAGAATTAGACATGATATAGAGG
Source organism: Dendrolimus kikuchii (assembly GCA_019925095.2). Lineage (NCBI taxonomy): Eukaryota > Metazoa > Arthropoda > Insecta > Lepidoptera > Lasiocampidae > Dendrolimus > Dendrolimus kikuchii. The sequence goes on from CM034389.1 coordinate 17,081,144, forward strand.
TAATGACAATAAGTTAGTAAGACATTTAAGTACTGATATAGTTTATGAATTTTGCATCGCCACCCATTTTCTAAATACTGAGAGGATGAAACTTCACGCAAGCTCGTTATCACTTACAATATCAAATTTATTGTAGTCATTGTTCCTGTTTAATAATGAAATATCGCGTCTTATTTTAGGTGAAAAGTTCCCGTAACGCATCATCAAAATCAAAACCCCCAATAAAAGGTGGTCCGTCCAAAGACAAAGAAGAATCTGATGACGATGCTAGTACAGTTGGAACTGTTACTACTGAAACAACGCTCGTTGACGTTAATGTTAAAGAATATCAGGTAGGTGTTGATATTTTGAAAGAACGTAACATGTTCTAAACTAGCTACAAGTATCACTTGCGTTGTTATTACTGGGTTATATAAAATACTAGAGTTTACCCCGCGGCCATGCCGCGGGTTAAGCCCTGGTGCGTGCCTCTTGTTTAAAGAGCATGCGTTAATACAGGTTACATTGTACTAAATTTTTATGTCAGTGTTACTTGCCGCCGGAAGATTCACTTCATTTTATATCGCAAACTATTCCATCTGCCAGGATGAAAAGTATCATGTCCGTTTTCGGTATTAAAACTACATTTATACAAAATTACAGCAAAACCGATCCAGTACTCCTAGTAGTTTTTCCGTGAAAGCTTAACAGATAGACAGATCGAGTTACTATCACATATTTTTTATGGATGAAGAATTGTTATAATTTTGTAGATATAAAATTCATCATCATCATTATCGTTAAGTTTATACTTGAGAAATTATTGGTCTCCCATACAAACTTTCGTCTCCTATTTGAACCCGAAACTTCTAGTTTTATTTTTGCTATAAAAAGTAGTAGCCTGTGTGTCAAGTCCTGTCTGTCTATCTGTAAAGTATATAAATGACAAAAATCACAAAAGACAAATCCTACCCTACTTTCAATCTAATCTATCCCTTTTTCCGGGATGAAAAATATCCTATATCCATCCTATTGAACTTATGTATCTAACTATATATGTATCGAATATCAGCTAAATCTGTCCAATAATTTTCCATAAAAGCAAACAGCCAAACAGAAAGATATACTTTTATCCCAGAAACTACCCCATTTTTCGGGATAAAAGTATCCTATCACCATCCTCGGCTTTGAAATATATATATATATATATATATATATATATATATGCGTTACGGGTAATGCTAGAAGGTGAGGTAAGCTTAAGTTTACCCTAGTTTAACTAGAATTACCCAAGCCTTTTGGGTAAAGACCGAAAATATATAATATAATAATAATAGCAGCCCATAAATGTCCCACTGCTGGGCTCGGGCCTCCCACTATAGGGGGGAAAATATAAACAACATTAATTTGTATTCAGCGATTAGCAGTATACTAGGTCTAGGTCTAGACCCTATACCTATATAGCTAGCTGTACCAGGAAACTTAAGTTTACTTAACCTTCTAGCACTACCCGTAACATATATAGAGTTTCAGTTTTTTTTTATTTTATTTTTTTTATTGCAGGAGTTCAGCAGACAGGCAGACGGCCCACTTGGTGGAAAGCGGTTACCATCGCCTATAGACTTTTGCAACACCAAAGGTGCTACAAATGCGCTGCTGCTCTCTTAAAAGAGACTGGAACCTGGTCACTAATGCCGGAACACAACACAAGGTTGTTATGGCGGCATACTCTAGACCAGGGGTGGTCGCCATCCAGTCGAGCAAATACTCTACCACTTAGCTGTGGGTTGTTTAGTCGCCTCTTACGGCAGGCCGCCGGGCCGCAGGAAATTGTATTCTTTCTCCGTTCCTGCACGGATATCAAATTGTTCCAGTGATTTTTCCGTGAAATCATAATAGTAAAAGTTACTTTCGCATTTATAATATGTGCTTTAAAACGGGCTATGTAATATAATAATATTTTTTCAGTTAATGATGGTTGTTTCATAAAAAAAACAAACATACCTACTCTTAAATCAATTTAATACCAAATTGTAGACGAACGTGACGATATTTACAGATCGAAAATAAGCATGAGGTTGTTATTGAGTAAAATATCCGATTCATGCAGAATACACATTCAAAAATAACACCAGCAAAGTCCGTATTTAAAATTTGTACTTGCTATATTTTATAAATAATAAATGTTAATTTCAGGAACAAATAGACAGTTTAAAACAGGAAGTGGATACTCTAAGGAAGCGTTGTGAACGAGTGGAAAAAGAGAAGAGCGATATATTGTTACGAAGATTGGCAAATATAGATACAGCTAATAAGTACACTACTGGAAGATCCTCAGAAGTCCTTAAATTACAGCAGAAAGTCAACGAACTTACTTCGCAAAACGAAGATTTAAGGGACGAAAAGAAACATCTTGCTCTCAGAATAAAGGAATTTGAAGCTGAAATTGAGGTATCAGTTCATTTTACAAAATAATAACTGATAATGTGTCAATTGATAAAATACAATTATTAAATAACAATTATAAAATAAAAAAAACATCCTTATTTATTTTTTCAAATATAAATAACAACCCAGAGACATGCCCCTAACTGATTGTGCCTATTCAAAAAATGGGGCGGCATACCCGCAACACTTGTTTAAAGCAGACTGTATATTGTTGATAATTATCATTACAAAAAATATCATATCAGGACACCTTCCCATCTAGATTGTAATCTAGATGGTAAGGTGTCCTTACAATATTTCCTTCTCGGAAAAGTGAAATTAAGACTGATTTTAAGCAGTAAATTGCACAATAGTTGCTATGATTGCCTTACATCGACACATTGCGGGTGCTATCCCACTTGTAACAAAATATCTTTACGACTTTCAAGTAGCTGACTTTCAAATATATATTGTATCTATTATTTATATTTGTTACAGTCCCACAAATCCATAATGCATAGATTTTGCAAGTGTAGAAGTTTTTAAATAAAAAATATTATTCAAACAAGCGAGTGATTTATACGTAAACGTGATTGAATTTTAGTGTCGACCATCAGCAGAAACTCAAACCCGACAAATTGAGCAGCTAAGAGCTAAACTACTGGCAGCTGAAACGTTATGCGAAGAGCTGATGGACGAAAACGAAGATATGAAAAAGGAGCTCCGAGATCTGGAGGAGGAAATTGAGGAGATGCAAGACAATTTTAGGTAAATTCCTAAATGGTGCAGTACGATATTTAATATTATGACGAACAAATACACATATGTTAAGGTGGTATATTGCACACGAAATATTGTTTGGAGACAAAACAAGTTTTTAAAAGCGCTAAATTCAAATGTTGCCATATGAGTTCGAATGAATTTTGTATTTGAATTAATAATCTTAATTACATGTTGCTGGGTGGATTTATTAAAACACAATATCCATAAAAATATGTCATAAAATCTTAAAACATAGGTACTTACTTCAAGACGCTTTTATATTTCGGGATGCAGATATATATTTCTTTTTTATTAAATGAATTAATTTAGTTATCAATAGAACAGACGCAAACTTCACGGCTATTTTTTGTCATTTCGACTAAGACAGACAATAGTAGGGGACAACAACAACTTCATTAGATTCATTTAAAGTTTCTCGTTAACAATGTTGTTCCATGTAAAAGAACTAAATATTTCTTCTCCTTTCAGAGAGGACCAAGCAGACGAATATTCGTCTTTACGAAGGGAATTGGAGCAGACCATTAAAAATTGTAGGGTTTTGTCATTTAAACTAAAAAAGACTGAAAGAAAAAATGAACAGTTAGAGCAGGAGAAAGCTGAACATGAAAAAAAGCTTTTAGAGGTAAATTTACAACTTAAAGAAAGAGAAGGACGCGTATTAGTATTTCTTAAAACAAATAATAATACGCTCATTATGCAAATAGGTATTGCATTTATTGACCAATATAATGTCTCTTCTTCTAGAATAAAAAGTTATTTTAGTAGTAAGTAATCAATGATAGAAACTAAAATTCATTATTTAATATTGACTTTCCTGACCTCTAGCATAAAAAATCATCCTAAAATAATGGAGTAACATTCACTATTTTGTATAAGTGCACAATGTTCTTATAAATGTTTAAACACAATATCCACAGATAGTTGGTGGACAAGAGGGGTTGCAAAGAGAGAATCGTATTAAAGAGTTGGAGCAGGAAGTAGCACGGTCTACTGAAGTAGCATTACGGCTGCAACGCGAATTGGCTGAAGCCAACACCAAACTGGCTGCCGCATCAGGGGCCCCTCCTGCCAATCTTAAGAAAACTCAGCAGCCAACTGAAGGGGTAAGTGAGTGAATATATAATTATATCAATAAAGCATATGATGTAAAATAAAAGAATTAAACTCGAGTTAACTTGGGAAGCAAACGAGTGCTTATTAGATGCCAAAGTTTCTTCTTTTGGGAAAATATGAACGCTAATAAATTATAATATTCTTATTGAATTTAATAATTTTACTAATTTATAATTTCTGGTTAAAAGAGAAAACCATTTTGTTTACTCGCACATCACCTTGAAGCGTTCGTTACGAACATTAACATCTTCTTAGTATTATTAACTCCCAGTTCTATCCTTACTTTCTCCTTAAGATGTCGTCTGTAATCATATTTATCTCAACCATTTTCAGCACAACTATTCTATACGATGTTGTGTAATGATGTTTTTCATAATTAAACATTTACTTACAACGCTATATAATACTTAGCCAAAATTTTCATTACTTAGCTGAAGAAAAAGAAATTGTAGAAGAATTATTTTATTTTAGAAATTACCAACAGATGATATATCTTTCCACGTATGGAATGCTTTATATTCTGACAAATATTAATATTCCTGCTAAATGCAGATTACACTACAAATTCCATGACAGACACATTTGAAAATAGATCCTCAAGTTTACTGTATAAATTTAGTTCATTCTCAGAAATGGGTAAAACGTATATTATAATCAGGTAAAAGTGTCCCGATCATCACTAATACGTGGGGGAAGTCAAGAAGACGCCGCACAACTGTTACGAGACCTGCAAGATGCTCTCGAGCGAGAGGCTGACCTTCGGGAACAACTACGTAATGCTGAGGAAGAGGTAAATCCATTTAAATTTTACTAATGTTTCAACTAAATTTAAACAAATCATGCCAAAATAAATATTTATGCGTTTGTCATTTTAAATATTCATGAACTTTGAAATAGGGTTAAATATTTCAATTCGCTCATGTATTGAATATAATGCGCTTTACTCAAATTTACTAATAGCTCACATAACCTTTTGGTAAGTAGATTGAATAATAATGTGGCTTTGAAATAAATATGTAAGTTTGTAAGTCAGCTCTTGTTCAGTTTTGGGTACTATCCTAACTACCACTAGGTACACTTATCTTTTCATTTTTTCATTCAGTTTAAATGGTGTAATTTAATAGGGCATTAGCTCTTGTAATCAGATAGCCAATTGGCACTATGCCGAAAATTAACTGACTCAGCAGAACGACACAAACTATACAAATTACATATAATTTAATAAGAGTGACCTTTAAAATGTCTGTTATTTGTGGCACTTGTTTAGAAACCTATTAAGATAACTTATCTCTGAACAGGCTAGCCGATATCGGCGTCGTTCCCAAGGGAGGAGGAATCCTCGATCATCCTTGTGTTTAGAACAGTCTAAATCGCATATGACACCTTTACAACCAGCAAATAATGTCGATGAGAAGCAAGAAATGAACTCTCTTAATCGAATTCTTGAAATGCAATTAACTCTTGAAAAAAGTCTGTCATCCATAAATACGGATCAGTTAACTATTGGCGTAAACCAAACTTCCCAAACACCACAAGATCTTATATTTAATTATTCCCAAGGATCCCAAACCGATACGATAATGTTGCACGATGTAGCTTCAGATACCAGAAAAATAAGTCTAGATTCAAGCATACAGTGCATAAATGAAGGTTTGGAAATGTATACACAAACTGAAGTTGTATTCATGAAAAACAAAAATGTTCAAGCTTGTCTCATGGGAATTAATGGTTTCACTCAAACTGAAAATCAAAAACTTAGACATGCTATTGTGCAAACAGCTGCTAAACTCTATACAGATAAATGCCTTCAATCCACACGAAATAGTATAGATCTCTCTGATGCTTGTACAGAAACTGACATTAAATCTGTTTCTGATAAAGAAGTTCTAACTGACAGTGTAGAACGTGATTATTACAATACAAACCTATTTCCATCAAATAAAACAAATGTGGATATAATTGAAACAGAAAAAAGGTCAAAAGAGAAGTCCGATAGCCCTCCACTTGCACCAGACAAAGAAGAATTAACAGACCATTCATCCCTCTTTTCACTCCCTTTCGTGTCTATATTCAACCCCATGGCCGTAAAAATGCCAGCAATAGGTACTTCTTTCGTATCAATTTATGTTTGTTTTACGTGTACATGATAATATCCTGTTGGTAACCAAATATCCAATATGATTCTTAGAGTAGAAGAATTAAACTGTTCGATATTAAAACTAACACAAACTATTTTCAGGCAAATAATTTACGTAAAACTGCGTCACGGGTCGAGGAGGACAATGAGTCCTTGCTTCTACAGCTGAAGAAAATGGCTACCAAAGCCAAAAGTACGTCAGACTAATTATAATGTAAAATATTTTGTGTTTTTGTCGTTATTCTTGTTTCATTTCATGAAATATTCCCGGTTTGCTTGAAATTAACTAATCATGAATCTAACTGCGCAATCTCCTAACAAGTTCCTTTGGTTACAGTTACATCTTCGTTTTACTAACATGCTCATTTTGTTAAAATAGGCGTATAAATGGTAGCCATTTTCTCCAGTTCGTCAAAACAAAATTACAAGGGAATTGTGTATAAAATTGCAAGGTCTACTTAGATGTAGAACTTTAATCTAAACAGTACTAATGTTTTACATAATACATATTTAACAAGTTAACATACTAATCATTTTTATGCATCATTTCATTTTGTTTTTAAACTATTTTTTGATTATATAGATTATGTCGATTTGTAGGTCGTAAGCTATCACCTACTCCTCCAAATAAGCTCTCAACTGATACAAATGAGAAAACTGGTAAAAATGGAGACGAAGAGGATCCTACAGAATTGCGACTTCAAATGGAGCTTAATGAACAGGTAAAAACAAACCATTAGCAAACTCGTATGTAGTATTATCGGAAAAAAATAAAGATGTTATTGATTGTCAGGAAGCAGCGGTCTTACGGCGAAAAGTTGAAGAATTAGAACAAGACAAACAAAGTTTGCGAAAGCAAGTGAAAGAGTTGACTGATAAAATATCAACGTTATCTTCTAAAACAAACATAAATTCTACTGCTGCCAGACGAAATGCTACAAAGAACAACGAATTAGCAGAAGAGAAAGTTAAAGTAAACATTATAATAATATATTTAAATTTGCAAAGTTTAAATCATAGCCTGCAAATAATAAAAATAAATTATTAATTATTTTACAGGTTTTAGAAGACGAGGTAGCAGAGTTGAGAAAGAAACTAATCGAGAAAGAACGTGATTGTGAAAGATTACACGCAGAACTTAGTTTAACACAAAAGAAACCAAAAGCTTCTTTAATCAAAAGCAGGTATTAATAATTGTACATTGACTTCACTTGATAATCTAATGTTTATTTTAGTGATATATACATAATTATATTATTAGAATATGCCTGCGACTTCGCCCATGCTTGACTTGAAATTCCCTGCGGGATTCCCGGGACACAAAGTACCGCAACATTTAAAAAAGAATGTAAGCTATCGTTATAATGAAAACTGTGTTGGAATAAGCTAATTTTTATGCACCTAAACAACTTCGAACCGCTCCCAGGCAAATTCCGGCGGGATTTCCGGGATAAAAAGTAGCTCAGATTCTAAGTCTAGGAATTTGCTGATTAGAGAAAACTGCATCGAAATCGGCCAATAGTTTATGCGTCAATGCCGAACAAGAACAGAAAGAAATCTAAAAATTGCATCGTGTTCTCCATCGTTTATATAGTGTATTTCGGTTGTTTTTTTTAAGAGCTCAATGTTGTACAAACAGAGTATTTTTAGATTTGTGTAACATAATAGATACAGAAGAATTTTCCTTATTTTCATTTCATAAATATTAATTTTTTATACAATTGGTAGGTCATTAGACGCCAGTGACCAGCAGAACGTGGACCTTAAAAGACAACTACAAGTTATCGAACAAGAAGCTAGTGTTCTTAGAGCTAAGACACAAAGTCTGGAAGCAGATAATGAAAAGTTGTTGGCTGAAAATAAAAAATTACAAGTAATCTTTATTTCTGTAATAAATAAAGCAAAATGTGTAGCTGGCGTACTCACAGACCGTTAATGTTTTAAATCTTATATAGCCATGATTGATTTTTTCGTTTTACTTTTGTCATTAAGTTATTTTCGCTTAAGTTCATAACAAAGTGAAGAATAATTTCGGAACTGAAAAAGATTTTTTCTTTATTCTTATTGATATACTTGCTTTTTAAGATAATCATGATTTTATCTCGCTAAATCCGACGGTTGGTTTGATGTTTTAGAAAATGTTTAATAATATAGCTTACATATTTATCTACAAAAATACTGTTTTTAGCTTCTTAAGAATGCAAAGACCTTACGATCAGATAAAACGTTAGAACAAAGCACAAATAAAATAAATCAATTAGAAACTGATTTGAAAGAAGCTTTAGCGAAGGTAAAAGAACTAGAATACAAGGATGAAAATACAGAAAAAAAAGTAAGATTTAGTAACGAGGCAAGCAAAAAAGACTCTGAATCGCTTAAAGCTAAACAAGAAGAACTGGACAAAATTAAACTTAACTTCAATAAGGTAAAACATCTAAATGTATAAGATGCATTCAATTTGAACTCATTTATTATTTTTATCTATGTCTTCATTCTAGCTACAAAAAGAAAACGTAAAACTTCAAGCATCGCTCAAGGCATTAAAAGAAGATGCTATAAAATCATTTAAACCTAGAGTTCCCAAAAAACCCACGGATTTAACGACTAAATTACAGATGAAGAAAATGGTGGAAGATTTGGAAAATGAAATTGGTACCGTATTTTTGGCGACACTGAAATTATTTTAATATAATTATAAAACACCACTTACGAACGATTGCATCTCTTTTAGGTGAAATGTACGTTGTTATGAAAAATGCGGGCTTATCGGCTATTGAAATAAATACTAAAGCACAAATGGAAAAAGATATTGAAGAAATTCGTTCCAAATTAGCAAGAAATGATTCTGAATTCAAAAATGAAAAGAATCGTTTACAAACAGAAATCTCTAATCTGAAGGATCTCAACACTAAACTAGAAAAAGATAGGGCTAATTTTGCTGACAAATGTAAGAACTACGAAAACGAGAATAACAATATTGAAAACCAATGTAAAGCATTGAAAGAGGAGAAGAAAAACCTTGAAACACAAATTAATAATCTTAATAATGATCTGAGTAAGTAACTTAATCTACTATTTACACCAAATATAAAAATCATAATTTATTTACTTCTTAGCATAAGGAATAAGATAATATCTTTTCAGAAAATGCAACTTCACTACATACTACAATGTCAGACTGCATGAAAAAAATAGAAGAATTAAAACAGTTGATCGATAATAAAGATAAAGAAATAGAAAAATTAAAGAAGCAAGTAGAAAATTTAAACAAATTAGAACAGGAAAAAAACAAATTGCTCAAAGAGGTACATAAGTGTAACGTAACGTAGGATGTCTCAGCACAAATTGGTCTAACTATATGTAAACATCCACTATCAACGCTTTATAATTTCAGATCGGTGATAAAACTAAAAAGATAACTGATTTGGAAAAGAAATTAAAAGACTCGGAGGAAAAATGTAAGAGGATAGAAAAACAACTTTCAACTCGTAAAGATAAGGTGGCTAAATTAGAAAAAGAGGTAACAAGTGTTTTAATCTTATTTTATTTTCGTTTTGCTGAATATACTAATTGACATTGTTACATTAGCTATCGTTGGAAAAGGAGCAAGCCGAAGCATTAGCAAACTCCCATAAGAGGCTATCAGTTGATTTTACGAGTGAAAAAGATGAAATGCAAAGGAAGCTCATTAAAACTGAAAGCAAATTAATAACCATGGAAACAGATATAAAAGACATGAAAAATGAATATGACACCAAAATAACTATACTTGAGTCAACTATAGTAGCTAAAGATGTCCATATTAAGCAACTGGTACAAAATATAAAAAAATTGAGTGGCGTGTATTTGCAGCTTATTATGTACCTATATTTCCAAGTTAATTAGATTTGCGATTTGCATAGAAGTAGTGGCAGCCTTATTTTGCATGCCTCTTCCCGGCCTTAAAATTTTGATTAAGTGTTTTCCTGAAACAGTTTTTGCCGCCTTAAGTGATTAATCGCATCTCGATTCCATTATTCCGAATTATGTACCCCAAATCAGATCAGATTGGTATGTGTCCGTCTTTTATAATGTTAAGTAAACTTCCCATAAAAATACGCGTTGGTAGTTGCTACTTGTAATGTTATCTTAAACTCAATGTGATATTAATGCCTTATGTTACAGGAAGATGGTTTACGTGATACATCAAACCAAAAATATGACGAAGCTGTATCGTCCGTTGAAATGTCTCAAATGAAAGAAGAACTAACAAAAACAGCCAAGGACCTTCAAGAAAAACAAGACGAATTAACGAATGCTAAAGAAGAATTAGAAAAGTCTTCGAAAGAACTTTCTACTGTACAGAATGAAGTGTCACTATTGAAATCAGATTTGGCTAAATTGGAAAATACAAGAAAAGAACAAGACAATAAGTTGCAGGCTGAAAAAAAAGAAACTTCATACTGGGAAGGCAAAGCTTCTGAGTTCGAAATAGATGTGCAGGTAAATTATACTCAAAACACGAAGTACGGTTGTATTTAGAAATTAACTCTGATAGTGTAAAATCTTTGAAATAGTTTTTATGTATATTGATATCAGAGGGCTGAATTCTAAACATAAACTCCTTTTTCTTACGATTACCAATTTCTACGGGGCTTCGCTCCCACGATATTTAGACCGTATCCCTTCGAAACTATCGCACTTTCGAGAATGTAAATACTATGTTCGTCTTTATTATAGAAATTACAAACCTACATATAAAATAAAATATTATATATCAGATTCCACGGCTTAAGCCCCAAGAATATACGAAAGAAAGAACGAACAAATTCATTTTTATGTATTAGTATAAATAGCTAGCGTAACGTGCATAACTTGGTTGAGCTTCATCCTTGCTACTTAAAAATAACATAATCTATGAATATTAATTTTTATAAAACCGATTGTTATTTTAGAAAAAGAAGCTGAAAAGCCTAAAGGCTTTAGCGGTTGTTGAGTAATGGAATACTTTCTATCTTTTTCTGTCGATCTCAATTTCAGGCAGAACGGAAGAAAATGGAGCGTATGCGTACTGCTCATGACAAAGACATTAAAAATAAGGAGGCAGAATTAGCAACTTTGAAGGGTAAACTAAAAGTTCTTGAACAGAGTTCTGGAGCTGGAGCGAAAAAGATATCCGATCTCAAACAGGAACACGAGGAATCTGTTAAAAGTTCGTATACGAATAGTTCGCTATTTGTTAACTACGTACTTTTGTTTACCTTTTCTATTCTACTTGTAATATTAGAAAATTATATTTATTATAAGAAAAAATATATATGTAAATTATTTTTGCTTATTTCAGAATTAGAGCATTCGTTGGCCGTGGAAAGAGCAGAATATGAAGAGTTGACAAGTAAATATGAACTATTAGAAGAAGAGCATGTTGTAACCAAAGCGAGGTTGACTGTAGAAAAAGAACAGGCACAAGGGTGAGTTGAGTATTAACACGATCAAGGTTTCTCCCTTGGCGCTTCGAAAAAGGTACGTTTAAAAATAGAGCCAAATTGACACCTCAGGATAGATTTATTTCCTGACCTAACAATAAAATATCCATAATCTTGCTGCAGAATACAATTTATGAAGAAATATCAGATATTAACATTATATTTTTCTTACAGTGAATTGATTCATGTACAAAAAGAACTAAGTGCAGCGTTAGCAGAAGTAAAAACACTTCAAGAAAATTACGAATCTCAGTCATCGGCTTGGCACAAAGAAAAGACTGAACTGCAGGTATAATACTGAATATAGATATTCCAGATCAATTAAAGAATACTAACAGATTAATATACCTAACAAAGTTTCATGGAATGACCTACCACTACTTTCACTTGTACACAAGTGTATTGCACTCGGAATCCTCTTACCATAGCTAGCTTTTTCATGCGGATGGCAATATTTTAAAATGCATAATATGCAGGTAATAGGCAAATAATCACCAACGAACCATGAGACCATTTATATCGGAAATAATTTATCGAAACGGTAGTTAATTCTGGCATCTTTATAAAATACAAACCGGCTAACAAGTACGGGTATTTATGGATCCGATATCTTTCTTTGGTTTTCTAAAATACTCGTACGTACATAGACGTTTATCAGTCCCATTAGAAAGTTAAGATTTTCATAATAATTGGTATGATGTGCTTTGTTTGTTTTTGTAGACTTTTATTACTCTCCATGCCCTCAAAATGTATGACTAATTCACAATTAGCGAAACTTCTTCTTCAACTTTAACAAAAATGTGAAATACTTTCTTTCTTAATAAAAATGTATTCAGGCGTCAATATCATCTCTGCAAGAAAGACTGTGTGGTGGTGGTTGGGAAGTGGAGAAGGCGCGGTTAGTGGCGCGCATGGAGCAGCGCGAACGCGATCTACGTAAAGCCATCGAGGAGCGAGAAGTGATCGAGCACCATCATGATCTCGCCAAGAAAGAGGTAACTTGGTGCTTACATAAATAAAGCTGAGATTGCTTGAAAGAAAAAGTGTTCTAAATTTACTGCTTTTAATAGGAATAAGTCTTTAAATTACGGCAACGGCGTAGCTATTAACAAAGAAGCGACAAAAAAATACATCTCAGACATGCGAACACTTTAGATTTTTTTTTTATGTCAGTGTTTGAAAACTTCGTAAAAGTTGAAAGGTTCTAAAGTTCATTCCAGTTTCTTCCGAGGTAAAAGAAAATTTCCCCCTGAAATAACTTTTAAAGAATTTCAATAATTATATAATTTTTTAGTTGGAAGAAATCCGAAAGAAATTGGAAGACTATGAAAAAGTTTCCAAGGTCCAAAGGAATTTGACGACAGAAAATGCGGAATTAGAACGAGAATTGGCTGCACTCAATAAGAGAATAGAACAAGCGGAGAAGGCAAGAAAGAGCGAGTTGTCGGACACTAAAATGAGATATGAGGGACAAATGAATACTATGCGTGATGAGCTTAAGTCTCTGCACAACCAGGTAATTTTATACAATATAATAATATATAGGTTTTATCTATAGTAATTAATTTAGTCTGTACCGAGAACTAAGTCCAGGATCTCCGAGTTAAGCTAAGTAGAGGATGCGGTGAGACAACACAAAAATTAAACAAGAATGTATTTCAATATAATGGACTAAAAGTCCAAGAATTCTGCGAGATGACAATACATATTCATGGTCAAATAACAATTTGCTCTCCGTAGGTGTCGAGATTTAGACGGGAAAGAGATAATTATAAACAAATGTTAGATGCGGCTCAGAAAACTATGACAGAAATGAAGAGTGGCGAGAAGAATACTCGAACTCCTAGAACTTCTATTTCAAGCACAGATGAGGTAAAATATGCTTATATGAAATTCAAATTATAACATTATCAAAGGAAATTTATATTGATTGCAGATAAACCAGATAAATAGTTCAAAGTATTAATTACTCTAACATCCGTAATCTGCTTTGTAATGCATTTCCCTCTTTATTGTGCTGTAACATCAGCTCCTCAGTGTTGTTTATTTATAACTTCAAAAACGCCTTTCGCGTAGACTTTGGATCTAATATTCTGCGAGATTTATCGCTGTTTCTGCTATGAAACATAATATTTTTTCAATAGTCTGAATGATTATACTTCATGGAAGTTAGTTTAAACATTCAAACCTTTCCAAGTTTTTATGTTCTACATATTTTTGTGACTTGACCAAAAAGGTATCTTGTACGGCCCATATACAATTATTTATGGATTTACATAAAACAACATGAATTAATTGTGATACAAGCACCATTAGTAGTTAAATCGCTCTCATGTGTCGGAAACATTACACTAACATCATCATATCATAACATTTTTATTAATCATTTTATATCATTATCATTCATAAGTTTAGCACTTATTTAATACATAATTGTAGGCAATCAAGTAATTATCATTTATCATTCATAGTATTATTAGCACCATCACAGTTAGCACGGATGTCGCGCCGTAGCCCGTACTCACCTAATGTTACAGGTGTTTAAGGATGCTGGTAACAATTAATCATAATGCCATACCAAGTTTACTATCCACACAACAAGTAAATATAATTAATTATTTTATTGTTTAGGAGGAATATCGCAATAAAGTGGCAACATTGGAGCAACAAGTGGCGTGCCTCGAAGACGAACTGTGTGAGGCTAGGTTGCTCTCTTCCAAACTAAACACGGAGCTTGTGAGTGAGAAATCTGCGGCTGAAGTCCGGTTTGCTGAAATGCAATCCAGGCTAAACGAGGTACGCTCTTTTATATTTATGATAATACACTATACAAGTTTATTTTAAAAAAAGTTACGGCAGCTTAGTATCAAAGATATCCTTCGCTAAATTCCAATTTTGTGAGTGAAATAATATAATAAAACTACGTTTTAACGGTTTTAAGCGCGGTAATTTTATTTGATTTTGGTTTTTCCGACGTTTCGGCCACTTTTCAGTGGCCGTGATCACGGAAGACAAAGATGTCAAGTGTCAACGAGTATTGTTAAAGTTTTATTTAGCCTACCGCCAACTTATTAATTTTAATTATTTAATTTTTAATTTTGTTTATGGTTATTATTTAATCTATGGGAGCCTAATCTAATTTACTACCGCTTCGCAACATGTTATGGCTTGAAGAGAAGAAGCGGCGCAAGAAACTCTTCAGCAAACATGCCTAGCTCTAATAATTTTATATAATATTAAAATGGGTGGAAGGAAAAATAAAAGTAATTATCAGTCAAGTTGGTTTGTGTTCCGTTGTACGCAGAAAGAGCTCACAGTGTCTTGAGGTCTGGCAGCTGGTTTTTGCTGGGTTTGGGTCTTAATAGTTTTGATATTATCATTTGGGAGGACGGCAAAAGTATCGTCTACGTACCTTTTATACATCTTCGGCTTAGCCGGAGCGGTATCCAGTGCCTTCTGCTCGAAGTCTTCCATAAAAATGTCAGCTACGACAGGAGACACCGGTGAGCCCATGGCTACACCGTTGATTTGGTCGTAGAAGCCGTAGTCCCACACGAAATAGCCAGATGTGAGGCAATGTTTTAGTAGATCTGCATATTCCTCAGGCATGTTATTATCTATTAGCTTCCTTTTGACAATCTCAATGCAGTCTTCCACTGGTAAACTGGTAAATAAGGACTGGACATCAAAACTGACTAGTACTTCATCCTCAGCCAATGTCAAATTTTCAATTGCGCTGATGAAGTCGAAGGAATCCTTGACATGGTAGGGTGTGTTGCCGCGGAGATTGTTGAGTGTCTTCGCGAGATGTTGTGCCAGTCTGTATGTTGGTGAGTCAAGCTGGCTAACTATAGGGCGCAAGGGGATGTTGTTTTTGTGAATTTTAGGTAACCCATACAGTTTAGGCGCTTTGGCGCAAGATGGTGTGAGTGCGGATACGTCTAAGCTTAATTTTTCGGAGTGTTTTTTCATAACCGCGATTGTTTGTTTGGTTACTTTATCCGTGGGGTCAGTTTTGACCTTTTTATAAGTGCTTTCGTCCGATAAAAGATCTTGTATTTTACTATTGTAATCAGACGTATCCATGACGACAGTCGCGTTACCTTTATCTGCACGGAGCACGGTTATTTCTGGTTTATTGCGAATGTTTTTTAAGGCAATATATTCAGCACGAGTGAGATTCGGTTTGGGTAGACGACTACGGCGTAAAACCGATGAGATATCTTGTCGTATAGCTTCCGCATCCTCTTTCTGCATGCTGTTCCTTACCAGACATTCCTCTACGTTGCAGATTATGTTTTCAAAAGGTATTTTTCGCGGGGTTATTGCGTAATTAAGGCCTTTTTCTTCATATTTGACCTTTGCTCTCTTGTTAACAATATCAATGTAGTTTTGGAAATCTTCTGTCGATAGTATTACCTGTATTTCATTGTTTTGCGTCTCGATAGCTCTATCTACGTGGTTCAAATTTAAACGGTGTTGGCGGATAAGGCATCTTAATAACTTTAAACTAGCCTGGCGTAGAATGCTGGCGCTTCCCGATATATCTTCTATCTATCGCACTCACACCATCTTGCGCCAAAGCGCCTAAACTGTATGGGTTACCTAAAATTCACAAAAACAACATCCCCTTGCGCCCTATAGTTAGCCAGCTTGACTCACCAACATACAGACTGGCACAACATCTCGCGAAGACACTCAACAATCTCCGCGGCAACACACCCTACCATGTCAAGGATTCCTTCGACTTCATCAGCGCAATTAAAAATTTGACATTGGCTGAGGATGAAGTACTAGTCAGTTTTGATGTCCAGTCCTTATTTACCAGTTTACCAGTGGAAGACTGCATTGAGATTGTCAAAAGGAAGCTAATAGATAATAACATGCCTGAGGAATATGCAGATCTACTAAAACATTGCCTCACATCTGGCTATTTCGTGTGGGACTACGGCTTCTACGACCAAATCAACGGTGTAGCCATGGGCTCACCGGTGTCTCCTGTCGTAGCTGACATTTTTATGGAAGACTTCGAGCAGAAGGCACTGGATACCGCTCCGGCTAAGCCGAAGATGTATAAAAGGTACGTAGACGATACTTTTGCCGTCCTCCCAAATGATAAAGTCTCTGCATTTCTAGATCATCTCAATTCCATTAGCAGTAATATTAAATTTACTATGGAACTAGAGGCAAATAATAAATTAGCTTTTCTGGATGTGCTCATCCTAAGGAACCCTGACAATACTCTTGGTCATACGGTGTATAGGAAACCTACCCATACAGATAAATACCTTAATGGGTTGTCAATCAGCTGAAGACTCCACACCAACGTCACAAAGGCCCCAAACCACCTTCAGTTGAGCGGTGCCCTGCTACCCTACCCTACATCAAGGGGGTCACAGACAGAATTGGTCACATCCTCAGGCGAGCTTCAATCAAAACATATTTCAAGCCGCAGAAAAAGATTACCCAATTTCTGAGACCTGTGAAATGCAATATCCCACTCCAGGATGCAGGGGTTTACAAGCTTGATTGTGAGTGTGGATTGTCATACATTGGGCAAACAAAGAGGAGCATAAAAACACGAGTAAAAGAACACATTGCTGACATGAAACACACAAGGTCTACGAAGTCTGCGATCAGTGAACACACGCTGGATAAACCCAACCACTACATCAGATTCGATAACCCACAAATCCTCGCGAAAGAGAATCGTTTCATACCTAGAATGATGCGTGAGGCTATTGAAATCAAAAAACACCCAAATTTCAATAGAGAAGATGGTTGGCAAGTACCACCTGTTTGGGATCCAATTATCAAAACTATTAAGACCCAAACCCAGCAAAAACCAGCTGCCAGACCTCAAGACACTGTGAGCTCTTTCTGCGTACAACGGAACACAAACCAACTTGACTGATAATTACTTTTATTTTTCCTTCCACCCATTTTAATATTATATAAAATTATTAGAGCTAGGCATGTTTGCTGAAGAGTTTCTTGCGCCGCTTCTTCTCTTCAAGCCATAACATGTTGCGAAGCGGTAGTAAATTAGATTAGGCTCCCATAGATTAAATAATAACCATAAACAAAATTAAAAATTAAATAATTAAAATTAATAAGTTGGCGGTAGGCTAAATAAAACTTTAACAATACTCGTTGACACTTGACATCTTTGTCTTCCGTGATCACGGCCACTGAAAAGTGGCCGAAACGTCGGAAAAACCAAAATCAAATAAAATTACCGCGCTTAAAACCGTTAAAACGTAGTTTTATTATGTATACAAGTCGCGAAAACTTAAGAAAATATTAAGTGAAATAATAGTTAAATTATATTTATTTCAGGACCGATTTTTTAACCACCAGATAAAAGTTATTCTATAGAATAAAGCACAACATGGGAAAATTAAAAATGTCAGTTGCATGACTAAAATAATTCAACTATTTTATTCATGCAACTGTCATTTTTAATTTTCCCACTTTTAAAAGTCAAGTTATAATATATTAGTCTGATAACTTTTATCTGATGATTGAATAATCGGCCCCTAATCATCTTGTGTAAAAAGTACGAAAAGTCGTGTTTCGGTTGTTATATATAGTGATGCATATACTTCATCTCATTCGGAATCGGAATGCTTGCCAAGAGGCATATACCGCTTAGATAATTATTTTCACTCAATGTATATTGTTACAATGACCACGTGCTCACGATGAAAAAAAGCACCGCGAGGAACTCGCACCGATGTGCTATCTCAATAGATAGCCGGTGTGTGACTTCTGCCAATCGACCTGAATCTTGACTGTAAATGTATATAGCGTTTATTATCCTAAACATAAGGAGACCTGTGCCTAGCAGTGACATATTTAATGTTCAATTAGTATAGTAATAGCCTATGAATTTTCTGTAATGGTGTTAAAAATGTAATATATTAATTAGTACGAAGAAGAAAGGTTGCTGTCTTCGGGACGGGCGCGCGTGGCGGGGCTTGCGACCCGGATGGAGCTCGCCTGGCACAAGGAGCGCGACGAGCAACAGCGGCTGTTACAAGAAACGTCCACGCTCGCCAGGGATCTGAGGCAGACTCTCTTCGAAGTAAGTTTTTGTACTGCCACCATTTTCATATTTTATAAATAAATCGACGGATAGTTATGGAGACCTCTTAACTAAAATTATTTGTCATGATACACTATAGAGTGGGATCAATCAGGAAATCGAAGAATTCCATTTTACTTTAAGGGCCGCTTGCATAACGATCCCCTTTAAATAAAATTAGTTAATCATATTTAACGGCCTAAATACCTTTTACACAAAACGTATTGACAGTTATTTAAACATATTTAGCGGCAAATTTTGCGTTGTGCAAGACGCTAATTGTATTTAAGGGTGTTAAATACGTTTTGTGTTTCTTAAATAAATTTAAGCCACCCTATGCAAGCGGCCCTAAGTGTTGAAACCCTCATTATTATTTTTTGTTGCGTTACATAGTTTTAATATAACCGGATGGTTGCTGATTACGTTCTTCATAAATTATAGGTCGAGCGTGAACGCGATAAAGAAAGGTTAGATATGAAGAGAAGGATTGATCAACTGAAACGAACTACAGAGGAAGAGACTGAGGAAGCTAAGAAAAAGGTAATATCAACTTAAGCAATCTCACTAACTAACTAACATTGCTCTCCAAGAACAGAACTAAATAATTATATTTCTTCAACAGTAAAAAAATACATTGAAATTAAAATGAGATTGTTTTATAAAAATATGTACCACAAGATAAGATGTGTTTCAGGTGAGTGAGCTGCAATGCGATCTGTTGGAGCTGCGTGACGCGCACGCTAAGCTGCGAACAGCAAACGAGAAGCTGCGCCGCGACAAGGAGCGGCACGACCGCGACCGCGATCAAAACAAGCTCCTTGTGGCGTCACTCAAACGGGCGCAACAGGTAACCAACATCAGTACTTTAAATTGGAATATCATCTTCTTTTTAATTGAATATGGCTTTGTACGATTTGTGTTTATAGCTGGCGTCAAATATTTATCAATATTTAAGCCTAAAAATAATCTATAATCAAATAGGGACCAACCAATCAAATACTTCGCTTTGTTTGCTTTTAAAAATATTCTTTTGTTAAAAATGTTATTTTTTTTAACCAGAGAATGCATTATTCTTTACACGTTAGTTTATATTAACAGGAAGACGATAGGATAATAACACAACTGCTGGAAACAATAGAAGATTTAATGAAGCAGAGTCCCGATCTGTTCCGAACAGAACCGTTGAAACCGGAAAAGAGTTTATTGACACCCACACCGCCAAGGCGAAATAGGGTAAGAAAATCTTAATCTATTATGTTATAGTAAAGTTTATGGCTGGATTTAAAGTCTAGGGTTTTGGTGGATAGTTTTCGAAACATTATTTATATTTTTTGTTTAAAATTAACAATTATTAGATGTTATGAAAAAATAGTTTTTATAGAATATCTCAATTTCTAGCGAATTAGAACTTTTCGAGAGGATTTAAAATCCCGGATGCGTTTGTATTTCATGCTACGGCGCCAGGCTGGTTCGCTTTCCTACTTCGCTCGGTTTTTGGCTTTCCTTATAAAAGTTGTTACTTATGTATTTTAGTCGTCAAAGTCCCGGTCGCGGTCCGGGACGCCGGAGAGTGCGGTCGCCAGCGCGCAGGACACGGCCGCCCGTCTGCGGCGCCTCACCGACGAGCTGCGCGCCTCGCGCATCGCCGAGCGCCAGCGGCGGCAGCAAGCGAGCGCCAGAAGGTACGCGGCGCTGTTGCTTTCTCCTCTTGCATTTAGATATAGCACAATCCACAAATTACTTTGTCTTTAATTTATTCTACACTGTTTACTGTGATCGTTGAGGCTCGAGCTTTAAAATAATATTACTTTTATTCCCAGAGCAATGTCGACAGAGCCACGTGATACTCTGTCAGTGACACCTGCTTCTCGAACGCCAAGTAGAGCTCCTTCACTGAAGAAACGCTCCATATCTTTGGAACAAACTACTAAGGAACAGGTAAGATCACCGCTTCTCCTCTCATATTCACACATAAACCTATATAATTATCTTCGAATTTATTTTTAAACAAATAATTTAGCTAAATTTCGTATTGAAGGACCATAAAGTTTTTTTTTTAATCTTATTTCTTTTGTAATATGTTTAGTGCGTACAGAATTTAAATGCGCCTTTGAAGGTTATACACGTCGCTGCGGAGAACTTGAAAGTTCACGAAACCTAAGATAGGAGAGTGCTGCGCTCTTCCTTAAGTGCGATAAAGGCTCGCATCTACAGGCTTTAAGGTAGCAAGGTATATGTCCATCTGGATGGCTGTCAACCCTGGTCTATGGTATGTCGGTGTAACTACTTTGAGTTGTGTAGTGGTGGGGGCCAGGTTCTACTCCCCCCTTCAAGGCCGGCAGAGCATTCGTCGCACCTTCCATCAAGTGGGCTCGTCAGCCTGTGTGGTGTACTCCAGCGATGAAAAAGACAACGTGTACCAGACATTAACACTCGATTAGACCTTCGCAAACTCGGCTACTTTCATTTGGCACGTACTATAATCAAGTTTATTTGTGATTTTTATTTGAATAGAGCCACATTTGGAAGTCCGTGGATGACAGCAGTGTATCCTCAATGCAGTCGTTGGACGGCGATGACGTTCGCCTTTTCAAAATGCAACGGGACACAAGTTTAGACAGGTGTTATTCTTTTTTTTTAATATAACTTTGACCAATTTGTGCACCTAGTCTGTATTAATTATCGATAAAAAATGTGACAAACCGTTATACAAATAGCCACTAGGCGAAAAGAAAACCCATCCAAACAAACCCCCCCAATCCCAATCTCAGCTAAATTGTAAGTCTAATTGACGCTGAATCAAAAAGTTATTTCTCGCTAACTAGTTGAGATTATTTACTTAGGCTGGTGTGCATAGACATATAACCGACGTTTAAAATAAAATAATCACTGTTTAGGCATATATTTTTAGCGATTATTTTATTTTAACCATTTCTTAAATGTCTATGCACACTAGCCTTAAACCCGCAATTCTTGCATAAAATATTAAATCAATACTCGTTGACACTTGACATCTTTGTCTTCCGTGATCACGGCCACTGAAAAGTGGCCGAAACGTCGGAAAAACCAAAATCAAATAAAATTACCGCGCTTCAAACCGTTAAAACGTAGTTTTATTATAAAATATTAAATACAATTTCAAGTTCCCGCCAAAAACTTCTAGGCAGCCCATTTATTTGTATAACATTATTGTTTAACTGTATTTTTCATCCCTATTATCCCTATAATATTTTAAATGCGAAAGTAACTGTCTGTCTGTTACGCTTTCACGGAAAAATTACTGGACCGATTTGGCTGAAATCAGTATATATTTTTCGATGCCGAGGATGAACATAGGATATTTTTTATCCCGAAAAATGGGATTGTTCCCGGGATAAAAATATATTTATCTCTCTGTGGTTGAGCGGGCTAAGTCTTACCCGGGCGAACTCGCTGGAACCCGGAGCCTCCGGGTTTGCGATACAAAATGAAGTGCATCCTCCGAAAGCAAATAGCACTAACATAGAAATTTAATACAATGTAACATGTATTGACCGCCTGCTCTTTAGACAAGAGGTACGCACTGGAGAATGACCCGCGGCGCAGCCACGGGGTAAATTCGACTATTATACCAGTTGGTTGGTATAAATGATTACTCCAAACTATCCAAAACCTTTCATATTTCAAGCGATCAAAAAATTTCCAAAATCTTTGACAGTATAGCTGGAAAGCAGCCGAAATATTTGAACAGCAAACTCTTTTAACTTTCCACTTATTTGTTTACAGTCGACTATCGGGTGGTTCGGCCCAGAGTGAGGTGTTGCCATCAGAAAAGAAGAAAAAGAAGAGTATATTTGGCAAATTGAAAAAATTAACAAAATCGCGTTCCATTGATGACCAAGTCGACTCTGATGTTGTTGACTTTAGACCTATTGGCACCGTCTCACAGGTACGTCCGTATTCCAATAACCACTCCATACATACAACTTGATTATCGCTCACTTTCCTTGGAAAAGTTTTAAACACGTCGAACCTCGCCAGATCAGCTGTATAAGGTGGCGCAGTCACTCATTGCTCAGCCACCAGCAATGGGGTAGGTGACACATTTTACAATGCCTCGGTTTTAAAACAATGTTTATATGTATAAAAGAATGTGCGTTACAATACCTTGTTATAGTCTTACCTTTAAAATATAATTATAATTACATACACCATTGGCTCGTTAAAGTTATGCTGTCATAACTGGCTATGCTCCTGCACAATCGAGGAGGCTGTAGGATTTTGTAAGATGATAAAACTTGACTTAATTTTCAATTACCCTATTGTCTTTGTTTATCGTATGATACATTATCATATGATCACATATGATATAGCATCATATACGTGTATACCAGTATTCAGTTCCTTCATTCTTAAGGTCGATTTCCGGCAGCTAACTTGAGTACCAACATCCGTTTTACGCGACGATATATGACTCTTCTTCCTGTTTGTAAGCGAAAATATATATTTGAATGTTTTTATTTCTTGTTCTTCACTTCTTATTTTTTCCAGGGTTCAGATTCCGATATGAGTGCGATGGGGAGCAAACGAGATCTGCGCGGCCGCCTCTCTGATATGTTCAACAGGAAAGGACAACTGTCCCGCGGCAACAGGTAGGTTCTGTTTTATGATAAATCTGCATAAATTTATCATCACGGAAAAATATTAGAAACGACAATCCACTATAAGATGTATTATTAAAAAAGCCCCTTATTCACATGTTTCTACTGTCAGAGGGTCAAGTCAAATCATTTTTCTATTGCATATTGATATAATAACTATACTAAAACTTTCAACCAACGTGTCATGGTGTTTATTGTACTGGCCATGTACATTATTAACATTAAAACATTTAGTTTTACATTTGGTGTAGCAAAAAATTCATACTTATTATCCGAATGAACATGGTAGAGTCCGCGCCACAGACATTGTATATATGAGTCTGCATTGTAACACGAACATTCGCGGCCGCTCTTATGCTAACTGCACACTAACATTATATCATAGCTTTCAATATTTATGTAATTTTTATCATCACTTTATTACAAGTCTAGCATTTAGCATCTCATTTATTATCACATAATTATGCCATGTAGCCTGTACAATAAATTAAAACATTTTTTAAACAAACTAAACAAAATTTATATCAAACGATGTGTCAAAAACATAAAGAATATAAATTTATTTACAATTTTATATTCAAATAGAATATTGGAACTAAATCAATAAGTTTCCTTCAAAATCATTAAGTCAGGGGCTGGCAACGCCGCCGCTTTAGCTGAAGACGTCAAACGGCGCGAATATGGAACCTTAGGAAAAGGTTACATATTTGTACCGTTTGAGGTTGAAACTCTGGGCCTGTGGGGTCCATCAGCAGTTTCTTTAAAGAAATTTGTAAGAAACTCATTAACATCACCCGTGATCAGAAGGCCGGCTCATAATTTGCCCAGAGACTTAGCATTGCTATACAGCGTGGCAATGCAGCCAGCCTTCTGGACACGCTTCCCGCTGGCAGTAATCAGGTACATAATTTATAAGTTTAGATTTAATTTATTTAAGGTGCGTTTATATTTAGTTTATACTAATATAATAATATAATAAAGCTCTTTGTAAAATAAGTTTCCATAAATGTATGTATGTATGTATGTAAAATTACGTACTGTGATGAATATTCATTTGTGTATGTTAAGTTGTAGATTGTTCCCGTAAACGAAATATATAAATGTGAATGACTGTATTGTTTCGTGTCCGTTGTCATGTATGTAGTAAGGAGCAAAGCCCGGAGAGGCCATCGAGCGCGATGGGCGGCAACGGCGCCTCGAAGCCAATACTGCGAAACACAAGCTCCACCACTCTACCACGAGGCCCTGCTAAACCGGTATTTTTCTTCAATTACTCCCTGCAATTAAAATAATAATCCATGTGCTGCAATGTAAGAAATATACTAGAAATTATATCGCTCCTAACAAAACTTTTAAAAGATTACACTATTTCTTTAATACAAAATAACTCAAAATTCATAATTAATATCTTATTATTTGCTAGAGTAAATCAAGATCTAAATAAAGCTTATTAGTTATTTATTACATATTAAGTCATAATATTAGTAATAATAATTAAAAAATTACCCACCCACTTTCAATTATTAAATTCAACCAGTATTTTGGTATATCTGATAATTCGAGCATAATTATTCACTTACATGAAAACATTGTATTAAGTGTATCAAAATATTTTTGTATAAGATAGACGGCCTCTGTGGTTGAGCGGGCTAAGCCTTTGCCGGCGTACCTCACTGCAACGTAGAGGTTCCGGGTTCGATTCCTGGTATAGTAAATTTCGGAAACGTATTTTCTCCGTTATTTACTATGGTCTGGGTGTCTGGGATCGGCCCCAGAGTAGTCCGTTGTTTATTACCCATAACACAAGCGTAACTTGCTTAATTTGAGGATATACAATGTGTGTGTTTGTCTGCCGATTATTATTATTATTATTATTTAATATCGGCCCCCTACAGGTCTTTAGAGTCTTCAAATTTTATTTTTTACTTCTAACACAAAATATTTCCCCCACAGAACGAGGCTGCCAGTTCGCGCGCATCCAGCGCGACTCCCGCTACGAAGAGAAAAGGAAAATAACAAACACGGCTGTTTGCTTTATTTTAGTGTATTTCCTATGACTTTTTCCACATAGCATATAATATCACAATACATATCATTATTGCATCACCTTACGTGAATAACTGTAGCACGAAGTCGATCTATGAGGTCCGAAAACGGAAGTTTGTATGATACTCGTACCTAAATCATGTGTAATTTCAAAGCAACTCTCATAAATTAATTGTAATAAATATCATTATCAGAGGCTGGATACTTTATATCCAAATAAAATAATTTTATTTTTTTAGTATTACCGAACAAACACGTTGTTTAAAAATTAGCGACATCATCGAATGAGATTTTAAATGATTTTTTTTAACAAAAATATTTAAATAATAACCTCTTCCTATTTCCGAAGATTACCAGGAAACTTAGAAAAAATAAAAATATTCCTGATTTTGATATATAAGTAAGTATTTGTCAAAGTAATGTATGGAATAAAGCTGGACTCGCATCAAATGTTAGTAATGCGAGGGCATTTATGGTAAACGGGGCCCCGTTATTGTTATTCGCCGTGAGGTGACCTCCCAAATATTCCTTTCGAGTTTAGGTACCTCTGTGGTGAGCTTTACAAGTTGTCTCCTGTGAAGTCGATTAGCTGTACCGATTTTTGTATTCATGTTCTTGTAATTTTATAAATAAATCTGTTGAATTGCGTATTATTCCAAATATTGTTTTATTTATTTTATTGAATACTAGTCAATGCTCCGGTGGTTCGGGCATGTGGAAAGAATGCATGATGAAAGAATGACTAAACAGATATACAATGCAAAAGTGGATGGATGCAGAAGTCGTGGAAGGCCACAACACACCTTCCATGATCAAATTGATCGTGTACTAACAGAAGGTGATGTCAGGAGCCTTAAGAACAGACGAGCGTGCATGACAAGAGCTATGAATGTCAAAGAGGCAAGTGACGTGTGTAAGATTAAGCCTAAATGGCACTCTGTTGTTCGTGCCTACCCCGCAAGGGAACTGGCGTGAAGTTATGTATGTATGTATGTATGAATACTAGTCACATGGAATATTCCGCGTCCTGGTATCCTTCATGTCAGTCATATTATATTAGTTTATTTGAAGATCTTAATTACAAGCTAAAAAACTAATAAGGAGTTTAAGAGCTTTAAATCATATTTAATTTATTTATCCTTACACTTGTTGAAAAACATCAACAACACCTAATCCTTTTAACAACACCATAATTTTAAATTCGCCCCGTTGTTTAGTCGTGTCAAATATGACTAGATGGCGCTACACGTTTTTAAAATTCCTAAGTATTTTAACCTACCTACATCACAATTCTAAATTTTGTAAACAAACGTTTTTTCTATCACAACATTATCGTGTTTCATTTAATTAATAAGCCCTTTTCATAGTTTGCGAAAAGTTACATAATAAATGTATAATCAATAGAACTATTTCGGACAACATCTACTATACGTAGTTTCATGAAATTGCCTACTGAAAAGAGAGCAATTTTCTAGAATTTGAATGAGTTGAACATAGAAATCTCAACACAGGATCTGTGGGATCTAAAATATCAGAACGGGATATGAATGATAAAAAAACGGCTGAAGTTTACAATTATATTTAACTAATTTTAATATTTTTTACATAGACGCGAGCAAAAATAATATCTGTACCATGCAAGAAGAACACTAGGAATGACAAGCGACCAGTAAAAACTGTAACTGAAAAAGCCCCAAAGCCGACACTTCCAGGGGGCGCAACAAGCTGCTTTTCTGACACGTTTCGATATGGAACAAAATCACCAAACTTCCAATCAAACAATGTGGCCAAATCAATAAAAAAAATATTTCTTAATATTATTTATCAAGTTTATATTTAAGCTAGTTTTCCCCGCGGCTGCGCGCTTAGGTCAAACCTGTGTTGCTCTATTTTACTTACAAAATAAAAATTCAACGAAAAATTATCTAACTGGGTGAAAAATTGTTAAAAATCCATTGCGTGGTTTAAGCATGTAAAGACACTTTGTTTTATACTATGTAAAGATACGAGTATTAGAACTAAATCAATAAGTTCCCTCAGATGTGTTTGTTAGTAAAATAACGACAAATGGATACTAGTGACATGTACTGAACAAAGTAAAACAATAAAATATTAAATGAATATCCAATAGTATTTTGATATCAAAACGTGTGAGGAGAAATTTAGGGGCGTTTTTCAGAATCACATTTGTTCCGGGACGATTGTTATCGCTAGTACGCTCCTTCCTCGTACATACTTACAAGAAACAACAAAAATAACCAAAAATAAAAATCAATCGTTTGTTGTAACCGCAGTTCAGTAAGAGGGTTAAAATGCTTTATTCGATTTAAACGATGCCGGTTGCAAATGCGAGTGCGAGGCTAGCTCTGGTCCATGAGGTTGGCGTCGAGGGCGCCGCCGCTGCTCGAGTCCTTCAGGATCGAGTCGAAGATCGGCTGCAGGTCGGGGAAAGACTTGATCTGGGCCACGAAGTCCAGCAGGTGGGGGTTCTTCTCTGTAAACAGGATACAATACACTTGTTATTAAAAGTAACCTTAAGATCAGTGATATATATATATATATATTGTAAATAAGGTATACCTCATTAATGTTATCATCTAATCTAAAAAGATTAATAAGAAATTTAAATGTAACCTAAATTAATTAAAAGTATTCTTACTAAGAAAGTGTCCATTAACACTTTCCTTATTGTCTCTATTAAGGCGAAGACACTTTGTTCATGTGTTCTTTATGAATAGCTAGCACATTACACTAGCACTAGTTCAAATGGTTTTGTCCTTTTGAGCCTTCCCGTTATGTCAGTGTGGTCGGGGAGCTGGATCGCCTCGACATTCACATGATGATGAAGCCGATGCTCGTGGGCTTCCGCGTACTTCCTAGTAATGCTGGTGCTGGTGACAAACTGTATATTACGACACAAACGACCGTCAGGCTCCGTCAAAGATATGCTTGGTAGCAGAGGTCCGTGGATCGAAACCACGCTCTGCTACCAAACATATCTTTGACAGAACCTTACGGTCGTTTCGAGATTATACTAATTCAGAAGTAATATTATCGTTACCTTCTGGGTATCCCTCTATAGTTCCCAAAGGTCCTCGTGTAGCAACAGGTTCCTCATTTTAAATTTCCATATGGAAGTCTTTCCTTCTATATAGTTTTATAGAAAGAGGCAGACTCGAAGAAGCCTGCATTGTTACACACTTACTTTACAACTTATTTTCAATAACTTTTCAACATTAGCTAAGCTAAATTTTAGAGCTTCATGCTGTTAACATGTTGAAAATAAGAAAATAGTCCTCTTCACGTACGTTTTAATGAAGAGTTTTTTGTAAAGACAGGTAACAAAGGTGCTTTGATACTATGAAAAAATATTTAAATATAAAAGAACAAATATTACAAACCAGTATTTACAACACAAACTGCACTTTCAGGTCCCGATGGAGGTCGCTCGATCTAACGTACCATGGCGCGTTTAAAATGCCTTTCAGTATTTTATTTTGGAAGCGGAAGTTTATTCTTAAATTAGTTGAGTATTTATGCGTCTATTGCCTTTTTCCTGCACCACGTACATCGCCTAATTCAAATTTCTTTGATTTAGGTTGTCTGGAAGAGATCGCTTTGAGCGATAACGCCGCCTATTGTATTGTCTAGAAAATATTGTAAATATGGTTTGTTTTTGTAATTGTATATTTTGGCGTGCAATAGAGCAAACCCTATTGCTACAAGATAGTGACAATATTGCGGCTTCTTACGATAATATCGTGGAGTATTGAGCCACGAGTACAATTTTAGTGTGGGTAAAACTGAAAGTCTCGTAAGGAGCATAAATAATATTTCAAAAATCAACCAGTATGGCGCTAGTAAACAAAATTTTGGTGTATATGTATATATATATATATATATATATATATATATATATATATATATATATATATATATATATATATATATATATATATATATATATATATATATATATATATATATAAACAGTGTCTATAACCACGCAAGGGGCAATCCATAATCGGCCGTCACACGTTGGAGGGAGTTTGGCGAAGCGTGACATTGTATGATAAGGAGTCCTAACTTTCGTGATGTCAAATTTCAAAATCTATTTAATCTTTAAAATAGAAAATCTGAACTATTATGTTTTTTTTTGTTTTTATTGCAGGAGTACAGCAGACAGGCAGACGGCCCACTTGATGGAAAGCGGTTACCATCGCCTATAGACATTTGCAAGACCAAAGGTGGTACAAATACGCTACTGCTCTCTTAACGGAGACTGAAACCTGGTCACTGATGCAGGAACACAACTTAAGGTTGTTATGGCGACATACTCTAGACAAGAGGTGGTAGCAATCCAAACGGGCAAATACCCTACGATCTGGCTGTGGGTTGTTGTATCGTCTCTCACGACAGGCCGCCCCGCCCAAGGAAATTGTATTCTTTCTCCGTTCCTGCACGGATAAGATAGAGATATAACGAAAATCTTCAAAATATTTCTAACTCTATCTGTATGACCATAGTGTTTAAATTATTAAAAAATAATTTACGTAGAAATAAATCTAATTATGGAACTGCTGTTCTTATTTCATAATTTCTTAATGTAAAAATGCAAAAAATGTGATGTCACACTAGGGAGGGAGGAGTCTCACGTATGTGACCAGTTGTGACAAGGGGGAGGGGTACCAAAAAATCATAAAATTCGTGTGACATAATTTGTGGATGGCCCTTAAGAAACTTAGGAGACGGAAGGAAGTCACATTTTTAACATGAAGGTAGTCCTTCTTGTCTCTATCGTCCATGGTTAATTTTTAAACCCTATGTCATAAAATCAATGCAGCTGAAACTTACCAGCTTCAGGTATTTGAAGCAAGGCCGCGGCTGCGCGAAGTGCCGACCTTTTGAGTTCATCCTGCTTCTCATACTCCTGCTTCACCGAGTTGGCTTTCACTTTCATCGTGCACGTTGCTCTCAGCGGCTCAACAAGGCTTTCTAACCCTATAATATGATTTTTACTCTTAGCTTCTTTCATCCAATTTTTTTAAAATTAGGTACATGTAAATTAGTTTCGAGACGTTTTTGCGTTTGTACTGTCAGCACATAAATAAATAAAATAATACTTTTATATATTTTTATAGGCAGGTACTTAATATGAAACAATATTACAATAATATATATTAAACATAATTTTTAATACTAAATTGTTGGTCTCTGTTCTAATGAATGACATTTGCTTTCTGATAGCACCTTTCCGATGGAAGCCTATGATATTTTGGTCGATTTAGCGACTAATTGAGCGGGAGTCAAGATACTGCTCAGATTGCTATTGCACTCGTTTTCGAATTATACTATTTCCATTTCTTTATTTTCTCTATGACAGCTCCTGTGGAAACTTGAACGAGCATCTTTTTTACATTATGTATACATTATTTAATAAAAATATGACGCTTAGGCACGTACAAGGTCATAGCAGAGTCGCAGAAACTGATAGGGATGGAGCTATCGGTAAACGTAACACAATAACAGACCCGATATTTTTTTACAAAGTGTAAGAAACTAAACTATTGCCGGATAATTTTGTACAAATGTATAACTAATATTACATTTCATTATAAGATGTAATTATATTATGTTGATTCTTTATTTATTTATCTTAATCAAAATCTGATGAATCGTCACTGTCACTCGATGAGCTCTCCCCAACATCCCTATTAATATTATAAATGCGAAAGTAACTCTGTCTGTCTGTCTGTCTGTCTGTCTGTCTGTCTGTCTGTCTGTCTGTCTGTCTGTCTGTTCCGTTTTCACGTAAAAACTACTGGACCGATTTGGCTGAAACTCAGTATATATATATTTTCGATGCCGAGAATGAACATAGGAAACTTTTTATCCCGGAAAATGGGATAGTTTCCGGGATAAAAGTATATTTCTCTCTCTGTTTGTTATCCTTTTATGGAAAGACTATTGGACTGATTTGGCTGATACTCGGTACATGTGTAATTTGAATACCGAGGGTGGCCAAGGGATACTTTTCATCCCGGATACTGGGATAGATTTTGGGATAGATTTATGTAAAGTTTATCCCGGAAACTAGGATAGGTTTTTTATTTGTGGTTGGCCATTTTCGTCATTTTGTTTATTTTGGTCAATTTGGTCGTTTAGGTAGTTTTGTTTAGTTTAGTTGTTTTGGTAGTTTTGCTATTTTCGGTAGTTTATGCTGGTAGTTTTGGTTGTTTTGGTAGTCGTGATAGTTTTGGTAGTTGTGGTAGTTTTGGTAGTTGTGGTAGTTTTGTTTTGTAGATTTGGTAGTTTCGGTAGTTTTGATTGGTAGATTCAGTAATTGTGGTAGTTTAGGTAAATGCGGTAGTTTTGGTTTGTAGATTTGATAGTTATGGTAGCTTTGGTTGGTAGATTTGGTTATTTTGGTAGTTGTGGTAGTTTTGATAGTTGTGGTAGTTTTGGTTTGTAGACTTGGTAGTTTTGGTTGATCGATTTGGTATATTCGGTTGTTTTGGTAGTTGTGGTAGTTTTGATAGTTGTGGTAGTTTTGGTAATTTTGATAGTTGTGGTAGTTTTGGTAGTTTTGATAGTTGTGGTAGTTTTGATAGGTGTGGTAGTTTTGATAGTTGTGGTAGTTTTGATAGTTGTGGTAGTTTTGATAGTTGTGGTAGTTTTGGTAGTTGTGGTAGTTTTGGTAGTTGTGGTAGTTTTGGTAGTTGTGGTAGTTTTGGTAGTTTTGATAGTTGTGGTAGTTTTGGTAGTTGTGGTAGTTTTGGTAGTTTTGATAGTTGTGGTAGTTTTGATAGTTGTGGTAGTTTTGGTAGTTGTGGTAATTTTGGTAGTTGTGGTAGTTTTGGTAGTTTTGGTAGTTTTGATAGTTGTGGTAGTTTTGGTAGTTTTGATAGTTGTGGTAGTTTTGGTAGTTGTGGTAGTTTTGGTAGTTTTGATAGTTGTGGTAGTTTTGGTAGTTGTGGTAGTTTTGGTAGTTTTGATAGTTGTGGTAGTTTTGATAGTTGTGGTAGTTTTGGTAGTTGTGGTAGTTTTGGTAGTGGTGGTAGTTTTGATAGTTGTGATAGTTTTGGTAGTTTTGGTAGTTTTAATAGTTGTGGTAGTTTTGATAGTTGTGGTAGTTGTGGTAGTTTTGGTAGTTTTGATAGTTGTGGTAGTTTTGGTAGTTTTGATAGTTGTGGTAGTTTAAGTAGTTGTGGTAGTTTTAGTTGGTGGATTTGGTAGTTTTGGTTGGTAATTTGGTAGTTTCAGTAGTTTTAGTACGTTTGGTAGTTTTGGTCGTTTGTGTAGTTTACACAATATTTAGTTGTATAAATAAAACTAGAACGGGTTGAAATAGGGTATTAAAGTTTGTATGGGGGACCAATCATTTATCAAGTTTATAGATATAAAAATTCATAATCTTTAAAAAAAATGCGACTTTCACTGGATCTGTCTGTCTGAATACCGAAAATGGACATAGATACTATTCATCCCGGTAGATGGGATAGTTTGCGATATAAAATGAAGTAAATCTTCCGAGGGCAAATAGCACCAACATAAAAATACAATACAATATATCCTGTATTAACGCCTGCTCTTAAAACAAGAGGTACGCACTAGAGTTTGACGCGCGGCGGAGCCGCGGGGTAAACTCTAGTTTATTATAAGTTCCTGTACTTCTATGTTATTGAATGCCACATGAATTTCCCAATCCGACGCTATAATGTTTTGGGTTCTTCTCACAATTTTTTCCCAGTGTTCGGCGGTTACTTCAAAAATAAAAGGGGGATGGGTATTGTTTCGAACGGCGTGTCCTTTGATTTGTGCCCATATTAGTTCTATACTTCTATAGCATTGTATTGGCAATGATACGGCGGAAGTCAAAGAACCCAATGACCACATTCGGCAGCTATTTCGTCGGTAATATATCTTTTAGGGAGGCTTTTTTTAGATTTTAAAATATTCACTAATTGTACTGTTAATAAAGTATTATCCACATTTTCGCCATGACGTTGGAGCCAGTCAATTATCTCTTGTTTTTTATTGGCCTGCGTCGGCATTTTATCAATTTGTCTGGAGTGATATGTAGCGTTGTCCATAATAATTATCGACGGTTCTTCCAGAGATTGCACGATTTCTTTAAACCATTCTTCGTAAATCTCCGCGTTCATTTCTTCGTGGTAGTCCACTGTTTTCTTGGATTTAAAGGCCAGTAAAGCATCTGACACGAATCCTTTCGTAGACCCTGCATGGCATATGATAAGGCGTTCGTCTTTTCCCATTGGCACTGAACTAGTGGAAGCGGCGGTGTCGTCAGTCCAGTTCTTAGATACTGTGTGGTTTGCTTTTAACCAAGTCTCGTCAGTGTAAATAACATTTGACCAATCTGATATCTTTCTGGCTTCGATCAAAAATTCGCAGCGAGCCATAGCATAGTCGTGACGCTCCATCAATATTTTACGTTTGTCCGAATTTTTATAAGAAAATCCAATTTTATTCAAAACCAAGCTTAATGACGATTTTTGGCCATGGAACAAACCACATTCACGTAAAGAAACAACAAGTTTTTTAAGTCTTGGAATTTCTTTGCGCACGTAATAGTCATATATATGACACACGACGTGATTGGCGTTTTTTCTTCGGCGTACGAAGCTTATTTTCCTGCATGCAGCTTGTACCGTAAGCTTCGGTAGTAATTTTTTAAACAGTTGGTCCACTAATTCCTAATGCGGCCGCAACACGCTCTCGCACTTGCGACAGTGGTAATAGCGGGCCACCATTTTGATACTCTGCTTCAAAGTAATTACGAACCTTGTTCACCAGTTCTCTCGCCTGCCTTTTCAGAACAGATCCTTTAGGCATTTTGATATTTGACAGCTGGGCAGCAATCAACACGAAGGAGCACAAAATACACAAGGAAACGTATGGATAATGTGAAAAAACTCAGCGAACAGAAATGTAGTGACTATAGCACGACCGTCTTGTTGCGAGTGACAGATTAAAACAAACACAAAATGGCGGTGGACCATTGAGTGTTCCCAGCTTGAAAAAATATATTTGAATGTTTTTGTTGTATTTGTTCAGAACATAATAAATATATGCGATCGATATCATTACTTATTTGGCCACAACACTACAACTATCAAATTAGAACTGTCATTGAGAAAAT
Source organism: Dendrolimus kikuchii (assembly GCA_019925095.2). Lineage (NCBI taxonomy): Eukaryota > Metazoa > Arthropoda > Insecta > Lepidoptera > Lasiocampidae > Dendrolimus > Dendrolimus kikuchii. The sequence goes on from CM034389.1 coordinate 17,115,984, forward strand.
AAAGAAATGGAAATAGTATATATAGTACAAATTATACAAAACTTTTTTACTTTGGGAAGCAAAAGTTTACCTCGACCACGTTTCAACATCGGAACCATTTTTAACTAACAAATTTAATATCGAGTAATAACACTGAACAGTAAATAACAAGATTGAACCACAAATAAAATCAATTAATTCATTAATTTCCAACTAAAACCAAATAGACCTCACAACAATTAGCCATGTAAGTAATTATTATTTTTTAGTTTTTGCCGCGGCTAACCCGCGTGAAAAACGCTGAGTACGAGATCTATGTTATGTAAATACAAAAATAAATTAGGTGTTTTATATACATAAACCTTCAATACTTTAGTTTCTTGTTCAATTCAATACAAATACAAAGAAACTAAGTCAATATAGTGTAGACAGCTGCACAGCAGAATAAGTCGCAGCCAACCAGATTTGAAGTACCCTAACGTAATGAATGACATGTGGACAACCTGACTACGTATTTATTATTGAATTACAGCGATGGTTGTCTAAGTCGCAATTGCAGCGCCTTCTATTTTGCTAATCCGTCTATTTTAAAAAAACTACCTCATTTGTCGGGATAAAATGTATCAAAGTGTTAATTCGGGTTATAAGCCAGCACTATGTCGAGTTTCCATCACATACCTTTAGTAGTTTCCAAAAAGGATGCGATCGCAGCGCCATCTTTTTCGCTATTTTTGTCTATACCACAGAAACGACGTCATTTATCGGGATAAAAAGTATGCTAAGTTATGACCCGGTATATAAGGTAGCTCTGTGTCAAGTTTCATTTAAATCCGTTCAGTAGTTTTTACGTGATAGTCTACCAGACCGACAGACAAAAATTCTAAAAATTGTATTTCGGAATCCGAATTATCTCCCTGATTTTTTTCATATTTTAAACCCATTGTACAAACTCGAACCATTTTCAGATTTATTATAGTATAGATTTGACTTTCACCATTGACTTTTGATTGTAAATATAATTTCTTGTTAAAAATGTAACGGAACTTCTTTTTACTGATTGTACAAGGAATTTTATTTTTCAAGTTTAGAATTCCTGTAAATATACAAATACTACTACAAACGCAAAAACTTTTCGAAGCTAATTACCTATATTATACATGATTTTTAATAAATGCAGATAACATATATAACTAAATTACTTTTATCATTGGCAATATCATAGGATAAATCACGCGAAGAAGAAAAAGTAGCACCACATCTTATTAAATCTCACCAATGCATAAGAATAACCACCGTAATTAATGAATGCCGGCCCTCGAGGATTTAACACAAGGTTATTAAAATAGCAAATAAGAGTCTAGATGTGTACTGGATCAGAATATAACTAGCAATCAATCTAGTAACTGTATCAAGGTAATGATGCTTGCTGATGCTACAATGGTAGCAATAACAACATCAGTACTTTTTATTGTACACCAACATAATAAAACTATTACAATAATACTACAAGGTTGTACAATGGGCAGCCTTATTGCTAAAAGCAAGATTCGATATCGACTTTGTCATGCTTCATCTATAATATTACAAAAATCTAAAAATATCGTGTCTGAACATTGAAGCTATTAAAAAAAATACAACTGGAATAGACTAGACAATCGATGGAGAACACGAGATACATTTTTTTGGATTTCTTGTCGGTTTGCCCGTTGTTAGGGATTCACGTAAAAACTATTGGGCCGATTTTGATGATTCGCTGACCGATAACAAAGTTTTGGACTTAAAATCTGCGGTACTTTTTTTCCCAGGAATCCCGTGGGATTTTTCTCGGAAATGATATAAATTAGTTTGCATAAACATTAGCTGATTTCGATAGAATTTCAGAGAAGGATATCTTAAGTCTTTTTTCAAGTTATGTGGTACATTATTTATTTTGGGTCTAATAAATATAGAAACTGTCATATTAGGCAAGTCTTAATATCACGTGGTTACGAAGTCAGGAAATCCCGGGACTATAAAAATTAACCGATTATTTTGTTTTAGTATCAATCGGATACGAATCAGCTAATTTTTATGCTTGCTAACCACTTTTTAACACCCCCGAGAGAATTCCTGCTTTAGTATAGTGTACGCGGAAGCGCTAGTCACCGCCTGAGGTATGTGAGCGGCAGGGCGGGGGAGGTAGACTAACGTCAAGCTAACTCAGTCTGCCGTCGACCACCGCGACGGTTACACGATTCAGTTGATCTCGCCAGTTTGTTCCAAACATACACGAGATAAAATATCCTAAGATGGGCCCACCATTTACACGTCCAGTGAAAAATGTAATTTACAATGTGCACAGCTTTTTTCTCAGACGAAAGGGTGACAAGGAAAGGATTGAACACAAATATGATATGAACATAAATAAATTAGTAGCAGAGGCTACAGGAGTGTCGGCTCGCAGCGTAATGAGAATTGTAGCTGAAGGAAATTCGAATCGGAAAAACCAAAATTTACTTCTCCACGAAAACCTAAAGAAATAAAAAAGAAAATCCACATTGATGATGTCGACATGGGGGTGATACGAAGAAAAATTCATCAGTTTTATACTGTTGATAAAAAAATCCCAAGTATTCGTAAGCTGCTTGCAGTTTTAAAAGAAGATGGCATCCTGCATTGGGGTTGTACCTATTTACGAGAGCTTTTACGCAAAATGGGATATTTCTTAAAAAATGTAAATCTAAAAGACACATTTTAACTGAAAAACCCAATATTGCTGAATGGCGAGTAAGATATTTAAGAGCTATACGGAAATATAGAAATGAAAACCGAAAAATATATTTTCTGGACGAAACCTACGTTAACAGTAGCCACAACTCCAATAAGTGTTGGCAATCGGAATCTGAGCCCGGAATTTATGCTGATATTGGCAAAGGGCCTCCTTTAGTAAGTATTCATGGGGGAAGCCGTGACGGATTAGTTGACGGGGCCTTAACAATTTTCAAATCTGATTCAAAATACGGGGGTTACCATATGAATGCCACAATTTTTCATAACTGGGTTAACCATTAATTGATGAATAAACTAGCCCCTAATTCAGTGGTCGTAATAGACAATGCCTCCTACCGTTGTGTAGAGGTTGAGAATTTTCTCAACCTGTACACAACGGTACATTTGTAGGTATTTACCTACAATGTCAAGTTTAAAAAGAGTCATGCAAGATTGGTTACGTGAACTTACGTGAACATAATGTTGACTTTACACCAGACAATATTAAAGCCGAACTCCTTTCTCTGATAAAAAGAACTCAGTCCGAAAAAATTTACACAATTGACGAAATATTAAAGGCTGCAGGTCATATCGTTCTTCGCCTTCCGCCGTATCATTCACCCCATTGAGCTTGTGTGGGCCGATATAAAAAATAATTCAGCTTCAAATTATATAAATTCCTCATTGGACGACAGAATTACAATCATCACAAGATTGTTTTCTGAATTCACTCCCGAAAAACGGCAAAGTGTGACGACCACGTACAAAAAATTGAGAACCAATATTGGAACCACGACATGAGGTTTGACTATGTGATAGACGAGTTGATCATAAATATAGGAAACGAATCAGACTCTGAGGAGGATATGGAAATTGAAGACATGTATAGTAATGAACAAGATATGGATTAATTTTTAACCGACTTCAAAAAATCATCCAACGACAACTCCCTGCCTAGAAACACTAAAAAGCGTAAAATAAAATTTTCGTTGAATATTTTTTTTAAGTCGGTTTGATTTTTTTTATAATGTGCTATAACGGTGTTAGTGTTTTTTTTTATTTACTTATTGAGAAATGTTAACTTGCTTATAAAATTGTTTTGGATCGTAAATAATAAAATATAATAAACACTTTTGAATATGCATTTTTTTGTTTAACCAGGAAATAGAAAAATACAATACTACAATTAGGTACCCATTACATTAATTCTAACATGTTATTCTGACATTTATCTGAACTGAAATATACCGTGTGCGTCTTGTCAATCGCGCCCTCCCCTGTTTCAACCCCCCCCCCCCCCCATACCTCAGAAGGTGACTAGCGCTTCAGCGCGCACTATAGAATAGATGTAGCTATATTATTATATGCCTTTAGTAAGATTGCTTATCCCGGGTTTTTACGGGAATATTCGGAATTCTTGTATTATCATACTAAAAAATCTGTTGACCTGCTGAAAATACTCTTTGATTTTAAATACTGGCAATATAACTGTAATCTTCGTCACCTGTCAAACGTGGACAAAGTAGCGAGCAAATGCTAGTGTTACATATGAGTGAACTTTTATGTCCAATATGAATGATTTACGATAAAATTAGGTAAAATTTTCTGCATTGTATTAGTTTAAATGTATGTTATATTCGCAATCCATCGTCTGATGGTGTGGAGGAGACTCACTCTGCAGGACGACAGCGGGGCAGAGGTGGGCGAGGCGGGCGCACATGAGGTAGGTGAGCATCTTGATGTCGTAGTGGTCGCGCAGGCCGTCCTCCACGTGCCGCAGGAACTCGAACACGTCCAGCCGGTCGAGGCAGGTGCCCAGCAGCGTGTACATGCACTCGAACGCCGCCTTGCGCAGGTCCAGCCCGTCGTCCACCGAGTGCTTGAACGGGCCCATCTCCACCTCGCGGATCAACTCTTTCTATTGTGTACAACATAAATCGTAAATGCAAGATACTTTATTTACGTTTGCACAGTCCACTAGATCTAGGGAATTAGTTAATACCATGTTACATTATATTGCCTACCTAATTATGTTTAAAATACCAGAAGGCAAATAAAAATATAATCAAACCAATACTCTCTACCTCGTTGAGCATTCCACTGTGCTGGAGATGGATATCATAAAGTAGTATGTTCTAATAGAGAAAAAAATGTTGCGACGTGAATACTGACTGTGGAACTAAACCAGAAATTTAAAAATACTCGAAGGATTATGCAGGCTTCTATCTGAGATAAGAGAGCCGAGGTTACTAAAACATCGGCGGCAAGACCGAGAAAGCGGTCGAGTCTCTGGCGCAACCGGCGACGACTGCGGCAATAGACATTGGCGAGGGACGGGCGCTCACCTTGACTTTGGTCTCACTGTAGATTGTGGGCAGCACCTGCGGCAGCAAGTCGCGCACGAGGCTGGGCTTGTTGTGCGCGGCCGAGTTGAACGCCACCAGCGCCACGCGGCGCACGCCCAGCGACGAGTCGCGCAGCGGCACCAGCAGCTCCGACATACACCCACGGAGCAACGGGTCGATTGCTTGCGGCTACGTGCACACGTATTATATATACAACACTAAGTTACTTATTTATTTATTCAGCAAAGATCACACAGCTTTTTCACAATACATTTTACAGAGCGAGCGCATAAGCCAATCATAAATAGATCTTACTTTACAGGCATAATTATTATATAGAGAATTATTTACTCAATTTCATTTATTAATTTAAGTTAATTGAAGTTACGTCATTAGAAAAAAAGTCAAATAAATCAAACAGTTGTGGTCAACACTAAAAGAAAATAAAAACGTTTGAAGGTTCCATTCATCTATTTTCTATTATCTATAATATGATAACATTCTACAAATGCCGTGTCTGTACATAGTAGCTATTAAAAAAAACTTGGATAGACTATATGAACGATAGAGAACACGATGCAATTATTTTTATCGAGTTTTTGTCTGTTTATTCGGGATTCACGTAAAAACTACTGGACCGATTTCGATGGGGTTATCGCACGACCGATAACGAATTATTCTTTTAGACTTAAAATCTGCGGTACTTTTTATCCCAGGAATGGAGCGAGAAGTTTTTCGAGATTGGTTTAAAATTGTTCGGGTGAATAAAAATTAGCTTACACCGACACACTTTTCACTAAAACGATAGCTTAAATTCTTTTTTCAAATGCTGCGATACTGTGTCATAGAAATCTCTGGGAGTGGTTTAAAGTGGTTAGTATGCATAAAAATTAATAGAAATATGCATAAAGATTTCGATACGACTAATATTAAAATAATAATCTACGTTCTTTTTCAAATGCTGTGGTATTAGTGTCCCGGGAATCCCACGGGATTTTTGTCGATTGTATACCATTATACATTAGTATATAAATTAACTGATTTCCATAGGATTTCACTACAACGATAGCTTAGGTTCTTTTTCAAGTGACGAGATACTTTATATTCCGGGAATCCCGCGGAAGTTTTCCCGGGAGTGTTAAAGTGGGTAGTATAGATAAAACTTAGCCGAATCGGATCCGACTGATACTAAATCTGGTCCTTATTATATTTCCCGGGATTTTCGAACTTCGAAACCACACGATATAAGAACTTGTTTGATATGACAGTTTCTATATTTATTAGACATATTTAGTAGAAGAGATACAGTTATTTATGTATGCTTTTAGTAACATTACTTATCCCGGGTTTTTATGGGAATCTTCGGAATTACTGAAATTTTCTACTAAAAAAAAAATCTGTTGCCCTCCTGAATATAAATACCCTTTGATTTTAAATACTGGCAAAACAACTGTAAACTAGGTTACCTGCCAAACGCGGACGAATTCGCGAGCAAATCCTCGTTAGTAATAAAATTAGTATGTTAATGGACAGTAAACCATTAGTGGCAGTGCCTGCTGTGACATTACTAAATTTCATATATCGTTTATAGGCGTTACACATAATTATAAAATATGTGATATGACAGAATGGACTTAGCCGTTCATGTCGTAAGACATTCTGTAATAGTTTATGTATATACGATGTAACTATATGCCTTATGGTTTGTTTAAACGCCTTTAGACGACAGTAATTTGTGCAGGAGAAAATAAAAAAGCTTAAACAAAAGTAAAAACTTGGACGTCGACAGACGTATTATCGTCTTTTTTTATTTTTATTGCAGGAGTTCAGCAGACAGGCAGACGGCCCACTTGATGGAAAGCGGTTACCATCGCCTACGGACATTAGCAACACCAAAGGTGCTAAAAATGCGCTGCTGCTCTCTTGAGGGAGACTGGAACCTGGTTACTAATGCCGGAACATAACTCAAGGTTATTATGGCGACATACTTTAGACCAGGGGTGGTAGCCATCCAGTCGGGCAAATGCCCTACCACCTGGCTGTGGGTTGTTTTGTCGCCTCTTACGACAGACCGCCCGGCCGCAGGAAATTGTACTCTTTCTCCGTTCCTACACAGATAAACTATCTTTTTCATGAACTAGACGCCTGAGGATGTTACTGTCTATCAACGTGTTAATTATAGTATAGACACATGTCTGTATTACAGGTAAATTAGCTTCGAGACGTTTTTACGTTTGTAGTAATGTTTATATATTTACAGTACTTCAGTACTTCTAAACTTGAATATTTAAATTTCCTTAAAATTAGTATTAAATATTATGCTTAATATTAATATTTATTTTAATATTATTAGTTTCTTATTGCCTGAAACCTGACTAAAAATATATAAAAGTATTAGTTTATTTATTTATGTGCCGACAGTACACTACTACAAACGCAAGAACGTCTCGAAGCTAATTTATCTGTACAATTATGTCATAAAATAATTCAATTTAATTTTTTATTTAATAAATAAATTAGTAACTATTGTTAAATGTCAATTTAGTTACCAAAAACAGAAGTATGATAAGATGTATAGTAAAAATTTAATTGCAAGACAGACTATTTATCTGCTTCTATTTAATTGTACCTTGCCACATAGATATACACACATATTCATATGTACAAATAAAATTTTTGTGAATCTACACAAAAAAGGAATCTAACACAGTAGCTTAGAATATACCAAGAGCGACACTAACCTGATCAGAGATAGTGAACTTGACTGCAGTGACAGCTGTGGTTCTAGTGAGTGGTTCCGGCGACTGAAGGAATTCTTTGAGGTGTGGCAATAAATCCTGTGGTTCCAAAAGACATAACTTGCCCAGACATTCTGCAACCTATAAAATATTTAAAGAATCAAACATTTTACATATTATTAATATTGTAAATCTAAAACTAAGCATATTTGCTTATAGACCAGTGCTAATCCCTTTGAAAATGGAAAACAGGAAAAAAATTATAGTAGGATGAAACCCATTGAAAAAGGAAGAGAATATAACAAAAATGATAGGAAAAATAATTTACGGGCGATTTGAGGTCGGGTGGTAGGGGTGAGTTTTTAAGGGGAAAAAACGATTTATCACGATTTCCGGCAAAACTACAACTCCTATGGAAAAAAGTTAAATGGCAAAGTTGTAGGCAATAAAAAGATCTACATAAACTCAAAATTTATACGAAAAATTCACATAACCATGTTTTTGGTTTTTTAGTTTTCTCTTATAAAAAAAAAATATGTTTCACGAAATTTGGTGAGAACCTATTTTTTTCTGTTCCAAACACACTCCATTTTTTTTATTTAAAATATTTATCTTTTCACCTTAATTTGACTTAATATCGAAAAACCACCACAATTTTCAATCGAAAATTCTCGCGTTAAAATATCTGCTTTTTTAAAAAAAGTCGGTGGGCTTTTTGTTCGTTGAAATCTCTACTTTTTGATGGTGTAAAAAAATATACATTACTATGGTAAATGTTCTCAGAAAATGCAAAGAAATAACAGGTAGTAAGGCCCAGACTCTCCTAGCCCCTTCCCCACTTCTCTATGAAATACCTTTTGATGGGCTAAAATTTATGTAGATAGCCTATTTATTGATATTTAAAGATAACTTATATACCTGAGTGACCTACGGAAAATTCTAGCCCATCAAAAGGTATTTCATGGAGAAGTGGCAAAACAACTTTCGCTTCATCTACTTTCATTAACATTGAGTTAAACTAATATTTATAAACAGATGACAAAATTACTAAAAAAAATCTCTTAATTGTCCAATATTCTAATAATAATAATACTTACAACATTACGAGATCCTTCCTCCGCACATTGACAGTGCTTTGACAGTTGTACCCAGATTTCAGGTATAAAAGGCCGAAGAGCTTCCACGCCCTCTGGAGTGCATGACTCGCACGAAATTATCTATAACATAAAGAGCAACATAAACACAAATACAATATATATAAATAAGACAAGATAGTTTAATTATTAAGACAGAATATTCATACTATTCCAATTTTCTTAAAACAAATCCCTATTAATATTATGAATGCGAAAGTAAGTAAATACATTGTGTGTGTGTGTGTGCGTCTGTGCGTGCGTGTGTGTGCGCGTGTGTGTGCGCGTGTGTGCGCGTGTGTGTGCGCGTGTGTGCGCGCGTGTGTGTGCGCGCGTGTGTGTGCGCGCGTGTGTGTGCGCGTGTTTGTGTGTGCGCGTGTGTGTGTGTGCGCGTGTGTGTGTGTGCGCGTGTGTGCGGGCGCGTGTGTGTGTGCTTGCGTGAGTGCGTGTGCATGTGAGTGCGTGTGCGTGTATGTGCGCGTGCGTGCGTGTGTGCGCGTCCGTGCGTGTGTGCGTGCTTGTGTGAGTGCGTGTGCGCGTACGTGCGTGTGTGTGCGTCCGTGCGTGTGTGCGTGCTTGTGTGAGTGCGTGTGCGTGTGTGTGCGCGTACGTGCGTGTGTGCGCGTCCGTGCGTGTGTGCGTGCTTGTGTGAGTGTGTGTGCGTGTGTGTGCGCGTGCGTGCGTGTGTGTGCGTGTGTGTGTGCGTGTGTGTGCGCGTGCGTGCGTGTGTGCACGTGCGTGCGTGTGTGCACGTGCGTGCGTGTGTGCGTGGGTGTGTGTGTGTTATGCTTTTACGGAAAAAGTATTGGACCAATTTGGCTGAAATTCGATATACATGTAATTCTAATACCGAGGAATGTCAAGGTATACTTTTCAACCCGGATAATGGAATGGATGTATGTAAAGATGATCCCAGACATTAGGATAGGTTTTATGAGATTTGCCATTTTGGTTATTTTGGTAATTTTGGTTAGTTTTGGTCGTTTATATAGTTTACAGATGAATAGACGGGGGGATAAATAAAACTAGAACATATTGAAATAAGGGATGAAACTTTGCATGGAAAACCAATCATTTCTCAATGTTTAAACATATAAACATTCATAATGTATAAAAAAAATGCGATAGTAACTCGATGTGTCTGTCTGAATACCGAAAGTGGACATAGATACTTTTCATCTAGAGAGATGGGATAGTTTGCGATATAAAATGAAGTAAATCTTCCGGGGGCGAATGGCACCAACATAAAAATTAATACACTGTAACAGGTATGCCTGCTCTTTAAACAAGATGTTTGCACTAGTTTGACCTGCGAAGGGTTTATAATATTGATGAAAATTAAACAATAGTTGTAGAGTATTGATATTTTTATAGCAATATTTGTTATTGTGTTTTAAACCTCAAAAATGTGCCTTTTGAAGCTATTACCACAACTACAGAGGTATTGACCCCTCTCGAGTTGTTGTAATAAACTGACAATTTAGTTAAATTTTTTGAGTTTTGTTTGACAAGTGTATTCAAAGTACCACAGGATATGATGCAGACACATAAATTGTATTAATTTATTCAGAAAGACTCTTGATTTATATATTATACTGCCCATATATAATATATAAAATACTATTTGTATATTCACCCGATTATTTAAATCTAAAATTGATAACTATGGAACTGGTGCATAATATGGACCAGAACATTGGTCCTTTGTATCTGGATAACGAGTATTTTTTTTGTGTATAGAAAAAAAACTAACCTCTCTCAAAGAGTGTAGCAATAAATATTGCCGCTTAGGCTGTGCTTCAATTTCTCCTAAAATGAAAGGCAGGAACTCTGGGAGGTTGCCGACCGCCACCGAACCGAGGGCGTAGCTCGCGGCCGACTTCACTTCTTCAGACGACGGGGTGAACGAGTTCAACAGCACTTCCTTCAAGTTCGGTATTGAACTTAAATCTCTATGGACATGAAATATAAAGTTGACATTTCTATTACATTAATAAATATACACATACTTAATAAAAACATGGAAGAAGAAGGGTGATAATCGCCTAGTACTTACTATGTGTAATAAGTTGAAAACGCCCCTAAATCTTACATTTTTGAAGAGACCACCGTCTTTCCTTTGGTGTGTTTTGATATAATTTTATTAAACTTTCAACTAAAATTTTGTAATCACAAAGATATTTGTAGATAAAATGAGTCAACACTTAAAGAAACTTATTAATTAAGAATTTTTTGTGATTAAAATTGTCAAAAAATATGAAGAAGTATAGAGTTGGTATAAGCAATGATACAAATCATTTAATAAACGACATAAAATTAATAAGAAGCTTGCTCCGCATATCAGGCTATGGCTGGATTTTTGATGAATGTCTGCATGTAGAATAAAAAAACATGTTTCAATTTAATCAAAACTGATTAAAATTTTGAGTTGTTCAAATCTTTAATCAAGACTGCAACTTTTCAACATGCAATATAAACACAAAATAAAACTTTTATTTTTAACAAAATCCAAACCGACTTCACCCTAAAGACCAATAAATAAATATTTAACCGACTTCTTTCTACAACATCTTCAAGTCGGTCTCAAGTAAAACATAAAAGAACAACAACAATTGACAAAATATAGTAATTTTTAATTTCTCTAATTCCTTGAAATCCACTCATCTGATCCTGACATGGTGACAATAAGACCAATTCGGGAGTATAACCTTTCGAATAAAAATTTTTGAAAATTAGTTCATAATTGATGGAGAAATCGAGTAACGAACATACAAAAAAAACATACTTGAATTGAGAATGGAGATCCTTCTCCTTTTTGAAGTCAGTTAAAAATAAAAACGGGATATAACTCACTGCTGGGAGGTTTTGACGGGAAATTTAAGGTGTTATGCTGTGCAGTTTTATTTTCAACAATACAAATTAAACAATAATCGTTATCATTAATTAAAAGTGAAGGGTAGTTGTAGTATAGTGAATGTTTTTAATAAAGAATTAATGAAGATTGAATACAGTGGTGCAGAGATAATGGGCGCGTTCCCCTTGTACTTCACAACGCCGAAAATGCTCCATTAGTCATTCCACATAGCGAATACGGTCCTTATAGTCGCCGCGAAAACGTCACTAATGACGTCTAGATTTTTGCTCGCGCAGCGCTTATAACGACCCATGTCAAGAGATGGGTCGAATAATCCGTTCCACTTAAGTTTACGATTGTAACGCCCACAAGCAAGTGGAACGGGAAAAATCGCGGTCGTCAGCATGGGTGTTGTGAGCCTCATTTGGAACATAGCCATAGAGATAAATAGAATTTGAACAACTGACTGGTGCCGGCCGATCTCGGCGAGCGCGAGCAACGCGAACATGTGCGTGGCATCCGAGGGGGGATTGGTGGCGTCGCGCAGGAACCCGCGCACCACCTCCGCCGACTCGGCGCCGCCGCTTCCGTCCCCGCCCTCCACCACCACTGCGCCCACGCACTTCGCCAACGAGTGGAACGCCTGCGCGACAAACACACGTACTCATATTAATTAGTACAAGAGTTTGCCCTGCGACTGCGTCACATGTCAAACCCTTGGCAGTAGCTTTGTTTTACTTACACAATTTTTTTACATATAATAATAACAAATAAACTAAAAAGTACAAAATGACTTACTTCTAAAGCTATTTTATCTTATTTTTAATATATCTTATCTGTTGTTCGTGCCTACCCCGCAAGGGAACGGGCGTGAAGTTATGTATGTGTATGTGTGTGTTATCTAAAATATCTTAAAGTCGATGCTTAGTAATTTTCAAAATATAGTAATTTTTATGTTTTACTTTGCACCGACTTCAAGATGTTTTAGATAACATATATTAAAAATAAGATATTATAATTACAAATAGCTTTAGAAATAAGTTATTTTATACTTTTTAGTTTATGTAGTCGGTTTTTTTAAACGAAGTTTTTTTTATTTGTTACTTTTTAATGTCTAGCTATGGGTAGGTCTACGAAAGGTGCAGCACGACTTAAAAAATATAGGTCCCATTAAACGGGAACCAAAAAATGATCGTAAAATGAAAACTACTAGGCCAAACTATGTTAAATTTTTAGGGGACCAAATGGCAACTATTCAGCATCGAACTAAAAAAGAATCACGTAAATCGGATCATAACTCTCAGAGTAATTGGTGTACATACATAAAAAAAAACATACCGGTTAATAAACTAAGTCCATATATTACAGTCTACACAACTGCCCAGCAAAACAGAGGTGAGTCGAAGTCAACCTGATTTGACGTAATACAATGAATGACTTTTTATAACTAGGTACTATGTACAATGTAGATATTTGTTAGTGGATTGAAAAAACGTGATTGAAGCGCCATGTATTTAGCTAATCTGTCTATTTTATGAAAATTACATAATTTATCGGGATAAAATGTATTCTAAGTGTTAACTCGGGTTATAAGCCCGCAATATGTAGAGTTTCATTCAAATACATTCAATAGTTTCCAAAACAGATGCGATCGCAGGACCGTCTTTTTCACTATTTTCGTCTATCCCACAGAAACGATGTTATTTATCGGGATAAATCCATATCCAAGTTACTCCCCGTGATATAAGTTAGCTCCGTTTTGGTTTCATTTAAATCTGTTCAATACTTTTTATGTGATGCTCTAACAGACAGACAGATACACAAATGTACAAACTTGAACCATTTACCGATTTATTACAGTGTAGATAGATTTTTGTAAGTTTTCGTAACTAGTACACATAATAAAACTATGTTTTAATGGATTGAGCGCGTCTTATTTGATTTCACTTTGGCCACTTTTCAGTAGCGATGTGATCACGGAAGACAAAGACGTCAAGTGTCAATGTGTATTGACAAAGTTTTTATATAGCATACCGCCAACTTATTCAATTTTATTATTTAGTTTTAATTTTTGTTTATATTTATTATTTATTCCGTAATTACCGCTACTGAAAAATTTCCGAAATGTCGAAATAAGAAAAAGGCAATAAATCTCGGCGCTTAAAACACTAAAACTGTTCTAAGTTCGGGAAGAAAAGTAATTTATAAAGTTTACAGACGATATCTTGCAGAATATGAAGCAAGAAGTATTCTTTCGACCCTCGACAATGTTTGCCAAAGAACCACTAGTATGACAGGTATATTTAAGTTTATATTGTAGTTTTTAATTCAATATTACTTGATAAAGAAATCGCTATCTTGGATCTCTCGTATAAGACATACATGAAACATTTGTACAATTATCATTGATCATCGAATTACATTCTATGAAAATTCAAATTGATTATGATTTTCTGTCATAAAGACATATAGGATGCAGCTGAGGGTGCATTCCGAGATATCACTAAAAATGATTGGAAAATTTGTGCCAACTTAGTTTGTGTGAGTGATTAGTTGTAAGAGAATGACAATAGCAATACTTCTGAAACCGAGTCCGACGAAGATGATGATGCGGCCAGCTCTAACAAAGACATGAATGTAGAAGCAGTTAGCGAGATAGAATATTCAGATGAAGATTTATTGAAATAAAGTTTTAAATAATACCTATCATTTTTTTATTTCCTGGAAATTTTAATTAATAATAAAATGCTTTAACGTCAAGTGACATTAAAATAAAGGTCTTTGGATGATATTTTTGTAAACTTTGTGTATAACCTTACTATAACGTCGAGAATTTGAACTAATTTTTTGCCTTCTAGCAATATTCTATCCTATCTGTAGTCAAGCTCAGTGAATTATAACAAAGCGAATTTATCCATGTTCTTTAATTTTAACGCTGATCCAAGTCTAAAATCCATTAAAAGTAATACGGATATGAAGCAACCTGAACTTCTGAACAACCTTAGGTAAAAAAATAATTCAGATTACCTGGAAAAGATTGCTTTAAGTGATAAGGCCGCCTAATGTATTGCCTAGAAATTATTGCAAATATGCTTTTTTTAAATGTTTATTTTGGTGTGCAATAAAGTATCTGTGTCTATCTCTATAGTATACCTGCTTCATGTGGTGCGCGGAGGCGTTGTGGTCCTGCAGCCGGTGCACGGGCGCCACGAGCAGGTCCAGCAGCTCGCGCCTGGAGCAGCCGGCCACATCCGCGCGGACCAGCGCGCTCAGCACGCCCAGCATCGCCTTCAACGCACCACCTGCGACACCCATGCGGGACCACTTTATTCAAATACATTTTGTTATTCATGTCATTTCTAAATATTTTTTGTTATACTATATTCTTTATTTATTTATTTATGGCAAACCTAGAGCTAAATACATTTGATTAGATAACTATAATTAACTACAGAAAGTCAATGGCAGGTTTAAATTTAAGGCTTAGACACCGCTTGGCTCATGAAACTGATTGCAAAGGGGTCGATGTCATCGTATTTAGTTACATTATTTAAATAATTACTTGCTCGCACTAGAAATTAGTCTTGTCTGTAATTGGAAAAATGTAAAGGTATATTAGTAGGTTAATTAAATCGTATAGACTTCACTGGAATATTAAAGTGGACCTTGCTTAGAAGATTTGGACAATCAATATCTACCTAAATTACTAATTATTGTGAGAAATAAGTTTATTTTAACTTTAATTCATTTAAAGATTCCATATTTTTTGTCTGTTCCGCAAAATATCTACAAGGCCGTAATAGATTCAGATTGAAGAACGGCGGTTGCGTAGCACCGCGTTGTGGATTGTCAGGCAGTTATTGTAGTTTTTCTTCATTATATATTATTATTTAATAAGGTTTAAAAGAGTGATAACGTGTTTATTTACTATCCTACATACATATAGCATACTATAGTAAAAAAAAACAATTTCTGTCGTCCGTCATAAACCTCGAATCATTTATTGGCGATTTCTCAAACAGTTCTTTTATTAATTTCTTTCAAACTATTTTCAAACAGACCTATAGAGTAAATATTTTGAGTGTTGGAGAGCAGTATCGTCCCAGCGAAAGTATATAATGTGATAGGGTGGCCGACCTTGCAGCAGCGGCGAGCTGGCCAGCATGATGATGTTGGGCGTAAGCGCGGCGCGTGCTTGCGGCGTTAGCGCGGCGGGGCAGCTGGTGCACGCGCCACGCACCAGCGCCAGCGCTGTCTGCGCGCAGTGCAGGTCCGCCTCGCCCACCAGCACCGGCACCTCCATCAGCACCTACCCCACACCACCCAGACCCCGATCAGCTACACACACGCCTATCTCGAACCACGAACCTACATTATTGCCACTGGACAACCTGATTTATATAAATTACTATATTCCAGTCAAACACTCACTGCCCACAGGGCAATAAAATATGACCATAGGACACCACCTACATCTCTCTCTCTCTCTCTCTCTGTCATACTTACAGGCTGAATGGGAGGCGTTCTGATGCATCAATATAGTGTCGGTATTAATACAATGGAAAGTTATAGTCATCATCGATAAGTGACACACTTCATGTGACTAGTACACAGATGATTTTTGCCACCAAGTGCAGCAGGTGTTTGATTGAATTATAGCATATTTTTGTGACAATTTGAAGAGCCGCTTGCGACAGTCTCTGGAGCAGGATGTGCAGTGGTAATGATAGAGGTCAGTGTCTCGAGCGTATACATCATAGAGCGCAGGCAAAGTGATAGCCAGTTTACACAAAATACGTCGGGACCCAACCAATGGTTCTGTATCACGTGGCCAAGTAATGTCGTTGTAAGGATTAAATAGCTAATTCTGTAAGCATTTTTCTCAAAAACCGCTGGGTGCATATGAATGAGATTTGGCAGAAGAGTGAATTATATTAGAAGCTACACAATGGTGTAGTAAAATTGTGGAAAAAAAGAAATAAAGACTGTCCTACATGTAGCTGAAGGACATCATAACACATAATCATGTGGGGTATTGTTAAGTCTTGAAATATCATAATTATGTTTCTTGAGTAACTTTTTATTAAAGTTAAAGGTAGGAAGATTATCACTTTCAAAGTTGTAAAAATGTATCACCCTTTCCCTCTAACTATTAAATTTGATGTCGAAAACGCCAAAAAATCCGAGATGGTATCCAAAATGGTTTTTTAAGGTTCCAAAGGCAAATAACGTCACTCATTCGGCCACGCACTTGATCGATTTTTATAATTGTACTTAAAACTGTAACTCACCTTGCTCAATAGTTCTATACTAATAGCACTGCTGTAGTTCTGTACTAATGTGTCGAGTAGCACTAATGTAGACAACTTTAAGGCTCTCTGGTTCTTCCTTAAAAACGATCCTAGAATAGGTACAGCATCAGACTGAAAACACAAATATCAATTATTTAACAAAATTTATAATATTAAAGCGTTCACATAATTCAATATACATCTTTAATATAAAGTATTTATGCTAGCATGTACAACACTATTTCGTATACTTATATGTATATAACTACAGGTAAATCAGTTTTAAGACGTTTTTGCGTTTGTAATAGTATATTTACAGGATGTCTAAACTTGAAATATAGTATTAAAAATTATGCTTAATATTAATGTTTATTATTTAAATATCGCTAAATATTATTAGTTTCATATTAAGCAGCTGCCTATATAAATATATACAAGTATTAGTCTATTTATTTATGTGCTAACAGTACACTACTACAAATGCAAAAACGTCTTGAAATTAATTTATCCTGTAGTGCTTTATATAAATAAATCATAGTTCAAAAAAAAGGAAACACTTCAAAACCTAACAAAGGGTAGATTATATAGATAGATAACACTTTATTGTACACCATTACAGAAAACACAGGAAACTTATAGCCTAAAAAATATTCTAAATGAACAATGGGTGGTCTTATCGCTAAGAAGCGATCTCTTCCAGACAACCCGTGTATATTATTTTCATAAAAACTGTATATAGTACGAACAAACTTAAATTCGTCCTTGAAGTTCGTACGTGACATTGTGGCACTACATAATTACATATAAGGTTCACAGAGAGAGCTAAGAGGGAATATTGCGCTCTTGCTCGGCCGCTGTCCGGACTCGAATGCCAACTCTTTCGCACTAAACACCATAAAGCGTATTAGCTTCATACGTATGTTCGTAACGGAATCCTTCAAGTTAAATTTGATCGACGTCCCGGTTTCCGATTGAGCTGAAATTTTGCACGTATGTGTATATCGCGTGACAATGCAAAAATATGGTACCATGGAGCTGATCTGAAGATGGAGTCGGAAAGTGGCCACAGGAACTCCTGTACTAAACAAGATAGACCCGTCGTGTTTGGGCTCGTTTTATTTGTCTTGACTAGCACTCTGCTGCTACATGATATGCAGGATCTCAAAAGCTTGTATTTAAAAACCTTTTTAAAAAAGCTTATTTTTACATAACATTCCATTTTATCATAAGAGTGTATTTAATTCTTTTTTCAAAGTTAAGGGAATTAAAAACTAAATAATCAAAATATAGAAAATCCAACTAAAAAATAGAAAATAAATTTTAATAAATTTGAATTAAAAATAGTGTAAGAAAAAATGATTTTATTGTAAAAAAAAAGCGTGGGGTGCTTTTCAGGATATTATCAAAATAACCCTTCTACTCATATCTGTTCATAAAATATTTATAACTATTGATACCATGCACCCCACGCTTTTTTTACAATAAAATCATTTTTTCTTACACTATTTTTAATTCAAATTTATTTTCTATTTTTTAGTTGGATTTTCTATAAAAGCGTATTTTTTAACTGTGCATGTTCTAAACAAACCGACATTTTTTTCTTTGCTTTTGGCTTAGTGACTCACAGCAATTTTTCTACATATTGCAATTATATCGTTATGAAAATTAAAAAACTAATTCAAACTTTAGTAACATAATGAATACTACTACTAGCAATAAAGTAAATTTTATTTCAAGATTACATTCAAAATCTTATTTAAATAGTATTGAACTAATAATGCTAATACAGAACATTGAATAACAAATATGGTGCAAAAAATTTGTAATTGTACATTTTTAAATAATATAATATCTAGGTTTTGGAATAAAATGCAACATTAGTTGAATTTAAAATAATTCTTATTTCTCATAGTAAGCAAACTGATAAAATGAGGTTCAGCGACCAAAGAGAACAAATCGATTCTTACTTCCAAATAGTCACCAAAATGGCAAAGCAGTTGTCCGCAAGCTGCGATGGCGCGTTCTTTGACCTCCTGGTCCATGTCTGTGGCCCTCAGCCGCACTAAGGTGCACTCGTACATGGCCGGAATGAACTGTTGCAATTCCTCGGGGACAGGCTCGATTTGGACCTGCCCATCGCCATCGATGTTTTCTATGTGGTCTGCGTATTAAAATTATTACCCTGAATATATCATAATAGCTAGATTGGGGCCCTCGTATAATACGTGTGCACAATAGTAATGTTAACAACGTGACTGACCGAGAGGGCGCATGACCTTGGCGAGCGCCTGCAGCACGCGCAGCGCCTCGGCGGTGACCTTGTAGAAGGGGTCGCGCACGGCGGCCAGCACCGCGGGGAGCAGCGCGGCGCGTGCACCTGCGCCCACCACCGCGCGCCCCTGCCCCCGCACCAGGCACACCAGGAACACCAGCGTCTCGATCTTCATCGATGACGCCGTGCTCTTGTCACTGTACAGTCATACAATGGCACGACTCACGTCTAATACTAACTAAATGCCTCAGAAGCAAGCCTTGGAAACTAGCAAAATATGTTGAACCTGTTACAGCCTAAGTACATAGGACCTTTTCCTTTGTAAATTTAATGTAGTAAAATGTGTGAATTTTTATCCTGGGAATCCCGCAAGTTTTCCCGGGAGCGGTTTGTAGTTGTTCGGGTGTGTAAAAATTAACTTATTGCGACACAGTTTTCACTTGAACGATAGCTTACATTCTTTTTCAAATGCTGCGGTATTTTGTGTCCCGCGAGAATTTCAAGTCAAGCGTCGATGAAGTCGCGGGCATATCCTAGTATTAAATAAAAATAGATATGTTCATTGCGAAGAAACCAACATGAATATTATTATATAAAAACTCAGCTTTGTATCTTTCCAATCGCAAAACCCTAAGCGCTCACACTTTGCTAGTTGGCCGCAGCTGTAGGTAACAGAATGTATGTAAAACTGATTTCTATACGTAGTACGCTGCGGCCGGTGATTCGGCCCAGCCGCTCAAAACGGGGGGACAGCCCATTGCAAGTCATCCAGACGGCTGCTATGCGCACTATACGGTTCAGTGTCTCCGTCTGCATGTTGCAGTTGAGGTTCCAGCTAATAGGTTAAAGTAAAAAATAAACACTTTCTAACAAAATATAAATAAATTTTAAGAGTAACTAAAATGCAAAAAATATTTTCTACATCTTGAAATAGGTATCAAGTAAAATATAAAAAAAAAACAGTAACAAATTTGCAAAATATACTTTTTTTTTGTTATTTAGTTGCTCTTGAAGTAAGTTTTTTTTTTGCAAGAATTTTTTAATTAATTGTGACGTTAAAAATAATACCCATCCACCGCGTGTATAATATGCTATGTACTGACGTGAGTGCAGGGGTAAGTGCGCGTATGACTTTGGCAGCGTGGTCGGCCAGGCAGCCGGGCGCCGCGGCGAGCAGCTCGCGCAGCAGCGCCAGTGCGCACCCGCGCGCGCGCACGCTACGCCCTCGGATCACGCGCAAGGCGCCACGCACCACTCCCGGCACCTATGCAATTATAACTCACACTTGAGCAAAAATTATTACAAATAAGATTAAATTCAAACTAAATTCAACTGGAGACAATTTTTTGAAGGTCATACATGAAGTTAAAGGATATTGCTCAGTTTGTTAGGAGAGTTGGACTTTATATAAATTTGCATGAGCCTTTATGATTATGTCACTACTTTGTAGAAAACCTAAATTCTTTAACCAGGGTAAGGAGAAAACTTAATCTTTCTAGAGCAATATTTCTTAGAAAAATATAAATTCAAAGTTACAACGTTCAAAACTAGATGACGCTGTTCGATATTAACATACACTAATCACTATGGTTTACTATCTCAGCTTTCATTTGTTTAATTTAAGCTATTTTATTTATAAAAGATTTGCCTTTTGTGACCACTGTAATGAATGATATGATACGGAATAGTGTAATAAGGGAGTGTTGTGGATTGAAAGAAGATCTAATAACAGGAGTTGAAAAAGGAATGTTATGGTGGTTTGGGCATGTAGAGAGGATGGATGAAAACAGAATCACAAAACAAGTATATGACAGTATTGCGAATGGTAGAGTTGGTACCGGTAGACCACGTCGTACACACCATGATCAAATAACAGAAGTGTTACAACGAGGTCAGGTAAAAAGCATATCAAATAAACGTGCATGTATGAAAAGGTTAATGAAAGTAGATGAAGCGAAAGTTGTTTGTCAGAATCGTCGCAAGTGGAGATCTATAGTCTCTGCCTGTAGCACCTTTGGTGTTGCAAATGTCCATAGGCGATGGTAACCGCTTTCCATCAAGTGGGCCGTCTGCCTGTCTGCTGAACTCCTCCAATAAAAATTTAAAAAAATTGTATGTGTTTATTTGTGGAGGTACATAAATCAGTTTAACAGTCAACAAAATATCGAACTAAATGGTAACAATGTCAATAAATAAAAACATAAAAGTCAAGATGTGAAACCATCTATGTTGATAGTGGAAAACAACATTATTGTTACGAGTTAGCGGGACTCAAATTAAAATGCCGTTAGAATTATTATAGAGTTTATTAGAACTATACAAACACGTATAACACAGGTACAAATATAATCGAACACAACAAATCCCAAACGTAATGCAGAGGGTCGTAATTCATTAAAAAGCGCAAAGTCCGTCATTATTAGATTCCCGAATGTACACACGTCGCGCCCGTATCGTAGTTGTAGCTCAACTGACCCTTCTCTCAATCAGGCCGTCGTATTATACTTCACAAATGCAAATGTGCCCGCCCGGCAACTTCGACACAATTTCCTAGAATTAGATTGTAACTGTAATCCGCAATACCTGGCTAATGATGCTCCTGAGCGAGTACAATAGAACAATAGGCTGTTCTCCACAATAACTAGAAATGTATGCAAATAAATAAGTGAACAAAGAAGACGATCATAAAAGGATTACAATTAGTTAAAATGCCGACAGGTAATAAAATGTGCTTTTACAGATCTGTACATGGAATTTGTTTGTCGGGGCCTAAGTTATAACAATATATTTATGTAATTGTAATTTATATGCTGGGTTACAAAAATTTATAATTTTACTATAAAAACATAAAAAAGTAATATAAGATTATAGAAAGTTACGGTTAAGTTTCATCCGATTTTAGGGGGGACCCACAATGGGCATTGTCTTATAAATCTAGGAAGTATATTTAAATTTTAACTTATATGTCCACTGCTTTGCTCCCCAGTAGCACCCAATTATCAAAACATGTACGTGGGACACTCAGAAAGTTTTGCGAAAATAAATGCTTCTATACGTAAATATTTTTTGTTAAATCTTTTCAAAGTACTCTCCATCAGCCTCCATACAAAGTTGAACTCTGAATCAGTTTCCGAAACTCCTATTCCAGCCTGTCGCAGACACCTCGTTTACAGCTTGCTCTAAAGCTGACAGCGCATCTTCCGGCAACGAAAATTGTATCCCTTTGAGCTGATTTTTTTATTTTCCGGAATAAAAAGAAGTCACTTAGTGCTAAGTCTGTAAAGAGGGTGACCCAGGAGTTTGACCGGCGTGCTGTCCAGGAAGTCCGTCGTTTTGAGCGCGGTATGGGCGGGCGCGTTGTCGTGGTGGAGCAGTAGCCCGCAGACCTCTGTGCTTGGTCGCTTGTTGCTCACAACAGAGAAAACTTCTGCCAAGCATTTGTTAGTATACTATTCGGCGTTGATGCTTCCTTGGTCCCGTAAAGTAATTGACACCAAGTAGCCAGTCAAATTGAAAAAACTCGCGATCTAAATCTTCCCCCCGCTTTTAGATCGCTTCACTTTGGTAGGCGTCGACTCGTTTTGAAACACCCAAGCCGTCGACTGGCGTTTCGTTTCTGGATTGTATTCATAAATCAAGGACTCATCACCTGTAATAAAGCCGTAAACATGCCGAAACGAGCCTGCTTCAAATTTTTTTATCATATCACGGCACCATTCTACCCGGGCCTGCTTCTGAGCATTGGTGAGGTTGTGCGGCACCCAGCGTGAAACTATCCTCCTCACGTGAAGATGCACGTGTAGAATCTCGTGAAGGCTTCCTGATCCAATCTGCAGTACATGCTGAATATCTTGATACGTAACTTGCCTATTGTCTTGGATTAAATTTTGCACTGCTAGCACGTTTTCTTCCGTGACAGCCGTCAAAGGGCGGCCACTTTTTTCTTCATCCCCCAAAATTAGTCAACCGCGCTTGAATTCGTTGTACTCACGATACACGGTTGCCTTGGAAGGGCCTTCATTCATGAATGCCATTTGAAGTCTATCGTATGATTCGTTCGGTTTCAGGCGACACTTGAAACCCTAAAAAATCATAGCGCGAAAATATTCCCGGCGCAGATCCATTTTTCAATGAGACACGATAATTTAAATTAGCTCGCAAACAATGTGGAGGGAAATTTTTAAATTGGAACGTACCTATTTTTAGTTATAAATAATCATATTTTTTTAAATAAATTATAACTGGCCAGTCTCTCATACATAAAAACTTTTTTTCGCAATACTTTCTGAGTGGCCTGGTATAGTGCACTAGTTCTCCCCGCTGCTACGCCGCATGTTAATTAATCTCTAGGCAGTAGCTATATTTTACTTACACAAAAACTTAATTCGGTTTTTACATATAAGAATGTTTCAAGCCGATACTAATCCTTTACAAGTGTCTTATTACCCCTTTGAATTTGAGTAATTTATTGTTAGCGCTAATCTCTTTGTACACGCCGCCCTAACACGTCATAACACCTTCTTTCCTCTATTGATATTTCATGCGAATACTTAGACGCCATTAAGCTGACCATTTAACGATTTCAAGAACCAGTAGACAGAATGTTGCTAGGAGACCATGTCTAATTTACAAATGGATGAGGGTCGGTCACTCGGGAAATGCGCTAGTCGTGTTCTGACTGCAAAGAAGGCGTTACCTAGTGCACTTTCGGAGCGAGTATCTTATAACAACGAACTTTGCGCGATTTATGTGATAATGATTTTCTGCCCTATTGGATTGGTTTTATTGTATTCGGCTATACTTGTAGGAACTGTGAATTACGCATGTGTAGTTCTAATAAACATTGTGGTAATTCCAACGGCATTTTCAAATTTACATCCTACAAACCCCGTACAAATTCGTAACAATAATAACAAATAAAGTAAGTCCATATAGTCTAGAAACTGTCCAGCAAAACATACACATGAGTCAACCTGATTTGAAGTAATACAATAAAAGACAAATGTTGTTTATGACAATGTAGGTATTTGTTAGTGAATTGAAAAAACGCGATTGCAGCGCTATCTATTTCACTAATCCATCCATAGAAACGACATCATTTATCGGGATAAAACGCATCCTAAGTATTTACTCGGGTTATAAGCCAGCAATATGTCGAGTTTCATTCATATGTGTTCAGTAGTTTCTAAAAAAGATAAATAGATAGATAACACTTTATTGCTCATAATTACAATACTTCTTGGCAAAACAACAGGCGGCCTTATCACTAAAAGCGATCTCTTCCACGCAACCCAGCTTAAAATAAATTCTTAACTAATCTGGCGATGTAGATGGAGCAGAAAAAAGATAGGACCGTAAAATTTAAATATACATACTTACACTAATTTATAAATTTAATACATATATAAACATAGTAGTAATATATACACGATATACGTATATACAAAAAAAATCTAAATAAATATATTTGTTAACATTATATGAGACAAGCATTTTATATTAACATAATAGGTTGGGGAAAAAGTCTTTTCGCATATAGTGTGTATTAACTTGTAATAAGATCTCTTTGGCTATACCATTTGTATCTGGCTGGTTTTGATATAATTAAAAAGTTTTAATTTTAAAGAAGACAATTCAAATTAGGAAAATGTGTGATTTTCATTTGTTTTTCTTATTGTTAAAATGAGTGAATCTAATGAAGAAATTCGATACATTTTAAAATTTTACTATAAAAAATGTAAAAATGCAACACAAGCCGCAAAAAAAAATTGTGATGTTTATGGACCTAATGCAGTATCAAATTTGGTTTAAGCGTGTTCAATCCGGAAATTTTGATATCAAAGATGCACGTCGCTCTGGTCGCCCTGTTACGGACAAAATTGATGCCACTTTTGAAAAAGTGGAGCAAGATTGGCATATTAGTAGTTACGATGTAGCTGGAGAACTGGGAATTGACCACAAAACGGTTTTGGCGCATTTGAAAAAAGCTGGGTACACAAAAAAGCTCGATATTTGGGTGCCTCGTGAGCTCACTGAAAGAAACCTAATGAACCGTGTACTCATTTGTGATTCTTTATTACGACGTAATCAAACCGAACCATTTTTGAAGAAGCTGATAACTGGTGATGAAAAGTGGATCACGTACGACAAGAACGTGCGAAAAAGATCGTGGTCAAAGGCCGGTCAGGCTTCACAGACTGTGGCGAAACCCGGGTTAACTCGCAACAAGGTGATGCTGTGTGTATGGTGGGATTGGAAGGGCATTATTCATTATAAGCTGTTACCGCCAGGCAGGACCATCGATTCTGAACTATACTGCGAACAACTGATGAGATTAAAGCAAAAAGTTGAGAGAAAGCGGCCGGAATTAATCAACAGAAGGGGTGTGGTTTTTCACCATGATAACGCTAGACCTCATACATCTTTAGCCACTCAGCAAAAATTACGAGAGATTGGCTGGCAGGTGTTAATGCATCCGCCGTATAGTCTTGACCTTGAACCTTCAGATTTTCACCTGTTTCGGTCTCTGCAGAATTCCTTAGGCAGTGTCAGGTTGACATCACGAGAGGACTGCCAAAACCACTTGTCGCAGTTTTTTGATCAGAAGCCCCAAAATTTTTATAGCAATGGTATCACGTCTACCTACAAGATGGCAAAAAGTTATCCAACAAAATGGCACCTACATACTTTAGTCAAATGTAAATAAACTTTATAAAAAAACCTTTTGAATTTTTATATAAAATGCGAAGAAACTTTTTCCCCAACCTAATATATTACAGTAGATAGATAAGTAAATGTTTGATATATTAGACATATTTATTTAAAGACAGATAGTACTAAAAGATGCCATATTATTCGCTATTTTCGACCGTCCCACGGAAACTACGTCATTTATCGGGGTAAAAAAATATCCTAAATTACGCCCCGGGATATAAACTAGCTCTATGTCGAGTTTCATTTAAGTCTCTTCAGTAGTTTTCACATGATGCTCTAACAGGCAGACAAACAGACAAAAATCTAAAAATTGCATTTTCAGAAATTCCTGGACCCAATTATACCTCCTGATTTTTTCACATTTTAAACACATTGTACAAACTCAAACGATTTTCAGATTTATTATAGTATAGAATATTCCAGTTTTTTTTAATAGATTCAATATACAGAAACGGCATTTTGATAATTTTATAATATTGTTACGAGTTGTAGGACTCGAATTAAAATGCCGTTGAAATTACTATAGAATTTATTAGAACTATACAAATATGTATAACACAGGTACAAATATTAATGTACACAACTAATCCAAACGTAATGCACGATTCAATCACACGCGCAAAGTCCGTCACTAACGTCTTGCTTCGCTTGTGGCTATCGCTAGACTGCCGATCTCTCCATTGGGGGCATTGCTTTATACTGCACAAATACAATATGTCTCTCGACCGCGTGGCCTGAATTTCTTAGAATCACACCTGGCTAATGACTACCATAAAAGATTACAATACACAATGGGCTGTTTTTCTAATTACAAATTTTAAACACAAAGTAAACAAAAAATGTCCAAATGCCAAAAAGGTAATTGTTCACGCCACGCGTAACGAACGATGATTCCCCGAAAAAGTAATTTACCCCGCACTTCCGCGTCTCAACGATCAGTCTGAATCGATCCGTCGTAAAAACATTCACGCATCGCGCGCGCATTTGAGATATCCACCCAATTGCAATACTAATCGGGTTCCAAGAGCTTGGTGATAAGTGGCAAGTGAATCTAGTTGTGAAGCGGGAGATATATAACAAGAGAACACGCACTGCTGCTCCTGTATCGCAGACGCTCCGGTTACTCAGCTCATATTATTACGGGTGAGTCCATTTATCTCCATTCCCTCTTACCCTTGCACCCTTGAAATCTGGCAATCGGCCAGATCATATGGTCCTTCGAGCCGGATATTCCAACTGGCGACCTATTTATACAGTCTGCAACAACCGTATTTTGCCATTTTATGGTTAATTCAAACCAAATTGTAAATTTTCGCATACCTAAAAAGTTAAATAAACAATCATTATCAATCTGCCCATTTACCCGTTTTCTGCCCTTGTTTTTTCTTTTTTGTTTTCTTATAAACATATTACTTCTGCCCTTATATATTTGAATACCCATTCCACATTCCTCAGATAATTACGCAAATTGCTACACGATAACTATTTTTTGGTACGTAGGTAGGTTAATATAACCTCGAGTACGTATTCTGTATACTTGCACTAAACGTGATATCGGATCGATATAATAATATTGAATATTATATTCGTTTCACTCGGTGTGGTTAGCTTGCCGTGCAACTTTTATAGCTTATATATAGCTTCGTGTTTATTAAGACTCAGCGCACACGACAGTTTGATATATATTTTTTTTCCTAATCATTTTTATTTATTTCGTATTTCTTACGTTTCTCTGGCTGCTTTCTTGCGTGTTCTTTATTAGCATTAGTAAAAAAAATTTTTTTTTTTTTTTTTTTTTTTTTTTTTTCTCGTTTGCCTTTCCTTTTCTTATTGTGCACTTCTCATCGTCATGCCTACCAAATCGCAATCTGCCATCTTTATGCAAACCCATAAGTACATAACTTTCCTATTAGAGATAGCTAACCTTATATTAAAAGGAGACAAAAAGTATAGTGTAAACGATTTCATAGGGCGCTTTACAAAATTGGACGATATAAAGGGCAAGTTGGATACAGTATATTATGAGATCTTGGACTCTAAAGACCTTGACGACAAAGTGGAAAAATGGTACTTTGACTACTACACCTCGGCTATAGAAGCATATGAAAAAATTTTGGTGGCAAACATCACCATCAGCTCAAGCATCAAACCAAGCTCGCCCACATTCTCCACGTCTACTGTTCTGCCCAAAATAGATCTACCCAAATTTTCTTCCAAGCTTGAGGATTGGCCATCTTTCATAACTATTTTCAAAAGCCTTACGGACACTGCCGGTAATTTGTCAGGTGCAGTTAAATTACACTATTTATTTTCTTGCCTCTCCGGAGAAGCTCTCAGTATGGTATCACACCTCAAGGTTACCGATGAGAACTACGATGTAGCGATGACAACACTTGCCAATCGCTACGAAAATCGCCGAGTTCTCATTGATAGGTTTATAGATATGATACTAGAGTTACCCCACATCACCACCCGCTCACAAATCAGACAGTTATTTTTAGCCCCTCTTATTTCAACCCAATCGGCGCTTAAAAACCTAAACTTACCACTACATGACTCAGACTACGTCCTAGTGTCAATAGTAGTGCGGAAGTTAAAGGGCGAGCTTCGCACATTATTTGAACGAACGCATGGGTCTTCAGACACTCTGCCCACCTTAAAGGATGTAATCACATTCTTAGAAGACCATGCACGTTGCACAGAAACTGAGACATATAACCCACCCCCCCCCTCCCCTTGTCACGTTAGAGGACACAGGTTGCTGAACTGCGGTGAATACCTAAGACAGCCTACGCAAGGGCGCTGGGATTTTATCCAAGCTCATGAACGGTGCCGTAAGTGTCTAGGACCCCATTACTCTGACGAGTGCAGATCCACAGGACGGTGTAGAGAATGTGATAGCGAGAAACACCATACCACCTTACATCGCAGTGGCTTTGAATCACCCACATATGACAATTCTCACCTCTTGCCCCCACAACTAAGAGGACAAGAACACACCCGCCCAACCACGGAATCAAGAAACTCTTCTCGTCGTAATTCACCTATTAATTCACAACAATGACTACCTGCTACTCACTTACACATTACTACACTACACCCACCCATACCATCGCTACAATATACACCATCCACTACATCACGTAAACAAAATAAATCCCAGTTTCATACTCAGCACTATGATAATAAAGTTTATCATAATAATCACTTGCCCGGCAGCCCTGTTACTTCCTCTGATAAAGCTAACCAAAATGACAGTCATATTTCAGCACATACTCAGCACATTACAGTACACGATCCACCAGTTTTATTACCCACTGTGTCCCTAGAACTAGCAGACAACGCTGGAGTATTTCATAAGGCAAGAGCATTATTAGACAGCGGTTCCATGCTAACCTTGTTAACTAAAACTATGACACAAAAATTACGTTTGCCTGTCGAGCACACAGAACTAAAAATTACAGGAGTCGGTAATCAACAGACTCAAAACTCTAGTTCTTCAACTACCATCACATTCCGCCCTATTCACACCGAAGTCCCAGTAATTAGCGCAAAGGCATACATTCTACCAGATTTGACAGGTCTTTTACCATTAACAATGTTACCTGACGTTGTTCCACTCCTCGACTCGACACAGCTTCCCCTAGCAGACTCGTCTTATCGTTTTCCAGCCGCTATTGACTTGATTATGGGTTCTGATGTCTTGGGCCAAATTTTGGATGGTAACAAAATTTTTTTGGGCCCCGGCAGGCCAATAGCCTTCGGCACGATCTTCAATTTCGCTCTTTTAGGTCCTATCAATCCAAACTACACAAAGCCTGAGCCTCAAGTTAATTCAGCACTAGTAAATATTGACTGTTTACAACCCCAACACTCAAATAAAGAAATACACTCCGCTCTGGAGAGATTCTGGGAAGTCGAAGAAGTGCAATCAAAGGACAACTCAACCTCTGACGAGTGTGAGGAGAACTTTCGTTCTACCACCACACGTGATCCCACAGGGCGATACATAGTATCCCTTCCCTTTCTTACAAAGGCACCTAAGCTCGGTGCAACCCACGCTATTGCACTACGACGATTCCTTAATTTGGAGCGCAAACTCCAAAGAGATCCTACCCTCCGCTCAAAATATATCGACTTCATGAAGGAATACATTGACATGGGCCACATGGCTCTTTGTCACCCCAGCACATTCAAAGGAAAAGACCATTTTTACGTCCCGCATCATGGCATCTTCAAAGCCAACTCTGAAAAACTTCGCACGGTTTTTGATGGCAGCTGTAAGAGCTCTAATGGTGTCAGTCTTAATGACTGTCTGCACACTGGCCCACCGCTCCAACGTGATATTACTGACATCATTCTAAATTTTCGTACTCACAAAGTGGTCTTTAGTACAGACATCCAGATGATGTTTAGAAATATACTAGTTCACCCAGACCACAGACGGTTCCAACTCATTCTATGGCGCTCTTCTCCAGATCAACCTCTGCTCACTTACGCCCTGTCCACTGTCACGTATGGCCTACGACCCAGCCCCTTCCTCGCCAATCGATCTATTATACAGCTGGTCACTGATGAAGGTCACCGTTTTCCCCAGGCTGCACAGGTTCTTACGCACTCCATATTCGTGGATGACATTCTGACTGGGCATGATTCAGTTGACAAGGCAATAGCTCTGCAGACTGAACTCATTGAGTTACTAGCCCTAGGGGGATTTCATTTGCGAAAGTGGACCTCAAACTCTCGTCAGCTTTTAGAACGCTTCCCGGATGATCAATGTGACATACCCAAGGATTTTGATGTTGTACCCGACTCCAATGCAATCAAGGTACTTGGTATGCAATGGATACCCCAAACGGACGAATTTACATATCACATTTCGGTACCTACACTGGAAAAATTTACCAAAAGGTCAATACTCAGTACCATCGCTCGTTTATACGATCCTAGTGGATGGATCAGCCCAGTTATTTTCCGCGCAAAACTGCTCATTCAGCACCTATGGACTCTAAAGTTAGACTGGGATGAATCGGCTCCCAATGATGTCACATTTCAATTTCAGCACATTTTTGAAGACTTACCTCTACTCTCTGCTCTTCGACTCCCCAGAACAATTTGCACCAGCAAAGATTCCACCTACACCCTACACGGTTTTGCCGATGCATCCGAATCCGGATATGCAGCCGCAGTCTATCTTCATGAAACGAATATCACGGGTCAGGTACACGTCAGACTACTTGTTTCTAAATCCAAGGTAGCCCCCATTAAAACCCGACAGACTATACCAAAGCTGGAACTTTCAGCTGCACACCTCACTTCGCTGCTCATTTCTCGCGTCTCTGTTCAACTTTCTGCCCACATTACCATTCAGCAACACTTTTGTTGGTCAGACAGTACTATCGTACTCGCCTGGCTTAAAACTCCTTCTCAATCCCTACAGGTCTTTGAGGCCAATCGAGTCTCTGCCATTGCAGCCAATCCATGTAACCCTACTTGGAGACATGTACCCTCAGCTCTTAACCCTGCCGACTGTGCTAGCAGGGGAATATCAGCACAGGAACTCTTAGCCTATGACCTATGGTGGTCGCCTACTTGGCTCAAGGCCCCACCTGATACCTGGCCCACGATGCCCCCTGCTTTGGGTCATCACGTACTGCCTGGTCTAAAACCCAGAAAAATGGTAGCTCACATCGCGGTTCCTGATCTAGACACGGATTTACTCACGAGATTCAGCTCCTTAGACACACTTGTAGGCGTAACCGCATGTATTAAACGTTTTGCACACAATTGCTTGGTATCTTCTCACTCTCGCATCGTTGGTCCCATTACCGTAGACGAACGTAAGAAAGCGCTCTTACACTGGGTACGCTCAGTCCAACAAAATATGTTCGCTGAAGACATCCACCGACTGCAAACTAACAAATTATGTACAGTGCGAATACAACGCCTCTCGCCCTTTCTCAAGGATGGTCTTCTTAGAGTAGGAGGGCGCTTGTCCAACTCAGCCCTTAGATATGACACACAACATCCCCTCATCTTACCCAGTTCAAGCCCCCTTGTGGACCTAATTATAGATCATTTCCACACTATACACTGCCACCCGGGCGCAGATACACTACACGCACTACTCCGTCAACAATACTGGATTTTATCTGGAAGGCGAGTCATTCGTCACCGTGTCTTTAAATGTGTACGCTGTTTTAGGCATCGAGCTCAGCCGAATCCCCCTTTTATGGCCGACCTACCGGCTGATCGAGTCAGCCCACAACCGGTGTTTAGTCAAGTGTCCACGGATTTTGCCGGACCATTCCTAATTAAATCAAGTACTCTACGCAATGCCAAACTTCTCAAAGGCTACTTTTGTGTTTTCGTTTGTCTCGCCACCAAGGCAGTGCACTTAGAGGCTGTCTCGGAACTTTCTACGGACGCCTTTTTTGCGGCATTGCAAAGGTTCGTTAGTCGGCGCGGAATCCCTACCCTAATTCGCTCTGATTGCGGTACAAACTATGTCGGCGCAAGAAATCAGCTCATAGAAGTACAAAACTTCTTAAAGGCCAATGATGATAGAATTACGCACAAGCTAGCCACACAGCAGATCACATGGTTGCTCAATCCGCCCTCAGCTCCTTCTTTTGGCGGTCTGCACGAGGCAGCCGTGAAATCTACTAAGCAATTACTCTATCGCGTATTAGGTGAGCAGCATCTGACCTTTGAAGAATTTTCTACACTCTTAGCCCGTATTGAGGCCGTTCTCAACTCTCGACCACTCTGCCCTCTGTCTTCAGACCCTACAGACTTCGAAGTCCTAACCGCTGGTCATTTCCTTATAGGTCGCCCACTTACCGCATTACCCGAACATTCCCATGAATCCTCTCCTCCATCAACCCTACGACGTTTTCGCTTAGTGCAAGCGTTGGCTCAGCGATTTTGGACCTTGTGGTCGAAATCCTACCTGCACACTCTCCAATCCCGATCTAAATGGACTACGGAAACCAGTCGACCCAAGATTGGTGAGCTGGTACTCATAAAGGAGGATAATCTTCCCAGACTCCAGTGGAAGATGGGAAGAATAAAGAAGATTCTGCCCGGAAAGGATGACGTCGTCCGAGTCGTAGAACTCAGCACCAAGGATGGCAGCTTAACGAGACCAGTCACAAAGATTGCTCGTCTTCCCCTCGACGACAACAGCACTTAGTCAGCACTATAAATGGGAGCCGTCACCTTTTCCCCGGGCCCCAGGATGTTCACGCCACGCGTAACGAACGATGATTCCCCGAAAAAGTAATTTACCCCGCACTTCCGCGTCTCAACGATCAGTCTGAATCGATCCGTCGTAAAAACATTCACGCATCGCGCGCGCATTTGAGATATCCACCCAATTGCAATACTAATCGGGTTCCAAGAGCTTGGTGATAAGTGGCAAGTGAATCTAGTTGTGAAGCGGGAGATATATAACAAGAGAACACGCACTGCTGCTCCTGTATCGCAGACGCTCCGGTTACTCAGCTCATATTATTACGGGTGAGTCCATTTATCTCCATTCCCTCTTACCCTTGCACCCTTGAAATCTGGCAATCGGCCAGATCAGTAATAAAATGTGTTTCTACAGACTCAGGTGTGAATTTGTCTTTTGTCGGCATTCGGGTCGTAACAATATTATAAATAGATAGATATTTACCCTTTGGAGTAGTAGAGCTTGTGGAGAATTGTCAGTTGGTGCAATGGACATTTGCAAAGCAGGGGGCGGACGGGTCGCCCTCAACAGAGCCGTGTATGCGCTTAAGATATCACATTTCACGTTTTCTTCGCGTTCTGTAAACCAAAGGTTTTTTAATTAGTATTTCTCTAAAACATATTTTCCAAAGAATATAAAGACAAGATTTACAATTCGTTTATCTGAATAAAACTAAGGTAAATGTTTAAATATCTGTTTATTACAGCTATTCGGGTACCTTATAAGCTAAGGATAGTAATATTAATTTTTGTAGTGATATAAAAAGTGGCGTAGAAGATTAATATAACATATAAATTATGACTGATATTTAAAAATAACTATCATAAGATTTAATTTGATTTTTTCATATAAATATTCAGACAGAAAAACATTTTTTTCAATGAATAAAGTAAAATAAATGAAAATGAATGGACCTACCTTTGAACCTGGCAATCAGAGCAGGTGAGACAGTGATGTACATTTCCGCTAACAATTCGTGACGCGTCGCGATAACAGACTCTAAACATTTTGCTGCAGCGCGCCTCACCTGCATAGAATTGAATTTTTTATTGTTATATAATAAACTAGTGTTTTCCCCGTGGCTACACCGCACGAAAACCCCTAGTTAGTAGCTCTATGTTATTTACATAAAAACTTAAATTTATTGTTTCTTGTTAAATTCACTATAATAACAAAATGAACTAAATCTATACACATCCATATAGTCTAAATAACTGCCCAGACAAACATAGAGACGAGTCGAAGCTAACCTAAATAGAAGTAATACAATGATTGACATGTTTTCTTATAACAACATAGGTATTTGTTAGTGAATTGAAAAACGCGATCGCAGTGACACGTATTTTGCTAATCCATCCATTTTAAGAAAGTGTTAACTCGGGTTATAAGCCAGCACTATGTCGAGTTTCATTCACATACATTCAGTAGCTTCCAAAACAAATGCGATCGCAGCGCCATCATTTTTACTATTTTCGTCTATCCCATGGAAACGACATCATTTATCGGGATGAAAAGTATCCTAAGTTACGCCCCGGGATACAAACTAGCTCTGTGTCGAGTTCATTTAAATCCGTTCAGTAGTTTCACGTGATGCTCTAACAGACAGACAGACAAGAGAAAAATTATAAAATTGGTATTTTCATAATCTGCTGGTCCTAATTAGCGCACCTGATTTTTCACATTTTTAAACGCATTGTACAAACTTAAACTATTTACAGACTAATTATAGTATAGATGTGCCCCTTGTCCACAACAGAGGCGTTTAGTTGCTCTTGTTATAATGGTAATTGAATATAAGCATTTTAGATAAACTTAAAAAAAAAACAAAATTTTTAATCAAATAGTTACATTTATACAGTAATTAACGTACCAACCAATATACTAAAAAAGCCTATCCTGAATTAGAAAGGTCTTGAAATTTGTAAGGAATCTACTTAATAAAATATGATAATTAATAACAGTTGAAGACGCTGCTAAATGATTTATAGTAAGCTTTATTAAATTATATTACTACATACTTTTATTAATTAGTCTGTTTAAACCATTCTTTTGAGAAATGAAAACATTTGCTTCCACACAACATTTATAGAAAATCACAATGTGACGACGTTATTATAACTGATTGGAGAAAAAAGGCTACATTTGTGACAGATCAACATTCTTACCGATAACATAAGTTTACAAGAGTATCCACAGTTTCTACAAATGGTCCTTACTTATAGTCTTAAAAATATATTTTATGCATACCTTCCAGGACATATCGTCATCGTCAGAGTACTCCTCAGAATCTGAGTCCGGATCAGCGTCGGGTGCGAAAGAAGCGTCTTCCATTTCCTCGTCATCACCGCTCGCCTCCTCCTCTTCGTCCTCATAGTTGTAATTTGGGTCATATGTGATCATCTTCAAGCACAGCTCGATAATCTGTGTAGAAGAACAAAATTCACCAATAGTAATAAAAAGCAGTTATTTTTAACCAATTCTAAGTGTTGAAAGAAATAACAATTATAGAAAATAATATCAGTAGTTGAAAAAATAATAGACATGTAAACAAATATGCTGCCCAATTAGAATCACACTTACTATAGTTAAAATTAGTTGTCACTGTAACGTAGTACAACTATATTCGTAGCATTAATGCAAAAACAAAACGGTATTATTATAGACAGATAGATATCACTATTATCAGAATGATAATATAGTGCCAACATTGTATTCAAGAAGTTTATTTACAAAGAACAACATACATACATGTGTATAGTTTGGGTATTAAAAATAAAAGTTGCAAATTACCGTAGGGATATGAGGTTGGACTTCCTTAGGGCACTTGAGTACGAAAGCTTCCAATGCCTGAAGACAGTGTTCACGCAATTCTTCATCAGCATCTGTTGAGTATTCCAGAACTTGAGGTGCTACTCGCCATAACTGTTCCCCAAATCTATGGCCTGCTTGGCGGCTAAAACAATTTGGGAGATTTATAATAATAAATGCCAGTAGAGAATTACGCCGCCTAGATATATATATCAAGTTATCCTATCCTTTTCAGCAAAAACGAAACGCCGATAAAGTTGTCATATTCCTTTATCTATCTATTTCACAGCCATATTGTTAACAATTACTTAGTTCTAATGGTTGAAAGACAGGTGTATTCAATATGCCACCACACAATGGTGTAGCATTAAAAAAGGAAAAAATAAAATTAAATTGTAACAGACATTTTTTTTCAGATTATAGATAGGTCTAGAAAAATCATAATAATGTTCGTTAATGATCTTTTTATTTATGTATGGCAATTGAAGGAGAGATATTGTAGTCCTAAAAACTGTGTATGGGTGCAGAGTTACAACTGTGTATGAGTGCAGAGTTTAATTTTCATATATGTGATGTAAAACTTTAAACAAAGACAGTCTGTTAGAAGTTAAAAAACATTTTTGATGATTTTTTAAATTAATAAGCTAAGTGAATAATATCACAATGAGATCCACTGAATATTTGATGAAATATGAGGTATTTTCGAGTCAATTCTTTTAAGGGTTCTGTACTTGACTGAAAGTGCCAAATACAGAATTTGCATCACCTCAATTGGACTTTTCATTTTCATTATAAATGAACTGACACACATTTACCCAATAACTTTTATCACAGATAGGCGATATATGAGACACCAACCTACGTGGAATTTACAAGCATACCATCCATTCTTCCAAAGTCGAGAAGGTCTATATCCAGTGTGGAATATTATGGATTTTTATTATAATTTTAATATGTTTCCTAATCACCTTAACACATAATAAAATAACTCGCCATTCCTGGTTGCATCGCAAATTTTTTTTTTTTAAACTGTTGGATCATTTCAGAGAAAGCCTACTTGTAACAAGCTTTCAAATAGATCAATCACAACATCAATTTTATTTAAAAAAAATGCTCTACAATTTCCATAAAATTATTGCTTCTTTTTCATTGTTTACTGTAATTTTCTGTCAAATTGAAACAAACTGGAAATTTAAATTTCATCAATAAACTTAAGAAGCTATTAAGTGTTAAATTCCAAATTTACAATTGATTGAATTGAATGATTTATATAGAAATTATTAACAACTGACAAACATGAAGTATATACTTAAATAAAAGATAAAAAATAAGAAATTCAATAATCTCTATTCAAGATTATCTGACAACAAGTATGACAGTCCAACATTAACCAATCAAATGTGTATTTTTAATGTCTTGGTTTATAAATAATATTATATTAGTAGTATATTTTCAAATTTGAAAAGCAATGAAATTACTTATACAGCACATCCCTATTAATATTATAAATGCGAAAGTAACTCTGTCTGTCTGTCTGTCTGTTCCGTTTTCACTGAAAAACTACTGGACCGATTTGGCTGAAACTCGGTACATATATAATTTGAATACCGAGAGTGCCCAAGGGATACTTTTTATCCCGGATAATGGGATACATTTTGGGATAGATTTATGTAAAGTTTATCCCGGAAACTAGGACAGGTTTTGTGATTTCGTCCACTGGGTCCACTGGGTCCACTGGGTCCACTGGGTCCACTGGGTCCACTGGGTCCACTAGGCCAGTTGGTCCACTGGGTCCATGTTATCTATTTTGTCATTTTTGTCAAGTTTTGTCATTTATGTAGTTTACATATAGACGGGGGTGGTATAGTTTGCGATATAAAATGAAGTGAATCTTTCGGGGGCAAATACATACAAATTTAATACAATGTAACCTGTACCACTTGCTTTTTAAACAAGAGATAGGCACTAGAGGTTGACCCGCGGCGCAGCCGCGGGGTAAACTCTAGTATATATATAATATAATAATATTTATCTCATATTTGCCTCATATTAATTCTCATTTATTACAATGTGTAGACTATTAATTCATCCTAAATTATTACATATTGATAACTGATAACAGTTGAGCAGACCTATGATATACAGCAGGAGTCACCAATTAGTTTCACTCGGGGTCCGTTTTAAGAAATTAAATGACCATCGTAGTCCGCACATTTTATACAAAAAATATTTAGTAAACAAATGTAATTACGGAAATAACAAAGGTATTTTTTTTACATATCAAAGAGAAAAATGTCATTTTTTTCGCGGTCGCACAAAAGCGGTCGGCAGTCTGGTTGCGGAGCGCAGTCCGCCGTTTGGCGACCCCTGATATACAGCATATATATGACTAAATTGATTTAAATACAGTTTGAATGTTACTTTGTTGTAAATGTGAGTTTGTATTCATAGTTGTTTCTTCCTCTTTCAATGCCTTAGAAACAGACCAATTTTCATGAAAACTCATATAAACATATTTTACAGGGGCTGACTGATCATAGCTAATAGAGGGCTGCAAGAAAAGCTCTACTATTTTATATTAAAATGCAAATGATATATTTAAGACAAATATAATTAATATTTTATGAAGTAGTATATCATGTAAAGATTCAAAGTAAATGTCATTTTTAAATAATCAGATTTAATTCATCATTTTTCTTATTGCTGAAGTATAGCAGACATGCTGATGACATATGGATACCTAAACGAAAGTGGTTACAATTGTGTATAAACATTTGCACAAAATGTATTATCCAAGTGCTATCAGTCTCAAAGTTGGAACTAGAACCTGGCCACTGATGATGGTATAAAACGTACAGATTTTATCGTGGCATACTCTAAACCAGTGGAGGTAGTCAACTATTATGACAAACTGCAGAAATGAAATATAAACAATTAATAGAATGAGTAAATGATATTTTTTACTACTCACCAAATAGATGCAATACACTGTATATGAGTGCGGCTGACACTTGATGAGGTAGATGAGCTGAGGCCTTCCAGTAAGTGATCAATAAGTTTATTGTAAAGAGAGGCATTACATGACATCACTAAGTGTGATAGGGCAACAATTGTGCGTTTACGGACAGCCTGAAACATTTCAGATAATAATTAAAATTGTAATTAATTTTCCATTCCATTGTAAGATTTAAAGCTTAACAACAGTATTAGTATCCATGATAAACACTAAGGTCAGTCAATTTAACATATCAGTGTGTAACTTTGTCTATACTTTTACATTAAATTTTGAAAAATATTTATTAACTATACAATCATTATATTAAAATTAAATAGATTAATATTTAGTGGGACGAATTATGTTAATGAAATATTATATAAAAATAAATGTTTGTGTGTTCATACCCTATGTATTCATGCAACATTATTTGATCGAGTTGAAAGAATTGATCTTATCCATGCAGGAACGGAGAAAGAATACAATTTCCTGCGGCAGGGCAGCCTGTTGTAAAAGGCGACAAAACAACCCACAGCCAGGTAGGGAATTTACCTGACTGGATGGCTACCACCCCTGGTCTAAAGCATATCGCCATAACAACCTTGTGTTGTGTTCCGGCATTAGTGACCAGGTTCCAGTCTCCCTTAAGAGAGCAGCAGTGCATTTGTAGCACCTTTGGTGTTGCAAATGTCCATTGGCGATGGTAACCACTTTCCATCAAGTGAGCCGTCTGCCTGTCTGCTGACCTCCTGCAATAATAATTTTAAAAAAAACAGTATATAGTTGCTGTTTTCATCTAGGTTTCTGACATAGTTCTAAGACACAAATGTTATGCTATGTGTGATACAATCATAAAATGTATATTAAATCATAATTAATTATTCCTCTGACCTGTCTTGGGGATGCTAACTGTGGCAGTAATGAGTTTAAAAGCATAGGATGAAAACTAATGAGTAAACCACCAAATCTGCTTAATAAATCTGCTAGAATATCTAAGGCCTCTAATTGAACTGACACATCTTCTTGCTGTAAATAAAATAAACTTTAATTAATAATCATCATATGAATAATTCTTCATTGAACTGATTTACATAACAATTAATCAGAATTAACAAGCTATTGAATACATTAAAGGTAACCTTTGATATGTCTAAAAGTAACATAATCCTATAAAGCATTATTTTTAACAAAGTTAAATCATATTATTTCATACATTAGTATAAGATAAAATTTCTATTATCATGTACTTTGAAGAATACCTTAATTTGGTCATGGTCCAGAATTTGGACAGTGAAGTCTATTTGATTACAAATATACCTTAAACACTGCAGTCATACACATATTTTTTCAGTCACCTTTTATTCATTCTCTATAAATGCCTTTAATGTTTTGGTAGGACATTCTTTTAATGCACTTAATTAATTTTCTATTTTCTCAAACTTACTATCCACTTACCTTTTCAATAGCACTGCTTAACTTCCCAGTAATTTTCTTACACACATTTGCAGCTAATGTATTTGAACCCAGTGGCAATTCAGATATAACAGTCTTTAACCCAATGCTGCTTATGTCTCTTAGCTGTTCTGTATCAGAGAGCATATTCGCACAGAGTGTGTCAACAATACCTTCCACTTGAAACTCTTTCACTTTGTTCACAAGCGGACCAAGACTGTAAGAAATAATATTAGTTTCACTTGCAAAATCCTTATTACCTACTAAGACATTTCAAGTAGCATTGTTCACAGAAATATCAGTTGCAAATTCCATAGAATCTGATTTTATAAAGTTTTGATCTCCAATCTCTAAAATACCTATGAACTAAAATTCATGAAGACCAGTTCTTATTAAGTTCAGTGGTGATGGGTGAACTATTAAATGTTACTAATATAAAGGACATATTTATTAGGATACTGAAGATTTTTATGTTAATTAAAACTGTTCTTCATATCATTACTGCAAGATTATTTAATGCAAACAAATTTTAGTTGAAGAACTTAATAAGTTAAGAGTAAAAGGCTATTTACATGATGCAAGTGTCTGTCATGTGCCTGTTACATACAATTAAATTGAAGCAATAAAGGAGGTCAGGTCTAAACAACACAACATTCTTGATTGGTTATACAAGTTTTTTTCAGAAGTTTTCTTGGTGTAAACAACACATACAATAATTTCTTAACCAATGTTTGTACTCAACTAGTGCAATTGCAAAGTTATCTTTTTCTTTTCCACGTGATAGTGCAATCATATATATTTTTTTTGTTTGTTATTTCCTCAGGTCCAAAACTGTCAACTCCAAATTCTTGTGCCAATGCTGCTAGTATAGCATCTCCATTCTTGTGATTTAAGTTTTCAGTGTCCCATAAAGATGTATGATTGCGATAAATCTCAATGAACCTTTTTAAATCAACAGAGCCAAATCTCAAACACTTCATGACTGATATTTTTTTAATAAACACACCCTCTTCTAAAATGTTCACCACCTAAATGAAAAATTTGTCAAACCAAATCTATGCAATACTTGTAGCAATTTGCCAATAAATGACACATGTACATTGAAAATCAATGATTGCATTCAATTATTGCTCTTGTATGTACAAAAAAATGACATCATGTAAATAACTTTTAATTCATCACTTTTTTATTAATCCAAAGCAGTTTTGTGTAAATAAATATCGAATATATGTTTTTAATTACAAATTAGATAAATGATTATCTATATTCACGAACAAATTTAAACTATTAAACATAAAAAATGTCACTTACCACTTGACTGCTAAATTCTGAACTTCACCATTCTTGTCCTCTAGCAAACGAAGCAACATCTTTACAACTTTCCTTTCAG
Organism: Dendrolimus kikuchii; assembly: GCA_019925095.2. Lineage (NCBI taxonomy): Eukaryota > Metazoa > Arthropoda > Insecta > Lepidoptera > Lasiocampidae > Dendrolimus > Dendrolimus kikuchii. The sequence goes on from CM034389.1 coordinate 17,157,937, forward strand.
AGTCATCATCAAGTTTTATACTATCTTTTTGTAACTCAGTCATTAAATCATTGGTAGCCATAAATCTGAAGTCTTTGTCGTTGGATGTCATCTACATAAATTTCAGAAGGATAATGAAATTAACCCGGCAAACGACAAAGCATTAAATTTCTAAAATAACTGTCATTGCTAGCTGCTAGAGTAATATATTATAGCCGGCTTACCTTCTCAAGAAGATGGGCAATGTGATATGATACATTGGCCATTTTGTATTTCTTTCAATCTGCAAAATAAAACAGAACAATATTGCGGATTATAAACGAATAATCATCAATTTACCATGGATATTAAATAAGACAAAAACATTTGAATGATAGTCCAAAAAAGTAGAATCACAAGTCACAGACTGAAGTCGTTTTCGTGTGCTTCGCTAAAAACTTTTTATAATGTCAATTATGTCAATGTCTTTAACATGTTTTTTTTCTTTTTATGGCTTGGTTTCAATGATGTTGGCATACATTTTAGATACATTATCCTCCTGACACCCAGGTTATGTAACGCTTTCATAAAGTTAACACCAGAAGTCCTTAAAAAAGCGAAAACCCAAGACTGAACAGATATTTTTTCTTATATCATGTGAACGAAGGGAAGGAAAAAAGGACCGAAAATAGAAAACTTTTGGTAGGCCTTTGGGTCAAAAGCACTAGACTTAAAACAAGAAGCTTTTACAACATCAATTTTTTTCAAATACCTTCCAAAATGAAATTAAACTTAAAAACCAATTTAATAACCTTAATAAACAACAAACCTTTACAATTAAAAGAAACATTTATTTTGTTATTATTTATTTAAAACATTCTAAAGAATCATGATAGTCCTTATTAACCCAAAGGTCTATTAAAAGTCTCAAATATTGAATTATGATAATATTACTATATATCAGCTCCATATAAAGTTTTGATGTAAACAGCAAATATAGTATATAAGCAACTATTTTTAATAAGCTATATGAACACAAATCGTAAAGATTTCATGAATACATTAAGATTAATTTTCACACTCAACTATCTTGTTCCATGTTAAGTCAAGAAAGAGAAATTGCTCCCGCCACAACAGAACCCTGCTGCACCGGGCGCAGCAGGTTCTGGCCGTGAGGACCATACGGGGGTATCGCACAGTGTCGCGGACGGCGGCCACCCTCCTGGCAGGCGATCCGCCCTGGCATCTCCAGGTGAACGTCCTGGCAGAGGTGCGTCGCAGCCGGCAGGATGCCCTAGCTAGAGGCCTGACCTTCTGTCAGGTCGAAATCGAGGCGATCAGGAAGCGGGAAACCGCCTCCATGATCGCCGTCTGGTCTCAAGAGCTCGACAACCCTGCGGCCTATGGCGGCTACACGGTGGATGCAATCAGGCCACAGCTGACGGAATGGGTCAACCACACCAGCGGCACCCTGACCTTCAGAACGACGCAGATACTTACCGGACACGGATGTTTCGATAAGTATCTGTATCGCATTGTGGGCTGCTTGCCTTCCCCGGACTGCCGTCAGTACGGCGCGCCCGACACGGCGCTACACACGCTAGTCGAGTGCGCCGCATGGGCACCGCAGGGTTTCGAACTTGAGACGCACGTAGGTCCGGTCGATTCACTCTGCGACCTGGTCAAGGCCATACTGCAGAGCGACGACAATTGGGGGGCTGCGGTTACTTTTTGTGAGACAGTAATGTCACTCAAGGAGGCCGCAGAACGCGATAGGGAGAGAAGTCCTGCAGCGCGTGCTAATGCGTCTTCTCGAGGTCGCAGGCCTTCAGCTGGCACCCGGAGAGGCAGGTACGCGCATTACTTCCCTCCCTGAGTTAGGTTCCGTTTACCGCGGGGGGCCTTTAGCTTGCTAGGAGAGCAAAGGACCTTCTACCCCCGCACAACGAAGTGGGGTGTATTCTCCCAGGGCACACTCCAGGCACTTTATTAAGCTGGATCGGCTGGGCGTAACTATGTTCTAAATCTCAGCCTTTCCAACACAAACAAAAGCGCAGGGTCGACAGGGAGGAGGGGGTTTTTAGAGGGTATTGGGGTTGCTCGCTCGTGCAGCAACGCTCGGAGTCTTCCACACTATTCTGTGACGTCGATCGCGGACGGAGCACTGCCAAGAGCATACTATTGCTGCAGTGTTATCACCCCCGACCGACGCGTGTCGTTCCCCTAGCAACGGCCCAGTTTGTGCGTAAATCGGTTAAGCATTTTTCCTCGCCTCAAAAAAAAAAAAGAAAGACAAATTGCTTTTGTTTTTGTTGGAATTGTTGCTTGGTCATAGACAAGCAAAAACCTTAAACATACGCTCGGAGACATCATATTATAAAAAGGTGGTAACTTGAAATGGGGATTGTTCACTTTTTTTCAATTTAGCTTTATAAAAAACCATTTCGAGGAATAGTGTTCCTAATCATTTCTGTCTAGTTAAAATTCCAAAAAACGTACAATCCCCTTGTATTTTGAAAGAAATGCGTTTGACCTTTATTTGACCTTACTAAATCCTATGACGTCATTTACGTCTGGTGAAATGCATATGAATACCGCAGCCATTCAGTTTCAAAATACAACAGGGCCGACATTTTCCTTTTTATGTCATTGTTATGTCATACAACATCAACATAAACAAACATTTTATTCGACGTACTCCAGAATAAAATTATGTATATATTATCTCTTCAGACCAATATTTCTTAAATATCTGTAAAGAGAATACTTACATATGATCTCTAACTAAAAGTCAAAGAAAAGTGCATTATATAAACGAGCGTCTTCGTAAATGGCGATTGGAACGATGTCGAAATCTTTTCAAGAGATACGTTCCAAAAAATAACCGGTTTACTGATGAGAAGATCATCACGGTGGAAGAAAATTTAACTAGCAAAACAATACACGTTGCGCCAGAAGTTATAAGGACGTCCAAAATCACATATTGGAAACAATGATTTAAGCATTAAGTGTTACTTTATTCGCTGGATAGCAGTGGATTTTCCAACAGGACTCTGTACCCTCCCATGAAGCTAATTCAATCCAACTTTGGTTGCAAGCCAATTTGTGTTGTGACTTGAATTCTTTGGAGTATTCTTTATGAACTGCATTGAAGCTAATGGCATACAAAAATTCACCAGAACCTGTATTTATCTCAAGCGAGCCCAAATCAATAAATGGAAACTGATTGAAAAGATTAGTACCACCATAGAAGAATGGCCTATATCTTTAAAGCTTAATTAATTGAAAACAAGGATGGCTATTTTAAATAACTTATTTTTATGTATACATAAATCTAGATGTTATTAGTTATAATTCATGTAAACAATATATGAATATTTAACATTCCTCCAAAAATATTTTAGCTTTACTTTGACTGATGTCTTAAGAGTTCACATTACGAGTTATAAGAATAAGATGGTTTCTATACTGAAAGCAAACTATTGTGAGTTATAAATTTGTATGTGCCCTATATTTATATGAATTGATTAATAAAATATATCTTTTGACTTATTGTTTTGCAAGATGAAATAATAAATAACTTTTAGCAGTTAAACTTGTTTATTTACTTAAACACTTATTAATAATAATTTAGGACATATTATATAATCTTTTCAGAAATGTTCAGTTTTATCTTTTTCTTTTTTCTGCAGGCTAGCATTTGGTTTTTTCTATACATAAAGTTTTCATGTAAATTGCAGTGGATAAGTCATAAAATCCTATGATCAAGCATAACCCTTGCTTATGCAGAAAAGTTGTTGCTAATTTTTTCTGAACCTGAAAAAAAATAATATAAAGTGTCTATTTAATTACTCGCATAGTCCTTATTTAACTCATAATTTTTCATATTAGTAACTATGTTACACATCAAAATCATATTATTAAGAGATTTACAATCATTAAGGTATTTGTCACAAATCTTCATATTCCATGAAATTCTTCAAGCCATAGATGTGCTTAATTAATCACTTTTAAGCCGGCAAGTGAATATATTTAAGACTACTGGAGAGTTTCATATTTTCCGGTAATTTGTTGTATAAGATCAGATCCATAACATACATTAGCAATCAAACACACTATCTAACCGCCAGGGCAGTGGGGCAATGTCTGTTCCTTTATTTGTATGAGATACTTTACTTGTATTATAGATTATTAAGAAAGTAATATAGGTTGCTGATTTATTGATTGTACCAAATTATCAAATAAGTAATTAATATTATTTTAAACAGTTTCTAATGAATGAGTGAGACATGTAGCTATTTTTCTATAAATAGGTGCACATTTTAGATGAATTTTGACTTCAACACAAAGTATACTTACATCAATCATATATTAACTAATAATTAACATTACTGATTTCTTATATGGATGAAATTTACAGACAGGAATAGTAATATACTACACAGGTTCTAAAAGGAAAGAAGGAAGGAAGATCTATGGACGAACATGTTGAATTTAGAAACCTTCACAAAACTACTTACATCAGGATTTTAGCTCCTCTTATTTCTCCAATATGTACTACGAGTATAGCTATGTACTCTAATAACATTACATGTTAGGTAGGTTTAGCGTATCAGCCTTTACAAAATTAACACTCCTATTTGAAGATCCGGCCATGTTTAGAAAGAGAAAATATTTAATACATTTTCATTAATAAAACAGTTCACTTTTTTGTCGGATGACTTTAGAAGATTTTTCTAAGGACGAAATTAATGGGGATTGTTCACTTTTTTTCAATTTAGCTATTTGAAAAATCATTTCGAGGAATAGTCTTCCTAATCATTTCTGTCTAGTTAAAATTCAAAAAAACGTACAATCCCCTTGTATTTTGAAAGAAATGTGTTTGACCTTTGTTTGACCTTACTAAATCCTATGACGTCATTAGCATCTGGTGAAATGCATATGAATACCGTAGCCATTCAGTTTTAAAACACAAAACGACCGACATTTTCCTTTTTATGTCATTGTTATGTCATACAACATAACATAAACAAACATTTCATTCGACGTATTCCAGAATAAAATTATGTAAATTAGCTCTTCAGACCAATATTTAGTAAATATCTGTATACTAAATACTTAAATATGATCTTAAACTAAAAGTCAAAGAAAAGTGCATTATGTAAACGAGCGTTTTCGTAAACTGCGGTTGGAACGATGTCGAAACCTTTTCAAGAGATACGATCCAAAAGTAACCTGTTTACCAATAAGAAGATCATCATAGTGGAAGAAAAGTTTAATACGGTAATACGCCTTACGCCAGAAGTTAATGCGTTCAGCCTTCTGTACACAATGTCAACCACATTCATCATCAGGAAGTGTAATGGTTTGATGAGGTGTTTCCTACGAGGAGGTCACTTCAAGGCGCAACATTTCCAAAATCACATATAGGAAGCAACGATTTAACCATTAAGTGATACTCTATTCCCTGGATAGCAGTGGATTTTCCAACAGGACTGCACCCTCCCATAAAGCTAAGTCTATCTAAAGTTGGTTGCTAACCAATTTGCCGGGCTTTGTTCGGAGCGAAGATTGGCCATTGTTGAACTCTGACTTGAATTCTTTGGATTATTCTTTATAAACTGTATTAGAGCTAATGGCATACAGCAAAATTTACTAGAACCTGAATTTATCTCAAGCAAGCCCATACCAATAAATCAAAAATTATTCCTATTGAAATGATTTGAACCACCACAGAAGAATGGCCCACACCTTTAAAGCTTATTAATTAATTAATTGAAAACAAGGATGGCTATTTTGAATAATTTAATTTTATATATACATAAATCTAGATGTTAGTAGTTATAATTCATGTAAACAATTATGAATATTTAACATTCCTCCATAAAATATTTCAGTTTTATTTTGTCTGAAGACTTATGAACATACATATAAGATAATGACTATATAGCTTAAGAGTTCACATTAAGAGTTATAAGAATGCGATGATTTTCTATACTGAATACAAACTATTGTGAGTTATAAATATGTGAGTGCCATATATTTATATATAAATTGATTGATATATCTTTTGACTTGTTATTTTGTAAGATGAAATATTAAATAACTTTTAGCAGTTAAACTTGTTTATTTACTTAAAACACTTATTAATAATAATTTAGGACATATAATCTTTTCAGAAATGTTCGGTTTTATCCATTTCTTTTTTCTGCAGGCTAGTATTTGGTATTTTCTAATGCTCGAATGATGAGTATTTGGTATTTTCTCTATGTTTTTAAAATTTTCATGTAAACTGCAGCGCATAACTCATATAAAGTTCTATGTTCAAGCATAACCCTTGCTTGTACAGAAAAGTTGTTGTTGTTAGTTCTTTCCAGATGACCTGAAAAAACAATTTATATAAATTGTCTGTTTAATAATTTGCATAGTCATTATTTCACTCAAAAATCTACATATTAGTAACTATGTTACACATCAAGATTATTAAGATAGATAAGATATTATTAACAGATTTACAATGAATAAGGTGTTTGTCACAAATCTTTATATTCCATGAAATCCTTCAAGCTTTAGAAGATGTGCTCGATTAGCCACTTTTTAAGCTGTATGTGTAAGTGAATATATTTAAAACTACTAGAGAGTTTAATATTTTCCAGTAAGTTGTTGTATATGGTCAGACCTATAAGATACCTTAGAAATCAAACACACTATACAATGGTCAGGACAGTGGTGCAATCCTATGTCTGTTCCTTTATTTGTATGTATTTATATGAGATACTTTACTTGTATTATAAATTAATAAGAAAGTAATATAGGTTGTTAGTTATTTGATTGTACCATATTATCAAATAAGTAATTAATATTATATTAATCGTTTTCTAATAATCGGTCAGTTTCTAATTAATTAGTGACACTTTTGAATAAAACAGGTGCACATTTTAGACGAATTTCGACTCCAACACAAAAAATACATCTATCATCATCTATCAGTTAAATAAGTAATTAATACTACTGGTTTTATTACATGAATGAAATTTATAGACAGTAATAGTAATAAAATACACAAGTTCTAAAAGGAAGTAGCGGCGTCTGATGAAATCTTGATATGGACGAACAGGATGAATCTAGACACGTTCCCAAAACTACTTACATCAGGATTTTAACTCTTATTTCTCCAATATTATGTACTGGAAGCTATGTACGCTAATAACATTACATTGTCAACTTTAGGTAGGTTTTGCGAATCAGCTTTTACAAAGTTGACACTCGTATGCGAAGATCCGGCCATGTTGACAAAGAAAATATTTCAAATATTTTCAATAATAAAACACTTCACTTTTTTGTTGCATGATTCCAAAATTATTTTCTAAGGACGAAATGAATTGTAATTAATAATATTAGCATTCAGAAACGTCGCATTAACCACTGATCTGAATCCGATATACCCAATGTTGCTAATAATGAAATCACAAAAATTTTGAATTTTTGTAGATAGACACACGTGTGTAAATGAAACTAACTCCCAACGCATTGACTGAAAAAAGGCTTTATCGAACGTCGCAATGATTTTTGAAGTTAAAAACTTCTGTGGGCACTTTTGGGGTGGGGAAAATGCACTGAATCCCGTGACCGTCACTCTGAGATACTAAGATACTAAGTTTTTACCTCTGAAGTGCCGTCCCAACATCTGAGAGATTTTTAAGTCTTACTAACGACACCCCCCCCCCCCCTCCCCTTAATTGAAACTGACAATACAACCTTTTTATTCTAACTGTATTGACAACATCATTGGATAATGAATCATGTATAGGCCAGAGATTAAAAATGATAACCTAAATGTGATACCAAATCAAAGCATTTTAATGGTCAAACGTTTTAATTGCGAAAAGAATACTTTATTACAAATAAAGAAAGTAATGTCATTGCGATGTCTAATAGAATAACTGGAATTTTTGCCTGGTAATCAATGAATTACAATATTACTTCGTAATACCGAAGTAAGAAAGAGAGTTGGTCTGAAAGAGTGTCGGGGTGAAGGTAAGGAAAGGAATGCTCCGGTGGTTCGGCCATGTAGCAAGAATGCATGATGAAAGAATGACTAAACAGATATACAATGCAAAAGTGGATGGATGCAGAAGTCGTGGAAGGCCACGACACACCTTCCATGACCAAACTGATCGTATACTAGCAGAAGGTGATGGCAGGAGCCTTAAGAACAGACGAGCGTGCGTGACAAGAGCTATGAATGTCAAAGAAGCAAGTGAGGTGTGTAAAAATAAGCCTGAATTGCGCTCTGTTGTTCGTGCCTACCTCGCAAGGGAACTGGCGTGAAGCTATGTATGTATGTATGTAATCAATGAATGGTATCAAATTATAGCTGTATATTTTTCAATATAAGCTCTGTAAGATTGATTTTTCACTAAAGGTCACTTTATATAATTTACCGATAACTTTAGAAAATAATAATAGTTGAACACGAAAAATTATAAACATAGCGACAAAATTGCTAAGCTGGCCATACTAAAATGATCACGATATGTCATAATGAATAATGACAGTAACATTTAAATAGTAGCACAGATTAATATGATTATTTTCGTTTTATAGGCAAAGGAATTAATGTAAAGTTGTCCCCAATGACGTCATCGGATAATTTGTTTAAAAATCGAATTAAAAAAGAACTAAATCTTAAAACACAAAAATATTCAAATTAGTATCTTAAAATACCCTATTTTACGTAATAAAAATATAAAATCAAAGGGTAATTTTTTTTGAACAATCCCCATTGTAATGAATAATATTAGAATTTAGAAATGCTGCATTAACTGCCGATCTAAAGCCTAAATACCCAATGTTGCCAGGTTGCTAATAGTGAAATGACGTACACACGTGTGTGTAGGAAAGTAACTCCCAACATATTGACTTAAAAAAGACCTTATCGAACGTCGCCATGATTTTTAAATTGAAAACTTCGGTAGATACTTCTAGGATGGGGAAATGCACCGAATTCGCACGATCGTCACGCTCAGATACCAAGTTTTTATCTCTGAAGTGCAGTCCTAACGGCTGATTTTTTTTTAAAGGTCTGACTAATAATACTCCCCCCCGCCCCCCCTCAATTGAAACTGACAATACAACCTTTTTATTTTAACTGGATTGACAACATCATTGGATAATGAGACTATGTCTATGTATCAGACATTAAAAATGATAACACAAATGTGATACCAAATCAAAGTATTTTAGTGATCGAATGAGCTTTATCTGTTGTAATCGCCGAAAGAATACTTTATTACAAATTAAGAAAAGTAATGACATCGCAATGGTGTCTAATAGGTAATTTATGCCTGATTATCAATTAATGGTATTCAGTCTAACTGTACATTATTCAGTTTAAGTTATATTATATTGATTTTTCACTAAAGGTCACTTTAAATAACTTAACGGTAACTTTAGAAAATAATAAATGTTGAACACCAAAATATATAAAATAAATCTACCGATAAAATTGCTAAGCTGGCCACACTAAAATGATTACGATGTGTCATAATGAATAATGACAGTAACATTTAAATAGTAGCACAGATTAATATGATTATTTTCTTTTTATAGGCAAAGGAATTAATGTAAAGTTGTCCCCAATGACGTCATCGGATAATTTGTTTAAAAATTGAATTAATAAAAAACTAACTCTTAAAACACAAAAATATTCAAATTAGTATCTTAAAATACCCTATTTTACATAATAAAAATATAAAATCAGAGGGTAATTTTTTTTGAACAATCCCCATTAGTAGCAATGGTTAAAGTTGGGGTACTTAAAATAGTACCTTGGGCGTTCATTTGAAGAAATTGGATTTGATGCAGGACTTTATTTACTATTTCATTAAAGTAATTTTTTTAGGAAGTGGACCGGTAGGAGGTTGTTAAGACTGGTTTTAAAGGCCCTGTAGCCAGAACGGAAAACACTAAAAAAATATTCTTGAAAAATAAAGGAATTTTGAGGTTATTAAAAAGAGATGGTTGATGTCGTAAGAGTTGATGTTAAAATTTAAATTTTCCTACAAAGCTGTCTCGAATCTTATTATATTATTATTTGAGATTATAAATAGTTCTAAAATGGATTTGTTTGTGTTGAACAGGTAACTGCTTACACTTCATAATTGTTATTATTTTTGCCTTCATCACTCACTTTTTTTTATTTTTTTTTATTGCAGAAGATCAGCAGACAGGCAGACGGCCCACTTGATGGAAAGCGGCTACCATCGTCTATGGACATTTGCAACACCAAAGGTGCTACAAATGCGCTGCTGCTCTCTTAAGGGAGACTGGAACCTGGTCACTAATGCCGGAACACAACTCAAGGTTGTTATGGCGACATACTTTAGACCAGGGGTGGTAGCCATCCAGTCGGGCACATGCCCTACCACCTGGCTGTGGGTTGTTAAGTCGCCTCTTACGACAGGCCGCCCGGCCGCAGGAAATTGTATTCTTTCTTCGTTCCTGCACAGATAGATATATATTCTTCTATTTTATAATTTCAGATATAGGGATACAAGTGAAGTAGTCGATTTAATGACACAAGAAAGTGTCCATCTAGAAAAACTGAAGCAAAAAATTGAAGAAAGAAAAAAACTACATGCTACAAATAAAGAGTCGGACATTATAATCATAAAACAACCGCAGCCCAAAGAGGATCAAAGAGATACCGAACTTAGTCTGCAGGACATAAAAATTGTAGAAGATGAAGAAAATAATAATGAGGATAGGGAACTAACAACTAGAGACAAACCTTTGAAAGAAAAATCATTATCTGAATTTAAAGTTCTAGGTACTAATGAGTTTAAGAAAAAGATAAAGGTGAGATTGAATTTTTGGCACAAACAATGTTTTTCAAAGCTGTTCTCATTTAATCATTGATTTAAATAGCAATTAATCTCAAAAGGCTATAATTTTTAAGCATAGGAATATATTGATAATTAAATTGGACCTATGAAATATTGCAAACTTGTATTTTCATGCATCCCATGCTTTTTTATAATAATATTGTCTAAACGTCCCCACACTAAATATTTTCTAGCTTTTAGCTTGATTTGCTATCCAAATGTGTTTTTTTTAAGTACAATTTATTTTCTTGGAAGAAATGGTTGTCTTTAATTTTAAAACACTTAATATTTATTCATTAGTGATAAACAATACCATATTTTGTAATTACAGGTATCAAGAGTCTTGCCATATTGGTTATCCCATCCACTAAATGTGTCAACAGACTTGCAAAACTTATCCAAACCTATAGAAGAGGAAGATTGGCTACACAATACCTTGAGAACTACCTTGAAAAATGAAGGCCTATCGAGCTTATTTCCTGTTCAGAAGCAAGTCATACCATTTATATTGAAAGAATATAAAGTTTCACATGTATTAAGACCTCGTGATATTTGTGTTTCTGCTCCTACCGGCAGTGGGAAAACATTAGCTTTTGTTTTGCCTATTATTCAGGTAAAGATTTAATAAACCATTTGCACTGTTTTAACTGCTTCGTTTAACATGTTGGACTTGGGCTTGCATATTGTGCCTCTGTGTTGCCGTTTGCCCCTCCTGCCCTCTGATATGATGCTGATGCATGGGCCGATCATCTACTCTCACGATAATAAAAGGTGGAGTGGCAGCACAAAAACTGTGCATCACACTCACATTTGCCACTGTTAGTTTCAATATTACAAATTAAATACTAGTAAGTATTCTGCCATGATTATAATAATATTTTTATAATCATGGTAGAATACTTACTAGAAATAACAAAAAAGTAAATCTAAAACAGCTCCTAATACCTGAATTTCTAGTAGTACCCAGAGAGTACCACATCATTGTTTTCCCACTTTTTGATATAAAAGAGTCACTAAAAGTTATAATGAAAGTTTTATTATTAAAAAACATATTTTTGTACTGCAACATAGTCAAAATTTTAAAGTACTAAACTTCACACAAAAATGAAGGGGGCAAAAATATCCCAAATTTGGGGTGATTTTCAAAATGCTGTAACTTAAAAAAATAGTTGTGCAGCAAATTTAAAAAAAAAATATAGCTCATGTCTAATTTTTGGAAATAAAGTTCAAAAAAATTTTTTGAAAAAATTTTTTTGAGTAATTTTGAGATAACCACAGTAGAAAAAAAACATCTTGTTCTTTTTCTTTTTGATGGACTTGGAGGACTTGGAAAAAAATTCATAACTTAGCCTAGATCAAATCATAGATCAAAAAGAAACAAAAAAAAAATAGTTTTTGTCAGTGATTTTCTCAAAATTCAAAACATCACAGGTTATGTTGAAAAAATGCACACATGTCGTAAATGAAGCAACCTGATCCTTGCACGATGATTGATGTACTACCTACTCTGGGATAACGTTACAGATTTAGGCCATGTGGCGCAGATGTGGCGATGGGTGTAATGTGTTATTTGTGATCTAATTGGTTTGACATTATCGCAGAGGTGGCCCCCAGCATAAAAATTGGAGTTGCTAGAGTTTAGACAAAGCGAAAATGGCACCCCCATTATTTTCTACTTTAATTTGCCACACAGTAAATACATTTTTCTATACTATTTCCATTTCTTTATTTTCTTGATGACAATTCTAATTTGATAGTTGTAGTGTTGTGACCAAATAAGTAATGATATTGATCGCATATATTTATTATATTTTGAACAAAGACAAATATAACAAAAACATTCAAATATATTTTTTCAAGCTGGGAACACTCAATGGCCCACCGCCATTTTGTGTTTGTTTTAATCTGTCACTTGCAACAAGACGTCGTGCTATTTAGTCACTACATTGCTGTTTACAATATTTTCCTGTAATATGGAAGGTCTCGAAAATCATAATGATATACAAAATGGGTAAACCACCTAATGATGTAGCATCATATAGACCTATTAGTTTGCTACCAGTTTTGTCAAAGGTCTGTGAGAAGATAATACTGCGTAGAATACTGCCTTTACTTACTGAATTGAAGATTATACCTGACCATCAGTTTGGCTTCCGGAAAAGCCATTCTACAGTGGAACAAGTACATCGAGTAGCTGACAAAATCAGAGAGGCCTTAGAAAAGAAAGAGTATTGCTCTTCAGCCTTTCTTGATGTACAACAGGCTTTTGACAAAGTGTGGCATAAAGGACTGTTATCTAAATTAAAAATGTATTTACCCCATAGTTACCATCTGCTCATGCATTCATATCTATCGGATAGACTATTCCAAGTTCAAGAATCAGAAGAAAGCTCAGAACTACATAAGATCCAAGCAGGAGTACCCCAGGGTTCAGTTTTGGGTCCAGTGCTCTATACTATATACACTGCAGACCTACCAGAGGTTGCTGGAGTAATGACAGCTACATTTGCTGACGATACTGCACTACTAGCCACTAGCAAGGATCTTAACTCTGCATCTGAACAGCTACAAAAAGGACTAGACGAAATATGGCGTTGGCTTAACAAATGGAAAATAAGGGCGAGTCCATCGAAATCTCTACACATAACATTCACATTGAGGAAAGGAGACTGTCCTCCTGTACATCTTGGAGAGAATATTTTACCACATAGTGACAGAGTTAAATATCTGGGAATGCATCTTGACCGCAGATTAACTTGGAAGTATCATGCTCAAACCAAGAGGGACGAGATGAATCATAAGTACAAGACTATGTTGTGGTTACTTGGACGTAATAGTAAGTTGTCTATAGACAACAAGCTGCTTATATATAATATGGTACTAAAGCCAATATGGACATATGGGATTCAAATCTGGGGTAGTGCAAGCAACTCTAACATTTCTATGATCCAAAGACTGCAAAATGTCATACTACGCACTATCTCAGGTGTAGCCTGGTATATAAGAAACAGCGAGATTCACGAACATCTCGGAGTAAAAACAACAAAAGAAAAAATTCGAGAACTTGCTAAGAGTTACCAATGTCGATTGGCTCTGCATGTAAATAAATTGGCAGTCAAGTTAATGCAGCGTACGTACCCATCTCGGCTGAAAAGGCATGATATCCAAAAGTTACAGGAGAGGACTTCTCCATAAAACAAAGAGTAGTGTTCTCAATGGAGAACACACTCATTAATAAAAAAAAAATTAGCACAAGCCATTCATTTAAAGTCGGGTTGCGACTGATTGTGGATATTTAAAAAAAAAAAAAAAAAAACATTGCTGTTCGCTGGGTTTTTTCACATTATCCATACGTTACATTGTGTATTTTGTGTTCCTCCGTGTTGATTGCTGCCCAGCTGTCAAATATCAAAATGCCTAAAGGATCTGTTCTGATAAGGCAGGCGAGAGAATTGGTAATTAAGGTTCGTAATTACTTTAAAGCAGAGTATCAAAATGGTGGCCCGCTATTACCACTGTCACAAGAGCGAGAGCGTGTTGCGGCCGCATTAGGAATTAGTGGACTGTTTCGGATAAACGTAAAATATTAATGGAGCGTCACGACTATGCTATGGTTCGCTGTGAATTTTTGATCGAAGCCAGAAAGATATCAGATTGGTCAAATGTTATTTTCACTGACGAGACTTGGTTAAAAGCAAACCACACAGTATCTAAGAACTGGACTGACGACACCGCCGCTTCCACTAGATCAGTGCCAATGGGAAAAGGTGAACGCCTTATCATATGCCATGCAGGGTCTACGAAAGGATTCGTGTCAGATGCTTTACTGGCCTTTAAATCCAAGAAAACAGTGGACTACCAGGAAGAAATGAACGCGGAGATTTACGAAGGATGGTTTAAAGAAATTGTGCAATCTCTGGAAGAACCGTCGATAATTATTATGAACAACGCTACATATCACTCTAGACAAATTAATAAAATGACGCAGGCCAATAAAAAACAAGAGATAATTGACTGGCTCCAACGTCATGGCGAAAATGTGAATAATACTTTATTAAAAGTACAATTAGTGAATATTTTAAAATCGAAAAAAAGCCTCCCTAAAAAATATATTACCGACGAAATAGCTGCCGAATGTGGTTATTGGGTTCTTTGACTTCCGCCGTATCATTGCCAATACAATGCTATAGAAGTATAGAACTAATATGGGCACAAATCAAAGGACACGCCGTTCGAAACAATACCCATCCCCCTTTTACTTTTGAAGTAACCGCCGAACACTGGGAAAAAATTGTGAGAAGAACTCAAAACATTATAGCGTCGGATTGAGAAATTCATGTGGCATTCAATAACATAGAAGTACAGGAACTTATAATAAATGTTGGGGAGAGCTCATCGAGTGACAGTGACGATTCATCAGATTTTGATTAAGATAAATAAATAAAGAATCAACATAATATAATTACATCCTGTAATGAAATGTAATATTAGTTAAAAAATTTGTACAAAATTATCCAGCAATAGTTTAGTTTCTTACACTTTGTAAAAAAGTATCGGGTCTGTTATCGTGTTACGTTTATCGATAGCTCCATCCCTGTTAGTTTCTCCGACTCTGCTATGACCTTGTATGTGCCTAAGCGTCATATTTTTATTAAATAATGTATACATAATGTAAAAAAGACGCTCGTTCAAGTTTCCACAAGTGCTGTCATTGAGAAAATAAAGAAATGGAAATAGTATAGTAAATAAGAAACTTTATATAAGATCAAAGAATAACATATTATTATTTAGTAATAAGTTTAAGAATAAAGATCAGACAAAAATGTATCCTTGCCTCTGGCAGTTTTACTTACCTAAAAGAAAAACCTCTTAATTTTCAGATATTAATGGGTGAAGTTGGTTGCTTTATCAGAGGTTTAGTGGTTTTACCAGTACAAGAATTAGCCACACAAGTTGCTAAGGTTTTTAAAAGATATTGCTTTAAAACTAGACTCAGAGTGGCCCTTTTAAGTGGTTCAGTTCCACTACAACAAGAACAACAAAAGATTGTTAAATATAGTAAGTATTTTAGGAATAACCCACCATTTTCATTATCATAAAAATACTGTTTAGAATTTAGATAGATTACTGAAAATATTTTAATTGTATTTATAAAAGCCTTTTGTAATAACAAGGAATTAGAAAGAAGTGAGTGCCACAGTATGTAGAGGTCGACATATTGTAGTATGTACATGCTATATTGTCTATTACTTTGTAGTGAGCTAAGCAGTAATCTAAAAAGTTCTAACAAGGTAAGCCACTTATGGGCTTCCTTCATGGTATAGATGTCCAAAATCAATGGTATTCACTTATCATCAGATGGTCAGCTACTAGAATGTTTTTTAATAGTTCGTCACAATTTCAGCTGAGTCCTCTGGATGGGTTAGTGATGTAGACATCATAGTATGCACAGCTGGTAGACTGGTCGAACATTTACAAAATACAGAAGGATTTTCACTCAAACATTTGAAATTCTTGGTAATTGATGAAGCGGACAGAATTATGGATCACATACAGAATGATTGGCTTTATCATGTCGATAAACATATCAAAGTAGAAAATTGTTTGATGACTGGTGGACTTCCAACTCTGAATTGGAATAATATTACACAGCAACAGTCCTACATTCACAAGATGCTTTTCTCTGCTACATTGTCACAAGATCCCGAAAAGTTAGAACGCTGGGGGTTATTCCAACCAATGTTATTCTCAGCAGCAAAACTTAATGATTCTGAAGACGAAGAACAAATAAGAAAATATTCAACACCAGCTGAACTTAAAGAGAATTGTGTTGTTTGTAACCCTGAAAATAAACCTCTTGTGTTATATCACTTCTTAGTCAAAGAAAAATGGGATAAAGTTTTATGTTTTACAAATGCAGCAGAATCGGCTCATAGACTTGCTGTTTTGTTGAGTGTGTGGGGCAAAAATAAGTTTAAAGTAGCAGAGCTATCGGCTGCACTAGATAGAATAAAGAGAGAAGCTGTTTTAAAGAAATTTACTAAATCTGAAGTCAATGTGTAAGTATCTTATATTTGTGCAAAGGCTTTGTATACAGTTATACCAATATCTCACATAAAAATAAATCCCATCTTCATCCCCATTGTTTAAATACAGTTGTGGTACAGTAGTGATACGTAAAATCTTTTTTTAATTTTAATATTTATGTTAAGTATAGTGATTATATCCTCTTGTTTCTTATTGTTTATCTCAGCATCTGTCATTGTCAACATTGCAATTTTCTTATGTCACATTTCTATACTTTACAAATGTAAAATTTGTTAAATTATTGGCAGTATTGTTTCTTGTACTGTTGCAAGCAAAAATCGTCTTTAAGATGACAAATATTTTCATTAAACATATACTTTTAGTTTAGTCAGGTTTAATTGCTATCTTCAAATCCTTTTTTCTGAGAACACTATCCCATTTTCTAAAATTAATTAGTAACTTGTGATCATACTTGTTAACAAAGTCTGATATGTAATGTTGGAGAAGAAATAAAATAATGAATTATTGAAAGAAATAAAGGTTTCTGTATTAGTATAATTTCTAATTTTTTTTCTAATGTGACATAATTATTTCAATATTTAAAATATTAGTATTGCTTCCGTATAGTTTACTTAGATATGTCCGCGATTATGTCCATGCTCAACTTGAAATTCACACTGGATTTTTCGGACACAAAGCACTTAAAGATGAATGTAAGCCATCGTTTTAGTGAAAACCGAGTCGAAATAACCTAATTTTCATGCACCCGAACAACTTCAAACCGCTCCCGGGAAAATTTCCGCGGGATTCCCTGGATAAAAGATATCACACATTTTGTTACATAAAATTTTGCTATTGATTCGTGAAAAGTCACATTGAAATTTCGTTTTTTTTTAATCTTGCCATTTTTAAAAAATCCCCGGGATTCCTAGGATAAAAAGTAGGGTAGATTTTAAGTCTAAGAATTTATTGTTGGCCTAGTAGTTTTCACGTGAATCCCGGGACAAATAAACAGTAAATCTAAAAAAACTACATCGTTTTCTCCATCATTTTTATAGTCTATTCCAGTTAGTTTTATATATAGCTTCAATGCACAGACACGACATGTTAAGAATTTTATAATATTATAGATTTTATTTGTTTATGTATGTTTTCAGGTTGATTGGAACAGATGCATTAGCCAGGGGCATTGATGTACCAGACTGTAACTATGTAGTGTCATATGACCCTCCAAGAAACATTAAAACCTACATACATAGAGTGGGCAGGACTGGACGAGCTGGGAGGCTTGGCCAAGCTGTGACCGTTTTATTACCAAATCAAAGCAGTGTTTTTAAGGTAGGTACTTCATATACCAATTAGTGTATATTTTTTATTTATGTACACTCAAGGAATTAAAATGTTTGTTACCTTAAAGTCGTCTTTTGCTTGCAGGAGTACTAGAAACAGTATTGTCCATATCTTAATAAATGTTATGTTTAAAAAATACTAGCTGTGCCCGCGACTTCGTCCGCGTACAATTTTTTGTATTGGATTGTTAAAAAAAAGGTAGCAAGTTACTACTTATAACATAAGCTATCTGCCAGTGAAAGATCCGTCAAAATCGGTCTAGTCAGAACATCCAGACAGACAAAAAATAATAATTTGATTTTTTGATATAGGTACCGTATATACTTTTATATGCATTTTCATTTCATAAAGGTAGGTCCGTTTTGGCAAAATTGTCATAGAAACCTAAATCTCACGTAAAGCCTATTAAATTTTATGTAAAGAATTGATTAAAAGTAGTACTTGCTACTAGCAGTCCTTGAAAGCGCTCAACTTGCGCAATATTTTTCATTTTTAGAATATGAACCGGGATAACAATTACATAAAATATATTGAAAATACAATATTTTCAGGGACTTCTATCGTCTGGAGGCAAATCGGAACTACCCAAAATTGAAATTCCACCTAATGTATTTGAACATTTATCAGAGACCTATCAATGTGCAATTGTAGAGACAAAGAAAATTATACATAATGAAATGCAAACAAAAGTACAAAAATCGATAGAAATCAAAAGGAGATTTAAACCTAAAAAGAGGAAACTGGACAGTTGATATAACCTAGATGTTGATGTTAAATAAAATGAAGGTTTGATTTTGGTAAAAATATTTTCATTTTGATCACAATGCTTTGGAAATCTTTCAACAGCTTCCAATTTGGACATAAGAGTCTTTAAACAAACATTTCTCATATCAGTGTAACAATTAAGCAAAATACATTAAAGAATCTTTCATCACTTCCTAACTATACTCAATTTGCCCATCATGATGTTAAGAAGGATATTTTGTTATTCACGTCGAAGGCTGTTGGCAGTGATAGTATAAGCCGAAATATGACCATCCCTATCCTTGATATTGTTGCTCCCGTAATCAACCATATTATGAATCTTTCACTATCAACTGGTACTTTTTCTCACTTTTAGAAAGAAACTTTGATTACACCCATTCCCAAGAAACCAAATGCTAAATCCTTCACTGAATACCGACCCACGTCAATTATCCCATTACTTCCCAAAGTCCTCGAGCGTCTTGTTCATAATCAACTACTACTTTTCTTAATATGAACTCTCCTTAATCCTCTTCTGTCAAGTTTCCATTTTATTGGGCCACTCTCTTAACGTATCTCCAACAGTAATTGAATGGTTTCGTAGATACCTGTTTGCATTGAGGACTCTTTCCTCATGGTGTGATACAGATGCAGGTGTTCCATGGGGTGACGTCCTATCCCCATTCTTCTTCTTATATCAAATTATGATCTAGAATTCTTTGCTTTTTTTAATACAGTCAAATGGAAATGCTAATATCCCAGACAGATAGTATTCTTAGTTCTGGTTTAACAAGTAAAATGGTCTAAGTATTTGATGATCATTTTAAGTACGTGTTAATTTTTCAAAAAATACTTTGCCATTTTGTAGTAATTTGTTCACTCTCAGGTTCTTTATTATTATTATAAATGTTTAATTATTTATTGTAGAGACTAGAGTTTACCTCGCGGCTGCGCCGCGGGTCAACCTCTGGTCCGTGCCTCTTTTATAAAGAGCAGGCGTTAATACAGGTTACATGGTACAAACATGACTAAACAGATATACAATGCAAAAGTGGATGGATGCAGAAGTCGTGGAAGGCCACGACACACCTTCCATGATCAAATTGATCGTGTACTAGCAGAAGGTGATGTCAGGAGCCTTAAGAACAGACGAGCTTGCATGACAAGAGTTATGAATGTCAAAGAGGCCAGTGAGGTGTGTAAGAATAAGCCTAAATGGCACTCTGTTGTTCGTGCCTACCCCGCAATTGAACTGGCGTGAAGTTATGTATGTATGTATGTATGTATGTACATTGTACAATTTTATTTATGTTAGTCTTATTTGCACCCGGAAGATTAATTTCATTTTATATCACAAAGTATCCCATCTCCCGGTATGAAAATAATTTAGGTCGATTTTCGGTACTAAAACTACATTAAACAAAATTATAACAAAACTAATCAAGTATTCCTAGTAGTTTTCCGTGGAAGCTTAACAGATAGATATATCGAGTTACAATCGCATTTTTTATAAACGATGAATTTTTATATCTATAAACTTGAGAAATAATTGGTCTCATACAAACTATCCTCATCTATTTGAAACCGTCCTACTTTTGTTTATCCGGGCTATGAAATCCGACTATGAAAACTACATAAATGGCGAAAATTACAAAAATGACCGAAATTACCAAAATTACCAAAACGACCAAAATGACTAAATTAATCAAAATGATGAAAATGGCAAACCACAAATAAAAAACCTATCATATTTTCTAAGATAACTTTTACATAAATCTATCCTATAATCACCCTCGGTATTAAATTTACATATATACCGAATTTCAGCCAAATCGGTCTATTAGTTTTTCTGTAAAGCCATAACAAACAGAGAGACAAATATATTGTTACGTGCGAGCGGGGGTACGCACTTGGGATTGGAAGGAACCACCAGTTTCTCACACAGCCGCACGTAATACCTCTCCGCAGGATTGCCCCTATACACACGACTAACGATGCACTACGATAAAGTGTCTCACTCACAATACCGTCGCCAATATTGCGTAGACCACCTCCTGCTACTGCAGTGCTTACCACCGATATTACGACGTGTAGCTCGCTTCTGGTTCGTCTCTCGAACTACGCTACACTCCTCCTTCACTTAACTGTCCACTAAACTTGTCACTAAATTCACCACTTAACTCGTCACTGTCTTCTATTAAACTGTTCTTCCAACTCTTTCGTATCGCACTTGTCGCTGTCTTGAACTGAACTCAACTCTAAACTGCCCGGTAGCCGTACCTTACGCTGCTTATATACCCGGAAGAATCTTCTGGAACCCATAATTTCGATCTTCTTTTCGTTATTCTTTTATTTGCTATCCATCCCTTTCTATACATCTATCTATCTCTGCCATTCCCTTCCCGAACCTTCTATCCTAGAACTTTCGTTCATCATCTATCCCTTTCTAACATCTATCTATCTCTGTTTTTTCCTTCCCAAACTTTCTATTCTAGAACTTTCTTTTATCGTCTATCCCTTTCTAATATGTATCTGTCCCTGTATTTTCTTTTCAGAAACTTCTGCCTTTTTCTAAAAGTTCTTAAACCAACTAGTTTGTTCCACCACCACTCGCCACACTACCCCCTCCTAAGACGTCCTTGTCCCGAGAATCCTTAGAACCATGAAATTTCGCAAGTCATCTACATGCACTATTTTTGCAGGCCTCCTTGGTGATTTCCGAATTCGATAAGTGACATCATTAATCCTAGTGACTACTGTGTAAGGTTCTGCCCAACTTGATTGCAATTTTGGAGATTTTCCTTTCCGTCGAACTGGATTATGAAGCCAGACCAATGAGCCTTCATCAAAGTCCCTTAAGTTAGCACGTCTGTCGTAACAGGTTTTCATCCGTTCACTGGCTTGTAGATTTTTTATTCTCATATAGTCATGAATTTCTTCTATCCTCCTTCGTAAGTCTTGTACATAGTCCGAAACATAACTAGGCGTATTAGGCGGACATCCTGAAAGAAATTGTACTGGAAGTCGAAGTTCCCTTCCAAAAAAGCACGCGCTGGCGTTGTAGAAGTGCTTTCATGAACAGCCATCCGATATGCTAAGAAAAAAAGGGAAATGTACTCATCCCAGTCTCGTTGATGAGAACTCACAACCTTTGCCAGACGCCGTTCTAAAGTTTGGTTAAACTGCTCTACCATTCTATCAGATTGTGGGTGATACGGAGTAGTTCGAGTCTTGTTTATTCCAAGTATCTTGCAGGTTTCCTGGAAGACTTGAGATTCAAAATTGCGACCCTGATCGCTATGAATCTCCAGGGGTAAGCCAAATTGGCAGAAAACTTCTTTCGTTAGTTTATCCGCTATCGTCGCTGCTTCCTGATTTGGAATTGCAAAAGCTTCCGGCCACTTGGTGAAATAATCCATAACCACCAAAATATAACGATTTCCTTTAACTGTCCTGTTTTATCCCATATCCTTTGTCTACATCAGCGACATTCTGGACGGTTTTCGAACTGTTATTTACAGCTTACAACTGGACACTTCTTCAACTATTCTTCTATATGAGATGGTTCTCCATACCTCTTACCTTGTTGTCTTCACAGACTAGTTGAACATTGCTGTTGTCCTCTTTGTCTCCACCCACCATTAACTATGATCTGTGCAGTCTGTGCTCCATGTTATAATCCTCAGAAAATTGGTGTACCTGTCTTGTGGTAAACTCAATCTATGGTCTGCGGTAGCAGTGGTAACCACAAATTACTATGGATTCTACGTATGTGGTAACCAACCGAAATTCCAAAAGCCTTCACTGGTTACTGGTAGTTCATTAGCCGGCTAAAAAATAATTTGATGACTTTGGCTAATATGTGAATGACTCGGTCGGTAACCAAACGTAGACCGCTAGGTAAAAGCTAGTCCGCACTGCGAATACAATCGCGCGAATTTTTCCGCGGCGAATCTGTGACACATGGAATCATACGACGGTGACTTCATAGGCGAATAAAATTTCGCGACAAATAAAATTCTATAGATTTCCACAGAATTAGCCACCATGTGGCGCGAATTTAATTCGCGCGAATATTCTGTGGGGTAAGGAGTTGTATGAGCTAGGCCGCACTGCGACAAAATTCTCGAGGGGAGATAAGGCCGGCGCTCAATTGTGCATGAGCTTTCGTGGAAGAATAAGACGCTCTGCATCTCTCACAGCCGCAGAATATGCCGTAGGCGGAGAATAATTAATTACCCTAATGCATATAAGGTCTCCCCTGTGTGATAAATTTCATTTTAAGTAACAGGATGGGGTAGTAAAACAGGATTGTGAGAGGAACTTCGTCTAAAATTGTTAATTTATTGGAAATATTTTTTATTACTTTCATATTGCGAAGCTGGCAAACAGATCGCCCTGCTAAAGGAAAGTGGTTACCGCCACCTATAGACGTTTGCAACACCAGTGGCGACGCCAACGTGTTTCCAGACTTTAGTATGGGATAAGGAGTTCGGATGGATGGATGGATGGATAGAATAAAGGGGATGAGATAGAAGGCTCAGACAGGAGGAATGGGATAGGAAAGATGCGGAGGGGGAAGTGTACCATCAGAACTGTCCCTCATCGTACAAAACATGATTAACTTAACGCTAAGTGTTTCACGACTTTATTGTGTGAAAGCATGATATCACACCTATCGAACCGGCCCTAAGAGCTGTTTAAAGATAATGATTCCAACATGGCTCTATTTAGTCATAATTATTATGAGTAAAATAACTAATTGATATTATAAAAAAAGGTGCCAAGTAAAATAAAACAAAATATCCAACAAAAATTGCTCTAGTTTTGCAGGTCTAGATATTTCTTGAAACAATAAATTCTTTCCTTAGATAATATGTACGTATCTCTCTCTCTGTCCCTCCCTCCCTCTCTCTCCCTCTCTCTCTCTCTCTCTCTCTCTCTCTCTCTCTCTCTCTCTCTCAATGATTCTTTCATAGGCCAAGCTGTTAATCAAAATATGTCATGGACATTGGATTCACCATCCAATGTCCATGACATCTTTTGATATATACGCCTTCTTCGTCGTAGTAAAAAATAAACTATAACTTTGCTTCTATTGTCCATATTAGACGCACGTCCCGGCTGAAGACATTATAAAAATGAGATAAAAATCGCACAAAATAATTCGTAGTGCGGCCTAGATAAAACTCATTCCGCCAAATTATCTCGCGTGGTAAAAATTCGCAGTGCGGACTAGGCCTAAGCCGTAACTTGGCAGTTACGATTTTTTGTTTTATAGCCGGTTTCTATATTTTACCGACGATTGTCTGTAATAGTAACTAGTAACTGATTGATTTTGAAGCTACAAACAACCGACGGTTAATAGGGGTATACGAGCGTTTCACAAACTCATTGACAATTGGTAATACTCTTTATATATACAATGTACAACCCACAAGAGTTAACTTGAGACTTCGCTCGGATGACTTAAGCGCGAGGTATTGACGTGTCGATGGCGAGAGCGGTAAGGGGATGGGGGTCGGGATGGCGCGAGCGGTACGAAGGCGGGGTGGACAGGGAAGCGCGTAGTTCGCTCAGGTCTCAAGTTAATTCTTGCGGATAATCTCTTTGGGTAATACTGTTATCAGTTACTAATTTCGTCCTAAGCGTTTTGTTAACGCAGCGTCTTTAGTAGTAGTACATGCAACGTCATTCAATGAATCGCGGTATAACAAAAAATAATTACATTTTCAAAAGAAGAAATCTTTTTTGATAAACGATTGTCATTAAAAAATCAAGCTTTCAATTAATCTGCTTTAAAAATACTTTCAATTACAGAGCCATTTTATATAAATGTTGCATGAACAAAACGAAATAATGTATAAACCAAGAAGCTTATACACAATGGAGATTTCGTTCCGAATACCTAACTGAAGACCAATAATTTGTCCTTGAATGACGTCACTTATGTCTTTTATCTCTTTCTTTAGGGTGACAATGCTTTCTTTTAAAATATGGATAATCAATTACTTTTCGTTTTTGTATCACGTTTGCCATGACTGATTTTGCTTAACAATTAACAAAAATCTGATAGCTGCCATTTTTTAACCCCCGACGAAAAAAGAGAAATTATAAGTTTGACCGCTGTCCGTCTGTGGCACCGTATCTCTTGAACGAGTCAACCAATTCGGATACAACTTTTGTATCCCGCCTTGACATTATAGCGCCATTTCAACGTGCAAACCTTATCGTGCCATCCATCAATTAAAGCATATATAGGTGTTACTCAATCGAATTTGATGGCTCAACGATAGGTATTATTTTCGACTTTTTAAATGTTTACTTTTCTTTTTTATTGTTTTTTTTTAAATTTAATTTTGTAACAAACATGTCATCCCTCTATACTTTTTATACGAGGATACGGAATACATTGTTCAGTACCTCGTCGTACTGTCTGATAGATATTCTTTAGAAAATATCTACCCAAATGTCGATACCAAACATGATTGTCGAAACTTTAGGATTACTTATTTATTTAATACTTTATAATTTTTATAACTTCTAATTATTTATAATAATCAACAATAGAAATTTTCGGTAAATAAAATTACAATTAGTTTTTGCTATTTCTAGATTTAATTGATAGAATATGTGACGCTCACCCCCTGATTCAAAGGTCTAGGAATGACATACCGAAGCCGAAGCATTGAGCGGGATATGGAATAAAAGAATTTATATAGTGAAAATTTATTAAATGAATAAAACATATAATATTGGCCATAAATCGTAATCATCTAGTGTTAGGAACCCTTCGCTGCAAAACCGTTAACTCTATGTTCACAAGGTAGGTTATATAGAAGTGCTGATCAAGAAACAGGTAGACTTATTTTTCTTAAAAAGTTGTATGCTTTCGGCGAATAAAAGTGCAAAGTCAATGCAAAAGCTATGATGTCAACACTATATGTAATTTTTTTTTCTTGTTTACTCTACTAAGTTTCTGAAATTTTTCACAAATATTAGTAGTTGCCTGGCAAAATATTTTCAATTTTAGACTGTGATGTATAATCCTGGACCACATTTATGAGCGATATCATATCACTAATTTTTAGCTCTTGTCTCTTCACCTTTTGCTGCAATATTTTTCTACTCTTCTCTAAAGATTGCTCCAGTGATGTCTTGAAGTTTACTTGAACATTAAAATCTTTCAAAGCACGCCGTTTGTATGGTGGTTAATTTTCAATATCCTGTCGAAAATTAATTTAGAGTCAAAAATGTCCAATGGCTATTTCACTTTCATTGTTTTTTATTTTCATGAGTGGAAACTTATAAAAATGTAATTCACAGAATACTGTCTATCTAATAAGATAATTTGCTAATATAAAAGTTTGTTCCCTTACAATATCTTGTTTTGGAAATAGCATTAGGGGAACATTATCATTGACAGCTGTATGTGATTGAGTCCATGAAGTTGATGGGACATTAACATAATCCTGAAATTAAAAATGATTTATAGAGGTATACATTTTTCATAAGAACATAATAATATATACTATAAAGACCACAAATGTTCTTATCCAACACTTACCACCACATTGCAACATTTACACAATTGATATGAGTAGAATGGTACAGCATCTTTTAGCGGACAACCTGGCCTTCTAGTTATAGTCTGCATTCTTAAAATGAAGACTACAAATCTTCGCAGATTCATAAATTTTTCCCTTTAATGGTACTACAGATAACCAAGCATTCCTCTTGTTTGGATCTTTAGGGAAACTGTAAATAGAAATAAAAAGAAAAATAGTAGAAATGTTCAAAATTAGGCTATAAACTATTTTTAATAAATCATTTTGCTCATTTAATTCACAATGTTTTAAAATCTTGGATCTTCATTATGTCGATTAAAAGGTACACCAAGACTACAAGCACTACATATCCGTAAATACTTTAAACAGGAAGTTTTTATCATTAGACCAATTTTTAAGAATAAGAAGCTTGTCACCCTACTCCTCTTGTTTATGTATAGTTTACAATACAATAAATCGTATTTAACTGCATATTAGTAGAATAATTCGCTGTGGGAGATGATGCAAAGAAAGTGTCGTCAATTTCTGTATGTGTTATTATAAAATAGCAAGACTTTTAGTGTTAATTTCCCTAAAATGTTAATGTAACTCAAAAATAATTTAATTCAACTTACTTGCGGAATTTCACGCCTGATGTTGGATGCCAAACACTTTTGCAACCACGAACTACACAACTCATTCTAGAATATCACTTAAAACACACCATTTATCATATAAAATCTCAGTTATACGATCGAATTAGACGAAACTCATAAACTAACTTTTTGACAGGAAGCCATATCTAGTTTCAGTGTTGCCAAAGTAGATTTTTAATTTTTGACGAATGTTGGGGACAACTTTGTGAAATAATATTGTTATAATATTTTGAATCAAAGGAAAATTTCCTTTTTATTTAATAAAAGATTCCATTACATAGAACTAATCCCTGTCTATTGTTTGCAAATAAAATAAAAACTTTTCAAATTTTATAATAATTTCTTAGAACTGATGGAAATTGACGAATTTTTTTACTTTTATATATATGTCGGCGCGAATATGTTACTTAATTTATAGATGACGTAAGAAAAAGGATAATTTAAGTTCTCTAATCTGAAATCAGCAAACGTACGACAGCATTGTGAATAACACAGTTGGTGTTGGTAGACCACGAAGTACACATCATGATCAAATAGAAGTGTTAAAAAAAGGTCAGGTAAAAATCATCTCAAATAAACGTGCGTATATGAAGAGTTTAATGAAAGTAGATGAAGCGAAAGCTGATTGTCAAGATCGTCGCAAGTGGAAATCCATAGTCTCTGTCTATCCCCATGGGAATAGGCTTGATAATATGTATGTATGTATGAACAAATAATTAATTAACATCAAATGATAACATAAAAGTAATAACAGGTTCTTTAATTTTATATCGATTATTGAGCATTTGTTTAATAATTACCGACCTGGACCAGATGCATTGGACACTGTGCCTCGAGTCTTGGAGCAGAGAGCCCGAGAGAATTCTAGTCAGTGTTCACTCATTTATTTACTTTATCTACTTATAATTATTATTTGAAAATTATTTTGTAACAATTGTAATCTTTAATAGATAATTTAAATGTTCTTGTGATATATTATTTGGAAGGAGTAAACTACTCTACTATTACTATTTAAGGAATTACTGACTTTGGCTATAAAAGCCGACGTTCCTTATCTTTAAAAAACCCAGTACCGCCCTTTCTATTATGACATCTAATTTTCTTGCAGAAAAGTAAACCTACAGCTTCTATATTATGCTAATTTATTCGATAATAATATTATATTTTGCTAATTTTTCGTTATTAATATATAACAAGGAAAAAAGGAAAAAGTATTATTTGGGTACAATTTACCATATGTCTTGGTAACCCGAACGATAGAGCGAGTGAGATGGAAGACATAACAAAGGTCAATGGAGTTCATATTTTTGGTCTTCAAAAAAATGTTAGCATTGCAATCTCCATTGTGTGTAAGCTTCTTGGTATAAACTCTTTATATACTCAATGTACTCTGTGATGTAAACAACAAAACGTCAGATTCATGAAATTTCATATAAACTTTTTAAATAATGATTGTTCCAATGTCATTGGATTTTTTGTAAAAAAAAAAGGTAACAGTGTTGTCACTTCAGCAATTTATCGCTAGTTTTAGTCATTTGTGGTTTTAAAACGCATTTATTTTTTAAATAAAGGCTGGTTTACATTTCCATTAGTTAGTTAAGTAGCAAGTTACGACTTAAAACTTACGAGTTTAGACCTTATCGTCGTTTGGACAGACATTTTTCAGTTAAGTCGTAAATTGACGATGAAGTAGAAAATACAAAAGCACGTTCTATTTTTCGCGAGTTAAGTACACCCCGCTCGCATGTGCTCGCAAGTCGCAATATAGTTACAAAGTCCTGCACTAAAGCTGACGTTATAACACGGTTAATTGTTTTGCCTATAATGATCGCAGATTATAAATTTATTATCCAAGTTCCCATCAATGGCAGCATGGTCTTCTTATCCCATTTAATACCTAGTCCAGGATCTTAATTTCGTAAACTATGTTATCTTCTTGTTTGCTTGTGAAGACTGCCTGGCTGTAGTTGATGAGATTCTTGTTCTTCAAACTTTTTTGAAGCATTGAAAATAGCACTTCCATAGACCGAACTGATTCATGCTTGCAATTAATCTTGGATCCATGGTGCATTTAAATGGCATTGTCTTTTTGGGGTAGGTCTAGCTACCGCCTTTGAAGGTGGGCCTCCGTGGAAAGGCAGAAATATGAGAGTAATTGTAGTGACCGGTATTATCACCTGACCGGCATCAGCTGGTGTTACCACTCTAACAAGTAATGCTACAACTACAACTGGTCGTAAGTCGTAAGTTGCACAGAAATGTGTCATAAGTAGCAAGTTGACGATAAATTACAAGATAGAACCATGCTCTATTATTTGCGATTCAAGTACAAGTGCAACGCGCTTGCGCGTCTCACTCTGACAATTAAATTGTCAGGCGTGTAAAAAGGAGATTTTACTACAGTGCATAATAAATTCCGTAAAAAGGGGTGGATGGACATAGAATTGAACTTCGCTAAAATTATACTTAGTTATCGTCGTCGTCATCGT
The DNA here is from genome assembly GCA_019925095.2 of Dendrolimus kikuchii. Lineage (NCBI taxonomy): Eukaryota > Metazoa > Arthropoda > Insecta > Lepidoptera > Lasiocampidae > Dendrolimus > Dendrolimus kikuchii. The sequence continues at coordinate 17,187,594 of CM034389.1, forward strand.
CAGCCATTTGTTGTCCACTGCTGGACGTATGCCTCCCCAAGACGGCGCTACCCATCACTATCCTCCGATTTCCTCAGCCAGCGCCTATCGGCGACCTTGCATAGGTCGTCGGTCCATCGGGCTACTTACTTAGTTATGATTAAAACATATTATATTGCTTTTAGTATGAAAACTTGAGTTGCATCGAGTAGATTTCTAAAAATTATCCTTTAAATCGTTTAGAACGCCCAGTTTTATATATTTCTTTATAATATAGGTCCTTTCTATTTAAACTTGAAATGGGTTTATTACGGACGACTATTGGAATTATAGGACAAAACCCGTGGGGCTGTTACAATTTAGTTAAGGCAAAGTATTTAAGGACTAACGATATTATTCATATTGAGTTAGAGTGTAGACTTTCTGCAGTTCTTAAAAAAATCTACAAAGTTATAACTCTGTGTTCAAACACAGTAGGCTGAGTTTTTGCCGCTCAAGCTTACTGGAGCATAAATGCTCCGAGTTTTATTCTTAGCACGGTTAATTTCTTAAAGTTATTCACTATGGTCTGGAAGTCTGGGAACGGCTGTCTTTTTCATTAAAATTGGTTCCGAAACTCCTTTGAGTATTTTTCACTACATCTTATAGTTTCGGATTGAGAGAGTGGCTCTTTTGAAAAAATAACCTGTATAATCATTTTCAACGACATGAAATCCCTTAACTAAGTGTAAAAGAAGCTGATGATATTCAAATGATTGAACATAGGTCACAGCCATTACATTGAAACCGATTTTGTGAGTTACGATGATACAGATAGAAATGCAAACAAACAAAGAGATATGAATTTTAAACCATATAACAAACATTTTTGTATCTTCCAGTAACCAAAAATTAAAAATGTTAAAACATAATTAGAAAATATAGGATAATTTACATGTACTACTTATTTCATAAATCATGAGGTAATCATGTCCATGTATTCCCTTGAATGTCTCTTGGCATGGACATCCCTATTGTATTCTTTCTCCGCTCCTGAACGGATAAAAGAATAATATAACATTTCGCTTTATTACACTTTAAAGTAATATTTCAATTGTGGTTATATTTTAATGTACAGCTTCCAGGATAAATACTAAACTTGCAAACAGAAAAGATAATAAACCCCTTAAAAGCTCGCAATTTGAATCCGAACTTTAGAGTGATATTTTAATAATTTTATTATAACTTGATGTCAAATAACTGTTGTTAGCTTAAAAAATAACTATCCTTCTATATATTCTTGCTACTTCATAAGTTATGATTTGTGGCTTATAAAATTTACTGTTATGAGAATCGTAATACCGATTTTTGCCTATTCACCCCGCTATTCTTATTCACCCCATTTTACGATAATTTATGTTGTCGCCTCGCGACCGTATTTATTTAAACCTCATTTTAGTTAGAAGTCAAAACAAAAAAAAATAACTACAGGCCGTGCGCACATTACAACATATTTTAAATCCAAAACGGGGAAAAAATCGCGTTTTCGCCACAACTTTTGTAGAATAAAAACGGATGTAGACTGAAACCAAATTTCGCATATATGTTTATTAGGGTTCTGTACCTATTTTGTCAAAAACGGAATACTAATAGTAATATCCGTCTGTGTCCGTTCCTCCATCTGTCTATAGATGATATACCGATAGATATTCATTTTCACGGATACATGCATGAAATTTCAAAGGAAGGTGTAATCTATTTAGCGCTACAAAGTTATATTGTGAAATTAGGAAAACATTAAAGACTAGTAGTGGTCATCATAAATGCAACTAAGGGTTGAAACGTGCTTTATTCAGGGTCTTGCTACAGTTGTGTAGGTTATTTAGATCTTTAATAAAGTCAATAAGTGGTAAATTTTTGGTCGCAAACTACTGAAAATTGTTTCCCCTTTCGCGAAAATTTCTGAAATAAAGATCTACAAGCTCAATTTATTTCAGAATATTTCATAAGTTTTATAAAATATTCAACAAAAATAATTTGTAATGAATATCCGTTAAATAGTTTTTGAGATATAAGGTATTTTCGTTAAAATGCTATTTTATAGTTCCGTAGCTACATATCCGTTATTTGGCATAGGGAACGTTGGTCACCACTTCGAAAACCTTTATGTACATGAATTGCCAAGCATTTACCCAATTCGTTTACTGTTGCAATACTAGAAAAACACAAACAGTATCTTATGAAGGCATTTTGTCGACTCTTCAATATTTTAATACGAATTATGGCATCTGAAATTAACTAGGCGACAACACGCCTCTATCGTGGTTCAAGCTCTCTACTGTAACGATTTACGGATTTTATTCCGTTTCCATATAAAAAGTCTACCGATCGGTTAGAAAATCCCATGGACCTCTATAATTCCTACTTCAGTGGAAAATACCTCCCATCGGTACTTGGTAGTTTCATGTGTAACCAGCTACGAATCATTATAGAAACATTAGTAGAGTTACCAGGCGTTAATATTCTAACTGTCGGTATGAAAAACAAATCGTTTTGCAATATAGAAACTAGCCTTTATTTGACAACCATTAGTCCACTGGCTAATGGATGAGGACCGCTGACGGCCAAAGTAGCTCATTCACTACCTGCAGGGCAGTCTGGTGAGCGGAACGTACGCGACGGACTGCCATGCAGTACATTGAATGGGCCCCTTAAGCCGTAAAGTTATCAGTTGCCCGCTTTATTCGACAACCATTTCCAATCGTTGAAGTGGTTGAAAACATAGTCATAGTATTTTGTGAACAACAGAATTAGCTGGCTTTTACGATAGCTACCCACCCTCCTATAGTCTGTCGAATGGTGAGTTGTGGTATCGGAATTGGATTGTAGCTACAGGACGAACAGATTGGACACCAAAAATTTGTAGTAGACATTTTTACAATTTCCATGCACTATTTTGAACTGCGTATACATCACGCAACAATAGGATTTGGACCTACTCATAAAGTTAGAAACATTCATACGAAGCTTGTTTTATTTAAAGGACAATAACGTGACTTAATAAAAGCTAAATAAAAATAAATAAGTGCTATTATTTATCCACAAAGCCAGAACTTCTATCACATAAGAAACGGCAGTTATTTAGAACCACATCATCATCATCCATCGTCACTCTCCTGCCCTCATCGCAATTGATTTAAGTTACGCAGCATGTCTTCTCCTCCGCATAGCATGCCTTTACCTATGGATGGAAATTGATTTGTCAGGTTCATTTTAGAGGCTTCCTTACATAAAAATTTCTAATTATCACAATTATTTTTCCTTACAAGGTAACCCTAAATATAGTGACGTATTCTCTTTTGTCCCTTCCTGCGACATGCTATAGCGGTGTCTATAGGTTTCTTTGTCTACGATTGTACTGGTGTTATACGTAGTATCCATAGTAGTTTGTGCTGGTGTCTATGGTGTCTGGTATTCAAAAAGTGGTGACAGTTAGATTTAAAATTTAAAAGAATTTTGTAATTTATTAATTTTATTTATGCCAACGTTCGTGTTACTGTGTACAGTGATTTTATTCATTTACAACAAAAATAATTCGCCATGTCATTTACTCATTCCCAATTAATAAAATATCAAACTGCCTTAGACTTAAAATCTCATTTGAATGCTGAAATCTTCTACCCAAAACTAGTAATATTTGAAGATGTTTGGAGATTTCGTATTGTGGATTTGACAAGCCATGAAGTAGAAGAATGTCATATGGACGAGGAGATTGTGTATAAACGAATATTGGATGGGTTGCTATGGATTATTCTTAAGTCTGGTCAAATTATTTTAATGAACATTCTTACTAATGCAACACTAAAATTAATAACGAATCTTAGGATTCATAGTATTCAATTAATTATGGGTTTATTAATACTCCGCAGTAAAAGTGAAGAATACTATGAAATGCCATTCACAACTAAAGATCTGCAAGATAAAATTTCCGATGGCTTAAAAGAGTTGGTTGTCAATTTGAAAATTACTAAATTGGGTCAAAATAATAAACGTAAAGAAATAAAAATTGAATCAAATGAATTGCTAACTTACATTGAAAATGGAACATTAAAAGTGAAATGCCCAATTACAGGATTGATAACGTCTATTGATTCAGATTTAAGTTTGGAATATTTACTTACATGGGAAGAAAACCTGATTTTATCAAACAAATTTCAAATGTTTATCATAGATTCATCACAGTCTAGAGTAGTGTACACTTTTGAAAGTACTGAATCAAAGTATTACCCTGTCGGTATAAATGATGGCTGCCTTTATTATTTAATTTGGAACAACAATGAGGTAGGTGTTTTTACATTGTATGGCATAATTTTAACTTTGTTCTTAAATAGTACACAATTATTACTTCTTAGAGGTATTTAACAAAATTGAAAACAATTATGGTACATTTTTATATAACTTCTAAAAAAAAGGTTGCGGTATAGATATACTGCACATTTATTTATTACTTGAGATATAAAATTAATTTTGGGTGGTTATAAAAAAAAACTACAAAGGCTAAGGCGGGTGAGAAGCGAAACGGAGCACCCGCCTAAGCATTCTAACCTATATTAAGAAAGTTCAGATTTATTCATAATAAATAAATGTGCCGTGTATCTATACCCATCCAAAAAATGTTCTAGTTACATACAAAAGTCATATTTTGTACTAGGACATGCCCACAACTTCATCCATGCTCGATTTGAAATTCCTGCAGGATTCTTGAGACAAAGTATCACATTCACAACACTTAAAAAGAATATAAGTCATTGTTTTAGTGAGAACCATGTCAGAATAAGCAATATTTTTTGCATCCAAACAAATAGAAACTGCTCCCAGAAAAATTCCTGGCATAAAAAATAGCTATCGATCAGTGAAAAAGTCACATTGGTATTTGATTTATTTTTATCTGGCTATTTTAAATCATTCCTAGAAAAATTCCTGTGGTATTCCCATGATAAAAGCAGGGCTGATTTCATGTCTAATAATCGGCACTACAAATCTGGCCAGTAGTAAAATGAAGTTATATTTTTTTTAAATTTTGGATTATCTGTAATGTTTCATGAGAATCAGTTGAATGGTAAAATTGTTTTAAATATATAAAGCCCCTTTTTGTATTGACCTATATTACATGTGTCATGTCTTTTTAAAGAACTTTATTTTGTTATCTAACATGTCTCCCTTGAATATAAATTTGGAAGGTTATTTATAAGGACTGTTTTTTTATTGCCTAAAGCATGGAAAGAGGTAGACGGCCTACCTAATTGAAAGTGCTTTACTATATAATCTATAGATGCCTGCAACACCAGGACTATTGAAGGCTCATAAAGCAGCGGGAAAACCCAGGCGGAAAGTTCCCTCCAGATCATTGTTGAAAGAATAGCTCTGTTATGACTGGATAAATTGACTAATATAAATAATGTTTTCAGGTTCAAGTGTGGTGTACCTGGCTCTCTTCAAGCATTGGTGACCAAGACAAAAATTTAAATAATTTCAGTCAATTACTTTTCTCACAAGAAACTCTAATTAGCCAACTTAAGAGCCTGGTTGATTCAGTGTTGTCAGACCCCAAAAATCTAAATATTAATGTAGAAATGCAAGAGTTGTATGACAAGATTAATGATTTTAGTTTTCTCATTGAAACAAGCATAAAACTATGTAAGCATAGTCTTCTATATAAATCACTTTTATACCCCCTGCAAAAGAGAGTTTACCAGTTTGGAACTCCTGATTTGATGGCACTGTTATTAGATTTGATTATCAAAGTTGATTTATTAGAATACATCATCTTTAAAGGAAATAAAAGCTATGAAAATGTAAAGTTATTTGAACAAAACTTTAAAGAGCTTTGTGTAATGTTCATTTCCAAATCTGATATAGACTTAGCATCTATTTGTTGGCTTAAATATTTTGAAATAAAAATTGAGCTTTCACCTGATGATATTTTAGATATACTAAATGCTATACCACATAATACAAAAATGGGTGCTATCATAATTTGGTTACAACATTTTGTCCCACCACTACTTGAATACAACCCATATAATATAGATTTATTTGTGAGATGGACTACAAATAGAGTATTTAAATTGGAACAATCTGGATATTGGCCAAAAATAGGGATTAAGTTTTTAGAAGAGATTATAAAGGTTTTAGAAAAATCATCTAAGACAATTACTATTAGACCAATCTCAATGGATGATTTAGACATGCTACTAAATCATGTAAAATATATTCTGGAACTTAAGGACAATTGCAAAATTAATATGCTTTTAAGTGAAATAACTCTGGGTCCTCAAGAAGTTGCTTTGATCATGTTGCGGCGCTGTTATACTGATGATTTAGAGGCATTTTTACAAAATTATTTACCTGCCTATGCAATCCAACACTTATTGGATATAGATGACATCTTGAAGGGTTTCATTGAGAATGAAATTGCTTATTGTGGTGGTCAAGTCGATGGTATAAGGTTAAAAGTTTTGCTAAATGCATTTCACTCTCTCACAAGTAGATTGAACTGTTTGCTTCAAGTTTTGAAAGTGCTTGATGTTCCATGGCATCCAACTATACTAGAATTAGCAATTTCTGCAGCCACATCTGTCAATAAAGACTTCACAATGTCTGATAAGGATCATATGCTTGCCAAAGAAATTCAAAAAGAACTTATTTATTGCAAGGTTAAAGTTGTTATGAAAAAGTACAACTTTCCATTGACATTTATAGATTACAAATTAATTCTTCACAAGTTGATCAGTGCTCCAAAAGTAGATTTAAATGATTTAAATGTAATAACCAATGTGATGACTTGCAATGTTAACTATGGCCATATTTTATATATAAACAGGTGTCTCCAAGACTGTGAAATTAGAATTGCTTTAAATTATTTCAGAGAATTGTCAAAGATAGAGAAAGCCTTAGTCCTGAAGACAGTATTGGCTAAATTAGAACAGATAATCAGTAAGAGTTCAAGTAATCATACCTTAGAAAGAAATTATTTAGATTTCATAAAAGGGACTCAGTGTTTAAGCGAAGTTCAATTTCGCGACATTGAACTTTTATATCATCATAAGAATAATAAAAATATAAATACACATTATGAGAATAGTAAATCACAAGAATTACTCGTTTTGTTGCATCAAACCTCAACTAGCCAACAAGTTCGTAGATTCGTTTCCAATCTTTTATGTACTAATAAAATCTCACCAGAAATAATCATTGATGAACCTTCAAGTTTGCGTGATTTCAAAGACGGGCAAAATTTAGTACTTTTAGTAGAGGCATGGAAGGTCCTTATTGAAGTCTTAGAAAAGTGCAAAGAAGAACATTTACATGACATAATAATACAGGTTTACGAACTAAGTGCTATAATAAATTCCACAATTGTTGTAAAAAATTTATCAATTGCATGGAAATTTCACTATATTCATTTACCTATTTCATCAGCACCAGCACTTAATGAATTAATTGATTTCTATAGTATCCACCAACTTGACAAAAAGTTGGATACAGATGTATCAAGTATTAGCAAGTGTGACATTATCTTACTAAGACTGGTTTCAATTGCTTTGAATACTACAACTGATTATTCCTATTCAACTGAATTATTAATGCTGTTGCAAAATAAAGCTGCAAGAAGGCTCTTGTCACAAATTGTTTCTTCTCAAAACATTGATGAAATCTTTGTGACTTCTTTATTACTTGCATCAAGAACGGATGAAGAAATTGATAACAGATGGATATTGGACGCTCTACAAGGCCATAACGAGAATATTTCCCCTAATATAAAATACTTCTTATCTTCTGCCCCAATTCAACGAACATTTGAACTAAATTCTGATATTTTTGGAAACACAGTTTCATATTCCCCACATCACATTCTAAAAATCAAATTTAATATTAATTTATCTGAAATTGCTATACCTGAAAATACAGAAGAGACTTGGGATGTCAAAGTAATATTATTCTATGTTCTAAAACAACGTCCATATACTAGGTTTACTGAACTCCTTGAATATTGTCATGCTTTGAATATTCCATATGGTGAAGGCTTGTCTTTACAATTAATATCATTAATTTCGAATTGGAACTTGAACTATAAAATATTTTACGATGAATTAGGTCAACGCCAAGTGGAAATTGAAGATGACGAAAATAATTTATATACCACATGCCATGCTGTTTGGGAAAGTATTGAGAAAAAAGATGTTATAAGAGATGTATTAAATGATTTCTGGAAAAATGGCGAAATTACTCTACATGGTCGAGTGATATCAATAAATCCATATTTCTATGAGGTATTTTTATGTATCTATCGCCTAATTTTTGGCTCAGGTATTGAATCAAAAAATCTAAAAGAGTATTTCTTGCTCAGTTTTTTAAAAGAATACCGACGAAAAAGTACACCGAAACAATATGAATTAGAAATATTTTCAGGGGCAATTTTTCCTGAAATTGGATATTTCCGTTTACCGTTCCATCTATTCATGCGCGACGATAAATGGGCAAATTTAAAATCTGAAATAACTTTAGAAACATATGAACGTTGGCTTCCAGTTGTTGCATTGCTGTCCCTAGATACCGACCAACAAACTGCACGAGACATGATCTGCAGTAATGCACTTAAGCAAACAATGACTTCACGAAGACAAACTAAAGAAGAATGTTCCAAGGATGCTGTGTCATGGCATTTGACGTCACGTGAAGAACCTCTACTACGTGCAGCTCATCGGTGTGTGACACACATTGCTAATATGGAATGGACAGGTGCCTGTCTCTTTTACTTACTTCAGGGCTGTGCGCGAGGAGCAGACCAAGTTGCTGCAGCACAGCTATGTTACCAATTTACACAGAGGTGGACTGCTTTGCAACCAGGCAATCGTGCACTACGACAAATGGAACGTTTGTATGCAACACTTTCAACCCGTCATGCTCTTTATAAAATAGATTGGACGTGTGACAATTTAGTTCGACTTACAAATGAACCTGCCCAACTTATTAGAGAACTATATTTACATACAGATTTTATTAAAAAAATTGCTCGCCATAATGTGAATCGAGCTGCAAACGAAATAGCTGATAAAAATGGAATCAATATTAGTTCCATCAGGTTACAAATTTTAGAGAATATTCTTAACAAATCTAAACAAGATTCAACAAAGAACAAGAATCAAGCCTTCTTAGACACAATAGAACTACTAACTGTAAAGTATATTCTTAAAGCTACATGTCCCAAAATGGGAGCAATTTATCTGTCTCGCATCGCTTTTGATGATGAAGCTGATTTTAATAAAGGAAAAAAACTGAGGGCTTTGCAATGCCTAATGAGCATAGTGGAACCAGATACAGCATTAAAAGTAGCCAATCGGGAAAGAGATACTCTATGGCTATCTTTATTAGAATTGTTATGTGTAGTTAAATTGGAAAATATTGACATGCCTTGGGTAGTAGTGACATTTTTGCAGGATAAAGTATGTGCACTAAAACAGTCACTTCAAACTGTTGAAGGAAACAGTGAGGGATTAAAAATCGTTGCAGAATTGACTTATTGGTTTGGCACTCCAGAAATAATTTGTGATGTAATTCTTAATTTATTACGCATTGGTCTTTATGAAGAAATCATACCATTACTAATGAAAGTGTCTTCACCCCCTAATAATGTGCTGTCCACTGCATGGCGAGCTGTTCTTTTGTCTCCATTTCAGCGAGCAGATTACCCAATAACAGAACAGCAAAGAACTAAATGTTTAAATGCTATTAACTTGTTACCAGTCTGTCCAGTTATAAAAGATGAAGATTTGGTAGAAATATGGAAAAATTGTGTAAGATGCAAATGCTTAGGACTGGGTTGCTTATTGCTACCATATATGTCCCTAGAATGTAGAAAATCACTCAATGAACTGTCAAAAGTAGATAGAAGAAATCTTATTGTTAGTTTAAAGAATCTTCAATCTGAAACTTATCTTGTATCTGGAGCCATGAATGTTATTGAGAATTTGACACCCAGAAATTATCGTTAAGTTTAAGATTTAATATGTAGAAATAGGGTATTGTTATATTTTACAATAAAATCATAGACTTTTTTAATGTTTTGTATTTTGTGCTTAATGTCTCTTATGACTTAAAATAATAACTGATTATGAACATAGGGATTACAAGTAAAAGCTATTGTTTTAATATATGACACTGCTGGATATACCATTTCATATAAGGGAGCATATATACCATGGGCTCTTGCTAATTGTTCAGGGGTTTCTCCACTTTTATTAGGTTTGCTTGCCAACTCTGTTGTATCTTCTCGTAACAGTAAAACCAATAATGTAGATTTACAATGACTAATTGCAGAAGCTAAATGCAGTGGTGTTTGTTCTGAAACAAGAAGCCAGAAATAAAAAGTTAGAGTATGTGTAATCAAAACACTTCATTATTCTTACTCAACTAAGAGTAGTCAGCCTAATTAGTCTGAAGGATAAAAAATCTGCACAGGAACCACAAGTTGAAACAATTTGCTACTTGAATTTTAAGTCATGATGACTTTGGCAGAGAGAAACTTTATAAAATTTGACTCTTGAATGATGAGGTGGAACATTCTAAAATAACTAGGTTCTGACCGCGACTTCGTCCGCGTGGAATAGTTACTTTGGGCTAACGATAACTTTAACCCGCAACTTTGTTTATGTAGAAAGTAAAAATATTTTTAAATCATAATGACTGCCCGCCGGCCTTGCACATCATAAATGCACTTGCAGTACTTGATCATTATTTTGCTGCGATGTTATTTTAAAACTGCTATATCTCCTAAGATATTGAAATTAAATGAAGTAAATGGCAATTTTGTTTTAAATTAAACACTTGTGATGAATAACTTATTTATTTGGATAAGGATTAATATTATGTTTATAAAAACACCTTCGCAAATAATGCATTATTTTACAACAAATTTAACAAACAAAACCACTTTTATTTTATTAAGATGGTGCAAGTTTCTTTTTCAAAATCATTTAAATATTTCTGGCTAATATTCAAAATTTAAATAAAGGGGTGACAAAACTTATGACCCGATTAGGTATATTTCAAGTAGGTACTAATATTCAATTGATAATTTGTCTACCTCCATCAGACAAAGCTGCAATATCAGCACCAGCAGCCAAAAGTCTAGCAGCAGCATAATAATTGTTCCAATTACATGCAGAATGTAAAGGGGTCCACCCTAGGAGTGTTTTAGTGTTCACATTTGCACCTGCACTTAGTAGAAAAGACACAGCAGCTACATGATTGCCATAAGATGCACGATGTAGAGGTGTGTATCCATCTGAATCATGAGCATGGACCAAGTCATACTGTGAACTTAAAATTTCCTTAAGTGTGTCAACATCACCATTCTCAGCAGCCCATAACACATAATCTATTGGATTGGCTGGAACAAAAAAACTGACAAGATTATAAAATGTGTCTTCACTGTAAACAATATACCAGAATTAAAATTAAATGTTAGGTTCAGCTATGAAAGATTGAATATTATAGGGGAATTCAGTAAATAAAAAAAGTTGATGGCTTGGAAAGATACCTTTAGGATTTTGAACAATATCTACATCTTGATCTGCATCATCCCAACCAGATATGAACATTCCCGACGTTTCAGGATTTCTTTTACATTTGTCTATTTCGTCTTGAAGGTCTTTAAAGTCATTCACATATGTATCAGAGTCCTCTGAATCAGACATTATACTGTTTAAAATGCAAACAAGTTTTTATCAATAATTTATTAGAGTTTTAACCACAAACTACTATGGATACTACGTATGTTTTAACCACTTATTTTTGTTAATTATACTTTTTTTTGTGTGTTTATAGCTTGGCAACTAGACGTTTAAGCCAGGCGCAATTGTATTGTAGGCTACAATCGACGCCGTATAACGTAGCTCTTGTGAAAACTTGAAAGGCCACATTTAACTATACAGTTCACATTTCTCACAAAAACACATAATTACTACTCAAAAACTATCAATATCCTACAACTATTGTTCATTTTAGAGAGATTTTACACATTTTTAGAAAATAAAATTGCACAGCACATAGTCCCCTTTCAGATTCCGCCAAAAACTCCTTATTTTCCAGTATATAAAAGTACTCTCACAAACTACTATGGATACTACGTATAGTACTCTATGCTGCTTATTATACTTTGCTCATAAAACGCCACAGAGTACATTAATATAATAGGAGTAAAACGCTAAACAAAGTATTGGATGCAGCAAGAAGCGTAATCCAAAAATTCAGACTGATGAATGATTAGTTATTAAAAAACAACATATTCTATTAAATTTACTTTTAAAGCGTTCGTAAAAACCTTGTAAAAATAAAATTAAACTTCAAGGTCCCGTGTAAATAGGTACCTTCTAAGTAAGCATGCTCCATCTTAACCACATCTATGCTGCACATCGTGCGATATAATGGTCAAAGAAGAATCTATAGACTACTATAAAAAAAAGAAGGACAGCCGTTTCATTAAATCTCGTGTAACTAAATTAAATGCATGGTTATATTATTAGTGTTATTTTTCATTTATCCTTCGAACCATCGTGCAATAATTTAATGATCTAAAAATAAAAGCTTATTTAAAGCGATTTCTCCCGGACAATCCGTGGCAGCAATATTGCTGATGGAGCGGCAATGGTGGCATTATTGCATAATATAAATATAGGTTATATACAGAAATATAATGGAATTGTTTAAACATAATAAACATTATATGTATATATCGAGACCGTTGTATTGTAGGCTACAATCGACGTCATTCAACGGAGTTCTTGTGAAAACTCGAAAGGCCACATTTGGCTATATAGTTCACATTTCTCGCAAAAACACATAATTAGTTGTATAACTAGCTTCTGCCCGCAACTTCGTCCGCGTAAAATAGTAAAAAAAAAGTAAGTTAAAAAACCCCCCCCTGTTGAAACATTCTTCATTGGTGCTCCGCTCCTATTGGTCTTAGCGTTATAATATATAGCCTATAGCCTTCCTCGATAAATGGATTCCTAATAAAGAAATAATTTAATATATTAATGTGATAAAAAACAAATTTTAGTTCAGAAAATAATCAAACTGAACTAGTTTGAATAAAAACTTTTGGATATGAATATTTTTATTTCTATAATAGCCTTTTTCAAGTGGTTTAGTTGCTCTTAAGTCCCTGCATTAAACTATTCCGTGTACCTACCCCGTAGTTCCTACTACTGATATAAACTTTGGATTATACATAAAGCTTACTACTCAATATGAACCTATCGAATCGTTCCAAGTCTACTATTACAAATGATTTCACTGACTTTTAGCGCAGGATAATCTTTGGGTTATAAATAGTCATGTAATAACCTTCGTGAACATGATGTGTAACACAAAAATAATTTGCCATTATGAATAGTTTTCTTTTAATTATTACATTAGTATTGGTAATTAACAGACTTATAAATATGTACTAATATCTGTACAGACATTTTATTGCGAATTAAAATTATTACATGTGCTATGAATGTGTTATGAATTTATTTGTGCATGTATTTTTTTATGGTTCGTTCCAAGACACACAACTTTTGTTGCTAATACTTTATTTAAAAAAAAACTGAAACCTCGGAGTAATATTAAATTATAACACATAAAGCAATTAAAACATAACGATCATTTAAACTTTTCACTTACATAAAAAATATTTAATTATAAAAAATGGGGTAATATTTTTTCCTGATATCCCGAAAACACAGAGTGAACTTAGCAACGCTTCGCGTTTTTGATGCCGTTTTTGGCGATGTTGTTTGTTAGCAATGCTCTCTCTAGACATGTTATATCTCAATGGTTGTATTCTACTTGGCGATAGAATGCTGTATTTAGGTATATATAGTTCACGTATGAAATTGCAAAACTTAAAGGCTTTCCATCTTGCAAAGTTCTATTATTATTCAATTTGCTTGTGTGTAAGCTTCTTGGGATGCAGAGTCTCCAGATTGAATTTATAAAACCCATTTCGGCCAAAAAATGTACCCAAAATGATATTATTTCGAAAACTAATCCGCATTCCGCATAAATATAAAAAAATGGAACAAGTGCGTGACAAACCATGCACATTGCATATTAGAAGATTTCGCAGTCTACACATTTTCGTTATTTATTAACCACCTTGAAAAAAAAGGATAGATTCTCAATTCGTCGTATAAATATTTTCTTTATAATTTGATTACAAAACTCAAAAGTCTATACTATAATAAGTGTGTAAATGGTTCGAGTTTGTACAATGCGTTTAAAAATGTGAAAAAAATCAGGGGGAATAATTCAGATCAAGAGATACCAAAAATGATACTTTTAGAATTTTTGTCTGTCTGTATATTAGAGCATCAGGTGAAAACTACTGAATGGATTTAAATAATAGGTACTCGATACAAAGCTAGCTCTTATCCCTGGAAACTGAGAATACTTTTTATTCCAACAGATGGCGTCGTTTCCGTGAGATAGATAATACAGAAAAGATGGCGCTGCGATCGCATTCTTTTTGAAAACTACTTAACTAGCGATGCGCAAACTTCACCAATGAGATCAGTGATTTATAAATCTTTTTCCTTAAAAGATTTAAATCACTCTTTTAAATTTTTGATTTCGAATGACATAATTCATTCAGTTCAGTCATTCATAACAAATTTGTTGTTTACTCACGTTGTTCACATGTCAGAGTACATGTATTCTTGCATGGTATTCATTACTTCTGACAAGTACATACACACACATACATACAGGAGTTTTTGGCGGGAACTGAAAGGGGACGTTGTGCTGTGCAGTTATATTTTCTAAAAATGTGTAAAACTACTCTAAACTGAACAATAATTGTAGGATATTAATAGTTTTTGAGTAGTAATTATGTGTTTTTGCGAGAAATGTGAACTACATAGCCAAATGTGGCCTTTCGAGTTTTCACAAGAACTCCGTTGAACGACGTCGATTGTAGCCTACAATACAACGGCGCCTGGCTTAAAGGCCTAGTTGCCAAGCATTAAACATAAAAAAAACACATAGATACATAACTTCACGCCAGTTCCCTTGCGGGGTAGGCACGAACAACAGAGCGCCATTCAAACTTATTCTTATACACCTCACTTACTTCTTTGACATTCATAGCTCTTTTCATGCACGCTCGTCTGTTCTTAAGGCTCTTGACATCTGACAAGTAGTTGCAGTAATAAGACTACCTGATCATTTATAATATTTGTAATTATGCGGTTAATATGTATATAGCCAAAAAATTAACGTGTACTATATAATTGGATTAATTAGGATTTATGTGTGCTGTGTAGTTGTCTACACTATATAGTCATACTTTCTTTGTAATTGTAGTGAATTAAAAAGAATTTAAAGTATTGAAGGTTTATGTATATATATATATATATGTGTGTGTGTGTGTGTGTGTGTGTGTGTGTGTGTGTGTGTGTGTGTGTGTGTGCGCGTGCGTGTGTGTGTGTGTGTGTGTGTGTGTGCGCGTGCGTGCGTGCGTGCGTGCGTGCGTGCGTGTGTGTGTGTGTGTGTGTGTGTGTGTGTGTGTGTGTGTGTGTGTGTGTGTGTGTGTGTGTGTGTGTATTAAATTACAACAAATAGGTCATTATTTTTTATGTACGTAACAATAGGGCTTCTACCTAGGGTTTTTCACACGGCTTAGCCGCGGAAAAAATTCTACTTCTAAATAAAATGACTGACATATTATACAAAGACTAATTATGATATCATAAGGATACCGTATTGCTAAAGTTACTACAGAACCCTAAAAGAACTGCTCGGGTGGTGCTACTTTTTCTTTCTTTATTCTTTTTTACATTATTCTCTTGTTTTTATTTATTAGTTCGAATTTAGATATCGATACTTTATGTGAAGATGATGGTGAGAAAAATTTCTTGGATGTCGTGATATTACTTGCAAATACAGATAACCTATGTGTCATCCCGCGAATCCAATTTGGACAAGCGTGACTGGTATGCTGGTCGTTTTCTAAAATATAATAAAAGAGGCCTAACCGCAGCAGTGAGACGTTTATAGACTGTTATTATTATTATTTATATTATATATTTGTTTATTAATATTGTGATGAATGTCAAAGAAGCAAGTGAGGTGTGTAAGAATAAGCCTGAATGGCGCTCTGTTGTTCGTACCTACCCCGCAAGGGAACTGGCGTGAAGTTATGCATGTATGTATGTTTATGTAATATTATGATGCTATATTATGTGATAATATTAGAAGAAATATACAAGAAAACTATTATCAAACATCTATTTATTCAGCAAGAAAAATACAATAACAGCGGCATGGCTTCCTTTGTTAAAAATTATTTTTTTAAGTATATCACTACAATATATTCGTATAGGAACGGCGAAAGAACTTTTATTAGATGTCACTTTTGGTGTAATAAACTATACTATTACAATTATTGTACATGTTTCTATTTAATTTTTATTAGCAATTTTATTCTATGTTGAATATTTTATGGCATTTTTATAGTTTAAATAATAAAAATGCCATAAAATTGGGATCCCAATGTCCCCAGAACTGAAATTTTGTCCCCAAAAAATGCCTTGCCCAAAAATTCTGCAACCACGATATATACTCCAAAAGGGGTCAAACTCCAATCTAGAGACCCTGATCAGATGCATCTGTTAAGGGGCACATTCATAATCATTCATGACAGTCCACTGCGTAATGCAGGACTGTGAATGTTGAGGCTAGATTCCAAACAAGAAATGTAATAGAATTTAGTTTCTGAAACTGAAATTGTTAATTTGTTTAAGATTAATCAATATTTTAAAGAAATAAATATATAATAAATAAAATAAAATAAATAATAAATAATAATTAAGATTAATCAATATTTTAAAGAAATAAATAATTTGAAATAAAGCCACTGATTAGGTGACATCAAACGCTAATCAGAGCGCATGGAATGACAATTAGCCAAATAGTTTATGATTGTTGTTTACGGACTCAGAGAAATGATTACACTATTATTAGAGGAATAATGTAATAATTCTTGTGAGTTTATGGCGTTTGAAGTGCTTTATATTTCTTTTGCTTTAAAAGATATATCTAATAATGTTTAGGGGCTTAAGAGTCTCTTATTTAACAGATGGCTAATCCATTCTCTACGAGATTTTTATAAGTAAGGCCGTAATTGTTTAAACAGAACTGATGTTTTATAGACAAAATTAAATTGGTTTAGAAAAATGCAAAATACATCGCATTAACGATAGATTATGAGTTAAAAACTGATATTTCAATAAAATGGACTATGAGGCTTAATATAAACCGGTTTTTCAAAAATTGTTATGTGGCCCGTTGTTATAGCCTGCATTGCATCCAAATCGAGCAGAATGCTTATTGAGTCCTGCAAACTCTCACAACTGCAAGACTGCACTGCAGGGTAGTGAATGGGCCTCCGTAAGCTACGGCTACTAAGACATTGAATAACTTTTACATTTGTAGCTCTGTGGGTTTGGTGTAGGGCAAGAAGCTTACAAAAGCTTCTTGGTGTAGGGTGTAGAAACAATTCTACACCCTACACCCTAGGATACACTCTAATGTACTCTGTTGTGTAGACTGAACCCCTGACCAAAACGTCTAGAATGACTAATTTTTTTGGCCTCTGGAGTTCTGGCAATATTCTATTTTATCCTGTATTCAAGGTCATTAACATATCCATAGTAGTTTGTGGTCAGTAAATCATAAATAAAACGGATTTATGAATATTAGTTTAATTTTAACATTCACCTGAATTTAAAATCTGCTAAAAAATAACTAAATACGCATGTAATAATACCAAACGTCATATGAGCAGTAATTTTTAAAGTTTATCAAGTGGTATTCAAAGCAAAAATCGTCTCGTTATAATTCGACGATATTTACCAAAGAATAGCCGACCTGGGATACGTTCCATTAGAGACTCACAACGACCGCGTTCACGACCGCGATTTTACCTGTTCACGTGGAACGGTTATTCGACCCACCTCTTGACATAGGTCATTATGAGCGTAGTGTGATCGCAAATGATGACGTCATTGGTGACATTTTCGCCACGACTGCGGTCGCCTTGTGGAACGGCTATCGGAGCATTTTGGACGTTGTGAGCTACTAACGGAACGCCCTGATGGTAGGTTTGCAATGTTTAGTTAGTTTAATCAAATAATTGTTCTGTTGACAATCACGAGGTATTAAAGCCTCTGCTTACAAAATTAATGTCATTATTATTAAAGTAAATATCATAGGCTATGTTGACAAATTGCGTACGTCGTAACTAAAGCAGGTTGATACTTGCAAGAAGTTTGATGTAGTAGTAAAAATCACTAGTAAGCATAAAAATTACTATAAACTTAATATTGGAGTTGCTAGAGCTTGACAAATTTGTGAAAGTGGCGCCGCTATTATTTTCTATTTTATTTTGCTGCCTTTTTTGTATAGCTAAGGGAAATCCGTTTGAGGACTATAAGCCGCGACAAGGGCAGAACCTTGGGAGGATAGTTTGCGACCCGTGTCTGGAATTTGCCAGGTCGGGGTGGCACTAGCACGCCCAGTCAGAACTGGTGCTATGCTATTGCCACTCGTCGGTTAGGGATACCCACTAAAACCCCTAGGTGTTCCGTCCTGTGCGTTTTGCCAAGGCTACGGGTATTTGAATTAGTGTCTACGCAACCCTGGCAGGCGTGGGCCTCGCAAGGCCGCTTCCACTGCCGGAGGACTTTCTTTTATCCCCCGCCATCTTCAAGCTCTGTGTGCGTGGGGCGGTTTGTAACTCGCCCCACGGGAGGAGAGGTGAGCGCGCGCTGAACACTCGTGCTCTCATCTCGACGCCTGTGCAGGTGAATGAGATCCCCTATAACCTAAGAGGCCCCACCCGTGCCACTTACGGCGGCCGAAGGTCCGCGCTGGCCCTCCGGCACCGGCGCGTCCTCTGTTGGCGGGAGCGGAGCCATGACGTGCGCTCACACTTCCGTTCCGCCTCCTCTTTTGCAAGCATAACGTGCTCGCAGAAGGAGGAGACGGCGTCTCATCCGGTGTTGCTCGCGATCATGGTGCGTACCACGGTCGGAAGCGAAAGCTCAAGTCCGGTTACGGCGACGAGATCTCGGCGCTGCTCCGTCCAGGTTGGACACTCCTGGAGTGTGTGCAGCGCCGTATCCTCGTCGCCGGTGTCACAATGATGGCACCCAGACGTCCCTCGCGGCCAAAGCGACACAAGTACCTCCCGAAGCATCCATTCCCCGAAAGGACCTACGTCAGCCTAAACATCAGGGTGCTGTGTTTACGTCTAAGCCAGTGTACCCTGTACCATATCTGTGTTGACAATGTATCCATCAAAATGCGGATAATACGGATAGCACTGCAGTATCATACGATAAATTTTAAAGGAAGCTCCAAGAGTAAATAGAGTAAGATAGGAAAATAAACAAAGGCCGAAAGATTTCCGCTTTGTTTTTTATTAATAAAATTCATAATAATTAAATCACTTTACGCAATTTCTCACAGCATTATATTTACGCAATTATTTTAGACTACAAGCTGCCGGCAGAAGGTTTGCCGATGATTATTCCTCACACCTCCACCGACCGCGTCCCGCGCTCGTCTGGTCAGTACCGTTAACAACACAACTCGTTCCAAATTCATTCATTGTTGTTTTGTTAAGTTTGACTTGTTTTTTTTAAGTGTAACTTCTATATAGGCGCGGGGGACCCCCCCCCCCCCGCGTCTATATAGAAGGATTTTTCTGTCACGAAAAAGCGTTACGGCCGCCTGGAGGAGCGGCATAAAATTAGACTAGACGTGGTGAGAGGCGGCATAATTTTAGAGTAGACTATGGAGGCGATTTTTTGGTTCCGGATCGAATTTAGTTTTTTTGTTTGGTAAAATAAAATATATTTAAATAAAAAAGGCATTCATTAAAATGTACCTACATACATACATAAATTCAAGCCAGTTCCCTTGCGGGGTAGGCACGTACAACAGAGTGCCATTCAGGCTTATTCTTACACACCTCACTTGCTTCTTTGACATTCATAACTCTTGTCATGCACGCTCGTCTGTTCTTAAGGCTCCTGACATCACCTTCTGCTAGTACACGATCAATTTGATCATGGAAGGTGTATCGTAGCCTTCCACAACTTCTGTAAAAGCACATCCAAGATATACAAACTCATTCACTTGCTCCAGCATAATATCATCGACCATTATCCTTGCATTCGTTCTTCTCTTTCAAACACCATAACTTTTGTTTTCTTGGCATTCAAATGTAAGCCTCTCGCCTGACAGTCATCTTTCATCATTGTGACTAGTGTTTGCAGTTATGATGGCGATTCGGCTAAAAGCACGGCATCATCCGTATAAAGCAAGTTGCTTACATCTAGATCACTCATGCTCACCCCAACATCCATCCATCGTATTCTCTGGAGACAATCGTCCAGGTATAGGATAAACAGCAAAGCCGACAGCACGCAGCCCTGCCAGACGCCAATATTGACGTCAAACCAGGGCGACAGGCTGCTATCCACCCGCACGCATGCCATACAGTCCTCGTAAGTGGACTGCACAGCACGTAGCAATTAGCCAATAATCCCATATCCGGGCAATATGTCCCAGAGGTCCTTCCGCACAACCCTGTCAAATGCTTTCTCTAGATCCACAAAACCGCAGAAAACCTTCCGGCCCATCATAGCCAGCTGCTTCTCTACGATATTGCGGAGCGAGAAAACTTGGTCCATAAAATGTACCTAACCTAAGCCTGCGAAAAATCGAAATGTGTGCTGGGACACATAGTAGAAGTGAAACTTCAACGGACAAGCGGCAAAACGAATCGCAACAATTTTTTTTCTTGAAGTTTTAGGGCAGGTTTTCAAATTGGACAAGTACATTAACAATCTTCCCGTAAAACTTCATGATAAAATTTTGTTGCGATTCGTTTTGCTATTTGTCCGTTGAAGTTTTTTTGTTAGTTATTTGTTTTCATTATTTGTTATTTTCTTGTCATACATACATAACTTCACGCCAGTTCCCTTACGGGGTAGGCATGAACAACAGAGCGCCATTCAGGCTTATTCTTACACACCTCACTTGCTTCTTTGACATTCATAGCTCTTGTCATGCACGCTCGTCTGTTCTTAAGGCTCCTGACATCACCTTCTGCTAGTACACGATCAATTTGATTGTTTTAAAATTGTTTGTTAAATATGTCAGTTGAGTGTATGAAATGTATTTAAGCCGCAAGCTTCTTTGATTATAAGTATAGTGACCAGTTGCTGTTTTTTTATACCATAAACCTTTCTAGGTTGTGGCAAGTATTACACTTATTAACAGATCAATAACGTAATAAGGTAACATTGCTAAAATATTTAATACCATATATAACTTTGTTCAGTAAGTAATAATACATAGTTTTTCATATGTTTATACAATCTACTACCACTCGGCTATTTTTATCCTAGGTAAACACTTTCTTTTACATTTTTTCCGTCAAATTATGAACTGGGGTATATAGTAAGTATCAAAATTATTCGTGACAATATTGAAGTTTCTAGACTTTAGACACATTTGCAAAAGTGGCGCCCCTATTATTTTCTACTCTATTTGGCCGTACTCTACTACCATTCATTTGCCTTACTTTCGGTTACAAGCCACATACAAGTAATGTCAAATTTACTAGCAATAGTAACTTGTTAAATAGGCTCATTCGCTATCCTGCAGTGGGTGGAGCTTGCAGGACTCTAGAGGTATTCTGCTTGTTGTTACAGGTAGGAACGCAGGCTGCAACAACATTTAGTCCTACATTACGCGGTGGACTGCTAGGCGGACTGTCACGCAGGATAGTGAATGGGCCTCTTAAGGAAAGTAAACATAAGATAAAAACTGGATTAAAAAATTATGAAGTAGTATGTAATGACTCACCGCTCGTAAAGTGACGCCATACACTTCGTATCGCTTGCCTCAAAGTCCTTCATGTCGGTAAAACTTACCGTGGCCAGGCCGTAAATGAACATTGTTGATTATTTTTCAAGGAAACAATTCTGGTTTTGTGACGAAAACTATGTACTTTATTTAGTGAAGAAATGTGACGCTGCTGCAAGACCTAAAGGGGCTCACTCACTATCTTGCATGGTAGTCCACGCGTAATGCAGGACTATGAATGTTGTTGCAGTATGTATTACGTCCATCAAAATCGAGCAGAACGCCTTTCAAGTCTTATAATCTTCACCCTTTGCAAAATAGTGAGTGGGCCTCTTTAATCTGATTTGCATTAGACAAAAAACAACAACTATTTGGCTGAGGGTGGATTATAATAATTGAAATTCAAAATATTGATAGGACTGGACAAAAACCCTAGTATCCAGTACAATAAAAAAATTCAAATTTAAAAAATATTCCAATATGCGGCCATGATTGGAATTAGAATAAAAATAATTTCAACATGGCTCCCGGTTGTTCAGAGTGTGTGTGTGTGAAAGTGCAGTGGAATTATGTTAATATCTAGAGTTTTTAGTGATAATTTTAGTGTTTAAGTGAAAAGTGTGTGCATTAATGCAGCGGATTCCTTATCATGGCTTTGGATTTACGCCTGCATTCTCCTGCGGGCGCGGAACCTGTTGTTTATACATGGCCCCTTACTTCAGGTCATGGCTCGGTAAGGAAATGTATATTTTATCAAATACATAGTTATTTTTATTTTGAAATCATAGATTTTCTAGCTACATTCTCATTTTGAATGTAAAGCTTGTCTTTTTCATATAACTAAAATGTGGTTAAGTAACTGAAAGTGCTACTGGCAATGCACACTAACATTGGTTCGAATAACTGTGCGACAATTTAAACCGAAGGATTAGTAATTTAGGTTATAGGTTTAACTTACATTACAGAATTTTATCACAAATGTCTTAAAAGCGGTTTAGGTTTATCAAACTATTTCTAACGTCACATGAGTATTGCAGCAGAGTGTATTGACCTCGTGTTTTGTCAAGGTGTCGGCTTTTTTTAGATATGTACACACTGTTGCGTAGTTTTCATTCGTCATATATTTACATTTTTACTAATGATATAATCTGGTGGTTATTAATTTTGTAATAGATACTTTTATTGAATAGTACCCATTATTTAGAATAATTCTATTATGAGAAAAATTTTAAGAAATTAGAACCTGTCTTTTAAATTATTCTTTTCGTATTTTTGTTTGGGAGATAATAACACTGGGACATTTAAGATCTTTATTTATTTGATTTTCACACTAGAATGATTTAAATTTTTTATCTCTGTTATTGTTATTGTGCAATATCAATTTAATCATTACCTCTCTCTTATTCATAATAGTTTTATGATATTTATAGTCTGTATTTTTTTATCAAAAGAACTATTTATAATCATATTATCAATGTGATTACAAATAGGACTATTTTATAATGTGCCTCATATAACTATTATAAATAAATAATATAATAAAAACATAATAATTACTGGATTTAATCATAATATTGTAATATATATATAAAACAAATTTTATCCAACAGAACATAGCTTTGATTAATATTTGAAATTCTATTCAATTATCAAATTATAGAAACAAAACATGCACATGGTGTTTTTTAGTAATTATACGGATGGCAAATTGTAAATAATGCTGATGTAACGTCATTAGATATTCAGGTGCATAAGATGGGTTTTAAAATGCTTTTGCTTCCACCTGCTTCTTTGTTTAAATATTGATTCTCCAATTGACACCTTTTGGCATTAAACTTAAGGTTTCCTTTAAGTTTAATTCCAGTTCACTGCTTGGTTGCCCATTATTATAAGTATGACTGAAAATAGTTTTGCTCTTTTTTGGTACCTAGGTTCCTTAGCTGTCTTTGCCAAAAACAGACCACTTATAAAATGGTTGAGTAGGTACATGAGGCATTGTGCAAACTTGTACATCATTTTTTGTTTTTTATGATAACTGAATACAAAAACATAGCGATGGTGAACTTGATCCTTAAAATTTTAGTCTTGAAATTTTTTAGTAAGAAATGTTTTAGAAGCATTTTAAAATTGACTTTTAAATTTTATATTTGAGAATTCAAAGAAACCAATATTTACCCCAGCCTAAAACTTACCAGGTATTTACAAATAAATTTAACTTTTTTTTTTTTGTAATAAAAATGTTCTTGAGACTTGATGAATAAACTAAAAAGCTTAGCCAGGTATTTGCTGAACAATCTCTCAAGTGCCAGGCTAAGTTTTAGGCCCTACTAAATAGTCTAGGTTTTTTATTGTTTACCTTCTCAAATATCTTAAAAGGCTGCTGCTTAAATATTCAATATATAAATTTTAAGTAGTGGGAGGGTGGAGTGATGTGGGGGGAAAGTATACCCCCTTCCGCAACCCTTATGGTCCAGAGTTCTTAAATCATAAATTTTTTGGTAAACATAATATCACTTTTTTTGTCATAAAGTTTTGTTACTTTTGATATTTACAAAGCATGATTTCGTTTATGAATGTACTCATGACTTGCTTATAACTGCCAAAACTGTTTTATAAACACTAAAACTGTTTTTCAATGAAGAAATAGTTTTTTTTATTGCAGTACACCTATAACATTCATGTTAATTATTTGACTAAAAAGTGACTGTCACTGTTTTTACTTTATAGCTAGGCTAACAAAGTGTAGAGATGTCATTATGATAAACATCAATTAATCAATATGTCAATAATACTTAACAAATTTTAAATAAGAAAGTCGAAATGTTGAGCTATCTTATATGTAAAAATCAATTGTAGAAATGTATGTACTCGCATAACTTGAGAACGACTTTACCAATTTTGATTAAATTTATTGTGTGTGGGTCCCTGGATGGTTTAGACTTACAACTGGAACCGGTAGGTGGCGCTGGGATCGGGTTCTAGGATCCTCCTAATCTCCTGAGCCAATTTGCATGATTTTGTATTTGTGTGTTTAAGTGGCGCTGCAGATAGTTTAGATTCACAATTGGAACCGGTAGGTGGCATTAGAATTGGGGCGTAGATTTTTATTTTTTCAGGGCAGGACAATGTCTGCCGGGACAGCTAGTTTAATATAAATATTGTTTGATACAATTTTCAGACAGATATTAACTTTTTTGTAAACATAACCTTTTTTTAAATAATGTTGATAATATACAGGGCTATAAGCTTGCCTTGTACTAAGTCAAGACTACCATATAGAATGATTAATGATCATTCTAGACTGAAAGCCTTGTTATAAAAAAAATATTTTGGTATTCATACAAAACTAGGGCATTGGTACATTTCTTCCCTCTGCTCTTTTATGACCATTTGCTTTCGGAAATTTAGAATAATAGTATAATAGCTACCAAAGGGCCCAGAATATTTGATTGCTATGGTAAACAGTTTATTGATAACAATTGAATGTTGAAGTCGCCAATTTTAATTATTACTAACCAAATGTATATAACAATTTTGATAAACATTTACACTCCAGCCTTCCCAATTGATGTGCATCAGATCTGATCAATTTAATATTTTTGAAAATTCGACATTTAATATCCAAACATGTTTAGCCTAGTGGTTTACTAATACTGTAGTAGTAAGGGGGTAAGGGACTGGATTCCCAGACAGTCGGTTCTTTTTTTTCACTTTTCCAACAACATTTGATACAGTTAAACTTTATTAAAATGATATTAGTGTATTTGAATCAACAATTAATCACTATTTAATTTAATATTCTAAATGCGAAAGTAAATCTCTGTTACGCTTTCACGGAAAAACTACTAGACTACTGGATTCGGCTGTAACTCAGTATATATTTTTTTTTCGATGTCGAGGACGAACATAGGATACTTTTTATTCCGAAAAATTTAATAGTTTCTGGGGTAAAATATATTTGTTTCTCTGTTTGTTATATTTTTACGGAAAAACTATTGGACCGATCTGGATGAAATTCAGTATATATGTAACTGTAATACGGAGGGTGGACAAGGGATACTTTTCATTCCGGATACTGGGATAGATTTATGTAAAGGTTATCTCGGAAACTAGGATAGGTTTTGTGATTTTGTCCAATTCGCCCACTCGGTCCACTCGGAGTACACCTGGGGTCCTCGCGTTGACCACTCGGCGTCCACCTGGGTCCACTTGGCCTACTCCTGGGTTCCACTCGGAGTCCATCGGGGTACAGTCGGGGTCCACTAGCAGTCCCCTCGGGGTCCACTCGGCGTCCATCGGGCTCATGTTGTCCATGTTGGTATTTTGTCAAGTTTTGTCATTTATGTAGTTTACAGATAGACGGAGGATTGATATAGTTTGCGATATAAAATGAAGTGAATCTTCCGGGGGCAAATACATAAAAATTGAATAGAGTGTAACCTGTATCGCCTGCTCTTTAAACAAAAGATACGTATGAGAGGTTGACCCGCGGCGTGGCCGCGGGGTAAACTTTAGTGACTATATAAATTTGCACCAGCAGATTCCAATTCTTTGTTGTTAATGATAAAAAGTGTCTGTTGATTTGTCTGTCAACCAATTCCTGTTTATATGAAAAGTGCAATTGTATATACTACTAGGATATGGCCGCGACTTCGTCCATGTATGACTTGAAAGTCTCATGGGATTCCGGGACACAGTATCGTAGCATTTGAAAAAGGATGTAAGCTATCGTTTTAGTGAAAACTGTGTCGGAATAAGCTAATTTTTATGCACCGAACAATTTCAAACCGCTATCGGGTAAATTTCCGCGGGATTCCTGGGATAAAAAAATATCATACATTGTATTACATAAAAATTGCTATCGATCAGTGAAAAGATCACATTGAAATTCGATTTTCTGTTTAGAATTTTATAATATTATAGATATATGTCCATGACTATTCCTAGAATGTAATAAACATGATTGTCTTGACTTTATGCACAGACTCCTATCACCAATGTCAGGAGTGTGCAATTATACTATGTAAGGTGCTTTTATTGATTGTATACTGTTTGTTGTGCCTGTAAACACAAAACTCTCATGATATTCCACTCACAGTTAATTTATAAACATTGGCTTAGTACATTTACAATGAATGGATATAAATTATAATTATTGAAAAGAAGTCAATCACAAATTTAATAGAAAATGTCATAATTATCCTAAACTATACTATCATGTGTATCTGTAAATTGTTTTTTCATGTGTATGTGGTGAAAAATAAAGAGTTTACTATTCATTTATCTGTATTGCAGAAAAAGGTTTAATAAGGACAATATTGTTAATACAAGTGCTTACATGAGACATTATTATTATATACTGTGTTCAATTGTTACAGGAGAAACACGATGGGGCCTTGGAGATAGTAGAAACAATAAGGTAAAGATAAAACTATACTTAATTTTTTTATATATATTAAAATTAACACTTGTTACACAGATAAACTTATTCATGCCTAGAAAATTAAAATAGTTAATTATATTTTAAAAGTTTTAGACAATTTTACTCAAAGTTTTAATGAATACTGCAATAATAACAGATGCTTTATCAAATTGTGGTGGAAGCAAAGATATTAGTGCAAGGTCCAAGTTCCAATATCAACTTTGGCGAAGAGATAGTGAAATCAAACATGAGAAAAAAAAAACAAAAGAGAAATAATAGGTGTGATTATTTTCACACCATCAAATATATAATTTATAATATGAAATTGTATGATATGGAAATACTCAAGTTCTGAAATAAATGGATTTAAAAAAAAAAACAAATTATTTCATACTAAAAAACACATTGCCGTGCTGGAAATACCCTTTCATTTAAAATTTTGGCAAACTGTCCAAATACATAAAATTGTAACAATTCTATGAACTTTGAACATTGAAACTATATTAAAAAAACAATTGGAATAGACTATAGACAGATAACACTTTATTGCTCACCAAAATCACAGACACAAAACATTAGTTTTTAGACAAAACAATAGACCGCCTTATCACTTAAAGCGATTTCTTCCAGGCAACCTAACTTATATATAGGATTACTAGCTGACCTATGCCCACTTCGCTACGGGTAATTAAAAATACTCACGCATGCACGCAAGTCTAATTATCCTATGTCATTCTGGAATAATGTAGCTTTCTACTGGTGAAAGAATTTTCAAAATCGGTTCAGAAATTCAAGACATATGCACATATGCACGCAAGCAATTTTTTTATAATGTTGTATTAAAAAATACATACAACCCTAAATTTTCACCCCTCTACGATCAACCCCTATTTTTTATTTGTTAATTATAAACTTTAATTTTTTGGCAAGATTTTTAATCTTATTTTGTGATTACTTGAATAAAAAAAAATATATTA
This sequence comes from Dendrolimus kikuchii, assembly GCA_019925095.2. Classification (NCBI taxonomy): domain Eukaryota; kingdom Metazoa; phylum Arthropoda; class Insecta; order Lepidoptera; family Lasiocampidae; genus Dendrolimus; species Dendrolimus kikuchii. The sequence goes on from CM034389.1 coordinate 17,215,941, forward strand.
CTCTTTTAGATTCACAATTAGAACCGGTAGGTGGCGCTGCGATCGGGTTCTGGAATCCTCCTAATCACCTGGAGCGATTTTGGTGATTTTGTTTTTGTGTGTTTGAGTGGGTACCCGGATGGTTTAGATCCGCAATTAGAAGCGGTAGGTGGCGCTTAGATCGGGTTCTGGAATCCTCCTAATCAACTGGAGCGATTTTGGTGATTTTGTTTTTGTGTGTTTGAGTGGGTACCCGAATGGTTTAGATTCGCAATTAGAACCGGTACATGGCTCTGGGATCGGGTTCTAGAAATTTATTTTTTAAAGGCAGGACAACGTCTGCCGGGGCTGCTAGTATCTATATATTAATACGTGAAGCAAAAACTTTGTACCCTTTTTCACGAAAATTGCGCCGACGGAGGAGTATGAAATTTCGCACACTTCTAGTTTATGTAGAGAAGCGACGAACGCTAATATTTATGTAAAATTATGCATAAAAATTACATTTAATCAATAAAAAAACATTACACACACACTACCATGTATTTGACACACACACGCATATATACTCTTCTGTTTATTGTTCAAGTCAAATTAACAGTGTAGCTTTGGCGAAATCTGTGATTATAGAAGCCTTTGACATTAATTATTATGGTCGAATTTCGACCACGGACGACCACTAGTTAGTATAAATTCTTAGCTAATGTGGGTATGTGGGTGGGGAATAAATTCAGATTTATAAAGTATGTAATATAATTGATGGAGAATATGAAATATGTGCCTGTTGGTTTGTTCGGGATTCGCGGAAAAAATACTGTGCCGATTTCGATACAGTTTTCACTAATCGATAGAATTTATTTTACTAAGTTTGGGATATTTCCTTCCCGGCGGTTTAGAGTGCTTAGGGTGCACTAAAATTTGATGAATTGACACAACTTCCACTAAAGATAGTTCAAGTCAGTTTTTAAATGCTGCGGTCTTTCGAATCATGAAATTAGCTATATTTTTCCTGGGAATGGTTTACAGTGAGTACGATGCATAAAAATTGGTTGATTCCGATGCGATTTGCAATAGAACGATGGATAAGTTTCTTTTTTAAAACCTGCGAAACTTTATATCCCGGAATCTCACGAGAAATTTACGGCAAAAAAGTAACACACATCTCACGAAAACTAAATAAAAATCATATGATTCTTTATTATATTAAAAATTCAGAAATAAAGGATTATGAAAAGAACATTTTTTTTAAATAAGCTTTTATGTATATATTCCTTTAAAAAAAGGAAAAATAACTGTTGAAGTATCAAACCCATTATTTTGCTACTGTATGCCTATGATAAACAATTTTATATATCATTAGCTGACCCGGCAAACTTCATACCGCCTCAGAATCAATAAATAAAAAAGATGAATGATAATTGCAGAATGTTTCAACTTTAGTAAAAATATATGGTCAAAGCTTAACCCTTAGATCATATAAACGTCTAGATCACGCATCAATTGCACAAAAACGGCCCAAAAAAGTGCACCAAAATTGGTGCACTGGCTTCAGTGGCTTCCCACGCCTGTTAGTGTCGCTTCGATTACTTCACTGATTAGAGCTCTCGCAAAAAAAAAATCATTATTAAAATGCCTGCGTTATTAAAATGTGTCTGAACTATTTTCAAACAGGAAAGGATAAGGATAAGATGTCATTTAATCGGAAGACTTAACACTTTTCTCATAATTTCTTTGTAAAAACATGAAATTTAATTTCGACATTTTTAAAGGTTATCGAATTGATTGATGTTGTCAGGTGAGAAGTGTGACTTATTTTCCAAAATTTGGGGACTTGTTACGATTTTTTTTTATTTGTGAAATATGAATAATTGAAAAAATCTATAGAAAACAGACATGTAATGTTTGTGTGTCCGGTTTTCTTAAACTAGTTTATATTACGTTTTAGACTTCCTACGGATCCAATTGTAGCCTGTTGTTGGACAAAGAGATGGATTTTGAATCATTTTCGGAGATATTTTTACACTATGTTTTTTATATTTTCTTATCAACGGCACAGTTGTATTGAAATAAAGTACCTAAAATAATTACATAATGATCGTGACCGATAAGATGTAAGGTGTGTTAAGGATAATTAGAAAATTTAAGAATATTTAACCACCATATAAAATTATTTGTAATCTAACCTTAGCGCTTTGGACAATATAAACTTTTTAATGTAACCTTATGACGTTTGACATAGAATTGACAGAATGCGTGCTGCAAATATCGTCAAAGAGGATGTAAAAAAAAACTGAATATCGTTTAAAGCAGATGCTTTGGTCGGAGTTATCTGTACTAATATTATAAAGAGGTAAAGTTTGTAAGTTTGTGACGTTGTAGGGGGTAATCTCGGGATCTACTAAACCGATTTTAAAAATTCTTTTACTGTTGGAAAGCTACGTTAACAGGGAGTGTCATAGGCTATATAACATGACGCTTTATACCACGGGAGAGGGACATACCGCGGTTGAATCCGCGCCGGGCCGCTATTATATTATATTTTTATTTTTATAATAGCCCTTTTCAAGTGGTTTAGTTGCTCTTAAGTCCCTGCATTAAACTATCCCGTGTACCTACCCCGCAGTTCCTACTACTGATATAAACTTTGGATTACACATAAAGCCTACTACCCAATATGAACCTATCGAATCGTTCCAAGTCCACTATTACAAATGATTTCACTGACTTTTAGCGCAGGATAATCTTTAGGTTATAAATAGTCATCTAATAACCTTCGTGAACATGATGTGTAACACAAAAATAATTTGCCATTATGAATAGTTTTTTTAGAATTATTACATTAGTATTGGTAATTAACAGACTTATAAATATGTACTAATATCTGTAAAGGCATTTTATTGCGAATTAAAATTACTACATGTACTAAAATATGTTATGAATTCATTTGTGCATGTATTTCTTATGGTTCGTTCCAAGATACACAACTTTTGTTGCTAATAGTTTATAAAAAAAAAATAAAACCTCTGAGTAATATTACATTATAACACATAAAGCAAATAAATCATAACGATCATGTAAACTTTTCACTTACATAAAAAGATATTTAATTATTAAAAATGGGGTAATATTTTTTTCCTGACATCCCGAAAACGCAGAGTGAATTTAGCGGTGTTGTTTGTTAGCAATGCTCTCTCTAGACATGTTATATCTCAATGGCTTAACCGCAACGAACATCAAACGTTTGACATTCAAAATAAAAAAAACGACACTTTTAAATTTATTGTGATTTCTAAACGACTTTTAAATTTAATTGATTTCTAAACGACGGAACAAACATCAAATGTTTGACAGGTAGGAATAGTTTCTAAGGGAAAGCGAAATTGTTGTTTTTACTATATATTCCAAGCATTTTTTTCATATAAACTCACCTTTTAAACCTTCCCTGGACTTCCACAAATAATGCTAAACCAAAATTAGCCAAATAAGTCCAGCCGTTCTCGAGTTTTAGCGAGACTTAACGAACAGCAATTGATTTTTATATATAAGTATATAAATAAAAGTTTTTCGCGACAAGCATTTATGATACTGTTACATACCGACAAAGAACGCACACCTGGCTGTCGTAAAACGCATTTTATTGCCTTTCCTGCATTCGAAGTTCTTTTCAGAACTGCAAACACTAGTCACAATTATGAAAGATGACTGTCAGGCGAGAGGCTTATATTTGAATGCGAAGAAAACAAAGGTTATGGTGTTTGAAAGAGAAGAAACCAGAACGAATGCAAGGACAATGGTCGATGATGTTATGCTGGAGCAAGTGAATGAGTTTGTATATTTTGGATGTGCTTTTAGCAGGGATGGAAGGTACACCGCTGATATAGAAAGAAGAGTGAATTTGGGGAATAGCGTGAATGGAGAGTTAGGTAAACTACTAGGCGCTAAGAACCTCAGCCAGAAGGCCCAGCTCAGCTTGCCATATACAACGCGGTGCTGGTACCTACGCTCACGTATGGTAGCGAGAGTTGGGTATGGAAGAGAGAGCATAAAAGTAGAGTAAACGCGGTCGAGATGCGAGCACTGCGCAAAATCTGCGGAGTGACGCTCGCAGACCGCGTCCGTAATACCGAAGCAAGAAAGAGAGTTGGTCTGAAAGAGAGTCTCGGGGTGAAGGTAAGGAAAGGAATGCTCCGGTGGTTCGGGCACGTGGAAAGAATGCATGATGAAAGAATGACTAAACAGATATACAATGCAAAAGTGGATGGATGCAGAAGTCGTGAAAGGCCACGACACACCTTCCATGATCAAATTGATCGTGTACTAGCAGAAGGTGATGTCAGGAGCCTTAAGAACAGACGAGCGTGCATGACAAGAGTTATGAATTTCAAAGAAGCAAGTGAGGTGTGTAAGAATAAGCCTGAATGGCGCTCTGTTGTTCGTGCCTACCCCGCAAGGGAACTGACTTGAAGTTATGTATGTATGTATGAAGTTCTTTTGTTTACTTCGTGTTTAAAATTTAAAAACAACCTATTGTTATCGTCCTTATTTTATGGCCGTCATTAGTGTCGAACTAATCCTTGTTTTTATTGCATTGCGTCGAAGCTTGCCAGATGTGCGGATTGTCTCGGTGAACGCGGCCCCTTTGTCGGTATTATACAGTTTAGTATAAAATAAAACAATGCCCGAACGGAGGGGTGGGGCAGTCGAGCAAGGATTACGATACGAGTAAGACGTACATTCGATAAGCGATATAGTGACGGACATTGCGCGTGTTATTGAATCGTGCAGTTGTACTAGTAGTGTCTAGCTATATTTGTACCTATGTTATACGTGTTTGTATATTTCTAATAAACTCTAGTAATTCCAACAGCATTTTAATTCGAGTCCTGCGTAACTCGTAACAATACATAAAATTGTATAGTGCAAGGATTTTTTCATAGTTATAATTGTTTTTAGTGAATAATTAATTCAATAAACCGCACTTTATGCGGAGGCAATTCATGGTTGACCTAGAGATACGCTATGATGGCTCAGCGTTGCATACTCTGTGCACTCCATCTCCAAAACACAAAAAAAGTTTTAAAATAAAATTTGTAAGGAATATACGCTGTACAACTTTTATAATACATGCGAATATCCTTTACTGCATTAGAAGCGAGATATTGACAAAAAACCGTATTTTGCAAACTTTGACTTTAGTATATCTTAAGATGCAGGCACGAGTTTTTATAAAACTCTTGGAGACTTAAAATATCAAAATAAAGATCTTTACAGGTTTTATAACTTATTGGCTTTCTAGGTGAAACCCCTAAGGCTTGATTTGCGGCTTAATATGGAAATTTTAATGACGATCGGTTCATTTTCAAATCCGTAAAGTAAGGAACAAACAAATAATAAACAAACTAGTCACTTGCAAATTTTTATATCGGTACGGATTAATAGTAAAAAAATCGGTACAATCATCCAGTTCATTCAATTTTAAACAATCCCTATTAATATTATAAATGCAAAAGTTAACGCCCGTCTGTCTGTTACGCTTTCACAGAAAAACTGCTGAACCGATTTGGCTGATATAAATATACCCTAACTTATATATATATTAGGGTGGCGCAAACAAACCGACTTTTTTTTGAGTCTCGAGTGAAAACAATGTTAGTTTTTGATGTTTTAAGAACTCCCTCCCTCCAAAGTATAACTCAAATTTTTTTTAAGAGGTCGTACCAAATTTTTTAAGGTTTCAAAAATCGCCAAAAACTGTTTTTTTTTATTCAAATTTTTATCTCGTTACGGTATAATTTTATAGACCAAAAAATAATACGTTTCTGAAAGTTTCAGTTCAAAATTTGAATTTTAAAAGGTCGCTCATCATTTTTTAAAATTTACTAGTGCATTACTCGCTCAAAAAATCTAAAGTAATTTTCTAAAGTTTTTTTTTCGATGCCGAGGATGAACATAGGATACTTTTCATCCCGAAAAATGAGATAGTTTCCGGGATATAAGTATATTTTTCCGTTTGGCTGTTATACTTTCACGGAAAACAATTGGACCGATTTGGCTGATATTCGATATATATTTAAGTTCAATAGCTAGGATGGATATAGGATACTTTTCATCCCGGAAAAGGGATAGATTTATGTAAAGGTTGTCTCAGAAATTAGAGAGGTAGGTTTTTTTGTATTTTTTCTAGTTTACTGATAAATAAAACTAGGACGATTTGAAATACGGGATGAAGTTTTGTATGGGAGACCAATCATTTCTCAAGTTTAAAGATATAAAAAATCATCATCCATTAAAAAATGCGATAGTAACTCTTTTAAGCTTTCGTGAAAAAACTACTAGGAGTACTAAATCGGTATTGCTGTAATTATGTTTAAATGTAGTTTTAATATGGAAAACGGACATTAATACTTTTCATGCCGGGAGATGGTATAATTTGCGATATAAAATGAAGTGAATCTTCCGGGGGCAAATAGCACTAACATAAAAATTTGATACAATGTAACCTGTATTAATGCTTGCTCTTTAAACAAGAGGCGGGGACAGGTGTTTGACCCGCGGCCCAGCCGCGGGAAACTAGTAATATAATAAATAAATCGGTAAATAGTTCGCGTCTGTACAATGCATTTAAAAATGTGAAAAAACTTAGAAAGGATAATTCGGACCAAGAGATTCCGAAAATGCAATTTTTAGAATTTTTGTCTGTCTGTCTGTCAGACCATCACGTGAAAATTATTGAATAGATTTAAATAAAACTCGATAATGAGGTAGCTTATATCCTGGGGCGTAACTTATGATACTTTTTATCCTGATAAATGATGTCGTTTCCATAAAATAAACAGATTAGCTAAGTAGATGGCGCTGCAATCGCGTTTTTTTTTTAATTCACTAACAAATACGTTGTCATAGAAAACAAGTCATTCATTGTATTACTTTAAATCAGGTTGGCTTCGACTCATCTTTATGTTTTACTGGGCAGCTGTTTATATTATATGAACTTGGTTTCTTTGTTATTGTAGTGAATTGAACAAGAAACAGTATAAAGTTTTAGGTAATTAAAACACCTAATTAAATTTATATACATACGTTATATAGAGCTACTACCTAGGGTTTTTCACGCGGCGTAGCGGGCACCGCGGGGAAAACGCTCTTATAATTATGTGTACAGTTTTGTTAATATTTTCTGGTTTGCTGGTGCCTCTTATTAAATTTTAATTGTTTACAAATTGTCACATAATAGCGAGAATAACAATGGCAAAAGAGCTTTTATTAGTAAAAACTATTTATTTAGGTCTAAAATGGCACAATCCATTAAAAAAAGTTTAATTAAAATTTATATCTGGAGCATGGCTTTATATGGATGTGAAGCATGGACAATGACACAAAGAGATCGTGATAGATTAGAAGCATTTGAAATGTGGTGTTGGAGACGCATGAAGAGAATAAGTTGGAACGAAAAGAAGACGAATGAAGAAGTACTGGATATGGTAAAAGAGAAACGCACAATTTTAAAAACTCTAGAGGAAAGAAGGGGGAAGATGTTTGGCCATTTGTTACGACATGACACCTTTTTATGCACGTTAATCGAAGGCAAAGGGGAAGCAAGCAGAGGGAAGGGAAGACTAAGGCGAGCATTCATGGATCAAATAAAAGAAAAAGTGGGTATCGTGTCTTACATAGAAATAACACAACTGGCCCATAATAGAGAAGATTGGAGGAGGCTCCACCGACAAGAGCATAGCTCTTAAATGATAGATAAATACAAATTGTGGGAGACTAAATTGAAAAGTTTATCATTTATTTTATTCGTTTCACAAATATTATACTTGAAACAAGTGGCCCCGTAACCTACATAGTGTGCCTGAACCGAAACGAAACTAAAGTTATTCGGGCCCAGCGCCCATTCCGTTGTAGACGTGTCTTAACTATTTACACAGTTGTGAGGAAGCACATCGGACGCATATTTATGCATAGACAGCTATGGCTCCACAAACTAAATTCGAAATGATTATATCGCAGAATAAATAAATGCAGAAGTTTTAGTTAGTACTTTAGTGCTCCCGTCAAAAAACGTGAATTATTTTTAAAGTGAACGGTAAACCCTATATTAGACGGTCCATTTCTGTTTTTCAATTTGGATCCAACCAAAGTAATCCATATAAACAAAAATGTGGATCATTCAATGTCATTGAATAATGTCATGTCCTTACAGCTCCTTGCCTTTCAACCAAATTGAATTATTGTGCTTCTCTGTTTATTTATTTTATGAATATGACATGTAGCGTGCATGTGGTGCGTGGGGTCTGATATGCGGTCTTTAGGAGTCTTCAAGTCAAATATTCGCTACTAATCATTTGCATTATGTAATCATATAAATGTATCGAATGTAGGATTACATTAAAACTATTATTTCATTGCATGCGCGGATCAAAAATATTGTGTACGATATTTTAAAAGCCAATAGAACAGATTAATATAGTTTTGAATACAATGTGTAGGTATTATATAAAGAGAAATAGTTTATTTAAATCATTTTAAAATAGTGCAGTTGAATTTAGTTTGGGATAACCACAAATGTGTCAACAATTGTATACATACCTATATTATCAAACTACGAAATAAAAACGATGTTCTAGGACCCAGTTCGACTATTATTATACTAAAATAATTATCTGTGTCCACACACGGCTACACTCCCGAAAGATAATGGCCGGTTCCTGTATCTTACTATTTATTCACTTGACTTATCATTGATAGAAATTTAATATGTATATGTACAAAGCTTTCGACAAATTGTAAATATTCGTAAGGCAAATGAACGCTTAGTTAGTTAAAGGAAGCGGCCATAAATAACTACTTGTACCAGCGAAACTTCGTACGCCTAAACATTAAATTATGTAAGGATTGTTATCACAATCGTTGGCGATATATTCATCGCTATCCCTATTAATATTATAAATGCGAGAGTAACTCTGCCTGTCTGTCTGTTACGCTTTCACGGAAAAACTACTGAACCGATTTGGCTGAAACTAAGTATATATGTATATTTCAATGCCGAGGGTGGAGAAGGGATAGTTTTTCATCTCGGACACTGGGATTGATTTATCCCAGAAATTACGATAGATTTTTTTTTGTGATTTGCCATTTTGGTCATTTTTGGTTATTTTGATAATTTTCTTCATTTTTGTCATTTATATAGTTTGCAAATAGATGACGGCGGATAGATAAATAAAACTAGAACGGGTTGAGGTACAGTATGAAAGTTTGTATGGGAGACCAATCATTTTTCAAGTTTAAAGATATAAAAATTCATCATCTATAAAAAAAAAGTGATAGTAACGCCATCTGTGTACCTGTTAAGGTTTCACGGAAAAACTACTAGCAGTACTGGATTGACTTTGCTGTAATATTGTTTTAAATGTAGTTTTAATATCGAAAATAGACAAATACTTTTCATGTCGGGAGATGGGATAGTTTGCGATATAAACTGAATTGAATCTTCCGGGGGTAAATAGCATTAACATAAAAATTTAATACAATGTAACCTGTATTAGCGCCTACTCTTTAAACAAGAAGTAAGTCTTTGTCCCGCGGCGCACCCGCGGAGTAAACTAGTATAATGTATGCAACTTGATTTACAAATAGCGTTAATTCAATTGATTTTAATTAAATCCTTGTGTATGTTGTTCGACTTCTTTTCGACGATTATGAAATCCCGCGGAAATATTAACAAAGGAGTTCTTGTAGGAGAACACATAAATATACATTGTACAAAACAATTCACATTTTCTACAAAAACAGAATTTTTTAATAAAAAAGTTCATTATCTTACAACCATTGTTCATTTTTAATCAATATTAAACCTGCACGTAATTTTTTTTACTAATATTATGAACGCGAAAGTTTGTAAGAACGTATGGGTGTATGTTTGTTACTCTTTTACGCAAAAACTACTGAATGGATTTTGATGAAACTTTACAACAATATAGCTTACACATCAGAATAACACATATGCTATAATTTATAATAGTAGGGGAAGAGCCGAAGATGCTAAATGTGGATTACTCGAGCGTCGCGGGGACCTTTTGGGATTGTGAAGATTAGATGGTAAAAAGAACAAAAGGTATATATAATTAATGCCCTTTCACTGGTGGGGGGAGAGTGTACAGGTTTTCAAAAATGTAAAAAAAAGAGTCGCACAGAAATACTCAAGCGCGTCAGATATTAACAATGTATGCACTCGCATGTGTTTCTGATAACGGAGAAATATTAATCTGCCGGTTTGCATGGTGGGGGTGGCCGTACGAAGGGGTCGAAATGGGGAAAAAATATTCGAGCTCGTCGGATATTCAAAAGGGATGTTAAGTAAACGCTAAAGGAACACCTAAACAAAAAACTGACGATTTCGACGCGACCAAGTTATGGCCGATTTTTGCAAATGCAGAAAAAAACGTAACATTGAAATACTCGAGCGCGTCAGATTAATATACAGACGGTTCAGCTTGATGTCCTTGTCGTGTTGACCCATAAGGACAATTATGTGCAGGAATTTCCTTAATCTGACGGTTTGAAAAATAAAAATCATTTATTACTGAATGTAACAAATACAATTAGCAGAAAATAATATAATATGTATATTTAGAAGGAAATGGTGTAATTAAAAAAATACGTTTTTTTTTTAAATTTTCATCAGTGAAATAATCTTCATAATAAATGTCGAGATTTGGTCGTTTTCATCTACATCTTACGTATCTGCAACAAGACATGGTTATGATACTTAGCAATCTATTACTTATTTCATGATATTACAGTATTTAAAAAAAAAAACCTAATTCTGGAGCATCTCCTAAAATATCAGGTGCTATGACATAACATCTTTATACACTTCTGGTAGTTGATTACCAATGAATCAAGTCATCTCCAGTTTTCCATCCACATTTGTTGTGGAAATACATAGTTCTCAGCAGCTGCACGCACCACACTTTATTGGTGATTTTAACTACTTCGGCTTGTGGAAATCGACAGATTACATTATTCCCGTGATACTTGAATGATTTCTTAAAAAAAAAAATGACCGCGCTCAAGAATGTCCAGGTGACTTTTTTTTGCAACTTTGTGACTCTCCTATATCCTTATGTCACGTGCAAGTTGTCAGATTATTGAAATGTAGACTTTTCTACATGTAATTAAGTGATCTTGTCTTAATCTGACGCGCTTGAGTTTTTTAACGACCGATTTTTTTTTACTATTCTGATCGGTTGCCCTAAACGTAGGACCCTATATGAAGGGTTCATATATGGTGGGGGTACATAATAGGGTGCAAGGTTCCTCCCCTTATGTTATTCTACCACGCTCAAGTAAATCCCAAAATCCCCGCTTGGCCTCCCCTACTGTAAATATATATAGTGTAGACTGGGCGTAACTACGTTCTAAGTCTCAGCCTTTCCTTCATAAAAAGCGCGGGGCACATGGGAGGAGGGTGGTTTTAGTGGGTAGTGGGTGTTGCCCGTGCAACTTGTCTGAGTCTCCACACAAGCTGGCTTGATTAGTGTTCGGACTGCCCCTTATCAAAGGGGAAAGCCTTCATGATCAACTATGGTCTAATCCCTTGCAAAGGATCCAGTATTGTGCGTAAATAGCATTTCCCCCGCCTTAAAAAAATTATATATATATATATATATATATATATATATATATATATATATATATATATATATATATATATATATATAGTGTGAATTATCCAAAATATAACGATTTTCCATCACCACGCGGGTGAGACCGCGGGGCGCAGCTAGTTTTTTTTTATGAAACTAAATCAAACGTCGGCCTCATCAAATAAACAACTGACTAGTCCTTCAAATTTCCCTTATGTAGACCCAGTAGTTTGCGAGAAAAATATTGTGACAAATGTATGTCACAGTATTCTGTGTCGTATATCTATGTATATAGAGGGATCGTGACGTGAGGGTCAGTTAAGGGTTCCGTTTTTGCCAAAATAGGTGCAGAAGCCTAAAAATGTATATATGTGTTTACTGTACAGACAGTACTGTAACGATACTACAACACTCTCCCCCCACCCGAAATATAGGAACCACCCTATATCCGTTCACCTAAAAATGGGAAGACCCGAACGTTAAATACTGTTACTGCTATTATGTAAATATGATTTTACCGGTTTATAGTAATTTCATATCGAAAGGCGTTTAGGTTTAACGTTGCATTTTTACGAAGGTCATACCCAAAAATGTAACTATTAATAAAATTTCATATTAGCTATGTTTTTATAGCAGAACCCTCCAAGCTCGAATTCAACTCGAGCATGGCCACTTGCAATTTATTAATTGAAAAACAATATATCCTACAGACCGCTCGAAAGATTTAAATTTTCGAGCGATAAAAACGTAGACTGATACAGACAATACATTTAAACCATAATACATATTCATTATTACACTATTGTGTTAAAATGTCCGCGTTGATAAAACATTGTTGCTTTGGTTTTTTTCTTTTAAAGCAAATGCACACCTGTTTCGTGCTTTATCGGAAATAATAAAAGAACAGGTCCTACAAGTCCTTTTTATCGTATCGTTAGGATCACGGGAGCCTTCACTGTGACCTCTTTTTGTCCGATCGAGCGCTCAGTCGTGCGTGCCCTTGATATTGACCCAATACTTGCTTGATTTATTTATACATATAATAAATATATTCGCTCTCGCAGTGTACATAATTCTCTTATAAATAAGTACATCAGACATAGTACATTAGAAGCATTTCTGAATGACTATTTAAATATTATCTGATAATTTTACAAGATTTTGATCTTCTATTTTTCTTTCACCATATCCCAATTATTTGGGGTCGGCACAATATGTCTTTTCCTTCCACACTCCTCTATTCTGACATACCTACATCTTCTGCCACACCACAAATCATTATATCATCTTTCACACAATCCAGCCATCTCTTTTTTGGTCTATCTTTACATTTGGTACCTATCCATCTTCTAGTTTAACATTCTTTTTGTCACGTGACTTTCATCCCTCTTTATTATATGCCCATATCACCTTAATCTTCTTCTTCTCAATTTTTCAGTCACGGGTGCAACTATCAAAGATCCTCTTATGTACTCATTTCTCAATTATCTATTCTTGTGACACCACACATCCATCTCAACTGAGTGGAGACGTTTGAGGTTTATCACTTTAGTGGCCCAACATTCGGACCCGTATAGCATGACTGCTTGTATGACAGATTTATATATTTGACCTTTCAGTTTTAGTGGCATTAGTTTGTCGCACGTCACACCGGTTACCTGGCTCCACTTTAGGCATACTACATTTATTCTTTTCCTTACATCCTTCTCGTATATCTTTTACGTTATTAAATTAAATACAAAGGTAGTGGAGTTTATAATTTAATTGTGTTTGTTGGTCTGTAAATGTTTGGCTTTAATTATAAGATTTTAAAATTGTTACGATCTGGAGCAAAATTTTCATATTAAATTCTAATTCAAATGTTTTTATTCAAAATAAGTTCCACTGGAGAATACTTTTTGAAGGTCATACATATAAGTTAAAATTTAATTATACTTCCTATTCTATGCACACCGCTTCACAACGTGTTATTGCTGTTAACGAGTAACTGCAAGAAACTCTCCAGCAACACGTCTAGCTAAAAAATAATTTTCTTTATATTTTGACAACAGTTATAATAGATAATTAACAATCGTATCTAAACTGTGTTTGTATCACAATTATTATTTTCTTATGAATTCTAAGGTAACGTTTTTATATTAGGGCCGATTTTTCAATCATCAGATATGTTATTAGTCGAATAAATTAACCTAAAAATTAAAGAATACGAGTGTTTTATTCATGCAACTGTCATTTTGGATTTTCCCATGTTGTATTTTATTCTATGAATAACTTTTATCTGGTAATTGAAAACTCTTAGACGCTTAGACACATTAATTTTAAAAAATGTGGTTGTAAATATTATTTATAGTATGTTTTGTCAGATTTGTCCGAGTGTTTAGTTTGTTTCTATTATTAATAAATTAGATAATTATTGCTTATCAGTTCGCGCACAACGAAGGGTGCGTAGAGGTGACAAACGACTGCTTGTTTTCTTTTGGCAACAGGACCATAAAAATAATTCAATCGAAAATAACGGCTACTCGAAATTGCCTCAAAATTTTGAGGGTGTACGAGCCAAAAGGACCCTGGATTCGGATTCAGCGCATAGAAATACATGTAGGCAAGTGGGTCTAGTCAAATGTAGAAATCACTTTCTTCTTTTTGTGTGCAGGTGTGTTATTAAGAAACATCTTTGTTTTTTTAGATCTGATTAACGATACCCAACACGACGATATACACTGAAAGAAATTCAACCCCTACATAGCTACACGTATGGCGCCCACCTGTAATCTTTTCGCGAACTCAATTTGTCTTTTTAGCAATACAGGCTACACTTTTCTGTAAAACATCCTTTTAGACCCCGTAGTTTCTGAAAAGAATTACTGTGACATACACAGGCAGATGAACGGCTGAACATGAGGGTTTTCATTTTTGCCATAATGGTGGCGGAGATCTAGTAAGCTGTAACGGATGAGTAACTAAGGCATCGTCTTTATTTTTAATAATGTAAGTTCCAGTCTTGATACGGAAATACATGGTTTAATAATTTTTCTGCGCATGTGTGCATATTGTTGCAATTAATCTAGAAACGCACTGAGCGCATTCTATTATTCTTAATTTTTTAACACCGCACGCGCCGTGTATATATATATATATATAGAGCAACAAGCCGCCACGATTGGCAGCCGCCGCCAGTGAGGTTGTCGCGACACACACGCGGTCAGCGTTTTCTTCTTCCGCATAACTTGTATACAAGCACAACATATTCTTAATGTTTATTTAAAAGCAATACCTATGGTCAACTGACGAATCTAGGCAGCTTCATTGGCCGCCTGGTCGCCTAGAAAATAGCGTAAAATAACCTCTACATTGATATTACAGATATATGAAACTCGCCAAACTTCGATCGTCAAACGTGGCGAGTATACCATCCTTTACTTTGACCGGGTAGCCTTGAATCCAGCTTTTGGATGTTTGTGAGCTGTTATTACATTAAATTAAAACTATTATTCTTTATAAAAAAATGTTTTAACTGTCTTTAGCATTAGTGAATACACATGAAATAATTGTTTCATAATTATTTTTTTAAAACTTATCCAGTTCATTAGGCAGGGTTTACTCTGTTCAGAGCATACTCTCTCGATGTATACTTCGCACCTTTGGACAAATTACAGTAATAAAACGCTAAGAACCAATAGGGTTCAGTTTAATGATGCATTCCGGATTCTAATGCGCCTGACTTTTTCGCTGTAATGAAAACCCGAATTCTTCCTTTTAAACAAGAATTAGACACTAATAATAATATTTTGAAGGTCGTCTCGCTAAGTCTGGAGGATACTATGTTCACGAAAGCTGTCTGAACACTTAAATCAGAATAAGAAATTACGCTAATTTATTTTGTGAATTTGTAGTTTTAAGTAAATTTGCAAATTTAAGTATATACATAATTATCTTCCATAATATGTTATAAATCGTAAATCGGTCTATTACCTGAAATAAATAGTATTATAATCGTGAAAAATAGGGTATGAGAATCTGATTTGGATATTTATTTATAAACAGATGGGTGTGCGACGACCTGCCCGAGATGAAGGCGGCATTGGAGAACAATATCCTGAGCGATTACGACACCCACTCGTACGAGAGCATGCGAGCCCTTTGCGACAGATTCAATCGCGCCATCGATTCCGTCGTCGCACTGGTAAGACGACATTTAATATTATTATCTTACTATACCATTAACCATGTTGATGGGAGGTCAGCCTAACATCATTTAAGCGCTTAATGAACCTTTATGTATAGATAAATAGCATGTATTTTTGGATGTATATAAAAATAGATGTACTTAACGAAAACTGTACGAAATACCAGGAACCTAGCATGTGGAGATCCATATTTCCTACTTCTACGAAAAGTTAGCGTGATAACACTGTGTATTATTATTAATATTTTAAGTGGTAAGAGGCTAATTAATTCATGTTATTATTTGTGGCCATATTTTTATACTAATTTAAAAGCGACTTAATTTGTTTATATTTATCATATTTACGGCCTTGAATCTGAACCTCATTAAATTTGCTCTAGGTATTTAAAAACCCGCAAATGAGTAATGCTCGCACTTTGCATACCGAAATATACGAGAACTTCCTCACGACTGGATACTAGGCTGAAATTTTCGCCGGCAACGTTACAGATAAACACATAATATTGTTACGAGTTGCAGGACTCGAATTAAAATGCCGTTAGAATTACTATAGAATTTATTAGAACTATACAAACACCTATAACACAGGTACAGTTATAACTGGACACAACCAGTGCAAACGTAATGCACGATTCAATAACACGCGCAAAGTCCGTCACTAAATAGATTACCGAATGTACACAGGTCTTATATCGCTTGTGGTTATCGCTAGATTGTAGATCCCTCCATTGGGCCATTGCTTTATACTGCACCGATACAATATGACTGCCTATGCTGCTATATAATTTCTTAGAATCAGCTCGACACACCTGGTTAATGACTGCGATAAAAGGTTACAATACATAATGGGCTGTTTTCTAATTGCAAATTTTAAACATAAAGTAAACAAAAAATTTCCAAATGCGGAAAGGTAATAAAGTGTGCTTTTATGGTATGCAGGTGTGAATCTGCTTTTGTCGGCGTGTAAGTCGTAACAATATAGTAATATTAGGGAACAATGTATTTCAATTCAACAAATAAAATTTATTTCAAAATAATTGATGCGACACTATAGATAGTAATCCATAATATTCAATTACAAACTTGTAATCACTTATCAGTATGGTGACTAAAGACGCAAAGTAAATTTGCTAATTCAATGTATCGATAGGATTAATCTTGCTCACTTATGAAATGTCACTGATCTTTCAAATAACCTACAACTATACTTTCTATGACAGCATAAAGCAATTATTGTGAAAAAATACATTGCCCAACGCCGTTCGTTCATTAGAGATTGATTAACAATTTAAAGATTTCTTAAAGAAGTTACTCATAGTGCTTAAGGCACGTTAAAGTAAGAGCAACTTACAATCAATAGAACACACTAAATCACAAATGAACCTTCACGACGAGAAACATGCTCACTGGTTACTACTAACATTTTTGATTTTCCCATTTTGTTTGTTATTCCATAGAATAACTTTTCCCTGGTAATTGAAAAATCGGCCCTTAGTGAGATAAGTATTAGAGCGTTTGGGCTAAAATTTTTGGCGCCAACTATTAATTGCGGTAAACTTTAATTATGTCACAGCCAATAAAAAGGTGTTATTATTGTTAATACTCTATGAACTTTCTATTCAAATGAAATAATCTGCACGAAACGGTAACACGCGTCAATAAAGCTACAACGATGCATCATTCGAAGGGAACGTAAAATTTCATGTATAAAAAAAAACTTCGTTTAAAAAAACCGACTTAAAAAACTAAAAAGTATAAAATAACTTATTTCTAAAGCTATTTTTAATCATAATATCTTATTTTTCATATATTGTATCTAAAACATCTTGAAGTCAGTGCGAGGTAAAACAAAAATTCTATATTTTGAAAATGACTAAGCACCGACTTTAAGTTGTTTTAGATATGATATATAAAAAATAAGATATTATGATTAAAAATGCTAGAGAAATAAGTTATTTTATACTTTTTAGTTTTCTAAGTCGGTTTTTTTAAATGAAGTTTTTTATATTTGTTAATTTTTAGTGTCTAGCTATGGGTAGGCCTACGAAAGGTGCCGCGTGCCTTAAAAAATATAGGTCCTAAGGACGGAACGGAATGGAAAAAAATTCACAAAAAAATGTTCATAAAATGAAAACTACTGGGCCAAACTATGTTAAATTTTTAGGAGACCAAATGGCAACTATTCCGCACCAAACTAAAGAAGAATCACGTAAATCGAATCATAAATCTCAGAGTAATTGGTGAAAATACATTAAAAAAAAGATTCCGATGAATTGAGAACCTCCTCCTTTTTTGAAGTCGGTTAAAAAGTCAGAAATCTATCTATGTCTGTATATTGAAGCTATTTATAAAAAACAACTGGAATAGACTATATAGACGTGTAGAACACGATGCAATTTTTTAGATTTCTTGTCTGTTTGTTCGGGATTCACGTAAAAACTACTGGGCCGATTTTGATGCGGTTTTCACTGATCGACAACAAATTCTTAGACTTAAAACTACTTTTTATTCTGGGATCCCGCGGGATTTTTTCTAGGAATGATTTAAAATGGGCCAGTTAAAAAAAATCTAATTCCAATGTGATTTTATTACTGATCGATAGCAAATTTAATGTAATAAAATGTGTTTTATTCTTTATCCCGGGAATTTTGCCAGAAGCGGTTTAAAGTTGTTCAGATGCATTAAAAAAAGCTTACTCCGTTTCTACTAAAACAATAGCTTACATTCTTTTTTTAAATTCTGCAATACTTTGTGCCCCGGGAATCCGCGGTAATTTCAAGTCTAGCGTGGTCGAAGTCGCGGGCATATCCTAGTATTTGTTACTAGCTGTGCCCGCGACGTCGTCCGCGTGGAATTTGCTTTCAAAACCCTCCGATTTTGAAACATTCTTCATTGGTGCTCCGCTCCTATTGGTCTTAGCGTAATGATATATAGCTTATAGCCTTCCTCGATAAATGGGCTATCCAACACTGAAAGAATTTTTCAAATCCGACCAGTAGTTGCTGAGATTAGCGCGTTCAATCAAACAATATTAGTATATTTGGCTACAACACTAATACTTACATTTTAAATATCGCGATATCTTTTGAATGAAACGGCCGAATTGAATAATTCAAAAAGTTCTAGAAAGGTATTGAATGCGTCTTAAATGTGGAGTAATATATTTTGATAAGGATTAATACCAAGGTACAAAATAAAGAGTGTTTGAAGCGACGGCATTTTAATTATTTAAAAAAACAAAAGAAAACACTTATTGTGAGATAACTACAATAGTTAGACATGGTTACGCGATATTTTTTGTAGACGATTATATGTTCTGCAAAGTGGTAGAACATTGTTTTGTTCTATAATCAATAGTTTTCGCAGTGTAAGGATTTTTTCGGGTAATTTTTTACACCTTGGGTTACATTATTGGACTTTTAGTAAGGATCCTAAATTTTTTTGAAAATATAATATAGCCTATAGCCTTCCTCGATAAATGTACTATTCAACACTGAAAGAATTTTTCAAATCCGGCCAGCGGTTCCTGAGATTAGCGCGTTTAAACAAACAAACTCTTCAGCTTTATAATATTAGTATAGATAATATTACACGCTACTGTTATTAATTTTAGTTATGAACAGTGGCGGAATAGAAAGGTTCGCCAGTTTTCAAATTGATTTATTTAACGTTCCGCGAGCACATGTAACCTTTTCAAACTAAGTTACAGAACAGACTGTTCCACAGAAAATTATGTTTAACTGTTTGACAATAAAGTTTAAAATTACTTAGATGAAAGCTTTCTGATTTTCTATCTTGTCTAAGAAGATTGTTTAGAGATGTAAAACCTTTTTATTGGTTTTAATATTTATGAGACGCGTAGTGATTGTATCCTCTTTCTTTCTTATTGTTAATCTCAGCGTCTTGTCATTTCCAACATTACTATTATCTTTTTTCACGTTTCTATCTAAACATAAAAATAAACAAAATTAAGTGTTGTTGTAACGTCACAATAACAGATTATTACTAAATGCATATGAAAATATATACGGTACAGCTAAAGAGCCAGTGAAAAGCAGACATTATATATTTCATTAAAATCTGAATTTTACCCAATGACTCTCTTAAGTTTACATGTTTGTTTACGTACATGAGGTGGGGAATAGCTAAGCACGATCACGGTAACTTTAGTAGTGCGCAGGTGTATCAGGTACAAAAATTAATTGAACTTCGAAAGTATTTCAGTAAAGTTGCCGTTTGTATATTTTTAATTATATTATTATTATAATTGAAAAATTAAAATGGCAGACGGTTACGGCGGTTGCAACATCGTGGCAGACACTCGTCAAAAAATATATTTTTTTAAGTATTTCATTATGTCTGGTATTTATATATGTTATTCTGAACATTATTATCAGTTTATGTTTACAAAAGCAGACGTTTTTTTCCGGTTAAAACAGTTCGGCAGAGAGAGAAACAATCTACAGCTCGAGCATACTTATGCATATGAAACATATACTCGTAATTCATGGAGAATTGGAATCTCTGTTCTTACTTTATTCTCCATTACATAATTATGACGATAGAGTTTTTATTTCCACTTATTCAAGGTCATTTTTAGGTCTATAGTGACGACTCGCACCCTAAAGTCGAGCCTTAGGTCATATAAAGGTCTTGATAACCCTAAAGTGCACAAAAACGGCCACAAAGAAGTGCACTTAAATTGGAAGACTTGCTACCCACGCATGTTAGGGTATTTTCGACCATATAACTGGCTAGAGCTCTCGTAAAGAAATTTTGTCGTTTTGCACCATTAAAATGTGCTGGAACTATTTAAAAAAAGGAAAGGATAAGATCTTATTTCATCGGTAAATTTAACATTTTCCTTATTATTTCCATAAAAAAAATGAAATTTTATTTCGTTATTTAAAAGGTTAGTCGAAGTGGTGGATGTTACCAGTTGGAGTTATTTTCAAAATTTAGGGTAAATCGTGTAACTATAGGACAACCTCGAGTGCATATTTTTCAAATAAAAATTACAATTTGAAAATCGGTCCACAATTGAGGACGAGATTGCGTAACATGCATACAAAAAAATTAAGTACCTGTAGAATTTTTATTAACATTTTTATGAGATTTATATATACATATAATTTTTTTTATACCATTCAAATGTTTATTTGCCAAATGCATGGTGCTAAAAATTTGTGGACGTTGATGACGGTAGTTTCAGCTATTCATTAGTAGTCACAAAACTGATTTTAATTAAAGCTTCAGCAAAAAAGTTCGGAATTTTGACGCGAGTTCTATTTTAGTTTGCGAAACCAAGCTATACAGCAGTTTTTAAGAGCTCATTTTATTTCCAGCATTTGGAAACATGCTTACAAAGAAGAGCCTAAATTGGGTCCACTAGAATACGGTTGGATTAAGGAAGAAATTTCTTTTGTAATCAAATGGTTTGAGGGAGATCAGCTACCAGGTCTTTGAATGCATGAATCATAAAAAAATTAACCTTCTCTTAACTGTAATATCCAAACACACCAGTTGCCGAAGGTGTGTATATACACCGACGGCAGTAAAACTGGTGATCAGATGGGGGCAGCATATACATGCTGGGTGGACGGGGTCGAGACCGGTACCAAGCGGATGAAGCTCGCGTCGTTCTGCACGGTGTTCCAAGCCAAACTTTACGCCTTATGGCAGGCTACTGAGTTTGTAATAGGGCAAGAGTGGGACTCTGTGACCGTGCTGAGCGACTCGAAGTCATCCTTAGCCGTGGTTTCCGGTCCTGACACGCTCCTCCCCCCGGCGTTCAATATTCGCCAGAATATTGCTAGGACCACGGGGACACGACGGAACATCCAGCTGTACTGGGTCAGGACTCACGTTAGAGTACCCGGCAATGAGCGAGCTGACGAGCTAGCCAAGTTAGCGGCACTTAGTGATGAAGCAGCACCGTCCTACAACAGGTGCCCGATGTCGTTCGTTAAGAAACAGTGCAGGAAAGTATCAGTAGACACTTGGGCGCGACGGTATACAAAGGCTACTACAGCAAGTGTAACAAAGAGGTTTTTTCCTGATGCTGTGAATGCCTACAAGACTGTTCGCAAAATCAAGCTCACTCCGATCTTGACGTAGGTGCTGACCGGACACGGGGGTTTTGCAGCGTATCTGCATCGCTTCAAATGCAAGGACAGCCCATCATGCGCTTGTGATGACGAAACACCGGAAACCATCCAACATTTGTTGCTGGAATGCCCTAGATACGGTCAAGCCAGGCACGATCTGGAGTCCAGCATCAACATGAAGTTGACCGAGCCGACATTAGCAATAATGCTGGTTGGCAAGGACACCAGATCGTGTCTGGAAGCATATTGTCAAAGCGTTGCAGAGCACGCCGTGAAGCGGAACAAAACCAGGTAATGGTTATCCATTATCTCAATGTTCTAAACCCTACTGTGGTCATCATCTGAGTCTGGAACGGAAGGAGCGGCCCTCTGAATATAAAACCGACCGCAAGAGCCGTCTATATAGAATAAATAGTAGGAATTCAATAATTTTATATCAATAGTTCTATTATTTTATGTTACACTTTTATTAGGTTAAGTTAGATAAATATACACAGTTATATAATATTTATTAGGTTAAGTAGGTAAATATACATTTTAAGTTTAATTACATATATAATGTCCAACATAATACATACACATACACACAACACTTCACACTTGCACATATACACAGAGGCACACTCAAATAAAACAAAGTCGAAAAGCATGCGAACGTGAACTGAGTAAAATTAAGATTATATAGGCCCCGAAGAACATCGGGGGTAAATAGGCGACTTATAAAAAAAAACTAATATCCACGTTGATTATGATATATATAGATTTACTAGAGTTTACCCCGCGGCTCCGCCGCGCGTCAAACTCTAGTGCGTACCTCTTGTTTTAAGAGCAGGCGTTAATACAGGATATATTGTATTGTATTTTTATGTTGGTGCTATTTGCCCTAGGAAGATTTCCTTAATTTAAATCGCAAACTATCCCATCTACCGGGATGAATAGTATCTATGTCCATTTTTGGTATTCAGACAGACAGATTGACAGATCGAGTGGAAGTCGCATTTTTTTAAAGATTGTGAATTTTTATATCTATAAACTTGATAAATGATTGGTTCCCCATACAAACTTTAATACCCTATTTCAACCCGTTCTAGTTTTATTTATATAAATAAATATTGTGTAAACTACACAAAAGACCAAAACTACCAAACGTATTAAAACTGCCGAAACTACCAAATCTACCAACCAAAACTACCAAATCCACCAAACAAAACTACCTCAACTACCTAAACTACCACAATTACCAAATCTATCAATCAAAACTACCACAACTACCAAAACTACCACAATTACCAAATCTACCAATCAAAACTACCACAACTACCAAAACCACCACAACTAACAAAACTACCACAACTACCAAAACTACCACAACTACCAAAACTAACACAACTACCAAAACTACCACAACTATCAAAACTATCAAAACTACCAAAACTACCACAACTACTAAAACTACCACAACTATCAAAACTACCACAACTACCAAACTAACCGAATCTACCAACGAAAACTACCATAACTACCAAATCTACAAACCAAAACTACCACAACTACCAATACTACCAAATCTACCACAACTACCGAAACTACCAAATCTACAAACCAAAACTACCACAACTATCAAAACTACCACTACTACCAAAACTACCAAATCTACCGAAACTACCAAAACTACATAAACGACCAAATTGACCAAAATAAACAAAATGACGAAAATGGCAAACCACAAATAAAAAACCTATCCTAGTTTCCGGGATAAACTTTACATAAATCTATCCCAGTATCCGGGATGAAAACTATGCCTTGGCCACCCTCGGTATTCAAATTACATATGTACCGAGTATCAGCGAAATCGGTCCAATAGTCTTTCCATAAAAGGATAACAAACAGAGAGACAAATATACTTTTATCCCGGAAACTATCCCATTTTCCGGGATAAAAAGTATCCTGTGTTCATTCTCGGCATCGAAAATATATATATACTGAGTTTCAGCCAAACCGGTCCAGTAGTTTTTACATGAAAACGGAACAGACAGACAGACAGACAGAGTTACTTTCGCATTTATAATATTAATAGGGATTCTTTACAATTAACTAATTTTTCCCAGTATCCATGTTGAATCCTTCATAAATTTTAATTTTTGTAATCATAATAATATAGTTAAGAACACGCATCCAATGGATATAAAAGTAAGTCTTATTCATATGTATAGCTGTTATTCATACGAGCTATTCTCGGGCTGTAGATTGTTTCTCTGTCTGCCAAACTGTTTTAACCGGAAAAAACGTCTGCTTTTATAAACATAAGCTAATCATAATGTTGACAAAAACATATATAAATATCAGACGTAATAAAATACTATAAAAAATAAACATTTTTTAAAATTTTAAAGAGTGTCGTCTGCCATTATATTGCAACCGTCATAACCGTCTGCCATTTTAATTTTTCAATAATAATAATTTAAAATATACAAACGGCAACTTTACTGAAATACTTTCGAAGTTCAACTAATTTTTGTATCTGATACATCTGCGCATTACTACGCAATCGGGCTTGGCTGGTCCCCACCTCATGTACAGTAAACTTAAGAAAGTCATTGGGTAAAATTCAGAGTTTACTCAAATATGTAATGTCTGCTTTTCATTGGCTATCTAGCTAGTACCTATATCAAAAAATCGATTGGAGTTTTTGGCGGGAACTGAAAGGGGATGTTGTGCTGTGCAGTTTTATTTTCTAAAAATGTGTAAAATTACTCTAAAATGAACAATAGTTGTAGGATATTGATAGTTTTTGAATACAAATTATGTGTTTTTGTGAGAAATGTGAACTGTATAGTCAAATGTGGCCTTTTGAGTTGTCACAAGAACTCCGTTGAATGGCACTAGCTGATTACCTACAGTTCAGCTGTGCTGCACATAGGCTTAAGAAAATGAAACTATATTGTAAACTAAGATCTGGCTTAAAGGCCTAGCTGCCAAGCCATAAACTTAAGTAAAATAAATAAAAAATCGATATTATAAATGTTTGTCAGATTAGATGTTCCGGCTAATCTCTGAAACGGCTAGACCGATTTTGACGGGACTTCCGCTGGCAGATAGCTGATGTTATAACTATAAGTAGTAACTTGAGCTACATTTTTTTTAGGCTTCCAAGAAAAAAAAGTGTGTTTGTGTGTGTATGTGCAGTTCACACGCAGTAGAAGTGAAATGAAGTGTGAAGAGGTGGGAGGGATTCTAAATTTTGTGATGTCCACGGTTCGGGGTTCATATATTATATCGTTATAATATATTTAAATTTTAAAACACGAAATTTGAAGGATTAACGAAAAACTTCAAAACATTTCTAACTCTATCTGTTTGAGCATACATAGTATTTAAATTACTACATATAATGTATTATATCTCATTCTCTCGCAGGATTTGTCCTGTAGATAGATTTATGTGTGTATCTCTTTTTAGTATCGCTTTGTTCGTTTATCGAGTTTCACAAATCACAACTATTTTAAAGAAGTTTCACTTCAAAAATCCACGCAGATGAAGTCGCGCGCACAGCTAGTATTTTATAAACCTACCATTTATTAAAATGTTGACAGTACTGTTTTTTGTATTCGTGCAAGCAAAAGTCGACATTAAGGTGACGAACATTTTAATTCCGTGAATGTACATCTAACAGTAATATGTATATTAGACATTGAGCACACGTTTAGAGGCAACCTTTTCAATTTTTTCTATCGAGAAAATTTAACGGAAATGCGTTATAAGCTATATATAGTATTTTCCTCAGAAATGTGATCAAGATTGACATATATTTTTTGAACGCTATAAAGTGTGTAATCTTGACTGAGGAATCTATCAAAAACGCTTTTTCTCTCTTATCACGCTCTTAAAATGTCATTATTAAGCTTGTGGACAATAATGACCCATTAGCTAATTAGAAGTACAGCCAGGTGGTAAGTTGCTTGAACTTGTTCTCGTGTGATTGTAGTATTTCATAAAACGCCAAGTAGGATAATTCCAGTAAAGTTCCGAGAATATGAAAAACCGTTATGAATTGTTTCTTATAATACATGTATGTATGTACGTACTTGGCTAACGACATTTACATACCTCTAAACTTGGCATAGTTTTCATTCGCGGAAACTCGTCAATGTCACCAGAATTTATTTATAAATGCGTTGATCTATTTTTCAACGCATCTCTTTAAATTTTATAGTTGTATATTTCGTTGACCTTGGTGTATTTGCTCGATTTATTTCATCGACGTACGAGTACCTAATGTTAATGTTATAATTCTACAATATGAACTGCACGTGACTAGTGAAATATCACGCTAAACATTATTAATAGTAGAATATAAAGTGTGAATACGGAAGAGACGAAACACCCTTGAAGATATTTTTATAGAACTCTTAATAGCCAAATGTTGAGTCAGCTAGGTATACTTATATACAACGGACATGTCGAGTAGCATGTGCGAAACGGTGCGGTGAATGTGGGGCAGTGAGGGGCATTAGCAGAGAGTGGGGCGCGGGGTGCGGAGGGGAGTGCACGAGGGCCAAGATGGCGGCGAGGACGCAACGATCGATGTCCGCAGACGCCGCACGCGAGGCTATCTCTATTTATACACGACTCGATTTATAAGCACCATTTCCACTGTCACATTCTAATTCTACTGAATACAATAGACACAATATTTTGGATAATTTTAGTAGTAGGTTTTGTTTAGATGGCTGAAAATATATTATATTGGGTACGATGGGGTAACTACGAGACACGTTTTATTTTACAAGCTTTACTTGCAACCAAAGTTTGATTTTCATTGAAAATTATCTGTGCCTAAGTATTCTTATAACTGCAACGAGGAGTTTTTGGCGGGAACTGAAAGGGGACGTTCTGCTGTGCAGTTTTATTTTCTAAAAATGTGTAAAATTACTCTAAAATGAACAATAGTTGTAGGATATCGATAGGTTTTGAGTAGTAATTATGTGTTTTTGTGAGAAATGTGAACTGTATATTCAAATGTGGCCTTTCGAGTTTTCACAAGAACTCCGTTGAATGGTGTTGATTGTAGCCTACAATACAACTGCGCCTGGCTTAAAGGCCTAGTTGCCAAGCCTTAAACATAAAAAAAATAAAAAAATAACTGCAACGATTTTTTCTCCATCCAGTTCGTCTTTCGATTACTTTGGAAAAATTCCTAGGGAAATTGTTCTTAACTCTACTAATATGATGCCTTATTTTTTGACTAATCAGTAATCACAAATAAAGAATTCATTTTAATCATTGGGAATTACAATGTGAATAACGTATTAATCCATTATTTTATTTTACAATTTTTTATTTATTTATTTTATCTTCTTTAGCTGTTCTTATTAACATTATTACTTTAATTGTTCTGTGATACCCTAAATAATATAGAGTTCACATTGGATATATATGAATTAAGTAGTTACATTTTGTCACAATATTTCCTACAGGAATATTACGACTGTACGTGTAATACACTCCAAGTAATCTTTGTTACTTTTGTTTGAAAAATGATGTCACCGAGCGTTTACGATTGGCATGTTAAACAGCCTTAACCTTGCTCCCAGGACAAAAGAACTCACTACGTCAATAATAGTTAATACTATTATTGACATAGTGAGTTCTTAAATTAAGTTAATACTTAATTGTGGATATTTTAAAGTTTTATAGTTTTTAATAAGCTTTTACCAAAGTATTCTAAATTTTATCCCGTATTCGTTGAAGACATTACTTGAAAAATCAACGGAACGGAAATCAACTAGTAGGAAGTTCGTATAAAAACCAAAATTACAAATTAAAATAAACCGATTTTTCCATAAAGAAGTAACGGTGTTGTTTCCTGTGTAACATCTGAGTAAATTCGCTTGCGGCAGATGTAGACAGTGTCTGGTATACATAACTAGGTCATTAATGTTTAAAAAATATTACATTTCTAAATAAATTAAAACAAATGAAACAAGTATATACTATTTATTATATATTTGTCATATGGATAACAGATTCTTGTATTAGATTGATTTTCTTCAATTAACTCTCATAATTATTTTACTTTCTAATCTTCTCGCCCGCGACTTCGTTCACGTTGGACAGGTAGCCGAGTTCAAAGTGGCTTTGGCAATATTTAAAATCAATAATTATTTCCAGCAATACAATAAGATTATTACTAGGAAAAGCCATGGCTATAAATGATGAAAGATAATGCCCACGCTGGGTTCCCGGGTACGCCTGCTAGTTTCTTCACTTGTAGACAGACATACACTTTAACATTTTGGTTCTTGAACTTCTTCGAAATTAATTTATTTTCAAACGAATAAAGGATTTTACGTTAATTTTTCGGCGTACCTCCTTAATAAAGCCCGGGATCTCTCGTACCTTAATTTTTTCAGACGCTCATTACATAACGCCCTGGTTTTGGTCGATAAGCTCGGGACTCTCAGTTCTTCGTTTAGTACTCTTTTGGCCATAGTTCTGCTTAACCCCAATTCAAGGGTTAACATTTTTTTGCTTGCGGACAGAATTGATTTTTGTATTCGCTCCCGCACTGCTTTGATGACAGCTGGTGCCCTAACCGTACCAAGTCGGCTGCTCCGTTTACAGGCTTCAGCTGTCTAATCATCACTAAATCGTTTGATAGTAATATACTTAAATGAACCTTAGCATTATTTCCAAATTTTGCAGCAGTTTAAAAATCTCAATTGGCGCGTTACTGCAGTGGTGCAGCGCAATAGCGGAGACTTTGTCTCGTTTTTGCGCCCACTTCATTTCTTCAATTAGAATAAAATCAAAATATTTTTTAATTTAAGACGGTACAAAAGTTCCTTATTCAAAATTAGCTCAAACATTTCTGACCAGTATTCGAAATTTAAATTAAATAAGGATGTCATAGAACTTATAACCCGACAAGGCATAATATACTGGCAGTATTGGCATGGATATAAATATTACCTGTTTGCTTCAGGCTATAAAAATAAAACTCTGTGTTACACCGAAATTCTAATCTTCTCTCTCTCTCTTTTTCTCTCAAAATTTTTTCCAAAGCAAAATATTCCATGAGAACTTTTGTGCCCAACGAGAAGACTAATTATTTTAATTACAATAAGATCGTCTGTGTTATGTGGAGTAAGGCTATAAATATAATGGGAAAACTCAATTTAAAAACTTTCGCTTTCATAATATTTAATCAATGTTATGGAACAATAAAATAGACATAGCCATTGTTTATAGTAAATAGGTACTAAAAATAAACTTTCTACATTTAAGTGAAGATTTACAATAGTGCTTGCGGCGACGCTAACAGTAAACCATAAAGAATTTGTAACTTGGATGACATACGTACCAATGATTTCAAAACAAGGCATGCTGCAGATCGCGTGAAGTGGAGAAGAAAAAATTAGGAAAGCAGACCCCGGGCTTCGAAGCGAAAGGTTGCCAAACGCAACCGGAGCTTACTCTCGGCCGATGATAATGATGAAGAATTTATAGATTATCATTATTAATTGACCAGTAATTCATGAGCTTACATGCAAAGTTGCTTCTCCTAAGAAATTAAGAGAGATTTGACTATGAAACGAATGCCATTGTTGTGGCGGGAGGTTCGTTCGGACCACTTGTGGGGGCGATGACCGCAATATTGAGCGAACGCGAATGTCTCACGTAGTGTTAATGACCTTTTTTTGGCTGCGCCAGCGTCGCTGCTTAGCAGTCACGACTTTATTAGAAAATATCTTTGAAAACTTTTCAGGTAGAGGTACACAAATTTAATCATTATTACAAGTAGTTTGAGACTCAGAGCCAACTCAACATTTGGCATTATAGTATTTTAGCCTATATTTGTGATAAATGTATTATGTTTAATTTGTACTGTTCTGTTTTTTGTAAAGGTTTAAGAAAGATGATATATTGTATAAATTGTCGACCACTAACTCATTAAGCGACAGGCACCTATTTATTATATATAAGTGCGATATCTTTAAGGCAAAACAGTTTTTATAGTCAAACCAACTTTGGGTAATTAGCCGACATAAATGTTAACGTAAACTTATCTCAACAAAGAACTGATTTTGTAAACGGCAATAAAATAGATTCAGCTACTTTAAAAGAGAGCGATACCGTAATCAATTTACTGGTTAAAATGTATTTACGAATTATAAAATTAATTATTCGTTTTTATTTAAATGCGAACTTCCTTGCACTAGGGTAGTAACCATAACTGTATCCCTGCAGACATATAAATAACGGACAAAATTCAACACTTAAACAGGAAACGAATTATTTGCAAAACGAATACAAAAATATATTTCCGAATGGAAATCGAACGTACAAACTTGTCGACGCATAGTTCATAGATAAAAAATATTGTAAGAAACCATTTTGATTTAAAATCTCCATCAAACATTAATTACATAAAATATCGTATGTATGTACTCTCGTCGCTGATTCAGCGGTCGCGATGCTACGGGTTGCAAATGCAGTATAACGTAATGAATTAACTTGGGTTGCCGCTTTCTAATTTTCACCGAGTTAGATTTAGAATGACGCAACGTTTTAGCGCCATATGGGTTGTTTGGTCAACGACGTGCACATGAGAGCAGAGATTGCATAACCGGTTGAACGAAATTATTATAAGTTCTCTCTTGTATATATGTATTAAAATGAGTAATTAAAGATTTTAAGTTTTTATAATAATTTGATTATACATATAAAGACGAACGTGAAAGTAAGTTTGTTTAGACTTTTACTTATTCGTCTATTAATTCTTTGTAGTAGTTGGTCATCATGTTTCATACATTAATAGCTTAGAGACCCGAGGTGAATATAACACACTTTTCATTTAGAAAAATTAGTAGTTCTCGAAGAGTCATAACGTGTGAAAACTTCAGTTTTTCCAAATTAAAGTGACCTTTAATCCATTGTGATGTGTTTTAATATTACATCTAACGTGTTTGAATGAAAGTACTTTTGTTTTTTAATTACGGGTTTTCACACTTTTATGACGACGTCAACTTTGATTTCATCTTTCGGTAATTTTTGCATTTTGGGTGGTAGTCTTTAACTTCTAGTGTGGTTCTAAGAAGTCCATAGAAGATTAGGGAACAAATTTCAATTAAACTAAAAGCAATCATTAACAGGGTAAATCATACTAAGCTAAAATTAGCCATTACTAACGGGGAACAAGGTTTCTACGTAAGTAAGAATGACCGAATATATTACCACCAATATATTAAAAAGAAAATGCTTTAAAATATAAATGTTAATGTAAGCGAAATACCACTCACTGACTGACTCATTACGAGGTCTCCGAAACCATACGTCTGATTGACTTCAAATTTTGCAACATAGATGCGTACTAAGAGCGGATTTTACGAAAATCCTATCAAAGATTTGTTTTTTATTTATTTTTTATTGCAGGAGTTCAGCAGACAGGCAGACGGCCCACTCGATGGAAAGCGGTTACCATCGCCTATGGACATTTGCAACAAAATTGCTACAAATGCACTGCTGCTCTCTTAAAGGTGGTCGCCATCCAGTCGAGCAAATACCCTACCACCTGGCTATGGGTTGTTTAGTCGCCTCTTACGACAGGCCGCTGGGCCGCAGGAAATTGTATTCTTTCTCCGTTCCTGCACGGATTATTATTTACCATCACAATTGATAACATCGTTGCTATGGTAACCATTGCCATCGTAAACGTTGCTATTTTAATCATTGCCTTGGTAGACTTTGCCATGGTAACCGTTGCTATAGTATCCGTTGCCATGGTAGTAACCTTTGTTATAGTAATTATATGTTGGATGTTTTCTGTTATATCTTTACTCGAGTAGCCCCCAGCGAAGTGGGCACGGGAAGAGGTGTTTTTCCCATGGGCAATTATATATTGGCTTATCTCGAGTAAAGCCCAACGAAGTGGGCATGGGTCTGCTAGTATAATAATATGTTAATAAGTTATTGTGTTAATCACGTATGAACATAACTAAAACATAGAATTGATTTGTAGATGTAAATTGTCATTTTGCTACTCTATATATACCCTTGTACCATCATAGTTATGAACGTCTTTGGGCGAAGTTCAGCTTATTTGTGTGCAATATCTTATCTGGAACTTATTCGTTGAACGAGATCCACTCTGAATGTAAACAAATACTTGACGGTTATGGATAGCATAAGCGCCTGTCACAAAATAACGACCAAAACTCGTGGTATATATGAAAACATCATTGAAAGTCAAAATAGCTTATTTACCTTCTCCTATTGAAGAATTGCTTGTGAGGCTTTCATCTTATTATTATGAAACCTGGTATAATGTAGAGTTTATTATACTTATATACTTTTGAAATATTTAAATGTCGTGTTAAAATAACCGTGTTTCTTACCACTTTTTAGCGTAGTATTCCAGTGGTGTACAAGAGACTATTGTCTGTTTCTTTTTTTGTTTGTGACCTCCAAACATGATCTTAAATTTAATTTAAATAAAAACTGCTATATTTTAATAACTATTTTAAACCCTTATGCTAGACAGAAACATGATTGTCCTAATATTATAATAAATGTGAGTTAAATTATAAACAGTATCATAATTTTTATAACGACTACTGTTTAGTAAAATGTTTCAAATGTGTAAAATGAATCTGGATAATTAATGAATGCCTTGACATTGCGAATGTGGTGAAATGACCGATCGATACAGGCAACGCGTCATTTAAGAGCAATGTCGACGGCCTTGAGTCCGAGCACGGTTCAAGGCTTGTTAATGTTACAAGTAGTAGGTAGGTACCTACCAATTTAAATACTAGCAGCGGTCATTAACTTCCAAAATCACAATTATAAATATAGATAGATCACGTTCTTATCCGGTCAATTGCCTGTATTGGAACAATTTGGCTTGCAAATGTTTTCATCCTATGCCTAATGAATGTTTGGTTGAAACAAACTGAATAGCGTTTTATTTAGTCATTATTATTATAAATAAATAATGTTATCGCAAACCAATAAGTTGAGTTCAGCTTAATGCTCACAAAATGTGTTATTTATAATGTGATGTTTAATCGGAGCCAAGTTTTTATGAGCGTTTCAGATTATTTGCAGAATCCTGCGCAGTACCTAAGTTTGTATGGAAAAGCGTCTATGCCGCAGCCATTTCTTGCTAATACCGCTCATAAAATCTGGCGCAAACTTTGTTCCTAGGCTTTTACCCTGAAGGTTGAAATCTTTTTTATATTGCGTATTAATAACTATACAAAAATATAAGGAAAACTTCAAAAAATAGGCAATAAAGTAATAGAGATATAAGAAGAGTTGTGAAAGAAATATCCTACAACTTTAAATTAATAATTCAAATATAATAAGGCAGATAAATAACAAGTTCTACATTATTGGTACAGTCAGAGGTAATTTTATAATAAATAAAAAATGTTCTTTTTCATTAAACGTTAAAAGTACTGTTTTTAAGTTTCTCCAAACTTAGATTATTAACGGAACGTCTATGTTATTGTAAATAATTATGCATGTTCCGTCATGCCTGGCATTATTTAGAAACCCTTATGTTATCATCTGTGCAGGAACGGAGAAATAATACAATTTCCTGCGGCCGGGCGGCCTGTCGTAAGAGGCAACTTAACAACCCACAGCCAGTTGGTAGGGCATTTGCCCGACTGGATGGCTACCACCCCTAGTCTAAAATATGTCGCCATAACAACCTTGAGTTGTGTTCCGGCATTACTGACCAGGTTCCAGTCTCCCTTAAGAGAGCAGCAGTGCATTTGTAGCAATTTTGTTGCAAATGTCCATAGGCGATGGTAACCCCTTTCCATCAAGTGGGCCGTCTGCCTGTCTGCTGATCTCCTGCAATTAAAAAAAAATCGTCATGTCGAACTGTCCGTCTGTCTGTGCATGTCGCAGACATTTTTCGCGAATACTACTGGATAGTACATAAATTATATTGTACAGGAAGGTGTAATCTGTATAGAACTAAAAAGTTATGTACTGAAGTCGCGAAAAAATAAAGGTTGGGGGTGGCCGCCGTGGCGGTGTAACTACTGGTTGATTATTTTCAATGTACTTTCATATAAGCCACACAGTCGTGTCATCATTAAGAAATACCCTTATGTTTTTTAAGATCTGACTGGCGATACCCCAGTCAGATCTTAACAAAACATAACCATGTTCCTTGATGATGTTTTAAAGAAGTCGTAAAATAGGTGGTAAAATATTAGCTATCAAATCGTGAAAATTTGTCCCATCTTCCCACTAGTTTTTAAACTGTGAAGTGAAAAATTCTGAAAAATCAAGTTAATAAATCTTATAAAATTCTTTCAACGAATATTGTTGAGAACAACATCCATTGAGTAATTTTTAAAATGTGGGGTATTTGGATTTAATGTTTTTTTATTATTACGTAGGCAATTAACGGAAACAGTCAACGTTTACCGCCTCCATGGAACTCTTCATTATGCGCGGACTGCCATGCGCTTACCTAATTTATTTTATTTAGTTTAAAACCAATTCTGCTACGCTTAAATAATATAATGTACATAATTAAACTGTTTCGAAATTACACAGTATAAAATTATTTCAATGCTATGAAATGTTTTTTCCAGGAAAAAGGGACATCTTTACCAGCTCAACGTTTAAACAAATATCCTTCAAGAGGATTACTAAAGCACATTCTCCAGCAAACATACAATCAAGCCGTCTCCGACCCTGACAAACTTAATCAATATGAACCATTTTCACCAGAGGTTAGTACTACTTTCCTTTTCGACATTAACTTGTGTTTGTATTTACAGATATCATTTTATTTTTAAATTTAATATTTATATTATAATTTATAAAATTCTATACATGCCGTGTCTGTAAATTAAAGCTATTTAAAAAAACAACTGGCGTAGACTATAAACGATGGAGAATACGATGCAATTTTTTTTAGATTTCTTTTCTGTTTGTGTTTGTTCTGGATTCACGTAAAAACTACTGGGCCGATTTCGATGCGGTTTTCGTTGATCGACAGCCAATTCTTCAATTTAAAGTCTGCGCTACTTTTTAACCTAGGAATCCGGCGGGAATTTTTCTGGGAATGATTTAATGTGACCAGATTTTAAACAAATCAAATTCCAATGTGATTTTTTTTTACTGATCGATAGCAAATTTTATGTAATAAAATGTGTGATATTTTTCATTCCGGGAATCCCTCGGGAATTTTCCCGGGAGCCGTTTGAAGTTGTTTGGGTGCATAAAAATTAGCTCATTCCGACACAGTTTTTACTAAAACGATAGCTTACATTCTTTTTCAAATGCTACGATACTTGGTGTCCCGAAAATCTCGAGGGAATTTTCCCATGTATGGTACAAATTAGTTAGATTGCATAATTATTAGCTAATTTCGATACGATTTCATTAAAACTTTGGCTTAAGTCCTTTTTTAAGTGATGCTTTATATTTCGGGAATCACGCTAAAATTTTCCCGGGAGTGTTATTCGTTATATTACTTCAAATCAGCTTGGCTTCGACTCACCTTTATGCTGGGCAGTTGTCTAGATTATATGGACTTAGTTTCTTTGTTATTATTATATTATATGTAAAAAACCGAATTAAGATTTTATGTAAGTAAAATAAAGCCACCGCCCAGGACTTCTTGACACGCGGCGTAGCCGCGTGGCAAACTCGAGTCAATAGATAAAATCGGAAGTGTTTGTCTGTGATTTCAACACAAATGCCAATATTTAAAATATAAATGCTACTTATTGGATCCATACTCTTTAATCGCCGATTTTAGGATTTTTGTCGATCAGTGTCTGAAAGTTTGTCTCAAATAGAGTCCGAAATGGCTCAACAGATTTCAATATCTTAAATTTTCGTGTATATCTATGGTCCATTTCCATATATTGCAGGATCCGTAGATGTGAATATTTGTCCCGCGTAAACTTACTCACGGGCACACCTAATAATACTGTTACAACTTAGATCCCAACAAAGACAAATTCCACGTACAGACCTGTAAAAGCACATTTTATTGCCTGTCGGCATTTGAACTAGTTGTAATCCTTTTATGATCGTCTACTTTTGTTCACTTATTTATTGGCATACGTTTCTAAGTTACTGTGGAGAACAGCCTATTGTTCTATTGTACGCGCTCATTAGAATCATTAGCCAGGTGTCGCGGATTAAAATTACAAGCTAATTCTAGGAAACTGTGTCGATCTTGTCGGGCGGGCACATTTTGCATTTATGAAGTATAAAACGACGGCCTGATGGAGAGAGGAGGCAGTTGAGCTACGACTACGATACGGGCGTGACGTGTGTACATTCGGGAAACTATTAGTGACGGACTGTGCACGTTTTATTGAATTACGACTTTCTGAATTACGTTTGGATTTGTTGTGTTCAGTTATATTTATGCCTGCATTATACGTGTTTGTATAGTTCTAATAAACTCTATAATAATTCTAACGGCATTTTAATTCGAGTCCCGCTAACTCGTAACAATACATAAACCTAAACACTGTATTTTCATTTAGTTGTAATGTGTATACCCATATAAAACTGTACTTTCGTAAACAGGTGTATGGCGAGACGTCGTATGAATTAGTGTCTCAAATGATCGACCAGATCGATATCACTTCCGAAGATGTGTTCGTCGACCTGGGCTCCGGAGTGGGGCAGGTCGTGTTACAAATGGCAGCTGCGACCCCTTGTCGCATCTGTCTTGGTGTCGAAAAAGCGGAAGTGCCTAGTAAATATGCCGAGGTATGCTTTAGGTCTTTATTTTATTTATTCGTTATAAACTTTATATTAATTTTATATTTAATTATTTTCTTTTTCAGAGTATGGATTTACATTTCAGAATGTGGATGAGATGGTATGGAAAAAAGTTTGGAGAATACAAATTGATTAAGGGGGATTTTTTGTTAGATGAACACAGAGAGAAAATAAACGCTGCGACTATAGTGTTCGTGAACAATTTCGCATTTGGACCGCATGTTGATCATCAGCTGAAAGAAAGATTCGCGGATTTGAAAGATGGTGCTAAAATAGTGTCCTCGAAAAGCTTTTGCCCATTGAACTTCAGGATAACAGATAGGAACCTGAGTGATATCGGGACCATCATGCACGTCAGCGAGATGTCGCCGCTAAAAGGCTCTGTCTCGTGGACGGGCAAGCCAGTGTCGTACTATTTACACATTATAGATAGGACCAAATTGGAGAGATACTTTCAAAGACTGAAAAATCCGAAACTCAAGGTCAGCAAAAGGGTCTGTTCCAATCACTTTAACTTTTTAAAATGAAATCATATCAAATACAGTTTAGGGTGCAAGATAAGTCCATTAAATTCTTAAACACAGAAAAATAATTTCTATTTTTTTTTACCATATATTTTTTATTTAAATCAAACCGAGAATCTTTACATATATCAGTAGAGCTTTACACAAATTATAATTCCGCCTGGCAGTTTTCGTTTGCGCGGTAAAGACAGATCGGTTTTTGACATGTAAATAATCCCTATTGAACTTTATTCGCAAGTATAAAAGGCAGTGTTGCTTGCTATGCATTCGTAGCTCTGTCCTGCTTACACGATTTATATGTTGTGGTGTGCTATTAAAATTGGTCTACTGTGCGGGTACATCGGGAAGAATTATTAGTTGTGTAAAGCTATAATATAACTTTTATATATAAAAGTGTGTAATATTGTCGCCATTGTACAGGGTGTAAGTAATGGTTGCGAGGAAGGCGAGGGCAGTGGGAAGCGGCACTTGAGCGCCCCTCCGACGCGGCAGCCCACCCCCGATCTGCTCAACGGCAACAGCAACCACAGCACTGGCTCACTGCCCGAGCGCAGGCGCAAAGTGCCACGGCCTAGGCCTGTCAGGTATTATTAGTTTTCATCCATGATAAATTAAACAACTACTCTCGTTGTAGTCCCATGGTAACCAAGTCAGGATCTCATGAGTGGATCGGATCGCGATTTCTTCGTCATATTTAAGTCTATTTTGTTTTTTTTTTCTTTATTCGAAAGTATGCATACGGACAGACGGTTCTTTGGTCACCAACTCAGGATCTGATGAGTGGATCCCAGAGAAATTGAGAATTATCCTTAAGGAGCTGATTTGTTGATCGCAAAGAAATCGAGAGCAACTCATAAAGAGCATATACAATAAAGAGTGAGATTGCAAATTTGTATATGCGTGCCAGTTGTACAATTTCTGCAGCTGCTTAATATATTATTTCTAAAGCCATTGAAGTACTTGCACACCTAAAATGTAAAAAATATTTTGAAGTGATAACCGCTACGTTACGGTGCCAGTCTGTCTGGCTTCCCTATCTCTCACGCATACGGCAGCGGTAGGCAGGCTCCTCCTCTCTCACTCTAACCCACAGCACTAGCCGTATTTCGATAATTAGATTAAATAATGATAATAATATACATACATACATACATGACTTCACGCCAGTTCCCTTGCGGGGTAGGCACGAACAACAGAGTGCCATTTAGGCTTATTCTTACACACCTCACTTGCCTCTTTGACATTCATAACTCTTGTCATGCAAGCTCGTCTGTTCTTAAGGCTCCTGACATCACCTTCTGGCTAGTACACAATCAATATGATCATGGAAGGTGTGCCGTGGCCTTCCACGACTTCTGCTTCCATCTACTTTTGCATTGTATATCTGTTTAGTCATTCTTTCATCATGCATTCTTTCCACATGCCCGAACCACCGGAGCATTCCTTTCCTTACCTTCACACCGTCGGTGCCGATAAACCATAAAAGAACAGCAACAAATTTCCAAATATAGTAATTTCTATGTTTTACTTGACACCGACTTTTAGATGTTGTAGAAAGAAGTAAATAATAGGTTGAGGAAAAAGTCTTTTCGCATATAGTATGTATGAACTTGTAATAAGATCTCTTTGGCTATACCATTTGTATCTGGCTGGGTTTGGTATCATTAAAAAGTTTTAATTTTAAAGAAGACAATTCCAAATTCAAATTAGGAAAATGTGTGATTTTCATTTGTTTTTCTTATTGTTAAAATGAGTGAATCTAATGAAGAAATTCGATACATTTTAAAATTTTACTACAAAAAAGGTAAAAATGCAACACAAGCCGCGAAAAAAATTTGTGGTGTTTATGGACCTAATGCAGTATCTGTGAGAGTAGCGCAAATTTGGTTTAAGCGTTTTCAATCCGGAAATTTTGATATCAAAGATGCACGTCGCCAATCTGCAGTACATGCTGAATATCTTGATACGTAACTTGCCTATTGTCTTGGATTAAATTTTGCACTGCTAGCACGTTTTCTTCCGTGACAGCCGTCAAAGGGCGACCACTTTTTTCTTCATCCCCCAAAATTAGTCAACCGCGCTTGAATTCGTTGTACTCACGATACACGGTTGCCTTGGAAGGGCTTTCATTCATGAATGCCATTTGAAGTCTATCGTATGATTCGTTCGGTTTCAGGCGACACTTGAAACCCTAAAAAATCATAGCGCGAAAATATTCCCGGCGCAGATCCATTTTTCAATGAGACACGATAATTTAAATTAGCTCGCAAACAATGTGGAGGGAAATTTTTAAATTGGAACGTACCTATTTTTAGTTATAAATAATCATATTTTTTTTAATAAATTGTAACTGGCCAGTCTCTCATACATAAAAACTTTTTTTCGCAATATTTTCTGAGTGGCCTGGTATAGTGCACTAGTTCTCCCCGCTGCTACGCCGCATGTTAATTAATCTCTAGGCAGTAGGTATATTTTACTTACACAAAAACTTAATTCGGTTTTTACATATAAGAATGTTTCAAGCCGATACTAATCCTTTACAAGTGTCTTATTACCCCTTTGAATTTGAGTAATTTATTGTTAGCGCTAATCTCTTTGTACACGCCGCCTTAACACGTCATAACACCTTCTTTCCTCTATTGATATTTCATGCGAATACTTAGACGCCATTAAGCTGACCATTTAACGATTTCAAGAACCAGTAGACAGAATGTTGCTAGGAGACCATGTCTAATTTACAAATGGATGAGGGTCGGTCACTCGGGAAATGCGCTAGTCGTGTTCTGATTGCGAAGAAGGCGTTACCTAGTGCACTTTCGGAGCGAGTATCTTATAACGACGAACTTTGCGCGATTTATGTGATAATGATTTTCTGCCCTATTGGATTGGTTTTATTGTATTCGGCTATACTTGTAAGAACTGTGAATTACGCATGTGTAGTTCTAATAAACATTGTGGTAATTCCAACGGCATTTTCAAATTTACATCCTACAAACCCCGTACAAATTCGTAACAATAATAACAAATAAAGTAAGTCCATATAGTCTAGAAACTGTCCAGCAAAACATACACATGAGTCAACCTGATTTGAAGTAATACAATAAAAGACAAATGTTGTTTATGACAATGTAGGTATTTGTTAGTGAATTGAAAAAACGCGATTGCAGCGCTATCTATTTCACTAATCCATCCATAGAAACGACATCATTTATCGGGATAAAACGCATCCTAAGTATTTACTCGGGTTATAAGCCAGCAATATGTCGAGTTTCATTCATATGTGTTCAGTAGTTTCCAAAAAAGATAAATAGATAGATAACACTTTATTGCTCATAATTACAATACTTCTTGGCAAAACAACAGGCGGCCTTATCGCTAAAAGCGATCTCTTCCACGCAACCCAGCTTAAAATAAATTCTTAACTAATCTGGCGATGTAGGTGGAGCAGAAAAAAGATAGGACCGTAAAATTTAAATATACATACTAACACTAATTTATAAATTTAATACATATATAAACATAGTAGTAATATATACACGATATACGTATATACAAAAAAAATCTAAATAAATATATTTGTTAACATTATATGAGGCAAACATTTTATATTAACATAATAGTTTGGGGAAAAAGTCTTTTCGCATATAGTGTGTATTAACTTGTAATAAGATCTCTTTGGCTATACCATTTGTATCTGGCTGGTTTTGATATCATTAAAAAGTTTTAATTTTAAATAAGACAATTCAAATTAGGAAAATGTGTGATTTTGATTTGTTTTTCTTATTGTTAAAATGAGTGAATCTAATGAAGAAATTCGATACATTTTAAAATTTTACTATAAAAAATGTAAAAATGCAACACAAGCCGCAAAAAAAAAATTGTGATGTTTATGGACCTAATGCAGTATCAAATTTGGTTTAAGCGTTTTCAATCCGGAAATTTTGATGTCAAAGATGCACGTCGCTCTGGTCGCCCTGTTACGGACAAAATTGATGCCATTTTTGAAAAAGTGGAGCAAGATCGGCATATTAGTAGTTACGATGTAGCTGGAGAACTGGGTATTGACCACAAAACGGTTTTGGCGCATTTGAAAAAGCTGGGTACACAAAAAAGCTCGATATTTGAGTGCCTCAAGAGCTCACTGAAAGAAACCTAACGAACCGTGTACTCATTTGTGATTCTTTATTACGACGTAATGAAACCGATCCATTTTTGAAGAAGCTGATAACTGGTGCTGAAAAGTGGATCACGTACGACAAGAACGTGCGAAAAAGAACGTGGTCAAAGGCCGGTCAGGCTTCACTGACTGTGGCGAAATCGTTTTTCTTTTTTGGCCAGGGGAAATCGGTTTGAGGACTAAGCCGCGACAGGCACAGAAGCCTGGGGGGATGTTCGCGACCCGTGTGAGTGTGTGGGATTCGCCAGATCGGGGGTGGCACTAGCGTGCCCGGTCAGAACCGGTGCCACGCTATTGCCACTCCCCGGTTAGGGATACCTACTAAAACCCCTGGGTGTTCCGTCCTGCGCCTTATACCAGGGCTACAGGAAATGGGCTGCCCGACTCCGCAGTGCTCTGGCAGACTGTGGCGAAACCTGGGTTAACTCGCAACAAGGTGATGCTGTGTGTATGGTGGGATTGGAAGGGCATGATTCATTATGAGTTGTTACCGCCAGGCAGGACCATCGATTCTGAACTGTACTGCGAACAACTGATGAGATTAAAGCAAAAAGTTGAGAGAAAGCGGCCGGAATTAATCAACAGAAGGGGTGTGGTTTTTCACTCTGATAACGCTAGACCTCACACATCTTTAGCCACTCAGCAAAAATTACGAGAGTTTGGCTGGGAGGTGTTAATGCATCCGCCGTATAGTCCTGACCTTGCACCTTCAGATTTTCACCTGTTTCGGTCTCTGCAGAA
Source organism: Dendrolimus kikuchii (assembly GCA_019925095.2). NCBI lineage: Eukaryota > Metazoa > Arthropoda > Insecta > Lepidoptera > Lasiocampidae > Dendrolimus > Dendrolimus kikuchii. The sequence goes on from CM034389.1 coordinate 17,258,084, forward strand.
TTCCTTAGGGAGTGTCAGGTTAACATCACGAGAGGACTGCCAAAACCACTTGTCGCAGTTTTTTGATCAGAAGCCCCAAAATTTGGCAATGGGATCACGTCCCTACCTACAAGATGGCAAAAGTTATCCAATAAAATGGCACCTACATACTTTAGTCAAATGTAAATAAACTTTATAAAAAAACCTTTTGAATTTTTATATAAAATGCAAAGAAACTTTTTCCTCAACCTAATATTTATGTTTTGATTTTTAGTATGAAGTCGATTTTGTTTTTCTTAAAAAAATAAAAATAAATTTAAAACATGTTTATTAAAAGTGTTCAGGTTTTTTTAAACAGTGTTGATGTCCTGTTACAAAAAAACTTAAACTAGTAATTGTATTTTCGTATCATTGTGTATTCGAATTTTTCATGGCTGTGAGTCGCTATGCAGACAAACTCAACCAAGATGAGAGACGAGATCATCTTTTATAATCTATATGCAGAACAGTTGGTGTATTAAAAATATACAATGTGTGTGGCAGCCCAAGAGACATGTTTTATATTCCCGATCTAAATCAGACTTGTGCTATGAATAGCATATAATTAAATTTTATGAGATTGATATCAGTAATACTCAGACCAGGCTAAAAAAGGAAAAGTTGCTTTTTCTCTTTGGGAAAATTTCTACTGCTTAATGCTCAGACCACTACACCATAGCAGTGTTTGGATATTTGATAGTCAAATGAGCAAAGGTACTTTTTATAATCATTCAAAAAGTCATGGAGTCCTTGTTTTGTACGTATGTACTGCATTATGGTGTCATAATTATAATGAGTCAAGTAGCTTATAAATCATATATAATATTATAAAATTCTAAACAGGCCGTGTCTGTATATTGAAGCTATTATGAAGAAAACAACTGGAATACATTATATAAACGGTGGTAAACATAATGCCATTTTTTTAGATTTGTCTGTCTGTTTGTTCGCCATTCACGTAAAAACTACTGGGCCGATTTCGATGCGGTTTTCGCTGATCCGCAGCAAATTTTTTAGACTTAAAATCTGCGCTACTTTTTATCACGGAAATCCCGCGGGATTTTTTCTGGGAATGATTTAAAATGATCAGATTAAAAAAAATCAATTCCGATGTAATTTTTCACTGCTTGATAATAGCTAATGTTATGTAATAAAACATGTGATATTTTATCCCGCGAGAATTTTGCATATAAGTTAGCTTATTCCAACACACTTTTTCACTAAAACCATAGCTTACATTCTTTTTTAAATACTGTGGTACCTTGTGTTCCTGGAATGCCGCGGGAATTTCAAGTCAAGCGTGGACGAATTCGCGGGAATATCCTAGTCTTTATATACAAAAATGAATGTTTGTCTGTATGTCCTTTATAGAGTCGTAAACTATACATTTGATCATGTGATGATCTTTAGCAGTTGTGGTGCATATGCCAAAGAAGGATTCTGAGTTGGTTCACAATTGGACCCGGGTAGGTGACGCTGCTGTCGGCATATCGATTGAAGCTTTTCCGGGCAAGTCGACGTCTGCCGGGACAGCTAGTTAAAAATAAAAATAGCCTTTTTTCCACTAATTTGTTAATTTAATTTTTCTAACACATTGACAGCTGTCAAGTTTTCTCTTTGGCACAGGCCTCCTCCAGAATATTACATTTAGTGTGATCTCTCGTCACCCTTCTCGTTTTTTGGGAGACCATGTTCTTTTTCCGAAAAATATTTCTTATTAATTATTGTTCAAACAGTAATTAAAGTTATTTCTATCATGCAGTTTTAAAAGTAACACGATAGCAAGGTATTTGAAGGTATTATTTTTTATGTTTATTGTTTAAGAATTTGGTATAAGATATGTCAAATACCCAATTGGTAATGTTAATAATTAGTTGTACTGTATCAGGGGTGAGAACGGGCGCACGCGATCGCGCGCGGCCGTGGCGAAGCGGCGCGTGGCGCGGCGGTCGAGCGACGAAAGCGACGAGGAGTCGAGCGGCACGGACGACGCGCCGCCGGGCCCGGAGCCAGCGCCGCGCGAATGGGGCGCGCCGTGGGCTTCCTCTTCCGATTCGAGTCAGTTTCTATTTAATTACTGCTCTTCTGTTATCTTCTGCTTTGCAAGAGTCTCACTGGAATTTTCTTGTGACATTTCCATTCAGAGAATAGTAGTGACCCTAAATAGAGGCAATTGAATTTCTTCTTATACTTCATTACTTATCTGTTTTTTAACATCAGTCAGTTTATATATGCATAGGTTATGTTTAATTATAAACATACAAAATACTAATTATCATTTTTGTAAAATGTCAATTAGCATTTTGTAGAATCAAAAGTAACAAATACACCATAAACTTGTTTAAAAAATAATAATTTGACAATGGCTTATCAGTGTTTTTGAGATATGGTATATTTTTGTTACACACTATTTATAGTTTTCTATAAGTACACTAATTGAAAAATGAAAGCATGGATGTCTTGAGTGTCATGGACACTCAAGACTTCCAGTTCGACATGACGTGTTATTAGTCTTTTTTCAAATCAGATTAAAATGTTTTATTAATAAATATTGTTTTAATTATAATTGCTTAAATATATGTAATTTCTGTTTTGTTTTATTACTAGTCTCCAAAACAAAGGTTTTGTATTGTTGAGGTCCCAAAGATAATCATTTCTAGTGAATATTAAAAACTTTAAAATGTTAACAAATGTATACAGTCAGTCAGTCACTAAAGGAGCCAAACTCTCTTGTTTAGCAATGGATAGCTAAGAAATAGATAATTTCTCATACAAACAGGTATTGTACATGTAGCCCTGTGCAACATATTTGGAGATATCATTAATTTAGCGCATAGTGTAGTAGTATATGAACCAGTACATTTGTACCTACTGATATGGTTCAAAATTTGAGAATGTAAATCTTCAAAAATTCTGTTGTGCTTACTACTCACTCCTCAAATAATATGAAACATAAGAGGAAGGATGGAAAGTAAGACTTATGCTACGGCAGTACAATATCCATCTATGGGATATTCATATTACAAAGAGGGGACAACATGACATATCACAGTATGACTGCCAGCTTCTACAAGCAAAATGAGGTGACCAAGGCTAATCACATTGACAAACATTTCTGAATTAGAAGTTTTGATTGAACTTCATAGGTACAAATTGTAGTACATAAGAGGAAATGGCGCTTATCACTTCAAATGTATTGCCACGGTACAAAATACCTCGACTCAATTGAAGTGGAACATTATAATCTTAGATCATATAAATGTCTAGATCACGCATCAATTGCATAAAAACGGCCCAAAAACAGTGCACCAAAATTGGTGCACTGGCTTCAGTGGCTTCCCACGCCTGTTAGTGTCGTTTCGATTACTTTACTGGTTAGAGCTCTCGCAAAAAAAATTATTATGCCGGCCTGCGCTATTAAAATGTGTCGGAACTATTTTAAAACGGGAAAGGATAAGAATGAGGTGTCATTTAATCGGAAAACTTAACACTTTTCCCATGACTTCTTTGTAAAAACGTGAAATTTAATTTCGACATTTTCAAGGTTATCGAATTGATTGATGTTGTCAGGTGATAAGTATGACTTATTTTCCAAAATTTGGGGATTTTTGTTACGATTTTTTTTTATTTGTGAAATATGAATAATTGAAAAAATCTATAGAAAACAGACAGGTAATGTTTGTGTGTCCGGTTTTCTTAAACTAGTTTATATTGCGTTTTAGACTTCCTACGGATCCAATTGTAGCATATTGTTGGACAAAGAGATGGATTTTGAAAGAAAATATTTTGAATCATTTTCGGAGATATTTTTACACTATTTTTTTTATATTTTCTTATCAACGGCACAGTTGTATTGAAATAAAGTACCTAAAATAATTACATAATGATCGTGACCGATAAGATGTAAGGTGTGTGAAGGAGAAGATTTAAGAATACTTAACCACCATATAAAATTATTTCTAATCTAACCTTAGCGCTTTGGACAATATAAACTTTTTAATGTAACCTTATGACGTTTGACATAGAATTGACAGAATGCGTGCTGCAAATATCGTCAAAGAGGATGTAAAAAAAACTGAATATCGTTTAAAGCAGATGCTTCGGTCGGAGGTATCTGTACTAATATTATAAAGAGGTAAAGTTTGTGACGTTGTAGGGGATAATCTCGGGATCTACTAAACTGATTTTAAAAATTATTTTACTGTTGGAAAGCTACGTTAACAGGGAGTGTCATAGGCTATATAACATGACGCTTTATACCACGGGAGCGAGACAGACCACGGGTGAATCCGCGCCGGGCCGCTAGTAATATTATTGATAACTCTTTATTGTCATAATTAAGATATTAATTTTGTCTATATCCTGTTAGCTGCATCTCCATTAATTCCTAATAAAGAAATAATTTAATATATTAATATGATAAAAAACAAATTTTAGTTCAGAAAATAATCAAACTGAAGTAGTTTGAATAAAATTTTTTGGATATGAATATTTTTATTTCTATAATAGCCCTTTTCAAGTGGTTTAGTTGCTCTTAAGTCCCTGCATTAAACTATCCCGTGTACCTACCCCGTAGTTCCTATTACTGATATAAACTTTGGATTATACATAAAGCCTACTACTCAATATGAACCTATCGAATCGTTCCAAGTCTACTATTACAAATGATTTTACTGACTTTTAGCGCAGGATAATCTTGGGGTTATAAATAGTCATCTAATAACCGTCTGAACATGATGTGTAACACAAAAATAATTTGCCATGATTAATAGTTTTTTTAGAATTATTACATTAGTATTGGTAATTAACAGACTTATAAATATGTACTAATATCTGTACAGACATTTTATTGCGAATTAAAATAAACACATGTGCTATGAATGTGTTATGAATTTATTTGTGCATGTATTTTTTTATGATTCGTTCCAGGACACACAACTTTTGTTGCTAATACTTTATTTAAAAAAAAACTGAAACCTCTGAGTAATATTAAATTATAACACATAAAGCGATTAAATCATAACGATCATTTAAACTTTTCACTTACATAAAGAAATATTTAATTATAAAAAATGGGGTAATATTTTTTCCTGATATCCCGAAAACGCAGAGTGAATTTAGCAACGCTTCGCGTTTTTGATGCCATTTTTGGCGATGTTGTTTGTTAGCAATGCTCTCTCTAGACATGTTATATCTCAATGATTATAATACTATTTTAACACAAACAGTCAGGTTACTCTTACAAACTCATTTTATTGTCTTGTCCTACTCAACACTAGCGTACTGTGATGGCGCATTTACATTGTTGCAGATCGCAGCCGGCGGCCGGCTAGCAAGCGCAGCGCCAGCGCGGGCGGGGCGAGGCGGCGTGCCGCGCGAGCCAAACGCCGCCGCGCTGCGCCCGCCGCCATCGCCGGCCTCGACCTGCTGCATTCCACCACCTTGGCCTCCACGATACACAATGGAGCGGTGAGTATTTCATGAAGAAAGAAAAAAAAATTGAAGAAATAACGACCTATGTACTTTATTGCTTAAAAATAAAAAGCATATTTTGAGAATTTGTACGCCGTATTTTCAGCAAACAAGGTTTGCAATCAACTCATTGCTGTGTCGGAATTATATCTACAGTGCTGATTTTCAGTACAAACCCTTTGGCGTAATACCAAAAGTACCGGATTTTTTTATTACCCTAATTTTAAAACTATTTATAAATAACCAGAAAATAAGAATCCCAATTTGACAGTTCTCATTGCTACGTAATTAGGGATTGAAACCTCCAAATCGTTAACCGAATATCACGAGAAATAAGAAATTAGACAATGTTGTGATCGATTGATACGATATTTAAAGTTAATTACTATTTGTGTCACACAAAACTGATATGAAGCGCGAAAGATTTGCCTCACATCAAATTTTTATTATTTTACCTGTGTAATATAATATATTTTTTTCAATCGTTTTTGTTTGCGATACATATATGTAGTATTTATTGTTTTAGTATAAATAATAATCTAAGGTTTTGGAATAAATTATTATTATAATTTTTCCTGTATGGAATTGAGTTAATGAAATGCAACACCCTTTTGGTAGCAAAACTAAAATTAAAAATAAGAAGCCTTGGAATGTAACTGTTTTTGGGATTCTCCACAGATTAATAATTAGAATACAATAGTACAAAATTAATAAAAAAATAATGACGAATTGTTATTTGGAGAAAAAGAATTAAAGTATGTTTTGTAACATAATATATGCACCAGCAAAAAGAATATCTATATTATCACCTAAATAAATTAATTGTTATAGGCTTTCTGTTTTGTTGATATTATGTAAAGTAGTAACTTTACATAATAGAAAGTATTCTATTAACTTTCTCAAGTGTCAAATCGGGCTTCTTATTTTGTGATTATTATAATCTATCTATATACCTAGTCTTGCCATAAATATTGTAGCAAAGAACTTTTTTTTCTATTGCAAATAACATTTTTAACTTTTACAGTGTGTTAGTTTAATACATAAATATAAAACAATTTAAAATATAAAAAGCTTATTCGAACTAATCTCCATTGGCTGCAATACAGTCCTTTAAACGTTGAGGCCAGTTATCAATAGAAGCACGCACTCTTTCCATGGGAAAATTCTTCACTGCCAATTGTATGGATTGTTTTAGGGACTCTAAATTATCATGGCGTTTAGAGCAAGCCGTACTCTCTAAAACTGACCATAAATCATAATCCAACGGATTAAGATCGGGACTAGACGACGGCCAGTCTTCAGCCCTGATGAAGTCCGAAACGTTCATTTCCAACCAAGACTGCGTGGACCGAGCTTTATGACCCGGCGCCGAGTCTTGCTGAAAGGACCATTCTTGGTTATTGAACATGGTGTTGTTAAGGGGCTTAACTACCTTCTCAAGAATGGTACACTTGTGCCGATGTTTTGATACCTTTTTCACAAAAATATGATTCAGTCACTCCTTCATAGCTAACACCCCACCAAACCATCACCGAAGACGGATAATGCCCACGTTGCACTCTGTCGACTAATTGAAAAGCTTCCTTAGAGCTTTGAACATAAATACGGCCATTTTGTTTTTTTAAAATGTTGCTCAATTGTAAAAAAATTCTCATCCGTAAACAAAATTTTCTGTGACTTCCCTTTGCGTACCACTTCAGTAGTTGTTTCGATTTTACCACCCTATTCTTTTTTAAATTATGAGTTAAGAAATGACCAGTGCGTCTCTTATATGCTGTAAGTCCTAAGTCATCTTTTAAAATACGCGATATGGTTCTAGGTGATATCTTCATCTCCCGAGATAACATCTTTTGCTTCCGGACAGGATTTCTTCGAATTCTTTCCCTTACAGCTTTGACCACCTATTTCGTACGAACACTACGTGGACGGCCATATCTTTTTCTGTCACAAACAGAGGAGGTCTCATTGTACCTATTAATAGCCCGGTACACAAACATTTGACTAATACCAAGCGTATCGAGAGTTTTAAAAATTGCATTTGGCTCCATACCTACTTTGTGTAATGCAATCACAGCGATTCGGTTTTCTTTATCGCCGCACTCCATTTTAATGTCGCAAAATGTTGTACAATGTATTGGCGCCAAAATGAGAAAACACAATGAACAATCATATAAAAATGACAGATTCCAAATTCAAATGTAATGTTTTGTTTCTTTTTAATTGTAACAGCATTTATGGCCAGACTAAGTATATAGTGTATTCCAGTCGTTTTTTTAATAGCTTCAATGTACAGACACGGCATGTTTAAAATTGTATATTATTATAGATTTATGGCTACGAAATACAAGATATTACGATTTCACTTCACTTGTGCCAACAAAGGTGTAGTTTATTATAGATGTGTAAATTACGAGAAGGAAAATCCGTATTTGTATCGTGTCGTGCTTGGTGGCAGGTGACCGCACCGCCCCCCGGTTGCGTGGAGCAGCGTCTGTCGGCGCTGGGCGTGCAGCTGCAGTCGGCCGAGCGGCTGCACTCGGAGCTGGAGATCCCGCGCTCGCCGCACACGCCGTACAGCCTGCAGCTGCTGCTCGACATGTTCCGCGACCAGTACCTCGCCTTCATCCACCACATGAACACGCCCGAGTACGCGCACGAGATACGGCAGCAGATCGACAAGGAGAAGGTGAATCTATTCACATTTATTATACAAACCTATTCACAATTGTGTCACACGGCCGTGTTGAACTATTTTTATTCAAACTTAGTTCCATTGGAGAAAATTTTGATAATCATCTTATGAATTAAAAAATAATTGTAATAAACTACGTTTTAACGGTTTTAAGCGCGATAATTTATTTGATTTTTATTATTCCGACGTTCCGGCCACTTTTCAGTCGCCGTGATCACGAATTAACTCTGGTTCCTATTTTATGTTCATCACTTTGCAACCTGCTATTACGGTTTTAAAGCGAGGAATTGTGAATTTTTATTGGTTATACACTAGAATAATCTGCATGGCTTTACTAGCCTGAAGTAATATTCGTTTTCTGAGAGGAAAAGTATTTAGTTATTGAAAGTGCTTATATACCAACATTGTGAATAAAATCTACATGTCGAGATTACTAATGTGTGAAACCTGCCATTACACCCTAAACAAGCATATTGGATCTACCGTCTGTTCCTCTGCCAGTGCCTAGCTGTGAGAAATTCATGGGTTTATATTATTGTTTATTTAATCATTAGAGAAGACATTAATATTTCTTTGCATCACATATTAGGTCTTCTTAATAACTCTGAAGATATTTACACAAAATGTCTAAATATCTGAACTAAATTAAATTAATATATTCCATCCATTCCTGTACCAAATAAGTATGTTATCCAGGCAACAATAGCAGGGAAGGGCACATCAAAGTAAGATATCTTATTTCAAAAGTAGCAGGCTTTAGCACTTTTATTTATCAACAACTACGGTTTGCAGGAGAGGAATCAAAAGTTGAAATCGCGTGCTTCTCAGTTGGACAAACAGATCAATGTGCTTATTAGTGACAGTGTTGCTCTTTTGAAGGCGCGAATGAGCGAATTGGGCATTCATGCGAACAATACCGTGGACCTTTTGGCCAAAGCCAAAGAGATTGTGGGCAGGCACAAGGAATTACAGAGCAAAGCCAGCAAACTGCAAGCACAGGTAATTTAATCAATTTCTTTTCATTTTTAATTCATTTGTTGTTCATTGTTTTATTTGCTTGCTACTTCTTTGAAAAGCTTAAATCACATGCATTTTCAAAATGGTAATGGGCATTCTAACATGTTAAATTAATAAAACGTAACGCCATCCATCCATTCATAAAAGGTCGATAAATATCTTTTTCTTTCTTTTTATCTTTTTGTTGTTGTTGGATCTTATATTTCACCTAATATTTTAACTATAAATGGATCATGGATTATTTTCATCATATCTATTATATAAATATTTCCAGTGAACACATTATTCATCAAGATTCCAATCCGAAATGTTTTATTTTCATATATTAATTACCATCAAAAAATTTTTATATAAATAATACCTGGGAAAAACCATTTAAATGAGTACATAAGCTACTGACTGATGAAAATTTCACCCAAATCCGGTTTAGTGTTTAAAGAAGAAATGATTAAAGCAGATAATTTTTATTCTTTACTAACACTTGTAAGTAATAGCGGCATTAGGGTAGGACGTGTTGGGCGACAGGGGCGTAGAATCAGGCTTCACATCTGAAATTTATTGGATTTTCAGTTAATTCTTATAGCCATTAAAATATTGTTTTATACATGACTTCCTTTAGACATTTTTTTCTTATAATAAAAAGTTGACTTAAAATACCTAATTGAACTTATCCATTTTTTTAAATTAACACTTGTGTGAATTAGAGAATTGATAGATGGCGCCAAGAAAATCTCGCCCAGGCCGCTAATAATGCTGAATCCAGCATTGATATTAAGCCGCTCCCAGTACAAATGACTACAGATTTAAGTTCATACAAAAACAAAAAGTAATGTACAGTATGCGCAAAACTTAACTACGCTTCGAGAGGGTTAGTTCCTTTATTACACCTTCAGATGTGTTGTGCAAAAGAGATGGCATGCGATTCTGTATAGCGGCCGAGCGAGAGCGCAACACTGTCGGGATTTTTTGTCTGTGAACCTTATAGTTGTATTCTGCACAATGACGTGTACGAACTTCAAGGACGCATTATTTAAGTTTTGCTTGTACTGTAATTCTATGTTACAAAATAAATAATATATGCGCACTCCTTGCTTTGTAAATTTTGATTTCAACATGATTGTTCAAATTTTCACTGTGATAATACGTGTTAATAAATAGATTTCGCATATTATGTATTCTATTTTAGGTCAATAACATTGAAGCAGAGCAAGCCATTCTCGTCAAACAAAGGACATTTGAAATAACTGAAAAATATAGACAACTTGGTCAAATACCACCAGATACTGAAATTACACAAAGTATAGCTCATGATTGTATTTTAAAAGAAATATCAGCTACGTTAGCCCACAGAAAAAGGCTTCACGCTCAAGTGGGACACCTACAAAGCGAGATAGTTCAAATGGAGAGAGCCAGTGAACAGAAGGTAGCGCCACCTACAGCACCTGTGGCGCCCACAGTGCCCGTCGCCACCGTCAAGCCGCACACCGTCAATTCAAAACCGAGGAAATCCAGGGAACACCGATCCAGGTCACAAGACTGGCCCGACGTGCCAGACGTCGGCAAAATCGAAGAGCAAAACCCAGAGTTACTCGCTCAAAAAATATTAGAGACAGGCAGACAAATTGAAGCTGGTAAAATCACAAAGCCTAATGTCATCGTGAATGGTTATTTGCGAGAGGCTGATCGACATATTGATCACCATCGGTATCCAAAGGCAGTCACGCCTATTCACCGAACGCAACCGCAACGGCCGGGGCAGCCGCCTCTGCCGCTCGCGCATCGCCAGTCGCCAGTGAAACCGCAAAAGCCTCTCAACGTAGTGGCCAAGGTACAGGAATCGCCGAAGGTAATTAATTTTGAGGATCGATTGAAGAGCATAATAACGTCTGTGTTGAACGAGGACCAGGAGCAGCGTAAGGCGACCCGTCAACCGACCCCGACTCATACATTTAGTAATGGCTATGTACGCCAGGCGCCGACGCACAACGCGTTTGGTGCGCGCGGCGCTCACCCGCTACACGGGGCGCACACGCCGCACTCTTCGCACTCGTCGCATCCGCACCCACACCCGCCACCGTCGCCGGTGGCGCCCTCGTTCCGCCGCGACTATCGACGCGACCGCTACCCGCTGGAGCGCCGCTCCGACGCACCGCGGATGCCGCCCGCGCACCTCGACCCGCGCCACCATCACGCTCACCAACCCGATTACACACAGGTATGATACAATCTATTTTGATACACGCGGTTTCCAAAACCAGTTGGCACCCTATTTGACCGTGACTATTTTTAGGTTTCACCGGCTAAGTTGGCCCTCCGTCGTCATTTGTCGCAGGAGAGACTAACCGGGCCGGGCGTGCGCACCATCGGTGATCTCGTCAACGGCGAAATAGAACGAACGCTGGAGATATCGAATCAAAGCATCATAAACGCTGCTGTCAACATGAGCGCGAGGTATCAAGAACCTGCAGCGCCGCATCAACCTTTAGAGGGTGAGTTTTGACTTTTATTGACAGGGTATGTCATGTATCATACTTAGAACATTGTTATTTAATTCGATGTTAATCATTGGCAGGACTTGCGGCTTGCCTGCAAGCTCGCGTCCTTGCATCAGAGTATTGGCGTGGGCGCAATGGAGGGGGAGGGGCGGCGGTCGGCGGCGTCGCCGACGGAGAAGATCCTGCGCGGCGCCGGACGCCCCCGCCGGACCCCCATTCGAACACGTCCACGCCGCTAGTAGACGAACTACCCGACGGTGCGCGACCGCAAGGTACCGTGCAACTATTTCAAACCTCGTATCGAGTGGTACGTCGCTCGGCGAGACTAACCTCGGTTGCAATCGTTTCAGAAGGCGAGGGCGGCGAAGAGGTGGACGAGAGCAAGTGGCAGGACCGGATTGCATTTCGATTCGACCAGATAATATCGTTCGCCTCCACTGCCATGGAGGACAAAAGGCGTAGGTCGGACGAGGCGTGCAACACGTCGCCGGACTCCGGCATCGGGCACGGCGAGGCGGGAGTGGCGGCGCGCGCCCAGTCGGCGGCGGCGGCGGCGCCAGTGGCGGCGGGCGCGGGCGGCGGTGGAGGCGCGGGCTCGGGCGGGGCGCGATCGCCGTCGCCGCTGCAGGCGCACCACTTCAAGAAGCGGTTCTTCCGGCGCGAGCGGTGGGGCGCGTGGAGCGGCGCGCCGCCGCCCGCCGCGGTAGACTGGGAGCGGCCGTCGATGTGACGGCCGCGCATGTAGCGCTGCGCCGTGTGCCGCTTCGCGCACCGGCGCTGCTCCTAGCGGCGGCCGACGCGCGCTGGACGTCCGGCTCGCACCGGGCCCCGTCCACGCCTCCTCGGAAGTTGACTGTCGATTTTTTTTGTTAATTTTTTCGAATATATAATGTAATTATGTATATTATTGAGTTTATTTTACGTTTAAGGTGTAATTATTTAAAAATAGGTTTATGTCGCCGTTCCGTTCGAGCGCCCCGAAATAGTTCGCGCCGCGACGGGTGTATTTCATGTGTTCATTTAGGTATTAGTCTGAAATACATAATTCGGTGACGACGCAGCGGATCGTTCTTGCGCCGGTCGTTTGATGAATGTTTGTTGTTTTATATGTTTTGTTTTCGATGTTGCAGAAAGCTCAGTCTGAATAATGTTAATCATTTCTTTGGGATGTCTTAATTAAACATATAAATTAATTAAAAAGAAATTATAGTTATTATATAGGTACGATTTATAATAAATCGTATTATAGTCAGTTGGACAAGAAAATGACGAGTGCGTTTTTAGTCTTCAAGTTCATTTAAAATAGAGAAGGCAAATATGTTGCATGGTTATAAAACCAAAACTGTTTGCATGCAACCTCTGTCTTTAATGATATAGCAGGCAGTGTGAATATTTTAAGACACCAATTAATCTAGTTTTGTTACAATGACATCGATCTGCAAGCAAAAGATAATAAATAACAATTTTTTTAACAATTTAATGTTGATTTCAATGGTCATATTCCTGTGGACCATAGCTAATTGGACTATATCAATGAAGCAAGTGTTTAGCATAATATAATATTAGATTCAAGCCAAGAAACTCCTTCACTCTCAGCTAATAAGAGCTGAGAAGAGGCTATTAATGTAATGCTAGTTGGCAACTCGACTGAACTGTATTAATATTTCCAGACAAGCCTTATAACACCAAAGTCACTAGTAAAATTAAATTTATGTAGAATATTTTTCAAAACAAATTTACCAAAGTAAAGAAGTTGTCATTAATTTGAAAATTAATTATCTGATAATTTCCAATTGCTATTTTAGTCATGATGGAAATATAACTTTTCATTAAAACACATACAAAGGGATTATTCTTACTTTTTAATATGGACTTTTATTGACATTTTTACTCATATAAAAACCCATTAAAATAAATTTTACGTATTCGGAATTACTTAAATTACTTTTGATTTGTTTAAGACGTCTTTAAACACATAAACTTATATGTTTCATTTAAAAACAATAAAGTTAATGGCAATGGTTTCTATCATGAGCTTTATTATGTTTTTTTAAGATTTCGTAAAATTCTTATGTGCTATTGTTAACAACAATAATGTTGCTATTGGTTTCAATATTTAGGAAATTCTTTACAGATCTAATTTTCATATACAAGGAGACGGGGACTTTTGGGACAAAGAAACGTAATGAGTTAAGATATTGCTAAAAAATTGTGTTATATTTTTTTATTACAAAATGGAAAACATTAGCCCAATTCTATCTGAAACACGAGAAATCTTAAAAATAAGGTCACAAATAAAATGAGTTACTGTTTACTATGTTTGTTTTATGTGAATGAACTTCAATAATTAACAATACGAAAACACATCACCGCACGATTAATTCATTAACATAAACTTACTACAATTATTAAATAAAAAATATAAACATAATAAGAAGATCGTAAAATAACTTTGATCTTTTTACAATCAATAATATAAGAATGTATGAAATGTCTCCTTTTTTTCATTACTTTGGTACAATTTCAAATATCGTGCCCTCTTCAGGTTAGTTGCAGAATTTGCACAATACCTTTCTTTATATGAAAAAACGTTTATTGCTCGACTATCTGTAAAGCAGTGAATTTCGGCGGAGATATTTGTTTTATAAGCTACTCATAATCACTAAAAAATAACCTTTAGATTCACGATTATTGTTCATAAGGTGCTTCCTCGCCGCGAGCAATTCGCCTGTAGTGTAACATTTATGATTCGTTTTTGAGCATTAAATTGATTCCACAATGTCAGACGAAGCGGTTGTTATTTTACAATTTGTATCAAAATATTACAAATTGTGTCATTACATTACAGGTTTCGCATTGTAATGCATGGTTCTCCTCCCTCACCGATGTAATGTAACACTCGAATCTGTAACATTACAGGTTGCGCACTGTAATGCTCGGTTCTTCTCCTTCACTGATGTATTGCTCGGATCCGTAACGTTACATTAACGGCGAATGCTCGCAACGAGGGAGCACCTATAGATATTACACGGCTATCGATAATAATTTTATAATTGAGATAAGATTATATCAGTTTAAGATATCGGATGCTTGCGTGTTTTTATTCATCTAATCTTAAGATGATTACTCGATAGCAATAAAATGTGAATACCTCGCGACATCCATTGTAAATTAAGATGCGTACATCGGTATGAAATTATGTTCGATGGTGCCAAAATGATTAAGATGTTTTATTTGTTTCATTGCATCGGCACTTAATTACTATGCAATTGAATATTTGACCCCATATACCCTTGAACATTAAAATTCGTATAAATTGTAAACATTCTCCAAATGTGTAAGTAACTAAGGAACTGGTCGTTTTGTATAAATATGTTTGCGAGAGTTCTTTGAAATGAGCAATCGAACACGTATTGTATATTACATACAAATTATGCTTGTGTTATGGGTAGTGTAGATAACACATGTAGTATAAATTTAGGTCCTATTCCAGTAACATACAGACCAGATGATCGAAAGGTCACTCCAGTTTTTAAAAACAAATCGAGTCTGGCTTCTAATTAGCTAATTGAGCAAATGCTTATACTAAGAGATCACGGAGGCCGTACTTAGATATATAATAGTCATATTTGAAAGTCGTTTCCTATTTTTATAACGCGTGTCTCAGGGCTATGCCACAATGTATATAATGTGAACTATGTAAGGGGTATATGATAAACAGTGATAGGAATGTGGGGCTAGTTTACCTAAAGTTGGAATGAAGATAAAGATAAAAACAGCATCGATAATTCGTTTATTATTTTCGAGATTCAAGAGTATAAAACAATTCTATTTTCGTGGTTTTAATAAGTGACATTGCGAACTTTAGGTAAATATGCCGTACTCCCTGATCATTAGTAATAAATAACATATCTGAATAAAAATTATGAAAACCAGCTAGCTACTTGTCAGGATAAGTTAGTTTTTTTGTTTAATAAATATTCAGGAAGTAGATAATATGGTGATAAACAATCCAGATAAAATAGGGGTTATTTGACAATGTAAATGAATTACTTAGGTCACTTACGTCGGGTTTCTTATATCTTACTATGCATTTACTTTACTACTGGTTGAAAGTTACTCAATTTTAATTTTCTTTAAATAATTGGTAGTAAGATATAGAAAACCGGTATTAATTACGCTCACGACAACTATCCGCCTCTTAGGAATAAGGTTTAATTACCAAATTGAAGCAATTAAGAAATGAGGTTTTTGATAATGCAATAACTATTTTTTATTGTTTAAAGCGAGGCCTTACATGAAATAATCTTATTACTCGATTGTTAGATGCGATACTGCAATGAAATGTAAAATGTTTTGTTTGTATAATTGGTTTTGGAATTGTCTTATTTCATCGAGTTGGTATGTTTCGTTAATATTATAAACCTACGCGTTTGTGCTAGTAAACGCCTGAGGTATGCGAGCGGCGAGACGAGGTGGGCTCAATTTGCAAGATACACATGAGATATGATAACATAAAACATGAGACTACATTTTTAAAACAATAATTTCTCATACTTCAGTCTTTCTCTATGCAATTTTTCAATCTCTTTAGACGTTTATTTCTTGGTGAATATTTTACATATCCCAAACTATGCAAAGTTGAAATTCTTTCCCTTATAATTCGCATTACTCTATAATTTGACAACTCTTTATTGTAATGCATATTCATTTCGAATGTACATTTGGTACTTTCGTTATTCGCCTTTTTATTGAGAAAAAGCCTATATATATATTATACCTTAACTATTAACTATACATACGTGATATTATTGACCGTTTCAGTTATCGGCGGAATACATCCTGACTGATGTCGTGTGCGGTTTAAAAAGACTGCCTATATTTATAAATGTAGTCTACGCAGCACTCGACAGTTGAGGCCGACTGGTGAATCTCGCTGCTTGCCACGTACGTGCTTCTTGCCGCCTAAATACCGCAAAAGAACACAAGCCCTTGTGCGTTGACTATACCAGAACTCACGATGTTGTGTGTCATTAGAGGGTGGGAGTATAGGTGGGAAATCCATCGGGTTTAAACCCGGTGCTTTGATAAAAACCCGATAAACACTCAGAAAATTGGGTGTCTATTTGATATGATGAAATTAAATTAGTGATGTTAAAAAATATGTTTTAAAAGTGATTTTCATTCCTTGCGTGTCTTTGTAGGCAACGTTAGTTAGATTATGGAGGGTAAAATAAAATGGTACGAAATAAAAACGAAATTTCAAAATCACATTTTCTGTTATTTCAACTTTTGAATAGCTTATTTTATGTTGTAGTGTGTAATTAGCGTGGAAGACTCGAGCGTATTTACATGATAACCCTTAGCTTACTGTAAATACTTGTAAGATTTGTTCATAGCATTTGGTGCGCACACATGGCTTAATATACTTAATTTCCCCCGCCACTATTTTTCCGAAGCGCTCATTTCTTTTGTCTTCTCCCTCTCCATATAAAGCACATTCTGAACAATTAGACAACAACAACAATTATGTATAATTCAATAAAAGAATAATAATTAAAAACTAATTGTCATTTATGTATAAAAATCATTTACACCCGAAATTTGGGTGGAAATCGGGTGTTTATCCCAAAACACCCGGTTTAAACCCACTCGGGGGTTAAACCCGGGTGGGTGGATTGCCCATCTATAGGTGGGAGTAAAAATTAGGTAATTAACAAGCGAAATTTAAGTAAAGATAATTTACCGATTACTAGCATTAGCACTATATACAATGTATAATATTATACATATAATAATGATCATACTTTTACACAAGGCGATGAAACTGATAATTGCAATACCAACTTAACAAAATATGTTATTTAATTTAAAAATGTATTACTTTTTACTCTTCTTAAATTAATAATTATACATACATAACACGAGACTGTGTCTTGTTAATAAATAATTTACGGTAATAAATTCATTTACTATTTATATAAGCCAGAAAGCAATTGATATTCGTGTGTTGAACATATCGTCTCTATTCGAGAACAGCTTGTTATGTAATAAAATGCAGTTTCACAAAGAGCGACTGTGAAACTTTAATAATAAATTTTCACTAGTGTCGTTTTTCCTCTCTGCTTTTTTGTTGAGAAATACCATATTTTATTCAAAGTTGATTGCGGCTGTTTTGGGCATAGAATAAAATAAAAGTTTCCCCCGATGTTATAGTTTGTAAAGAGGTGATATGAGTTCATAGAAGAAGAAAAACTAGAAATGACAATCTTTCAGCAAAAATTTAACTCTTAAATCATACTTTTCTAAAGCGCGCGCCATAAATCTTCTGTTAATTTTTAATCAATATTTTATTGTTTAAAACTCAGTTTTTAAACACAATCATATAATATTTTAAATAGAAAAGAAACTAATAAGCTATGACTACATTTTATACTGAAATGGTTGAAAAATGTTTTTAATTTGAAGTAGTAAAATCTTGGTTGAATGTCGTACTATTTGGCTGTATCTAAATCAAAACAAGAGAAGAAATTTTTGTGACGCCCTCTGAAAATATATGATTGAAATGTACTGAGCGATTGTCCTTTTTAATATTTTTTCTTTTATGATGTGGTTGCGTTTTTAGTCATAGCGTTTCATTAGGAGCAATGATTATGTATAGAATTTCCGTTATTCATTATATAGTCGTTCTCACTTAGCTACAGATGACTGTAATAGATGCTTTTTCATAAGAAATCAATAATTATAAATAGTCAACTGTGGCTAATCTGAATAGACCGTGATCAGCACGGTCTAGAATAACGGCTACATACAAAGTGTGCATGTTGTTTAACCACACCGCCCTCAGACTGCATCGCATCGCCGTGGTTATAAAAGTGCTTTATAATGTTTTTAAATCGTCACTATTATAGGTAATGATTTTCATTTACGGGCATAGGCAGAATTTTTTTATACCAAATTATTCCTTGTTACTTTTTATTATTTATCACATATCTACATACTAATGGTTTAAAAAAACGTGTACCTTTCCGCATACTAAATATGAAATACAATTGTTTCGTTTACTGCGACGACTGCCTTTTACACTTTTCTCGATCAGACGTTCGCCGGAAATCAAGTTTGTTGTTCATGAATGGTTAAAAAACAAAATTTCTAATTAACGTGTAGGCAATTACTTTAGATAATAACGTTCTCATGTATTTTTTTTACAATCGATTTATTGGAATAAGAAATTGTCGGAATAATATTATGTAAGTGATAATATTTAACACTGTTAAATTTAATTTGAGATCGGGATATAATGTAAATAGAAAACGTAATGATATGTTTCAAATACATAAACGACAAACAAACAATAATAACATACATACTAGCGAGTCGAAAATAGTTTTTGCATTCGTCGTTTCGTGTATTTTAAACATAGGAATGCACTGGTTTGATTGTGCCTGAAAAACTCATCAATGCCGCTCCAAACCTCAAAATTTGTGTATTTGTAATTTAAGTAAGCTTGTAAAATTCGATTCTTACGTAGGTAACAATAGAATAGTATAATTATTTCGATAATGAAACTCATCTGTTCGAACAGATTGACTTTAGGAGTGATAACATTATTCAGTTGTGACTAACATTATTTTTGATGGGGAATATGAGCTAATCTGTATGACGTTATAGTGTCTAAAATAGTACAAATGAGAAGACTTATCGTCGTAAGCCTCTGAATATTCAACATTGCAAATGCTAGGTTTGAGATGTATCCCTGTGTACTAGTTTTATTTTGTACTAAAAGTTAAAAATAAATGAGTAATTATAAAACAATCTTTCATTTCTTGATTAATACTAATTAACGTAGTATAATACAAAGTCGCTTTCCGCGTCTCTGTATATCTAATAACTCCTAAACCACGCAACGGATTTTCAAGCTGTTTTCACCATCGTCAGTTAGATATCTTTTCAACATTGAGGTATTTCAAGTTTATTATATATAGCTACTAGCTTTTGCTCGCGGCGTCGCTCGTGATTAAGTTTTTATACTAGTAAAATGGAACTAATAACCAGGGCTTGACCTGCAACTAAAAATTAAAAACAACTCAAATAATCTTTAGTTTTTAAATCCGGCCATAGATTTTATACTGTTATCGAAATCTGCAAGAATGATTAAGTTTTTATACTAGTAAAATGGAACTATTAACCAGGGCTTGACCTGCAACTAATAATTAAAAACAACTCAAATAATCTTTAGTTTTTAAATCCGGCCATAGATTTTATACTGTTATCGAAATCCGCAAGAATAATTACTTAGCTTTTGACTGATTTTGTAAAATAATTATTTAAATACATGGTACCAGACGAAAAATCGGTCAAGTGGATGTTATCTAAGGGTTCCATAGTAGTAGTCAAGAAGCTTTGTGTGTAAGCTTCTTGGTAGTAGTAGCAGTTGTTAATTCGCCACAAAGGCAGGCAAAGGAATCTTTAGTCCATACAGCCAATTCTGATGTTTGTCTTCGTATAATAGTCGCGCAGTTGTATTGTAGGCTACAACTAACGCCATTCAACGGAGTTCTTGTGAAAACTCAAAAGGCCGCATTTGACTATACAGTTCACATTTCTCACAAAACACATAATTACTACTCAAAAACTATCAATATCCTACAACTATTGTTCATTTTAAAGTAATTTTACACATTTTTAGAAAATGAAACTGCACAGCACAACGTCTCCTTTCAGTTCCCGCCAAAAACTCCTAAGGATTCCATAAATGTGACGTTTTTGGCATTTGTCCACAGAATCGTAAGATATAACCTGACCATAACGTCTAGAATGAGAACTATTTTTTTCATCTGGCAATATTCTATTTTATCTGTAGTTAAGGACAGTGAATGATAAACAAGGAGTTTTTGGCGGGAACTGAAAGGGGATGTTGTGCTGTGCAGTTTTATTTTCTAAAAATGTGTAAAATTACTCTAAAATGAACAATAGTTGTAGGTTATTGGCAGTTTTTGAGTAGTAATTATGTGTTTTTGCGAGAAATGTGAACTATGTAGCCAAATGTGGCCTTTCGAGTCTTCACAAGAACTCCGTTTGAATGACGTCGATTGTAGTCTACAATACAACTGCGTCTGGCTTAAAGGCCTAGTTGCCACGCCTTAAACTTAAAAAAAATGATAAACAAGGAGTTTTTTGGCGGGAACTGAAAGGGGACGTTGTGCTGTGCAGTTTTATTTTCTAAAAATGTGTAACATTACTCTAAAATGAAGAAAGTTGTGGGATATTGATAGTTTTTGAATAGTAGTTATGTGTTTTTGCGAGAAATGTGAACTATATAGCCAAATGTGGCCTTTCAAGTTTTCACAAGAACTCCGTTGAATGACGTCGATTGTAGCCTACAATACAACGGCGCCTGGCCTAAAGGCCTTGTTGCCAAGCCTTGAACATAAAAAAAGTAATCATAAACAAAGTGAGTTTATCCAAGTTATTTTGATGTTAATCCGAGTCTAACACCGCTGAAAAATAACTACATACGATTGTAACAATGCTTGAGGTGAGCAGTGATTTTTTACCAAGGATTAATGGAGTTTGAAGGAAACATCTTTTCGTTATAATTCGACGATATTCACCAAAGAACAACCAACATAATATGTTTGTAATGGTTAGTGTAGTTTCTTTTAATCAAGTAATGCTTAAACTTTAGAATAGTGATCATTGAATTTTAAGTAGTAGGGTGGCGAAGGGGGAGGGGGAGGAGTACTTTCCCATCTGCAACCTTCATGTCTAGGAGACATATAAAAGAAATAGACGAAGAAGAGACGAGAAATGCAGAAGATTGGTACTGGTCAATGTAAAAAAACAGTCTAAAAATCTTGTTTATCAAACGTATTTTTATTCCATTATTCATTCAAAACTTGTTGGTGGACCCTAAAAACGTGTTTCCTAGCCCAAATAAAAGGTCTAGTTTCTATAAATCTTTCGAAAATGGCGGCCCTATAATTTTCTACTTTATTATGTCACCCTGTAAATTTTCACTTTGTCCTCGTAGTTCAAAAGTTATTTGCATCCTCTACATCCTTATCAAAACATGAAACTCTGTTCCCGAGAATTTGGAGCCCCTATTAGCATAATGTTCGAACTACTTGACATCATACTATTTTTTAAAGATAGGTATAAGATAGGCACTTGAAAAATCATATTTCACTAAACAGTTAACATTTTGAATCAAAATTCCTGATTAATTATTATTCTACTATTCTTTACCATATTTATAAACTTTTAAAAATTAAATTGGACAACAAAGCACCTGGGAACTTGAAAGAGGAACCTTCAAGGTATAGGGTTAATAAGTAAACTAATATAATATTATTGAATAAATAATAGTTTTAATTGTAATAATCTGACTCCGATGTGTGAATTTTCTTTCTAGGCCCTTCTGCACTGTTTTTGCGGGACTGTCTTACGGTAGGCGAAGATTGCAGGACTCTAAAGATCCTGTTCGGTGTTGCCAGACGCAATCCAGGTTGCAACAACATTCACAAACCTGTATTACGCGGCGGACTGCTGTGCAGGATCTGAGTTGCCTTTAAATTTGTGTCAGAATAAGAAATGTTTAAATATGTCAATGTCAAGGGAAATAAGTTGTGATAATAAATTCTGATACATTTTACTTGAAATGAAAAATTAAGACCAAATTAGGCTTATTACTAAATGTGAAACAGAAAATAAAGTAACTATTTTAATGATAATTAGTGTTTATTGAATTTGAAATCATTTCAATACTCGTGTAAGTTTATGTCAGTCGATTGCTATTTAAACCATGTTAAAATAAGTGTTGTTTTTTAAATCGTTTACAAATGAAATGCAATATACGTGAACTCGCTCAGCTGAGCGACCAGCCCTGTGTGATGGAAGGAAGATTAAATTATAAAAAGATCTCCAATGGAAGCTATCGCCACCAAGCTGGTAAGGTCTTTCTTTATAAGTGCGCGATTTTCATTAGCCTTCACGGCTACAACAAAATTTATTTATAGGTATAGTTCTAAACATCATTTTCCTTGCCCTGCCAAAATAAAATAGTTATCAGACATAAACTTCTATAAATAGATACCTATTGTACTCTGTTTTAGACAGTAGACAAAATTATTTAATGTTTTATTTGAAATAAGATTTGTAAGTTATTTTATTGTAAGACCTTTTTCTAACTTTATTACTAACTAACATAAACATATAATAATTTGTGAGATTTTTCAAAATGGTCTTGGACAGCAAAATCTGTAATTTCACAAATTGTTGGCTTTAAATTTGATGTTCTCATAAATTTATATGTCGTTTTGTTAAATTAACTTTAAAACAACTCATAGTTGCATAATTATTACATTATTATGAAGCTGCTACTTAAGAATCTAATACACAAATGTTAAGTTGTGAGTGGGCGTAGTGAATAGGGGGGGAGGTATACTTACCCCTACGACAACCCCTAAGGTCCGGAGGTTTTAATTTTTTTTTAGTTTATAAATATAACCTCACTTATTTTTGTTGTAAAATTGTGCCACTTTTGATAATAACAAACCGTGATTTGAGTTTATGAATGTACTCACGAATTGTTTATGAATGTACTCATGAATTACATATAACCACTAGAACTTTTTGTAACACTAAAACTGTTTTTTAATGTAGAAATAAAGTTTCAAATTTAATTGACACATAAACACAAATTCATGCTAGACATAATAGGTTGGGGAAAAAGTCTTTTCGCATATAGTATGTATGAACTTGTAATAAGATCTCTTTGGCTATACCATTTGTATCTGGCTGGTTTTGGTATCATTAAAAAGTTTTAATTTTAAAGACAATTCCAAAATAAAATTTGAAAAATGTGTGATTTTCATTTGTTTTTCTTATGGTTAAAATGAGTGAATCTAATGAAGAAATTCAATACATTTAAAAATTTTACTACAAAAAAGGTAAAAATGCAACACAAGCCGCGAAATTTTTTTGTGATGTTTATGGACCTAATGCAGTATCTGTGAGAGTAGCGCAAATTTGGTTTAAGCATTTTCAATCCGGAAATTTTGATATCAAAGATGCACGTCACTCTGGTCGCCCTGTTATGGACAAAATTGATGCCATTTTTAAAAACGTGGACCAAGATCGGCATATTAGTAGTTAAAATGTAGCTGGAGAACTGGGAATTGACCACAAAACGGTTTTGGCGCATTTGAAAAAAGCTGGGTACACAAAAAAGCCTGATATTTGGGTGCCTCATGAGCTCACTGAAAGAAACCTAATGAACTGTGTACTCATTTGTGATTCTTTATTACGACGTAATGAAACCGAACCATTTTTGAAGAAGCTGATAAGTGGTGATGAAAAGTGGATCACGTACGACAAGAACGTGCGAAAAAGATTGTGGTCAAAGGCCAATCAGGCTTCACAGACTGTGGTGAAACTCGGGTTAACTTGCAACAAGGTGATGCTGTGTGTATGGTGGGATTGGAAGGGCATTATTCATTATGAGCTGTTACCGTCAGGCAGGACCATCGATTCTGAACTGTACTGCGAACAACTGATGAGATTAAAGCAAAAAGTTGAGAGAAAGTGGCTTGAATTAATCAACAGAAGGGGTGTGGTTTTTCACCATGATAACGCTAGACCTCACACATTTTTAGTCACTCAGCAAAAATTACGAGAGTTTGGCTGGGAGGTATTAATGCATCCACTTTATAGTCCTGACCTTGCACCTTCAGATTTTCACCTGTTTCGGTCTCTGCAGAAGTCCTTAGGCAGTGTCAGGTTAACATCACGAGAGGATTGCCAAAACCACTTGTTGCAGTTTTTTGATCAGAAGCCCCAAAATTTTTATAGCAATGGGATCATGTCCCTACAAGATGGCAAAAAGTTATCCAACAAAATGGTACCTACATACTTTAGTCAAATGTAAATAAACTTTATAAAAAAACCTTTTGAATTTTTATATAAAATGCGAAGTAACTTTTTCCCCATAATATATAATCGAGTGATTAAAAAGTGACAGTTTTTAGTGTCACTTTTGTTTTTAATGGCTTGGCTAACAAGGTGTGATTATAAAAATAAATTAATCGATATGTCATTAATACTTATCGATTTGTAATTAAGAAATTCGAAATCTTGTAGCTCAAGATTTAGAATTAATTAATATATTGTTTTATATAATTTTCGGAAATCTCGGAAATATTTCTATGAAAAAAAATATTGATAAATATTTTTGTTTGCCCCCTTTATTGCCCCCTTTTATTGCCGCCCTTTTATTCCTTTTCTCTAGTAGTTGAGTGAATGTGCTTTCTTCTGTTAATTTTTGATTTTACGACGACTTGTGCAGTGTTTTATAATAATTTCGATTTACTATTTATTTTATACACAAACAGTCGGTTATGTTAGGTGATATTCAGACCAAAGCGCACGAGCCGAGCGAGCGTAGCGAGCGTGCCGCTGCAGCGGCCGGCGAGTGCCAGAACCGACTGTAACCATTTACTATTTTTTTTGTACACACAGACAGTTACGCCTTGAAAGTCTCATATGAAACATTTGTTTTATTTATCAATTTAGTGGACGACTAGCAAGTTGGCTTTTAATATGACAATGAATCAATATATTAATGATATCAATTTTATTATTAAATACACTGTTGAATTTTTTTTAAATATTGGTTAAATATAAATTAATGTGATTACGTAAAAAAAAATATCATCTTTATTGGTCGCCATTTTGAATGGTTACACTTGTAGTGTACATAAAGGTGCTCTATTTTGTTTTTTACATACATACATACATAACTTCACGCCAGTTCCCTTGCGGGGTAGGCACAAACAACAGAGCGCCATTTAGGCCCATTCTTACACACCTCACATTTATTTTGTTTTTTCTTCATTTTTATCCAATTAAGCTGGTTTTTGGGTTACTTTGGCTCTTTTTATGTTGATTACTGGCTTTTTTTTAACTTTGAAAGGATTTTTCAATTTCGGACATATGATAGAAGTGCAACATTAGCGAAAAAAATCAGTGAAAATAAGTGAGGTTATGTTTATAAAAAAAATATATTTCAAGATCTCCGGACCTTAGGGGTTGTAGTAAAGGTAAGTATGCCTCCCCCCCTCCCCACTTCACCACCCCACTACTTAAAATTCCTGTGTAAAGAAGCTATACATTTACCAATTATGATATCAGTTAATAATCATATAAGCCTAGAATTATTGATTGTGAATCTTAATATTTTGCAGTTTTCAAAGAAAGATGGTTTCGACTGATAAACAACTATTTATTTTACTTTAAAATAAGTGAAATGGGTAAATTTGACACAAAATGTCCAGCTGGAGTATTTGTCATGGAGAATTCATCAATACAGATGGAACACGGACAGAGCATACCATTCTCATTCTCCATTTCTTTCATGTAAGTTATTTTGAGTTTTTATCCATTTACCAATTTGTTGGTGATGTAAATTTAAATTCAAGTTATAAATAAATTATTTTATAAAATATACCTTTAAAATGTGTAACTGTATAGATATAGACAAATGTGTAAATGTAGTCAGTTACATATTTGTATGTTAATTTGTTCCTTCTTGATAGCCTTAGGAATGAACCAATTCTTAGATAGTTATAAAGACATACTACTATTATCTTGGATAAGGGGATCTTTTCTAAATATTCATAGTTTACTAGAGCAAAATTGAATACATCAATAAACATGGAAATAAGTGATGTAGAAAATGGTTACTTTTCATACAGTACAGATCCAACATATATATGAGAAAAACAGTTAGAGACTTTTAGGCCAAAGTAGTGTAATGAGTTGAGATATGGCTTAAAAAAGGTTTATTTTTTCTACTAGCTGATGTCAACGACTTCGTCCTCATAATTAGTTTTTTTAACTATTCATGGGAACTGTTTAATTTTTGTGATCAAAAGTATCCTATATGTTGACCAGGGATATAAGCTACCACCATACAAAATTTCATTTAAATTGGTCCAGTTGTTTCGGAGAATAGCCCATACAAACAGAGAAACAAAAAATTTGAAAAAATCTAAATTCGTTCTATTTCACTTCTTACATCGCCCTGACTCGGTTTTTAGCATTTTTTTTCATTGTACAGAAAATTGTCCTCTACAGTTTTATTATATGTATAGATTTTGTAAAATTCAAAACATCAGCCCTAAATTCTATCTATATAAAAGGTCACAAATACAATAAGATATTGATTACCTTAATCAATTTATGTGAATGAATTTCAACAATAAATAATATGAAAACTTACGACATGATTAATTAATTAAAAATAACTGAACCCACTACAATTATAAAAAATATCAACATAATAAAAAGGAATCTGAAAATCACTCTCATCTTTGTACAATCTGGGCCCAATGTATGAAAGTGTATATTAGAAGCTAAAAAATTTATTTCCCTAGAAATTAATTAAACCAAAGTATTTGTTCATCTATAATAATGATTTTTAATGAAGAAGGTGCAGCACAAAATTTAACAAAAACTTCATTCAGTATCTGCTAGATGTTGAGTAAAAACACTACAAAGTAATATACTTCAACTTTTGAAGTCCCTCTGATACTAATAAGGTAGTTTTAGATAAACTTATTAAAAATAGTATTTGTTTAATTAATTATATTTTAATTCTTTATTCATTGTTTTTGCTATTAACAGAGATGAACCTGAAAAACGCCATGTCTTCGCTGCTAGGGCAGAGGACAATGTGGTGCAGTGGGTTATAAGACTTAGAGAGTGCTCATATGAATATCTTAGAAATCGTCTGCACACACTTCAGTCCAAGATATATGCTATTACTGGAAAGGTAGGTTAATGAATTACAAATGTCTCACATTAGGATAGTTGGCAGTCACATTGAGACACTTTCTTTTTATTGTCATAGAAAATGCCGCAGCTTAGCAGAGTTTGCATGATCATAGCAAATTATGATGTCAGATTCAAAGAATCAAATTGTGTATTAATTAGTGTTTAAGCAGTAATTTATATTATTTTTATTGTGATATTTTAAAAGTAAAACAATAGTATAATGATAGTACGATATTTTAGAGTCCATTCTTTTATATACAAATAACTTTATAATTTATTATAATGTGTGTCATGTACTCTATTTGAAAATTCTTTGTTTTACTATAAAATATAATTTATAGTACTGTGTACTTATAGTATAATGCTGAATTACTTATCACTTGGAAATTTGTGACTGTTATTCATAAGGTTTGTGTTTTTGTTTGCTGTTCCACGGCAAATAAATGCCAGGTTATATCAACAGATTTTTTATAATCATGTTTAGTATGTAATTATGATATATGATATATAAGTTTGTCTATGGGGTATTGTCTCTTGTCGATAATCCTATTATCTTAGCTATATTCCAGTAACTAGATTTATTCTAACAATGAAAATGAAGGATCTGTTTGATATTTCATAATAAATGGTAAAAATGAATAGCAAGTTGCTACTTATATTATACCTAATCATAAATGAATGTTCTATCTGAAAATTTGTTTTGAATAGGCTTTGAAATGGTGCAACAGATTTCAATGAAAATCTAAATTCGGTGTACTATATAACTATAACAGTTTGTTTTCGTACACAGGATCCTTTGCTACATGTGCCAAGGAATGAGGGTGCTTGTTTGTGGGCTCCTTCAGTGCCATTTTCAACAGCTCCAGCATGCACTGTCAACACCAGTTCATTCAGTTGCCATCTTCATACAAATGGTGCCTTCACACTAGAAAGAAGCAAATCAGATGTTCAAGCTCACAGACATTTCCATGCAGAATATGTTAGTAAAACAACATTCTATACAGATGATAGTGAGACTACCAAAGAAGAAAGTGGACAAAATACAGTATTTTCATTGGAAAGAAGTAAAACATCGGCACTACTGCCAGGTAGTTTGAATCCTATTAACAGGACTATATTCGATAATCGACCGCCATATTCCCGCGCTGCGCCTAGTCCGCCGGTTAGGAAGAAACTGTCACCAAATAGTAAGCGAGCAGATATCAGTAACGAAGTGAAAATATTAGCAGAACATGGAAAGTTTTTAGGTACAACGGGTATACTATTAGACGAAATTCCAGTGCCTCCTAGAAGAAAAATATCACCAAAAAATTTTGAAACTAATGATGTCCCAAAGACTACTAGCAATAACGATCAACATTCATCGAGTGACGATCTTATCACATTTTAATGGACTATGAAACTAGTACTTGATCCCACCTACTAACATGTATAAACCTTGCCACAGTGCGTTACAAGTGTAAGTAAGATAATGAAGTCATTTTGTGTGTATTACATCATGTCAGACCTCTGTTATTTATATAAAATGTGATAAATATGGTAAGCATGTATTTTCTATTATTATTTAGTTTGCAGTTATAGATAGATAATATAACTAATTAAGCACTTTTACCCTCAATTGTTGCTTGGTGGAAATTGTGAAGAGCCTCAAAAAAGCGGCACATACCAAGTGAATCAGGAAACGATCATAGAAATACAGGCGATTGGTAAGCTTTCGGTACCTTATATACCGAGCTCGTCGAATCGGCATCGCTGCTGCACCGACAAATCACAAAGTGGCCTAACTACGCAATTAAAGAGTATGCAGTAATTGTAATTCATGCAATAATAGGGAACTTATATAAGGAAATTTTATTACGAATATTCATTCATTAACAAACCACAATGCAAAGCCATACACAATGAAACTGATTTTAAGTTATAAATTATATGGATATAAATTAGATTAGATTAGGTTAGGTTTCAATAATTGGATTTATGAAAAAGACTATCAATGTTTTCTGGAACTGGAAACAATTGTTAGGAGTAAGGTATATACCGTGTTGAATCTCTAGATTCAATGTAAAACTCAGTAATTGAGTTTTTATAAAAAGCCGACCTAAATGTATTAAGAGATCATATTGCTAAGAGTGGCCTTAAAGTTTGACGTGGTATATACTTACTGTAGTTCCTATTTATGTACCTCTTTATAGCAGACTAGGATATGGCCGCGACTTCGACCACGCTTGATTTGAAATTCCCGTGGGATTCCCGGGACGCAAAATACCGTAGCGTTTGAAAAGAATGTAAACTATCGTTTTAGTGAAAACTGTATCGGAATAAGTAAATTTTTACGCCACCCGAAGAACTACAAACCGCTCCGGGAAAACTCCCGCAGAATTCCCGGGATAAAAAATATCACACATTTTATTATATAAAATCTGCTTTATTATTTTATATATTATTATGTAGTATGTAGTGTTAGTATATATAGTGTATTCTAGTTGGTTTTTTAAATAACTTCAATGTACAGACGCGGTTTAGAATTTTATAATATTATAGATAATAAATTATAAAAAATGCTTATGAATTACATTTTTTGTATTGTCAGTGTTTGCATACTTATAAGTTGTTTATTGGAATGTGTGTTCCAGAATTTTATGTGTTTGACCAAGAGAACATTATAGTGGTTATATACATATTTCTATTTTAATAACCGTGCTACTAACGGTAATTATGAGGTAACATCATCGAAATGTACGAATGGTGTGATAACGCCTACTCTATTGGGGCGTAAAACAGTAAGAATAAAATGTTATTGTAGTACACCCAATTAATTTAAAATTGTACATATCGTTTTTTTCCTTCGTCAAAATGTACGAACAATAAACGATATTTAAATTTTATTAGTCAGTGTCAGAAAGGTAAAAACTTCCTCTTATTGAATTGAATTTAACGACGAATTTTTGCTTGTACTTCGGTGATAATAAGCTGAAATTCATAAAACTAATTTCTACTCTTTTATAATGTTTTTTTGGTAAATTAAAAATATACCGGTTGAACTTTCAAGTGGGCCTTCAGGGCCAAATTCTAAACTATGCAAAATAGCCAAAAAACCACTCAACGTAGTCTCGAGGCCGATTTTGACGAAAACTAAAGTGGTATCATTACATTTTTAAAAATTAATTACCCTTGTCAGGAATCGAATCGGCTGACTTTCAAAAAAACAAACACCTGTATTATTATATCAAATCATAGTGTAACTTGTAAGGATCAATTTCTGTCAAGGAATGTGAAACGGTAAACCAAGGGAAAGGGTTATTTCTGAACAAAATGTTATTTCTATTCTCCATACATTAATTTTGGACGTGTATTCTTTTAAAATCAGCTGATTCGATCCCTGACAAGGGTAATTGGTTTTTCAAAAATTTAATGATACCGCTTTAGTTTTCTTCAAAATCGGCCTCTGGACTCCTTTGAGTGTTTTTCGTTATTTAGCAGAGTTTAGGATTTGGCCCTGAAGGCCCACTTGATAAATTCAACCTGTATATCTTTATTTAAAAATATACAATGCAAATTGTTTCTTCTTTCGGGGCGGCGTAACTGCTAATTTGTAGTATAAAAAAAATTGCTGAATTGGCCCAGTTCGAAACACGTAAGTTATTTATAATACTAGTCTTGTATGCACTAGGTTTTTTAGCATTATATTTTGGTTCAGTTCTCTTAATTTTTCGTAAAATAGGTACTTGTCTATTCGGAAGTTTGAACCGTGTCAGAAGGTTTACTTTCAAAGTTCTTTTGTCGTTAATTTTCGTTTTAGAACTTTTTAAAATTTAAATGCGTTTTGCAATGTATGGTCCATTTATTTTTGTGGTATTATGGACTATATTATTGTAGTTTTAAAGAAGTCTTTGTTCTTTCTTTCTTCTATCTAAAATTGACTTCATTCGTCGACTCTTTCGGGCTAATCGGACGAAAACTAACAACGAAAGGCGTTTGAGAGAAGGCCTCGGAGCCCGATAATGAAATTTACATATTCTCGTGTAATATAAATGTAAATAGAATGTTAAGCAAAATTTCGTATAACAGTTTTGCGTTAAAATTTGCTTAAGATTGTAATAAAATAAAAATAAAAGTTTTAATCCTCTGTTCTTGTGTAATAGTTATCTCAATGTATTATTAAAGTAACATAAACTACTGTATAATCTCTATCTACTGTTCTTGTAATATTATGTATATGTACTATGGAATAAGACCAATGTGTTAATTGTCCAATGTAAAAAAACATAATTTTATGTTTGCCTATTGTGGCTAATACTCATTACGTAATCAATTACTCTAATTAAAATAAAACAACGGATTTTTGAACGAAATATATTTTGTGTACATTTTTAAAAGCTTTTTTATTTCCGATTATTAAATAATAATACATTAATATAAATACATTCGTATAATATCCTAACGCGCTTCAGTTAACATAACTGCAGCGTTTAATTCGAGGCACACGATTATTAAAGTATATACAGTTAGAACTAATAATCCCATACAAAATGAGATTCAAATGCAATCTGTATCTTCTTAACTTCCATCTTTACGAGTTATTTACCCCGTACATTATTATTGTTTACAATTTTCGATGAGATTTCAGAATTAGTATTATTTTAATAACGATTCTTAGGACAATATTATTGTTATTTTTGCTGGAAATATATAAATTAAACGTTAAAAAACCCAAAGATTTTGTATTATATTATTATTGTCCCAAAAAATTGTTAGTGTTTGTTTTAGCCTTGC
This sequence comes from Dendrolimus kikuchii, assembly GCA_019925095.2. Lineage (NCBI taxonomy): Eukaryota > Metazoa > Arthropoda > Insecta > Lepidoptera > Lasiocampidae > Dendrolimus > Dendrolimus kikuchii. The sequence goes on from CM034389.1 coordinate 17,290,385, forward strand.
CTAACAGGGAGACTAGTTTTACTTATAAGAATACAGGAATACTACTATTATACCATAAGTTTTATCCAATTGGCGTATTGCGAACAGTATTGTTCACACGTCTAATAGTGTTGAAACAAACTTATAAGTTTATGCATAACGGCGTCATAGTTTTTATGATCGAATTTATATAAATGTAAATCTTTATCGATTTTGTTATCTAAAAGAAATTGCGTTTTCTATACAAAATATTTCTCCACACTAAACAGCATTTTGATGCTGGGACTTCACCTGCGTTAGTGTTAAATATTTAAGGTTCTTAAAGAAGCTTACAAACTTACTCAAAGTTAATATGAATAAGAACGCTAGGCTTTGACCAAATGCGTCTTATTTAAAGCGTTAAAAAATAACGTCATTAACGCATAGCCATATTAGTGTATATACTATATACATATAAGCCGCGCGCAGGTTTGCCGACATTAGGAGGCTATCGGCAAACCTGCACACGGGTAGTACGTTATCTATCAATATTTAACGTCATTATCCACGTTGCATCTCAAATTGCGCTTTACATCTATCGCCACATCTGCGTAGAATGGTCTATATATTACCTTTAACTTTAACCCAGATGAAGCCGCACCATTACGACACACTAACCATTTAGATATTTTTTTAATTTAATTGGGAATCTGACCCTCTTCATGACAATTAAATGACAGGTGTTTTTGCAGTATGTATTTTAAAAGTGAATGCAGACATTGCTGCGAGGAAAGTACTATATTATAGTTGCTGTACTATAATAGATTTTACATTAAAACTACAATAGATACAAAACTTTTCCTCTATTACGTATTCATTGTAGCTAATTTTAAGCTCTTTTACTTAATAAGTACATTATATTTTATTAAATAAAATTTAATACATGTCAAAAGGTATAGGTACTGTATACAGAGGCACTTCTATTTCATAAGTTAAATGTCCATTAATTATATATTCCGGTCAATACAGAAAGGAAATAGGGAAATTATTTTCTTAAATCATACACAATTGCTCATAATAGTGCTACCTACGTAGATATTAAAATAAATACATAAAATAATATGTTTTGCTGCCACCATGCTACCGTAATGACTATTTTGTTTAAGCTACATTAATACAATTTTATATTACAGGAATACTTTAAGATCTGTTGTGGCTATTTCAGTCACAACTTGAAGAATCATTTTACTGTCTATTAAGGTGTAATTATCACTTGCTGGGTTTCCAATTCACATGATGCCGCAGTAAGGCTGCGGATCAGGAGGTTAGTTGCCTCCGTAGTCACGCAGTTCCCTGTTGCCTAGGGGTAAAGTTGGTCTGTAGTTGTAGAGAAGTTCCATGGCCTCAACGCCACATGAGGCTTCTCCACACTTCAGCTTCCTCATCAATGCCAACTGAAATGAATACAAAGTTTTATTTATAATGCCGTCATAAAATCTCGCGAGAACGCAAGGCTATTGTTTAACCTAACCGTTGTTATGTTTCATTAAAAATTAAGCACTCGCATGTTGTTGTGTACGACGGTGGTAACGATTAGTAACGAACCGATTATCATGATATCTGACATGCGTTTGCTTTTGACAACGAGGATGAACATAGGATATTGTTTATCCTGGAAAAGGGACAGCTTCTTGATCTAAAGTTATAAATAATCTTCATAGACGTTTCCTTGTTTTCAATTCAGGCATGATAAGCTAATATCCATAAAAATGGAGAGTTAAGTTAGAATTGCTTTGCTACACCATGATGTATTAATAATTATCTGGCTTACCTGTTCTGCCGATACTTGAACAGGTTGCTTGAATAGAATCCAAGTGACGGACTCCGTGCATGGTGGCGTAGTCAATGAGCCGGGATACGTCCAATACGCAATGTGACGAGGCAGTAGCTTAGCTGGATCCAATGCATCCGATAGTGTCACTTTATCACCTTTATGAGTTATGAAAGGCAACAATTTCACAACTTTGTCTAATTCATCGTGTTTTCCTCCCACCTGAAAAAAACAACATTTTACCTATAAGGAAAACAATCTAGAATGACGGTTTTATGATTATAAACCTAATCGTACTTGAGTTGAATCATTGTCAACAACGTCTGTTCATTAACAATTCTTTTGGCGAGGGTATTCGAACTATTGTTTTTCAGTCATTGTCAAGAAATGAAGTAAAATTTAAATTTTGTTGGTATTGTATTCAGATTATGAGTTATTTACAATCAATAGCTTACAGTCATGATTTCATTTATTTGTTACGTCACTACAATATTTAAAACAGACTAATTTATACAAACCTTATTAGGTTTGTATTAAGCATGAAATAAAGCGAAGTTAACTACAGTTTGATCTTGAAATAAATTAAAATAAACACTACAGATCTGAACCAACTACTTAAAGCACTGCATTTTGATCAAAATGGACTATGGTTAATAACAATAATCGCAAACGTCAGTTTGCAAATTAAATATTAGAAAGTCGTTTGGGGAACCTAAACAGTAGGTACTTACTGTACCAGGTAATAATGAGTTGCATCCTACAGAGATAAACGAGCTAACACTACAATACAGAGGCCGTATTGTGTGGGTGGAGGAGTTTATTGTGGCGGTATAACAAGATCAAAATGAAAGAATGCGCTTTGTATGCACTCTAATAGGTACTTATGCTTAAAAGGATTGTGTTGAAAAGGTTTCAGTAACATGTTTATTTTTATACATCGCCTGACACCGGTAAAATCACCTAAGTAATTCGTAGCACTCATTTGTGTGGATATAATTATATATTACTTAGATTTCATAATACAATACTGAGGAACATTGTAAACGTCCCACAGCACACAAGGATTGACGTTCTCAACCCGGACTTGGAAATGGAGTTCGTGATAGGGATAGGTCAAAAACACTCAGAAGCCCAAGAAAAGACGTTTCACCATCATGTGAATGTCTAGGCAATCCAAGAGCTAGACCACAAACCTAGTGCGAAGACTCAAAAGCACTATAAACCATTTGGGTTAGTGTAGTGTATAGTGAAAAATAAAGACGGGGCTTAATAAGTTATGTTTAGGACATCAAAACATGAAAACACGTGAACGCGCCCTAACGGACAATGACTAAGTAAAGTGCCAATGGACACATTTTTAGATATAAGTAAAGGTATTTTGTAGAATATTAAAATATAATATTAAAATTAAATGACTTGTTAGTCTCAATAGGTTAGATCGTCGTAATATTTAATAATTGAACATTAAAAAAAATGTGGATGATATAAATTTGTCAAGGCAGGCCGAACACATTTAGACCACAATAATTATGAGCCCATGGCCTTGTTCACACATATTTATTTCTATATACCTAGTTTCCATACAACATTCACATCTGTTTTGATGTTTATAGTTTATTTAAATGGGATGGAGATTGGGATTGCCGACGCAACTTATTAGACAAAAAATGATTGAAAAGTGGAAAAAATACTGCAATATTAATATGTTAACATGCTTTGTAGGCTTTTTTTTGTTGAGGTATAATCTTTTATGGGGCACCCACCGTTCGAGTGGCATGCTGAGTCTTGCCAACTACACTATACTCGACACCGGAAGGCAATTCTGAGGATCTGACAGGAACAGTGAAAGATACTTTACAGCCTACACTAATATTCCTTTTTACTTAATTCTTATCACATTTTATAATAATTCTATCAAATTCCATATTGGATGCATTAATATAGGGTTTTATTAACCTGAACTTACACTAATCTTTGAATATTTTGTGTCAAATCTTACGACATCTATATCGCTACCGGACTGGGAGAAAGTCTGAATTGAAAGAAGCTAGAGAAATTCCGTTTGAAGTAAGCAACATAATTTTAGCTTACTGTTATATTAGTGAGAACATGAGAAACGTATGATTCATTTTGAACCAATTAACAGTGTTTATTATGTGAAGGAGTCTTAGTGAAAAGCGAGACATCTCAATGATTTCACGCAGGCCTTGTGGGATTGAAGAAGCGGTATATAACATTATGGTTATAATTCTAACGACGTTGTAATGAATATGCAGGATGCTCTTTTTGTTCCTATGTATAAGAAAAAATATTATTACCTCTAATGTATGTGAATAGGTATAATCCTTATATACATATGTTAACATCTAAGTTGATATTATCAACTCGGACCTAACCCGATATTTTACCTAACAAAACGATTGTATTAAAATATTGTCGTTATTTTCATTGAACTTTGTAACGTACGAGATAGTCGTCGCAATAAAAATAAATTACCATTCATATAGTTATCATTTATAACATTTTAACCTGGTTCGTAAAATTCTTCCGCCAACTACATTTCAAATGTATAATAATGAGTTCCTATTTTCTTAACTCTTTCTATTTCTGAAGTAATGTGAATGGGCTCGTTAGATGGTTTTATACATAAAATACCTAGATTGAATATGAAGACAAAAGTCAGTTCATATTTTATATAAAATATTAGGTTTTTTTATTTTTATTTTAGACAGATATTAAAAATTAGAGATTTAATTTTATTTTGATAATAACAAGTTACTCTGGTAAGTGCAGATGTTCGCTAGTTTTATGATCCGATAGAAAAAATATAATTTATAACACCGTCCAAGGTAGGGCACAGCCCCTACCAGAAATATTCATCCATATCTAGAATCCAGATTCTAACTTCACACTACTGATAAAGGTTTTTGGAATTTTAATTATTGAAATCTGTACTATGCGCTGGTACGAGAATATACAAAACTTTTGTTTAATAAACAAGGTGAATGACCCGTGCATTAAGAGATTACAGAGCAAGTAACACAATCTCGTAGGCGAAGTAACTGGCGTTGTAGATAATAGTGATACTACTAACCATTAAGAGTACTCCCAATACTGCAAGTCCATCGGGTTGGCCGGCGGCTTCCGCGAAGCTGTTGTACTTTGTCGTGTTCCAATGCACAAGATGCAGTTCCCCTGAGAAGGAACGGCCATCGACCGTATGTTCCGAACCTTCACCGTTCACCGCTCCCCAATGACAATGCCACTGCTGCAGTTTGTAAACGTCATTGCCAAGAGGACCACCTTTCAATTCTGTAACATTCGATCAAGAGTTCTTAAACTGAATTTAATTTATATAATATATATATATTATTGTTATGTATGTAATTTGAGCCTTTATAATAAAACGTATAAGACTGGCGTTTCTTGAAGTTAAATCAGTCTATTCGTATTTAACTTTCAATTAACTGCTTTTTTAACCAACGACATGCAGATTGGTCGATGTCATCTTTGAACATGATTTAATTTTAAAATCCGAATTTGTAAAAATAAAATAAACTTAAACATAACAAAAATTTTCCTCATAACTTCGCCCCTTTGGATCAGTAGCAAAGAAGCTAGCTGGACTGTGTAATTTCCGAGTCACAAAGTCTCGTCGATCAGAAAGTTACTTACACCTGAACTCATTTTTTTTTTAAATTAACACAATATGATGAGTCTCATATTATGAAGAGCGTATGTACGCGAATATATAATCATTTTTCTTCTTGACGAGGCGTGGGAGATGATTAAATGGCCCATGTATTCTCTATTGAGCTTTTTCTCTCCTTTTGCAATTTTGGAACACTGGTTAAGTATAACATATTAAAATCATGTTCGGGAAAATGCACGTGGCACCCTATCATAAAGCCGGACGGTTAGTGCATTAAGAGTAATAGAGACATCCGTGTACTCGGTGCAGTAATGACGGATGGATGTCCAATTGTGGGTGTTAGATACTTCATTTTGTCGCCGCGCGTTCATTGGCAGTAAGTTCAAAGGTATTTTACGAATTCTGACAAATTGTTTAAAGCAACAAAATACATAGTATGTATATTGTACCTATAATATAATTGGTTATTTGGGGTAATTTGGACCCGCTGACTTGGAAAATGCACCTTTTAGAATGTTTGTCTGTCATTTTCCTGTTACATCACGTGAAAACTATTGAACAGATTTAAATAAAACTCGACACAGAGCTAGCTTATATCCCGGGCCAGGGCGTAGGATACTTTTTTTGCCGATAAAGGACGTCGTTTTCGGGGGCTATCCCCCGAAGATAGAAGAATATAGTAAAAAATGGCGCTGTGCTAGCGTTTTTTGGTGCCGCCAATCACGTCACCATGGCAATTTGTCATTTTTCCTCTAATGTACTCTGTGTTGTCATGCCATATAAATTTTATCTATGGTCATTGAATTACCTGATATTAGATTGGTAGCTGATACTAAAATAAGTAAAGGGTTAAGGTGTAATAGTGATTAAAAGTGATTGACAAACAAACACTGGGATGGATAAATTAAGTCATAGGATAGGGTATGCATATTATATTATGAGTATATTATTAAATATCATGAATGATGGTTTCATTACGTACATTAAAACGTGTAAGAAGTTTTACAACTAGTCTATAAAACAAAGTCGCTTTCCGCGTCTGTCTATATGTCCGCTAACTCCCCTTAAATCACGTAAAATTACGCAACGGATTTAAAGCTGTTGTCACCATCTTAATGAAAATAAAATAGAACTACTCCCTAATATTTTAACGTCTTAAAACTTCCTTAAAACTAGTCTATAACTGTGAAAAGGAATCTGTTTGTTTCCACATCTATTTCTATGTATCTTTCTACATAGATCGATTTCGTGACATTGCAGGTTCATAAGTCTTTGAAGAGAGTTCCCGACGCGAGCGAAGTCACCTGACAAGTCTTAGGTACCTCTACAATTAGCATATTCATCTGACAGGTTTGTTTTAGTTAAGCGCATAATTTAGACTACCTATAAATTACATTGCGTGTAATCGGGAGCCAGCAAACTGGCGCGTGTATGAGTCATTGTAAGCAACCTGACGAGGGGAACCGAGTATGTTTCGGTGGAAATGTAAATTGGTCTGCACACCACAACGAGGATTTGCAACTTCCGTTTGCACGCAATTTGAGAAACAAAGTAATTGCATATGGGCATCGATATACCAAAATAACATTTTCACTTTCTGATCGAGTACATTTTGTAGATATTATTAAAAATTATAGCATGCCTATTTGTCCTGAAGACACTAAATAAGTCCTGAGAAAAAAATTTAGTCGAACATACTAAGTAATTTACGCTTGTGTTATATATATAAAACGGACAACATTATTGCTGATTTTAATAATATTTAGACCAGGTCAAAAACAGATTTTATTTTTAGGTTACCCTAGCTTAAAATGAAGAGCAATAGGAATATTTTTCTCTACACATGGCCCCCATTAGTGTAGAATTCATGGTAAAGTGCTGGCCGGATTCTTACGTTTTCATTATTATATCCCGCCGCCCTCAGATTCGGATAATAAATACATTATATTTAAAGAGGCACCACTGAATTTCTGGTTTTATTTATTATTTATATCTGCAATTCATGTTAATTAGTAGCAAATATTTATAATATTTTATACATTTATACTACGTACAATAATATTAAAAGACAAAATGTCAACATTTTTGTATATAATTTTGGATAAATATTCTTCTTTGATTAATTTAATGGTATTAAGCTGAGAACACTACATGCAAGAGGTAGCGCGCCGCAGCCAAGGCATTCTGATGTGACATCAATATTTCAACATAAAAAAAATAAAAAAATATATTATATACCTGAATCATATCCATTTTCGTCAACTCTCCAGCAGTACCCTGGGTTGACGACAGAGCGAGGGTGGTTGACGGAATAGTTCCACTTCAAGGGGGGCGCACACCCACCGCTACTGGCGCGTGATGTGTCAATATCTACAGGGCTTTGTCGTGCCCCTCGGGCTTCTGGGAACTTCTCTATCCAAGTTGCCGGTCCTAGCACAAGAAAGAAATGCCATGTAGTATAGAGTCAAATTTATATAAATTACTAGAGTTTACCCCGCGGCTGCGCCGCGGGTTAACCTCTAGTTCCTGCTTCTTGTTTAAAGAGCAGGCGTTAATACAGGTTACAATGTACACCATTTTTATGTTAGTGCCATTTGCACCCAAAAAATTCACTTCATTTTATATCGCAAACTCGATGCTTGATATATTCTCATGCTGATCTCCTGGCATGAGTATATATGTCCATTTTCGGCATTAAAACTACATTTAAACAAAATTACAATAAAAACGATCCAGTATTCCCAGTGTTTTCCGAAAACTTAACAGAAAGACATATCGAGTTACTATCGCATTTTTATATCTATGAACTTGAGAAATGATTGCTCTCATCCAAACTTTCATCCTCTATTACAAACAGTCCTAGTTTTATTTATCTATCCCTCGTCAATGAAAACTATAAAAATGACAAAAGGGACAACATCAGCAAAAAGTACAAAAAGAGCAACATCAGCAAAAAGGACAAAAAGAGCAACATGGACAAAAAAGAGTCGAAGAGCAAAAGAGCAAAAGAGCAAAAGAGCAAAAGAGCAAAAGAGCAAAAGAGCAAAAGAGCAAAAGAGCAAAAGAGCAAAAGAGCAAAAGAGCAAAAGAGCAAAAGAGCAAAAGAGCAAAAGAGCAAAAGAGCAAAAGAGCAAAAGAGCAAAAGAGCAAAAGAGCAAAAGAGCAAAAGAGCAAAAGAGCAAAAGAGCAAAAGAGCAAAAGAGCAAAAGAGCAAAAGAGCAAAAGAGCAAAAGAGCAAAAGAGCAAAAGAGCAAAAGAGCAAAAGAGCAAAAGAGCAAAAGAGCAAAAGAGCAAAAGAGCAAAAGAGCAAAAGAGCAAAAGAGCAAAAGAGCAAAAGAGCAAAAGAGCAAAAGAGCAAAAGAGCAAAAGAGCAAAAGAGCAAAAGAGCAAAAGAGCAAAAGAGCAAAAGAGCAAAAGAGCAAAAGAGCAAAAGAGCAAAAGAGCAAAAGAGCAAAAGAGCAAAAGAGCAAAAGAGCAAAAGAGCAAAAGAGCAAAAGAGCAAAAGAGCAAAAGAGCAAAAGAGCAAAAGAGCAAAAGAGCAAAAGAGCAAAAGAGCAAAAGAGCAAAAGAGCAAAAGAGCAAAAGAGCAAATGATCAAAAGGGCAAATGATCAAAAGGGCAAAAGGGCAAAGGGGCAAAAGGGCAAAAGGGCAAAAGGGAAAAAGGGCAAAAGAGCAAAAGAGCAAAAGAGCAAAAGAGCAAAAGAGCAAAAGAGCAAAAGGGCAAAAGAGCAAAAGGGCAAAAGAGCAAAAGGGCAAAAGGGCAAAGGGGCAAAGGGGCAAAGGGGCAAAAGGGCAAAAGGGCAACAGGGCAAAAGAGCAAAGGGGCAAAAGGGCAAAAGGGCAACAGGGCAAAAGAGCAAAAGGGCAAAAAGGAAAAAATAACCAAAATGATGAAAATGGCAAATCACAAAACCAACCAAAGCCTGTCCCACTTTTGGGATAATCTTTACATAAATCTATCCCATTATCCGGGATGAAAAATATCCCTTGTCCACCCTCGGTATTCAAATTACATATGTACCGACTATCAGCCAAATCGGTCCAAAAGTCTTTCCGTAAAAGGATAACAAACAGAGAGACAAATATACTTTTATCCCGGAAACTATCCCATTTTCCGGGATAAAAAGTATCCTATGTTCATTCTCGGCATCGAAAATATATATATACTGAGTTTCAGCCAAATCGGTCCAGTAGTTTTTACGTGAAAACGGAACAGACAGACAGACAGACAGACAGACAGACAGACAGACAGACAGACAGACAGACAGACAGAGTTACTTTCGCATTTATAATATTAATAGGGATTTTACAACTAGGGCGCGGTTTCAATCACGTTCAGTTCAGTATAACCCGAGAACGCTATAAATTTCTGGAATAGAAGGTGTCTTGTGTTCATCTTCGGTCTCTAAGTTCATGCATACTGAATATAAACTGACATACAAAACTTTATGCCTCCTTGATTTTGTAGAGGTGTCACTGTATTGTCTTCATAATTCTAATAGCTTATAAATTGTTATTTAATCAGTAAATAAAATTATTTCTATCATGTTTTTGAAAGTCTTTAAACGCGCATTCTTTTTTAAGTACGTTAGTAAGTTTTAGAACTTATTGTAATAATGATAAATAACCAATTGCATAAAAACCGATTCATATCCAACACCGTTAAGGAGAAACAAAACTTCATTTTGTTGAATGGATAGTAGAAACGCGCTGGACCTTCCGTCCTCACATTGGCTACAAACTGATCTGACTTTATCTTCATCTTCTATCTTACACAAAGATTATGAAAAGACCTCACTGCTATATTGTTTAGGTTTGATATGAATACGAAACAATCAGAAAATATATAGCAATTAGGAAACATAAATATAGTAGGAGCAAACGTGTCAAGCGTAGATTAATACGTTAAGTGTAAAATGACAAACAAGGCTGTATTTTTGCACTTATTTGCGTACTTGTCAAGTGTCATGAGATGAGCAAGTAAGCGCCGGATATCGTTGATATACTAGTGGAGTGGCAGCTTGTTTGATTTATCAATGTTGCTTAAAATTCTTCAATTATCTTATCTTAATAAAACACTGCATATTCCGAACTTAATATGAAATCACTATTTTCATGTACAAAATCAAACAGTCTTTATGACTTCCGGAATATTTTAATTATTACAAAGAAAAGACTTTATAAATATTGATATTGAAAATGTTTAATTCATTCGTAATCAGTTGATATCATAAGTACTATAAGTATCAATTATAATATTTTTTTAAAGCTAAAATATGAGTTAATAATTTTTTACATTTCCATGCATAACAAAACTGAGACTAACTTATTCGAATTATATAATTAAATCGACAAACATAATTATTTTATCAAATACTAACACTTTTGTACATAATGTTTAAAACTTGTTGTAATTAAGTACTACTTAAAAAAAAACTGTTTTTGCAGACAACGTGTTAGGTAAATATGAATACAAATTAATATTTTGATGCTAAGTTCCTCATAGATTTTCTAAAACATTAAATAAAAAATTAAAAAATTGTTTTAAAAATTAACTTCACATAGCATAGACGAAAACCTACACAGATTTATACTTTTCAAACAACTAAGGAGCCATTCAGAATCGTGTGCTAGTACAATATGTATATTTAGATGTGTAACAATTATCTTAAAAAGTATTTTATGGACACCTGTTCAATAATTACAGGTACAAGTATGTACTTTTTTATAGTTTGGTTTACGATTTACATAGTTTAACATTTTATCTATATTAATTGCCAATAGGAAGGTCTCTGTAATGTAAAGCGCAATTTATCGTCGATAGCTTGAGATTAGCAGCATTTGCTATTCCAGCACGCTGCCAGTATTTCGCGATTGTTTCCTAATGGTAGAAGAAATCTTTGGCTAATTTTTTTACCTTTAATATTAGTTGAATGTGTTTATAGCATAGTCTACTCATATTAGTCTTTAAGTTTTATTGAGTACAATTATGATTTACTCAAACACTGTCAAATTTAACCTGTGTAAAAAATAAGTCACAGTAAAATGTAACAGAACGATAAAGAGATTAGATTGCTTTTTCCTTTTCTCTCCTAGATTTATGGCTGGGAAAAATATAATTTTAAGTATAATTCTATAAATTTGATAGTAAATTATATCAATGTCTTCATGTGTATTTCTTGCGGTTTTGTCGCATCTCAAGCTCAAAATCAAGACAAGCGTAATTCTTAAATATTTTAATAATGATTACACTTATACAGATAGCTATTCTATTTTAATCTAGGATTCAAATTTATTTGTTGTTAGTAATTAACTAAGTACTTAATTGTTTTATAGTAGGTATCTCAGTATGTAATTTTATATCATCTGTGTGGCTATTAATTCCCAGATAAATAAGAAATAGCTGCTCAGTATTCACAATCGTTTACAAAAATCACATCCGGATATCCGATACGGGTAGATATCGTATACGAATATTAATTTATTATTCCTGTATAATCGTTTTTACCATTTGCCATTATCGAGTTTTTGCACTGTCGTTAGCAATTACTATATAATGACCTTGTTCACATAAAAACTGACAAAAAATTTAATTAAAGAAAGGTCGTCATGCTTTATTGCTTTAATACCACGAAATACGTTGTTGTAGTACACTAACACTATTTACATTAATTTAATCAGTGAAACAAATTACTTCATTATCTTATGTTGGAGATTTATCAAGAGGTATTGTCACTACATGGTATATATTCTGAACTTAAGAGGCCATGGGAAATATTTTTTAAATAGTAATTTAATTTCTCATCTTTGAAATGAAATATCAAAGTAAAATGTTATGACTGCTTTTTGAAGATTCATCTGCGATAGTGTTAAAGATTAAAGGCTATGGCCGAATGCATCTTATTCAAAGCGTTTAACGCCGTTAACGCATAGCCACATTAGTGTATGTATATACGTAAGTTATTTGTCAATATGCAACGTTATTAACAATATCGCATCTCAAATTGCGCATTACACCCATCGTCACGTCTGCGTGAAACGTTCTATACCTTTAACTTTATCCCAGATGAAGCCGCAACCTATGAGACATTTTAATGTCTGCCTCAACTGTCAATTAACAAACTGAAACTAGAAAGTGAATATAAGATATGCATATTTTAATATTTTTAGGTTCTCAAATGGGTCGTCGCATTTTTGGATGCGACAACGCTGTTGCGCGTTACGCCAAATGCAGTTCGGTTCTACTGGAACGTGAGAATTCTATCGACAAAGCCTTTGGACTCCATGGCCGCAAAGACTCGACACGACATCAAAAGTCACAAATAGATGTCCTGTTGTCATTCAATTTAATAAATACAAAATAATATTAGTATTTTCTGAATAGAAAACTTTCTGCGTCTAATAACCTAATTATATTATTTAATATTTTTATTTTGGCTAACATGCAGAAAAGAAATTTATAATTAAGTACAATTAATACAGACTATTATGCCAGTCATTCTATATGTCTAATAATATTTATTGCCAAATTTGCAAGATAATGACAATATTATTTAAATTATCGTGTATAAACCTTCCACTGTTAAAGATGTAAGTGAAGGCCATCAACCTTTCAGCCATCTGGAGTTAATAATCATTTATTTCGCATCTCTTTGCTATTTGTACAGAAATAAAAGAAATGTCAGTATTTTCACCGAATTGCGTCTACTCTACTGGCAGATGCGTAAGTACCAATAACAATTGCCAGAAATAATATTTGTGCCAATGATCTCGATGAGTTATTTACGAGATTAATAGCTAATAGCTGCAGGCGATCAAATGATAGTAGACCTCCAGTAATATATTTTGTATCTGACTCGATTATAATTTTGACCGTATGGTTTTTGCTTGTAAAATCTTTAATGAAATTTATGATGCCTCGATACTCGGCCTAGATAGTAGTTGTAACCTAATAATATGTATATCACTTGCTGAAAGTTTTTGTTTAAGGAATTCTATACGCCGTTATTACAGATGTGGAGAATTTGTCAATCTACTTTGGAGAAGCCTAGTGGGTATAACTTCGATTCTTCTGAAAGGATCCGCCCTCAGCATTGGGACGTAGTTCATTGAATATGTGTATACATCTATAGATCTTTCTGGGCATTATTCTATATAGTAAATATAATCGAATAGAATCTGAACTCGGTACATATGTAATTTGAATACCGAGGGTGGTTTTTTATTTGTGGTTGGCCATTTTCGTCATTTTGGTCGTTTAGGTAGTTTTGTTTAGTTTAATTGTTTTGGTAGTTGTGGTAGTTTTGGTTGGTAGTTTTGCTATTTTCGGTAGTTTATGCTGGTAGTTTTGGTAGTTTCGGTTGTTTTGGTAGTCGTGATAGTTTTGGTAGTTTTGGTATCTGTAGTAGTTTTGGTAGTTGTGGTAGTTTTGTTTTGTAGATTTGGGAGTTTCGGTAGATTTGGTAGTTGTGGTAGTTTTGATTGGTAGATTTAGTAATTGTGGTAGTTTAGGTAGTTGTGGTAGTTTTGGTTTGTAGATTTGATAGTTATGGTAGTTTTGGCTGGTAGATTTGGTTATTTTGGTAGTTGTGGTAGTTTTGATAGTTGTGGTAGTTTTGGTTTGTAGATTTGGTAGTTTTGGTTGGTCGATTTGGTATATTCGGTTGTTTTGGTAGTTGCGGTAGTTTTGATAGTTGTGGTAGTTTTGATATTTGTGGTAGTTTTGATAGTTGTGGTAGTTTTGATAGTTGTGGTAGTTTTGATAGTTGTGGTAGTTTTGATAGATGTGGTAGTTTTGGTAGTTTTGATAGTTTTGGTAGTTTTGATAGTTGTGGTAGTTTTGGTAGTTTTTATAGTTGTGGTAGTTTTGATAGTTGTGGTAGTTTTGGTAGTTGTGGTAGTTTTGGTAGTTTTGATAGTTGTGGTAGTTTTGGTAGTTTTGATAGTTGTGGTAGTTTTGGTAGTTTTGAGAGTTGTGGTAGTTTTGGTAGTTTTTATAGTTGTGGTAGTTTTGATAGTTGTGGTAGTTTTGATAGTTGTGGTAGTTTTGACAGCTGTGGTAGTTTTGGTAGTTGTGGTAGTTTTGATAGTTGTGGTAGTTTTGGTAGTTTTGATAGTTTTGGTAGTTTTGATAGTTGTGGTAGTTTTGGTAGTTTTTATAGTTGTGGTAGTTTTGATAGTTGTGGTAGTTTTGGTAGTTGTGGTAGTTTTGGTAGTTTTGATAGTTGTGGTAGTTTTGGTAGTTTTGATAGTTGTGGTAATTTTGGTAGTTTTGAGAGTTGTGGTAGTTTTGGTAGTTGTGGTAGTTGTGTTAGTTTTGGTAGTTGTAGTAGTTGTGGTAGTTTTGGTAGTTTCGATAGTTGTGGTAGTTGCGGTAATTTTGATAGTTGTGGTAGTTTTGGTAGTTGTGGTAGTTTTGGTAGCTTTGATAGTTGTGGTAGTTTTGGTAGTTGTGGTAGTTTTGGTAGTTTCGATAGTTGTGGTAGTTGCGGTTAAAATATTATTATAATTTAGCAAACCACAAACTGAGCTCTAAAGTTCGATATTTAATATCTATTTATGTATAGAGCAAGTAGGTATGTAAGTACCTCTATATGTAGGTGCATATATTAAGTTTATTGCTTTAGAATCAGACACACAATTGGTAATAAAAAAAGTTTAAAAAGATGAGAAAGCTTGCATTTACATGGTTTACCGCCTGTACAAGAAGTGATGAGACAAGGAAATGAGTGAGCAATATATCCTATTCACAAAAATGAGTGAAAGTGTATTTTCGGTATAATACAACCTCTTTTATTTAAACGCTTTGTATGGATTATGTAATACCTACGAGCACATTCGCCGGGTATGTCTATTCAAAGTATAAATATTTTTCATATTACTATGGAAAAAGAATACTACTTCCATAGTATTACAATTATTTTGTTTTACAAATAATTTTAAATTTATTTTAAGTTATTTATTCAAATTATAGTCTCGACTGTAGCGGCATTTATTCAATATCCTAGCACTCTCTCGCTGGTTGTGCTTGGAGCGTCCGTTCTTAATTCCGCGCGACTCTTTCTTACGTTTTTCCTTATCTCGCGCGGTCTATGGGGTATATTTTTATTTTAAGCCATTGGAGTAAAATATCATCCACCAAGCATTTGTTTAGCCTGCTACTACTAGGACCTGGCAGAGACGGATAACTAGATAAATATTCCCCAGATAACTAGCAAGCATTCTTCAAACGTACGGATATTACCAGCCTAGACGACACTTCTGGTGCTTATTTGCTATGTCATAGTAAATAAAAGTAAGTAAGTAAATTACTTGAATTGTGATTAATTTATTTATCAGCAGTTTCAGGCAAATAATGTTCAAGACGCATTACAGAATTTATGTAGGTATAACATTGAAAGTTTATTTATATGATACGTTGTAGTTCTGTTACAAAACGAGCTTTTGTAATTTTCATTTGTATTGAATCATGGTTTACCTTATAAGTAGTTAAAATATTTCAGTTTACTATAAAATCCAATTACAACTTAATACAAAGCTTATGTTTTAATTTTGGAACTAAACCGATATTTATTATTTCCTTGTTGAAGTTAAAAAAATAACTATTAATTTTATCAGTTATTAACCTTCATTTCCGTAGTGGAACGACATAAACGAGGTCAAAACGGGTAAGCTCACGATCAGAGGCGCGGGCGCACGGTACACACGTTTCCATTATTATTGTGATATTGTGTTATACAATACTTTTTAGTAATATTCACTACTTAGAACTTTAGTTTATGTCTGAATGGAATCTTCGTTAGAGCGTTGGTTGCATAGTTCATTAGTACTCAGCGAATTTTCCGATATTTGCACTTATCCTGGAGTTTATTGTCAGAGCCCAAGCAAGATTTTCTTAACATGTATAAAGTACATATTTTAAAAAATCAGCCAGTTTTTCTATCGGGTTTTTGTTATTTGGATATGGAATCCCAACAAGCCTGAAAATTTAATCTACAAAAAAATCTCATTTCTAAAAACTATTCTACAGAATTTGAGAAATTGTCGTTGAAAGAATTTTTAAAGCTTAAACTTCAACTTCAAATTCATTCAACGAAAATGGTTTTGATTTTTTTCCAAAATTTCTAATATGGTAGTTGACAAGACAGAGACGGGGACACTTTATTGAATTTAAATTTATTTTGTATATACACATTTTTACGATACTCTGCACAATACATGTACTGAATTTGTTTACGTCTCTAGTTAGATATAGTTATGCTGGCTACTGGCCACCTTTAATATTTGTTTTATAACATTTTTAGTGATTTTCTATCTATAAATATTTAGGCGGTTTTGTAACTATGGTATATGTACCTATACCTTGTTTTGTCTTACAAGATAAATTTTTGGACAAAATTCTACTTAAATTGTGTCTTTAGATGATTAATATAAAACATTTTCTACTATAATATCTAACTTTAGATGTGGTTTAAGTTGTCTGAGACATTTAAATATGATTAAATATAATTCATTGCAAAAATCCTCTTTGTAATGTACGGAAATGATATTTTAAGGATAAACAGTGCATACATACGCACATGAACAGACGAACGAGCGATTCTAGGTCCACATCACTAGATTTCGTTCTTAGTTCCTTGACAAAAACATAAATGATAAATTATTTACAATTAAATTTATTGTTACATAGTATGATTATATGCTAAATATAGGTTAGGTATACAAAAGATTAAACATAATATACATACATATATCAACATGTTTGTTTTAAATCAATTATCAAATTAAAATATTGATTAAACTGGAGTATATATTTTGATATATAAATTAAAAGTGAACGATGAAACGCCTAGAGTAGGTATAATAAACGCAACTGCACATCGTCCAATAAGCCACTATTATGGAACCTGTCATTAGCTACACGCTATTATCTACTCGTAAAGTACTAGCGCAGTCAATACAAGGATCTATTTTCTTCTACTTATTAGGGAAATATATTCTTATAATGTCTCACTGTGATCATTATAACTTTGTCAATTTATTTGTAATCTTCTGAGACAATTTTTTGTCATTTTTAGTGACAAGACCTGCGTAAATTGTTTTTTATTAATTTCAAATATATTTCAGTTTCATTGAATTTAGCCCATCTGTAAGTACCTGTAAATATGCGCGTTCTGAAAACTCCCATAATAATTTTTATGTATGATCTGTGTTGTAAATGCTGCCGGAAGTTCTGTTTGCCCCGTGCATGATGACTCTCTCATCACTCATCAGCTATGATGCGGATTAAGACTGCTAAGACGGTGCCGCTCAGGTGGCGGCCGTCTCATCTGGGTAAGACAGACGAAGCCGGGGACTATGACTCTTTCCGGTCCAAAGTGAGGTCTACCCTATATGAGGAGTGGGTCCAGATCAGCTGGCGTCCAGATCTTCGCAATGCTTATATATGTGCGACCATGGCCCACGGCGAAAGGAGGAACATATATATTAGTGGGTATACCACTAGCCCATGGATCATCCTAAAGTAGTGGGGTGTGCGTAAACTGCAATTCAATTTCATAAACAAAATACAGCTACCAGTGGCCTAATTGATATAACATATCATATTACCACGAATGACTTAAAGCCCGTTACTATATCTTACCAACCGTTAATTTGCCTTACAATCGGTTGAAATTCAATCGATAGTAAGGCAAGTGAATGAATAGCAAGATATATGAACCGGACACTATAGAAAGCATTTCGCACACTCCTTTTTTTAGGAAGGCACAAAGTTTATAAAATTCACAAATCATAGTAAACTCTTACTGCATGTTTAAAAATATTTAAAAAATTAATATACCTATAAAATACCTAATATAAATAAAATTGCAATACCTATTTAGATTTTTTTATTGGTTTAAATTTTAATATTATATAACTCATACTCATACTAAAAATTCGGTAATTTCTTGGCTGTAATGATTTAAAAAATTTATACATTTTTAATAACACCAATCAATATGAGATTTTATATGTAATTTTACTAATTTTATGAATTTAAAAATCCTTAATAGTTTTATCACGATCTCGCTAACAGTTTCATCACGAATATCTATAATCCGAAAATATTTAACTAAAGATCTGAAAGCTATGTTCAAATGAAATGCAATTTGTAAAGTTGCAAGTTCACTTATTGGTATTCGACTAAAATTTCAATAAAACAATAACCTAATCCATATTGAACCGATTCTTCATATAAGATTATTTTGTAGAAAAATTCAGTTTGTAAATCTGAACAATTAGCATCTGTATAACAATCGTTTTTTTAGCTTGGCCTCTTTTTACATTTCTGATGTCATTAATGCGATGCTGAAATGATCATATATTGATTACGGATTTGGAACGAAAATCACGTGTGACCGCTCGTCTTGATTGTGTAAGAAGGTATTGATAATTCGTAATTGTTTTGTTTACTTTCTAATTATTATGAAAAAAAAAAATTATATAAGTATATTATTTTGCTATTAGTATTTGCAAGGACTTACAAAGGACTTGGAGTAATAACACAACAAAGAGTTATTTAATATCAATTAAATAAACTAATCATTTTTAGAATTTGCTGCTACGAAATCTTGAGTTTCCTCATAACTTCTCAATTGAAATTTTTTGCATAAAATCACCATCTAAGAAATAAAACTAAGTTACTCGGTTAACCTTATTTTGCCTTTTATGAGTATGTTTTACTTGCATTAATTAAAACAAAGTTCAGCATTAGATTTACCCTATGGAGGTAAATGAATTGTTAGTCATTATTTGTTGTTGATGTTGGATTGGATTTAACCATCTGGAACCATTTTTGTTTCAAACTTCATGGATTGTTTATTTTAGTGCGTATTTGTTTTTAGAACTAGGTTACTTAACGTCAAGAGATTCAAAGTTATGAGTATTTAAATTATAAATTGAAACGCGTTTACCACATTATTTTATTTCGCGGGATTTTTGTACTATGACGATTTTAAAGAAAAATATTTAGGATAGAATTGATTGTAGTGTTAAAGAAAATTATTTTTTTCTATTAATAAGTAATAGATGATCGGCAGATTTCTTCTAGATACGAATTATGAAAAAGGATGCCAATAATGCAGTAATAGTAGATTAGAGAGGTGAGTGATATATTTAGGCACGAGATGGTTTGGCGCACGAGCGTAGCGAGGGCGCTAATAATTTTTATGCCGAAATAGGCCTTTCATCCGAGGTTAATACTCTGCTTTGCATTTCGAATATGAGGAAAGTAAATAAAAACTGTTTAGTCAAACAAACAACTGCTTCTTTAATAAAATCAGGCGTCAAATCTATATCTAAATCTGATAAAACATCATCACATATTATGTTACATATAAAACGTCAAGTTTCTTTCTGCGGCATTGTACCAGCCAGTATATTTTTTTCACTGATGATAGTAAATCGAGCATTGTAATGAATATATTCTATGTGCAACGGTTATATTAATTATTTTCTTACATAATAGCCAATAACTAGATTTGTAACGCGATGAAAAAGCAAAATTTCGTTTGCGTAGTACAATCGTTTAGAAGTTTTTATTAGTGTACAACACATTTTCCTTAAGTTCAGTTGGTTATATTTATTTTGTATCTTACCAATTAATAATAATACTAGTTTATAGGTATGGATAAAACCCAATATTTAAGCTTTGAGGTTTTTCTATTGCGTATTTTATTACACCTAAGCAATGTCCACATTTGACCTGTTTCTGCAGGTGATATATTATATTATGCGTGCTAGTAAAATAATAGTAAAGTGTCGTGTCAACACATTTCTCATGGTAATCGTTATTATACTCTCTACGTCAAGTACCTTTATAGTGCGGGGGATAGAATACTTAGGTAATGGAGGCTCACAGACTCGTACACACACATATAGAGACGGATTTAGTGTGTATTAAATGCATAATTCATTTGTTATTGATCAGCTCTTTGTACACACATCTACAACGAGATAAACATACTAAAGTTCGATTCTAACTTCTATGTTTGTATGCTTCTAATAATGAATGATAAATTGGTGGTTTAATTTCTCCGGGACAGACGTATATATTCTTAAATACAAACTAGAAAGTTAATTAAATTATAGCAAAAGTTAAACTGTTATTTATCATTTCGAATAAAAGATAATTGTTTAGTTCTTAGGTAACAAGATAGGAATTAATTGTGTATCAACATAGCAATGAAATTTCATTGACAGCAGCCGCTTGGAATTCCATTATTGTATCTAGTAATTAACAATGGCAACTTTTCAAGACTACTCTATCATTGGTTTAGTCAATCGTTTAGTCTTTGAAAGTATTTAAATTAAGGTCATTCCGTAACACTCTCCATATTCATGGATTTAAATAATTTTGCATAAGTGTTTACAGCCATAGCAATAATTGTTCTTCCAAAACTGATTATGATGGTGTGACTGATGAGTTTCTTTAACAATTATTTGACACGCTTCACAGTAAGCTGTTAATTTGGTTGTCGGTCTATTCAGAAGTTCAGTGATTGACGGTCGCGAAAAGTCTTATTATTCACTGTAAAATTTAAAGTTAAATAATAATATATATTATATGCCAGAATTAGCTCTTGTTTCTAAATTTTCTTTCTCACTAAACTAGATTTTTAACCACCTTGAAAAAGGAGCAGGGTCTCTATTCGACTGTATGTTTGTTACGCGATTTCTTCGTCAATTGCAGACCGTTATTTTTGCAAGAATATACTCCTGAAGTAGTCTCATTGCTATCAAGTCAGGGTCTAATGTGTGTATCCCAGGAAAACTGAGAGCGACCCTCGAATATTATAGCCACGTACAACGTGTTCTTTTTTCTAAACCTATTCAAGTATTTGCGTAACTAAAACTAAAAGTAAAATAAAATAACAAACAACAAACCGACTTCAAAAGACGAGTATTTTCTACCACATCTTCAAGGCGGTGCGAATTAAAACATAAAAAATAACAAAACTTGTGCAAAATATAGTAATTTTTATGTTTTACTTCGCACCGACTTTAAGATGTTGTGAAAATATCTATTTTTGGAATTTTAGTTACTTCTAAAGTCGGTTTTGTTTTTTAATAAAAACTACTATGTGACTATTTACGTAGACGTTATATTAGTGGATATGAAACCCGTGTGCAAAATTTAATGACATGGTTTAGATTCTTGGTTGAGGAGCATACACCACTTAGGCACTGTTTCTACTATTATATACATATTGTTACTGTTATCAAGTGCGCTGAATAATAGGGAGGAAGCCTTCACCTCAAGATTACTAAGATGAAAAATTCGAGAAACCACCTTGAAAAAGCGTAGTGGTTACGATGTCCGTTCTTCTGAAATGGGGAGGCTTGATCTCTACTGTGGGACGTTTATAGGCTATATTGTACAAGTAGTACATAATATGAACTTCTACGAGAATACAACTATCAGCTTCAACCCATTTGAAGTTATTATTGCCGAGTTAAAGTCAGCAGGCAGCTACTAATACGACAATAGAGGCAGAAAGTACCTGAATATAATAATATGTATGTGTTGTTTATATTTCATTGCTATATTGACACTTTTGCTTGTTATTGTTTCTATTAAGATCAATGTTACGTAATACGTAAATTTGCAATTGCTAATATCTACGTCACATAGAAATGTCATTTCATATTTAATTACGTATTAAAAAGTGAAAGTTATTTGATCTCTATGATGAGATTTTTTGCTAACAGAGGCGCTTAGTGTATGAGTTAGTAGGTGGATCTCACAAAAAGTTCGATTGAAGAAGTTTATTTGTAAACCGGCTTACAGAATCGATTAAAGTAGGCCAACGATAGCACGCGACCCATACTTGGCTCTGTTATTAAAATTCACATTAAACCTATTAATCGGGGATAATAAATTACATAATTATGTAAAATTGTAGACAAATAATGTATCTTAACCGTTTTCTCTCGGTAACTGGAACAGAAACTAAATATGAATTTGTGTAACTGGGACATGTTTTACTCGTAAAAATAAGTGGGCAGCTGATAATAACTGAAGCTGCGACCGAGAAAAAACGACTTATCTGCACTACTGCACAGAACAATGAATTAATTTAAACAATTAGAAGAGATAACATCGACAGGTGTTTTAGTTTAAACTATTTATAAAAAAAAATGCAAACGGTACTTAATATTTACTACTTACGTATTACAATAAAATATACATTTTATAGAAATATGTACAAGGGATAAAAATATAGATAGGTATTAGCCGTTAGCTAACTAGCTAGAAGCTATTTCTTATTTTCAAATTAATTCTGATGAATGAGCATTTTAACGATGTGAACGTATTCAAAACGACTGTTGAAGTGCACCTACAATAAATATAATACATGAAATTTTATTTTCAAAAAGAACATTATTTCTTTCAATATCCATTATTTTAAATAATATACATAGGGTAATGTGTTTAAATGAATCGTATTAACTTATTTTGTCATAGTTATATGAGGAAGAACGGATCAGAATTTAAACGATGACCTTTTTAAAAAAAATTACGTATTTACATACGCCGTAAGTCACGTGCCACGATGTAAACAAACCGGTCTGCGGTTACCAATACTACAATTTTCAACTGAAAAAGGTAACTCACCGTTTTCACAGGTGTATCCCCAATCGTTATTAGCCATTATCACTGAACTGATAATATACACAAATTATGTTCTTATTGGAAGGGGTGTCGGGGTGAATGTTTGTCGCGTGTCAACTGAGTGCACAAGGGAGCGTGGTCGGGTCGTGACTGCGTGCGAGTGTGCGCGACGCGACTGCTTTATACGAGTGACAGTGGACGACAGGCTGAGGCGGACGCGGGCGCGGGTGCTGCCTATGAGCTGAGCGAGGACTCGGCGAGCGCCGGGGTCGCGGGACGGGAGGCGCCGCGCGCTGCCAGCGGCTGCCACTCTACTAGGCCACTGCGCCCGCGGCGAGATCGCTTCGCTCGTGAGTGGTGCCGCTAACATCAAACTGCCCCACCTCCTTTGCTTTCTATTTACCATGTGTAATTAGAATACATATTTACACATTACACTTTCGTGTTAATAAAACCTGTTATACGACAAGTAATTAAATTCTCAGCAATATTTTGTATATACAAAATATCGCTAAGAATTTATTTACGTTTAATATATATTAAAAAATATAGTGCTCATATTTAAAAGTATTCATAAAATCCTTTTTAAACGAAATAAATAGAAAACTGTTAAAATTGAAAGTTCTCTGTCATTTAATGTTGTATTCATTCAAAACAACGGTAAGCGAAACGTCTCACGGAAGACGATTTAAACGAATAGACTTGCATTCAATTTGTGATTTATATATTAAATACAATAATTATATATACTCAATCTGCCATTTTAATTTCCTTTTATTGCTTGCTTGTAAAAAAATTAGAATTACTTAACGAGAATGGATATCCGCACATTAATCGCGATCGCGTCGTTTGCAATCTGTCACGACCCTAATATTCGATGACGAATCTATACCGAAATTGCTATGCGTTGAACTCTTTTACTTGATCCTTGATGATATTTGAACTAAACATGTTTTAACTACTATTTTTGACGATTACAATTTTTTTGTTATATATATTTATAGAACTTCTAAAATATTGGTTTAAGAGAGTTAATGAAAAAAATACTCCATCCATAAAAATGCATCAATTTTCTATACCTATCTTACTACTCACTAACCATCTATAGAATTGGCATTTGTGTGCCGGTTTAAAAAAAATAACTGTGACGTAAACGTAGGAATAAGTCAGAAAACGACGATATCTTTATAATTTTATCTAGCATATTAATCACAAAGAAATTTTTCAATTATAACTTATTAAGTTTTATATGATAGGAAGACTACGCAGACATGATATTAGAAATAATAATGAGATATTTTTTCATATGATTATACTATAACTAAACCGCCTGTGTCAAACACAGAGATTATTCATTATACACGTATGTCCCAATGAATCCACACACTTAAAAATATTGGCAGCACAAACTAAACCTAGATACGTCAGTAATTTCTATAATTTTCCGGGACTTTCGAACAGCAAATCTAGTTGATATATTTTGATATGCTTTTCTCAGATCGCGAATTGATTTTCTCGCTTGCTACAATACATTTGTCTCTGAAAATATACCGCGCCTTTACCGCCATTTTATCGTAAGCGACATTTGAACCTAAGTATATTTTTATTGCAAAAGGTATTTTAAACTATTATTGTGTTTTAAGCTTTTCAGTTTTTGATTCAGTAAGGTCTAATCTAACTAAAACTGAAAGTCTTAAAAGAAAATAACAGATTAAAATACCTATTGCAATTAAAACTATGCTTAGGTCCAAATTCGCTTACGATAAAATGGGGGTAAAGGCTCGATACATGCAATGGTATTTGTCAACGCGCTTCTTAATATTTTATTACACTAACCATAGTACTTTTATAAACATAGGAAATCTTTGTATTGGTGGAATATGAGATTTTACTTTAGTTTTCGGGAGTTGCGTTTTATTAATAATATATGCATTGTATATTACAATTCCAATGGTATTCCGGGAAAGTAACCACTAATTATGAATATTATTAACATAACGATTTTAAGTTTTATCATTCGTTCTAGGTATGTATATATATACCTATATAAAGTAGCGGGCATGACTATTAAATTCATGGAGAAATCAAACGAATAATATGTTAAAATGATGAGCGATAACACCGCCTTTTGTGCACAATTAGATATAATTTCAGTCGGTAAATTTATTAATTTCTGTATTGGTGACATGGTTTAATAATAAAGAGTTATGCATCTATGATTAAAAAAGCTTACCTAAGCCTATTACTTGTCTTGCAGTTTCTGTTCTTCACAACACTGATGCGATAACGAAACGGTGTATGTAGAAAAGTACCTAAGTAGAATAATAATCGATTATGTAATTGCCTGGATTATTTTCTCGAATTCTACTTATGTCATTGAATTCAGGACATGACTTATTACGTATTGCGACAGAATATTTTCTTGATTTTGATCGTATAGGTTCAATCACGTGTTTAAAATTATTAAATTGAAAATATTAAATTTTTAGGTGTAGTTGCTATGAAACGCACACGTGTAGTACTTAACCGAATATTGTAGATGTTGCATTTTATATCTAAGAAGGTTTAGCACGCAGACCTGACACCTGCGGTTAACCAACTTGCGTCACAATAAATAACATATTATATAATTTGGTTAGAATATTATTACATACTAGCTGTGCTCGCGATTTCGTTCCTGCGGGACTTACAGTACGAACATAGCTAAAATGCTTGCTTGAAGTTCTTACACGTCATTGTGCAGAATACATAGTTATAAGGTTCACAAACAGAGCAGAGAGGGAAAAGTATTGAGCTCTCGCTCGATCGTTATCAAAACTCGCATGCCTTCTCTTTTGCACCACACTACGTAATGTGTAATAAACGTTAACATGTAATGGGACCTGCGCAAACTCACGAAAGTAACTTCACTCGAAGCGCATTTAAATTTTGCGCATACTTTATATTTATATTCATATCTTTTGAACCCTGCAAGATATCGAAATGGAAGATAAACGAAAATTTTAGCTTTACTTTAAAGCGCGTGGTTCCAGACAAACCGACAGATGAAAATTATAAAAAAATAATTTATGATTTATTAGGCATCGTAATCAATTTTACTTTAATTTTATCATTCATTTTGAAATTACAGACAGACAATTCAATTTTATTTATTAGTCCGTATAGACAAGTGACTTAAAACATAATATAATGTTGTTTTTAAGAGTCATAAGCGGTAGGAAAATGTGTATATGCTATGAAATATTGTGTTCGAACTTAGTGATTCTTCTAACTGTTAAAGGTATAACTTTATTGTTTTTTAAATAGAAAAATAAAAATGACCCGGAATTTTGGAGGGCTTGCGAGGGGCCATGGGAAGGCCAACACGTAGAGGTCCCTTGACAAATTTAATGTAAATGTGGCGTGACACTGACCGGCGTTTATGCCTGTCTACACCATATAAAAGTACATCCAAGGACAACCCAGGTAAGTATAGGACTATTGCAGGGAATGAGAATAAACGGTATCAGGCTATTGGGATGGAACACTAGTGGAACTAGGGACCTGGGACTATGGGGACTATGGCGTCTGCTCGTATCAATGTTCAGGTAACATGGAAAAATGGGCAGACGGTGACTCGCCACTCCCTGCATGGGCTCCAAAAAATGACATAGAACACAGGGGCAACATGGGTGTGAGTGACTAAGGAGTGTACAGAGTTGGGCTGCAGGTTCACCGAAGCTACTGTCAACATTATGCCATTTATCACTTCTACCCCTGGAGTTTGAGTCTTAGCTCTAGCGATCTGCACTCCGTGCCGGCTAGCTAAGGCAAGCACGGAAGCGGGGCCTTTTTTTTGGCGCCCGGAATCAGGTTTGAGTTGTCGCCACTCACCTAAGGCTTCGCCACAAAGCCCCCTGTGGGTTTATAATTATAATTAATAATAATTTATGTATAATTATTATTATCATTTATCTCCACGAATCAAAGGCTTGCCTTTTTGTGTAATCTTCTACACTTTGCATTATTTAATAGTTAAGGAAGGTTCAAGGAGACTTAATAATTTTAGACTTATTCCTCTATACACAGAAATCATGAACCTTCCGCCATTAGACAAGATGTAAGGTTTTTTATTTTTCCCAAGCAGTTGAACATTGAAATAATTCGGAATTCCCCGAATCGAATACCTGCTTATACCTACTTGAAAGTACTGTAGTAGATGACGTTAATTCTCGGAATACTTTTGTATACAAATTCAGTGTAACTGTATTAAAAATACTAAACTTAGTTACATATTTTTTTAATTTTAGGTAAGATTTTTAATATGCCCTGCCCCCTTTCTAAATAGAAAACCTAAGCAGATTTAGGGGAATTTTATTTTTTCTTACTTCTGTACTTTACTTACTTCTGTAAGAAAACATAAAATTCTCCTAAATCTGTTTAGGTTATATATACTTCAATGCTAAGCATCCTTATATGCTGTTGTACAACAATTTAGTCAGATACCGTTTTCCTGGTCTCTCAACCACAGAGTTAAGAAAGTCGTCGCGCGTCTGTCGCCGCGCCCCTACCAGAGTCGATAGTAATGTTACGACCTAAGTGCCGACAAAGACAAATTCACACCCGCATACCTGTAGAAACACATTTTATTACCTTTTTGGCATCGGGACTTCTTTTGTTTACTTTGTGTTTAAAATTTGATATAAAAAAAAGCCCATTGTGTAGTGTAATCTTTTACGGCCTGTTGTTGTATTATGATAACTGCCAAGTGTTTCGAATTTAAAAGTACAAACTGATTCTAAGAAATTCGGTCGGGCAGACACATTTCGTCTGTGCAGTATAAATCAATGCCCCAATGGAGAGATGAGGCAGTCAAGCGATAACCACGAGCGAAGCAAGACTTGTGTACATTCGGTAATCTATTTAGTAACGGACTTTGCGCGTGTTATTGAATTATAATCTTCTGCATTACGTTGGACTTGTTGCGTTCGGTTATATTTGTACTTGTGTTATGCATGTTTGTATAGTTCTAATAAACTCTATAATAATTCTAACGGCATTTTAATTCGAGTTCTTGTAACTCGTAGCAGTAATAATATAATACTCATAATTAAGTTGTGCGATAGTCGCACATCTGAGCGCAAGCGGCCGCCAGACAAAAAAATGGGAATTATGCCTAGTTGTGGTGTGATTTGGTGTTCTGATCAATGTAAAAAGGTTACTAAACAAAATTCTCGAGTATCATATCACAACACGGTACCTGGGGTTGACGGATCGGTGTGGATAAAAACCCAAAAAAAAAAATCAGTACCTAAGAGATAGTTTTAGCTTATCAAAATGCGAGTCAGGTTATTTTGGAAGATAACCTCAGAACAGAACCTCAACCGAGCGTAAGCCATTATTCATTAGTGAATCGACGGTGAGGAGCGCGTTGCTTGGCATCAGTCATATCGATAGTGTCTGTTAGGGTGTCTTGTCTTCGATGACCTAGGCTCCATATTCTACTTATAGTCTTAAAGGATTACCTATGTAAGGGAAGTTTCTTTCAGTGTACTAGTTTATAGCTTAGTATTTTGATATTTTTATTTCTTTATGTATATCGTAATATTTTAGTGACAATTTCGGTAATTATGTAAAATATTGTTGATTTAGTAAATTTGTTTATCAACTATATTAATTTATTTTATTTTGCACCTAATAATAATAATACACATTTTATTACCTATTAATCGGCCAAGTGCGTACAATTCACGAACTATGAAGGCCTAAACCAATTTCTTGTCATGAAAAAATATCGATAAAAATATCGACACTATCCGCAGAGCACTTTAAGGACCAGATAGCTGATCTAAGACAATCGGTGTGTGTAGAAACGGTGACGACCATTGGCAGATTCAGTTTGTATGGAAAATATTGCCATGCAACCTCTCTTAGGGACCGCGGCGGAGCTGGGGGGTACATTCCCTGCTCTGTGCTCAAGGCACAAGATTTGTAATTACTTTCGACTATGATTTTATACGATAACATCCATTTATATGTGTTCTTCACGGCCAGGAGGATGAGCCGATTTACATGACATTTACCATATATTATTACACTTTGAATAACGGGGAGAAACATAAGATACTTTTTATTCCCGAAAATGGATTAGTTTCAGCGGGTCACGAACACGAAAATAACACCAACGAAGTTAAATGACTATGACGAAATTTGGTATAATCTGATCAATAAAATCCGAAACGAGGATTCGTAAATAATGCAAACTAACCAGCCTAGAATTAGTGAGGTAATGTAGCAGTAGGCCAATCGCCTCAATCGTAGGAACGATGAGCGTTGAGAGTAAACGGGTCTCGGCATGACTAGTAGGTACAGAACTCCCACGATCTCTAGCACGTGCACTAGATCGTCAATAAGAGAAAGATGATCTACATAATACGGCGCTATCTTGGGAAGGCCTACGTCAAACAGGAGACTATATGAATAGCTAACGAAGAGAATTTTTATACCAGAAATAACCAGATATGTACTCCAAATTTACACACGTACAATGAACCAAAGTGGCGGTGCACCACCCATAAGGCTAAAATCGCCTGGCAAAAACTTTCGCTAGCAGCACAATGACACGCGCACAAGTAAAACATCAGTTTTAAGGGGTGGAGTTTTATTGCCACCTGTTTTGGGTGTTAACAAGGAGGCAATAAAATGGAAGTCCGTTAATAAAGCAACAGCAGAATACAAGAGAAAAAGTAGTCAATCGGCAAAGTGCATATTGAATCTAAGCACGAGTAATTGTTTCCTTTAGTTTAAACATTTCAGAAAAGTCCTGATTGGTGTATATGTAATTTATGAGTGTGTGCGTGGATGTCGAAACTTTATAAACCGTTCAAAGCAAAATGTTAGAGAACTAATCAAGGAGGAACTTGGTTTACCATCCACGAGTAAATCCATTCGCCCGCTGTCGTTCGTCGCGCGCGCACGTCTCCCGTTCCGCCTCGGCAGTCCGTTATTCGTGTTCGTTGTGTTCGTTCGTTCACCCGGTCGATCTGTATTTTTTCTGTGACAGTGCAGTGAAAAGTGCGTCATCAGGTGGTTTTTCCACCAAATCGTTCGTCCCCCTCAGGGACAATGGACGGCGTGGACCAAGAGCTGTCGTTTTTACGACAGCAATTCCCTCAAGCTCTGACCAATTTTTGAGGACTCCGGACCCAATCAATGGGCTCGGAACTTAATTCCGAGAAACCTGTGTCCCGCGAGTCACACGTGCAAAGGGCCCCCGCGCAACCCGCATCTGCCGCGACCATTGCCGCGACTACCCCCGCCGCCGCGCTTAGCACATATGTTACACGCACCCCCGCAACGAAGTGGCACCAAACGAGTTCGACGACATCGCGTTCACGTTCGCCCATCCATTAATCGATTCTCGTCGAGAAATAATCCTCTGAAGGTCCGTGGATGCCACCGGCCGATGAAATTACTCCTATTGCCATCCCCTTAGACCGCGAAGACGATGTTTTCCCCCCCAACCCCGCCCCAATTTCACAACGCCCGCCGCCACCCCTGGCAATAAAGAACTGCCAAAGGGAAGTCCGTGATACTCAACACGGCATCAAAGTTATGGTCACGTCTTCAAGTGACCACCGCGCCCTAACACTTTATTATGTGACCGTAAAATCGGTTACTACAATGCCAGAAGAAAAACGCCTTCGGGCTGTAATCCGCGGACTTCCTCAGGAAATTGAAAGTTCCTATATTCTTGAGGACCTTAAGTCCCAAGCCCTACCAGTGCACGAAGTGCACCGTATGCACAGAGGCGGCGCCACAAAGACCCCTCTAAACCTAGTATTGGTTGTCCTCGACCTCTCCCCAGAGGGGAAAAAGATCTTCGATCTTGTGAAGGTCTGTGGCCTCTCTGGCCTTCGTGTGGAACGTCCACACGAAAAACATACCTGCGGCAGTGTCATCGCTGCCAACTTTATGGGCACTCTGCCCTACATTGTAAGGTGCGTCAAGTGCCTGGGCGACCACGGGACCTCGGAGTGCACTCGCACCCGGGACTCCCCGGAGCCACCGAGCTGCATCCTCTGCGGCCAAGCGGGTCACCCCGCCTACAGAGGCTGCCCTGCCGCCCCCCCGACCCAAACGTTCGGAAAGGGCAATGCCCAAAAAGGCATTAGAAGAGTGCCGTTCAACCCCGCATTCGTGGCGGCCCCCCCCCCAGTGGTAAACCACTGGACGGGTCTTCCCACGACGGAAGCGTTCCCTCCGCTAAGGACGCGTGCCCCAGTTATGGCCGGCCTACCCTCGGCCACCCCCGCCCCCGCCCTCGCCCCCATTTCTAAGGGACCTTCAGGGCCATCGGCCCACCACTCTATAGCGGAGGACTTAGCTTTGGCGACTAAATTCGCCAAGAACTTGCCCTTCGACCTGCAAGAGGTCCAACTCTTGGCTCGGAAACTGAGGCAAGTTTCAGAGTCAACACAACCCTCCCTCCGGGATCAACTCGTGATCGAAATGGATCACGCGTACCTCCTCCAAATACTTAGATCGTTGTAACTAAACAACCTAGTCAAATTATTGTTACCGGTAACAAATGGCGCATGTAGGTAGAAATAAACCACGCTCATTGACTCTGGCGACTTATAACGCCAATGGCCTTCGAAACCAGCGCGACTTGGTCCATGACTTCCTGGTTACCAATCAAGTAGATATACTACTAGTACAGGAGACCTTCCTGAAACCGAGTAATAGAGATCCAAAGATCTCTAACTATCGGATCACTAGACATGACAGGGTAGGCCGTGGTGGCGGCACCCTGATCTATTTCAGAAGATCCCTACACTGCATGCCTGTAGTCACCCCCCCACTAGACGGTATGGAGGTATCCGCCTGCAGACTAGCAATGACTGGCCACCAACCTCTAGTCATAGTTTCAGCATACCTCGCATGCCAAAAAACCCTTATTAAGAAAGACCTAGAAACCCTATTCAACTTAGGCCCGGCTGTTATTATAGCCGGAGATCTGAATTGCAAACACGAGCAGTGGAATTGCAATACCACTAACCCCAATGGCAGAGCCCTAATAAATATATCAGACAATCTTTTGTTTGATATACTAACTCCCATGACCCCCACAAGATACCCCCCCAACCGCGACTGGGGGACCCCAAACACTCTCGACCTAGCATTACTGAGGGGCGTAACCCTTCAGTTCCATTCGATCGAAACGATGGACGATATCGACTCGGACCATCGTCCGGTTATCCTCAGATTAGGACCACAGACAGACCAGACATCTGAAACTAGGACCTCTGTGGATTGGTTGAGACTTGAGACCCTCCTCAAGGCAACCAGCTCACAAGACCTGGACCGCATCCCGGACCACATCGTGTCCCGCCATGACACGGAGACGGCAATCGAGGCCCTCACCAGCCACCTTCAATCCGCAGTGCGGAACTCGTCCAGGCAGGTGCCAGTGGAGGATGACCGCCACTTATGCCTGCCGGACGAGGTGAGGGTACTGCTGAGGGAAAAGAGAGCCGCCTCCAGAGCTCACGACAGATATCCCACCGAGGATAACAGAGTCCGACTCCGCGAACTAGAGCGCGAGGTCAAACTACGTATCCGGGAAGTCAGGGAACAACGTTGGGACAGAACGTTGAGGGATATCGAGCCAACTCACCAGGCATACTGGAAGCTGGCTAGAGCTCTCAAATCAGACACCCTTACTGTCATACCCGCGCTAGAAAGAGCCGACAACACCGAGGCGTTCGATGACGAGGAGAAGGCCGAGTGCCTTGCTCAGAGTCTAGAGCTTCAATGCTCCCCCACTACGCAAAACGTCGACCAGTCACACCTGACGGAGGTAGACTCCGAGGTCGAACGTAGATCCTCCTTACCAGCGGAAACCACACTCGACACGGTCACGGTCGAAGAAGTGCAAGATCTGATCAAGTCTCTCAAACCGCGAAAGGCCCCAGGGACCGATGGCATCAACAATCGCGTTTTAAAACTCCTACCCGCCCATCTAATTATAATTCTAGTGAGCATCTTCAATGCCGCCATAACAAACTGCTCCTTTCCCGCGATCTGGAAGGAAGCAGATGTCATCGGTATTCACAAGCCGGGAAAACCGGCTAATAAACCGTCTAGCTACCGTCCAATCAGCCTACTGAGCGCACTCAGCAAGCTTTACGAGAGGGTCATCCTCTCTCGACTTAGAGATTTTGCCTTCAGCAAACATCTAATACCCGATGAGCAATTTGGCTTCCGTGCCAGACACTCATGCGTCCAACAGGTGCACCGCATCACGGAGCACATATTATCTCACTTTGCCCATCGCCCCCGCCCTATAGGAACAGCCGCACTGTTTCTAGACGTAGCAAAAGCCTTCGACAAGGTCTGGCACAACGGCTTGATTTACAAGCTGTACCAGTTCGGTATGCCGGACAGACTCGTGCTCATCTTGCGAGACTTCCTCCTAGGTCGTAGCTTCCGTTTTCGAGTGGAGGGAACGCGCTCGTCCCCTCACCCACTCACAGCCGGTGTACCACAGGGCTCGGCCCTGTCGCCACTACTCTTCACGCTGTACACCAGCGACATCCCAAAAACTCCAGATGTGGAGTTGGCCCTCTTTGCGGATGACACCGCACTCTATACATCAGATCAAAACCGACAAATGGCTTGCATCCGGCTGCAGACAGCTGTCACAGAACTAGGCGAATGGTTTCGCAAATGGAGGATAGAGGTAAACCCGGAGAAAAGCGCAGCAATGTTCTTTTCCCCGGGCACGCTTCGCTCCCCCAAACGCGCTAGCCTTCGCCTAAAAACCATTTCGCTCTATGACCAACAAATCCCCTGGGCAAAGTACACCAAATATCTTGACTGGGTCGTTTAGCACCCATGATAGACAAACGAAGCAAAATGTCCCTCAGACACAAGCTTACTCTGTATAAAACATGCATCCTCCCGATCATGACATACGCGAGTGTGGTATTCGGCCATGTCAAGCCTGCCCTTTTAGATAAACTGCAAATCGTGCAGAATAAATTCATGCGCAGAGCCGTCGGTGCTCCCCTCTATATGCGTAACGTCGACCTCCACCGCGATCTGGAGCTTCCCTCCATCAAAAACTACATTACGTCGCTCTCGCGTAAGTATTTCGATCTCGTAACGTCCTGACGGACAGAGTCGACGTTATTACGAAACGGCTGGCCCGGATCAGTCCGCCCACGGTTAGAACAGTAGGCTGGCAGGCACCGACAGACAGACACAGACGGCGGCGTCTCAGACGCCGCCAATCAAGATCTCTCCACGTTAGGAGACATGTTAGACTAGGCGTGTTGCTGGGAACTCCCAGCCATAACACGTTGCGAAACATGATAGCGTATCCCGGCCCGCCGTGATCCTTCCCTTTTTATATACCCGTCGCCCGTTCTCAATTAGTATTTTGTGTCGCCCTATGGTGGGCATCATTAAATTCATTCTCCATTCATGGCAACAGTCCAGCCGAGGTAAAACTCCTTAGGGAGCTCCCTCGAGCAAGTTGCCCCCCGGGCTCGAGCGCCTTCGCTTCGCGAAGGCACTCGCCCCAAAGACCCCGGTAAAGTTGTAAGGTCTTCAGACCAACAACATAAAGTCAAGTCCAATAAAAAAAAAAAAAAACGAGTAAATCTCTTGTATGCCTATATTTTCTTTTGGTGCTTTATGACGGCCTCAGGCCTATGGTTGAGCTGGGTTAAGCCTTCGCCGCAACCTCACTGCAACGCAGAGGCTCCGGGTTCGATTCCTGGTATAGTTTATTTCGGAAACGTATTTTCTCCGTTATTTACTTATGGTCTGGGTGTCCGGGATCGGCCTCAGAGTAGTACGTTGTATATTACCCATAACACAAGCGTAACTTGCTTAATTTGGGGATATACAAAATGTGTGTTTGTCTGCCAAAGAAAAAAAAAAAACTTATTACTGTGCCTTTCTTCCTATACGAAAAAGATGGTCTAGAGATTCAATAGTTATTTATACCCCTCGGTATTCGACCTCGTTGATAACCTGTAAATTACTGCATAGGATGTAATATATATTTCAGCGGATGAATAACTCAAATATAATACCCGTTATGTGACTGGCCGATAGATCTTAATAACGAGCAGTTTGTTGACTGACTTTTGACATGGTACTTTATAAATAGCTATGCTTTATAAGAATAAGCTACTTATGTTTATTACTCATACATGTATTATGTTTTATATATATATATTTTTTTTTATTGCAGGAGTTCAGCAGACAGGCAGACGGCCCACTTAGTGGAAAGCGGTTACCATCGCCTATGGATATTTGCAACACCAAAGTCACTAATGCCGGAACACAACACAAGGTTGTTATGGCGGCATACTCTAGACCAGAGGTGGTCGCCATCCAGTCGAGCAAATACTCTACCACCTAGCTGTGGGTTGTTTAGTCGCCTCTTACGACAGGCCGCCGAGCCGCAGGAAATTGTATTCTTTCTCCGTTCCTGCACGGACAAAATTATATACAAAGATCGAGGAAATACGAGGACTGTATTTGAACGGTTTATTATATAAACCTTTGATAGTATTAAAATTAATATTACATTAACTAATTTGGCAAGATAAATATTATATTACATAATATAATATTTTGTTCACCTGGAAACTTCGTAATATTGCTTTCAAATACTAAACTATTTTCGTGATAACGATACGTAGGCGAATGTTGTAAATTTTTATGTGTTTGAAGATATCATCGTAAAAAAAGTTTTATACGCTTGCAACTATATAATATCTCATCCGAAGTTTAAAAGAAAAAATATATTGCGATAAAACTAAACAATGTAATATTCATGACTAAAACTATTTCTGTAATTTTAGGCCGAAACTTTAGCATGTGCCTATACAGTACTGCCAACAAGCCGGCCGTGTCGTCACTGACGCGCTACTATTTTGTAAATTTGCGAATGTGTATGTGTACATATGAATGTTATCTGCTCTTCCTAACGGCCGCCTCGCCGCTGATGCTCGCTTGACAGTGAATGTGCAGCTGCGGCAAGGTAACGGCGCCATTACACGCGCGTTTATTCATGTATGTACGACTTTTCCATAGGCAAAATAATTGCAAATACTAAGTCGTTTGTACTGATTATTTGTTTGCTTTTAAAAACCGATTCAAATTATATACCCATGTCTACATGTATGTCGATGGTTTTTAATTCAGAACGAAGAAGAAACCTTTATAGAAATAATAGTTTAATAAACCAGTTAGCTAATTGAAGTGAAACTTCTATATAGACGGGGTCTAAGGATTTCCTGTCACGAAAAAGCGTTACGGCCGCGTGGAAGAGCGGCAAAATTTAGACTAGACGTGGTGAGAGGCGGCATAATGTTAGAATAGACTATCGATGTTTTTTTGGTTCCGGATCGAATTCAGTTTTTTTGTTTGATAAATTAAAATATGATTAAATAAAAAATGCATTAATTAAAATGTACCTAACCTAACCAAATCATAATTTGCAGTAAACCTGCGAAAATTCGAAATGTGTGCTGGGACACATAGTAGAAGTGAAACTTCAACGGATAACGGTTTTTAAATTAAACAAGTACATTATTAACAATCTACCCGTAAAACTTCAAGTTAAAACTTTGTTGCGATTCGTTTTTCCACTTGTCCGTTGATGTTTCACTTTTACTGTGTCCCAGCACACATTTCGATTTTATTGGTCATTAGGGATTTTCAACACATTTCATTCGAGTATATTCGGGTCCGATATTCCATGAGCACTGTAACATTTTTCGGGGCATCAGTTTTGCTACCCTCAACCTCGTTAACGTCATCATCATCATCATGAATTAATATGCAGTAATATATTTTAATATATTTTATATTACAGCATATTAATTCATGATGATCGGTTCAATTTGAAGGATGTGAAGTAAGAATAAACAAATGGTCTAAAAAACTCACCTTCATTGACGTTCCTCGCTTAAATTTTGTTTATATATCACACCAGAAATCTCGTATTTTTCGGTAGGTATAATTTCACTTTCACACTTATATACATTTAATATTTTGGTTAAATATTAAATGTATATAAGTCTATTCATATCCATGGTTATGATTAAGGCGAAGAAATAAAGATAAACTTATTTTGAAATTCACGATTATAGTTTGGATGTGCTTACCATACCTATTTTATACAACTACGTGAATTGGTTCGCGATTCATCAACCCCACCAATTAAGTCGTCTAATGTAAAACCAGGTTTCCTATTTCCAACACGCTACTTTAGGGTTACCGTCAAAGAGTTGTATTAGTGTGTTATTCCGTGTACATGAAAAATTTATTAAAATTGAACATTCACGTTGTCATGCATAGAGGCAACGCAGTCAGTTTTGGGAGAACGTCCCCGGCAGAAAATTTTCTTGGGTTAATTCCATATAGTTTACTTGCATAATGTGTCACTATATTTTTTTTTAAATAATAATATTATTTATATGGTTTATATGTAGGTATAAAGTTCATAAGCCTTCAAGTACGTATAGTCTTATGATTTCAGGGTCAGCATCACAGCAGTTTTGGCTATAAGATGTATATTGTGATGTCAACTGTACCTGCGACTTTTAATTTAAGTCAAACGTGTTGTTTATAAATCCGCCATTACAGTTATTCCTATGAAAGTCAGTGGCCAGTCTCGAGCGATACAAGCAAGAGCTGTGTTAAGAAGATGAATATGCTACCGTGGATGTATGGTGGCAGCAGGCGGAAAGACCACGTTAGGAACTTTCAGCCTATATGTCCGTGAAATTGTGTAAACCGCAAGAAAGTCGTCTACGCCATATCCCTCGCACATTTTATGGAAACAAGCTAGTTAATTGAGGAACAAATTGGCTTGCCTTACCACCTCCACCAGGTACCGGCAGAAGAAGAAGTAGACCGAATAAATGCTGACTTGACGTACTGAGGTATTATTTATATGGTGCGGCGCAGTACTGACCAAAGTACTGAATGTTTGAATTTAGAACATAGATGTTCTTTTTCGAGTTTTTCGTTTATTTTTATCGGTAAGTATATTTTTCCTTCCATTAAATTCGTCACTATATAAGCACGTGCAGTTTTTTTTATAATTAAAATACTTACATTCCACAAAAAATTGATATTTAAAGAAGTGTTTAACAGTATGCGTGCTACAGCGCTAGAGCTGGAGAACAAAAAAAACTTCGTTTAAAAAAACGGACTTCAAAAACTAAAAAACTAAAAAGCATAAAATAACTTATTTCTAAAATGAAAACTACTGGGCCAAACTATGTCAAATTTTTAGGGGACCAAATGGCAGCTATTTCGCGTCGAACAAAAAGAATGACGTAAATCGGATCATAACTCTCAGAGTAATCGGTGTACATATGGAACGGAATGGAAATTTTTTAATATAAAATGTTCATGAAATGAAAACTACTAGGCCAAACTATGTCAAATTTTTAGGGGACCAAATGGCAGCTATTCCGCGTCGAACAAAAAAAGAATCACGTAAATCGGATCATAAATCTCGGAGTAATCGGTGAACATACATAAAAAAAACAAGATCCTGACGAATTGAGACCCTCCTCCTTTTTTTGAATGTTAAAGTTATTGACTACGGCCAAATGTGTCTAATTTATAGCGTTAAAATAACGCCGTTAACTAATAGCTGCATTAGTGTATATACATAACTTATCTGTCAATTCATAACATCATTCACAATTAATAACGCTATTGCATCTCAAATTACGTATTAAACTCATCGCTACATCGGTGTGAAACGGTCCATAACTATAACATTATCCCAGATGGAGCAGTAGCATAATTTAATGGCAATGAAAGCAATAATTACTATAAATATATAAGAATAATAAAAGTTTGTACAAATTGTAGTGATATGTTTATTAAGTAATTTTGGAAAATTATAAATGTTACAACGAGAATATGTGAGTGTTTCTAAATTTGATTACTAGATGCTTGAACTCGGAGATGCGGACTTGCGGATATTTGACTTTTTTTAGTACTCAAAGTTACGCTGGCAAATAAATTTTGTTTCTCGCGATTGTTCTATCAATTCAAGACGTGCTTTGTAAGACTGATCTGGAACCAAGCCAATTCGACGTAAGTAAATTCAGGAATTTTATTATTAAAATTACAAAATAATCTGCATTCGAATTTTTGAAACATATTATATGTATGTATAAATGTATCCCGCTGTAACAGGTTTTTAAATTATAAATATGATAATAAAATTCCTTGAATAATTTTTAAACTACATTGTTTCAGACCTTAGATCATATGAACGTCTATATCTCAATGTTTCAGAGATATTTAGGAAAGATTAGGAATAGAGACAAATAAATTTCAAGGGGTACAAAATTATGTTTATGTAATTTTCAACTGTGATACTTGAATATTCTTCTCATATATTCCTATGCTTTTTTATTTTTATACAATATTTAAATATTCTTATTTATTTTTAATTTCTAACAGAATGTATTGTCGTTATAATAACAAAATTAAATATATTAATTATATCTAAAATACATAATTTATAAATGGTTATTTACATCAAAGTATACATAAATGAATTATAAACTAGTGCAATTAACAAAATTTAGGGTAACTAATTAATGCTTATTAATTATACGACGGCCTCTGTGGTTGAGCGGGCTAAGCCTTTGCCGGCGTACCTCGTTGCAACGCAGAGGTTCCGGGTTCGATTCCTGGTATAGTAAATTTCGGAAACGTACTTTCTCCATTATTTACTATGGTCTGGGTGTCTGGGATCGGCCCCAGAGTAGTCCGTTGTATATTACCCATAACACAAGCGTAACTTGCTTAATTTGGGGATATACAATATGTGTGTTTGTCTGACGATTATTATAATAATGTATGTCTTTGTAGACCACGGGCCATAAAAATGGCCCGAACTTTTGGAGGGCTTGCGTGGGGCCATGGGAAGGCCAACACGTAGAGGCCCTTTGACAAATTTAATGTAAATGTGGCGTGACACTGACCGGCGACTATCCCTGTCTACACCATATAGTAATGCACCCAAGGACAAGCTCCGGCCAGTTTAGGACTATTGTGGGAAATGAGGACAAAAAGTACCGAGCTATTGGGGTGAACTGCTAGTGGTACAAGGGGTCTGGTAATATGGGGACTATGGCGTCTGCCCGTCGCAATGTTCGGGGAACATGGAAAAATGGGCAGACGGTGACTCGCCCCTCCCTGCATGGGCCCCAAAAAATGCCATAGAAGACAGGGGCAATATGGGTGTGAGTGGCTAAGGGGTGTAGAGAGGTGGGCTGGAGATTCACCGAAGCTACTTCTGACGTGATGCCATTTGTCACTTCTACCCCTCGATCTTGAGTCTTAGCTCTAGCGATCTCCACTCCGGCACAACCGGCCGGTTAAGGCAAGCACGGAGGAGGGGGGGGGGGGGGGGGGGGCTGGCCCCCGGAGTCAGGTACGAGGTGTCGCTACTCACCTAAGGCTTCACCACAAAACCCCCCTGCGGGACTATTATTATTATTATTATATTGCATGACTAAAAATCTAGTTATTATTTTTTTCTCCCCAACTTCCATTACCTACGAAGATTATATAAACCATTTACTTAATTCAACGTTTATGTCCAAATTATTTTTTGGCAGTTTTTTAAATAAATTGAACACGTTTTGGACTAACATCTTGATAATTCAATTTGGACTGTGCTGCTAAGTTGTCTGCTGTTTGGGCGACTGTGACGTGATCTACTCCTCATCCTTTCGGCAGATGATAATTGAACACTAAATAGAGTCAATCTGATGAAGGCCAACCGGTATTTTTTAGGTTCCATAATATTTTTTTACAATTGCAAGCCACGAGTTTGGATTCTGAACATTCATGTTTATTAACGTTATTCTTTGCTTCCAAGGATTATCTGATTTTCATAATTTCTACGCAATTAAACTTGTTTAAAAACGTATTGATCTAGATTTCTCTCAGATAATCTCATTTTTGCATAACGTCATTCTTCTATTTTAAATATGGCTTTGCATGGTTTGTGTATCTCCCCTGCTTTTTTAAACTGCTCGTTATTTATGAATACTCAATCTTAAGAAAAAATATTTTAGCAAAGTCGAAAGATCAAAAGCCGACAAAACAAATTGGCCCTGGACACTGCGTCTTGGTAACCTTATTGTCGGACGCTCTTTGGCCCGGTGGGACAGGTAATCCGCGTAAGGTTGCCGATAGGGGCTGGAACAGACTTATCTGGACCTACGTCTAACAAAGGGCTATTGACTGACATCAGTAAAACAATAGTCTGTGTATTGAGATTAACAATGTCAGTTGTTGTTCAATGCAACAAGTCACATTGAAATAACCTAGGCGTAGGTAATCACCATTCCTTTAGAATATAGCCAAAATATTTTCTTAAATTTTCCCACCACTTTTGTGTGATAAAATGAGTGGTCGTTATTTTTTAATTACTTACAATACAAATAATAGAGCCATTGTAGACAAAACAACGTGCTTTGAATATAAAGGTTATATTTATATGTTATAGTCAAACATCGAAGCTCTGGCGCTCCTAGGTTTACCTAGTCAAACGTCAGGTCTAACATAAAGTCTTAGTCAAAGTTCAAATAAATGATGTTTTTCTGCGTTTGACTAACGAATTTTTGTCTTTTTTTTTTATTGCAGGAGATCAGCAGACAGGCAGACGGCCCACTTGATGGAAAGCGGTTACCATCGCCTATGGACATTTGCAGCACCAAAGTTGCTACAAATGCGCTGCTGCTCTCTTAAGGGAGTCTGGAACCTGGTTACTACTGCCGGAACACAACTCATGGTTGTTATGGCGACATACTTTAGACCAGGGGTGGTAGCCATCCAGTCGGGCAAATGCCCTAATACCTAGCTGTGGGTTGTTTTGTCGCCTCTTACGACAGGCCGCCCGGCCGCAGGAAATTGTATTCTTTCTCCGTTCCTGCACGGATAAATTATAGACTAATTTATACTGTCATTAAACATGTAACAAGTGCAGTACGAATCCACGTTTGACCGAATCTGCTTTAGTCGCTTCTAGGATCGACTAGGTAAAGCCCGAAACGTTACGTTTGCCTAAAAAGTTAGGTACTTCTAAGTTTGACTAAAAATACTCTAGTCAAAGGCCGAATTTGGAATTTATTTTGGGTTTTGTCGAAAGGCGTTGGTCAATCCTAGGATAAACCAGTTATTCCGGGAACAAACTGTCTTCAATCTTTGACTATAACATATCCACTAAAAACAGATTTCTTGGTATATTGTGTGTAAATCAGTTCAGCAGTTTATGAGTAAACAATCGAACTTACTTACTATGGATTTTTTAAATTATTGATACCTCAACATAGCAGGTATGTCGTGGGATGGCAGGTTGGGTTCTACGAAAATTCCAAAAACTCAAATATATTATATATAGTTTCTCAAAATTAACTACAGAAAACTGCGCAATACCTGATTATGTCTGGAAAATGGACGACTACAGCTATTTCATAAATTTTGACGCAGACTATAGTCTGCTTTATCAAGTAAAATAATCAATAGACTTTTATGAAAGTCTATTGATTATTTTACTTGATAAAGCTTCTAAAATATCTAAGGCTGCAAGCTATATCTTATGGTTTTTGACCTGACTACTGGATAGAACTTTTTTATTAGTTTAATAGGCGGTTCCTATACCCTACCGACCGTTAATTTGCCTTATTGTCGGTTAATACTTAACATAATTTCCATAGTAATGTTAAAAATTCAACCGATGACAGGGCAAATGAATGAATGGTAAGATATAGAGGAACGGGCCATAAGACTGTTGACTCCACATGTAGATGGCTTAGTACTATTAAAGAGAATTACTGAAGTTTTACTCTCCCATACATCTCCTGTAATTCTTATACAGAATTCTACGCGATTCAATTAATGTGTGGAAAATAGAACATTTTGTTCAAAATCAACCCTTTTCCTTGGTTAGCTGTTTGACATTCCTTCATAGAAATTGTTCCTTACAAGCTACCCTGTGATCTGGTTTAATAATACAGGTTGTTTATTTTTTCAAAATCAGCCGATTCCATTCCTGACAAGGGTAATTTATTTTTCAAAAATGTGATACCACATTAGTTTCCTTCAAAATCGGCCACAAGACCCCTTCGCGTGTTTTTCGATATTTAGCATAGTTTACGATTTGGCCCTGAAGGCCTACTTGAAAAATTCACCAGGTATATGTGTTTATGTAACATGGTGACGTATACAGCTGGTACTTTAGTGGAAGGTCTTCTTTTCATTCATTTGAAATATTTAAATAACTTGTATCTATTTTTAAGAAAAGAGAAGTAGTGCAATAGAAAAGTTTCGTACCGTGATGCATGAATTAATAATATATTTAAGAGGAGGTACTTTATTTATTCGTGATTATAAACCTATTGTTTTCAATCAGGTTTATATCGTCAAATACAACTAACTAATAATAGCTTCAGTAAAAAATATTTACTCAGAGTTGCATTCTAATGATTATGATTATGATTATAAAATTCGTCTGGTCTAAAATGCATGTTGTAAGTATTACAAGTATTATCTCAAAGCCAATATTTCGTTTTTGATAACCTCAGTGAGTTAAGAGTCATTTCTACTTCACTTGTAACATATTTCAATTATCTCTTCGTAATTTTGGCAAAAAAACCAAGAATATTTGTTTGGAGTGTTTCAATCGTTAACAGTGGGAATAAGCACAGTATCTATACTAATGAATAAGATTAAAATGTCTGCCTGTGATTTTAAAACAATTGCCAAAATTTAAGTGAAACATCAAAGCTTTTGTCATGGTTATTCGTATAGTATAGGGATAGGGTAACGATTCTATACGAATAACTATGACAAAATTGATTCTTTCAACGGAAAGAACCTAGCTGGTCTAGACCGCCATAACAACTTTGAGTTGGATTTCGACATTAGTGGCCCGGGTCCAGTCCCCCTTTCAAGGTCGGCAGCTCGTTCGTATCACCTTTGGTGTTGTAAATGTTGATAGGCGACGTAATCACATTTCACCAAATAGGCCGTCAGCCAATCTGCTGTAAGTACTCCAGGAATAAAAAAATACCATGCGCAACCATAAATGACCGTTTTTAGAATTTTTGTTTTTCAGTTTGTCTAAAACTTGGTATCGAATACAATACTACACAACTAAACGGATTTTAGTGTTTTCACTGAGATCGGTTT
Source organism: Dendrolimus kikuchii (assembly GCA_019925095.2). NCBI lineage: Eukaryota > Metazoa > Arthropoda > Insecta > Lepidoptera > Lasiocampidae > Dendrolimus > Dendrolimus kikuchii. Next base: position 17,334,727 of record CM034389.1, read on the forward strand.
TTCGAATAAATAGGGATTAAAATAGCAGTTTGATTTTAAATTTCAGTCTAAATATACTTTTGCAAAATCTTGCAGGATTCAGATATGAGCGTAAATTCCAAGTCTCACGAGAACGATGTGGCAGGTACAGCTAATAGGTATAAGCTATAAACAAAAGATTACCCGGCTCTATAGTGATAAATCAAGTGATCAATTTACATCAGTACGTTAATCGTCACATCAGGCATGCACGTCGCGATATCAAGTATCAATCACAGTTGAGTGATGCTTTACGCATTTTTATTGAGACGTACAATATAATAACGTCTATTTTATTAATCAATAAATTATGGAGATTTATAAGGAAGCCTCGGAAATGTGTACAGTCTGTTAAAAACTCCAATCATCAAATAACTAACAGATAGTTCTATCAGTACTGATGATAGGTTTTCTGCCTAATTATTTGTTTGCTAAGGAAAATATATCTAATAAGATAAAGTCTGTCTTATGCATTTTGCATCAAGCTATTCTGATCAACTACATATTAATTCATAATAAAACACAATAAAATATGCTCACCAAGTTATATTGAAAAGTTTAAAAATCTTAGCCAATTATATTTTATATCTTAGCATCGAACTAATTATATAAAATTGACATAAAAATCTAAGGACAATCCTAACATCAATTATGTATATAAGTTCTAATAAATTATGTACAAATCGTTTTAGCCCGTAGTATACTAGCACAAGCTATGTATGTAGCTATAAGGAAATTACAAATAGTAATTGCATTAACATTGTTCGATAATAAATAATACACTATCTCGTATAAATTACACATCTTAAGCGAAACGACTAGTTCATTATTGTATTATATTTAGTACTATTAAATATCATGATTGAAAAATATTACTCTAATTTAAATCATATTAAAGGTTGAATTGTACATTTTCAGAATTTCTTAAATATTTGATAAAAAACGAACCTCTTTTCTCAAATACCACTAAGTCTATATAGATGACATTTCGTATTTGGTATTTTATATACCGCTGCAACATGGTTTAGTGAATTTACAAAAAAATCAAAATTAGAGGTGGGCCGTTACACGTGTTAATTAAGGAATAAATATACAGTACACGTATTTCCTCTAGGATTCTGTGGATGTTTAAAAACCATAACAATATTTTTTAATGTTTTGAGGAGTAAGATTACAAAGTCATAAAAAGAAGGGGCAGGACCCCTCATCCTATATTTTTTTCTGAGAGCTGGAAAAATTTACAAAAATTCTAGAAGACGGAGCTTAAAAATACTTTCCACGAAAAAATTTCTGTAGCCAAATGATAAAAATAGTACTAAGACTAACACTTGCTGCTTACATCGGCGTTTGTCTACAATTTATTATAAAATTTGCCATGATTTTGCAATTATAATACCGAATGTCTAACTTTTATACAGTTTAACCTTTGATAATATACTTAAAAAAAAACTAATAACTAAATAATACTGCGTAAAAACTCTTACAGAACTAATAAATGCATTACACACGTCCCGTGTCCGATAATTACCTACATCTAATGAGGGCCCATTAAAAACAAATTTCGGCAAGAGAACATTCTATGCTATTATTACATCTAAGAATAAGCCTGTAATTGCATTAGGTATTCAGTGTCTGATTATTTCTTTTGGTGTATTTCTACGTAGTCTTCGACTTCCCAGTTGTCTTCGGGCTCGTCAGGTATGCTAGGCGGAAGAGCTGATCTCATGATTGGTACACCATTGTCATCCACAGAGAGGTAAGCGCGAATCGCAGCAGCCGCTACCTCATCATCAGGTGTAGATAGTGCTCTAGCATTAAAAGCACCTCCAATGTCCTCACTCGGTAACTCCCAAATGTGCCATTGTGCGTTCATTTTGAAGTTCTGCGCAAAACAAAATAATAAAATAATGTTAATACTCATAAAATAGCAGGTGTATTGATCGTAACTGCTCTTCAAAATACCAGAGCAATAAGTGGTATTCAATTTTGAATTCTTCTAGTCGAAAATAGTTTATTACTATGAGCCAGTCGACTATTGACGTCTTCACAATCAAATTTTTCATAATAAAGCTCCGTAATTGTAAAGCAGAAGTAACATATGGCCGTAATAATATTTACTGTGCCACGAGGATCGGTTGTTAGAGTTCAATTAATTAACTCGATAAAAGAATCAACCCAATTATCTAATTGGTAGGCGCAACAACTGTGACCGCATAAACATTTAAGTGTCTAAAAATGAGCCGTAAGTCCGCTATACGATGTCCATATTCCTAATAAATAGAGTGTAAAGAAATCGAATAAGTGCGTTGAGTCCACGTACAGTAAGAGTTTTGCAGAGGTGACCAATGTCCACTGGGTTTCTAAGCAAAAAACCCTAAATCCCAAAAATAACATAACTAACCGACCTTAAAGCCTTGCCGAGGCAACAACGGACGACGGAAATTGACGGAATGAAAAATTTATAAGATTTTCGTTCTTGTTATTTGGCAACAGAGCCTTAAAACCTACAAGAAAAATATATTTGTTTATTTAATTAGAACAACAAATCCTGTTAAATCTTTTTTATTATTATATAGACAGTGATTTTAAACGTCAAGAAATATACAATACCTAGTCTGTCTTGAAATGAGCCTACACTGTGAGGGTATTTATGTTAATAGCTTAATACGTTATTATAATGATTCTTTTCATTAATCCTTTTGTTTTTGATTCACATTATGATAAACATATTTTTTATAACTTTTTCATATTATTGAATTGAATGGCCCATATTATGAAGTCCGTAGTAGGTATAGTCTTTAAATTATGGGTAATATAAAACACAGCATTTTAGAAACATTACGAAACACATTTATCACATACATAACGAATTATTGACTTTATAGTTCCTTATAATTTTTTTTTTCACGGGTTTAATGAATAAGCGAGTCAGGTAATAGAATTCTTTTCAAATCTTAAATTTAATATTAAAGTTTGTAAGAGAAAGACCAGTATTAATATTATTCTTCTTGGTTAATATTAGCTCTATATACAAATGTATGTTGAGACAGCTATGTCAAGCCTCCGGATAGTGATAACAAAAAGTATAAAATAAACAAAGTTCTTTACCTTTTCGTAACTTGTCCATTCTTAATTGTGAAATACAGCTAATGGTATAAATTCATTTATAGACAAATCACGAAACAAAATTGTACAATCAAATACATATATAGATAATATGTATTAGATTGTATTAATTTGTTTAATTTAGTTAGAAAATTATGTTTCTGGCTTACACATATATGTATGTAAGTTAGAAACATAATTTTGTAAGACGTAGTTCTATTATTATTAAGTATTTACAGTAAAATGGTTTGTACGATGGATATCCTAAAATTGCAGTTTCGTTGATCTTCCTTCTACTACCAAATCAAAGTTACAATGCAAAATAACTAAAGCTGGTATACATAGACGCTTAAGCGAGGCGAAAAAAAAATACTGTTTAGGTATGCATTTTTAGCGATTATTTTTTTTACCATCGGTTAAATGCACATCAGCCTTAAAATACAATTTAGTCGTTTACACTATTTTTATTTATTTCTGTACATAGCAATTTATTAATTTCAGTCTTTAGCTAAGCCTAAAATTTTATCGGTCCGATTAATTGGTTTTAAGCTCCGTATAGGGTTCATACATAAATTTTAGAATCAGATATAGTGAAATAGTAAAATAACAAATATTTAGTTATAATTTCATTTTTTAATGAACACCTTTTACATTACTTTAAGTAGTTGTACGCGAATGAGGTTATATTTCCTACGAGGCCTGCCGCTGAGGTTTTAGTAGGTATTCTCGGCTGAGGTGAACATAACAGAGTCAATACGCTATTATCACCCCCAACTAAGCGAGTTCCAGCCTCACTACCGTGGTTCCTGAATGCTGGGCAATCGTAAACGTAAACTTAAAAAGATTTTACCACGTAAAAAAATACATTTAAAGAATTTAAATAATAACACACCAGGTAAAGTGGTAATTTTTCCTTATCAACCGCCTTTACTGAGAAACATTGATCTTTGTCCTTGCACTTTCATTACCTCGTTAAGTTTAACGTCAAACCCAAAATGGGTAGGTAGAAAAAAGTACAGATGTGACCGAAACTACTTTTGGAAATACCAAGGTTCTGCCAAAAGTATTGGCACTAAACTCAATCGCGATTGGTTAACGCACCCGCGACGAGAGCATTTTTCGACCGCATGATAAGGGTGGAGAAAAAAATCGTATTGAAGCCTGTACATCTAGAAAACCATAATGTAGACCGGCTAATTCGTCCCAGCCAAGCACGACGGGTATCATTCATTGCCTTAAAATGTGTGGCCCAAGTCCTGAAGTGTGACCTTTAGGGACTGATATATAAAGCTGGGTATTCACTATATTCGTAAACTTCTTGCGCTCTGCGCTTCTGCAACTGTTCCACATAGCAGATACGTTCGCGTTGCAACGTGCAACGACGCTCGCTCCGCGCTCAGCGCTCCAATAGCCACCTATCGGTTTTTGTGCGAACACAGAGGAGCTCAGTCTGTTCGTGCGTGTTTGTTGTGGAGATGTGCATACCGTCGCCTTCAAAGCAGTTGCATATTCGCGGAACACAGTTGGTAAGCGAACATAGTGAATACCCAGCTTTAAGATTTCTAAAATAAAAAAATTGCTTAGACATACTTTTAATACAAACAACTATGATTCGCCCGCAACTTCTTCCACATTGGACCCAATAAGCTAATTTTTACGTGTCCCAATATCTTCAAACCACCCTCAGAAAAAATCCCGCGAGATTCCCGGGATATAAAGTATCACAGATTTTATGACAGAGAATTTGCTAGTCATCATTAATGATATTACACCGGAATCCGAATTATTTTAACCGATCCAATTTAAACCGCTTCCAAGAAAATTCCTGTGCGATTCCCAGGATAAAAAGTACTGCACATTTTAAAGCTGTCCATTTGCTAAGTATTAATGAAAACCGCATCGAAATTGGCCCAGTATTTTTTACGTGAATCTCGAACAAACAGACAAAAGACATTTTTACAATTTTATAATATTATATATATAGATAACTCTAAGGAATGTAAGATATGCCTTTTATGCCCTACTGCTTCATTTGAGAAAATGTTATAGTTATTGTCCCTTTCTCGCAGATGTAGCGATGGGTTTAATGCGTTATCTGTGATGTGATATTGATATTAACTGTTAATGATGATAAATATTGACAGAAAACTAGTCGTCCGGTTAGCGGACTATTAGACACTTCGTCTCAGATGGAGCCCAAGCATAAAAGTAACACCTAATACAATAAAGTATAATATACCTTTATAACATTTAAATAAAGTATATTAGCTTTTGTGTAAAACGTACGTGGACTTTGTTGGGTAAATTTTCGAATCTACAAAATCTATTTAGTTATAAAACTTGCTGGTAAGCATCAATATAAGTATATGCTTTTTCTTTAGTGTTTATAGTATTATTTAAAAAAAAAAAGTATTTTTTTCATAAACTCACGGTAAAGACAGTAAAACGACTATGTTCATCTTACGGATACGGTTATATACGCTAAGAGCACGTGAACTAATTAAAGTAGAACTTAAAATAATTCTTTATTTAATCTACGACTTAGGAAAATTGTTTTCAAAGACGTGACTGCATGCGTAGTCAGTCATATGTGATAAGTCTACTAAGATAATGTTTATTAATCACATTGGTTTAGGCAAACATTTGAGATGGGGCACGTCACCTGGTCATATAAAATAATTTATCACGGTCTAATTTAAACGTCTAGATAAATTATGACAAATTAGCGAACAATTTATGGTAAATTAGCAATCATACTTCTGGCATGACGTCAGTACCAATGTTATAACGAGCGATGTTGTTTGACAGCTAAACAATGTGACGGTTAAACAATGTAACAAGTAGCTGAAGCAACGTGGTCGTAGCGTGATAACAAAATATGTCTAGTGTACGAAGGGATTGTAGAATGTCGAAAGAAATATAGTACCTAACTATATAATACTCATTAATACACATATACACATGTGTGTGCGTGTGTGTGTATTTAACAGGGTTTAAGGAAATCAAATTAATAATACGTAATATCACAGCGTAGCTATTGAGTGCGGCTGTCGGGAGCGCACCTGCACGAAGCACCGCAACCTTAGAGACATGTTGCTATTCCTTATAAAATAACGGTATTATATTGATATAGTTGTGAGAGGCGCAAACTTCAAGTCATGCCTGGGCGTTCATAACCATAACTGCATCAAAGCTGATGAAAAACAGTTCTAAATCACAACACTATCAATACGAGTCTACAAAGACAAAAGTAACAACAAACGGTAGTGACGAGTAAAACCGGAAATGCTAACTACAGCTCATCTATTAACTACATGTGTATTATTTAATGCGAATATATACTTTGACGGAGATATTTGTGAAGGTATTCATTAGGCAGACGTAAAGCACGTGACATCGCTCGACCGCGGTTACAAATAAATAATGGGTTTAGACTTCTATTCACGGTTATCTGTTTACAATGAAAACAATGCAACAATAGTAATCTGATTTTAAAACGTCTCGTGAACTCGTTTAAAGATAACGACGTCAACGAAAGGTCGAGTCATGATAATATTTACAACCAAAGAAAACTCACTGCTTATGGCATTAATGAATTAGGTACCCACTATTTGATTATTATTTTTATTCAGCTTATGCCCTTTTGTTGCGTTTTAGATTACATTTTGTCAGCGACTGGATTGATTGCCATGGCGCTGAAATGCAAACAACTGAGACGCTGCACCTACTTAGTTTCTTTACATAAATGAGCTTATTATTAAGGCTTTCTATTCATGAACGAGTAACGTCATGACTCGTTTAATACACACCACACGCGGTCAAATTAAACTGTCCAATCGGCAGTTGAAGCCATTGCGTCACCACTGACGGACGACGATGTTTTAACCATCTTGGGAATTTACAGAACAAAAAAAAATCTTTATCTCTCTTCTTTACACGGTATTATCAAGCCAAAAGAATTGAATTTTGATTGTTCTGTCGAGTATAACTGTCATGCGAATTCAAGCCTATACACGGTCAGTTCTATTTGATCCAATCAGCAGCGTCATGCCGATCGGACGATAGGCAGCATGTTGTGTGGCCACCATAAGGAGGCCGTTAGCAAAGTTCACAATGCCCCCAGCATTTCAAACGCTGAGATGTAATCATAACTAGTTTCCATTATCTGGACTGTTAGTTTGATAATTTAATATTGACATTTAACTTATAAATAAACTAGCTTCTGCCCGCGACTTCGTCCGCGTGTAAAGTTTTTTAACTATCCCACGGGAACTCTTTAATTTTTCGGGATCAAAAGTATCCTATATGTTGACCAGGGATATAAGCTACCACCATACAAAATTTCATTTAAATCGGTCCAATCATTTCGGAGATTAGTCCGTACAAACAGAGAAACAAAAAATTGAAAAATAAATCTAAATTAGTTCTATTTCACTTCTTACATCCCCCCTGACTCAGTTTTTAGCATTTTTTTTTTCATTGTACAGAAATTCGACCTCTACAATTTTATTATATGTATAATATATAGATTTGCAATAAGTTTGAATCTGTGTTTGTTCCTTCTTTACGGCCTTGGAAGTGATCCGATTTTTATTAAACCTGGCGTACGGGTACTTTAGAGACTAAGTAAGAATTATCCTTCTTCGAAGATTACTTAGGGGTTATAGAAGAAAATTAGTTTTCAAGTCGAAGCAAGCTAACAGACAGTCCACATGATGAGAAGTGGTTAGTGTCGGCTATGGATATATGCAACACTAGGCGTTGCTGGTCTCGAAAGAGTTTTTAAACGTCTTTCTTATAGACGCCTTAGCGCAAAAGTAAAGACATAATTTTGAACTTTAATCTATTAACTCACCTCTGGTAAACAGTGATGCTGCAAGCAGTAATAATTTTGCGTACCGTCGTTGTGGCACCACGTGCCGTCTGGAAAATAGGGGTCTAATCCTGCGTCATTTAATTCGACCCTTGGAGCGAAAAACCCACCCCCGGATGCACGACGGCAGAAAATGGCACAACCCATCCACATACGGGCTGCAATAAAGTAATAGAATTAGCCGAATAATAAACGAAACCACAAGAATCAACTAGGGTTTAACCTGTGACGAAACCGTTGGTGGAAAATAGCCCTAGTTTATTTATAGACCAAGTATTCACACAGGTTCCATTGCATTAAACTTTTGCCTAGGCGCAATTAGCCTGAGGAAAATTTATTTAATTTTATCTTGGAAACTATCATATTTTCCGGGATGAAACTATCCTATGTCCATTCTTGGTATTGAGACCACATATAAATAGATACCAAACTTCAGCAAAACTATTCTAGTAGTTTTTCGTGGAAGCGTAACAGACATATAGACATATTTGCTATATTGCAGTCTATTTAGCCATTATTTTTAATAATTGTAAAGGTGGTCTGGAAGATATCGCCGGCGGCGATAAGACCTCCTATTGTATATGTAACTTATGTATGCAATAAAGAACATTCATTCATTCTAGTTTAGTAATATTTCAAGTTTCACTAGGCTATAATGTCAGTCTTAGATGTCCTAGATGTGTTCTATGAAAAATTGGGCAGTAACGGTCTTATTCATATTGAGTTAGAGTAAGTTTGAAGGCTTCTTTAAGAACCATAAAACAACCTTCAAATTTACTCTAACTCAATATGAATAAGACCGTAAGTGTTTCCAGTGTAGATACAATATTTTCAAACTGGACTACCAATTTAAGTTTTCTAATTACAAATTAAATATTTATTTTTTATAGATACACTTCACTAAAATTTACTTAAAAATTATTAGATATTGTTTGTAAAAAATTCCAAATGTTATTATTTATCTTGTGAGAATATTTATTTAAGATTTTTAGATTCTGCAATAAAAATATATGACTTACTAGGATCATGAGGAGCTTGTAGTCCACCTCCCCGTGGGTCTAGTGTATTTAGATTTGCGGCATATTCCGAACATTTCCGAGAAGCCAAATCAGATGCACCTACTCTGCTTTTCTTGCCACAGACCTGTAGAAAACGATCAAAATAATGTCCAAATAATCATATCGATCTAATATTGAGTAATAGAGGTAAACAATCGTTTATAGATATGACTGCATCAACGTGCTTTCATGTTAATCATGCGTTTTCTTTTACTCATGCCTGTAACGCCATATGTCTGTGCGTGCGATATTGTATGTCTAAAGTGCAATACACACCAAAGTCGCCGATCCGCCGACACAACTCAGAGGCCTAATTGAAAAGAATCATGTCGGCAAAATGCGCCCGCACGTGTTGCCCGCCGACATCTTAGTGGCTTCTGTATGCAAGCACTCAGTCCTGGTGACACTTAAGCTTTAGTGTCGTGTTGTATTTATTGTTCCTTGTTTCAAGTCGTCGACAAAATTTTCCGACTTGCAATGAGTGGAGCCGTCAACTAGCCCACCGACAAAAAAATACTAATTGAATCATAGTGTTCGCATGAGTTTTAAGGCAATCAATATAGTATCCGTTTGATGCAAGTCTAACTGAAAGTTGAAAATGCAAGATGATCATGAAAACGCAATGGTGTGGTTATAGCCTATCGAATCAACCTGCGTTACTGAAATTATTTTTAGTTTACGTCTGAAAATAAAGTGTTACGTAAGGAACAAATGGCGAGCACTTCCACTTAGCCCGATGAAAGGGTTAAATAAATATTGTTATCGTCGTACGGGGTTTTCTGGGTGCCAATGGTCTCACAATGTTGAAAACCAAGCGATTTGAAAGAGAAAATTCGGGCAAACCTGTGACAGGTCACAAACAATGAATGGTTCCGTAGAGGAGACCAATTTGCACGTCATTTTGCTACAGCACTCCAAAATAGCTTTATTGAAAAATACCACAAATTTATCTAAAAATCTTTCTTAATCTAGTCTAAACCAGTGCTACCTCTTAATTTTAGTGTCATGGCGATTTCGCCATTTGATTGAGTAGTCCCGAAGTTTTTATTAATGCCATGACCATTGTGTAAAGATTTAAGTTTTTAATTCAAAATGGTAACGGAACCCTAAAAATGTGATAAGCAGAACTATGGCTTCGGAGCTAATAATGCTACTAGAATATTCCCCTACAAAAATATTGATGAACATAACATAATTATAGTGTTGTAGGCATATATCTATAATATTATAAAATTCTAAACATGCTGTGTCTGTACATTGAAGCTATTTTAAAAATACTGGAATTGACTATATAAACGATAGAGAAAACGATGCAATTTTTTTTAGATTTCTTGTGCGTTTGTTCGTAATTCACGTAAAAACTACAGGGCCGATTTCGATGCGGCTTTCGCTGGTCAACAGTTAATTCTTAGATTTAAACTCTGCGTAACTTTTTATCCTGAGAATCTCGCTGGAACTTTTCTGGGAATGGTTACAGTGGTCAAATTAAAAAAATCGAATTTCAATGTTATTTTTTTACTGATCGATAGCAAATTTTATGTAATAAAATTTGTGATTTTCTATCCTGGGAATCACACGGGAACTTTCCCGGGAGCGGTTTGTAGTTGTTGGAGTGCTTAAAAATTAACTTATTCCGACACAGTTTTCACTAAAACGAAACCTTACATTTTTTTGAATGCTGCGGTATTTTGTGTCTCGGAAATCAGGCGGTAATTTCAAGGCAAGCGTGGACGAAGTCGTGGGCATATCCTAGTTTATAATATTATGAAATATTAAGAATGGGGATTGTTCACTTTTTTTCAATTTAGCTATTTGAAAAACCATTTCGAGGAATAGTCTTCCTAATCATTTCTGTCTAGTTAAAATTCAAAAAAACCTACAATCCCCTTGTATTTTGAAAGAAATGTGTTTGACCTTTGTTTGACCTTACTAAATCCTATGACGTCATTAGCATTTGGTGAAATGCATATGAATACCGCAGCCATTCAGTTTTAAAACACAAAACGACCGACATTTTCCTTTTTATGTCATACAACAACATAAACAAACATTTCATTCGACGTATTCCAGAATAAAATTATGTAAATTAGCTCTTCAGACCAATATTTAGCAAATATCTCTATACTAAATACTTAAATATGATCTTAAACTAAAAGTCAAAGAAAAGTGCATTATGTAAACGAGCGTTTTCGTAAACTGCGGTTGGAACGATGTCGAAACCTTTTCAAGAGATACGATCCAAAAGTAACCTGTTTACCAATAAGAAGATCATCATAGTGGAAAAAAAGTTTTATACGGTAATACGCCTTACGCCAGAAGTTAATGCGTTCAGCCTTCTGTACACAATGTCCACCACATTCATCATCAGGAAGTGTAATGGTTTGATGAGGTGTTTCCTACGAGGAGGTCACTTCAAGGCGCAACATTTCCAAAATCACATATAGGAAGCAACGATTTAACCATGAAGTGATACTGTATTCCCTGGATAGCAGTGGATTTTCCAACAGGACTCTGCACCCTCCCATAAAGCTAAGTCTATCTAAAATTGGTTGCAAACCAATTTGCCGGGCTTTGTTCGGAGCGAAGATTGGCCATTGTTGAACTCTGACTTGAATTCTTTGGATTATTTTTTATAAAACTGTATTAGAGCTAATGGCATACAGAAAATTTACTAGAACCTGAATTTATCTCAAGCGAGCCCATACCAATAAATCAAAAATTATTCCTATTGAAATGATTTGAACCACCACTGAAGAATGGCCCACACCTTTAAAGCTTATTAATTAATTAATTGAAAACAAGGATGGCTATTTTGAATAATTTAATTTTATATATACATAAATCTAGATGTTAGTAGTTATAATTCATGTAAACAATTATTAATATTTAACATTCCTCCATAAAATATTTCAGTTTTATTTTGTCTGAAGACTTATGAACATACATAGAAGGTAATGACTATATAGCTTAAGAGTTCACATTAAGAGTTATAAGAATTCGATGATTTTCTATACTGAATACAAACTATTGTGAGTTATAAATATGTGAGTGCCATATATTTATATATGAATTGATTGATATATCTTTTGACTTGTTATTTTGTAAGATGAAATATTAAATAACTTTTAGCAGTTAAACTTGTTTATTTACTTAAAACACTTATTAATAATAATTGAGGACATATAATCTTTTCAGAAATGTTCGGTTTTATCCATTTCTTTTTTCTGCAGGCTAGTATTTGGTATTTTCTAATGCTCGAATGATGAGTATTTGGTATTTTCTCTATGTTTTTAAAATTTTCATGTAAACTGCAGCACATAACTCATATAAAGTTCTATGTTCAAGCATAACCCTTGCTTGTACAGAAAAGTTGTTGTTGCTAGTTCTTTCCGGATGACCTGAAAAAACAATTGATATAAATTGTCTGTTTAATGATTTGCATACTCATTATTTCACTCATAAGTCTACATATTAGTAACTATAAATGCATAAAACCGAACACACACACACCGAACACATACACATCAAGATTATTAAGATAGATATTATTAACAGATTTACAATGAATAAGGTGTTTGTCACAAATCTTCATATTCCATGAAATCCTTCAAGCTTTAGATGTGCTCGATTAGCCACTTTTTAAGCTGTATGTGTAAGTGAATATATTTAAAACTACTAGAGAGTTTAATATTTTCCAGTAAGTTGTTGTATATGGTCAGACCTATAAGATACCTTAGAAATCAAACACACTATACAATGGTCAGGACAGTGGTGCATTCCTATGTCTGTTCCTTTATTTGTATGTATTTATATGAGATACTTTACTTGTATTATAAATTAATAAGAAAATAATATAGGTTGTTAGTTATTTGATTGTACCATATTATCAAATAAGTAATTAATATTATATTAATCGTTTTCTAATAATCGGTCAGTTTCTAATTAATTAGTGATATTTTTAAATAAAACAGGTGCACATTTTAGACGAATTTCGACTCCAACACAAAATATACATCTATCATCATCTATCAGTTAAATAAGTAATTAATATTACTGGTTTTATTACATGGATGAAATTTATAGACAGTAATAGTAATAAAATACACAAGTTCTAAAAGGAAGTAGCGGCGTCTGATGAAATCTTGATATGGACGAACAGGATGAATTTAAACACGTTCGCAAAACTACTTACATCAGGATTTTCACTCTTATTTCTCCAATATTATGTACTGGAAGCTATGTACTCTAATAACATTACATTGTCAACTTTAGGTAGGTTTTGCGAATCAGCTTTTACAAAGTTGACACTCGTATGCGAAGATCCGGCCATGTTGACAAAGAAAATATTTCATATATTTTCAATAATAAAACACTTCACTTTTTTGTCGCATGATTCCAAAATGATTTTCTAAGGACGAAATGAATTGTAATTACTAATATTAGCATTCTGAAATGTCGCATTAACCGCTGATCTGAATCCGATATACCCAATGTTGCCAGGTTGCTAATAGTGAAATCACTAAAATTTTGAACTTTTGTAGATAGACACACGTGTGTATATGAAACTAACTCCCAATGCATTGACTGAAAAAAGGCTTTATCGAACGTCGCAATGATTTTTGAAGTTAAAAACTTCTGTGGGCACTTTTGGGGTGGGGAAAATGCACTGAATTCCCGTGACCGTCACTCTGAGATACTAAGTTTTTACCTCTGAAGTGCCGTCCCAACATCTGAGAGATTTTTAAGTCTTACTAACGACACCTCCTCCTCCCCTCAATTTAAACTGACAATAAAACCTTTTTATTCTAGCTGTATTGACAACATCATTGGATAATGAATCATGTATAGGCCAGAGATTAAAAATGATAACCTAAATGTGATACCAAATCAAAGTATTTTAATGGTCGAATGTTTCAATTGCGAAAAGAATACTTTATTACAAATAAAGAAAGTAATGTCATTGCGATGTCTAATAGAATAACTGGATTTTTTGCCTGGTAATCAATGAATTACAATATTACTTCGTAATACCGAAGTAAGAAAGAGAGTTGGTCTGAAACAGAGTGTCGGGGTGAAGGTAAGGAAAGGAATGCTCCGGTGGTTCGGCCATGTAGCAAGAATGCATGATGAAAGAATGACTAAACAAATATACAATGCAAAAGTGGATGGATGCAGAAGTCGTGGAAGGCCACGACACACCTTCCATGACCAAATTGATCGTATACTAGCAGAAGGTGATGTCAGGAGCCTTAAGAACAGACGAGCGTGCATGACAAGAGCTATGAATGTCAAAGAAGCGAGTGAGGTGTATAAGAATAAGCCTGAATTGCGCTCTGTTGTTCGTGCCTACCTCGCAAGGGAACTGGCGTGAAGCTATGTATGTATGTAATCAATGAATGGTATCAAATTATAGCTGTATATTTTTCAATATAAGCTCTGTAAGATTGATTTTTCACGAAAGGTCACTTTAAATAATTTACCGATAACTTTAGAAAATAATAATAGTTGAACACGAAAAATTATAAACATAGCGACAAAATTGCTAAGCTGGCCACACTAAAATGATCACGATATGTCATAATGAATAATGACAGTAATATTTAAATAGTAGCACAGATTATTATGATTAGTAGGTTTTATTTTCGTTTTATAGGCAAAGGAATTAATGTAAAGTTGTCCCCAATGACGTCATCAGAGAATTTTTTTAAATATCGAATTAAAAAAAACTAACTCTTAAAACACAAAAATATTCAAATTAGTATCTTAAAATACCCTATTTTACGTAATAAAAATATAAAATCACAGAGCACAACATCATAGGCGGCGCCTTGGCAGCCGCTGGGCGCCTGGCAGGTGCGCCGGCGCTCGCGGAAGCCGCGACTGCGCAGCGAACAACCCGAGCTGCAGGAACCGACGCTCCACGGGGACCAGGCTACAGCCCCGGGGGCCTCAGGGAGCACGGGCCCAGGAGCCCCACCTCCCGAAGACACGCACTCCCCACCTTGACACCACTGACATACCAACATTCCTTAATAACACAGCTGTGTAATTTCATTATTTTTACTATGCCAAAACATGCTAAACTCTTAATAAGCTAAAACAATAATTTTGAACTGGCGTATCGTTGAAGTTCGTTTTCATATGTTTTTGGTCTGGCAGTAGTCAATTATAGACTTTTAGACAAGGTTGCAAGTAAAACATTCACTCATTGCAGCAAAAAAAAATAGTACATACGTCATGTCTTTATTATAACTAATAGGTTGGGGAAAAAGTTTTTTCGCATATAGTATGTATGAACTTGTAATAAGATCTCTTTGGCTATACCATTTGTATCTGGCTGGTTTTGGTATCATTAAAAAGTTTTAATTTTAACGAAGACAATTCCAAATTCAAATTAGGAAAATGTGTGATTTTCATTTGTTTTTTTTATTATTAAAATGACTGAATCTAATGAAGAAATTCGATACATTTTAAAATTTTACTACAAAAAAGGTAAAAATGCAACACAAGCCGCGAAAAAAAAATTGTGATGTTTATGGACCTAATGCAGTATCTGTGAGAGTAGCGCAAATTTGGTTTCAGTGTTTTCAATCCGGAAATTTTGATATCCAAGATGCACGTCGCTCTGGTCCCCTGTTACAGACAAAATTGATGCCATTCTTGAAAAAGTGGAGCAAGATCGGCATATTAGTAGTTACGATGTAGCTAGAGAACTGGGAATTGACCACAAAACGGTTTTGGCGCATTTCTAAAAAGCTGGGTACACAAAAAAGCTCAATATTTGGGTGCCTCATGAGCTCACTGAAAGAAACCTAATGAACCGTGTACTCATTTCTGATTCTTTATTATGACGTAATGAAACCGAACCATTTTTGAAGAAGCTGATAACTGGTGATGAAAAGTGGACCACGTAGGACAAGAACGTGCGAAAAAGATCGTGGTCAAAGGCCGGTCAGGCTTCTCAGACTGTGGCGAAACCCGGGTTAACTCGCAACAAGGTGATGCTGTGTGTATGGTGGGATTGGAAGGACATTATTCATTATGAGCTGTTACCGCCAGGCAGGACCATTGATTCTGAACTGTACTGCGAACAACTGATGAGATTAAAGCAAAAAGTTGAGAGAAAGCGGCCGGAATTAATTAACAGAAGGGGTGTGGTTTTTCAGCTTGATAACACTAGACCTCACACATCTTTAGCCACTCAGCAAAAATTACGAGAGTTTGGCTGGGAGGTGTTAATGCATCCGCCGTATAGTCATGACCTTGCACCTTCAGATTTTCACCTGTTTCGGTCTCTGCAGAATTCCTTAGGCAGTGTCAGGTTAACATCACGAGAGGACTGCCAAAACACTTGTCGCAGTTTTTTGATCAGAAGCCCCAAAACTTTTATAGCAATGGGATCACGTCCCTACCTACAAGATGGCAAAAAGTTATCCAACAAAATGGCACCTACATACTTTAGTCAAATGTAAATAAACTTTATAAAAAAACCTTTTGAATTTTTATATTAAATGCGAAGAACCTTTTTCCCCGACCTAATATAATAATATTTTCCTTTACTTTTATCGTGTCTCTGTCTTATTGAATATGCACTGTTTGCTACAACTCCATTAATTCTTCAAAAGTCATTATGTAACATACTTCTGTATAAAACTTATAAAAAAAAGGACTTGAGATATAAATAGAATAAGAAATATAAAGAAAAACATTTTTTAGCTAGACGTGTTGCTGGGGAGTTTCTTGCCGCTTCTTCTCCTTAACAACAATAACACATTGCGAAGCGGTGTACTTAGACTAGGAAGTAAAATTAAATTTTAACCAATACGTATGGCCTTCAAAAAGTGTTCTCCAGAGGAACTTATTTTGAATAAAAACTTTTGAATTTGACTCATTTAAAAAGGAACAAGTGGTGACACGAATATCGGTTATTGCTAATTTTAAATAAATATTAGTGTAAATACCAAATCTTTTCCACAGACTGTGCCCGGGAGCGCAGGCCCTGCGTAGTAGAAGCCGGCGCGGTGCGGAGACCGGCACACCAGCTGCGAGCACAATTCTGCTGCCGGCTCACTTGGCGAAGCAGCGGCATCTACGTCGCGCAGTAATATCTGCGGACCGCGAACAAACAGAAATTACATGCTCAAAAACGTAATTTGGAACAAATACTATTGATGCACTTGACTTACTTACGTACTTTTATGCTTCTTCGATGTTTACATACTTAAATAATCATGGAAGAATTAGATGTTATTCTTCTCTCACGGTTATAATAAAATAATTCGGTAATTTCGTTTAAAGTCGTGAAAAACGCTGAATTTGTAATCTACTTTTTTTTCTTAAAAACCTCAAATTATCAGTACTTAAGTCAAAAATGAAATTCCCTGGTACGTGGTGTTACGGCGTAGCCACAGTGCATTGGAGTCCGGCACGGGATGTTCACGTATATAAAACGAAGTGATGTATTATATAAAACAGGTAAATTACTTTCAAGGACAATTTAGTAATCATTCGTCATGTAGAAGGAAAGGTTATACTTGTTCTATTTCATTATCATTTGCACATTACTATGTGTAAATATAAATTTGACTAGAAAAATGATCTTAATTTAAGAGATGTTTTGCATTTAAATATATAACTAGGGGAAACTTACCTCGCATTGCTTCTTTGCATTCCAAATAGTGCCAGGCGCTCCGCCGAAGCGTTCGTGTCGCAGCTCATTAGGCGCGTCAAGGTCATCGCCACCGTCCAACAAACAAGTAGCCCATCTATGATTTAAAACGATCACACACGTTCATCTCTGGAAAACTTCGCAAACCAGTGTTTTTGGTAACAGTTAAGCAATGTTTATAATTCGTGAGAGGAAAGCTGCACATACAGGTGACGGAGCTGTGAAACTCACTAATCTTCCTTAGATAAGCGTCGAAAGTTAATTTTGCCTTTCTCTAAAAAAAGCAACCTGTATATTATACATCATCGAGAGATTTAAGGGTTGATAATTTACTATATGACAAGTGAATTAATATTGCGCCTGAATTTACATTCTTATCAATTTCCATAATAATCATGCCTCAATTATTCTTAATAGAAATTATAAGCAAAAGCAAGCATTTAAAACATTGGCTGCAATTTTGCTAATTATCCACAGGTCTACTAACAAACACCACCGTGAAAGTCTTATGGATTCGTCCTATAAGTTTGCTTTGCAAGTTATAAGTGATAGTAGATCTTAAGCTTTATTCGAAAAAATACTTACTGTAATTCGGAAACTACTTTTGCACTACAACTGGACCAGGAAGCCTCTCCATTAGTCCCCCTTGAAGGAGACATTATGTATCCGTCGCGTGCGCACGTATTTCCAGACCCGTCGTGATGCATTCCTAAGCTACAATTATTAACATAGTAAAATTGATTTTAAAAGTATTATTGAGAGAAATTCTTAAACTTTTTCTGCTTCTCCTGATCTCGAATTTATGCATATTTATGCTGTGTCATATTTGTACACAATACAAGAAACTCATATAGATTAAAACCCTTTTGCTGGCTGTGCACTTTGTAATTACCGTTATCTTCCTGCAAAACACAAAATGACTGTACTATAGAGTTCTATACCGTTATTAACAGGTCATTGAATAAGCCCGCATTTACCCACAGTGCTTAGTGAGTTCATATTCATTATACATAATTACTAACTAGTAACAAATATTATTGTAAGTAAACTATTACCATATAACAAAGTATGTTAATTTTAAAATATTGCTGGATCCTAAATTTCAATTTCCTCATAAAGCTATCATCAGTTCTCAGAAATGTTAAAAGTATTGACAGAATAAAACAGGAAATCCATTCTAACGTTGAGTAGATGTTTAATTACAAAAGCGTCTGAGTCGAGTATACCACGTAGCAAGCCATTAAAGCCTTATTTACACATGCTGTAAAATAACACATGAAACATGCACAGAAACTGGAGGGTACAGGGCCGGATCTAGGGGGGGAAGTAGAAAACCGGGGCCCATGCCCCAGACGGCCAATTCAGAGGGCGGCAAATTCAGACTGAGACGTCCAATACTTTGCATAGATAATAATTTACTTGTCGCGGGGGGCGTAGGCACAAGTTAAAAATCACAGACGCACGCGTGTCAATCAAATTGAGGTCAAATTTAATGATAGTCAAATTGAGGTAAAAATATAGGCGAGCGGGTGCGGCATTTTTCAGTTTTTTCCCCCTCAAAAACTTCAAGATTTGGGGCTGGGAGGGTATCACCACATGAAGTAACAACTACCACAGCATCTTGTGGAAGCAAATTAGCTATAATGATGACGGTTGTACGGTCTGTTATCAATGTTCGTCTTCGAAGGTTTATGGCCTATGCCTAATTTTCTATTTTAGTCCAATAACTCAATCAATTTTCAGTAGATAATACACTAAAAATGAAAATACAATTTAAAACGTGTCATCTTTGTAAGAACAATTTTAACTACTGTGACACTTGCGAATTTCAGTACCTTGCTTTAGATTCGAGTGAATTCACTTTACTATTGATTAAAATACATAAACTCCGTAGAAGTAATTTCAATTTTCTACCAATGGGTAAAGAAAAAGATTGCATATTTTTAGACGGCACCAGGAGTCTTTTTTCTCTTGCCTTTGGTTATAGGGTAAACTATACCAGGATCTGTTGCCTATATCTATCTACCTGTACTAGTTGGGCTGACGGAAATGGCAGCAAGCCAAACACCCCACTAAGGATTGTCATGCTGTCAATTTATTCAAAATATTAAGACATCTTAATATTTTTTACCATTTTTTTAAATTAATATAATTTTCAATTAACTTACATATACACAACAAATAATCCAAGACAATTAAAGAAAACTACTTATTTGTATTGTATTCTACTCATAGTCCCTCAAGACTATAAGTAGAATACTGAGCCTAGATCACCGTCTTCTATGGGTAAGGTGCCTTCTTATCACCTGAAGAGTCAATGAGTCGTTTTGATAAATTTTGGTAGAGGCTCATGGTCTCAGGACACCACGGTCCAAGAGTCTCGACAGCAAACGGCACAAACATATAACTCTCACTCAGGGTTATATATTTGTGCCGCTTAAGTGATTCAGCTGTTTCCGCCGCCGAACCGGCTGACCTAGACGTGTTTGGTAAATGGGATGCCCCCAACGCAGGTTGCATCCCACACCAAAAGCTTGCCACGCTGCCAGGGAATTAGAGTCATAAATAATAACAGCCCTAAACGTCACACTTGCTAAGCTCGGACCTCCCCTTATAGGGGGAACGGATAGTGCACCCGCCAGTCGTCTCTAAGTGGGCTTGGCAAGTTTGACATATCCGTTATCTCGATGTGCAGATTGCATCACGATGTTTTCCTTCATCGTTAGCATGTGGAAATTGTAACAATATACACATGAGGTCAGAAAACTGACTAAGTAGTGCATGATTTCCGGCTAGCTAAGCTACCACGGGTTTGATCTTATAGTCGTACAATAATGTTGTTATTATTAATTTATAGCTACAAAATAAAAACAATATTAATATTTATTATTGTTTTAAACAAATCAAGAGAGCGCTGATCATTGAGGGGAGTGCCAACAATGGTTTACCTTAACAAAACCCGAATAATTTTCAATTATTTAAAAAATATTTTTTAGATCATTTCTTCCGTGACCATCATATTTAAAATGCAAAGTCAGACAAAGTATTTCTTTTAATTAGTTGAATTGAAACTTTTTTGGCTGATTTGTTTTAAAAAAATATTTAAGTAATATAAGATTTATTTAAATCTAACAGTGTTTCGCCGATATTAAAACGCAAAAAATAAATATTTTTAGGGCCCTCTCTGGAAATGTAGGATCTAGTATCTTTAGAGTTACATTTTTCTTTCATGACTAAATAGAAGCTAGGCTAAAAGATTATTGTTATAAAGGATAAAGAAGTCTGTGATTAATTATTAGGGAACCGACTTGTGTCCGATCTCGTGGGCTAGTATGTAGACGGAGGTGAATCCGGCGGAAGGGTAAGGTCTGCCTAGTAGGTCTGCGACTCCGAATTCTGCCACCACGCAAGAGTGGGCTGCCAGGCAAACGCCGCCCACTGGCGCCAAGCCCATGGTCACCCCGTTACGTTGCCCGCCGTCCATGGAGTAGAAATCCAAACTGAAATTAGAATAATTTGCCGTTTTAAACTCAAATTCAACTTATTCATTTATTTTGTACATGGAAGAGCCATGCTGGAAGCTTGAACTACAACTCTTAGGGCCGGCTCGATTGGTGTGATACCACGCTCCCACAGAATATTGGCGTGAAACGGTTAGCCTTGAGCTAATCGTGTTTCGTACGATGAGTGAGAGTTCTGATATTACACTTCTTCCCCCGTCCCTATTCCATCCTCTCTATCCCATTCCCCCTGTCTGATCCCTCTATCTCATCCGCCAATCCTCTTCTAGAGGCTGATAACCTGTTGGCATCGTCATCGGTGTTGCAACCGACTATAGGCGACGGTAACTACTTTCCATGAGCTCGGCGCTCTGTCCGTTTGCCAGCCTCGCAATAAAAAAAAGAAACAGGGAGATAATGGATAGTAAAAGTATTTGGTAGCAGCATGGAATAAGAATACTACTTTTCTATGGTAGAGTATTACATGTTTTACCTTCTACACTTAGGTGACTGAAATCATTACATTAAATTATGTACGCATTTAAGAGCTTCGTGTGAAAATTTGGTGTTGTATTTTATTATAATTTTAATGTCTAATTACATATAATTAAAACTCGTTTAAGTATGTTTTTTAAATTGGTCATAGAAAGTGATTTTAAGAATTAGATCGAGGTTACCTACGCCAAATGGTCACAATAATTAACGGTGAATGTCACTGTTTTAATTTATGAAATACACCAGATATGCCCGCGACTTCGTCCACGCTTGTCTTGACATTCCCGCGGGATTTCCGGGATAAAAAATATCACACGTTTTATTACATAAAATTTGCTATCGATCAGTGAATAAATCAAATTGGAATTCAATTTTTTTAACATGACTAATTTAAATCATCCCAAGAAAAATTCCCGAGATAAAAAGTAGTGCAAATGAATCTAAAAACCGCATCGAAATCGGCCCAGCAGTTTTTACGTGAATCTCAAATAAACAGACAAGAAATTAAAAAAATATATGTCGTATTCTCATCGTTTATATAGTCCATTCCAGTTTTTTTTAATAGCTTCAATATACAGACACGGCATATTTAGAATTTTATAATATTATAGATAGATTTATAATACCTGCCAAAGAATAGATCTTTTTTTTTTTTTATTACAGTTCAGCAGACAGGCAGACGGCCCACTTGATGGAAAGCGGTTACCATCGCCTATGGACAATTGCAACAGCAAAGCTGCTACAAATGCGCTGCTGCTCTCTTAAGGGAAACTGGAACCTGGTCACTAATGCCGGAACACAACTCAAGGTTATTATGGCGACATACTTTAGACCAGGGGTGGTAGCCATCCAGTCGAGCAAATGCCCTACCACCTGGCAATCTTGTAATAATTTAAAAAATATAATATACGGTAGAATAAATTTTATTCATTGCCCTCCCTCTTTAGAACAGTTGCATCTACACTGATGACTAGCCAGCTAAACTTTACTATATTTCGCCGTGGCGCAATAAATTGTTTTTCAAATTATTTTTATCTGAACCTCGCACAACGATTAGATTCTCCTGTTTCTGTAGGAACTACGGAATAAGAAGCATATAAAAATACTCTTCATTCTGTTCTATCTCTATAATCTGGTTGGGGGTGAAGCGTCCACTTCGTACCTCCATTTTTTATTTTTTTCTCACTTTTACTTCTAGTGTCTAGCTCATAATGACTCGAAGAGCCAAATGATAAAAGATAAAAATTTATAAAACATACCCAGATAATAGCAATGCCATATCCCAGTGTTGTGGGTCATCGTCATCTTCCACGTTAAGAGAACGCTGGTACGCACAGAACGAGTCGAGAAGACGGCCACGTTCAGCGTGGGCGGACAACGCTGATGGCTGGGCCCGGAGCAACGTCAAACGTACTAAGGACAGCTGGATATGAGTGCCCAAGGACGGATGCTGATACAACGCTTGAACCTGTAACAGAATAGAGTTTATAAAAATGTAGTCCTTTATGAAAATATTCACTGCAAAATCCAGTAGTGACACGTTACGAAGCGTTGTATACATATAAAAAAATAGACTCCTTTAACGATCGATAACATTCAAAAAAGTTCTCAGTGAAACTGAATTTCAATGACAAATTGTAGCAACTGAATAAGTTATATTTCACTAAAGTTGTTAAGATTTTCTACACAAGTACCAAACATTTGCAAAACGTAATCAATATCCTAGAACTATTGTTAATTATAGTCAAAAATAAAATTCTACACACAAGACATCGCTTTTTAAGTTTCCGCCAAAATCTCAAGAATATGTAAAAATTCATTAAAATTTAAAATCACGTATTGGGCGTAACTAATCAACATTGCCATACAGCGTAGCAATACAGCCAGCGTTCTTTCTGTTCTCGATTCACAATAGTTATATTAATTTATACGAACTGAACGAAATATGTTTTAACGAACATAGTTTATATTAATTTATTTATAACTTAGTTTATTTTTAATATTTAATTGTATTTTTTTAAGTTACTTTGGTACAGAAGAATAATCAGTTTAACAGTTATCATAAAAAGGGTCTTTGAAATGGAAACGGGCAGGACATATGAATGTTCATTGGAAAATACTTAAATATAACATCTTGGATCCATATCCGTATGAAAACCCGGATGGTACCTCAGAATGGCCCCAGAATTTCTGAGAATAAAAGTATACATATACAGTTATAGTACATTCATCACAATTTGTTCGTGAATGCTGTACGTAGCTTAATAGTGATTAAGTTAAAATTGTTTCTAAAGCAAGAATAGAACAGAAGCAGAATTTATTAATTTAATGAAAAAAGACTGTCTCATGTTCTCCAATAACGACTTCTTTCATATATTATAGCCTTGTATGTACAGAACACAAAGTTTATTGTTTATTAACGTATTTCTATGGTCGTGGTAGCTTACGGGCCAAAATACCCGCGTTGAATAGTGAAAATTGCATTAAAATCATTCCAGTCACTTAGATCTGCTGACAAACAGGCGTATCAACATTATAACACGCTTCTTTTTGCCTCGGGGATAAAATAATAATAATAATAATGAATTAGTTCCCCGAACATTGCGACGGGCGGACGCCATAGTCCCCATATTCCCAGACCCCTAGTACTACTAGCAGTTCACCCCAATAGCCCGGTACTTTTTCTTCTCATTTCCCATAATAGTCCTACACTGGCCGGGGCTTGTCCTTGGGTGCATTATTATATGGTGTAGAGAGGGATAATCGCCGGTCAGTGTCACGCCACATTTACATTAAATTTGTCAAAGGGCCTCTACGTGTTGGCCTTCCCGTGGCCCCACGCAAGCCCTCCATATGTCCGGGACATTTTTATGGCCCGTGGTCTTCAAAGACATACATTATAATAATAATTAGTTAAAATAGATATATGCCAAATACTAGCCCCCTTATTTATTTGAATATTTATATGAGATTTTATCAGAAAGCTTATTCATACTCGCATTGATAATGCGATTGTTAATAACACTTTTTAATTAGCTTAGACACCTCATATAACTGTTATGAATAAGGTGGTAGAAATTTAGATAAATTTACGATAAAAAATGGAAATAAACATTCAAATTCAAAAGTTTTATTAGAAAAACGTTCCACTAAAGAACATTTTTTGAAAGTCATACATATGAGTTAAAATGTAATTCTATTTCATATGTTACATGTACACCCCTTCGTAAACCGGCAATAAACTGCCCAGCAATACGTCTTACTAAAAATCTTTTTCTTCACATTTATGTCTCAGACCCTTTATTTAATAAATAAAGAAGTATTCTATAGAATTACTTTTCGCAGAAATAATGGAGTTACAAAGACATATTAAAGAGGAAAGAAAAAATGAATATTCAATACTTACACCGTTAATATAAGCAAGTAGCATATCCCTCAAATCAGCTTCGTTATAATTTAGAAAGGGGTAGAAGATTTTATAAGCAGCTTCATCCAGGAACAGCGCTAGTTCTATAGTGTAGCTGACGGGTCCAGTTTTTTGGGGTAGTTTAGATCTCGGTTGTCTTTTGATTACGGGTCGGAGGGGGCGCGCGTCATCACCCGGCGGCGAAGGGGGTGGCGCTCGTCTTATCACATGAGCTGTGCGCCCATTGAGGTTCTCTGCTCGCCCGACACCAGTCGGCAGTGGACGGACTTCGTACGTCGAGTTCTCCACGACTATTAGGCCATGCTGAAAGTATTAAAGGAATCAAGTATAAACATTGAGCAAGTGTGCGTTAGTCTATTTACAATGAAGAGTTTTCTTACTGACAAAGGTCCACTGTTTACGTCAGTCGACTATGGAACGATAAAAGATTTAATTCAAATCACTCCACATCTCAAAAACTATTTAAATGATCTTTTTGAAAACCAATTTCATTGAATTTTATTTGTAGAATTCTAGCACGTTAATCTTTTCCACAAATTATCACCCTACATTTTATTCAAGTAACTACTTATGTATTAAGCATTTATCTAAGTAGCACAATCTATGTCCTACACAAATTAATCGGTGTAAAAGTATGCTACACTTCATGAAAAAATACATAACTATATGTACATTTTCTTGAATATTGGTTGTGTTATGGTTAATATACAATCCCATATACCCAAACTAGAGTAAATAGGGGAAAGTAGGTACGTTGAATAATAATAATAAGTGTGTTTACTTACTCTTTGTTTAAAATGTCTTAGTATTGTCATGAAAGAAGAATACTATTTGCCATGGTATTTATTTTCAATACTTCTCTTTGCCGATCCTAGTTGCAGGACGTTTCCTGTTTGTTCTTTGGTTTTCTTTTTTATTTATATATACTTGCACTGCCTATATTTTCAGAATAGCATTCTAATTTCTTACTTTTGATCATGGTCAGTACGCCGCCATCTACCGACTCACTTTGATAGTCTTCTTTCGTCTATTCTCTCTACGTATCCGAATTAACTTAACATACACTTATCAGGCGATTCTTTTATGCTTTAACATTATAATTTACTTTTCTTCTAGAGTCACATATTACCAAAACTTGTACTATAGCAGTTCTCATTTCTGATGCAGAAATACTTAAATAACTTTATCCTAATGCTATTTGCGAATCTTTGTAATATATCGGCTTAAGTCACAACAAGAGACAACAGACAAATAAAATGAACAATGGATAAAATTACCAATGCGTGATCCTTGCAGGCGGAGAATGCTGCCACGGTGCCGGGTCCTGAATGCAGGAAGTGGCAAGAGGCATCCACAGCCGAGAGGGGCGCCTCTTGGCCCCGTTCCGACCATACTCGGAATTCCGGAGACAACAGACGGCGGTTTGGCACCAATTGTAGGTCGAAATTTCTACCAATGACACGTTATTACATACACGCACTTACAGAAAACAGATATCTTTTTATATATAAAATTCTTCTGTTCGTGTGTACGTCACTGAACTTCTAAATCCCTGGACCGATTTTGATGATTTTTTGTTTGTATTCAAATGGGTCCTGGGATGGTTTAAAGTCACTATTGGCCCCGGTAAGTGGCGCTGTAATCGGGTTCTACATTTTCTTTTTTTAGGGCAGGACATCGTCTACTGGGCCCGCTAGTAATAGTTATAATATGAGAATTTAAATATTATAGGTTTTAGTACAGTTGGTATAAAAATCTGTATCTTTTAATATTAGTATTTATGAAAAGGAATACGAAACAGACAGTTGAAACCAATATTTGGAGAGATTGAACGCAAGTAAACCTTTAGCAAATGGGTGCTAAATGCAAACTTCGCAAATAACACCATAGAGCATTGTACGTATTTAACATTTACAAACGCGCAGTCTTGAAGAGGATATTACACCGTCCGTGTAAAGTTAACGATATTGACTGGCAATTGCACCAATTGTTGTGAGAAATATTGTTAAGCTACAAAGTAATGTATTGTATCACGTGTATTCAATAACATAACATTTTATTATGATTTCCCTTTTAACCCTAAATTTACATAGACGCCTATAAGAGAGAAAACATAAACAATGAACAGTAAAGTGGACCAAAATAAACAAATGTTTGAAACTTTTTTATTAGGATTCAAATATCTATATAAAAATTGTGCATTGGAGATTTTATAATCTGTAGCATAATTAATTAAACATTGCAAGGCAGAGATGCGAAATTTCAGAAAAAAAAATTTAAAAGCTAATATATATAAATCAACGGAAAAGTGGAAAAACGAATGGCAACGGCAAGTGTCAAAACGAATCGCAGCAAAATTTTAAGTTGAAATTTTACGGACAGTTCTTCAAACTGGACAAGTACATTAACAATCTGCCCGTAAAACTTCAAGTTAAAATTTTGCTGCGAATTGTTTTGATACTTGTCCGTTGCCATTCGTTTTTCATTTGTCCGTTGCGATTCGTTTTTCCACTTGTCCGTTGAAGTTTCACTTCTACTATGTGTCCCAGCACACATTTCGATTTTTCACAGGCTTACTGCAAATTATGATTTGTTAGGTTAGGTACATTTTAATGAATGCATTTTTGATTTAAACATATTTTATTTCATCAAACAAAAAAAACTAAACTCGATCCGGAACCAAAAAACGCATCCATAGTATACTCTAAAATTATGCCGGCTCTCATCACGTCTAGTCTAAATTTATGCCGCTCCTTCACGCGGCCGTAACGCTTTTTTGTGACAGAAAAATCCTACGACCCCCCGTTTATATAGAAGTTTCACTTCAAAATTTATGGGATATAAATATATATTTTGAAAAAACATTATCTCACCGTCCAAAAGCGTCGAAAGTGTATGGCAAGGGGATGTCATCGTAAGGTTCGTCAGATGCCGACTGCGCTTCCCGCGGCAACAATGCCGGCAGGTAGACAACCTGCACGTCCCCCGAGGATCCTGAGCCCCGGCCCTCTACTCCCGTCCACCACCCATGCAGAGGAAATAGATCCTGTCGCACATAATTTGGAGCAGATAAAATTATCCATATAGTTCCCGGCACATCTTGAGCAGTAGGCGCAATAGAATAAATCTTTTTACGCATTGAGCGTAGCCAATGTGATGTTATTTATCGATATATCGAGGCCAAGGTGACAGCTTAAAATTCGTGCCGGGAACTATACTAATATGCAAATGTGAAATTTGTTTGTTACGCTTTGACGCTTTAACTGCTCAAAAAGAAAGAAGAAGAATGAGGACAAAGTATCTTACAAAAAGTGATTTCTCACGAGGGCTACAAAAATGGCTTTTAGACGGTGACTATACAAACAGTTGTAGTATAGTTATTTAATTGTAACTGATTGACCAAATCTACATTAACACGAGTGAAGTCGCGAGTACAGATAAATTAGCTTTGAGACGTTTTTGCGTTTGTAGTAGGGTACTGTCAGCACATAAATAAATAAATGAATACTTTTTATATATTTTTATAGGCAAGCACTTAATATGAAACTAATAATATTAAAATAATAAATATTAATACTACACAAAAAATTTAATATTAAATTTCAAGGAAATTTAATTACAAGTTTAGAAGTCCTGTAAATATATAAATACTACTACAAACGCAAAAACGTCTCTCGTTAATTTACCTGTACAAACTAGTTATATATCGAACTATGTATAATCTATTATGGAAGAGGCTTCATTATAATGTGCCATTAGTACAATATTCAGTATTTTTTTAAATATGCAATGAAGTAACTTCTTAGGGTTACACTCATTTTTTTCAGAAACTACTCTACAGGGATGAATTTTACAGGAAGGTGTAGTCTGTATATGATAAAATAATACTATTTTTTACGTAATCCTATAAACTTATTATCTCGGATACCTATGCTATATAATAAATTCGTTGTATCCATACGAAAATGTAATATAAACATTCTATTAGATTCTATACATCGAAAACGACATTCAAAATCGGCCTTGTAGATTTGACAAAATTAAAAAACAAACAACAAAGAGCAGTTTGAAACAGAAAACGACGTGACTATGTGGAAATATTGCCTTTTCACATATTCACGTCGTTTTCTGCCTGAAACTGCTGTGTATATATAGATAACATTAGTATCAATGTGTGTATACAACAAAGGATGTTTGGATAGCGAAAAATAAGGAGAAAAAAGCGATAATTATAGCAAAGTGGGTCAAGTGGAGGACGAGTGACAAGGAGCGTGACATCTCGTGGGCGCTTTCACACCATTGTTCGAGGCTTGGTGCCGCAGACCGTGGCCACGCCATATTCCCACATTGCTTTTATTAATGACTAACTCTGCCAGTCATATTGGCATCATTTCATAATCATAACGACGTGACACCAATTTATCCTCGTCCTCATTTAATTGCTTGAAATTGTATGTTTACATTAGAATATATAAAACAGTCCAAAACAGAAACAGAACGTTATATTACAAAAATAGAAGACATTTCACGCACTTTTACTCGTAAGCTATATTTCATGGAAACTATTTTATTTAGCGGGATATAAATTGTATGGTCTTTACGTAAATAAATCCTGGATTGAAAATATCTCCATATAGTATATTAAACAAGACAAAAGAAGCGGAGCGGAGAAAAATATTGGAGATGTCCAAAGTGTAGGTATATTAGTATGGATGGATTATTGTACATCATAATATAATATAAGCATATTCATTATTATGCCCATTGTACTTTTAGTTCTTAAGTTTTTATTTATAAAATTCACTTATATGGTGTAAGATACATTAAGTATATTGTATTTTATACGTCTTGGCTATTAAAAATAGTTACGAGATCATGAACTTGACGTATACTTAAATAGATATATGAATTTAATTATGTGTAGACACGAAAATAAACATAATAGAAAATAAGCAAATATTATACAAATCAAGTAGAACAAGAGACTACAAACTAGTATGTAGGTAACTACGCCTAAGGCTGACGACGGATGACCTCCATACATAATGTTCAAAGACGAGGTTAATTTATTGCTGTTTTCATATTTTTTAAAACTACATACAAATGGATGATTGATTATACGAAAAATCAGCACTCAGCTAATGTAAATAGTGTGTTTGGTTAGACGAGTGATTGTTTATTCAGATATGAGACATCGATTATGGTCCGCATCGTAGTTCACGGATTCAGGCAGTCAGTAGCACTGATAAAGTGAAACCGAAATCAACACCACGTGAGTCACCGTAGGTCCGACATTAGTGAATGTGAGTGAAGTAAAGGGGAAAGTAAAACTATTTGTTTTTCCTTTTGTTCGGCGCGTCACAGAGCGAGTTCCGTTGAATAAATGACTCTCGATCAAAGTAGTACCTTAAAGTGTAATTGCTTTAATTTTCGAACTGAAGTGGAAGTTACATTGGCATGCGGCTGATGATGAAAGTTACCGGTATTGATCGAAATTACATGGAGGCTGCGAGCACGTCGCGACGTCGCGGCCAGCACAAGCACCAGCTATGAATCACTCCAAATCGATTGAAAGACTACGTGATGTCAAAGCTTGTGTAACTTACTACGTGATCGGGTGCGATTTACTATTATATTATGTAATGTAAATGCCAAAATAAAACATTAAAGTGTTAACTATACAATTTTGTGAAAGTTTAAAACCAGTAATTTCGTTGAAACATGTGGTTCTGTACTACAACAATCATGCACGTGTTCTTATTATGACATAAGTGACCTGAAATCAATGAATCGGGTAGATGCGTAGCCTACATCGTCGTCAATCAGTCTGCTTTTAAGACAAAGACCTTTATACTACCACAATCATAATAAAAGCTTAACTGAATAGATTAAAATAAGCAGTCTTATCGCTATTAGCGATTTCTTCTAAGAAAATCAATTTCACGCGTATACATTGTTTTTCCTTAGAAGATCATTTTCCTACATTACAAACAGGATTTTTGCAATGAATTACGTTATTTAGTGATGTTTAAATGTCTTCGACAACTTAAGCCGTATCTATAGTTAGATATTACAATACAAACTTTTTATATGAAGCATTGACACATCACATAACTTGATTAAAAATGTATCCAAAAAATTATCTTGTAAGAAAAACACGGTATAGGTATGTATGTGAAAATATTACGAAATTATGTTAGAAATAAGGTGTTTACAAATTACATTTGCTATTAGAAGTTTTAAAAATATTATGTAAAGATATGTTCAGGTAAATTATCTTCGAGACGTTTTTGCGTTTGTAGTAGTGTCCTGTCGGCACATAAATAGGAAAATAAACTAATACTTTTATATATTTTTAAATTATTTCATCAAAATATTTTTGTAAGCAATTTCTTAAAACTCTTTATGCTATTAGAATTGATTTACTTTCAATATTTGAAGAAGTTGGTTTTGCTATCTTATATTTAAATATTGTCTTATAATACTGTGTAATTAAAGATTGTATAATAAAATATATTCTATTCTCGATAATCTTGTAACTGCAATATTGACAGCATAAGTATTTAAATAACAGAAAAAAACATTTTAAGGAGTTACGAAGGTCAGTTATGTAAACCTATTTTTAAAAAGTTATTGTCAAATACATAACTTTAATTAACATTCATTTTCATGTAAATATGTTAATTGGAAAATACATGAAATTGTTTAACGAATTTGCAATGTACGAAAGCTTAGGCGGCGCCCGCCCTCGCATTATGGCAGTAGCTGTACTCACGGGGAATCGCGCAGGCGCACCGGCTCGTAGCACGAAAAGCAACGCTACAACTATAACACCCGCTGTCAGCGCCATGGCCGTATCACATCGCACTCGACCAAAGGCTGAATTGCTGTTTCACAATCGCGGCACGGCTTATAAACACCGATTCGGAAGTGGCATGCAGGTGATTTGAATATCGGAGCCCGAGTGATGCACCGTGACAACCGATCGACCACTGTTGCGCACGATTAGAACGCGTCGTACACTTATGAGGCGCCAGCTACCGAATAAGCAATCCGACCCCCGGAATAAAATGTACACCTTTCGCACCTCCGAGAGAAAGTTGGAGGAAAGTGCAGATTTTGACTGTCAAGACACCGCCTACACGCGTCCCCGGAGGAGCCTTGTCGCGAGTCATCCATCATTCGACCTACGGACAACCGACGGCCGCCTGCCGCCGCCGTCGCTAATCAAAACAAATAAACACAATGCTTGTATTCACTGATGATCGCGGTCAGCGGCTCGTATTTTATATGTACATACATAGGAACATAAATAAGTTCACATATCACAACTATTTTTTTATCTATTTCTTTAGACTCGTATAACAGCCACGAAATCATTAACATTCTTTGCCGACGCTCAAATCAACTGAGACACTTTTCATATACTTAACTACTTATGATGTAAGTAGATACAAGTAAAGGAGTCAGTCAAGTAGCGCATTCATTATATTTTAGAAGTAATAATTTATATAATTATGTTATAAAAGTTGCGTTATTTTTACGCCTGTTCTTTTATATGTAAAAATATTACAATTTATTTTGACCTTTATCCGCATCCATTCTTCTACGAACCTTATATTACCAGAAGAGTACACCCATTTATGTATAACTTCCTAAAACAATTAACATTACAACTAGCATTAAATAAGTTAAACTTAATTTATTTAGTGCTAAAATTTTAATTTATCTTTAAATTAACAAACTTAAAGATAAATTAAGATTTTAGCATAGTGCATACGACTTACAATAGTAACTCGTTTTCTAAGCTCTCTGAGGTAGAACATCTTTTGATGAGACAAAAGGTGATACATCTTTTGTGAGTCATGATAAAGTGTGGTATGTATAGTAATTAAATTCAACTACATTTTAACACAAGTGTTATAATACAGTTCCAGGTACTTTGAATAAAATATATTGTCACAGCAATTTTAATTCGGGTGGTAGGACTTTTAAAGACTTGTCTATTAATCTAGTATGTATATTGTACCTATATTTCCTTCGTTATCCAATCTACATACAATTAATTTCCACGACTAAACTATCAAAAGCAATTATTACTAATCAGTTCCCCCGTTGAAACCTACTAGTGATTATATAAATAAAATTATTTCATAAACATTCATTTCTTTAAATAAATGAATTGAAATTGTTTATCTTAAATTAAAGTAGATTCTTAAAAACTAGATACCTATACATAAAGAGGTTGAACAATGGACGGTCTTATCCAATAACGTTGTTAGGGCAGAGCGTAGATAGGCAATCGCCCAGGGGCGCCAAATATAAGGGAGCGCCTGAAGGGACGACATAAGCGCCCCTCTACACATTTTAATTACAATAAGAATCCGGTTGGTAAAGATTCGGCTGGCTGCTACTTGGTTCTTGGAAAATGGAGAATGAAGAAGGTGGTAGAGGTAGACAGACCTAGAAGACAAATTGAGGATATTCTCATTAATAAAATAAAAGAATAGTAAATACATTGTAACCACTTTTTAGATATTTTATCCACCTGTCCCTTTGCCTAAACGATTTGCATATCAATTTCACTGATATGAGAAAGACTTACAGCCCGCATTACGTTTATCAAAGAAGGGTGAATTATGATATGAATAAATAATGACAATAAATTCTGTTACAACGACAAGGTTAGTTTTGAAACATACGTAGGTAAGTAACACACGATTATTATCAAATGTTGATATTAGACGGATCAACCAAATTGAATCAATCTGGTTGGGGGCTAAGAAGTCGCGATTAATAAATCCACGAGAGGTCTACGTTGTTACGAGATATATTTTCGAGTGTTACTTCAATGGTGGCAGAAACAACTTAAGACAGCCACGCATTCCAATATTAAATTCAAATTTACCATATACAAAAAGTTTGTATATCCATCACGCCCCTATAAATTTTAATTTAATTACATAAAATATCCAGAAGACAAATTAACACAACTTAATACCTAAACCATCTAAACACTTGTAGTGTTTAACACTAGCCAACGGCTTAGTAAGCACGTCTGCCAACATGGATTCAGTGGGCACATGTTTCAACACAATGTTGTTCATATCCCTTAAAACCTCCCTAATGTAATGATATCGAATATCAATATGCTTGCTACGCGCATGAAACATTGGGTCTTGAGCTAAAAACATAGCCCCTTGGTTATCGGCATGAACAATCACTCGAGCATACCTCATGAGCCCTACTTCCTTCATCAGACTATTTAGATACACTGCCTCCTTCATACTTTCAGACAGGCTGACGTACTCTGCCTCACAAGTCGATGTCGCCACGCTACGTTGTTTCCTAGACTGCCAGGATATACATGCACCACCTAAAATGAATGCATAACCCGAATAAGATCGTCTGTCTAGTAAACAATTCCCCCAATCTGCGTCCGAAAACCCCTGTATACAATTACTAGTCTTCTTGTATACGAGACTACGTTGTATGGTCCCTTTCAGGTAACGTAATACACGTTTTGCAGACTTCCAATCAGATTTTTCAGGATTCGTGACTTTTTGGCTTAGCTTACTTACCGAATTAGCAATATCTGGTCTAGTTGCATTGCTTAGGTAATTCAAACAACCTATCAACTCTCGATATGGCCAATTTTTATCGCTTTCGTCATCGTCGCATTGTTCTTCTGGTTTATTTTTAGAATTAATTTCCATCGGCGTTGCACATTTATTACAATTTTCCATTGAAAAACGTTTCAATAAATTCTCAATATAATTTTGTTGTGACAAAATAATGACATTGTCATTATTATTTCTCCGTATATCTATTCCTAAAATATATTTTGCCTGACCATAATCTTTTAATTCAAACTCCCTTGACAGCTCATCTTTAAATTTAATAATTAAACCTCTTTCTTGACTTGCCACCAAAATATCGTCTACGTAAACCAATACAAACAAATGGCTATTTGCACTTTGTTTAAAGTATAAACATGGCTCGTTTAGACTTTGCTTTAATCCCATAGAAATCAACTTTTTGTTGAGTTTGAGATTCCATTGACGTCCAGCTTGCTTCAAACCATACAATGATTTCCGCAATAAGCATGAATCGCAACCACTATCCAATTTATTCAGCATGGTTTGCGTACGCTTTTTGACCATTGGATCTTCTCCCTCACGATTCATAAGCTTAATTAAACTTTTTCTTAACAGTTCTGGTATCTCCATGTAAATCTCTTCATCCAAGGATCCATTTAAATAAGCAGTGTTTATATCTAATTGGTGAATTTCCAAGTTCAATTCAACTGCGAGAGCCATTAACAATCTGACGGTGTCCAGTCTAGCAACAGGTGCAAAGGTTTTCTCATAGTCGACCCCATATCGTTGGCTGAAACCTTGTGCTACAAGTCTCGCTTTCTTCTTTAGAGTCTTGTCGACGTTCTGCTTTGTCGTCAACACATAACGGCAGCCTATGATGTTCCTGTTCTTCGGTCTCTTTACTATCTCCCATGTACCTTTCTGAACTAAACTTCTAATTTCAGATAATATGGCTTCCTCCCAATCAGGTTTATCCTTACTTTTCAAAGCATTCTTCAACGTGATCTCAGTTGAACCAGCAAAATCTTCAACCTCATTTGCATCAGTAGAAGTTACAGATCGCTCAACTTCCCTCGTTTGATAGATTTTCTTCGGTCGGCCTACGTTTCCTGTGCGTAATATTCTAGGTCTACCAGGAGCTCTCGTCGTCATCCTTAGCTGATCAAGTGTGTCACGCCTTGTTTCTTCGGCTTGTTGTTCCACTTGTAATCGTCTAGATGAAGACACATCTTCGTCATGGCCATACTCTGCAGGATATTCTTGACATTCACTCCATATATCTTGCATATTGTCAACCTCTTCTGCTTCATGTCTACGTTCTTCAGCTGGAACATTCGATTTTGTGAAGTCTATTTCTATGAAACCCTGGTCGTCGTTTTTCGTAATGTTTAATAGGCTCGGCTCTTGCTTCGAGATGTCCTTTCGTGTGTTTGGACTTTCATGAAATTTCACATCTCTCGCAATCATGAACTGCCTTCGCTCAGGAATCCACACACGATATCCCTTGGCGTTCTTCGGGTATCCAACAAAGTTACCAGCAATACCTCTTGCTGCGAATTTATCTTTGTTTGGATCTTTATCAAGAATGTGTACCTTAGTTCCAAATCTTCGAAAGTATGCAATTTTCACCGATTTGTTTCGCCATTTTTCATAAGGAATTTCACCCTGTAGACTTCTAGTAGGACAACGGTTTCTGACGTAACATGCAGTATCTACCGCTTCGGCCCAAAAACCTGAGGAAAGATCAGAACTCAATAGCATACATCTTGCCATTTCCACCAAGGTCCGGTTCATTCGTTCTGCTATTCCGTTCTGCTGCGGTGTTCGAGGCACGGTCAGTCTTCGCTGTATGCCTGCTTGTTTCAAAAATCGAACAAATTCCGAGTTACAATATTCTCCTCCATTGTCGGTCTGGAGATATTTAATCTTAAGTCCCGTCATGTTCTCAACGTGACTTTTATACACCTTAAAGGCTTCTAAGGCTTTATTTTTCGCACTTAGAAAATAAACTTCACACCAACGTGTACAATCGTCGATAAAAGTTATAAAATATTTTGCTCCACCTATAGATTCACATCTCATAGGTCCTACAATATCAGAATAGACTATTTGTAATTTTTCAGTACAAGGACTATGGGAATCAGAAAAAGGTAACGCGGTCATTTTTCCTCTAGCACAAATATCGCAATCACGTAAGTTTCGTACTTCGGTCACATCAAACTTAGCACCTAATTTACCTAAAAGCTTAGCAACATCTTTACCATTCAAATGTCCTAATCGCTCGTGCCAACAACGTACATCAGCATTCGAATCACTCAAGTTAAATATATATTCCGGGCTATTTAAACAATATAAATTACCTCTACGATATGCCGTCAATTTAATTTCACCGTTTTTATCAATAACCTGAGCTACATCGTTATTAAACGTAACATTATAACCGTTATTTGTTATTTTGGCTACTGAAATTAAATTCGTCCTTAGATTAGGAACAAACAACGTATCACGTAGTTCAAATAAATCCCTCGAGTGTTCGCTCCATGCCGACAACCTTACAGTACCCTTACCTTTTATGTCAGTACTTACATGCGTCGCTAAATTTAGTTCTCCGCTAGTCATTTTTAAAGTGTCCCCGAACTTACTCGCATCATTACAAAGGTGAGACGTGCACCCACTGTCCAAAATCCAGTCATGTTTTTGAACATTTACAGCATTAGAAACCTCTACATCTAAAACATTAAAAGTGGTTAGAATATTATTAATACAAAGTGTTTCTTCTGCTTTCTGTGCTTTTCTACCTATTTTAATTTTGCACTCTGATGCTTTATGTCCACGTTCGTGACATTTGTAACATTTAAATCTAAATCCTTCTTTCTTTTCAGTTCTACTCTTATTAAAGTCAGTTTTGTCTCCAACTGTACTTTTGTTCTTTGCGCCTTTCTTAGTCTTCTTAAAATACTTTCTCGTATTTGTGTACAGAACATCTTCATCCTGATTTTTATTTGCGTCGCTGGATTCATGCTCTTCGAGTATTTTAATTTTCAAGGCCTCTGGTTTCGGCAACTCGTCTCTCGATTCAATCGCACATCTAAAGCTTTTGAAATTTACGGGTAAACTGTATAACAACATAATAGATACTAAATCTTCGTTCATACTTATACCCATGTCTGCAAGCTTATCCACAGCGTCAAAAAAGGTATCCAAATGTTCTCTAACATTACCTGTCTCCGACATTTTGTGCACGATTAAACGCTTTAAGAGTGTAGCCTTCTTAGCGGGTCCTTTCGATGCATAAATTGACTCTAATTTCAGCCAAACATCTCTGGAAGTTTTACAACCTCTAATATTACGAAGTTCGCTTCCACTCATCGAAAGAATCAGATCGGCTTTGGCTTTTTCGTCCTCTTCCACCCAGCGTTCGGCTTCATTAATGTCAGCTGGTCTAGGAACTTTGCCATTTACGTACTTCCACTCATTATTTTTAATTAACAGAGCTTGTACCTGAATTCTCCAGCTATCATAATTATCCTTGCCCAAGGGCTCGATTCGCATCGACATACTGCTCATCGTTCTGCACCTTTTCGCAATTAATTATACTGCTTTTGATATATGCCGATCCGAATTCTTTTTGTTAATATAACAGCGCTATGGATTTGCGCTGCCTGGGCCCATAACCAATGTTGGGGGCTAAGAAGTCGCGATTAATAAATCCACGAGAGGTCTACGTTGTTACGAGATATATTTTCGAGTGTTACTTCAATGGTGGCAGAAACAACTTAAGACAGCCACGCATTCCAATATTAAATTCAAATTTACCATATACAAAAAGTTTGTATATCCATCATAAGTATATTATGTGTATAATTAAAAAAAAACTGGACAAGTGCGTGTCACATAATGAACCGTGAAGGATTCCGCAGACGAGACCACCGTCCATTGTTTTCATCATTCATTGAAACTATCTCATATAACAAGGACTACTCAACAACAAAACCAATTTTCGTTCAAGGTATTTTTGAAAGATCATTTTCAATTTTTTTTTAAATTCTCTACCTTATAGATCAAAAATTAAAGTAGTACACTATATTACGACTGTGAAAGCGAACATTTTTCCACCTATTTGTTGATTTAAATAAAAATCATTAAAGAACATCGTAATATTTTTTTCAAGATAACATTAACGATACGACACACGATTATATAATAGGGGAGCGGACAGTCAGTCAACTGAGATACTTTTTTATAAAATTACAGAACGTCGCAGGCTCATATATTTTGTACGAGCGTAACTACTTATGACGTCATAAGTACGTACTTTAAAACCAAACAAATAACACATTTATTATTAATTAAATAATAACTAAAATTATTTCTAACATGGGACTTATATATTACTAGGATATGCCCGCGACTTCGCCCTCGCTTGACTTAGGATTCCCGCGGATGAATGTAAGCTATCGTTTTAATGGAAACTATGTCGGAATAAGCTAATTTTTATGTATTCGAATAACTTCAAACCACTCCTGGGATAAAAAATATCACACATTTTATTATATTAAATTTGCTATCGACCAGTAAAAAATCACATTGGAATTCGATTTGTTTTCAATATGGCCCTTTTAAATCATTCCCAGAAAAATTCCCGTGATAAAAAACAGCGCAGGTTTCAACTCTAAGAATTTGTTGTCGAACAGCGAAAATTGCATCGAAATCGGTCCCGTAGTTTTTACGTGAGTCCCGAACAAATGGACTAACAGATAAACAGACAAAGCAAGAAATCTAAAAAAAATGCATCATATTATATTCTCCATCGTTCATGTAGCCTAATAGAGTTTACCCCGCGGCCGCGTCAGGGGTCAAACTCTAGTGTAGTAGTACCTCTTGTTTAAACAGCAGGTCTTAATACAGATTACATTGTATTAATTTTTATGTTAGAACTCTTTGACCCCGGAAGATTCACTTCATTTTATTATTTAACTACCCCATCTCCCGAAATAAAAAGTATTTACGTTCATTTGCGGTATTCAAACTACATTCAAAGAACATCATAGCAAAACCGATCCAGTATTCCTAGTAGTTTTTCCATGAAAGCTTAATAGACAGATCGAGTTACTATCGCATTTTTTATAGATGATAAATTTTTATATCTATAAACTTGAGAAATGATTGGTCCGTTATAGTTTTATTTATCTCTTCCCCGTCTATCTATCTGTAAACTACATAAATGACCAAATGACCAATGACCAGTGATCAAAATGTCGAAAATAGGAAATCACAAAAAAATAACTACTACTACTACTACTACCTACTTTCTGGGAAAATCTATCCTATTATCTGGGATGAAAAAAAAACAATGTTTTCCGTAAAAGCATAACAAACAGAGAGACAAATGATATATTTATCCCGGAAGCTATACCATTTTTCGGGATAAAATGTACCCTATGTTCATCCTCGGCATCGATATATACTGAGCTTCAGCCAAATCGGTTCAGTAGTTTTCCGTGAAAGAGTAAAAGACCGACAGAGTTACTTTCTCGTTTATAATATAATGGGAATGTCGACGGCTTCTTGAAAATTCAGTAATGTATTATTACTGAAAAGAAATGTTAAATAAAATTTAGCACCTGTGACTTGGGATTCATGTATGCAATTTTTCAGATATTTCCTAGTTATATATTTTTTTAACAAAAACAAAACAGACTTCAAACGA
The DNA here is from genome assembly GCA_019925095.2 of Dendrolimus kikuchii. Classification (NCBI taxonomy): domain Eukaryota; kingdom Metazoa; phylum Arthropoda; class Insecta; order Lepidoptera; family Lasiocampidae; genus Dendrolimus; species Dendrolimus kikuchii. The sequence goes on from CM034389.1 coordinate 17,375,180, forward strand.
AAAAGCAAAAAATAAACATTTAACAGCCTTTCTACAACATATGTATCAGGTTGGGGCAAAAGTTTCTTCGCATTTTATATAAAAATTCAAAAGGTTTTTTTATAAAGTTTATTTACATTTGACTAAAGTATGTAGGTGCCATTTTGTTGGATAACTTTTTGCTATCTTGTAGGTAGGGACGTGATCCCATTGCTATAAAAATTTTGGGGCTTCTGATCAAAAAACTGCGACAAGTGATTTTGGCAGTCCTGTCGTGATGTTAACCTGACACTGCCTAAGGAATTCTGCAGAGACCGAATCAGGTGAAAATCTGAAGGTGCAAGGTCATGACTATACGGCGGATGCATTAACACCTCCCAGCCAAACTCTCGTAATTTTTGCTGAGTGGCTAAAGATGTGTGAGGTCTAGCGTTATCATGGTGAAAAACCACACCCCTTCTGTTGATTAATTCCGGCCGCTTACTCTCAACTTTTTGCTTTAATCTCATCGGTTGTTCGCAATACTGTTCAGAATCGATGGTCCTGCCTGACGGTAACAGCTCATAATGAATAATACCCCTCCAATCCCACCATACACACAGCATCACCTTGTTGCGAGCTAACCCGGGTTTCGGCACAGTCTGTGAAGCCTGACCGGCCTTTGACCACGATCTTTTTAGCACGTTCTTGTCGTACGTGATCCACTTTTCATCACCAGTTATCAGCTTCTTCAAAAATGGTTCGTTTTAATTACGTCATAATAAAGAATCACAAATGAGTACACAGTTCATTAGGTTTCTTTCAGTGAGCTCATGAGGCACCCAAATATCGAGCTTGTTGGTGTACCCAGCTTTTTTGAGATGCGCCAAAACCGTTTTGTGGTCAATTCCCAGTTCTCCAGCTACATCGTAACTACTAATATGCCGATCTTGCTCCACTTTTTCAAAAATGGCATCAATTTTGTCCGTAACAGGGCGACCAGAGTGATGTGCATCTTTGATATCAAAATTTCCGGATTGAAAACGCTTAAACCAAATTTGCGCTACTCTCACAGATACTGCATTAGGTCCATAAACATCACAAATTTTTTTCGCGGCTTGTGGTGCATTTTTACCTTTTTTGTAGTAAAATTTTAAAATGTATCGAATTTCTTCATTAGATTCACTCATTTTAACAATAAGAAAAACAAATGAAAATCACACATTTTCCTAATTTGAATTTGGAATAGTCTTCGTTAAAATTAAAACTTTTTAATGATACCAAAACCAGCCAGATACAAATGGTATAGCCACAGAGATCTTATTACAAGTTCATACATACTATATGCGAAAAAACTTTTTCCCCAACCTATTATTAAGTTGGTGCCAAGTAAAACATAAAAAACAACAATAAATTTGCAAAACATAGTAATTTTTATGTTTTACTTCGCACCGATTACAAAATGTTGTAGAAAGAAGGCAGTTAAATATTTATTTTTCCTTTTTAGTTTAAAATTAAGCGCTTGTAGAAAATGTAATACCTACACGCGTATACAAGCTTTTACTCCCAAGAATTTAGGCGCACGGCGTTCTTTAATAAATAATGTTACTCTCGATTTCCCTGGAATCCACTCACCAGATCCTGACTTGGAGCATGGCACCACCTCGGGAGGTAAAAAAAGAGAGAAAAAAAATGAAAATTGGTTTAGAATTGACAGAGATATCGTGTTACGAAGAAGTCCGTTATCAATTTTCGTGGGGTTTCTCTAATTCCTTGAAATCCACTCATCAGATAGTGACATGGTGACAATGGGACTAATTCGGAAGTATAACCATTCGATTCATTTTTGGTTTGAAAATCAGTTCATAATTGATGGAGAAATCGAGTAACGAACATATAAAAAAACATACTTGAATTGAGAATCTCCTCCTTTTTGAAAGTCGGTTAAAGATAGCGTCATGACATTTTTATTGCACGAAACTTTTCCAACTGTCCAAAAAATACAAAATATGTTTGCCCGTAAAATTCGAGTTTATCGAATACTGGATGCGTCGTCATGGGGGAGCCCATGTATTTCTAAGAAAAACGACTGATACACAACGACAAAATAATAAACGAACGAATTTGACAGGATTTAAATAACAGGGTCCTGTTTTTGTGAAAACAACTCCAAATCCCGAAATACAGTCATTCACTGCGCTACAGAACCCTTCACTGTGAGCAACACGCACTTGGCCAATTTTATTTTATCTTTGTTTTGTATATGAATCATCGTGTGGGAGAACTGATTTTTGATCATTGATCTAAATATATTTCCTAGAAGATAAAAGGTAAAGAAGCTTACGTATTTTATAACCTACTTTATACCCAGTATTTGTAATGAAATCGCGTTTGTCATTACGTGACTCATTCAAAAATATATATGTTTCTACATGTACCAAATAAAACAAAAGGACCTTTTTCCGTTATGTTTTACTTGAAAATGTAAATCAAATACTTGTTTAACCCTTAGCGGTGCGCGTCACAGTTGCCTTTTCTTAAAGGCTTTAAAAGCACCTGTATGTTTGGTGGTATACATGGAAGATGGAAGAAAAACGAGTTGGTGTTTGTACAGAGAAGAATATATAATGATTAATTTTTACATTGATTCTATTGACACAATCAGTTATATACAGACAATTCTATATTCAATAGAAACCAGCCTATACATACTAAAAAGTTCTCAACACTTCCCCTCAAACATCATTGGATACCATCCATCTTCAGGGATATCTAACTACCAGTCAAACATGATACATTCACATCGTAGACACCTAGTTCCCAGGCTCAGTTCGCACACACTCTTTTTAAATTTGCAGTGACCTAATAATGGCTTTGTTAAAATATCTCCTGGATTATCTTTCGTGCATATATAGTCCAGACGTACAACGTTCCTAGCTATACAGTCACGAACATAATGCGTCCTAATGTCTGTGTTTAGTACGCCTATGCGCTAGAGAGTTATATGCTAGCTTGATAGCACTCTGGTTATCAACATATATACAAATAGACAGATTATCACTTCTTACAAACGAATTTAGCTGCCGCAAGTATCCAGCCTCTTTAGTTGCCTCCGACAACGCGACGTACTCAGCTTCAGTCAACGCTAGTGCAACACATGTTTGTTTCCAGCGTTCCTAACTAACCAGACAATTTCCGCATCTAACAAGAAACCCGGAATATGATTTTCAGTCTTTTATATTGTTACGAGTTGCAGGACTTGAATTAAAATGCCGTTGAAATGATTATAGAGTTTATTAGAACTTTACAAACACTTATAACACAGGTACAAATATAACCGAACGCAATAAGTCCAAACGTACTGCAGAAGATCGTAATTCAAATACACGCGCAAAGTCCGTCACTAAATAGATTACGGAATGTGGATACACAAGTCTTGCTGTGCTTGTGGTTATCGCTCGACTGCCTCATCTCTCCATTGGGCCATTGCTTTATACTGCACAGATGATGATCAGTTTGTAATTTTAAATCCGAGACACCTGACAGTGATCACAATACAACAATAGGCCGTAAAGGACTACAATACACAATGGGCTGTTTTTTTTTATCACAATTTTTAAACACAAAGTAAACAAAAGAAGTCCAAATGCCGAAAAGGTAATAAAACGTGTATCTACAGGTATGTAGGTGTGAATTTGTCTTTGTCGGTACCTAGGTCGTAACAATATAATCAGCGTCTTATAGCTACGAGAGTCGTGGCAGACAAGAGCAAGACAAGAGTCAGTTATACACAGACAGTATATCCAATAGAATCCAGCCTGCGATACACTAAAAAGTTCTCAACATGTATTACATGTATAAAAATATTTTATAAACCTAACCAAGTGTCGAACAGCCCATGCACATTAGAGGATTCCGTAGAGGTCATAAACTTCAAGTGTTTGAGTTTTGACATCTTGCAACAGAACCCTAAAATAATATTTAATCGAAAATAGCCAATAATCCAAAATTATTCACGAATGTTATTAGATTTATTTTTTTGTTTTCCACCCCATAGTAAAAATCAAAGTTGCTGGGATATTTTTAAAACTTTGATAGTCCTCTACCAAAGACCCGATTCTGCTATTTCAATATCTTGGCGTTGCGAAGATATTCAAAGTAAGGTTCCATTGCGAGTGACAAAAGTTCTCAATCTACAAAATCCACAATATCTTCTCGATAAAGTCGCGACATAATAATAGTAGAAAAAAAAATGGTATTACCATTAGCAGATATGGTGTAAATATTGAATAGCTACAAACATTTCAAACGTTTATTTTGCGAGTTTTCGCTAACAAATCTACGATTGACACAGTAGTGTACGGCGATTTTGACGATATTGTGATAGCAGAATTGGGCCTCTAATCATTTAATTAAAAAGTCATTAAAAAGAATCGACAGTATTGTCCAAGACCTGAGTAAAGTTCTCATTAACGTCATTTAATACAGTAAAACGGGGTGGATAGGAATCGCGGGGCGAATGGAAATAAAACCGGGAAAGATTTTTGTACTACAATCTACAGTTCTTTGAAAGAAAATTCTATTTTTTTGATATTTTAAAATTACAACATTTTTAAAAGAAATGGCAACCCCGATTTTGTCGTGAAATTAGTAGGTTTAAAAATATCATTTGAATTTTACTGCTTGTATGATTGTGATTTTTAGCTCCTTAAAAGTTGGTGATTTTTTATACGAAAGACGTTATTTATTACAGTATAACTTTGTGTCAAGTTATCTTTAGTTTATCAAAATTAAGTTTTTATATATCAGGAAGTATATTTTTTATTTAAATTTGGTATTATAGAAGAAAATAAAATATTGTATAAATTTTACAAAGTTCTGAGGTAAATAGAAAGGGAAAAAGGGTGAATAGATATGTCGTATGGGGTTAATAGGAACGGGAAGGGGTTTAATAGAAACGGGAAAGGGGTTATTAGAAAAACGCTATTAAGAGATGTCACAACTTGTATTGCGTGAGTGTTCCTACAGTATCTATCTATAATTAAAGGTTAATTACAATAAAATAAAACTACGTTTTATGGTTACCAAGAGTGACTCATATTAACTTTAATATTTTATTACGTCGTTTAAGTATCTAGCGTTTTTGAAAATCTAGGAAAAAATTCAATATAGCTAGTTATATATAAATAAACACTTAAAAGTAGGGGGTACTCACCCCATATGGCGTGTTCATTGACCTCAAGTCCAGGGTAAATAGAGATGGTCAATATTTTTGTGTATTTTGTCTAAAATAAGACATAAAACATACCTTTGCTAATTTAAAAATGTAAATCCAACCTAGACTCAAAACATAATTGCTTTCAGAATTAATAAATTAATCGAAAACTATACGAACACCCTTTCTAAAGTTCAAAAATGTCTCTATTCGCCCCATCTTACGGTAATTATACTTAAAAAAAAACATTCATCAGTTTCCTAATCATATGGGGACATGCTTAATATTTTTTGTGATTTCAATATTTTTAACACACCATTGTGTAGCAGCATATAAAATAGATCGTTCTGCAAAATATTATTCCTTTAGACCACATTTAAATGCAAAAGTTTTTGAGAAAACTATGACATACAATATCAGTCGGCCAAGACGATTTCGTTGTTGAAAAATGGCCGCGGAACTATAAAATAAACAGTAATATTTGCGTAACAGGGCTTACGGAAAAGTAAACTAATAAGAGAGATAAATGGTCCTCCAATATTAGTAATCTTTTATCGATATGCTTTCTGAGTGTGAAAACAATCCCAAAAATTTAGTTATGCCGTCGATTGGAGGGCGCGTTGTGTTCCTCGCCCGGTCACCACTTTTCCCTTAGGGCGAGTTACAAACCGCACCACGATGGATTTGGGTAGGACGACGCCGGGGGCTATGCTTCTCCCTGACAGTGTATACAGCCCTCAGGGCCCCCGCCTGCCCGGGAACGCCAAAAGGGCAGTTCTACCACTCTTCCCGTAGCCCTAGCACAAGGTGAAGGAAGGCACACCGAGTTTTAATGGGTATCCTCGATTAAGCAACATAGCGAATCTCACACGTTCCCGCCGCGTTTCCCCCTAGGCGGTTAGGCCTCGATCAGATTTCTCCTCGCTAAAAAATAGCCTTATTACCATTGATAGATGCAACATTAGTTGATACTTGTGCGTAGTTTATATTAAATTTTAAGCAAAACAAATGAATAGATATTAAGCTGCCGCACTCCAAGTCGAAGATGATCCATTAACTCTCAATAGCGAAGACATGTCTCTCTCTCTCTAACTTTCCTCTCACCTTTTCACAATCATTTGATGCCGATGTGTTTTTTCTTCCATACTCCTTCCTTTAACCTGGCGTAATAATATGCAGGTTCTGTTACAACAAAATTCGTCAAATAATCCTTTACAATCCATCTCTTTTTTTTTCTTTGTCATTCTTCTGTAGGTAATTCAAGTTTTGTTAATAGCAAAGTAAATAGGTAGGTAATAAGTTTGTAACTTACATTAAAAACTTAAGCATTGCTTAGGTACAAATTATTTTAAAATACTAGTGTGAATTACTGTATCACAAAATTTATTCGTGTGGCAGGTAAGTAGCTCATGCATTCGCGACTTGAACTTGCGTTTCAAATGCCGTGGGTTAGAATTCTGGCTAGGTAGCACGCACCGCTTAGGCAGTTTTTAGAACTAACTTGCATTACTTATTACATTTACTACCTGCTAACAGTTCAGGATAACATCGTGTTGAAATCTGCACAGAGAGATAACCAATGTGTGAAACCAGCCAATCCGCCTTGGACAAGCGTAACGAGTATACTCTCCGTTCCCTTTTATAAAATAGGAACGTCAGAACTCAGTAGTAAGACTTTTTGGGCTCATATTATTTAAATTTATCAATTCGTCATTTTAAATGGCTACTTATTAATCACCTTGTCACTCTGCGAAAGAAAATGCTTTACTTATTACCTAACAACAAAGAGGCATATTTTAATTACAACATTTTGTTCCACATTATTTTATATTTGAAGAAAGTCAACGCTAAGTGTCAGTCAATTAACAGCCGAGGAGTTAGTAAATAGTTATGAATGTGCGAATGCCGGTAGTGAGTTGCGAACTTTGAATATTAATGCCTTTGTATTTTGCACACATACAAACACACATGGCCCTTTTATTACAATAATTTGCACAGTGGACACGCTGGCGATGTCCGCTGAGCAAGAAAGTATTTAATTTTGCAGTCGACTTGTGCGCGATATTGAAGTAGGCTGGGCACTGGAGTACTCGGCATTGTTTACGCATAAATATAATGAATGTCATTAAATTGGTACTTATCTAAAAAGATCAATAATACCTTGTGCGTGTGTTTCTTTTGCACTCTCTCTGCTGCACATGTTCATACGGCGATGATTCACAAGTGAAGAAAAAAACAGGGACGCGGCGGAGAACGCGGGTGACGCAGTGTCAGAGTCATTGATCCCTGTACGCTCCCGGACTGACGACGCAATGTCGGAGCGCGCGCAATTATCCGAACCAATTCCGCTGCTCGCGATCGCCGTATACATCGCATGCGTCGCCGGTAGTAGCATTCTAGCTAACTTCTCGGTAGTGGCCGCAATACTGAAGTCTACTAGAAACGGTGACTATTTGAATATGTATCTATTTAAAACATGCAGGCTGGTAATTAAAAATAGGCGGGTAAATATTAAAAAAATTGTGTTGCTTACAGGTTTATTCTGCATAATTCTGCAATTGGCCATAGCGGATATTTTTCTTGGCATTGCAGTAAGTTTAGAATTATGGTCTTCTAACGCGAGGACTTGGTTCTTCAGTGATAGCGGATGTGTGATATATAGGGGTCTTCATGTTTTTGCCACGACTGCATCCTCTTATTTCGTGGCTACAACAGCGTTGCATACGCTAGCTACAATAAATTTGGAAGAAAAAGCGTTGTTACGCCGAACTAAAAGAAGAAATCAAGACGAAGATGAAGAAATTAAATCGTCACGTCACAGTCTAGTTACAAGTAGTGATTCTTCAACTCCACCTCGAACTATGAATGTGGACTACAGACTTACCGAAACGAGAGTATCCGTTAATCAACCGATAATTTTTGTTTGGATTCTTTCAATGTCACTGAGCATACCGGAGTTCGTGTTAGCCAATGCACTTCACTTGGACCACGGTATCATCTTATGCACTATAGTTGACTCTGGTAAAAGACTCCACATGTATTCGATACTTGCTCTTATTAACTTACTGTTACCAAGTACCATAATGTTAGTAGCTGGCTTTTTAGTATTTCTTAAGACAAGATCTAAAAAGATAATATCGCGAATTGAAAATAGCAACATAATAGGATCGTTGAAGTTATCACTATGGTTGATTATAATTTATATAATATTGTGTGCTCCTCGATCGTTTCTCTCCGCGTACGATATTTATTCGACATCGTTAAAACGAGACGACTTGTCCTTCATTAAAACGACTCACCAAAATGACTATTTTATCTTAATGAAAGTAAGTTTAAGCTGTGCGTATTTGGTATCGGTATTACTGCGTCCATTACTTTGTATATTCTTATTACCACGTGTTCGAAAAATATTTTCCTATAATGCATCAAGAGTTGATGAACCGAACGAAGTGTAAAAACACGATTAGTTATCGGGAAAAGTGTTATTTTTGTCTATATATTTTACCTTATTTTAGTAGCAATAAACATTTTTTTACTTTTTTGTAATTTTTATTGACGATTTTGCAAACACCTACATATGATTAAATAAAAATTAATAAACACAAGCCAGGATTATATTAGAGATAGGATGAGAGATGGGGTTTTTCGCAGCTTCGTCTCCTTTAACAGTAACTAAATTGGTTTTGGAAGCGGTGATAGAATCATGAGTTAGAGTAGGTAATCAGTAAGATTCGATGGAAGATGACTGCGACGTACAAAGACATATGGATTAGTTTATAATTCCTACCTCATAGATATACCAACTACGTCAATGACGTTTTTTTCAACCTGGCTACCATACATACGTTTGTTATTTAATTCCCGAATTAAATGCTAACTTCAAGGTTGAATTTAGTTGCAAATTTTTTTTCTTTTGTGTACATCTAAAGCGTTTAATCCATCGTCACGTGTCTAGCTATGTGAAGACCAAATAAACGTTTTTTTTCTTGATAATATTGACTAATTTCTATCTGCATATTAGTACATATTTCTACAAACCCCCATTCATAGATTAAACTCGTTTTAGTAAGGAAACACTATATACACTTGCAATTATTGTTTGACTATTGATAATACATACATAACTATACCAATCTTTGGGTTATGACGTGATTTGTGATGCCCCGTAGAATTCTTGAGTGGTCCCCTTGATCTGCGCATTTTTGTAAGTTTGCGGTGTTGTCCCTTCAGAGTAAACGGACAAAAACATACTAAAATTAAAAACTAGGATATGGCCGGGACCTCATACACGCTTGACTGGAAATTCCCTCGACACAAAGTATTGCAGCATTGTGTAAGCTATCACATTAGTGAAAGCTATATCGGAATAAGCTAATTTTTATGCACCCGAACTGTAAACGGCTCCTGGGAAAATTCCCGCGATTAATAAATGATTACATAACATTTGCTATGGATTAGTGAAAAATACACATCGAAATTATAATTTTTTTATCTGGCCATTTTAAATCATTCTGAGAATTTTTCTCACGGGATTCCCCGAATAAAAAGTAGCGCAGATTTAAAGTTTTAAGAATTTACTGTCGATCAGGGAAAACCGCATCAAAATCGGCTCAGTAGTTTTTACGTGAATCCCGACAGACAAGATCTTTAAAACACTGCATCGTTTTCTCCACCGTTTATAAGTTATCCAGTTGTTTTTTTAAATAGCTTCTATGTACAGACAAGACATGTTCAGAATTTTATAATAATATAGATATGTTAATAAACAGTATTACAATGGCTACACTAAATTTGTAAAGCGATCCCTACTATTCCGCCAATCACTAAGAGCCATGCTGGGAACTATTCAAATCTGTAACCTTCATCAGTAAACGAGCTTATGAAAAAATATTTTACTAGTTTTACTTGATTAGGTATTCAAACATACCTACAAACTCCTGGCCGGGTATAACGACCACCTCATAACTAATTAGTGCAGTTTCTACATCTTATTTATTAAAACGATATACAGGGCTATTAATTTGGTTGAATGAGTTTCCATATAAACATAAACTTGAATCATTCAATGTCATTACATACCGTCGCGTCGTGTCTTCAACGAAATTGATTCAATTTGGTTGATCTATATAATAACAGTATTTAACCAATTATTAGTTTTACTGCTGGTTAAAATTTGACAAACCATTTACGACTATATGACATACAACTACAAGTAATGCCAATTTTCTACCAATAGCAAGGTTGCAAAAATAATGTAAAATAGGATACAGAGAAGCCGACATGATCTACAACGAGACGTTCGTTGCCAGCTCTGATCTACCGATTTTATATTAAAAATAGTCTGAAACCACCATTGAAAATAGAAAGCTACCTACCCAATTATCAAACTTTAATATTAGCCCACACCAAATTTTATAATTATGCTCTTTAAATTACACGCTGAAAAGCTGCGCAGTACCATGAAGTTTATGAAGTTTTCTATTATACATAAACGCGGACATAACATTCGATTATATCTTAAGAGTAGGGTGTTTATTGTTGTTAATTATAGTTGGTATTAGAAATATGAAACTCCTCAATAAAACATCTGCCTAGTTGGCTGCAACTGCTACGAGCCTAAAGGGCCTTGATCACAAAGAGTATCATTCTCTTTTAGCAAGATGCGTTTTATAGGTAGTGGTGAGCTGAATTTCATTATGGCCAACTACCCAGGAAGTGGACTATCCATGTTAAATCTAGCTACTCTCGATCCCAATGACCCAGAGTCTGCTATATGGATTTATTTTACGCAATGACGTTATTGATTATCTAATCTACCCAAGACTTAGCTATAACTTGATAGCTTTTCTATAGGTCTAGTCTTAAGTGGTCTAAATTCATGAATTTGTGGAAAATAAATCTGCTTTGGCAACAATTCCCTCGGTCATGCCGCCAAGGAGGTATCAGAAAATTTTATATTACATCTTCATTAAGTAAGCTAATATTAGTTAATGGTACCGATACTGGTCTAACGCCACGCCACAATACTACGCGTTCTGTCCTACACAGAATTTTTATTTATATGTGATCTCTACACGATATCGCCGTAGAATTTTAATTACTTCTTAAGGAAAAGGGGGCATTGGAATTTGCTTCTAAATTCGTTTACTTTGACATTAATCGACGGCTTTCTTTTAAGGGTTTTTCTATAAAACCAAAATGGGCCTTTCGAATCTGCCGTTCTCACATTCCAAGTCTTATCGATTAATATCAGTTAAAACATCTCTTGGGGTTAATTAGGTGGTAGTTTATTTAAATATTGATGTCTAAAACTAAAAATTGTATTTAATACAAAAGTTTATTGGTGAAAACATGAAAAATATAATAGATTAATGGCTGATAAAATGCAGCAGAATGTTACAATATTGGCCATCACAAAAAAAACTATTTCGCTAATAAATGCCTGAAAATTCAGTATTCTATTATTAATAACTGAGGGGCACAACAAAATGGTTAATGTCGACAAATAAAGTTTCCTTTGGTAATTGTTTAATTTTGAGGACATTACAAACAAACATGAGACACTAACAAGTTTTTTGTGCCCTAATTTTTTTAGACGGCCATTACAGTTTTGTGGATTTATTAATAAGAAATTCTATATTTAAATCGGGTCATTGGGCGCACTTTAACAAATTTAAAAAATAACTAATTGCATAATTTGAAAACAACGTTCACCATCATGATCTCCATTTCACTGCGGACATGCGGCGAAAGGAATGTTAACTTCGGGGCCGACCATTCAACGACATTAAACATGAAAGGAAAACACTTTTAACTTAAGAAACCGTAATTTTAATAACTTAAGTTATAAATATTTATATTCATCAGGTCAGCTCGATATCTGTAATCCAGTGTAAATACAGAAATACAAAACCGTCAAAGATGACACATAACATTTAATTTTAGACGGAACGTGAAGGTCCGCTGCAAACGACATTTTTAACATTTTTTACAAGCGACGGCTCGCACCGGGAGCGGCCTTCTCGAATGTTACTCGTTTTCTTATAAAACACCAATGAGAAATGCGCGTGTGCTGGGGCGCGGCGGCTGGCGGCCGGCGGTGGCGGCGGCGGCTTAGTTGTCGCCGCCCTCGGCGGGCTCGTCGCCGTCGCCCTGCGTGTCCGACGTCCACAGCGTCAGATTGTCCCGCAGCAGCTGCATTATTAGCGTCGAGTCCTTGTACGAGTCCTCGTTAAGTGTGTCCAGTTCCGCGATCGCGTCGTCGAACGCCTGCAACACCAACAAGCCGCTTCACATCTCTATTCGCCATATTCACTTACAAGCACCGAATGGTGCAAAATTTTTCAAGCAACAATTATAACGTTTATTACATTATAAACACTCTGATGCTGGCTGGATCGAGTATTAAATTGTTAATGGCAACACACGGCCATGCTGACAGGATTAGTGGTTTAGGAATTAATTAATATCTCATATTAATTATTATTTGTATGTTCCTCATGCATCTATCTAGTTTAGAGGAAATGGGTGCTATTACTGTTTTTGAATACTTCATTAGTATGGTTATGTAGTATAATCACACACTTGTAAATCAATTTTGCAAATTAAATAAACCTGTTTCGCTAAATGGCACGCTCTTGCTGGGGAGTTGATAATCTCGTAATAAAAGACGGAAAAGTTGAGTGCTAGACCAAGCCTGATGGGATGCGTTGGTTGCATTTTCGCTTTGGCGATATCGAATGCCTCCTGATAAGCTTTCTGCGAGTCCTCCACCACGGCTGGGGACAAGCGAGCACATTAGTTGGCCTTAGCACCTGCCTCGTGCCAGCCAGCACAGAGCCTATGCATAACTGACACAAATAATGACCTGTTTGGCGAGCTGACACGCCTTATCTGGTGAATTTAATATCTCATAATAGAAGACGGAGAAATTTAACGCCAGACCCAGCCTTATTGGGTGTGTGGGCTGCATTTTCGCCTTGCTGATCTCAAAAGCATCCTGGTATGCTTTCTGTGAATCCTCTACAACAGCTGGAATATAAGGTCATATTAAGACACTGGAGTCTAGGGCATTGAAATATCAAAGTCAAAGTAAATAAATAATCACTATATGACCCAAAGATAAAATTTAGTAGTGAATTATGTAACTTAAGAAAACTTACAATTTCTGGTTTCTCCTGTGGCCACTTCTGCAAGGTACCTGTAGTAATCTCCCTTCATTTTAAGGTAAAATACTTTACTTTCTGGATTACTAGCTTTAGGAATAAGGTGTTTGTCAAGTAAACCCTGCAACAGAAAATAATAAATTGCAGCACTGTCCTTCAGTCAACATCAGTAAAAAGTAATTATATTATATTCAATAGTAATTTAATGATGCATTATCACAAAGGCAAAATATTAGTCATAGGTAAATTAAGGAGACGGGGCAATGTACGAAAACGGGATAGGAGCGCGCGCAGTGACGCGGCGCAATACGTCACCCCACCCCTCCCACCCCTTTTGCAAAAACGCCGCACCGCGCCCTCCACGCTCGCACCTATCACCTCGCACGTGCTTCCACCGTAATCACGCCCATTATTAACAAAGCACTCTAAATGTGCTGAAAATGGTCGTAGCCACTGGTCTCTTGCATCGCCCCCTCCAATTGACGACTGGCAATGCTATGACGTCATGCGCGTAGGTAGCAGCCACGAGTTATGGATGATCCAATGACCAATTTGGAATAAATTACCATAATATCCGCTCCACTAACTTGCCTATTAAATAAAGATCAAACACAAATAAAGTGTAAAATCTACAAAAACTAATCATCTTACCAAGACATCGTAGCAGATTTCTCTGAGCTCCTTTTCTACTTTAACCCTATATTCTTTTGCCATCTGTTGTTTTCTTTCGGAACCTTCGGTTTTCTGTTCAATGGAGGAGATAACGCGCCACGACGACCGTCGGGCGCCTACAACATTTTTATAGGCGACGGAAAGAAGGTTCCTCTCCTCGTTGCTGAGTTCGACGCCGGTTTCCGTCACCTCTTTCATCGCAGCCGCCATGTCGTCATATCGTTCAGCCTGCTCCGCAAGCTTGGCGCGTTGCACCAGTTCCTCCTTATCGACGGACATCGTGGACGATGGGAGAGGACTATTTCACTGATGCCCCTGCAATCAATTAGGATCCACATAAACTAGAAGAATTAAACAAAACTATTAAATGTAAAGAGGGGCTCGCAATCAGAAAGACTAATCGCTTGGTATCATGTTCACCGAAGTGAATCTCTGATGGGGTTGTGTCATCATGGTCGACGCACCTTTGCTAGAGGCCCACGAGCGCACTAGCGCAAAGTGAAAACCCAACGAAGCTCAAAGAGCAGCTCTCACGCAAAACGCGACATCGACGCAGTGTCCGCTCGGTGTGACAGCATCTCACAGACTCGCCTAGAGCAGCCAGTGAACAAGGCACGCGCCGAGTCGCCGCGCCGCCGCTTGGTCACCGCCACTGCGCCACCGGTATTGATCCAGCGACGCGGGATAAACACTCCAGACGAAATACGACTAGCGCGACGATTGCACACACCCCCCGCGCCGGCCCACTCCCACACCCCACCCCGCACTCGCGCAACCCGTGTGCACCGCGCCCGTCGGCCCGGCGCCTCTACCTCACGCCAGCTAGCTACCCTTTTACTCAATACCGCTGTTGCTAGGCAATGCACTCATTTAATGTATTCCACTATACACATATTAAAAATACCTACATTATATACTTAATTATTTTTATATTTGATTACAGTAATTATCATATAACCTGATCAAATCATATATGTAATAACATTTTAAATCTAACTTGAAATACCAAATCTTTAAATTTCATTTTACCTATACACAAAAGAACATACTAGGCATCAGCTTTTAGCTACACTTGCTGCCAGAATTGTGTGTCCATCTATTTTCATTTCATAAGTCTCAAATTCCTTTGTAGCATCAAAGGACGTCTTCTTGTATTTATTGATTTCTTACATATCTTTTAGCTTTTGACTTCCAACCGAACGATTACAATGAATTTCGAAAAAAAATTTGTTTATTTGGACATCAACATTGTGAAACCGAAGTCTACAGGGGGAACTTGAAATAGATCCCGCTAAGTATTCTATAGCTCTTTCTTTTACATTGACGGTCTAACTAAACCGATCCTTAAGTTAAAAATATATATATAGTTGATGTATTTTTTTTACGTATCACATCCTAGCCTTAATAGACGGAAAAGATATTCTTCTCATATTATTGAAATAGATAAGAATTGTTTATTAATTTACCAACTTCAGAAAATAAGATGTTTAATAATCCAAATAAATTCATTACATAATTAAAATGAATATATGAAGTATCTTTTCTTTTGGTATTTAAAAATGAGTCACGATTCCGTCCACACCCGACTCGCTGCTACGACGATCAATAAGTGTTCAAAAAAAATATACGCGGGGATGCTGTTCTACCTGTTGGATATGAGAAAAGCCGTAAAATATTGTTTTTATCGGAAAAACTTGTTGTCGTATAATACAGTTACTGTAACTTCATTAAAGCCTTACATTAGTACGTGCACATTTCTTTTGTAAAACCCCACTACGTATTGGGAATTATTTAACAATATATTTGAATGAACAGAAAGACTAGTTTTAAGGTTGTATTTTAAGTGTTTTGTAGATACGGTACTTCGGGGTATCAATTATAGCAATTGAATATGTATTTATTTGAGGGAAACCGTTAACTGTTTTAGAATTTTAAAAAAACTGGCGTAAATCTAAATTTATGTCTGCAGGACCAGCCTTCATTTTAAGAGTGAATCAAAAACTCTCCGAGAAAATATTGTCTAAAATTATTAGACGTTATGCCAATCGAGCCGGGTCCATAGAAATTACATGCATAAATAATTGCAATACTTATATACTTTTCCTTTCTTTTGTGTGCAAGTCTGACTAACAATACATGTGGAGGGTTCATCTTTAAAATACAACGGGGAAATTAAAAGCTACTAAAATTCGGTCAAATTGTTATAATACATATTTTTATATTATCAAATTAAAATTATCTAAAGGTAAAAAATATTTATTACAATTATGACTTTGCTCCGACTCAGCATGTTATTGGTGCGTGCCAATGCGTTGGCTATTTTACGAGATCATTCATCATAATCCTATAGTATTAATTACATTTTGACACTGCACATTTATTCGTGAGATAATCATCTGTTACACGTACAGTAACAAACAATACTAACCAGAGGAAAACCGTAAGGGTTTTTTACATATCCGATCATACAATCATGTATACCGTGGCGATTACATTGAAAATTAACAAAAATCCATAAATCTAAATCTTAGATACTGGTAGATGGCTAAAAAACTATAAAAACATGAACCCCCATTTTTGTCTATGTGAAATTTCTTATACACAGAAAGATTGCGCCTGAGGAAGATGAAGTGGAATAGTGCAAGGCACCACCAACCTCCAATCAGAGAAAATTGTTTTCTCGTTTTCATATACCCAATGTTACTAAGTACCTGATATAATGACTTCTGTTTATAACTGAAGTGAATACCTATTATAGCTAACATTTTATTCTTCAATAGAAGATAATATATCTGTTTTGGTTTCTATTTAATGTGATTTGGAGATAAAGCATGTAAATAATAAAATTACACACCAAAATAAACCAAGTAAAGTTTAAGATGATTATGATTCAGATTTTCTAAATCTCTTTGATGTTTCTAAATCTATAATATTATAAAATTGTGGTGTCTGTACATTGCGGATATTTAATAAAATAACTGGAATAAAGTACATAAACGATGGAGAACACAATGCATTTTTATAAATTTCTCGTGTTTGTCGGGATTCACGTAAAAACTACTGGACCGATTTCGATGTGGTTTTCGCTGATCGACAGCAAATTCTAGACTTAACATCTTCGCTTTACTAACTATAACTTTTTATCCAGGGAATCCCGCTGGAAATTTCCCGGGAGCGGTTTGTAGTTGTTTGGGTGCATAAAAATTAGCCTATTCCAACACAGTTTTCACTAAAACAATGGCTTACATTATTTTTTAAATGCTGCGATGCTTTGTGTCTCGGGAATTCTGTGTGAATTTCAAGTCAAGCATGGACAAAGTTGCGGGCATATCCTAGTAGCTAGTACAGATAAGATCGAAATTTGGTCAAAAGCCTAAAAATGCCATTGGGATCCACATTAAGTCAGCTATATTATAATCAGTATACATATTGACACGATGTTTAATAGCACCATAGAACGATTTTTATCCTTCACATCTGCTAATTAGCATTTATTATAATAAAGATGACAAATTCTTATGTCTTCTTATGAATGCCTGCATTAAAAAAAAAATCGCTAAGTATGCCATTGGAATCCTCAAAAATGGATTTGACAATGTGCCTGAAATTGGTTAGAACTTCTACAAAAACCATAAACATTTAATATTTTTAAATAGTGCTAAAAAGGCATTAGGTATCATAATTTGATGACTATGCTATTGATTTTCTCTATGTACCCTTTTCTGTATTTAAAAATATTTTTGTAATATTGATACTACTCTTAAATAGTAAAAGAGACTTCTATAAGTATCCAAATTTCATATATCTGCCACAGCAGGTCCAGGGATAATACATCAGATACCACAGACAGACACTGTAGTGTTCCAGAGGTTCCTTTTTATCTTTAGTTATCTGAACCCTAAATACAGATTAAGCTCACAGTTAAAATTACAGATAATAAAAATATACTAAAATATCAATTTGAAAAATTTATATTTTAAGTTAATGTTTGGATTATTTTAAAAATACCTATTTTATATTTACATAATGTTGTAATAATAGTCGTCATAACTTAACATTATAACAAAATGATAAAAATTGGTAATTATGAGAATATGACATGTTCAATTAAATCTTTCAAATATTTTAGTTGTTAATTAAATTAAATTATGACATTTTGCCTTATACATAAATAAATAATATACTTATTTGTTCAGATGACTGAGCAAAACATTTAATTCACAAAAGTTAAGGCTTGTTAGTATGAATATTTTGTAGCCAGTCTAAGTATTCGGGAACAATTAGAGATGTGTTAGATATGAGTAATCGTAACAACAAAAAACACTAACAAAATATACACTTTTTCACATCACACTAAACTTAAAATATCTTCAATCTTATCCACACCATAGTTTAAAAATTAGAGAAGGGGACACAATTATGGAAGCTAATACCTCAGCATCTATATACTTAGATAAACATGTTACTTAAGGAAAATTGCTGTTTTCTTTTTAATGAAAATATGTTTTTCAATATTAATTTTTATAATTGTTAGAATAAGTCTGAATGGCGCTCTGTTGTTCGTGCCTACCCCGCAAGGGAACTGGCGTGAAGTTATATATGTATATAATGTATAACGCCTATGGACATTTGTAACACCAAAGGTACAAATGTGCTGCTGCTCTCTTAAGGGATACTGGAACCTGGCCACTAATGCCAGAACACAACTCAAGGTAGTGTTATATAGATTCCTACCTACTATTAAATTGAACTTGTACAATCCCTCCTACTTCCAATCTTAGATTATGGCTATCAGCTACCGTGACGTCTCTGAAAGCCAACTTAACAAGCTTGATCACTCTGATGTCACCTCCACAACTTTTGTATCAGATTCATATTTGGTTTAAATAAATATAATCATATCTCATAATTTTGAGTTTAACAAAACTCAAGGCTTTCTGTCTTTCTTCACTGGAATGTTCATATACTGTCTTTTCTATATAATGTACTTTTTAACCAAAAACTCCTCATTATCTCAAGGAGTGTTTAAAATATCTACATATTGCATCACTTCAGATCATAGGAAACTTATGTGCGATTCTTTGCTTATTTATTTAACATGATTAATATTTATTACACTTTTTATTTATAATCAAATGTAAGTCAGTACATGCAGGTAACAGATGGTATAGGTGTTCGAAGCTAAACTCAATTGTAGTGTATTCATTAGTTTTAAAATGAAATTGTTGTGATGTTTTTTTACCTTGGCCCCATAAAATAAAATAAAAAAGGTACATCCATTATTCAATTCTAAGAAAACAAAACCAGGATTTCCAGGACATAGCAAGGAAAAAGATATTTACAATTTTTTTAATTAAAAAATAAAATGATGTTCAAGTAAGTAAATATCTATTAGTTTTAAGGTGTGTTTTGGTACTATTGATAAAAAACCTAGAGAAGAGTCTGTTAATCAGAACAATGTTCCATTGTGAAATATAGCTATTTATGTTAATGTTCAATGTGCATTGTTGATTACAGGTGTTGATATGATCAGTCATTTATCAGTCATTAGTATAAATAAAAATCAAATTCACTACAGCAACCCTAAGTGTTTATTTTTATTTGATCCTAGAATGTCCAGGGTACATCATGTCTATGATACCTTGGACAATTTTTCTTCTTTTTCTAGCAGCTATAAGTAAATCAGCTTTACAGAAAATTTACAATTTTTATTAATGCATAGAATAAAATAGAATAGAAAACACTTTATTGTTCACCACGTACACATAAAATAAATAATTTACAGTAGTCACATTACACAGTAAAAGTAGGAGCAATGGACGGCTTATTGCTTTAGAGCGATCTCTTCCAGACAACCCGGGCTATGGATTTTATGCATTATATAGTTAAATATCTAATTTATCCATATATGCATATTTTATGTCTTATACTCATCATTATTTTTGTTTTATGAAAATGTGAAAAACTGACTGGTAGAAATGGTATACTTTCTATGCTATTTATTTTGCAAAACTCACATGTTTTACAAAATTTTCTAATCCATCCAAAGGTTGTCTGGAAGAAATTGCTTTTCATGATAAGACTGCTTATTATTTTTATACCTAAACTGTATCTTTATGTTATACAATAAAAGTATATTCTATTCTTCCTGACAAATTGCACCTATGTAATTCAAGTAGTTTATGAGAAAAATGAGTGACAGAGGTCACATGAACATGATGATTTTGTAAGTGTTCTCTTTTTGTAAAATGGCTATGGGACCCTGACAAATGGTCATAGTGCAGCACTGCATATAGTGTTAGTCAAAACACATACTGGTATAATTTTCAACCATCAATCAAGTCCAAATTGCTGAAAATAAAGCTCTGTATCCATATTCACAGATCTTAGATACAAATTATCAGTATCTGTAGATATACATTTTTACTACCTCTGACATAGCTAGCAACAATCTACAAAAATAATTAATAATAGTTGTTTGTTTCTCACAGCATAAATTTGACATTGCACCAAGTTATATACATTACATTATAGACTGTAATGGGAAGTATTAATTCATTTCAATTATTTCAATAATAATTACTACTATAGTAAAAATGTAATAGTCAATAAATCCTGTAAGGCAAGGAAAACCTAACAGTCTGTTAGGTTTTCCTTGCCTTACAGGAGTTAACAGTTTCATATATATAATTCATACTTAAACGACCCTGACCGGTTATGCTTCAAATAATACACCAAACCCATAAACACGTAATAATATATAGTGCTATTGTGTATTGTGTGCTTTGACTCAATGTCGTCATGCACGTGTCTATCTCGTTAAAAGGACATTGCAAAGCAAAGGTCCTATCACGCTAATGTCGAATAGTTATAACCTGTAGTAAGTAAAGAAATTACACAACGAAATCACGAAGGAATGCATTCTAGTGATGCGGTTCATGCGGTGAAAGGAGTGCCGAACGCTAACTTTAGATTTGAAAGTTACTAAAACCCCTTTTTACTTACATCCTACTTCATTGACAGACATTACATCGTTATCGAATCGCGTACGATAACGGCATGACTACGCACGACGAAATTAAGACGCACTAGTTTGATTGCTGATTAAACGCCATAAACTAATGTTAGCTCTGCGTCAGGGATCATTTGAGCTAAAACTAAGTCAAGTCTAATATAAATTTAATAATGATATCGTCCTAAAATCAAATACACGATGCAGAAGAACAATCCAAAAATATATTTGCAGGCACTACGTTAGGATAGGAGCAAAAAACCTACTTACTGAGAATTCCAGTCTTTTGGTTGGGACAATAATTAAAAAAAAATATTTATTTATTTTCAAACGAAGGCTAATATAGTAAGGGCAACATAAATTTCGATTACAAAAATTTAGAATTAATCCAACCGCGCCGTGAAATCGTGTCGCCGGTTCGGGCAAAATGGCTGCTGCAAGGGGCACTCCTTCTATGCGTCACAGTCACAGATTTAAAGGAAATACGGCTTTTAAACATGGACACTTTAAAATAAACACGAAAAATTACATTCACTCGGTATAATTTTAATGCACTTACTTGTCGGAAGGGAAAAAAAGTAATTAAACCAGCAAATTCAACACAATTTCAGTTTTTCTCTTGCGGTGAACGATAAATTACACTGACGGCAGCGGGGCCAGAGGGGAAACAAAACCGGAACAGGGTTCACATACTAGGTCGCCATATTGAATTACTAGAAAAGGAAGTACCCGTAATGTCACTTAAGAAAATATGCACTACTATACACAATTCCCTTTGGTTTACTAATTATGATAAGGATAGAGAATATATGTTAAAGTTATAAAACTTTAAAATGTAATGACCTGAATCACAACCGGAAGTGAATATTTTAAGCGCGAATTTTATAAGTTACTATTTATTTATTTCAATTATACAATATTTCATTTTCGTGAAGCAAAATACTTAGCATACTTACATAATTATTATAACAACTTTTTGTAAAGAACCAAAATACAAAATTATCATACTGATAGTCATTTCAAACTATACAGCTCCAAAAGGCTGCTCAATAGTCTCGATCCCTGATTTTGTAAGAAAAATGACTATGGCACTCAGATGAAAATGCACAGTCATCTATCCTCATAATGCCCAGGTTTTGCGACGCTTTATTGAATTAAACGCGCAACGTCCTTAAAAAAGATTTTCATGGCTAAAACCCAAGACTTTGAACATTAAAAATTGTGCCTTACAAAAATAACCTAAAGTATGATTTTTTTTCTTGTCTCAGGTGAACGCGGACAAAAATAGAAAGAACCTTCTGGTAGACCTTTGGATCCAAATCACTAGACTTAAAACAACATACTTTTGACAACATCAAGTTTTTCAACTACCTTCAAAAATATCAAAAATTAAACTTAGAAACCGATTTAATAACCTTAATAAACAAAAAACCCTTTAAAATTAATAGAAACATTTACTTTACTATTATTTATTTAAAACATTTGAAACACTCATGATAGTCCTTATTAACCCAAAGGTCTATTAAAAGGTCTTAAATTTTGAATTGTGATAATTTTCACTATATCTCAGATCCATATAAAGTTTTTATACAAACAGCAAATTTAGAGTATAAGCACTTATTTTTGATAAGCATATCAAAACAAATCGTAAAGATTTTATGAATACACTATGATTAATTATTGTCACACTCAACGATCTTGTTCGATGTGAAGTCAAGAAAGACAATTTTCTTTTATTTTGTTGGCACTGTTGCTTGCTTATACACAAAGAAAAACCTCGAACATACGTTCGGAGATATCACTTTAGAAAAAAGTGATAATTTGAAATTAGTAGCAATGGTTAAAATTAGGGTACTTAGAATAGTACCCTCGGCGCTTATTTCACGAAATTGAAGTTGGTGCCGGGCTTTGTTCTCCCTATTAAAGTACTTTTTTTTGGACCGTGGGCGCTAAGAGGCTATTGCAACTTAGATTAAAATAACATAATATATAGAATAGTATTAGACAGTTCTCCCAAATTGAATCAGATTGGTTAAAAGGCATAGTATTGGAAGGCCAAGTAGTATTTTTTTTTTTTTTAAGGCAGGAGTTCAGCAGACAGGCAGACGGCCCACTTGGTGGAAAGCGGTTACCATCGCCTATAGACTTTTGCAACACCAAAGGTGCTACAAATGCGCTGCTGCTCTCTTAAAGGAGACTGGAACCTGGTCACTAATGCCGGAACACAACACAAGGTTATTATGGCAGCATACTCTAGACCAGGGGTGGTCGCCATCCAGTCGAGCAAATACTCTACCACCTAGCTGTGGGTTGTTTAGTCGCCTCTTACGACAGGCCGCCGGGCCGCAGAAAATTGTATTCTTTCTCCGTTCCTGCACGGATACAATACAAGTAGTAGTTGTATTCGCCACAAAGGCAGGCAAAGGAATCTTTAGTCCATACAGCCAATTCTGATGTTTAAGTCTTCGTATAATAGTCGCGCAGTTGTATTGTAGGCTACAACTAACGCCATTCAACGGAGTTCTTGTGAAAACTCAAAAGGCCACATTTGACTATACAGTTCACATTTCTCCCAAAACACACAATTACTACTCAAAAACTATCAATATCCTACAACTATTGTTCATTTTAGAGTAATTTTACATATTTTTAGAAAATAAAACTGCACAGCACAACGTCTCCTTTCAGTTCCCGTCAAAAACTCATTTGAAGGCCAAATTCACAAAAGTTGAATTTTCAAAATAAAAGACAAAAATGTATGTCATAATTATTTATTCGTGTAAAAACCGTGAACTGTATTGAAATGTAGCCTTTGAAGTTGCTACGAAAAGTCTGTTATAAGGTATTAGACGACTAATGCTAATTATTAATATTTAATTTATATATTTCCAAGTACAATATAAATTAAAGTTAAATATCAAAAATAAACTTTATTTTACAAATGACGAGATTGTCTGGTTTACGATCTTTGTTTGCTTTTCATTTTACGAGGTACTAAAATTTTTATTGTCAAATATCGTGTTGTTATTTTTCTAAAGTTGTCAAATTCTTCCACAGCCTCGCAAAAGTCGCAAACATCCCAGTCAATCTATATCATACTCGAAAAATAAAAGAAAAATGAACGGAAACTAGCGCCGTGAAGAGCGCGAAAGAAATCAAAAATTATAAGTAGTTACCATTTAGTGATGTCAGGAGCCTTAAGAACAGACGAGCGTGCATGACAAGAGTTATGAATGTCAAAGAAGCAAGTGAGGTGTGTAAGAATAAGCCTAAATGGCGCTCTGTTGTTCGTGCCTACCCCGCAAGGGAACTGGCGTGAAGGTATGTATGTATGTACCATTTAGTGCACTTAAACTACGCTTAAGACGACGCTGTGCAATATCGTTGAATAATTACATCGCACTGACGAGATCATAAGAGCATAAATGAAACCACAAATGATGGTAATGTTGTTGTGGTTATTGTATTATGATTTATTGTGAACCATTTTTTATATTTTTGCAATAAATTTTGGACTGTTACATAATATTCATATACGTTTTTTAAACTACAGTTTTATTGTCTTTTTCTTTATTCCAATTTACAACAAGTTATAACTTACAAGTACCATTTAGTAGAATTCATAAAATAATCGACTGCAGTGTAGCGCCATCTATCGGGATGGGTAAGTAATATTTTATGCTAGAGAGGCTTATCTTCTTATCTATTTTGTATTGTATATAGTGTATCTATGGTTGCTAACTCGCAATCGCTAAACATAACCTTACTTTTTCTGTGTTAAAGTTAAAACGTGACTTTTGAATACTTTTAATTAGGAAAATAATACAACATGCCGAAGTCTAAAAGAGATAAAAAAGGTAATTTTTAGTTTTAACACATTAATTGTTTTAAAAATTCTGCTAATTTCAATTTGTTTACTTTCAGTGTCTCTCACAAAAACAAATAAAAAAGGACTGTTGTTAAAACAAAAAACTATTGAAGATGTGAGAAACTCACTGAACAAATATGAGCACATTTTTGTTTTTACTGTTGACAATATGAGAAACACAAAATTAAAGGATTTACGCAATGAATGGAAAGACTCAAGATTCTTTTTTGGTAAGAACAAAGTTATGGCCATAGCCCTTGGTAAATCAAAAACAGACGAAGTAGAAGATCAATTGAACTTGGTAAGTAATAGTTTAGGGTTATTGCATAATTTAGTCGTGCGAGTCAGCGTCGTAAATAGCATCTATACGACGCTGCTACGATGACCGTTCAGACTGTAACCAGTTTCATTTATGAATTTTCCTAGTGTCACTTGCGCTCTGAACTTCAGAGCGCAACCAACATGATAGGGACCGCTTTCTAAACTAAAAAAAGTAAAATTACCATAAAATTTAGTAAAGATGTTAAAGACTGGTGATGAATGTAATTATGTATACCGTTTATCCTTTAGAAATGTGAGAATTTGTCTAGGGTACAAAGCTCAGTTTACAGGGCAATAGGAGGAAGCTATAACAATTAGATTATTACTAACTGCGCCCACAGTTTCTCCCATGTAGTGATGAAAAATCATTATATTTTGGATAATTCACTCTATATCTTTATAAATTATAGCCTATGTGTTATTCTGATGTGTAAGCTATATTATTGTAGTTTCATCAAAATCCATTCAGTAGTTTTTGCATGATAGAGTAACAAACATACATCCATATATACATTCTTACTAACTTTTGCGTTTATAATATTTATTATAGAGAGTTTCAGGGATTCAATTGCTTATTTCGACTTTTATTTTTATTGTTATAGAAATTAGACATGTTAATTTAAGTCAATATTTTGATAAGTTTGCATACTTAAAAGTAACAATGTGATATTTTAATAATAATTTTTAAGACCTATGATGTACCCATATTGATGTAAATAAATGATTGATCTGATTATATCCTGAAGCTGAGGTGTCACCTGCGATAATGTTATAGTTATTGACCGTGGCCAGATGTGTCTTATTTATAGTGTTAAAAATAACACCATTAAGAAACAGCTACATTAGTGTATATACACTGGTTATTTGTCAATATTTAATGTCAATTAACAATTAATAACACAATAGCATCATAAATAATGCATTAAACCCATCACTATATCTGCATAACTGTCAATAATTATAACAGTGTCCCAGATGAATAAGTAGCATTAAGAAAAATAGTTATGTTACATTATTCAAAAATGCATTTTCAAATTTTACATGGGCAGCTGTCAAAAAGGATAAAAGGTCAGTGTGGTCTTCTAATGACGAATAGAGATGTGCCAGATGTTTTGAAATTTTTCAAGGAATATTCTGAACCAGATTATGCTAGGTCAGGTTTTGTCGCCACCCGAGATGTAGTTTTACAACAAGGACCACTTGAAGACTTTTCACACACAATTGAACCACATTTGAGAAAGCTAGGCCTTCCCACATCACTAGAGAGGGGTGTTATTCATCTTATAAAAGAATATCAGGTAAATTAGTTTAATACTTACATTTTTAGAAAAGCACCTCTTCACAATAGAATATTATCTTATAGTTAGAGATTATACAATATTCAGTCTATGATATTTATATCATAGACTGAAACTGAAAAAACCCGCTTTAAGGAATAAAATAAAAAACATATAAATTCATTTTCATATTTTGCTCGACTATAAATTATATGCCTTCATATCCTTTGCTAATATAGGCAAGCAGTTATTTAAGAAATGATGAAGTAATTTTTTTGAAAAAAACCTACTTGAATAAAGGACTTTAAGAATAATAATAATATTTTATTAGTTGAACATTGCTCAAACTAACTAAATAGTATTTAATTTTTTAAGGAGCTTCTTTTGCCCTTTGTTTTACAGGTTTGTAAAAAAGGAAATGTTCTATCACCTGAACAAGCAAGTATATTGAAACTGTTAGGCATTCAAATAGCAAAGTTCAAAGTGATTATAAAATGTCACTGGACTAAAGGCAAGGGTTTCCAGAAAGATGTGGAAGTGAGTGATGATGATGAGGAAGTTGAAAATGAAGGAGTTCTTGAAGATGAATCCATGGAAGAAGATGAAACATAGTTTTAGAATTATATTTGAATAAATATTATCACTATTTATTTTTTCATTTTTCAGATATTGAGAGTTATAGCTAGATTAACACTGGTAACATAGTCCGAG
This sequence comes from Dendrolimus kikuchii, assembly GCA_019925095.2. Classification (NCBI taxonomy): domain Eukaryota; kingdom Metazoa; phylum Arthropoda; class Insecta; order Lepidoptera; family Lasiocampidae; genus Dendrolimus; species Dendrolimus kikuchii. Next base: position 17,402,379 of record CM034389.1, read on the forward strand.
GGCCTAAAGAGGCAAATTTGGAGAATGGTTTACTGACATTGACACATATTTAGGTATAACTAATAGGTGTGTCATAGCATAAAGTTCCACTATATTTTGATACTTGTTATATTAGTATTACGAATCTGCGAAAGCGGGTGTTTTACACGCCTTTATATGTGTGAGCTTAAAACTTATAATGACAAAGCTACTTGCCTTGATAAATAGAATTTTTTAAAGAGTGAGATTTGCTGACATCTGAAGATCAACCTACATAAAATACCTCATTCTTGTAAGACTACATAACAAGATCTGAAGAAATCTGTTTATAATTTATTAGCAGTTAACTGAAATGATCTGTTAAAACTGGGTTAAAACTAATAGCCTCTCGTAAAGATTTCGTATTCATAACCTATTGTGCCGCAACCATTAATTGCGAAGATTGTAAATAAAGTTTGACGCACTCTCTAAAGTCTTCCAAATAGGATGATATGGGAGAAATTACGTTAATAGAGAAACAAACAAGATTATTATTAAATAGTAATAGGATTAGATATATTTTTATATAATATTTATTTCATAGAAACGTCTGTGATAACGCTACAAATTACGTTTTATAGATGTTTCAATCATATCGTCCTATTTGAAATAGACCAGTGATACTCAACCTTTTTCTTATAAGGGCCAAATAGATGTATTAGATAAAGTGTTGTGGGCCACAGCATGAATTTATTTAGGTTTTTTTTATTGCTATATTATAAAACAGACTTGCGACTCACCTAATGGAAAGTGGTTACCGTCGTCTATGGACTTTTGCAATACCGGAGGTGTTACCAATGTAATTGTACAACTATTAGTATGTCAGACGGGCTACTTACAAGAGCTCGGCGGGCCGCGTGTTGAGTATAGCTGAAATAGACATATATTCTATCTTTCAAATACGAGGAAATAATCAAATGTAAAATGAATCAATAAGTATATGAATAAAAAGACAAATTGTTATTTCCGAAAGTATTTTATTAAAACAATCACAGAAACAACAATAAGTTATTATATAAAATATACCAAATTCTAACTAAACAGAACCATGAATCCGTGCATTAAATCTAACTCAATTATATTTTACAATGACAAACTAATGATCTAAAGTTCAATTATCTATAAAATTATAAACGCGCCATGTCTGTACATTGAAGCTATTTATATTGTTTATTCCAGTTGATTCTTGTTTTAAATATCTGGAATACAATACACTATAAACACACAATTTTTTTAGATTTCTTGTCTGTCGGTTTGTCTGTTCGAGATTCAAGTAAAAACTACGGCCGATTTCGTTGCGGTTTTCGCTGATCGCCAGCAAATTCTTAGACTTAAAGTCTGCGCTACTTTTTAACCTGGGAATTTTCCCGGGAGCAGTTTGAAGTTGTTCTGGTGCGTAAAAATTAGTTTATTCCGACACGGTGTTCACTAGAACGATAGCTTACAAAGTTACATTCTGTTTTAAATGCTGCGGTACTCTATATCCCGGGAATGCCGTGGGAATTTCAACTCAAGCGTGGATGAAGTCGCGGGCATGTCCTAGTACGTTACATAAAATTAAAAATCTATCAAAGGCCAAGCCCCTGGATTATGTTAAGACCTTGTATTTGACACAAATAACTTGGCCCATACATACAAAATGATAATCACAGTATAAAAATAAAGCATTGTTTCATCAGTCGACGACATCACAGCTTATACAATCGGCAAATCAAAACAGCCAGTTGACTTATTTTCATGAAATCAGTTAAAAACAAATTACATTCACGCCACTATATATCTCGGGCGTGAATCGCCATATACAAATTGTACAAAATAATATTGTCTTATAAGAATTTACTAAAAGTTGTTCAATGTCTAAACACAAACATTCAAAACAAAATCTGTTCATATGACAAATTCAGATATAATAATTAAATAATTACCAAGCCGGTTAATGGCAATCGTTAATGATGTGCGGCGATTAACAATCATCATCGTCGTTTACAGTCATTAAAATTTCATTTTTCAATAGCAGTGAATTATGTAGATACATGCGTCAATTAATTGAATCGGAACTCCATCTGCAGCATTGAAATGAAATTATTTGCCGTTGGTACAATTTTACACGACTTATAATTCCAACCGGCAGTTTTCGTTTGCACAGAAAAGTGCAGACCGGTTACCGACATGTGAATAATCTATAAGTATTGAACTTAATTCACAAGCGTAAATGGCGGTGTTACTTGCTATGCATTCTTACCTGTTCCGCCTACATGTAGATCGAAGTTTCCCGCGCTACTAAAATTGGTCTACTGCGCTGGTACATTAGGAATTATTGATTGTGTAAAAATGTACTCGGCCCTTTCAAACCCCATTTTCATTAAAGAATTTTTGTCCCGTGATATACTTATCTAGTTGCTTAACATAAAATCTGTGTTGGGCAAATCGGTCGACATCGTAGGCGATACCTACGTGTCACGGGACAATATCGCAAGTTAACTCTCGCAGAGCATCAAAAGCTCAGACATCCAAAACCTCGTGATTATACAGTTTTACGACAGTAGGTCCATAGATGTTATAAAAACATAAGTCGGCCGATAGGCTTTGTTTAGTGAATTAGTGAGAACACGTATGGCTTTGTTCTGCGAAATGATAATATTGGGATCAAACGAGATATTAGCGATCACAAATGGGTAGCATGGCCAATGAAAATCTTAAGCTACTTTGTTCCACAAAGTCGCAGAGATGCAACATCTACTACGAGCCTAAGAGTAGTTTTAAATTTGTTGTAATAATATTTTGTTGAAAAGATTGTATTAATACAATAAACTAATTTTATTAACAATCACTGCAATCAGATGCAAAATAATTTAAATCGGAAATTATTTGGTTTCACGTTTCTACTATCTACTCTATACTCTAAATAGTTTGTATATAGATCGCAGAATACTAAATAATACAACCTAAGCAAAATCTTGCAATTTAATGTACAGCGTCATATTTTCCATTAAATGTATTGCTAATACGCATGCCTGAAATAATAGAAAATTGGCTTTCTTGTCTAAATATCAAGTACAATCTAATCTTAATTCTAAATAAAGCTGCTTAAGTTTACATCTACTTCAGTTTAATCAACAAAGTAAAACGTAATAAACCGTTTTAAGACTAATTTGTGTTAAAGAATTTAGTTATACAAGCATATATCTAACATAGTATGCAGAACCTTATTGATTTGTATTTTTGTATTTTTTCGTTTGAATGTGGTGATAAAACTTATCGATGGTGCATTTAGTCTGTGTATTCATTAACAGGAGTAGGTCGAGAGCAGGTCAATAATGAATATCTGATAATATTGACTTTTTATTACTACAATACAAACAATATGCACCATCCTTGTTACTTGAAGCAATAGAAAAAGCAACATGGAGAAGTAATATACAGTTGCGCCAAACAAGTTTGGAGTACACAAAAACAATTATCTTTTGGTTATCTTCACAACCGATCAACCTGTTAAGCCAAATCGTATATATTATTCTACGATACTACGATACTGTGCTAGACGTACAATAATATATTCTACTTAAGCCCTATATTAGAACAATATTCACGCGTAAACGGATTTTTTAAACAATAATATCAGCCATGTCAGTTGCACGGCGACCAAGTAATTTTTAGTTCGTACAATTGATATATAGTTCGCTCCACGTAAAAGGAACGCTGGCTCTGAACCGGCGCAGTGAGCGTGTTACCGATCAAATTGGTGGTATGAAGGGGCCGAGACGGGGTGATACGACTGTGCAGTTGTGCACCTGCGCAGACACATCCCCTCCACTACCGCTCAGCGTTCTTTTTACGTGCGAGACTTATAACGTTGTTTGCGTAGGAATATAATTCTATATATAATACGTGATTACAAGTTGCTAATCATAATATAAACAATCAATGTTTATGGTAAGCAGTCATTAATTATAATCAAAATTGAGCTTCTTACGTTCTATACACGAGCATAAGTAGAAAATGTTTACTTGCAAATTACTGGTATATCAAAAATTAAACCCTTGTTTGGATGAGCAGGGCATCATCTAAAATAAAATATTTTTAATCTAAAAATATAGTCCTACCAGAAACTCACAATCTCTATTAAAATGGTCATAATAAAATAGTAATTTTGAAATTGAAATCGAATCATATAATAATAATAAACAGCAGACAAACATATGTATGTATTCTACACCCCCAAATTAAACAAGTTACGCTTGTGTTATGGACAATATACAATGGATTACTTTGCGGCCGATCTCAGACACCCAGTAAATAACGGGGAAAATTCGTTTCCGAAATTTACCATACCAGCAATCGAACCTAGAAGCTCTGCGTTGCAGTGAGTTAATGAACCAATAAACACATAAAAAATTTCATCAAAATCGGTCCAACCGTTTAGGAGGTGTACAGTGACACACAAACGGAAAAAAATATTGAAATAAAGATATAGACGGTTGAGCTAATAATTTATCGAAACTGAAAAAATATTTATTTGAAAACGTAAATTATTCTCTCTCTTGAAAGTTTTCTTCTCGAGTTAATACCCCGTTCATCTAAAACAATGGCATACAATTTTACCTGCAACTGTATTATCAGATAAGTGGTATATTGTAAGTTTCGGCGTGCAAGCCACTTGCACAATTCGATAGTATGACGATAAAAAAACTCGTATTAAAATTCGACAGTTCAAAATACAAGTTATTTTATCTTACAAAAGGTGGATATTACGTAAAAATTAAACAGTCACTTTACATCAAAGTGTTGATTCGAATAATCAAACCTCCATCATAATTAAAACTACGTTTAAGCGGTTATAATTTATTTTGATTTCGACGTCTCGGACACTTTTCAGTAGCCATGATCACGTAGCTTATAAATGTTGAAACGTAATTTTAACTACATGTGCGCTAGTCGCGAGAAATTAAGAAAATATTAACCTCGATCTATCAATTTTCGAATCATCAAAAGATCGATCATTATATCGATCAATCGATCGAATTGATCGAGTATGGCGATCTGGGGCCCAATTCTCCTATTTCAATATCTTAGCGTTGCGAAAAAATTCAAAGTACGATTCCATTGCGTTAGTGTCAAAAATTCATATTCTACTAAATCCACAAAATCTTCTCGATATCGTCGCGGCGTAAAATAGTAGAAAAAAAATTGGTATTACCATTAGCAAAAATGGTGTTATATGAAATGAATATTGAAAACCTACCAAAATTCTAAACATTTATTTCGCAAGTTTTCGTTTTAAAATATTTATAAATACAGAGTGGCCAAATAACAGAATACCGAAATCAAGCAAATCTACTATTGAGAAAATAGTGTCCGGCGATTTTGACGAGATAGTAATAGCAGAATTGGGCCCCTGTGTTATATAACACCTGTATAACATATACCCACTTTCACTGATGTAGTTAATGAGTCTTAACGGGCGGTGGGGTGACGGGGGGCAACTCGACGGTGGGCAACGGCTCCCGCCAGAACACCGTCTGCGAGAACTCGTCGCTCGGCTCGCACTGCGCGGGCGGAAACACCTGGTCCACCAACACCGACATGTGCGAATACCTGTTGACAATATGTAAAATACTATACCACAAGTTTACATGTCTATATATATAAAATCAATTGCTGTTCGTTAGTCTCGCTAAAACTCGAGAACGGGTGGGTTGATTTGGCTAATCTTGGTTTCGAATTATTTATGGAAGTCCAGGGAAGGTTTAAAAGGTGAGTAAATATGAAAAAAATGCTTGGAGTATTGTAAAAACCACAATTTCGCTTTCCCTTAGAAACTATTCCTACCTGTCAAACATTTATATGTTCATCTCGTCGTATAGAAATCAATTAAATTTAAGTCGTTCAGAAATCAAATTAAATTTAAAAGTTAAGTTTTTTTAAATGTCAAACGTTTGATGTTCGTTCCGGTTAAGTTTTGACCATATTTTTACTAAAGTTGAAACATTCTGCAATTATCATTCAGCTTTTTTATTTATTGATTCTGAGGCGGTACAAAGTTTGCCGGATCAGCTAGTACTTTATATAAGAAAGACAGTTATTCATGTTTCAAACAAATAAGGATTGATTTTATTTTAACACGCGACTTCTCCTATTTAAAGTTCGTATACCTATCGCGCAAAAATTTCCCATTACTAAGGATAAAAATGACCCTACATTTATCCCTTTTATTAAAAAAGCGCAAGAGAGTCTACATGTTACCTAAATGGGCGATTTACATTGGGAAGAAATCAATATTTATCTCTGTTATCACCGTGCTAAAAACCTCATAGGAAGGGAGAATAAGCTCCAGTAATGCTGGCTTCAAATCGTGAGGAATTTTATGCCGCCAATGGTCTCACAATAAAGAATCTCAACAAATGCGCAAGTAAAGGAGAAAAAGAAACACTCCGAAAGCAAGAGATATATCGAATTTCATGACAATTGGTTAATTCTCTAGGCCGTAAAAGAACCAAACAAAATCAGTTTTGCATTTACTGATGTAGATGTATACTTAGATATGAAATCATACCCCGTTGCCACGACTTGCTTAGCAGTTTATACACAAGGTATGACTGGATTATATCCAAAAAGAATTCTATGGTTGATGATCGACATATGGTCTTACTGTCAACTCCAATTAGTGGTTAAATGACCAAATATTTTAATTTCGTCAAAAATCAGATTAATACGGTAGAGTGATGAGTATATCATAACCTGATTACAAATGTTTAGTTTTAATTTAGAATTTACTGTTGTTACTGTGATTAGTGGTTAGAACATTTTAAAATTTATAATATTAGTCCAAATTAAATACTTAAACGATTCTTGCCCAATGAACAATTTTAATTCTTAAAAAGCCTCTAAATCCTAATTTCTTTTGTAGCATTGCAGAAAATCACCACTTGACTTTCAACCAATAATTTGTTTGTAACATATTTTTAGGCTATCTCTGTCAAAACTATATTTTATTTAATTTGTTTAATATTTTTTTTTCGTTTCAAGTAACAAACTTGTCGGTTGCAATTTAAATTTTGTTTTCCTATATCAGAACACAAGCGAATAAAGATTTGTGACACATCCTAGAAAAAGATTCAGGGACCTTTTCAGATATATTTTATTGGGCAATTCATTTCTAGTAATTTTCTCCAATATCTATTCTTAGTTATAAAGTTCTATACAAACAGTCCACCACATAGAACCAAGTCACCAAACCCATTCCTTACAACCATTTCCAAAATAGCCATTGTCCAATATATAAGTTAATACAGTAATAACTATTATAGTATACACAAAACATAATAGTTTATATAGGAAGACAAATTATTAGCACAAATCAGACAGACGACATGTCGATGACTGACAAATGTTATTTGTAAGTAAACAAGTTTGCCCTCAGTGTAGTTATATGACAATTCAATGTGATTATTATCAATATTATTGTTGATGAATGATCGCGTGGCCTGATCGAATAAAGCCATACAATGCATGCCATTCGGCTTACCGAATTCACGTGCCAGCTATAACAAACAATTAACACAACTACGCCTATATTTCGTGCTAGCTTTTAACCACACGTTCACGTTTCTGTGGTGGGAAGAAATCATCGACCATGTCGCTTTGCACGTTGTAGCTGAAATAGAAATATTGAACTTATTACAATGCGCGTAGAATGCGAGTTAGTGACGTCACCACCGAGCGGACGCGTTCCAAGCCGAGGGGAAGCTATAACCATGAACACTCTTAATGAATCAGAATGCCACTCACGTCGATTGGAATGTTTGTGTCAACTCGTGCTTGAGCTCGCCTTTGTAGTTTATGGTGAAGATCCTCACAATCGGAATGCCAACCGCCTGGTATGCGCAAACATCCTATAAAGGAAACATAGTATTAATTAACATACGCTTGGTAATGTAGCCAACCTTCTGGGCATACTTCTCTTGGCCTGCGATCTGGGGCAATTCTACTATTACTATCTCGTCAAGATCTCCGGACACTATCGTCTGAATAGCACGCCACTCTAACTTTATAAATATTTATAAGCAGAAACTAGCGATATACATGTTTAAAATTTTTGTTAGCTTTTCAATTTTCATTTCGGCTAAGGCCATTTCTGCTAATGGTAATACCACATTTTTTTACTATTATTCTGCCGTGATAATATCGAGAAGATAATGTGGATTTTGTAGAATATACATTTTTGACACTATCACAATGGTAGTACAAAATATCACACTATCACAACAATCGTTGAAAATCTTAAACATTCAAGATATTGAAATGGCAGAATTGAGCCCCTGATCGCTATACTCGATCAATTCGATCGATTGATCGATATAATTATCGATCTTTTGATGATTCGAAAATTGATAGATCGAGATTTAATATTTTCTTAATTTTTGTGACTAGCGCACATATAATTAAAATTATGTTTCAACGTTTTTTTTTATCGCAGGAGTTCAGCAGACAGGCAGACGGCCCACTTGATGGAAACCGGTTACCATCGCCTATGGACATTTGCAACACTAAAGATGCTACAAATACGCTGCTGCCCTCTTAAGGGAGACTGGAACCCGGTCTCTAATTCCGGAACACAACTCAAGGTTGTTATGGCGACATACTATAAACCAGGGGTGGTAGCCATCCAGTCGGGCAAATGCTCTACCACCTGGCTGTGGGTTGTTCTGTCGCCTCTTACGACAGGCCGCCCGGCCGCAGGAAATTGTATTCTTTCTCCGTTCCTACACGGATAAAAACACGGTTTATGAGCTACGTAGTATTTTTTTTATTGCGAAGCTAATAAACAGGCAAACGACCTACCTAATGGTAAGTGGTTACCGTCGCCTATACATTTTTGCAACTTTCGGATGGTATAAGATAAGGGGAAGGGAAAATGAGCATCGAAACTCACAATCATCGTCGGAACAAGTTTAGCTAAAGGCTAACCAATACACGCCGATTTTCTGTGAGAGCCTTATATAACACCAAAACGGCCCTAAAAGTTGTAACCAAGATATTTGGCTTCAGAATGGTTCTACCGCGTCGAAATTTATATTAATAAACTTTTTTTTTTTTACGGTCTTACGTATTATGTGCGGCCATGAAAATGGAACAAAAACATCTGTAATTAATTAATTAATTTTTATTTTTATTACAATTTTCCTTACGGCTTCATTTGCGTTACCTTCAAACCCACATCTCATAGAAACGATCCAGTTTTTCAAGTCAAAATGTATCCCTACGTATATTTCTATGCTACATGTACAGTAAAATTGAATTCATAAATGCACGTACATTAACTCTGTTCCCGTATCCAGCGTAGAAGGGGTTCGATCCTTGCGGGAACAACGCCTTTATGTCAGCGAGGCACTGAATCTTGAACTCTTCAGGCTTCTTCTCGATGACCTCGCGGTGGAACGCGCGGAGTAACGAGGTGGGGTTCAAGAGCAGGGGCCCGTCCGGGAGGCACACCTCGCCCTGTCTGATCGAACGGAGGTATTCTCGAGTTACCTGGTACAATAAAGTATAAATTATTATTATTAGCCTATAAAATTTATATTGTAATAAATCAGTGTATGAGGTGTTTTAAAAAAATTTAGACCAAAGTAATTTTGCAGTGACCCAAATTTTTGCAAAAGAATAAATAATAGATATTTGGTTTTGATGATTTCACAATTTATTAAAGTGTAAACAACATATATAAAACACATAAAAATTATTTTTATTAAGAAACAATAAAAACATAATAAATAAATACCCCGGAAATTGGAATGCATGGAAAATTGCTTCTCCCAAGATATCTCAATACTTTTAACTCAATCATTGTCACTATTTTCAAAGAACTTACTACGTTATCATTTAAGGACATCATTTTACAATACAATATAGTTTTTGAAGGTTTTACACCACGAGTTCGTTACTTTTGTCTTTATTACTACGGCGTAGTATCATAATCGGAAAGACAAGCAAGCAAAAAAGATTTTTCAAAGCATGGTCAATAAATTTGAGAAGGGCTAATATAGAGTTCATAGAATGAACTGATAAATTTTAAAAAATCAAAGGTGCTTAATTCTGGTCAGTAGATTCTGAAAATGTAACTTCCAGTTTTACATCACGTGCAACTGACACTGTGAACTGACGTGTACTGAACAGATTTAAATGAAACACTACACAGAATTTATATACCGAATCAGGATATAGAATACTTTTTATCGTGATAATTAATATCGCTTCCATGGAATGAACCAGTAACGCCAAGCTGAGGCCCAATTCTGCCATTTCAATATCATTCATATTCAAAGTATGTTTCCATTGCGATAGTATCAAAAATGGTATTACCATTAACAGAAATGGCGTTAGCTGGAAGGAATATTAAAAAGCTACTAAAATTTTAAACTCTTATTTCGCGGGTGTTCGTTTATAAATATTTATAAATGTTTATAAATATTTACAAGAGTGGCAGTGGTACGCTATTGGAATGAACATAATACCGAAATCAGGCAAAACTACCATTAAGACGATAGTGTCCAGCGATTTTGACGAGATAATAATAGCAGAATTGGGCCCCAGATAACGCTGTAGCCGCATTTTTTGTCGCCGATATTGCAATTCACTAAGAAATACATCGCGTCATGGCAACATGACTTTGCATTACATTCTATCCGGGTGGCTTCAAATCTGATGGGAAGTCATATTTTAATATACATGTAGGTGTAATTAAATTAAACAATAGCTAATAAAGCAACATCTCCTCTGTGTTTGTATGGAAAATATAAAAGTTTATACCATGGAAAAAGAATACTTGACATGGCAATTAAAACACTTCCATGTGTTGCTTAAACAGTTTCTTCCACCAGGGTACGTAATCATTCTCTGTGTGAATGCGGCCTTGCCGAAGGTTCTCTGGAACGCACATTTTTTATACTGTCTTTGATCTATAAGGAGGTGGGCACTGAAAATCAGTACTGGGTCGGACTATGTTTCCACACATTCGGAAATCCTGTCCGTTCCACCATACTCTCTGTACCTAGCACCATCCTATTACCACTTGTTTCTCTACCTAAAAAAATTCTTACAGGGCATGAAATGCAAAAACCTAGAAGATATCAAACAAGTACTGGTTCATTTTTTCACCTCTAGGGATAAGGCTTTTGTTTTAAATAGGATAAACAAACTGCTATCATGCTGGCAGGAAGTTATAAATAATGACATTAATTATATTATTTAATAAACTGTATTCATAGTATATTTTTATTATTATTTTGTACTAGCTGACCCGGCAAACTTCGAACGTTGATTTCTGAATGACGGGACGAACATCAAACGTTTGACATTCAAAACCAAAAAAATGAAAAAAAAACTTCACTTTTAAATTTAATTTGATTTCTGAACAAGTTTTAAATTTAATTGATTTCTAAACGACGGGACGGACATCAAATGTTTGACAGGTAGGAATAGTTTCTAAGGGAAAGCGAAATTGTTGTTTACTGTTACTATATTCCAAGCATTTTTTTCATATTTACTACCTTTTAAACCTTCCCTGGACTTCCACAAATAATTTAAAATCAAAATTAGCCGAATCAGTCCAGCTATTTTCGAGTTTTAGCGAGACTAACGAACAGCAATTGATTTTATATACATATAGATTATCCTAAATAGGGACAGAACTTTCCGGTAAACCTAATATTTATTTTATGTAAATTTTTATCACGAAACAATACATTCCTATCGAGTAGTTAGTCTTGTCGTCAGGTTTCTGGTCAAAGAAATCCAAATTTATTCATTTTGAAAGCTATATTGGCGTCTATTAGCTTCTGCCTCTGTTAGTATGACATGGCAAAATCAATGCGAAAGGTGTTGCCAGCAACAACAAAGATAGATAGACAGTTTCTTCTTTGCTTGCCATATATAACCAGTCTCGATTCTTCGCAATTTTGTTATGATTACACTTATTGATTTATATGTCATTATAATTATTCCATATAAAGAACGAAGATTTTTCACAGAATTTATGTCAAATATTAGTTTCTTAACTCTGTTCTATAATTCACTTACCCTAGCCTGCCCGATAGCCCTTGCTGATAAATACAACAATTGGTAGCCATTGTTCTTGATTTTGGTGAACAACTGTGCAACACCAGACTGAGCCCAATCTTTGCCAACAAGAGGGAAAATGTGGCCTAAAACATCAGACCTGAAACAAAACAAGGTTAAATATAAAACACCTAGCGACCTCTCATACCTTCGTTTGCGATTCTCCTGAAAGTTCGCCATATGGCCGCAACCGTCCACTATGACATAACTGATAGCAGCGGAATTTCTGCTTGATATTTTTCGTTATATTTTAACCAATTTAAACAATGTTTTGAAATTTTTATCAAAAACCGCTCATTAGCTTTTGCGTGAAAGAGTTATAAGACATATTTATATCCTAGCAAACTTTTTTGTTTATAGTCTGTTAATAGGTCTATAACACTGACGTCTATTATTACCACTGGACTGACTGCTGTATATAAATGACAAGTATATTTGTATGGCAATCGGAAACTCCGTTTCCGATTTCTGAATCTAATATTAGTAGTAACACAAGTAATTTTTTGTTCATAGGGAATGTTACACTCAGTTCTGGCACTATCGAACGGTCCCAGGTCTGCCATTACAATCGTGTCGGAATAATATGGTATATAGAGGCGACAAAACAACCCATAGCCAGAGGGTAAGGTATTTGCTCGACTGGATGGCGACCACCCCTGATCTAGAGTATGACGCCATAACAACCTTGTGTTGTGTTCCGGCATTAGTGACCAGGTACCATTCTCCTTTAAGAGGGCAGCAGCGCATTTGTAGCACTTTTGGTGTTGCAAATGTCCATAGGCGATGGTAACCGCTTTTCATCAAGTTGGCCGTCAGCTTGTCTGCTGAACTCCGGCAATAAAAAAACCCATTATGTTACCATTACTACGCCAGTGAGCGACCATTCCGACACGATTGTTTTTTTATAACCTCACTTGAAATTCCCGCAAGATTTCCGGGTCACAGAGTATCGCAGCATTTAAAAAATGAAGTAACCTATCGATTTCGTGATAACTGTGTCGGAATAAGCTAATTTTTAGGCACCCGAACAACTTCAAACCGCTCCTGGGAAAATACCGTGCGATTTTCAGAATTAAAATATCACACATTTTATTACATTAATTTGTTATCGATGAGTCGAATTCGAATCCGCTTTTTTTAAAATCTAGCCATTTTAAATCTTTCACAGAAAACTTGCTACGGAATTCCCAGGATGAAAAGTAGCGCAGACTTTAAGTCTAAGAATTAGCCTTCGATCAGTGAAATCCGCATCGAAATCGGCCCAGTAGTTTTTACGTGAATCCCGAAAAAACAGACATAAATCTAAAAAAAATTGCATCGTGTTCTCCATCGTTTATATAGTGTACTGCAGTTGCTTTCTTTAACTTGCTCCAATGTACGGACACGGCATGTTTAGACTTCTATAATATTATAAATCGAATGCGTTGCAGTGCGGCAAGCCGGCAAAGGCTTAGCTCGCTCAACCACACAGGCCATAAAATTATTAATTTTAGTGAACAGTAAAGTGTTATTTATCTATATAAAATGGCAGTGGTCCGTCCAGTGGTGATAGTGGAGGTCGAAGTTGGGAGTACACTAACTTGGTGATGGTGCCGTCGATGTCCGAGATGACGATCTTGTCGTCGTGCCGCCACCGGAACACGTTGCACTTGCAGCGCGTGGTGCCCTGGTACGCGGTCGTCACGCTGAACACCATCTCGTTCATGCCCTCGCGCAACTTCAACTTTTTCTGTACGAACCAAACACACGCTTATGTAGTACTTAAAGGTCAAAAAACATTTTACAGTATACTTAATCGGCGTAGAAACTCTGCCAGACAGAAATTTTTAAATTATTTTATTGCATGAGTTCAGCAGACAGGCAGACGGCCCACCTGATGGAGAACGGTTACCATCGCCTACAAATACTTGCAACAACAAAGGTGTCACAATTGCGCTGCTACTCTTTAAAGGAAGACTGGAACCTGGCCACTATTGCCGGAATACAACTCAAGGTCGATATGGAGTCGAACTAAACCAAGGGTGGTAACCATCCAGACAGGCAAATACCCTAGCACCTGGCTCAGGGCTGTTATGTCGCCTTTTACGAGAGGCCGCCTGGTAGCAAGAAATTATATTATAACTCCATTCCTGCACCATTAAAATAACGTATAACTTGAAAACATAATAATAATCGGCAAACGAACACACATATCGAAGGCTTCATAACAAATGGGCGTACAGACAAAAGTGCAGTTTTACACAAGGGACCAAATTGTGAATAAAGCAAACTAGTTAATTGTATAAGGCTGAAATATGGAATACCCTTCTTTTTAGGTATACTTGCATACTGGTAAGACTTTCTAAATTATAACATGCATAGTTTTTAGTAAACAACAAAAAAATGGCATTTTTGCGTATACGCCTGTATGTTATGAAGTCCTCGATATCAAGCTAAACAAATTGCGTTATAGATAACATTCAATAGGCCAGTCTAGGGCTGAAACCAGACCATAACAAATAACGGAAAGTGCGTTTACGAAATTTACCAAGACCAAGAATCGAACTCGGATGCAGCAGCAACGCAAAGGCAGTAAGGGCGCCCAAGGCTTAGCGCCTTTAACTGCAGAGACCGTAAAAGAATAACTTTTTATTGCAATCTATAGGTAACAAGATAGCCCCTGAAGTCTTGAAAATTGTGTTCCTCACATATAACTTAAACTATTAGGTGGAAAATTCAAGGAAAAAAATCAAAGCTGTAGAGCTCAAAAATACTTTCAACAACAATTAGTTTCAATAATATCTTTTGACTATTTCTTGAGATACGGGTTATTTCCAACTAACTGCTTCGTCGTGCAAGACCTGCTAAGCATTTACCTAATTTATTATAATTTAACAAATATATGCCATAGTCGTTTTTCTCAGAAATTACTGAGTGTATATGGATAAAATTCAGCAAAAACATGTATTCTGACTGTCGTTACACAATTGCTAAAAGCTAAAAACGAGAGATGATTGTCACATAAAATATGTAACTTGAATTATTGCCATTTTTATTTTATTGTAATAGGTATGAAAAGTCATAACAATGTTCCTTAATAACTTGTTTAAATTAATAGTTAGGAATAGGTGCTTAAGTTGTAAAAAGTGTGTTACTCGCGCTAATGTTTGAATTATAAGCTAAAAGTACCTTAACCGAAAACTGATTTGAACAATGTATATTGAGTCATTTTTAGCACATGAAGTATTTTCGACCAGATATAGTTTTCAAAGCTAAATCCCAATGTTGTTTATAGATGCTTATCACTTGTATAGAAACTTTTAATGTATATGAATTGACGGACACTTTGCCGATTCTATTGTTATTAGATGCAAATCTGTTATCCGTTTTATTCGTGCAGGAACGGAGTAAGAATACAATTTCCTGCAGCCCGGCCGGCTTGTCGTAAAAGGAGACAATACAACCCACAGCCAGGTGGTAGGGTATTTGCCCGTCTGGATGGCTACCATCTGATATAGAGTAAGTCGAGCGGCAGAACATTTGGTGTTACAAATGCTCATTGGCGATGGCAACCGCTTTCCATCAGGCGGGCCGTTTGTCTATCTGCTGAACTAATGCAATAAAATAAAATAAAACGTTGAAAATTTGGAAGACATCTGCATACAACTCACGATTTGATCTGATGATAGCCTTAGTGTTTTCCGGAAAGAGGAGTATCGGCGCGGCCTTTTCTGCACTTGGACGTCTTGTTCAGAGTCCGACGAACTGAGGTCTTGATGGTCAACTATAAAACAAAGTTTTCTTTATTATTATTGAATTTTCAATTTCGATAACATTTTTGTACTCAATATTAGGTCGACTGTTAAATAAAAATTATTGTTATTGTATAATACAGTATTAGTATAGTACATACATACATAAATATTATCATGTGTGTTTTCCACAGAGGTAGGCAGAGGACAATGGATTTCCACTTGCTACGATCTTGACATATTATATATATATATATCACGATAATAATTCATTAACTCTTCATACAGACACGTTTATTATGTACTACAAGCCAGCAACTAATTAATCACACCTGTTGCCAGTTGGGTATGGAAGAGAGAGCATGAAAGTAGAGTAAACGCGGTCAAGATGCGAGCACTGCGCAAAATCTGCGGAGTGACGCTCGCGGACCGCGTTCGTAATACCGAAGTAAGAAAGAGAGTTGGTCTGAAAGAGAGTGTCGGGGTGAAGGTAAGGAAAGGAATGCTCTGTGGTTCGGGCATGTGGAAAGAATGCATGATGAAAGAATGACTAAACAGATATACAATGCAAAAGTGGATGGATGCAGAAGTCGTGGAAGGCCACGACACACCTTCCATGATCAAATTGATCGTGTACTAGTAGAAGGTGATGTCAGGATCCTTAAGAACAGACGAGTGTGCATGACAAGAGTTATGAATGTCAAAGAAGCAAGTGAGGTGTGTAAGAATAAGCATAAATGGCGCTCTGTCGTCCGTGCCTACCCCGCAAGGGAACTGACGTGAAGTTATGTATGTATGTATGTTGCCAGTCAGTTATATTGTATAGTGCTTATTATTTTTTAGGCGGTAAAATTCAGACTTACCACAATGATTTAGTAGCAAAAGGCTTAATCTAAAACGCCTTTGATAGTTCATTTTCGTTAAATTCGCCCAAAGATACGAACTGGACGAAAACGAACATTGAAAGGCGTTCGAGAGTAAGCCCTCAGCTCTTGCTCCAGCCTCTCATATTGCGTTCAAAATTCAAGAAGTTATATGAAATAGTTATAATAATATTCTTGAATAAATAATTATTAACTAGGATGTTCCCGTGACTTCGCCCACGCTTGAGTTGAAATTCCCGGGATAAAAAGTAGCGCAGATCTTAAGTCTAAGATATTGCTACAATCAGCAATAATCGCATCGCAATCGGCCCAGTAGTTTTTACTTCAATTCCAAACAAACAGACAAGAAATCGAAAAAAAAATCGCATCGTATTGTCCGTCGTTTATATAGTTTATACCAATTGTTTTTTTTTAATAGCTCCAACGTACAGACACGGCATGTTTAGAATTTTGTAATTTTGTAGATAATTCGGATTTAAACGAAACCTCCCTATACCTTGATCCTGACTAGGTCGATTTTCTGAGATAATTGCAGGCACTTCTTCAGGTTCTGGCATCACTGGTTCATATGGGTCGATGACGTCATCAACATTCATAACCTCTTTGTTCTCGTCCATTGTTTCTTCCACTTCCACCGTTTGACTTTTCTCACTTTCAAGGGTTAAGGACACTGGTTCCTGGTTTATGGTATTTGATTCTGTGCTTGTTTCTGTGCTTAGTAGATGTACTTGTTTCGTATCTTCGTCTTTTGACTTAGAAGGATCAGTTCTGAAGTAAAAAATATCTTAAGTTTATTTATTATTACATACATTATGGCGAGTCACAATATGGTTGAGCGCAATAATACTATCCATTATGTTTGCTTTTTAGGGTTCCAATATATATGACTGATGACACATTTTCCCCTCCCTTATCTCATTCTATTCACCTACTTCATCCCTTCGCTTCGCCCTTGGTGTTACTAACGTCTATAGGCGATGGTAACCACTTTTCATGAGGTGGGCCGTCTGCCCGTTGGCCAGCTTTTCAATTAAAAAATAAAGGTAATAAGAACTTCTTATGGTTGCAGTCTAATATATATACATGTGTGCCTTTCATATATACTCTAATATGAAAGGCACACATTTTTAATAGTGAAAGATAGGGTTAAATTCAAAACAAATTATTAAGACTCAAATTGTAACTGATTTGATAAAAAATAAGTTTTATGTGAAAACTTCTCACCGGATGCAGAACTGAAAATCCTACCGAACCCTAGGGACATGACCTAGGCAGCTATATAAAAATTGTTATTTATGAACAAAACCCACATTATAGAAGCAAAATTGACTCAACTTCGTTAGTAGTATGTGAACATTAAATATTCATCATGAAAAAACTGTTTGTTTGAAGTGTCTATAAGTGTGAAAGAAATGATGATGCAAGCTTGTTTGTATTATAAATTATATGTTGCCAAAAATTACTATTGAACATCTTTGTACAAAGTATCAAACGCCTATTAAGAAAGAGTACCAAAAAATAATGAGATATAGAGAATCATAGAGAAGAGATGCCGATCTGTCCTTCTCAGTTGATATTAGGTACTTAATACCTGTTACATTTTTCATGAAAACCATGATCTAATTTATACAAGGTCGTTTATATATGATTAATACTACAAAATAAATAGCCGTACGCGAGCCAGACGCGGACGAGGAAGGTCCCTCTACTCTTATAGCAGCAATGCTGATATTAAATTATATACATATATTAAGTCATAATATTATGATTTAATGCAACTTTGAAACTATTCTTTATAACATTTTAAAAATAACTAAAACATTTTATAAATATGAAAAAAAATAGTCTTTAGTTTAATTCGCTCGACGATGTTGCACAAGTATTAAATTCTTTCATTTCACAAGTATTAAATTGTAACATTCTTTCGGAATTCGGGGACATTTTTGAATACAAGTATGTACTTTGACATTATACACAGACAAACAGTGAAACTTCTTCGATAAGTGCATTAGCTTTTACATTTATAGCTATAAAACCGTATAAAACAATGAACTGTGATAAAGACAGACAGATTCCTTTTTAACTGACTTCCAAAAAGTGGAGGTTCTCAATTCAACTGCTTTTTTATGTTTGTTACGTGATTTCTCCGTGAATTTTTGAATGATGTTCAAAATTTTTTCTTTATACGAAAGAGTATACTCCTGAGGTGGTCCCATTGTCACCAAGTCATGATCTGATGAGTGGATCTTACAGAAATTGAGAGCATCGCATGTTAAAAAAAGGTCTGTCTATACTCTTAGAAAGGCAAAAATTTTATACGCTTGCTCGTAAAATTTTCACAAGCACTTAAAATTTTATTTCTAAAGCTATTCAAGCAGCAAAGGAAATAATATGTTTTTTAACAAAAATAAAACAGACTTCAAACTAAAAAGCATAAAATAGATATTTTCTAAATTTCTACATCTTGAAGTCGATGCCAAGTAAAATATAAAAAACAACAACGAAATAGCAAAGTGCATCGACTCCAAGATATTCTAGAAAATGTTTCTTTTTTGCTTTTTACTTTGAAGTCGGTTTTGATTTTGTTAATTAGCTTTAAGTATCAGATTCCCAAAAAATCGAGCATAAATAAAAATAAGAACGCCCCGATTTAATATAATTAGATTTTTTATAGAAATATAAGCGTTACCTACCTCTTTGCTTCGGCATTGGACCGACGCCAGTTCCACCAGGAATAGGTCCGCGGCTTCGAAGCGCTGTCCGATGAGACCCGCTGCTGGGTCATCGAACCGTCCTTATCACTCTTTTCCAACGACTCTAGTACTCTCTGTCAATAAAAAATTCATAATCTATATAACCAGGTTTAGACGTCATAGAGCTATGCCGGAATTATTATTTTGATTACAGCCCGCTGGACCGTCTCGGTGTGATATCACGCGCTCACAGAATATCGATGTGACATGTTCAGCCTTGAGTTAATAGTGTTGCGCACCGTGACAGTTCCGGTAGCACTTTCCACTCACTCTTATCCCATGCACAGACTCTCGACACAGGTAATATCAATTTTCTACCAATGGCAATGTAAAATAATAAGATGTAAAAAACCGTCATATGTTGAAAATCACTACTGTGCAATTACATGTGTCTTTTAGAACTGCAAGAAAAGCTTTTTGTTTTGTTTCGTGAAAAGTATGACATTGAAAAGGAGCTAACTAGGTTTTTCAATTTATATTGATTTATGTTCAAAAAATATTTTTTAAATAATAACAAGTTATAATTGAGATTCTATAAAAACAAAAACGGACTGTTGGTGGCACATTTGTCGCAGGAATGATTATGAGTAACGTTTTTTACTGGATTATCATTCTTTAAAGTCCGTTTCAAATAGAACAGTAAAAGTTCACAAGAGAGAAATTACGTAAATAAAAATTAAAAACATTGTCATTCTAAGTATAAGATTCTAATTAAATAGTAACAGGATTATTTATATATATATATATATATATATATATATATATATATATATATATATATATATATATATATATATATATATATATATAATATAATTAAAATTAAGTAATACTTATTTCGTAGGAAAGCTTACGATAACGTTACAAATTACGTTTTATGGGTGTGTCAGCCATACTGTCATATCCATGCAGGAACGGAGAAAGTATACAATTTCCTGCGGCCTGGCGGTCTGTCGTAAGAAGCGACTAAACAACCCACAGCCAGGTGGTACGGTATTTGCTCGACTGGATGGCGACCACCCCTGGTCTAGAGTATGCCGCCATAACAACCTTGTGTTGAGTTCCGGCATTAGTGACCAGGTTCCAGTCTCCTTTAAGAGAGCAGCAGCGCATTTGTAGCACCTTTGGTGTTGCAAATGTCCATAGGCGATGGTAACCGCTTTCCATCAAGTGGGCCGTCTGCCTGTCTGCTGAACTCCTGCAATAAAAAATTAAAAAAAAATCTGTACTATTCGGAATAGACTTTAGTATTCTTCTTCCATGTCTCTATTTACTTACATTTGGCAGTGGCCGCCTGTAAGCTAGCAGCGAGAGCAACAACGGCCCCGCGCTCCGCCAAGGCATGTAGCGGTCTCCCATGCGCACCACCAGCCGCTCGTCCGCCGCCAGCGACGCGCCCATCGCGCAAAACTCCTCGAACGGCAGTGCGCGTGATACCATCTCTTCACGAACATATATGCCCACTTGGCCTCTGTTGTAACATAGATAGATACGGTCTTGTTCATACTGAGTTAGAGTAAGTTTGAATGCTTCTTTATGGTTCTTGAAAAACAAAAAATGTGAATCAAAAACAAAATCTATGAGACTGCGACGTTTTGTGAGATGATAAAAAGTATCTCATTAGATTTGTTTGTTCTTTCTTTATTATATACTAGGACTTCGTCCACGTTTGAAATTCCCGCGGGATTCCCGGGACACAAAGCATCGCAGCATTTAAAAAAGAATGTAAGCTATCGTTTTAGTGGAAACTGTCGGAATAAGCTAATTTTTATGCATCCGAACAACTTAAAACAGTTACCTGGAAAAATCCCGCGAGAGTCTCGGGATAAAAAATACCATATATTTTATTACATTAAATTTGATATCGATCAGTAAAATATCACATTGGAATTCGTTTTTTTTTTATCTGACCATTTTAAAACATTCCCGCAGGATTGCCAGAATAAAAAGTAGCGCAGAGTTTAAGCCTAAAAATTAGCTGCCGATCAGCGGAAACCGTATCGAAATCGGCCCAGTAGTTATTACGTGAATCCCGAACAAACAGACAAGAAACCTTAAAAAAATTGCATCGTGTTCTCCATCGTTTATAGTCTATTCTAGTTGTTTTTTTAGTAGCTTCAATGTACAGACGTTGCACGTTTAGAATTTTATAATATTATAGATATTGTGGAATCTAAGATTAAAATTTTTGTTGACTTTTATATCTTCCCACTTAAGTGAGAAAATATAAATCTATTTTGCACGAATTTTAAAAAATTTCGAATCTATTTCAAAGTTATCTGAAGGTCAGAGAAGTACAGGCGTTTTCGTTCATCTTATTTCTATCAAATATGTAATACATATTATGTCATTTAACTACAACCTATATAAAATCGTAAACACATTACGGCTAAATGTTTTAATACTGTACTGGGTTGTACTGTGTAATAACTGATACAGGCACAGACAAACAAGTTATATATGCAGTATATATGCAAGTATATATACAGGTATATGTGCAGAACATAAAACTAAACACCTTGAGTATGGCAAACTTTTAGATTCCGAGGCTATAAGGACAAAATTTTATATAGTTATTTGATTCATTGCGTATAATTAGAATAACTTGACATACAATATTATAAAACTTTGTTATATTGTAAAAGTATGCAAAACATTTATAGAAACACTATGAAATACTTAAAACTGTAAGGATATGGAAAACTTAATTAATTTTATACTGACTTGGCTAATATTTTCTCGTCGTCATCAGAATCGAGTGTCGGTGGTTCAAGTGAAGCCGGCGACTGAGGCAATGACGGCCCATTGCCTGATTCGTACTCTTCCTCGGTAGGGCCTGCGTTCGCGTGATGCGTTTCATTTGGTGGGCCTACAGAGAATGGACTGTTTAATGGCAGATTACGTAAACTGGGTTCATACTAGGTTTTCTATTATATTTTCATGAAATTTGGAACAATATATTGCGATATAATTAATATATACTTTAAAAAACGAGAGATGAGTGTAGAATACCATATAATAATAAATATAATATAAGAATAACAGAATACAAGTTAAGCCATGTGAACATAATATGGTTATTGTAAGTAGTAAAATTTAAAAATTATATAGACAATAAAATATGGGAATATTTTAAACTCTTTTAAATTTTCTGGTCTGGTAGGAATGACCTTTCACATTTCATATTAGTTCATATGTTAAAATCGGACCTTAGTGAAATTGTATCTTTGAATATTGTATGTTTGACTTTCGCCAAACATCGGAATTTTAGAAGCAACACGAAAAGTTATATTATGTGTTAGTTACTAGGCAGATTCATGTATTTTTGGAATATATAATTGCACAAGAGAACGTCAACCCTTGTTGTTTTTCAGGAGAAATTTGTAAATTCATATCTTTATAATAGTAATAAATACCCGTGTAAATCGCTCATAAATAATTCAAATTAGTTGTAAGTGTAAATACAGGAATATAATTTTATATTAGCAAAAGCCAACTTACCAGCGCGATATCTTTCTGTGTGGTGTTTGGGGAAATAGAGATCAGGGTCGACCTGCCCTCGGTCCAGATCGTCCAAATAGACGCCTTCCGCGGCGTCAGCGGGGTCGCGGGAGGACATGAAGCGGAACATGCCACTGAGCACGCCGCGACGAGCAGCTCGCTCCTCGTCCGAACTGAGCGGTTCAGTAGGTGACGCTGGTTCGGCGGGTGACGCGGGAGACGGTGGGGAGTCCACGCACGGGGGCGACTCGGCCCCTCTCACCGGTGGTCCCGGCAATTCACCCCATCTCCATGACTGCGACGATTTATCACCGGCTGTTGTCCTTGATAATTCCACTTCTGTATCAGATTGTACTGGAGTACCACTTCTTGAACCCCGTCTGTGGAGTATTCTTGACTTAAATAATTGTTTGTTCCACGATTATGTATTGCGGCCCGTGCCAAACTTAAAGCCCTTTCCAGATTAGTCGTCGAAGACTGCACAATAATTAAATTCATAAGAAATATATTGTGCAGCCAAGTTTGGCATAAACGATACGAGTACCAAGCGTAGTTGATATTATTTGCACTACTTGAAGACGATTCAAAATTTGTTAAGTAGCCAGTACAAGTAAGTGATCATGATATTTTAATAGGGTTACGCGACTGTGTAGTACAATGACAGCAAAGTGATCAAATCATCACTAAAAGGTGTAAAATTAAATGGAAAACACGAATATAACCTATTAAAAAATCTAACCACTTTGATACGTTTGTCGATAATAATAACCAATAGCAGCTGCTGTTACGTGACATAGAGTAAATTAACCTTCCGAATAGATGAAATAAAGTTGTACCTTAAAATGTAAAAATAAATTCCAAACATAATGAAACAATACCTGTTACAACTGTTTACTAAATAAGTCAGGGTACAATATATATCTTCTTTTAATTTTTTATTAAATAAGCTTTTAGTCAATTCGGTGATATTACAAAATAGGTTTGAAACTCTGTTTACTACTTAATTACGATAAGCATGAAATTGCAAGTTACGAATGTGTTATTATAAAGTTTAGTAATAACTAAAAAACTATTGTGTATGATGTATGATAAAATGATTTATAATGTATGACCAATTTTTTGGATTTTACTAAAATTGAATACATACAATGTCTGCATCCAAAACGATTTTATATGACATAGATAAAACAGTTTCCATATAGAGGAAGATTGTTGTAGTTGAAGAGCATTGCACATTATCACGGCCAGGAAACATTAATCGGAAATAAATTTAGCGCGTGAGTCACATTTCGTGGAGAATTTTAACAAAGTAACAGAGGTCATTACTATATATTACTGTTTTCATTTCTCATATTCTGAAAGTACGATTGCAGTTGCCTAATCACAGGGATGAAAACAGCACTTTTCGTCCCTGGGAAACGATTCTTCGTGCTGTCAAAACATTTAGAAAAGTATGCAATTTATGCAAACCATAGATAATACATGCGACTCATGTCACAACTTTTTTACAGCCATTGTTAAATCGCGGCATAAATTGTAATAAAAAAATATCAAAAATTTTGTAATATCATTTTATACTTTTAAATTACTTTCGACTAAATTATAATTCGATTTACATAAATTTGAGCTAGTATTATTACTATCATCAGTGACAAAAAATAATACTGGCTGGTAGAACGCTACAGAAAAAAAACTTAGGTTTCATATCTGTCGCACATGATGACGTTTCATCAGATTTAGATATGGATTTAACGCCTGATTTGATTAGAGAAATAGTTGTTTGTTTAACTAATTAGTTTTTATTTACTTTCCTCATATATTAAATGAAATGCAGAGTGTTAACTTGGGGTGAAAGGCCTATTTAGGCACTCGAATTACAAGCGTCATCACTACGCTCGTGCGCCAAAGAATCTCGAGCCTAAATAGGTCACTTTCACCTCTAGCGTAACAATCTACTATTAGTATCTTGGTTTTTATTTTAATCTATAGATATTGTGAATGGTTTTCATTTTTCGTGGACAAATGTTATTATTGTTGAAATTATTTATATTGTCCAATAAAAATATACTTTGTGACTGGACGAACTTAGAGTTATAGTTTGCGCCCGTCTCCAAAGTAGCTTTAGAAGACTGCATAATAGTTACCAGATTTTACATAAAGCGTCTATTGTGCAATCACTTATTACTGTAACATTTGGCGCGGTCTTCTAAAATTTTCGGGGCTACCTTACATTTTGTGGGATATTTTTTTAAAGTTTATCTACTAAGAGAATCTGTATTACATTTCATACAAATCAGGTAACAACTTCACATACCAGAACAGATACGAACAAATTTATTTATGTATATACAGGTGAATTTTTAAGTTGGCCTTCAGGACCAAATCCTAAACTATACGAAATACCGACACACACTCAAAGGAGTCTCGAGGCCGATTTTAACGAAAACTAAAGTGGTATCATTAGATTTTTGAAAAATCAATTACCTTTGTCAGGAATCCAGTCGGCTGTTTTTGAAAAATAAACATAACCTGTAGTGTTTTATACCAAATCATAGTGTAGTGTGTCGGAGCAATTTCTGTGAAGGAATGTCAAACGGCAAACCAGGAGAAAGAGTTGTGTTTGAACTAAATGTTGTATTTTCCATACATTAATTAAATCTCACCTTATTTTATTAAATATGGAAATGATGAACATTATCCTATTTTTATAATGCATGTATAAATTAATATTCAAAACACACGTTATTTTATCCCAATCAGTCAGATTAGTCAAATGTGTAAACATTTATTGTCTTCAAATATGGAAAAGAGAAGGTTTTGTTCAAAAATAAACCTTTCCTTTGGTTTGCCCTTTGATATTCCTTCACAGAAATCGATCCTTACAAGCTACACTATGATTTGGTATAATAATACTGGGTATGCTAAACTTTTCTAATTTAACGGATTCGATTCCTGAAAAAGGTAATTGATTTATCAAAAATCTAATGAAACCACTTTCGTTTTCGTTAAAATCGGCCTCGAGACTCTCCTTTAAGTGTTTTACGCTATTCAGCATAGTTTAGGATTTGGCCCTGAAGGCCCACTTGAAAAATTCAGCTCTGTGTGGATCAGAATAAAACAAATATTTAACTTCCTTGTATATAACAGTAAGTCAGTTATTTAACAGTAAATCAATAATTATTTAGTATTTGTCTTATTTTCGCTGATAAATAGAGTCTATTCTGCAATAAAATAATAATAACACGAAATCATGATTAATTCGCTGCCTTCTATGATTTCTTATAAGACGGAAATGTCACAAATTACATGTGGATGATAAGCATAGCAACTATTCTACGCTGATATTAAAAACTAATTACGTTAGTCAATATACGCAGCCTTGTATAATTTCAAAGTTATGATAAGCGTGATTTCATATAAAAGTTACTCAAGCATCAAATTTTAAATTCAGTATTTGATACCAAATTTGAGGATATAATTAAACTCTCAAGGAGACTATAATTAGCGGTTTTTTACCTTTTCTAAATTTTATCTCTATTACAATGTATCAAATACCAAGAAAATGTTATGTCACATTGCAAATTAGGAGCACACAATTAAATGGTGAGTCGACAAAGCAATGCGTGTATACAATGTATTTATTATTGATAATGATTATTACGCATGTCTCGAGGCAGCGTGCACCTCAAAGGCAGTGTCCGACAACGCCAATGGGATACGGTTGTCACCATTCAGGTTCAGATTGGACATCTCTTCACTGTAACCAGGCGACAATTCAAAAACACAGAAAACAATGAACCCAAAACTTGAAATTAAGAAAACGATGAAACATCATTAGATTAAGCGTTAATGTATTGACAAATTAGCGAGACTCACCTTAGGCTAACTGCATTGACCTCAGTATCACTGAAAAAACTTATGTTTGTCGAGTTGGGCATCGATACTGAATGCGAGACGCGTTGTTCAGACCCCGCACGATCGGATTGACTAGAAACAGAACTTGTCGACGACTTTCTCTGATGCTTCTTCTTGGAACTTACTTTTCTAGTCTTCTTTTTTTTCTTTCCGTTCCCATTTTGTTTCATTTCATCACTAGGCGCGACGTCTATCGGCCTGAAGTCGTTGTGCGCGCTGATTTTGTGCACGGCCTGTTTCGCCTCGCTCTCGTCCTCACCTAGTTGCGTCGCGGCAAAGGTCTTTGGCCCCCTATCATCAGTCCAATCGGTGCCTTCGTCCAATCCTTCCATTTCAAACAAAGCGTCATTATCATGGGTTATGTTTTCCTCTTTGGTGGTAGGCTTTTTTAATTTACTTAAATCAGGTTTCTGCATTGTTTTTCCGTCAGCTGTATACCTATAAATAACATAATGGCATAAAAATTTAAAAGACATCGTTCTGCACGCTGACTTACTAATTGTGTGCTTGAAATAATTAACTGTGGTGTTTACTTTTTTATTCATACTCTATATCTATTATCGCGGTTAGCCAATGTGAATAATGCACATATGTATTTTTATGAAGTTCGCTTTCGAATTACAAGTATATATAAATATAAATTTTATTTGTGAAGAGACATTACCTTTTGCTATTGTAATATACACGTACAAGTCATTATAAAAGTTATCATAAAAGGTTTATGATCTTCGATACCAGTATTTGAAGAAAATTAACATAAAATATAGCTAAAAACTATGTATAATCAAATTATGCGACAGCACGCACCTCCTTTTAGTGTAGTCCGATGCTTGACCATGATCAGGCTCGACTGCTGAGAGAGAATTCCGTCTGCGGGGCTCATAGAGCTCGTCAAATCGTGCCGCGGGTATAGGCGAGGTGGCCAGATGCGCTGAGCACTCCGCCTCATCTTCACCCACTTCTTCAACGAAAAACGCTTCCCCAGATTCCCCCAATTTCATATGAATGTTTAAAGGCTCGCCATTTAGCTCCAGGTCTACCTGTGAATCATATTATTAAGACTGTAAAATAACGTATTACAAAAGTGGAAGCGTTATTTTTCAACAATTCATTAAACAACTCTTATTTTGGCATTACACTATTCGTAGTAACGTTTTTAAATTTCTTTCTACGGTAAGTATGAAATAAAATAGGGACTTTTGGTATGATACACCATAATAATAAAACAGGTGGCCGGATGAAGATAACTTGTGTGCCAAATTTTCTTCAATATTCACGTTTAGACTCTTACCCCACATTGGCGTTTCTCCAAATTTCATACGCTGTGAATAAGACGCATATTTCTCATCTCGATTTGGCAATGTATCTCTAAAACTGTTGTTGTGTAGAGTATTATTTTAAAAGCTTATAGAACTACAAATATTGCTTCTATATTTAGAAAACTTACATCAAATAAGATTCGCAAGAAATTCTAGTTACTAAATGAAATGATTCTATTTAGAAAATGATTTTAATATCAGGAAGATTCTAGATCAAGCAGAAGTCTCCCTCGGCGGCAATGCACTGGAGCCACGTTGGCGGCACCCCGCGCCGTAACTAGAATAATTATTTATATATCCGTCAACATACTGACTACATATTATAATCTGCGAATGAATCTGTAGTAACTGGCGTGGAATGGAATCTTGTGACGTAGCTAAATCTCGATCGTCATTTCTTTCACTAAGCATGTGTCATCAGATCCGTTTAATAATTTTGATGACTACTATTAAATTATATTTATAGAATAAAATTAAAATCATAAAAAATCGAGTTCCTCTTAGACAAATTAGTTTTTTTTTTCGAGCCAGATTAAATTCGTATTTGGGCCACGACATTCGCCTTTTAGTAGTCTATTCTGTTTTTAGTAATGAAGGTTGTTCATAGATAGTACTTTAATATGTAGTCCTGATTGTTACTTCCACTTTATTATCATTGTCGCAAATGGCACTAGTTAATACATGCACAACTAGATGGCGCTGACTAATAATTATACATGATATAGTTTAGCTCATATTACATAGTAACCTTTTTGTATTTTAATCTTAGTTCAGTTCAATAAACCAGTACAACAGTCTAAGTAAGTGTTTTATTTAGTGCAAGCTAGGTCACCTTGGACATATTTTGGTCCTACGGAGCTGGATATAAGTGAAGTGAAGTGAATTGAAGTGTAGTGTAATGTAGTGTAGTGAAGTGTAGTGTAGTGAAGTGTGGATTGCAGTGCTCCCTGTTGGATTGTGGTGCGCCCTTCCCCCCCGGATTGCAGTGTTTCCTGGTGGATTGCGGTGTTCCCCTTGGATTGCGGTGCCCCCTCCGTCCCCTAGATTGCGGTGCACCCCCCACCCCCGTGGATTGCGGTGCTCCCCCCCGTCGGGATTACGGTGCTCCCCCCACAGCCTCCGGATTGCGGTGCCCGCCCCCTCGCCCCCTCTGTGAGATCGCAGCGCACCCCTCCTCCTGTCGGATTGCAGTGAGAACAACACCTCCCCGTGGACAGCAGAGCCCCCCCCCTCTCTTGGATGAATTATAGTACACTCCCCAGAGTTAAATAGCCACAACCAAGGTCAAAATACATCGCTTCCGGGTTCCAGAGTTTCCCCACTCTATTATAGGAGGGTTGCTCAGTGTTGTCAAAAAATACATGTGATATGAGGTCAATTTACCACGGTTTTAGATCAATAAACTTAGATCAAACGTTTCTTAGTGAATTTGTGAACCAATAAAAGTGCAAACAAAAAACTGTAAGTACAATATTATTTCTTCAAAAATATAAGTGTGAAGAAATCAGTTAGAGAAGCATTTACGAACTTTAAAGTAGTATACCTATATATTAATAATTGTATCTAGTTGTATATAGCATTTAGTTTTACATTACATTTAACATTTAAAATTAAAATTGGTATTGTTATTTGGACGAGTAAAAATGGAAGGTTTAATTAATGTCCAAAAAAATATTCTTCATTGTATAGAAAAAGCTTTTGTTACCTTTCGAAACTGCTCAAAAGAAACACTTTCAATTGAATATGTGCATGCTAGATTAGAAAACTTAGAAAAAGATTGGGACTTGTTTCACAAAAATAACGCACATTTGTATAAAATTAGTTCACCTGATTTATTAGCCGCATCTAGTTATGTAACTGCAGAGATATACATTTGTACTGAGGATTGTTACTTGAATTATAAATGTGAATTAAAAACACTTATTAATAAATTAATTTCTAATACTTGTTCAATAAATCAAAACCAAAATGCAGAACATAATTCATCTCAATCAGTTAAACTTCCAAAAATAATAATTCCTATGTTTTCTGGTAAATATTCCGAATGGATAACTTTTCGAGATATGTTTATTACACTTATACATAACAATAGTTCACTCAATGATGTCCAAAAGTTACACTATCTAAAAGCTCACTTAACCGGAGAAGCAGAACAATTAATTAGATATATCCCCATAAGTAATTCAAATTATAAACAATGTTGGTCTCAATTAGAAAATCGTTATGACAACAAGCGTTATCAATGTAATTCTATATTAAAAAGATTATTAGCTCAACGGTGTAGAAATTCGGAATCTGCAACAAACATAAAAGAACTACTCGATACTACAAATGATTGTTTAAGAGCTCTTCAAAACCTAGACATAGATATAGCTCATTGGGATCCCATAATTATTTACATAATTTCTGCTAAACTTGATGACGAAACACGGAAGGAATGGGAGCTAAATGTATCTTATAAAAGTCCAAATGATTTGCCAGCGTATGAAGAATTTCATAAGTTTTTAGAGAGCCGTTTCCGTGCTCTTGAATGCATTGAACATGAAATTTCACCATTTGATGCCATGAGATCAGAAATTCATAATAACAATGCACGCTTAAATGATAATAATTTATTACCTTGTGAGTTTTGTTTAAAGGTCCACAAATTGTGTTTTTGCAAAATGTTTGCTAGACAAGATATTGAATTTCGTCTTAATTTTGTAAAAAAAAAAAAATTATGTTTAAATTGTTTAGGAAGTAATCATACTGTACATTACTGCAATAAAAATAACTCATGTCGTATATGTAATAAAAGACATCACTCTTTATTACATCCAAAAGAAGAAAATAATAGTTCAAACTCAGAAAATATAAATATTAATGTTATGCATACACGCGTTATCCCCGAAAGAGAACAGTCCAACATCTTAGAAGCAACTAAAATGTATAATAGGTCAAATAGAATTTCAAATAATAGCAAAAAAAATACAAGATTCTTGACATAAATCCCAAAAATATATTATTTAAGATATGTAAATATTACAACATCAAAAATCAAAGACAGAAGGCAGCATAGAGAAACAAGTGTATTTTGAAAAGGTAACTTTAATAATTAACTGTTACCGTGCGATCTCATACAACATACAATTGAAAATGTATGTGTTTTTTTTTATGTTTGATATAGTAGCATAGGCATATATATTCGTAATGTTGTTTATGCAACAAAAGATCAATAAGCCATAACTTTAGCCCACAAGTGTTTAGTGCAATTGACCAATCATTTGTTTATTATTTCATATCATAATATAATTAGTTTTAAGAATGTCTTAGTTCCTTTATTTTAAATAGGTAATAATATTCTGTTCATTAAAGTTTAGCATTAAGTAATATTTTGTATTTTTATAGTTTGATTAATTTTAAGTTCTCAATGTTTATTTTGCCAAACCTAGGTCAATTGGTTATACCATTATACTAAGAAAAATGTTATACTTTAAAAACATGCCATTCACCAAATAATTAGTGTATGTTTGTTTAAGTACATTTTGGCACTAAATGTCCTTGGCCGGCCGTATGTCGCAAATGGCACTAGTTAATACATGCACAACTAGATGGCGCTGACTAATAATTATACATGATATAGTTTAGCTCATATTACATAGTAACCTTTTTGTATTTTAATCTTAGTTCAGTTCAATAAACCAGTACAACAGTCTAAGTAAGTGTTTTATTTAGTGCAAGCTAGGTCACCTTGGACAATCATATTTTATATACCTGCGCAACACATGTATCAACTTTTTGATTAGTTTTGATACTCTGTTTAATTATGAAATTTAACTTATTGTGACCTTCAATTTTTAAATGATTTCGTCTACAAAAATATATTAAATAACTAAACGTCGGTTGAAAACTGGGGTTTTTCCAGAATTATTTATACTGGTTGATTGTCATTCCTAATATTCTTCTTCGACGTGAAAACTAACTTCATATGATCGTATTTTATGATACGTAACTTCTCACATAACATGCGATTTTACAGTGACCTTATGTGAGTATTTATAATATATTAGGATATGCCCGCGAATTTGTCCACGCTTGAATTGAAACTGCCGCGGGAATCCCAGGATACAGTATTTAAAAAAGAATGTAAGCTATGGCTATCGTTTTAGTGAAAACTATGTCGAAATAAGCTAATTTTTATGCACCCGAACAACTTCAAACTGCTCACAGGAAAATTCCCGCACGATTACTAGGATAAAAAGTATCAGACATTTTATTACATAAAATTTGCTATCGAGCACTGAAAAAATCGCACTGGATTTCGATTTTTGTATTCAATCTGACCATTTTAAACCATTCCCAGAAAAATACTCGCGGGATTCCCGAGGTAAATGGTAGCGCAGATTTTAAGTTCTGTCGATCAGCAAAGACCACCTCAAAATCGGCCCAGTACTTTTTACATAAATCCCGAACAAACAGACAAAAAAGTCTAAAAAAAAATGTATCGTGTTCTCCATCATTTATATAGTGAATTTCAGTTGTTTTTTTAAATAGCTTCAATGTACAGACACGGCATGTTTAGAATGTTATAATATTATAGATTTATTTATCCTCAGCTTGGTATCGCCTACAACGGTATCAACCATATACTTGTCAGGTAACGAATACATACATATACACGGAAATGTAATAAACTAGTAAAAATACATTAAATAGATTAAAACTTAACCAGCAAAGTCCGACGAAACTGATAACAAACATTTACAAGAAATTTTTCTTAAATAATTTATGATAATGTGAACAAAATTTGTTCCGTAGTTAGAGAAAAGATTCCAAAACTACCGTATATGAGGATTGTATAATATTTAACGACACATGAAAATGTAAATTAGGTGTGAAGAAACAGAAATACGTGAAATGTTTAAGAAACACTAACCATAACTGAATTATTAGCTGGCTACGCATAGGTTAGACTTTAGAGTATTAAAATATGTAAACTATTATATTGAATTAATAATACCGACACTATGCAAGGATGAAACATCTCTTACTCGTTTCCTTATGGCTGCCAGTACACATTTGACGATATTGAAAATAATAAAATTGTATGCAAATCAAATACATATATTACGAAAATTCATTTAAGGGGTATTGAGACTGGTAGAATAGAAAATAATGTGGATACCAGGTTTTTGCGCTAGAATGATGATGATCAACCTTATAACTTTGTAAATATTAAATTGTTTGCAGGTTCCACAGTAAGTTTTACATTACTTACTACTTTGAATCTGGAACGAAGAACACCCAGCTTGCCAAAGCGCACGTGGAACGGCGAGCAAGTGTAACTGCCATCGGGTTGTTCTACTACAACCACATCGATGGCGCCAGTCAACGTCGCACCATTGATCTCATTGTAGAACTCCCGAAAGTTGGCAATAAATTTGCCAATATAGTTCATAGAATACATTTTGGATAATTTTTATCGCACTATTTTGTCACAAACTATAAAGTCAATGTTCTCAAATCGCTTGAAGACAAAACGTAATTGTAACGATTACCCCATCTTGAAATAGGGTCGGTGTAACGAATGTTTTATCCTGAAACAAAAACAGATGAAATCATTAGACCCTAAAGGTTTAAAATGCGTCAAAATACCCTCCTAATTGAAAGACTTTAATGTAATAGTGACATGTTTTGGATACTCGTTTGCACCTTTTTTACGGTCTGCGAAAGTTAATTGACTACCATGGAATTTAGGGGTGTATATGTTAGCCAGTTTTGATAATGAAAGGTTTGATAATGAAATCAAAGGTTTTTATCTCAGAAAATGCGATAAAAATCCGCGAAAGCTTTTAAAATTTATACAAACGAAGACAATACCATAATAACGGAATAAATTACGAAATGGACCACAGAAGATTTTTTTAATAACATTTTAATAACTAAATTATCTCTCGAAAATGACCGAGTAACTAGTGAAGGAAGTGATGTTGTTTTACACAAACTTACTCTAAAACATATCCGACTACTTCATTCAGTATTGCTCAAGAACTCCTTCAGTTGTTTAGATAAAAATGTCAGACTATTAGGTAATCGCACATTCTGATGTAGATACAGACAGCGTAATGCCTTTAAGCAATTCAACTTTCTACAGGCACCGCTATGTGGTTTCAAGTATTAAAAACTAATTTAACCCTTGACGAAAGCAATAATTACCATATAAATTATTACGTGATATATAAGAAATATCTTCCTAGATCAATGTGATACTTGTTACAAAGTAATCATTAGTGCACACGCAGGATATTACTTAATATTGCATAGCCCAGAATTACTAAGTTCCGAACCTACAAATTAAATGTAGATTCAATAAAGTTCATCTGTCGATAGCGATAGCGTCTCTATTAATATTAATATATGTTATTATACGTTTAAGGTTTACAAATGGTAATAATTTTATTGTTAGTTTCAATGCAAATCACTGAGCAAACGAGACTACGAATACAATCACCCCAATAAAAACAATTTTAGTGTCATGGCGTTGACTAAAAAGTGTGCACGAGAATGAAGCGTGCGATTCGAGCTGAGCCGTTGACGACACCGGGGACTCTGCCTCTCACAATGACTAATTTGTAAGAATAGATGTAAAATAGTAAGTCCTTTTTCACCACATGTAAATAATATGTAATGGAAAATTAAGCGTGGTTACGCTATATGACGAAGATGATCACGACTCGCTGAACACGGTTGTTTAGCCTATCCGGTCTCAAAACTTTCGCTTACTGCGACTGCATTTAATTATCGTGATATTAAAGCTTAACGTCATTTACTTAAACCGAAAGTATGTAATAAAATTAGCCAAGAGCGTTTGGACCACGCATATTGCTTGGAAATGTTTACCGTTTTTATCGTTTGACTACGAAACCCTAAAAAAACAATAAATATTTTTATTTTTAATATGTGCGTCTCAAAAATGACTGAAGTTGAAACTAATTTTCATTGAAGCTTTCTTAAATTCTACCTTAACCTTTTTTCAGAATTATCCGTCCAATATTATCAAAATTAAAAGGTGCATTATTAACGACTTTTAAAACCAATATCACCTCACACCTCACCTATTTATTAAAGTAATTAAAAGTCATCAAGAAAAATCGTTCTGTTACCTTTCTCCAAATAGGCTAAACAGGAAAATTAAAAAAAAATCACAGCTCAATGAGAAAGAAACAGTCCTTAATCGAAAAATGAATAATCAACTAACAAATTATAAGCGATTCTAAAACTGACAACGATCGTTTCGTAAAAGCGTGTAACTTTGTATGGATAGAGCATTGACAGTACATTTATTTATTACTGTTTACGAATACAATATAACAAATATATCGATAAGATTACCCAAGATTTGTGGTGAACATGTACAGCACATGCGTGCCATGGTAACGACATGTAAAGTACGTGATGTCTGAGACCAATGCAATACGAAATATAATGTTGTTGTTGTCCTTATTGATAAGCCACATAATACCAAATCGTTCATTGACTTTTAATTTTTTTTAGCTAAAATATTAATAATTCAATAGAATAAATATTATCGTCTAATATTATCGCGATTTTGTGCAGTCGAATAAATGATCGAATAGATTATCATGTGAGAGGAGGCTCGCCTTGAAAACAGTGAAGAAACGTGTATAAATTTGATTTTTTATAGCTGTATTCTATTTAAAAAACGTATATATATAAAATATTTTATTATATTCGCCCGTTTAACTTGTCGTATAAAATGTTCAATGGTTCTTAATGGAGAGCAGACGAGGGACGGTCTTGGTGGCAGGCGTCCAAGGAAATCTGAGTGACGATCGACAGTTCCTATTTTTATATATATAGTCATGGGTTTCAAGTTCAATACGCACAGGAATACTTCTTTACCATACACAGTTCCGGCCATTTTATCATTAACAGTGATATAAACTGGCTTACAATAAGTATTTATTGCTCAATTCATATTATATATGGATGTATGAACTATCAATTGAGTCTATTTCTTGAAGTATCATCTAATGAATGTCATTGTGCGTTTCTTGTGTGTGCGAAAGAAATTTAAAATGACATGAAGGAAGATCAAAAGCAATGTAACATAGTAAGATAAACGGATATAGGAGTAAAATTAGGCCAAAAAGACGGATATATTGTGTGAAGAATGATGCATAAGCGTGAATAATTTAATTTGTAAACTGATAAAAATAAACTACATAGTTCTAAATATCAGAAATGGCAGTAAAAAGACTCCTTTTCATCATTTTGTAGTTTTCCATTCAGCCTCACTGGCCAAAACTTTAACTTTAGTCCCGTACCTTGACGGAACTCTCCCATTTTTCCGTAGAAGAGCTTTATGTCACCTTTAGTCTCTAAAATAGGTACTCTGACATTTCTACCCGTTGATCCATTACTATACCATTAATTTATTGTTAATAACAAAATAAATTACATGGTTATACGTTATTTATAACCAATCTCAGGTATTTAAACGAAATGTTTAAAATTTATTATTGAAATGTTTATGTATAAGCGGCGACGACATGCCGTTATAATATGACATCCGGTTTTGTCTATTCTAATTTGCCAAACTTAGAACCATCACTAGACGTTAAATTGGCGAATATAGGGATTTAATCACAGTCTAGAACAGATGTAGAACGGTATTCTAGAAAAATACCGATCCGCAAATCCTGGATATCTATATAAAAATATTTTCATTGGATATTTGTATAATAGTGCGTGTATCTCTCTCTTTTCATTTTGTACGGCCTCGGGACTGAACCGATTATTATAATACTTGGGTAAACTTTGTGTAAATTTTCGATATAAGACAGGATCATATGATAATTTTTATCACATAGTTTGTGACAGATTCCGTTGGATATGTGTTCGAGTTTAGCGTAGTGAGAAGGGCTCAAGAACATGGATAAAAGGGAAACGTCACATGACCGTATGACATGATGCATGTGGAAATATTTTAAATTTTTAAATATAGATGGATTATAAAAGTTCCAGGCCTCAGCTAATATAAACTCACCAGATTAAGTCAGAACCACTACACAACATTCTTACCTATATCAAAATATAAATGCACAGACAGACGTTAGTTACGACTCGTTAATTACAGTCGAACCGTACAGAGTTATAAATCGTAAAATGTTTTCATTTAAATTGAGTACAGCAGACTATCACGGCGCTTGCATGCGAATGTTTTGAGTCATGAAACTG
This sequence comes from Dendrolimus kikuchii, assembly GCA_019925095.2. Taxonomy (NCBI): domain Eukaryota; kingdom Metazoa; phylum Arthropoda; class Insecta; order Lepidoptera; family Lasiocampidae; genus Dendrolimus; species Dendrolimus kikuchii. The sequence goes on from CM034389.1 coordinate 17,439,854, forward strand.
AATTCTACCACTTGCCACGAACTACGATAAAACGGCGGCCTAAATTTATTGGGCTGTGGCCAACCATCACTATCAGAACTTCCGTAATTATTGTAATAATTGAGTGTATCTAGTATCTACGCAATTTCCGAGACTTATGTACATTTTTAATGGACCCTCATAATTTTATCTTCAACCTTCTAAATATGACTTCGAACCATTTGTAAATCTAACTGGTGTGTGTCAAGTATTCATGAACGTTCAAGGTGGACCGTCCAAAGAATATCTAAGTATTCGAGATTTACCATTAGCTCCCCTAAAATGGCCCAAGCAGTGTTATTTATATATTTAAGTAACAACAAGTATATATTCATAATTATGAATGCTAATGGGCAAATACATGTTTCATCATATTTAGAACCAATTTCTTTAGGCATGTGCTTGTGATATTGTGTGTCACTTATGACCTTTATTAATCATTATATACGTAAATTACGATTACAAATACCTAGATATAACGATTAACAAGATCAACCGATATAAACCAGACTTTAGACCGCACTCACGTGACAGAGCCAATAGCAAACCTATTACCACTTATATAGTAAAGAAACCCTATCTGGAAGTCATTTGCGACACCCTTGTGGCTCATAGGTCTCCACGTGCTGCGTCTAACGCAAAACGTGCCTCTTCAACGTGATAATAATTTATATTCATGAGTAGATAAAGTAAACAGATAGTATAATACAGCTACTAGTCTTTCTCTCAACTCATTTTCATATGCAACTATGACTGTTAAATCTCTATTAATATTATAAATGCGAATGTAACTCTATCTGTCTGTTACACTTTCACGGAAAAACTACTTGACCGATTTGGCTGAAACGCGCCGAGTTTTAGTCTAAGAATTAGCTGTCGATCAACGAAAACCGCATCGAAATCGGAACAGTAATTTTTACGTTAATCCCGAACAAACAGACAAAAAATCTAAAAAAATTACATCGTGTTCTCCATCGTTTATATAGTCTATTGTAGTTGTTTTATTTTTTTGATAGCTTCAATGTATAGACACGACATTTTTATAATGTTATAATATTATACATACATACATAACTTCACGCCAGTTCCCTTGCGGGGTAGGCACGAACAACAGAGCGCCATTCAGGTTTATTCTTACACACCTCACTTGCTTCTTTGACATTCATAACTCTTGTCATGCACGTTCGTCTGTTCTTAAGGCTCCTGACATCACCCTCCGCTAGTACACGATCAATTTGATCATCTATAATATTATAGATGATCATCAATAATTGTCAAAGAAGCAAGTGAGGTGTGTAGGAATAAGCCTAAATGGCGCTCTGTTGTTCGTGCCTACCCCGCAAGGGGACTGGCGTGAAGTTATGTATGTATGTATGTGTATGTATAATATTATAGATATATATATTCAATGCTGACGATGAACATAGGATACTTTTTATACCGAAAAATGGTATAGTTTACGGGATAAAAGTTTCACTTTCACGAACAAACTATTGGACCGATTTGGATGAAACTCAGTATATATGTAAGTTCAATATCTAGGATGGACATAAGATACTTTTCATCTCAGAAAAGGTATAGATTTATGTATGTAAAGATATGTAAAGGTTATCTCAGAAAATAGGATAGGTTTTGTTTTTTGTGACGTCATTTTCGTTATTTTGGTCGTTTTGGTCATATTTGTAGTTTACAGATGAGAGACGACACTTGACACACAGGCTGCTACTTTTTAAATATAAAACTAGAACGGGTTGAAATAGGGAATGACAGTTTGCATAGGAGTCCAATCATTTCTCAAGTTTATATATATATAAAAATTCATCATCAATAAAAAAAGTAAACTTAAATATACCCTACTAACCATGCTTAATTTATTGCTATAATAGACATATCTACCTACTTTGAAACTAAATCTTATAAAGGAAAAATCCTAAATTATTATTTTAAACATCCTCATACTTGACAACGCTAATTTCATGTGATGGCTGATAATTAAATTATCAATAGACGTCATACAATCAGTATATTGACTGATAATTGCTATACTGTTATATAATATCGGACGATGATATTAAATAAAAAAATATAAAATTGAGAACAATGAAGCCGTAATTTATTGTTTTACTAAAACAAAGATATAACGTACAACAGTCCCATAAGATTAGTATACTGTAATAACATAATACCTATTTAGATTTTAATGTTGGCACATAGCACACCTAGTAACACATTCTATGTCAGAAACGGCTAATTTTAATAACATACCTACTAGAGTTTTTCACATAACTATGCTCCGTAAAAAAAGCGGTGGTAGGTTAGCGGCTAGCACACGCGTCCCAAACTCATAAGGACGCGGGTTCGAATCCTGGCCGGAAAGCACACACCACTTAGGCAATTTTCTAACCTAATAAGCAAGCATATTCTTACAATTACAATTATAATTAGCACGTGGCTAACGGTGAAGGGAAACATCGTGATGAAACCTGTACATCGAAATAATCGATGTGTCAAACCAGCCAATCCGCCGTGGACAAATGTGGCAAGTATACTAATGCACAAATGCGAGGCCCGAGACCAGGAATGGGACATTTATGGACTGTTATTATATTATTATACAAGGACATGCCCGCGACTTCGTCCACGCTTGACTTAAAATTCACGCAGGATTCCCAGGATACGTACAGCAGCATTTAAAAAAAATTAAAAAGCCACCGTTTTAGTAAAAAACTGTGTCAGAATAAGCTAATTTTTATGCACTCGAACAACTACAAACCGCTCCCGGGAAAATTTACAGGTTTTTTTAAAATTATTTTTTATTCCAGGAGTTCAGCAGACAGGCAGACGGCCCACTTGATGGAAAGCGGTTAGCATCGCCTATGGACATTTGCAACACTAAAAGTGCTACAAATGGACTGCTGCTCTCTTAAGGGATAAAAACGCATTGGAATTCTATATTATTTTTCAATCTGGGAATTTTAAATCATTCCCAGAAACAATTCCGCGGGCTTCCCAGAATAAAAAAATCGAAATGTTTGCTGGGACACATAGAAGAAGTGAAACTTCAACGGACAAGTGGAAAACAGAATCTCAACAAAGTTTTAAACTTGAAGTTTTACGGGCAGGTTTTCAAATTGGACAAGTACATTAACAATCTGCCCCAAGTTTCACCTCAATTGCGCAGACTGTAAATGTAAGAATTTGCTGTCAATCAGCGAAAATCGCATCGAAATTGGCTCAGTAGTTGTTACGTGAATCCCGAACAAACAGATAAGAAATAAAAAAATCTTTCGTGTTCTCCGTGGTTAATTTAGTCTATTTCAGTTGTTTTTTATAATGGTACAAAGTATAGACACATACATACATAACTTCACGCCAGTTCCCTTGCGGGTAGGCACGAACAACAGAGCGCCATTCGGGCTTATTCTTACACACCTCACTTGCTTCTATTACATTCATAACTCTTGTCATGCACGCTCGTCTGTTCTTAAGGCTCCTGACAGTATATACACGACATGTTATTATTATATAATATTATAGATATTCCCCGAAAAATGCGTATTACTATGGAAGAAGAATACTAGAAATGACAACGGCCTAGTAAAAAAGGACTCCCTGAAAACCTCTTCCAATACGATGTGATACCATACACAGATGGCGCCAAATCATTCTTTTTATTATTAAAACATATTTCCTTAGACTGAAAAGTTGTAATAAACGTAACGGAAATTTCAATTTTTAATTGATTTGATCTGAAAAATAATACATGACGCCATCTAGTAATGTAGGATTTAGAAGATTTCTAGAGTTACGTTTTTACTGAGAAATTGACACTCCTAGTATTCCTCTAACATGATATAAATTACCAATATGTTGTGACATTATAAATAATTGATAGTGAATCATACTCTAGTTATGCATCATTATAATAAATATAAAATCAATTGAATGGGATTTTACCAAAGCCTAGTCCGCTTATTCTCGGGAAGTCTTACATTATTGAAAATAAAAGAAACTAGCGTGGTAGAGCCATGTTGGAATCATTATCTTAGTTATAGCTCTTAGGGCCAGCTCGATTGGAGATATACCGCGCTCTCACAGAATATCGACGTGAAACGGTTAGCCTTGAGCTAATCGTGTTTCGTGCGATGAGTAAAAGTTTTGATAGCCCACTTTCCCCTCCCCCTATCCTATCTCCTTATCCCATCCCCTCTATCCCATTCCTTCTTTCAAATCCCTCTATCTAATTCTGTTTATCCTATCTTAATGGTTGATAACGCGTTAGCTTCGCCTCTGGTGTTGCAAACAGCTATAGGAGACGCTAACCACATTCCATGAGCTGAGCCGTCTGCCTGTTAGCCAGCACCGCAATAAAAAATAATATTATGAAGAACGATTATCAGATCCCAAGGAAAGAACCATTAAACAATTTCATTATGTCATTAAACGGAAGATCGGGTTATGTGGCGCAAACTTGGGAGACCTACGTCCAGTAGTGCTACTACAAATTGCTGACGACGACGACTTATTGTTAGTACAAGTAAGAACAGTTTAATGGTAGATACGGTAGTAATTATAATTAATCACAATCATATTCTGTATATTCCAGGATGATAGGTAGGTACTATCTGATAACATAAAATAAAGATTGTGATATTTGAAATAAAAAAATATTTATTTAGAGTAAATCGAATAGACAACAGGAAAATATGTATTTAAAATAGGATTTATTCTTAAAAATATAACAATAGAGAAACCACTCGTCTGAAAAATTAATGTAAATATTTCATGAATATTGTTTGAATTTGCATAACAACTTTTCACAAAACAAAGCAATGTAAAACTACAATGCATGCAATGTGTTCAAGTGCACGAATACTTGAACATTATAAAAGCAAAGATCGCACCTTTATCAACTAAAGTTATTTTTCATAATATACACCGTAAATTCATTTTGGTGGAGATATTGCAAAAATTTGCTAAACAATTTTCATTTTGGATACAAAACTGGTAGTGAGCCAATGGTACAATTAAAACCTAATTTTGGAAATTTAATAAACGAGAAACTTGTAACCGTTATTAATTTGCTGTAAACGTCTGATTACGTCATTATTTGTGTATGAATAGACGAAAACAATGTCTAATAAATAATAAATAAAATGTAGACACAAGATAGCTCACAATGTCATTAAAATTGGATTGGCAAAGCGAGAGTTATCCTTCACAAACAATTTAATAAAAACTGACTGCCATGAAGTTGTGAGAAGGCTTTTTGAAAATAATAAACTCAATAAATTAACTACAAGAAAGTAAACAAACAAAAGAAAACATCCCAATAGAAATTACATACTTTTCATCATATCTTCACCTAGAAACAATTTTATAATTATAAGCAGTTTATATTGTATGATTAATGGTAATTGATTATGATTAATATTCCATTCAATAAAAATAAAATGACAAAGAGTTTTGTAAAACATGTGCAGAAAAACAAATAATAGAACTTTTTGTTTACCTTAGTAAACAAAGACACCTCCTTTCCAATTGTCTCACAAATCGGCCGACTTTCTAACACACAAAAATATTTTGCGTACACTTTGTCAACAAAATAATACAGTTACAGTATGCAAAAATAATAACACCGAGGTGCAACTTCGAAACGTGTAGAACGGATCGACTCAAACGACAAACTGTTCAGTGTTGTGAACTGTGGTGCGAGTACAGAATAACTGAGTAGTATGTATGAGTGCGACTGTGAGTGGCTGGTTTGAGTGGACTGATACACGAAACACCACCGGCCGACCATGGGCTGACATCGAGTGACGTCGCCGACATCAGACGTTCAGTATCTACAGAACATACATAGTATATTTATAACTGATACGAGCCTCTATTCAATAACCTGCTGACCCACATATAGAAAAAACATATTGCACAGCATATTTAAAACGAATCCTATTTGAAAAGCAATGAGTATCCATAGATATTGCATAAACGTACAAGGTCTTCAAGAATAAGTTTACTTTAGCAAGAAATCAATGTTTCAATGTGAAGAACAAACATTGCTGGTGACCACGAAGTTTCGGATACTATATTTGCTATTACTTATATATAATTGAACCGCATTTCGAGCTCTGTTAGGCACAAAGTTTATATAATAGTATTTAAAGTTTAATCTGTTTTTAAAACATATACAAACAGCCCTGGTGCTATATCCACAATTTAAAATTATCGCAATAATGTTCTTTAAGAAGATGATTGTCTAATCATCATAATAAAAGATGATTATGAATTTTGACATGTAAGAGGTTTTAGTAAATACGTACAGGTTTTTGAACCTCTATTATGCCTACTCTGTGGTAAGGGACCAACTCGGATTCAATGGGCCGATCGCGTGGTATGGCGTGATGTAGCACCACCACGCACATTGCGAAAGTTTTACTTCTGCTTGAGGTAAACCAATTGCAAAACGATTTTAATAGTTGGACCAGTCAGTAATTTACAGGCAATACCAATTTCCATAGTATCGCTATTTTTACTTTCCAATATTGTTAGGGACTGTATGAATTTAGAGGAAATAATAATTAACACGCTGGTCAACGATGATGAATTCATATATTTCTGGTGATTATCTAAATCTAAGAAAATCTTCACTAATTTTAATCTAGAAAACAAATTAAAAATAAGAATACAAAGGAGTTTGTAACACCTATGTTGTTAATCTTTTAATAAATTGGACCGTGTTCGCTCAATTTATTGACATCTGATGATCTAGCTAACTCCGTTCTCCGATCATCCAGTTTAAAACTGAGATGGCCCAATACAAAAATGATTAATTATTATCAGGACCACAACTTATTTGATGGAAAACAACAAAACTTTATTAATGTCTAAAAGTTTATACGTGAGGCGCCTCCATAAAACGGCATGAATTCATAACACATTAGAAGTACAAGTTCCCTACATCATTTACTACTTGCCACTAAAATTTCAAAGAACTTATAACCTTTACATTCAATAGAAACATTGCAATAATTTCATAGTACAATCAAACACGTAAAACTATTTCAAACTGACTAGACAAACAAAAACAGGATATTTTGAGCTTCGCTAATCACTTGTTTACTATCATAGTCTACGTGTCGCTTACGGTGACAGCTAGTGACTAACAATAATTGTTAACAAAAAAAAAACAAATTCGAGCTAACTATAATTACGTAAATGTATTTTTCTATCTTAGAGTTGCCAACCTCAAATTTTAAAAACTTGGATGTATAGGTGGAAAAACCAGGACAATTCAGTTAAAAACCGGACGAAGTAATAGAGTTGCAATAGTTAAATTAATTATTAATGCAGTGAAAATAGGTTAAATGAAATTCAAGTAATGATAATAATCATATCTTTTAATAATAAAATAATTTGAATAAAATTATACGGGTTGAAAACCCGACACTCTCGAGCCGTGAGGCCGACTGTAACGTAAGAATTGTAAAAGTGGCACTAGAATTTTAAAATACATGACCGTATGGCATGGACAAGGGCGCTTTAAAAACACAGGACGCTGCTTAAAACCTATCCAGGACATCCCAGGATACTACAAAAACTAGGACAAGTCCTATGAAAACAGGACGGTTGGCAACGATATTGTATCTGCACAAACAGTTTCATTATTTTATAATCTTTATTAAATGTTTTAACACCTTATTAGGTTTTATAACTATGATGCCATTGATGAGTACTAATTCATATTGATATTATAAAATGCAAAAGTAACTTTTAACTCCTATATTTATTGCGACTTTTTCATTAAACGAATCATAAAGAAATTTGATACAGTAAATGTTATCACTTTATGATACATTCACAGAGTTATTTTAAACCAAACAATGCAATCTGAATTCTCTTCGAGTCTAAAGTTCACGCAATAATCTCTTACTCAAATCACATAATTCTTCAACAATTAAACTCTACAATTTTATTACCACAGAACACAGAACCTGTAGCGCATCTAATAAATACAGAAGCTGATGTCCTAGGAACAAAAAATATAAATTAAAAAATATAAGTAAAATTATACGTTAAAAAGAATTTGAGTAGACAAATGAGGAACTTTAATTAAAATAAATTAACAAGACACACCCAGAAAGTTGTAATAAAACTCCACCAAACGTATCGGAATTCAGCCACCTTATTAGTCTAGGAATGGGTGTGTCGTGACGTGTATTTACGATCAACGTCGACGGTAAGGTGGCGCCGCAGCCTGTTGCGTATTATTTAAAAATTCAAGGTTAAGAACACATTGTCGAAAACAACGCAAATTTTAATTTTGAACCATACACCTGTGTATTTATAATTCCATTTCCACAGAGTGAAATATAAATTGCGTATTAACATTATCACAATGGCCTTCTACTAATGCGCATGCTTGTGATATTAGCTTGAAGCTATACGAGAATGTCACGCAAATAATAAACATGTTTTGCGAATATTATAACTACTGGGCATGAGTTGATATCTAACTACCTACACCCGTTATTACATCAACATCAACTTAGCTTTTTATTAAAAATAATAAGTTCCGTAGGTCAGTAAAAATAGAAGGATCAATATCACTTCAATAAAGTGAAGACTGTTGTTATAAGTTAGAGCTGATTGTAAGTACAGCAATAAATAAGACCGAATATAAAATAATTGGATAACTTCTACACATTCTATTTCTGCGGGAAGGAAGAGGAAAACCCGCCGCACTCAGAGTTGTATAATTAAACGTTCATTAACCTTAAAACTGCGCTTGATCTTTTACACAAGTCATATTTTGTATGAGTTTGTAGCATCGTCGATAAAAAAAGGTTATGAACATTATAACCATTTGAAAATTAAAAATACATTTTTTCTTGTACGAGTATCCATATTACCAATAAATAAATTGTTGTTTGAAACAGACAAAAAATTTAAGTGTAAACTCTTATTTATGCCTAATCATAAATTACCGCTTAAAGAATTTTATCACAACATCGCCAAAAACGGCATCAAAAACGCGAAGCGTTGCTAAGTTCACTCTGTGTTTTCGGGATATCAGGAAAAAAATATTACCCCATTTTTTATAATTAAATATTTTTTATGTAAGTGAAAAGTTTAAATGAACGTTGTTTTAAGCGCTTTATGTGTTATAATTTAATATTAATCAGAGGTTTCAGTTTTTTTTTAAATAAAGTATTAGCAACAAAAGTTGTGTGTCTTGGAACGAACCATAAAAAAATACATGCACAAATAAATTCATAACACATTCATAGCACATGTAGTAATTTTAATTCGCAATAAAATGTCTGTACAGATATTAGTACATATTTATAAGTCTGTTAATTACCAATACTAATATAATAATTAAAAGAAAACTATTCATAATGGCAAATTATTTTTGTGTTACACATCATGTTCACGAAGGTTATTAGATGACTATTTATAACCCAAAGATTATCCTGCGCTAAAAGTCAGTGAAATCATTTGTAATAGTAGACTTGGAACGATTCGATAGGTTCATATTGGGTAGTAGGCTTTATGTATAATCCAAAGTTTATATCAGTAGTAGGAACTACGGGGTAGGTACACGGGATAGTTTAATGCAGGGACTTAAGAGCAACTAAACCACTTGAAAAGGGCTATTATAGAAATAAAAATATTCATATCCAAAAGTTTTTATTCAAACTAGTTCAGTTTGATTATTTTCTGAACTAAAATTTGTTTTTTATCATATTAATATATTAAATTATTTCTTTATTAGGAATTAATGGAGATGCAGCTAACAGAATATAGACAAAATTAATATCTTAATTATGACAATAAAGAATTATCTATAATATTACTAGCGGCCCGGCGCGGATTCACCCGTGGTCTGTCCCGCTCCCGTGGTATAAAGCGTCATGTTATATAGCCTATGACACTCCCTGTTAACGTAGCTTTCCAACAGTAAAATAATTTTTAAAATCGGTTTAGTAGATCCCGAGATTACCCCCTACAACGTCACAAACTTACAAACTTTACCTCTTTATAATATTAGTACAGATAACTCCGACCGAAGCATCTGCTTTAAACGATATTCAGTTTTTTTTACATCCTCTTTAACGATATTTGCAGCACGCATTCTGTCAATTCTATGTCAAACGTCATAAGGTTACATTAAAAAGTTTATATTGTCCAAAGCGCTAAGGTTAGATTAGAAATAATTTTACATGATGGTTAAGTATTCTTAAATTTTCTAATTATCGTTCACACAACTTACATCTTATCGGTCACGATCATATATAATTATTTTAGGTACTTTATTTCAATACAATTGTGCCGTTGATAAGAAAATATAGAAAACATAGTGTAAAAATATCTCCGAAAATGATTCAAAATCCATCTCTTTGTCCAACAATATGCTACAATTGGATCCGTAGGAAGTCTAAAACGTAATATAAACTAGTTTAAGAAAACCGGACACACAAACATTACATGTCTGTTTTCTATAGATTTTTTCAATTATTCATATTTCATAAATAAAAAAAAATCGTAACAAAAGTCCCCAAATTTTGGAAAATAAGTCACACTTCTCACCTGACAACATCAATCAATTCGATAACCTTGAAAATGTCGAAATTAAATTTCACGTTTTTACAAAGAAATCATGAGAAAAGTGTTAAGTTTTCCGATTAAATGACATCTCATCCTTATCCTTTCCCGTTTTAAAATAGTTCCGACACATTTTAATAGCGCAGGCCGACATAATTATTTTTTTTGCGAGAGCTCTAACCAGTAAAGTAATCGAAACGACACTAACAGGCGTGGGAAGCCACTGAAGCCAGTGCACCAATTTTGGTGCACTGTTTTTGGGCCGTTTTTGTGCAATTGATGCGTGATCTAGACTCTCATTTCATGGGTAAATTTAACATTTTCCTCATGATTTCTGTATGAAAACATGAGGACAATTTCCATTCCATTTCCAAAATTTGGGTTTTTTTTGTTTTTGATATATTAAAAAAACTCTTTTTAGTTTATAAAAATCTAATAAAACACGTCTTGACAGCAGATTGAAATAGTTTAATAAAAAAAAATCGAATATGAATAATAATTTATAATACGCAATTTATATTATGAATTGCGTAAAATATCTTATGAGTTTTATTTTAATAATAGTTAAATAATAACAATTTAATAATAGTTGATACCCCCAAAACACGCGCACACATTGATAGTTTCTGGATAGCGAACATAGATAGCAACGCTACGCGTTATTGATCTAGTGTTTTGCGATGTTGTTTGTTAGTAATGCTTTCTTTTTAAACATATTATACCTTTATTTAAGGATATAATAATAATAATAACAGCCCATAAACCTCCCACTGCTGGGCTCGGGCCTCCCACTATAGGGGAACGGACACTATATCCGCCACGCTTATTCAATGCGGCTTCTCAGGTTTGACACATCGGTTATCTCGATATTCAGGATGTTTTCGTTCACCGCTCTTACCACGTGGCAATTGTAACAATATGCACATTAGGTCCGAAAACTGCTTAAGTGGTGCATAGGTTCCGGCCAGAATTTGAACCCGCGCTCTTTTAGTTTCGGCCGAGTACACTAGCCATTTCGCTACCACGACTATTAGTAAGGATATAACAAAGAAAAAAACTAAAATCTGTCAGATTACATACAAAAGCCCCTTACATACCTATTTGTTACAAATATCCAAAACTTTCCAATCTTGATGAGAGAAGATTCCTTCTTACTTTTTGGGCTCTGTGGTCATTTAATAAAAACAGCACATTTATTAAATCCTCATGGTCATTTGTCAGTAGGTTTAGGTAGCTTTCCTCACAAACTTCTGATCTATTCTATATGGATTTTTGGCAGAAAGGTATATTCTAGCTGCTATAAAATTATGTAGAGAATTAACAAAAAAAATTAGGGACGACTACCATATTACATGTAACTCACTCATGAAGAATGAAAATACATTGAGTATATATATGGCCTACCTGCGGGGCACCGTTATTTCTACAAATCTTCAAAAATCATAAACGACTAGGAAACATTCTTACTGACTTTTTTTAAGCTAAAGTATAAGTAGTTTTAATTTTCGAACTAAAGGGCTGGCATTATAGTGTGAATAAATTGAAGATTAAAAAATATTGTGAAAGAAAATTGGTTTGAACAGGCTCCCTTGAGTAGTTTTAGAAATATGGGTATTTTCTATTGTTTTTTATAGTTCTGTAGGCAAATAAATAATTCTTTATTGGGCGTAGACTGACACGTACTCGGTTGATTTTATACTAACTCTTGATTCGTAAACAAAACCTTACAGACAATAAAGGCTAAATATACAGTTTTGTATAAAATTCAACGCTAAAAAGGTCACTTGAATCGTTGAACACGAAACGTCAAATTTTGACCACTCGTAAGGCAAATGAACGGTCTGGGTTAGATATAGGAACCGGTCATCAATCGCTAGATCAGACTGATTGAACTCCGCTCTTGCATCCTGCTTCATACTTCGAAAAAGTTCCGAATTTTTACTTGTGTGCAAGTCAAGATCACTGCTCAAAAATCGTGGGATTACGACTTTATAATATAGAGCCGCTGTCCTGTTTCTCGCGTTAATTTGCGGAACTTTCCGCAAATTAAGCCCCACTTCAGTCACCAGAACCAAGAGAATCGCAAATTCAATGCAATTAATTGCGTCGTTACGCAACTGTATATAGTCATAAATTCCAAGAATAAAAGGCTATGTAACATAATACAGTTTATCATAATGGATATGTATTTTATGTTATTTTCATTTCATTTAATCATTTCATAGATAAAGGTCAAAGGAACCATTTATGGTCTTACCTCGGTGTCTTCTGTATGTCACAGCTGATTATATCAGGAACTGTTAATACTAAACTAGAGATAAGTTTAGCACAGATCTAGAATTATTGTCCGTATAAAATTGTAAATAAACGTGCATGTCTGTATGAAGAGATTAAGGAAAGTAGATGAAGCGAAAGATGTTTCTTAGGATCGTCATCAACCCCATGAGAAATAGGCGTTGTATTATGTATGTATGAAATTATAGTGTCTTTCCGCAAATATTTTTTATGCTGAAAAGGGAACTTTAAAGAGAAAATTCAAATTAATATGAGTTGAGCAATAATACCATCAAGGAAGGTATCAAATGTCAGGGTTCTTTTTGTAAATTTTAAATACGTTAATAATTTATTTTTCGAGTTATAAACTGTCCTTTTGCCATTGTGTATAAAGCTAACTTTATATGCAATATGAAATAATATATTCTGAATTAGTTAAAAAAAAAGTTTTTATATTATACCTATTTTATTTGATGGAGAAAACTTCCATGCGCGAGTCCGACTCGTACACGGCGACTTTTTTATTCTATCTAGTTAATTATAAAATTGAGTAGAACCGGTTATACCTATGTACGCAAAATTTACGAAATTATCGGACAACATTGTATATTAACCATATGAAAAGCAATTTAAACAATATTTTTGATAACATAAAGAGGATAAGAAATTGATAACCAAAACAAGATTAATTAATCTAAAAGCTTAAAGTTGACAAATATCATGTGAGGTATATTGCGAAAGAACAGTATATTTATCATTTTACGTAATTTTAAAGTATCAAGGCAAAATCCTCGAATCTAACTACAGAATGATCGATTTATCCATAATCTTTTGTATAGGTAGTTGAAAGAGAGCCCTAGAGAAGACATACACACTTTTCTTTTTCAGTTTTATAGGTTTACGGCGATGAAGAGGGATGAAAACCACATGATAAAAATAATGTTAAACTGGAAGTTTGATGGGTGCAAATGTCAAGCTATACCAAAAAAGAGATGGATGGATTGTGTGAAAGATATACAATATATGACGATTTGTGTTATGACAGAGGAATTAGGCCAGAATAGATGAGTATGAAAGGAAGACCCCAATAATTGGGAGGACGTGAAAGAAAAAAGTTTCTGATCTTGGAGTTTTGCTGGAGAATGTGCAGATGGATGTGTGGTGTTACAAAATTAGATAGTGAGAAATGAGCATGAGTACATAAATGTTTGAATGTTGCACGTGGAATTAAAAAATTTGAAACATCGAAGACTACGGTGGTCATCATCATCCTAGCATTAAATCCCGTTTGCGTTCGGGGCGTCTGCCTCGAAGCCCGGGGTCTACTTTTCTAGTTTTTCTTGTCCACTTCGCCGGTCTTCGGCATCCCTATTTGTGAGACCATTGGTACGCATGTCATACTTTATGACGTTTGGCCAGCATTTCTTGGGCCTACTCCTTCGTTCCCCGCGTAACTAGCCGGTTTCTATAAAACGTGGCCGTACCAACGTAGGCGACACTTTTGAGGTTTATCCGCTATGTCACGGATAGGGAGGCTGGCGCAGATTCGAGTTTCAAACGCGGTCCTTCTGCATGACTCCACACGAAGACTACAATGGTATTAGTATGTAATGAAAAAGGTTAAACATCATGTGGCAATAAAAATGTTGAGCCGGAAGATTTTTGGAAACTCTAAACATGCCGTACATTGAAGTTATTACAAAAATCAACCGGAATAGACTGTATAAACCATGGAGAACACGATGCAATTTTTTTTAGATTTCTTGTCTGTTTGTTGGGGATTCACGTAAAAACTACTGATAAAAACTGCCGATTTCGATGCGGTTTTCGCTAATCGACAGTTAATTCTTAAACTTAAACTCTGCGCTACTTTTTATCCTGAGAATCACGCGGAAATTTTCCTGGGATCGGTTTGAAGTTATTCAGGTGCGTAAAAATTAGCTTATTCCGACAGTTTTGACTAAAATGATAGCTGCGGTACTTTATGTCCCGGGAATCCCGCGGGAATTTCAAGTCAAGCGTGAACGATGTTCGGGAAAATCCTAGTATATATATATATATATATATATATATATATATATACCTAGTCTTGCCATAAACATTGTAACAAAGAATTATTATTTTTTCTATTGCAAATAATATTTATAAGTTTTACAGTGTCTTAGTTTAATACATAAATATAAAACAATTTAAAATATAAAAAGCTTATTCGAAGTGGTCTCCATTGGCTGCAATACGGTCCTTTAAACGTTGAGGCCAGTTATCAATAGAAGCACGCACTCTTTCCATGAGAAAATTCTTCACTGCCAATCGTATGGATTGTTTTAGGGACTCCCAATTATCATGGCGTTTAGAGCAAGCCATACTCTCTAAAACTGACCATAAATCATAATCCAGCGGATTAAGATCGGGACTAGACGACGGTCAGTCTTCAGCTCTGATGAAGTCAGAAACGTTCGTTTCCAGCCAAGACTGCGTGGACCGAGCTTTATGACCCGGCGCCGAGTCTTGCTGGAAGGACCACTCTTGGTTATTGAACATGGTGTTGTTAAGGGGCTTAACTACCTTTTCAAGAATGGTATCTTGATACACTTGTGCCGATGTTTTGATACCTTTTTTACAAAAATATGGCTCAGTCACTCCTTCATATCTAACACCCCACCAAACCATCTCTGAAGACGGATAATGCCTACGTTGCACTCTGTCGACTAATTGAGAAGCTTCCTTAGAGCTTTAAGCATAAATACGGTCATTTTGTTTGTTAAAATGTTGTTCAATTGTAAAAATTTTCTCATCCGTAAACAAAATTTTTCTGTGACCTCCCTTTGCGTACCGCTTCAGTAGTTGTTTCGATTTTGCCACCCTATTCTTTTTTAAATTATGAGTTAAGAAATGACCAGTGCGTCTCTTATATGCTGTAAGTCTTAAGTCATCTTTTAAAATACGCGACATGGTTCTAGGTGATATCTTCATCTCCCGAGATAACATATTTTGCTTTCGGACAAGATTTCTTCGAATTCTTTCCGTTACTGCTTTGACCACCTTTTTCGTACGAACACTACGTGGACGGCCATATCTTTTTCTGTCACAAACAGAGGAGGTCTCATTGTACCTATTAATAGCCCGGTACAAAGACATTTGACTAATACCAAGCGTATAGAGAGTTTTAAAAATTGCATTTGGCTCCATACCTACTTTGTGTAATACAATTACAACGATTCGGTTCTCTTTATCGCCATTTTAATATCGCAAAATGTTGTACAATGTATTAGCGGCAAAATGAGAAAACACAATGAACAATCACATAAAAATGACAGATTCCAAATTCAAATGTAATATTTTGTTTCTTTTTAATTGTAACAGTATTTATGGTCAGACTAAGTATATATAAGAATAAAAGTTGACAAAAAGAAATGGACGATATGATAAAATTATGATTTAGTGGTGTGATAAGGACATATGGTAGAATAGTGGAGTATGGAAAGAAAAGACTGCTGTGTCAACCCGAAATTACTAGGAAAAGGTGAAATTAAGGAAATAGAATCACGCTACATTTAGTATCACATTGAAGTATAGCTGTTGTAATTATTAGGTTAATGTGCATCTTCGCTACCTCCGAAGAGAGCAAACAAGTACTAAGCACCGAAGGTATTAAAACTAGAGAAACCACCTTACAAAAAGCAGATAAAGAACATAGAAAAATTGGACAAGTATTCACGCAAACTGAAAGAGATGAGGGAGAAATGCTCACTAGACTTTCATTAACTAAGGAACCACAGAACACGGATATATGTGTTTTTCACTGACACTCCTTATTATTCTATAAGTATTTACATCAGTTATTCGTTAAAACCACTTTAGTTCATAATTAAATTAGGGCAATGATTTTACACTCATATATCAAAATTGAAATATGTTTAAAAAAAACTGTAAGTAAGCCAATGTGCAAACTGAAACATAAAACTAGAACAGTTGATTAGCAATTACTATTTAATTAGATGACTAATAAGTATAAACATTATGAGGTTAAAGAAATACATGGACTAAAATTACATTTTGTTTTAGCTGTTTACAAGAGGAGACCTGGATTGGACTTAGTACAAAAAAATATTTTTATGTATAATGTCATCTCTGTAATCTATATATTAATTGAAATCTACGTATATAGTGACTCATCACTATATCTCACTCAGGAACTATAACACCTATAGACTTTAAATTTGGCATAGACCTTCCTTCGCCAAGTAGAGGTCAGCTAAGAACGGATTGTACGGCACGCGAAGCGGGCGGGTATCAGCTAGCAATTAATAAAAAGAGTTTATACATCTGCTTATGCTAATAACAAGTCCCATTAGAGAAAATATTTTTGTATTAGATAGCCTCCTTACGAAAGATACTTAGCTAAACAATATTATATTCCACTAGGCTCCAGAGGAACAGGCAGTAATTCATATAAGTAGGGATTAGTCTAGAACACATTTGTACTAAAACTTTCAATTACACAACAATCTATCTATACTATAATAAATCTGGAAATGGTTCGAGTTTGTACATTGCGTTTAAAAATGTGAAAGAAATCAAGGGGGAACAGGAGATTCCGAAATTGTAACTTTTAGAATTTTTGTCTGTCTGTTAGACCATCACGTGAAAACTACTGACCGGATTTAAATGAAACTCGATATAGACCTAGCTTATATCCCGGGGTGTAACTTAGAATACATTTATTTCGATAAATGACGGCATTGCCGTGGGATAGACGAAAATAGCGAAAAAGGTGGCGCTGCGATCGCATCGTTTTTGGAAACTACTGAATGTATATGAATGAAACTCGACGTAGTGCTGGCTTATAACCCGAGTTACCACTTAAGATATATTTTATCCCGACAAATAAAGTCGGTTCCTTAGATTAGACGGGTTAGCAATATAAATGGCGCCGCAATCGCGTTTTTTCAATTCACTAAAAAGTATCTATGTTGTCACTAACATGTCATTCATTGTATTACTTCAAATCAGGTTGGCTTCGACTCGCCTCTTGTTTTTCTGGGCAGTTGTGTAGACTATAATGTGATACAAAGCAAAACATGCCTAAAGGATTCTGCACTGACTTAGGCCCTATATAAACAAAATATCTATACATTCAAGGGATGAAAGGCTATTTGTCTCATTTTGAACTTTAAACTCTTCTCCTGGGGCCAGTTGAAGTTTCAACTGGCCCCAAAATGCATAATAAATAAACAATGTCTGTATTAGACAAAGAAAAAGTTCTGTAGATTTTAATTAGATATTTCCCCAAGTTCTTTGTGTTGCCAAGTTCAGAATTTAGTATGAAAAAATCCATTATGTTCAGTATATAACAAAATATAACTTGAAATGAATAGCCTAAAATAGCCCTACAGCCTTTGATATATATGTAGAAAATTCTCATAGCAATGTTATCATCATACAAACAATATTCTCATTTGTGTTCAGAATGTCTGCTTTTGAATCCCTGAAGAAAAAGTAGGAAATCATCCCTGGGTATGGTTTCCTACTTTTCCTTCTCCACTTCACATCTATTATTGTTTTAATACTATGATCATGTAATTTTTCCTCCCAATATCAAGAAAATTATTCTTTAGGCCAGTACTTTCTACTAAGACCTAAAGGAAATAGGATGGCTAGATATTAGTTACACATGTAACTATATATATATAAGCATATATATACATAAAACAGTAATACGTACATAGGCACTCCCTTTGAATTTGTCTGCAATAACACAGACATAAAGAACACAGCAATGTTCAAATAAATTTTATATGATGTATAGATAATATAACAGGGTACTTCACTCAATATAATTTTGATACAATGTAGTGTTCATCTTATAGCAAGAATATTAATATACATGACAAAGCAAATATTTTTTATTAACATTCATGATCTCAAAGTACCTGAACTTTGAACAGTATTTAACTATCTTATATGGATTTAAAATGTTACCATGTTCCCTGTAAATTTACATACAGAAGTCAGCTTAGGTATACCGAGTCATATTCTAATTGTATTCTGGGGGAGAGGGAGCTACAGTAAGAATACATTTGTTACATTAATAATAATAATATAATATTTTTTGTTATATTAATAGTTCTTTGTTACAATTTGCTTCATAACTTTTTTATCTGTAACATGACATATTTGTAATTGTTTTGCAATATAATCTTCTTATTCATATTTAAATAAAAACTGCGACAAAGCTAAATTGAATAATAATGCTCTCTTGAAATACATAGTTACACTGAAGAAAGATCAATATCACATTATAAAATACTAAAAATGCAGTCTCTACATTGAAGCTATTTAAAAAACAAAACAAATAGAATACACAATAAACGATGGAGAACATGATGCATTTTTTAGATTCCTTGTCTGTTTGTTCGAGATACACATAAAAAGTACTGGACCAATTTCAATACAGATTTCGCTGATCAACAGCAAATTTTTGGACTTAAAATTTGCGCTACTTTTTATCCTGGGAATCCCGCGGGAATGATTTAAAATAGCCAGATAAAATATCGAATTCCTCTGTGATCTTTTCTCTGATTGGTAGTAAATGTTATGTAATAAAATGTGTGATATTTTTTATCTCGGAAATCCTGCAGGATTGTCCCTGGAGCTGTTTGTAGTTGTTTGGGTGCATGAAAATTAGCTTATTCTGACACAATTTGCACTAAAATGATGGCTTACATTCTTGTTTAAATGTTGCGGTACTTTGTATCCCAGATATCTCATGGGAATTTCAAGTCAAGAGTGGAAGAAGTCACAGGCATAATATACTAGCAACAAATAACTTAATCGAAATATTTTGAACTTTCCCCTCAACAAGCATTATATTACACAAAGAATACAGTTCCATTGTAAAACTTATTATTAAAGTAATCAGTCATAATCATTACCAAAATGAAAGTACAATTATTTAACACCATAAAACAACATAAAAATGTGGTGGCTTGGAAAACTGTAGAGAGCAAACAGTATACTACTTAAGCAAATTTTTTAGTTTAATGTGTATGTTGTTTACCAAAACATTTATTAACTAGAGATTATTGATTTGTGAAATTCATCAATTCACCTTGATAAAGCATGAATGTATATTCCATCTTCTGCAGAAGTAGGAAACTGTAGCCCAATAGGAGGAAGTTTATGAATTAATATTATCCTACTGGTGTAAACTTTAGAACTTCACACACTAAATTGGGGGGGTGGGGTAGGGTGTACAAGAGTCACCTGCCACCATGCCGAAGATACAGTTTTTTTTTTAACAGAGGTGCCCTAGGTGGGTTATTTAGAACCAATTTCATAATAAATTCCCTAATAGGGCAGAATTAGGCAGTGGGGAGTACCCGATGCCACTGTAGGCTGTCGGAGACATATATTTTGTTTTTAAATAGGAGCATTATAAGAGCAGTGATATCTGATTGATCAAAAAAATAACTACAGAGACTAAGGCCTTAACTATGAAGGCAGAAATCGAATCTACCTTAAAACTGGAGCTCCCTAAGTCTACCTCACAAGCAGCCAAGACCTCTTTATTTTTTAAATTAAAAAATTCATGTACCTTCAGCAGACGAAAATAGTGGAGGGTGACTCAAATCCTTAATTCTACCTTAACAAGGCGAGGTACTATAGAAATTATTTACCAATAGTGTAGTAAATTTAAAAAAAATTATGTATCTCCAGGAGCTGGGCAAGCATCAAGCAGGGTGCGAAATTCCAAAGTCAACCCTCCATCACTACTTTATTAAAATTGTAAAAAGTTAAGTCAAGTACAAAATAAGCATAAATCATTTACAGGAACTATACTGGGTCCAAAACGAGTTACGATTTAATTGTTATTTACAATAATGAAAACAGACAAACAGCATCAAAAAATTTCCTACGTATTATTGATATTGAAGAGGCCTGTAAGTACCTAAACAATACACTAAAATAAACTGTTTTAACATATACAAACTGAAGTAATTTTAGAATTGCAATTTAAAGATTTTATATTGAAAAAAAATTAAAAACTTACCAAATTGTTACCACTTCACTAATACAGAAAATTATGGTAATCAGCTATCACAGAACGGCGATAATCTGATTCATATGATTGCGAACATCCAATACAAGACTACTTTTCGTGCAGTAAAATCAAGAAATTCAAGAACAAATTTACACAAAGAAATGCAAACGAAAAACTGCTGTTTGTTAAATGTCAGAATGGAGAATTCGAAAAATTAATGGTTCAGGGTGCCCAGAATTAAATTGAGAATTCTGCGAGCCGGACACGTTAGTCCTTTGTAAAAAAAAAACAAAAATATGGTAGAATTGATAGAAATATTATAGATGAATAAAATAAAATAATATAAATAAAAATGAACAAGTAAATGAAAAATGTTGCTTGCTGATTAATAATTGAATAACAAATTAGTATTTATTTATATAGACGTTGTAAGTGCTTAAATGTCCGTGTCACCTGCTTGTAGTGCCGATATTTTTTAAAGAATTAAAAAATATATATTACAGACGACCTTAGAGATGTGACTAAAGATTTTTTTTAATCTCATAGACTTATCAGATTTAAAAAATCTCCATGTACACTTATGACTTTTTGTATTTTTTTGTGTTACAAACCTTTTTGCCATATTTTCTCTTTTTTTTATTATAAAATTACTTATTTAAACTAAACTGCACTTTAAAATATACTAAATTGATTTAAAAAATACATCTAAAAAATAAACTAAATTAAAAATGAATTAAACTATACATAAAAAATAAAATTAAAATATAAAATCTAGTACCAGACCGCTGTCAGTTGGAAAAGTGCCCAAAAGATTGGCTACATTTCCTCGCTGAATGCCAACGCTAATGTACTGCCAGAGGTATAAACCAATCTTTTGGTCACGAGAGACATTCACCAAACGTTTGGATATGTCTCGGTAAAGCTTGTGCGCATCAGGCCCCCATGGTTACAGGGTCTCGACCCCAAAAGACACAAATATGTAGCCATTTCCGTTGGCTGAGTATTTGCGGAGCTGAACCGACAGACATGCTAGTGGCTGGAAGATGAGACGCTGCCAAAGTATTGATGCAAGATGCGTCCCATACTAAGAGGCGACCCATCTTCCGGGCTCCAATGACATATCATCGGGTTCCTTGCCATCCTTGCGGCACAAGTCGTTTGATTCTAGAACGGCAGGTACCCCGGTAGTGACAAGAGCCCGACGGATTATGTCATTAAGTGTTGCATAAGGTAGAATTCTGCCCAAACTTCTGGTGCACGATAAAACCATGCTGACCGAGGCGCTCCACCTTATCCCCACACTGACAATGGAGTAGGACAACACAGACTGCCCCTAGGTGAATGCAGGCACTTATTCTAAACGTATTATCATCTAGAAATGTGCCCAAAATCACGGAGAGGAGTGCCTGTAGTCACAAGCCAGACTTCCAGCGCGGGACAGCTAGGAGACATGCACGGTCTATCTCACTGACATAAGTATCCAAACGATTTGTATGTACGAATTAGCAAAGCGGACCGTCCCATAGCTTCTGTGACTTCAAATTTAAGGGTAAATTTTAATATGGGCAGGCCACAGACTAAGCATTTTTGGACTCAGTCAAACACAGGGCCTCAAGATCACCAAGTGACGGATTTTATTTTATCTTTGTACTGTACACTGAGGACAGAAAGGCGGGTAAAGAAACTGTAAAAAATTTGCGTATACACTAACCTCCAACGGTATGGTCATCAAAAGAAATTTGAAAATTCATGAGAGTGAGTACCGAATAACATTATACAAACAGCGCGTTCCATTAGTAGCTTGCAACGCCCAAAATGCTCCGTTAGCCGTACCGCGGTCGTTGTGGTCGCGGCGAAATCGTCACTAATGACGTCATCATGTTCGATCACACTACGCTCACAAGGACCCATGACAAGAGGTGGATTCAATAACCGTTCCACTTGGATTAACGATTGTAAAGCCGGCGAGCAAATGGAACGGGAAAAATCATGGTCACGAACATGGTCGTTGTGAGTCTCTAATAGAACGTAGCCAAAGTTTACAAAATATTTTGGTTTTGCCATAAACGACAGCATCATAAAATATAAATAAAATGTGGCGTAAAAACACAGTACCGAATAATATAATATGCGCTATGTAAACTTATACTTTCGGACATTCTATCTTTGACTGATAATTTTGAATTTTGTTACTAATGAAAGTAGAAAAATACTCCTCAAAAACAGAACACCCAAGGAGGCTGAGCCTACTTTTGTCAAGTACTTTAAAATTTAACTATGAAAATCTGATAAAACATTTAATATATAAACACAGATGTGTTTGGCACTTTGTCACTAATATATCTCACCTTTCGAAAAATTTAGCTCTAAACCAATTTTATCAAACTCGTGTAAATTAAATATTATATATATATTTTAAGAGTATCAATATCTGCTCCAAGGGTGCCACCGTCGAGGTACCACACGTTGAATTAAGAATTTAATTTTTCTATAGTGGAATGAATGGCAAGTGAAAATATGAGCAGCCTAAGGGGGTCCCCCTGCTGGGAACCGGGTTCTAAAAAAAAAAGGATTTTGGTCATTAATATTGATGGATACGATTGAAAACGGCTGCGTTTTGACACAGAGTGGCATAAGATTAAGGGTAATTTGAGTTTAGGGGCCAACATACGCCTTATATATAGCCACTAGACCTGTCATTTGGGTTAGTAAACAAGTTTTTAGGGTCCACAAACAAGTTTTGAATGAATAATGGGCAAAACAAAAATATGTTTGATAAACAAGGTTATGCCACTTTTGTTGATAACGAAGTGTGATTTGTATTTAGGTATACACTTATGCTTAATATATAAACACTAAAACTGTTTTTGAGTTTAGTAAACAAGTTTTGATTTAGTATATTGATTTTTAAATACGAAAATAGTTTTTTTTTACTTATATATTGCGACGGTGGTTACAAATCAATGGGTTGTAACACTCGATAACCGCTGTCATGGCCTGCTCGTTTGGCTTGTGGGCTTTAGTCGAAAATCCGACCAGTGGCTAGAACAGTGACTTAGGTTAGGTTATGTTAGACTTTAAACCAAAGCATACTAGCCGAGCGAACGAATATCTACAAGATAGAACAGTTTGACATGATTTGATTTTTTACTTACTTAATAACTTTTTGTATTTATGTCAATAGATGCCTAAGGAAATATTTACTTCTGAAATCGTAAAAGTATGTCCCTCTAAGTTTCTTTTTATGTAAATATCTGACAAAAATAGCAAGATGATAAGTAATAATGAAATTTGGAAATCGTTTTATATGCCTAATTTATAAAATCCTAGTACACGTCGTTGAATGAATCAAAATAATGCAAGAAAAAATGATTTTATTGTAAAAAAAGCGTGGGGTGCATGGTATCAATAGTTTGAAAAGCACCCCACGCTTTTTTTTACAATAAAATTATTTTTTCTTACACTGTTTTTAATTCAAATTTATTCAAATTTATTTTCTATTTTTTAATTGGATTTTCTAAAAAGCGTTTTTTTTTAGTTTTTTTAAACTATTATTTATTTTTCATTTTTTAATGATTATTTAGTGATTTAATTCCTTTCTCCGTGGAAACTTTGAAAAAAGAATTAAACACACCCTTATGATAAAATGGAACGTTATGTGAAAATAAGCTTTTTTAAAAAGGTTTTTAAATACAAGCTTTTGAGATCCTGCATATCATGTAGCAGCAGAGTGCTAGCCAAGACAAGTAAAACGAGCCCAAACACGACGGGTCTATCTTATTTAGTATAGGAGTTCCTATGGCCACCTTTCAACTCCATCATCAGATCAGCTCCATGGTGCCATATTATTGCATTGTCAGGCGATATACACATACGTGCAAAATTTCAGCTCAATCGGAAACCGGGAAGTCGATCAAATTTAACTTGAAAGATTCCGTTACATACTAACATACGTATGAAGCTAATAAAAGCGTATTAAAAATGCAATTGCTCTAAAAATAATTATTATTCGTCATGAGATAAATGTATTTATAGTTAAAAACAAATCAGAAGCAAAAAGATTAAACGTTTCACAAGAATGTTGTGAAAAATAACGTTGTAAACACTAAATTATTGAAACTTCAGCAACGGAATTTTCGATACATCATGAGAACATCAGCGTTCTTTTAATTTTTGAAAAATTGAGGTAAAATCTGTTGATTAAATATATTTTGCGACATGATCTGTTCAACCCTAAACTTCTAGTCCAATGTTGCCAAAATCGCAGAATTCTACTAAATCTGGTCTATTCTATTCTATTCTATCTTTGTTGTTGATGGCTCCAACGCCTTTGGCATTGATTTTGCCAATGTCATAGTAAAAGAGGCAGGTGTTAATAGACGCTAATATAGCTGGCAAAACACTAAATCTGGTCACCTTAAAAGGAATTTAAAAAAAAAACGCATTGACATTAATGACATTAACAAACATTCACTTGAATAGTATTTTTTTTCGTTAAGTACTTGACTGCATAATTTATATATTTACCCAGTGACAAAACATTTAAATATTTAAAAAGGATATATCCAAGCTTAGAGTAGATAGAGACTACGATATTGTATTAGTAAGTTTATAAAAAAATATCGATGTGATAATACGCAACGAGTACATTGATAATACAATGTACTCTGATTGATAATACCGTAGACAGAGAAACCTATAATCTCAAAATACAGAAATATATCTGTATTCTGAGCCTGTAATATTAATACGCACCGACTACTCTGGATACTACGTACATAATACGTAGGCAATGTTATGGAACAATTACGCGGAATTAGAACAAACGAATTCCTAATTTTCTATACAAAAACAAGACGCTATCAGTCGGTGTCCTGGAATAGTTTTCAAACCGTAGTAGAGCCGTGCTGGAATTATTATCTTGATTATATAAAGTTCTTAGCGGCCGGCTTAATCGTTGCGAATACTAGCGTGAAACGGCCATTCTTAAGTTAATCGTGTTTCGTGTGATAAGTGAGTTCCGATGGCCCACGTTCTCTTTTATTTTTTTGATGCGCAGGGGAATCCATTTCGTACGATGCTGAGTCCCTCTAACTGTGGGGGTGGAACTGTCCTTCGGCAATAAGCGCCGCGCAGCGTGTACGAAGACTGGTGAAGACGTTCCCAACTACTTCGCTAAACCTAAACCTGCCTCCCGCGTTTGATGATGAGCGAAGCTACACCCATGTTCAACCTTGCAATAAGCGTAGGTCGCCCCGGGATGCAGAGCGACATACTTCACCAACAGAGACCAGACCCGACGCATCCTCACAAATGCGCAGACTCCTGCGATGGAATCATGGGAGGTGATTTAGGCGCATATTCATGTCTCCGGAGGCCAGTCCTACAACTGCGTCCGGGGAGGGCATGCGCAACTCTCTCCCTCTCTCTCGGCGGCTTCCTTGCGGGACATTACTGCCTTGCAGAAGGAAGAGACCGCCAACCAACAATCTTCGCCATGGAGACGTCGTCGCATGGCCTCAAACAGTGCCCTCAGCGAATCGATCGGCCCTACGATGGCCTCGAGCTCGAACCTCTGAGGTTGCCATGTAGCGCATTCCACTAGCGTGTGAAACGCAATGTCTAGCGCGCCGCACTCGTGGCAATGAAGGGAAAGCAGACACCCCACGATCTAATACAGATACTTATCGAAGCAGTCATGCCCGGTAAGTATCTGCGTCATCCTAAAGGTCAGAGCCCCGCGTTTCTGCGTGAGCCATCGCTGAAGGTAGAGACGAATAGCCTCCACTGTATCAGTGTCGGCCTCAGGAGATTCTAAATCTCTTTGCCAAGTTTGGATCATGGTCTCGGTTTCCCGCGTCCTGACCGCCTCAATCTCTGCCCGGCAATAAACCAAACCTCTAGCGCGGGCATCCTGTCGGAAGCGTTGCACCTTGGCAAGGACGTCCGCCTGCAGTTCCTAGGGCGGATCTCCCGCCAGAAGTGTCGCCGCCGTTCATGACACCGTACGATACTCCTGAATGGCCCTCACCGCCAGGATCCGGTAGTTCTTTTCAGCAGTCCTGTTATGTCGATGAAGTGCGTGATTCCACACAGGTGGACCGTACAATAAATACCATACTCTGAAGGATACCGGAATATAGCCGCCAAGCCGTCCCGCCGGGTCGCCACACTTTGGGAAGAAGTATGGCGAGGGCGCCCGCGGTCTTAACCGACTTTGGAGCAAGCTATTCAAAATTCTTGAACAGACATTTCTCATCAAGAACGAGCCCCATATTTTTCTATCTGGGGCTTAACAAAAAGGGAAACCCCTTGAACTATCGCGCACAAGTCCGTAGGTGGATTCCGAAAACGCCTATGGTAAGTGAGAGCCTCCGTTTTCGTGGGGGAGACCCTCAAGCCCAACTTACCGATACGTTGGACCACGGTCGACAACCCGGCGTCGGCGATATCCAAGGATTCCGCGTATGACGCGGCACACGCCGTGAATAGGGTGTCATCCGCGAAGCAAATTAACCCTATGCCGGACATGACTGGTTCCCAAAGGAGCTAGTTGTAACCAACGTTCCACAATATCGGCCCGTGTACCGATCCTTGTTCCATGTCCAATCTGGCCACCCTCCCAAAGGATGTATCTGTCTTGGAGGTACACGCCCAACAGCCTCGTGAGGAACGGGGGAACTGCGTGTGACAGGAGTCCCGCCCTGATCGTCTCATAAGGGAGGCTCTTAAAGGCATTCGCTTCTTATCGCTATCCTTTGCTTGAATTACTTCGTCCATGACTGTACGGACTGCGTCGAAGCCGTCTACAGTGGAGAGCCCCCGCCGAAAACCAAACTGCGTCTCAGCGAGCCTCGGCGCCACCGTGTTTGGATGCTTAACAAGGCGTTCACAGCTCCCTGCCTCATGCCTAATCCCTCTATCTTATCGTAAACGTTGGCAACACGTTGGTTTCGCCCTAGTGTTGCAAATGTCTATAGGCGACGGTAACCACTTTCCATGATTCGGGCCGTCTGCCTATTTGCCAGCTTCCCGATAAAACGATTTAAAAAAAAACAAGACCACTGTTATCTTATTGTTGCCTACTTAAAGCGCAGAGATGAATTCCCGAGTTCGACTTCCGGTAAGATAGATCTCAGGAACGAGTTTTTATGTTCTTTTACGATGGTTTTTCAAGATCGACTTCAATATGATTTTTAAAACACAGGCTCGAGGCCTACTATAGCATATGACTTGCTTAGCTAGTTTGAAAATTATGTTTAACAAGAGTTTACCCCGCCAACCTCCTGTGCGTGCCTCTTGTTTAAAGACGTTCACAGGATACATTGTACTAAATTTTTATGTTACTGCTCTTTGCTTCGGAAGATTCACTTCATTTTATATCGCAAACCATCCTATCTCCCGGATGAAAAGTATCTATGCCAATTTTCGGTATTAAAACTACATAATTAATTATGTACACCAAAATTACCAAATCTAACACATCGACCACACAGACCACATCGACCACACTGACTACATCGGCCAAATCGACCACATCGACCAAAATGACGAAAATGGCAAATCACAAAATAAAAACCTATCATACTTTCTGGGATAATCTTTACATAAATCTATCCCCAAACTTATCCCATTATCCGGGATGAAAAGTATCCCTTGTACACCCTCGGTATTAAAATGACATTATTATATACCGAATTTCAGCCAAATCGGTCCAGTAGCTTTTTCATAAAAGCATAACAAACAGAGAAATAAATATATTTTTATCCCGGAAACTATCCCATTTTTCGGGATAAAAAGTACTGTATGTTGATCCTCGGCATCGAAAATATATATATAATTCAGTCAAATTGGTCCAGTAGTTTTTCTGTGAAAACGGGACAGACAGACATACAGAGTTACTTTCGTATTTATAATATTAATAAGGATTTGCGAATATACAACGTGTATTTAATGTATGCAGTATATATGTATACTATGTTGATGACCTTTGATTTATAATAAAACTTCTTTTAGATATGTATTTTTTTATGAATTATCTGTAATATTAATGTTATATTATACATATTTAAAGAAAGCTTAACTATATAAAAAGCGAGTTGTGCTATCTAGTTGCAGCTATGGTATTGATTCATCAGAACTCGCTTTCTGTGGAACCTACAGCACTGTTTGCCATAGGCTCTGGAGTACCGGACAAAGCTTTATTGGTGAGTGCGTTTTGACATTTGTTGCGAAGTTCAAACACCTGGGTTATAGCATCACGGAAGCAGAGGAAGTTATAATCTATTACACCTGAAAAAAAAAACATAAATCGTTATATCAGTATTATTCATTTTTCAGTTTGCGACAGCGGTAGGCAATTGAACTAAGTCACTATGGTCTTGTCTAATGTAAAATTGTAATGTATACATTTTTGTTATTGTAATGTGTAATGTATAAAGCATGTGACAATTTGTCTGCATTAAAAGAGAAATAAAGACTTATGGAAACCTCGAGAACTATAGGTTCTGTTTCAGTGCTCTTTTTTACTGGATAATTATAATTCCAAGTATTCTTCTTCCTTGCTTCTAGTAAATATATTTATTTCGTGTATCTCGGAAATGGCTCTAATATTTAGATGAAATTTTATATTTAGGTAAGCTTTCACTTTTACAGTCTTATTCATATTGAGTTACAACTCAATATAAGTTAATATGAATAAGACTGTTACAGTTTATATATAATAATTATAGTAGTTTATATATAATAAATATAATAATAATAGTTTATATATAATTGTCCCTACCCTTGTAGATAAGCTTGAAAAGATAGGAATACGCGATAAAGCTCTGGATTTATTTAAAAATTACCTTTGTATATATAGTTCAGACACTTATATCAATTTTGGGGTCCCGCAGGGGAGCATCTTAGGACCAACACTGTTTCTCATATATATTAACAATTTGTGCAACCTTAACATTAATAATGCTAAAATTTTTAGTTATGCAGATGATACTGCTGTCGTATTTTCTAATACATCATGGAATCATGTTTGTTTTTTTTTTTTTTACAAGGGGAAATCCGTTTGCGGACCCCCCGCCGGGGAGACTTCGGCGGGGGAGTGTGGGACTCGCCGGCTAGAGGAGCCGGAATACCCACTAAAACCCCTTGGTGCCACCTGACGCCATGAGCCGGGGTCACGGGATATGCGTGAGCTTTTCTTCCGCGACCCCGGCTGGCGTGGGCCCACCCCAGCACTGGGGCAGGCCTCTCCGTACTCATAATTGAGGGGCGCGCGCGGGCACTGACGCGCCCCCTACTCGGCGGCCTTAGATGCGGGTGACGGCCTTATAGCCTCCCCTGACCGTCACCCGCGCCGCGCGTTCATGGCGGCCGGAGGTCCGTATTCCTCCGGCGCCGAGACCGGTTATTGCGGCGGGAGAGGAGCGCGGCTGCTCGCTCTCTCTCCCGCTCCGCCGCCTCCTTTGCGGACATGACTGCCTCGCAAAAGGAGGCGACGGCGTCCCATTCAGGTTGGCCCCCGACCATGGCCTGGACCACGGCCGGGAGCGACAGGTCTGGTCCGATGTTTGCGCCGAGGACACGGCGCTCCCCATCCCAGGCTGGACACTCCTGCAGAGTGTGCAACGCCGTGTCCTCGACGCTGGCAATGCAGTGCTGGCACCCTGACGACGACTCACGCCCTATCCGACACAGGTACCGGCCGAAGCAGCCGTGCCCGGTCAGTACCTGCGTCTGGCGGAACGTCAGGGTGCCGTGCCTCCGGTCAATCCATTGTGGCAGGACGGGCCTTACTGCCTCTATGGTCCTATGACCGGCGCTGGGGTGCGCAAGTCGGTTCCGCCATCCCACCATGAGATCCTGCCGGAACTCCGCCCTTTTAGCCTCGATTTCCCGAGGCGCAGGACGGAAGTCCCGACTGAGGGCGTCCTTGCGCCAATCGTACACGGCCGCAAGGACGCGCGCCTCTAGGTCCCATGGTGGGGATCCGGCTAGGAGGGAGGCCGCCTCGAAGGAGATCGTACGATACCCCCTTATAGCCCTGACGGCCAGCACGCGCTGCGGACGTCGCAGCAACGCGGCGTTCTTGGCCGTCAGGGACTCCGCCCATATCGGGGCCCCGTATAGGGCCATGGATCGTACGACCCCCTCATAGAGTTTTCGGCACGGCGCGCCGGGCCCCCCCACATTGGGGACGAGCCGTGATAGGGCGCCGGCTGCCCCCATGAGCCTGGGGGCCAGTCGCTTGAAGTGTGCCGAAAACTCCCATCGGCTGTCGAGGACGAGTCCGAGATATTTCATCGTCGTCCCGACGCCGATGGTGGTGCCTCCCACTGTGATACTCAAGCCCGGAGGTGGCTTGTTCCGAGGCCCGTGGAACACCACAGCCTCGGACTTGTGGAAGGCCACCTCCAGACCGAGTCGCCGGATCCTATCGATTACGTGCGCAACCCCAGCAGTGGCCAGTAGGCCCGCCTGCCGGTGGGTCCGTCCACGGGCCGCAACCAACGTGTCATCGGCGTAACACGTGATGCTGACACCGTGGAGGACCGCACCGCGTATGGTCCAATCGTATGCGATGTTCCACAGGAGCGGGCCCAGCACCGACCCCTGCGGAACACCGCACGTCATTTCTCGCCGACCCCAGCTGGCTAGCTGACCCGGGTATACGACGGCCCTCACCGAGAGGTAGTCACCGATGACTCTGCGGAGGTAGGTCGGCACCCCGTGGTAGCGGAGTGCCTCCTTGATGCAGCTCCAGGGCAGGGAGTTGAAGGCGTTGGCGATGTCGAGAGACACCGCCAACAGCACCCCGCCCTGGGAGATCGCTTCCTCCGCCTGGCTCTTTACACGGCGTATGGCGTCCACAGTGGAGCGCCCCTGGCGGAAACCGAACTGGTTCTCCGCCAGATCCGGCCCTTCTTCTCCGAGGTGCCGGACGAGACGGTTCTATATGTATTGAATGTTATTTTAAAAACTCATAAAAACTTTTCATTGTATGAAAGCGTTGATAAAGGAAGAAGGAAAGGGATATCTATAAAAACAACTAGGGTTAATACTTCATTTGCTAATCAGCAATATAAAATGCATTCCATACATATATTTAATCAAATTAATAAAGTATTACAATTCAGTAATTTGAAATATTATGACTGTAAGGAAATTGTTACAAATTGGCTACTATTGAAAACATATAAAGAGTGTGAAGAATTATTAGTGTATATTATATAGTATTCTTACTTTATATAACATAAACACAAACACTTAGTCTCATACATCTACACACACACGCACACACACACACACACACACACACACACATTCTTACATACATTCATACACACAGATATAGGTATACAACACATAAAAATTATTTGTAAAATGGTTTATTGTAATAAAAGTTATGTTTAATGTTTAAGTGAATTGAGAGCGGGTCCTTCTGACACAAGTATATATTAATACTTAATAGAAGGTCCCAACCCCAAAAAAATCTTGTATATACTTTTGGAACAAATAAACATTTATTATT
Organism: Dendrolimus kikuchii; assembly: GCA_019925095.2. Classification (NCBI taxonomy): domain Eukaryota; kingdom Metazoa; phylum Arthropoda; class Insecta; order Lepidoptera; family Lasiocampidae; genus Dendrolimus; species Dendrolimus kikuchii. The sequence goes on from CM034389.1 coordinate 17,472,328, forward strand.
ATTATTATATTATAATAAATTAATATTTTTTTAAATTGTGCAATTGGAAGATCCCCATCAGGAACAAGTACCTTCGTTAAGGATCGCCTAGAGGAGGCATAACGCGTTTTCCTTACGTAATGATTTCTGCCAGTTTCCTCGACTGTAAGCCGCGTAAAAGAACTTTGTTCCAAAAGTTTTAATTATACCATCATAACGCCATTTCGTTATTTTTTGTGGTACTTGCATTGTTGCCTATGGATGATAACTTACCGGTATGTCAAAATATGTTGAGACTGCGATATACGCCAATTACAAACTGTTGATATGTAATCAGTATGTGATTCATATTTAAATATCTAATCGGAAAAACACGATATTACAAATAAAATAAAAACCTCCGTCGCCCAAATATTATAGACTTATGCAAAAGAAACTCTTACTCATGAATAAATTATCTACCTTTTTTAACTGATGCAATGAAAGTTCCATACCTTGTTTCTGAAAGTTTTCTTCGCGGAGTATGCACACTAGCGCCAAAAATTTATTAACCTCTCGCAGATACAAAACAGTACCATTATTTAACTTGATAAGGCTTGAACTTTGATTATTAAATGTGTTTACTTCATTTTCATCAACCATGCTGTAAAAGTAAGAATAGTATGATAAGACATAAAAAATACGATGTAAAATAAAAATTACATAAATTGCCATTGGCCCATTTGTTATGACCAAAAACCTGAACAATAAGTTGCTTTTAATATGATTTATAGTTCGCGCCAAACTTTGAGGAATCGCAAGAGTCCTAAGGTTAGCTGCAGAAGACTGCAGAATACATGTGTTTTTCTGATATGTTGCGTGTGTGTGTGTGTGTATATATATATATATATATATATATATATATATATATATATATATATATATATATATATATATATTTATATATATATATATATATATATATATATATATATATATATATATATATATATATATATATATATATATATATATACACACACACTACCTTGAATGTATAACAAGATTTATACGTGGATAAACGTTATTTTAAAGAGAGTGATTAAATTAAGATATTTATTTAGAAAAATTGGAATGTTACAGAAATATTCAACTAAGTACTGTTACAGTTATTTAGTAGCATAGTTGTTCTTTTCATGTTTTTTTTATGTACCCTCTTATTTCAAAACGATACAATCGGCCATTTCCTTAATTGGATAATAATGTTATATTTTTATTTATTTGGTGATTAGCTCCTGTTTTGTATAGAGTAAGTAGTTTTCTATAATTTAACTTAATTTTATGTAGGAGTGTTTGTCTCTAATATGTAGTGATTGTCTACAGATTATAATTAAAAATCTCTCAATTGTACATATACGGTATTCACTACATTTTGTTTTCATGTTGGCAGACGCGATACATTTGTATTGTGTTCAGTTTATTTTATTACATGTAAAACTTTAAGTATAATGTATCTTGTATAAAATATTATCTGGAATTTCCAAACAGAAATTATAAGTATTAAATTCTTTTCATTCATAACACTTTAATTAAAATAGTTTATCATTGACTTCAATCCACTATCAGCTGTACCAATTGCTAAGTTTCATCTACTGTAAAATTGTTGGAGGGATGGCGAGGTGTTCTAAAATGCTTGTAGAGTGTAAAACGTTAGTGTCCTGTGTCTGTAATGTGTTAAAACCGTAAGGTTCTCTGATTATAAAGTATTGTGACTAGTTGCTGTTCTTTTATTACCATAAACCCTTCTGTGTTGTTGCAAGTATTACAGTACCTACCATAAGTAGACGAAGGCACTAGAAGAGCCATAATTACTCAACAATTTTAATTTAAGATCAAGTACTTCTACTTAACAAACTTGTAACATGAATTATTTAGCACAAAATGAATAATTAAAATTAACTAGACCATTACAAAAAACAATACACTCAAACCTTTCACTTCTAACATTATATCACCCTCATTATAAAATTAATTCAGTTAAATTATTTTTGTTTACTTTTTGCCAAAAGCATTTGCATCCAAATAGTTTATTATGTGTGCCCGTGGTCCATCTTAACTTAAAATATGTCTATGTCTGCTTACTCAAAAAGTTGATAAAATAACTTCAAAATGACTTATTGACTAGTACTAATAGTAGTAGGCTCAGTATGCTACTTATAGTCTTAAGAGATTATATTACTACTACTACTACTATATTATTATTCTTCACTGCACTAGTTAATAGTTAGAAAAAAAAACTTGTAATGTTAACATAATGTTGTTTGTTTAATACAATAAAACATTATTCTTTTTCTAGCTTTACAACGAAATTTCTCTGTAAATCTATGTCCCTGGACCACTTAAATTTATTTCCCTAATAATAATTTCAGATACAGAAGGTAGCACTATTGGACAAGGCACGAATTGTGAGGAGGTTCTTGTCTCTGGAGCCCTAACCACCGGTAGTTTGGACCCCAGGTCCCGCTGCCGGCGGACATCAGGTTTTTATATATTATTTAAAGAAAATTATAATTCACTTAAAATTAAATAAATATGTTTATAATTTATATAATATCAATCTGAAGGGCAATGAAGGATTTACCTAATATAATAGCGACAATAGTAATTTTATTATATTTCTGCTTATGTGCAAGCTTTTATTACAATTTGTAGTGCAAGGAGTAAATTATTATTTATTTAAAAAAAATATTTTTTATCAATTTATATATATATAAAAATATAAGGTCAAAACATATTTAATTACATACCCATAGATGCATGAAATGTCTATGACAACATCAATCATGTCACAGCACAACTCATAACTTTGCATGTCCACTGGAGAACTGTCTGTTGCTATATAAATTTTGGAAACTACATCAAAGAGGAATGCTTTTTCAATACCAGAATTCTGAAAATGTAGTTACGAAAATCCAGATACCTGTCTTGTTTACATAGTATAAATTACGTCTATCTGTGTACCCACAACTTCTAAACCACACAATGGATTTTTAAGCGGTTTTCACCATCAATTAGGTAATTTTTCACTGAAGATATATGAAGGGTGAATTTTTTTAAGTGGGTCTTCAGGGCCAAATCCTAAACTATGCTAGATAGTGAAAAACACTCATAGGAATCTCCAGACAGATTTCGACAAAACTAAAATGGTATCATTAGATTTTTGAAAAATCAATTACCCTTATCAGGAATTGAATCAGCTGATTTTGAAAGAATAAACACATTTGTATTATTATACCAAATCATAGCATGGCTTGCAAGGAATCAATTTCTGTGAAGGAATGTTTAACGGCAAACCAAGGGAAACACTTGTTTTTTAACAAAATGTTCTATTTTTCATACATTAATTAAACCTCATCTCAGTTTATTCAACACAGAAATGATGAAAATGATTCTATTTTTAATAGGCATCTATAAATTATTATTCAAAATGGACATACTTTATCCCAATCAATCAAATAATTCAATGGGTAGTAAATTTATTGCATCCAAATGAGGTGCGGTCAAATGACCGGTGCAATTTGATGTTTAGATAGTTTCTTTTTCTTTCTTCACGAGGTTACCGCCCAGTGGGATACTGATGTCAATAAGTATTGCTTATCATGCAGATCAATCTAATATCACAAAATCAGGCTTATTGGCTATAATAGTCCTGTTCATCCAGCTCTGGGAAGGCACCTTTGTTCCCACAAGACGAGAATTATCATAAAATTTGGTGTATACACATACTTTCAGTATGGGGTTGAATGTATATATATCATGATATAGTTTCTCAAAACAAAGTCACTCATAAAAGTCAAATGTAGTCAATTAATAATTTTAATTAATTACAACACTAAGGGCCTTACTTATAATCATTTCTTAAATTGAAAGAAACTGCTCAGCAACTGATTAGTGAAAATCTTACCCATAAACTCCTCTTTAATCGAATATTTTGAGTACAACTTATGTTAATCATTCAAATGTCGTTTATCTGTGCTACTCTTAGGTAAACAACAGGTAATACACGTTTATAAGTGAAAAAAAAAAGATATTCATTGATTAGGGTCTGATTCTGATTCTCTTACTTAAGAGATGGCTAATCGTTTCTTAACGAGATTATTATAAGTAAGGCCATTAGTAAATGCTAAAACCCTCTTTCTGGTGTCCTCTATGTGAAGTTAACTTTAACATAAAAATCTGTCCAAAATCATGTCACAACTAACAGCCAGAGCTCCATGCTCATGCTTGATCACTAGATTCATCACAGAAATTCTCCACATTTATGTATTCTTAATGCTTGAACTGGCTTACATAGCTGAGTTCAGTCTGGTCCTATAGTACAGACATTGTACTTTCTGGATCCTTTTTTGCCCAAAAACCTATCAGCTATGTCTTGTTTATGTTGTATTTTGGGCTATGTTAAACAGCTTTCACAAATATATAGCAGCTTAAGAGCATTTTGTTGTTACTATATATTTTAAAAAAGAATAAGAACACATCTATACTCACTGATATTAATATGTTTAAAAGGTTCTCCAAGGTGGGCAATTGAGGAATCAATTTTTGTACCACTTTACTGAATGCTTCAAATATTGAGTGATCATAGATTGATGTAAGATGGAAAGACAAATGAACATGCTCCAAACCCGCTTCTGCCAAATCATCAGTTGCTTTCTGGTGAATATCCCTTTGGGATTCCATTTTGTAATCATCATTCAGCCCATCTACCTAAAAAACAAAAAATATAAACTTTTAAAAGCCTATATAAATAGAATCATCATTCATACATAATTAGAAGTGTTCTAAAAATAACAATTTTTTAATGCAAAAGAAAATAAAAAATGTTAGTTCTGTACTTAACATTTTTTATGGAACAAAGGTTTTCAAAAGAGAATTTAATTATCTTCATCAAATCACTATTAATAAATTGAAAAATAATTGTGTTACTTCACAAACTGACACTACAGATGTAATCCATTGGCACTAAAATGTATTTCAACATGCATAAGGTAAAATAGAGATTAAGTACTTTTTATTGTAAATAATTTAACATCTCTGACATCAGATTCTTTATGATTATTGATCTGGAATATTAAGTTAAACATGAGTTTATTTAAACCAAGGATTCTCATATTATTTTAGGCACTAGACCCCTTTTCCAAAATGAACTGATTCCTCAGAGCCTTATAGACAAATTACTTTGAAAACCTTTGCAGTTGGTTTAGTAAGTAAACTTGACATCATTTTCTCATTAAAATTTAACAAAGTAAATAGACATAAAATTCAGTAAATATCAAGAATAATTAATAATTATTAAGAGACAAATTATGTAAAAATACTTAAGTAGGTAAATATTTTAAAAAAACACACATTTGTACACATAACACAACTTATATAGTATCTTGAAAGTTCAAATAAGAACTTGTGTTAAGTAATAGAGGTACCAATTTTTAGACCTTGCCAACCCCCCAAATCGCTTTTTGTTTAGGTTGTGCTCTGGGAAGCCTAATGTGACCCCAGGGGGTTGATATCAATCACTTTGGCAATCCCTGATTTAAATCCTGATCAGTTTACCAATTAGAATATTGATACAACAAATAGTTTATATTAAAAATACTCATATCAAGTAAACAATAATTAGTATTGGTCAATAAGTAACCATGTAAATAAATATTCTTTTAAGCTGAGTTGCCTGGAAGAGATTGCTTTTAGTGATAAGTCCGCCTGTTGTTTTGCCAAGAAGTATTGTAATTAAGCATTTTGTTTTTGTATTTGTTAGTTTTGGTGAGCAATATGGTGTTATCTATCTATCATAAAAAATATAAATTGTTATAATAATAATTAAATTACATGAGTACCTTATGTATGAACACTTCAAACTTGATATTGCTGTTTACTCTGTAAGCCTTTGTTACTGTAAGCTGGAGTTTATCTAAAGCATCTTGGTAATCATCCTGAAAATGTTTTGTGATTTAATAATTTATACTTATAAAAATTGTATCTTAGCTTCATATATACCATAAGAAGAAAAAAAACACTAATTCAAAAACTCACAAGTATTACAAAAATCTAAACTACAATAAAAAAGTAATTGAATTTTCAGTTTCAAATTAAATGTTTGTAATTTAGTTGAGAAAGTACTGGAATGTATAAAGAATTTTGAAAATTTGTAATAATATAATTGAAGAAACAATATTACTATTAAATAAGCAAGGTAGGTCATCTACAGTGTTTTAATATGTGATGTGTTCACATATGGGCAATATAAAGTATATGAGATAATCTATTTCACAAGAGTACATATGATGATAAAGGGTACTTGAAAAAGCCCTTAAAAAGAAAAGTTGCTTAAAATGAGTCACAAAATTATTAGGGACTAGTATAGAAACATGGTCAAAAATAGGGTGGGGTATAGTTGCAGGGCACATTTATTTATTATGAACAGATCCAACCTTTTTTAATATAGGATAGACAGCTAACCTTCATGCTTAGCTTTCATGGTTTTTTTTTAATAACCACCCAAAATTCACTTTATATCTCAAATAATAAATAAATGTGCCCTATAACTATACCACACCCAAGAAAAGAATACCTGTGCATCAATAACGAAGACAAGTGCCCCACAACCTCCAAATATTGTATCAGAATCAAATGTAGGATCAAAAAAATCTATTTGTCCAGGGAAATCCCAGATTTGGAATTGCACAAAACTACTGTTATTTATATCATCTTTCACTATTTTATTTGTTGACTCTAAAAATAAGGTTTCATTTGGTGACATCTTGTGGAAGACAACTTTCTGAATTGATGATTTTCCAGACCTAAAAAATATTATATGTGACTCTATAACAATCCTTTTTAATTAAATGTTCTATGAAATCTGATTTCACTTCTCTTTTGGTAACAATTACCTTCTTAAACCCATTAGAAGTATCCTGGGTTTGTGGTCTTCTTGCAATGACGTATTGTCTCCATCTCCATTTTGTTCAAACGGTCCATAACTGAAGTCTTTGGGAAAAGACCCAACGTATCGACTAGAGTCTTCCTGATAACTCTGTATCAATTACAACAAAGACATGTTTGAAAAATACATCAATGGCATGATACAATTTAATCTACAGTTAGCTTACCATATTTAAAATATAAAATAGGTCAGTATCTTTAAAAAATATGTATAAATATACTATACAATCATAACAGTTTACAACATTATTATGGCAATGTAGTAAAAATTCTAGTTTTTAACCCACTTTTGATGCTTTCATCTTTTTTAAAGTACCTACTTGTTTTGACAGATTTGAGCATATGACATGGACAGTGGACTAAATTGGACTATATTTTTGAACGACATTATAAATGTCAGGTCAGGTTTCTGGCCATCTCGATATGTAAAAGTGACATTTCGGTTGCCATTTTAATTATGGTTGCACACATTTTGCATATTTAATCAAGCTTATAAGAATATTATAAGCATGATGATATTTTAAAATTTAATATTAATAATGCGAAAGTGGGTTTGTTTGTGACGGTTTCGCGCCTTAACTACACAAAAGATCGTCACTAAATTTGACATACACGTTGAATAGGACGTAGGGTCGCTTTCATCGAGAAAAAAATGGAAAGGATGCTGAAAAAACAATGAGGCTCCGATTGTGGTTTTATTGGTACGTAGTGATTACTTTCTCTGTGACCATTAATGTACTCTGTGCAATTCACTAATAAATACTATAGAGGGTCCTTTACCATTCCTGGGGTAATATAGTTACCGATGTTAGGGGACGAGCGGTTGATAGCTGGGCACTTCAAACCGACCTATCAGTCATGAACCAGGGATCGGTCCAAACCTGCGTGCGTGCGAGGGGTGGATCGATCATAGACATAGATCTGTTATTCGTGTCACATGCGGCCACCCGCAGGGTGACAGGATGGAGGGTACTGGAGGAGGTGGAGACTATCTGATCATCTCTGTTCAAGGCCATTCGGAAAAACTACTGGACCGATTTGGCTGATACCAGTGTATATAAATTTTCGATGCCGAGGATGAACATAGGATACTTTTATCCCGAAAAATGGGATAGTTTCCGGGATAAAAATATATTTATCTCTGTTTCTCTGCTTTTACGGAAAAACTATTGGACCTATTTGGCTGAGATTCGGTATATATGTAATTTTAATACCGAGGGTGGACAAGGGATATTTTATATCCCGGATAATGGGATAGATTTGTGTAAAAGTTATCCCAGAAAGTGGGACAGATTTTTTTTGTGATTTGGCATTTTCATCATTTTGGTTATTATGGTCATTTCTGTAATTTTGTCTTTTTTGCTCTTTTGCAATTTTTGTCCTTTTTTCCCCTTTTTGTCCTTTTTGTACTTTTGTCTTTTTTGCTGTTTTTGATTTTTTTGTCCTTTATGCTCTTTTGTGCTTTTTAATTTTTTTGTCCTTTTTTGCTCTTTTTGTCCTTTTTATCATTTTTGTAGTTTTCATAGACGGGGGATAGGAGTACTGGATCAATTTAGTGTGATTTTGTACATATACTAAAAATGGATGTAGATACTTTTCATCCCGGGAGATGGATAGTTTGTGATATAAAATGAAATGAATATTCAGGGGCTACTAGTACTGACATAAAAATTTAACACAATGTAACCTGTAGATATTAAGGCCTGCTGTTTAAACAAGAGGTACGCAGTAGAGCTAGACCCGCGGCGTAACTGCGGGATAAACTCTAGTCCTTTTATAATAATGCAACACGATCTGTTGGATATTAATAAAAAGATAATAGTATAGCTAAATATAACTATATTTATACCAATTAAAAATTATTTTTAAACAAAACGAGTATCATAATATAAATTGCTAACTGATGGTTTTCTATTACATTTACAGTAAGAATCTTTCCTCGTACTAGAACCAGAAGGTACGGTACAAAATGGTGGCCGCAAAGGCTTAGCAACGGCAGCAGTTAGTTCATCCGCACTATTGCATGGCTCAGGCGGCCTCAGACGACGTTCTCTCTCAGTTCTTGCCCTTTCAAAGCGTTGAGCATATGCTACACTACGTTGAAGTCTAGCAAGACTTTCAGTGCGCGCAGGAAAACGTTCTAAGCTATTGGAGACATCGCCCACATCAGCGGTATCCGTGTCAACTATCTCTTTGTGATCCAGTATCATTCCTATGTTTAGTTTCAAATTTGTCGACCCGTCTCTAAAAATCAAATAGACCGTCGCTTGGTCCAGTACTTTTAATGAAAAATGCTCATTTATTTTCAACGCTTTCATCCTTATCTGGAAAGGCTTGAAGGTCTGTGACAACTTTTTGCCTTTCTCTTTTATGAAATTGTCGAATTCGATTGCCAACATTTCTTCGTTATCAGGACGAGGTTTGTCATCTCCGGCACCTCCTAGTTTTATAATTTCCGGATCTTTATGTGCCATTTGGGTATCTATCATAACTTGTTGCAAAACAGGTGGGTCGTTCAATGTGTGCCATTTCCAATGCGAAACTGGGCCTATTCCCCTATCTAGTACAACCCCCTCTGTTTGATTGTATTTTAATCTGTAATGCAATCATTTATTTGCAGTAAATTACAAGTATAAGAGATGTATTATGACTAAATACCTATCTATAATATAATAAAATTCTAAACTTGTCGTGTACAGAACATTGAAGCTGTTTTAAAAATATTAACTGGAATCTATAGCAATATTATAAAGAGAAAAGATTTGTATTTTTGTATGATTGTAACAAATAAATTCAAAAACTACTGGACTGATTTCTAAAATTCTTTCACCATTAGAATTCTACATTATTCTAGATATGCTATATTATTATTATTATTATTTTATTAGTAGAAAAAATTAGAGATCCCTACTAAAACAAAAAAGTTTGTATTTGAGTGGGTCCGGGGATGGTTTAGTAGACTATATATATATATATATTATCCGTGCAGGAACGGAGAAAGAATACAATTTCCTGCGGCCCGGCGGCCTGTCGTAAGAGGCGACTAAACAACCCACAGCCAGGTGGTAGAGTATTTGCTCGACTGGATGGCGACCACCCCTGGTCTAGAGTATGCCGCCATAACAATCTTGTATTGTGTTCCGGCATTAGTGACCAGGTTCCAGTCTCCTTTAAGAGAGCAGCAGCGCATTTGTAGCACCTTTGGTGTTGCAAATGTCCATAGGCGATGGTAACCGCTTTCCACTAAGTGGGCCGTCTGCCTGTCTGCTGAACTCCTGCAATAAAAATAAAATATATATATATATATATATATATATATATAATACGTGGGACACAGTTTTGCGAAAATAAAAAAGATGTTCTATAGGTATTTTTTTTAATAAATCTTTTCAAAGAACTCTCCACCGGCTTCTATACAAAGTTTCATGCGTTATTTATTTAGGTTTATGGCTTGGCAGCTAGGCCTTTGAGCCAGATCTTAGTTTACAATATAGTTTCTTCATTTTCTTAAGCCTATATGTAGCACGGCTGAACTGTAGGTAATCAGCTAGTGCCATCATCGGAGTTCTTGTGATAACTCAAAAGGCCACATTTGACTATACAGTTCACATTTCTCACAAAACACATAATTACTACTCAAAAACTGGCAATATCCTACAACTATTGTTCATTTTAGAGTAATTTTACACATTTTTAGAAAATAAAACTGCACAGCACAACATCTCCTTTCAGCTCCCGCCAAAAGCTCAGTTTCATGCGTCTGAACACTTTTTCCACAGACACAGACACCTCGTTTACGTCTTGCTCGAATGCTGGCAGCGTGTCTTTCGGCGTCGAAAATTGTATCCCTTTGAGCTGATTTTTTTTTTGGGGAATAAAAAGAAGTCTCACGGTGCTAGGTCAGGGTTGTAAGGAGGGTGACCCAAGAGTTTGACCGGCGTGCTGTCCAGAAAGACCCTCGTTTTGAACGCGGTATGGGCGGGCACGTTGTCGTGGTGGAGCAGTAGCCTGCGGAGCCCTGTGTTTGGTCGCTTATTGCTCACAACAGAGAAAACTTGTGCCAAGCATTTGTTAATATACCATTCGGTGTTGATGCTTCTTTGGTCCCATAAAGTAATTGACACCAAGTAGCCAGTCAAACTGAATAAACTCGAGATCAAAATCTTCCCCCCGCTTCTAGATCGCATCACTTTGGTAGGCGTCGATTCGTTTTGAAACACCCAAACTGTCGACTGGCGTTTTGTTTCTGGATCGTATTGATAAATCAAGGACTCATCACCTGCAATAATGCCGTAAACATGCCGAAAAGAGCCTGCTACAAATTTGTTTATCATATCACGGCACCATTCCACCCGGGCCTGCTTCTGAGCATCGGTGAGGTTGTGCGGCACCCAGCGTGAAGCTATCCTCCTCACTCAAAGATGCACTCAAAAATCTTGTGAAGGCTTCCCGATCCAATCTGCAGAACATGCTGAATCTCTTGATACGTAACTCGCCTATTGTCTTGGATTGAATTTTTCACTGCCAGCACGTTTTCTTCCGTAACAGCCGTCAAATGTCGACCATTTCTTTTTTCATTCCCCAAAGTTAGTCGACCGCGCTTGAATTCGTTGTACCAACGATACGCGGTTGCCTTAGAAGGGTCTTCATCCATGAATGCCATTTGAAGTCTATCGTAAGATTCGTCCGGTTTCAGGGGACCTTTGAAATCGTCAAAAATCATAGCGCGAAAATGTTTCCGGTGCAGATCCATTTTTCAATGATACACAATAATTTAAATTGCTCGCCACCAATGTGGAGGGAAATTTTGAATTTGGTACGTACCTATTTTTAGTTATATTTCAATCAATCGATATCTTTATTTGCAAGAATGTAGTTTATACAGGTGTTATACAATTGTAGATGCACAGTACATTCTACCACATAGTGGTGTACAAAATGAATTAAAAATTAAATATTTTAAAATTCCATAAATATTCTAATTTAATAAAATGTCAATGAAGCTTTAGTAATAAATAAGCAATTAGTGTCAAAAGAAAAAATAACAAATAGATCACTAAGATTTTCCATATAGATAGATAATAACGATAAACACTTTTTTGAGAAATTCATTTACAGTATAGAAACACTCCTTGTTCAGCCACTTTTTTAAGAATACAGTGAATTTTCTTGAGGGTACGCTTAAAATATCAGTTGGCAAAGAGTTATAAATAAGAGTTCAAAATAGATTATAACTGGCTAGTCTCTCATACATAAAAACTTTTTTTCGCAATACTTTCTGAATGGCCTAGTAGGTTTAAACTACAGAGAGCACGATGACATTTTTTTAGAATTCTTGAGTTTGTTCGGGATTTACGTAAATTTTATCGAAATCCGCCCAGTGGTCGATTTCGATGCGGTTTTCGCTGATCGACGACAAATTCTTAGACTTAAAACTATGTTACTTTTTATACTGGGAATCCCGCGGGAATTTTTCTGGGAATGATATAAGTTGGCGAGATTGAAAAAAATATTTTCACTGATCTATAACAAATTTAGCTTATTCGCCATAGTTCTTACTAAACCGATAGTTCAAATCTTTTTTAAATGCTGCGGTAATTGTGCCCCGGGAATTTCAAGTCAAGCGTGGAGAAGTCACGGGCATATCCTAGTAATATTATAAAATTGTAAAAGTGTAGTCTTTTTTTCTTACATTTTTGTCTTTGTCTGTTTATTCGGGATACACGTAAGAACCACTGGACCGATTTCGGTGCGGTTTTTATTAATCAATAGTAAATTCCCAGATTTAAAATATGCGGTACTTTATATCCCAATAACCCTACGAGAATTTTGTTGGGAGAGGTTTAAACTGGCCAAGTAGAAAAAAAATGATTTCGATGCGAAATTTCACTGAATGAAAAAATCTTTAGTAAAACAATTGTACTTAGTTGTCTATGCATTTAGTAACATTACTTATACCGAGTTTTTATGGGAATTTCCGGGATTCTTAGATTGTCATACAAAAATCCTTTACCCTTCTGAAGATAACTTTGGATTTTATCTATAAAAGCAAAATCACTGTAATACTTGTTACCTATCCAATGTGGATAAATTCGCGGGTAAATGCTAGTGAATAAATGAATTATTTACTTACCGAATTTTCCCACCATGATCAAATACTACACCGTTGCCTAAATAATCAAAGGCAGCAAGAATTGTAATAGGGTGTGTGCGGCCTCTCTCATCAGGTTCACCGCTACTATAAATCACAAATCGTTGCTGTGCATTCATCTCTGAAAAAAAATGTTTTTAACAATAAAAAACCGACTTCACACTAAAAAGTAAAAAATAAACATTTAACCGACTTCTTTCTACAACATCTTGAAGTGACTATGGCACCATCTCGGGAGTGTAGACTTACGAATAAAGACCAAAATTAAAAATCGCTCCACAATTAACGAAGATATCGTGTAACAAAAAGGTGGTTAACTTCCCAGATCCAGATACCAGATAACACTTATCAGATCCTGACATGGTGACAATGGGACCATTTTGGGAGTATACTCTTTCGAATAAAAAAAAAATGAAAATCGGTTCACAATTGACGGAACAATCTAGTAACGAACATACAAAATAATAAAAAAACATACTTGGCACCGACTTCAAAATGTTGTAGAAAGAAGGCGGTTAAATATTTTTTTGCTTTTTAGTTTGAAGTCGGTTTTGTTTTTGTTAAAAAAATATCTTTTACATTTTAGTTGCTCAAGAACTTGAATAGCTTTAGAAATAATGTATTAAGCACATAAAGAAATTGTACTACTGGCGTCTGGCAGGCGTATACAAGCCTACTATCTCACTCTTCGATGTTGACGCTCGTCAACAAGGGTTGTTCTCGATTTCCCTGCGATCCACTCATCAGATCCTAACTTGGTAATCATGGCAACACCGCGGGAGCATACACTTACGAGTAAAGAAAAAGATTTGACGGAGATATCGTGTTACGAAGAAGTCTGTTATCAATGTTCGTGGGTTTCTCTAATTCCTTGGAATCCAGTCATAAGATCCTGACATGGTAACAATGGGACCAATTCGGAAGTATAACCTTTCGATTAATAAAATATTTGAAAATTGGTTCACAATTGACGGAGGAATCGAGTAACGAACATACAAAAAAAACATACAGGCGAATTGAGAAACTTTGTCATATGTCATATGATAATCATTTTTATTTTCTCCCAAATTACTGTAAATAGATTAGGATAAAAACCTTAGCTATGAAAAAACACGAAGACTGTGTTAACTACCATCATGACCAGTCAAACTGCGTTTGCAGTTTAATAATTTCATATTTATTACGACGATTCTAATTAAGAATTACCTTCAGCATCATAGTAATCAAGCGCTAAATTCCCATTCTGATAATACCAGCGTCCACGTCCAGTTTCATCGAATTCAGCTAATTTCTCACCAGTTTCGTACATCATTAACTTCTTATTTTTGTTATGCTCAAACCAATCGAACTCTGGGTGGACTGGACGCATGCGGTACACATTCATCTAGTTAAAAAGAAAGGAGATTTAAAACGAAATACAAAGGACTAATATTTCAAATCTAATATTAAGATGTAATTATTACTTTTCGAACTACTTTCTCAGTCGGTAGCATAGTCCAGCCCTTATCAATAAATGTACGATCTGAAAGGGCATATCTAATTATTCCCTTAGCAGGCTCCTGTTCAATCTGTAATAAAACAAATGTATCCGACTAGGTTTTTTTGCTTTCAGGGCGATAAGAGGATACCGTACGGTGTCCTTCGAAGCAGCCACTTGCAGATCAGCAAGCACTTGCCAGATCCCCATGGGACCTCGAAGTCAGGAGCCTTGCGTCGCTTTAACAGTTGCACAAGGAGGCCTTGGCGAGGGGCATCAGACCAGCACCCCAGGAAACTGTGGCTCGCCGGTCGGAGCTCCGCGACGGTCTGGGAAGAACACCTCACACACCCAGCGCGGGCCTAAGCCACTATAAAGGCGGTGAGGCCCATCCTGCAAGACTGGAAAAACCGATGTCATGGCACTCTGACGTTCTGGCTGACTCAGGTCTTCTCGGAGCACGGCTACTTCGGGAGGTAACTGTGTCGCCTTGGTCGTGAGCCAATGTCAGGGTGCCATCACTGTGTCGCCGGCAACGAGGATACGGCGCTGCACACCCTCCAGGCGTGTCCTGCCTGGACAGAGCAGGACTCGACCTCTCGCTCCCGGCCGTGGTTCGCGCTATAGTCGAGAGCTCTACTGCATGGGATGCCGTCTCCTCTTTTTGCGAGCGTGTCATGCTTGTAACGGAGGAGGCGGAACGGGAGCGTGAGCGTGACTTCATTGCTCCGCCTCCGTCAAAGGAGAACGCGATGGCGCTGGAAGGCCAGCTTAGACCTTCCGCCTTCGTTAGCAGGTGGCGCGGGTGGGCTCCTAGGGCAAGGGCTCCCCACCCGCTTAATGCCGTCGAGATGAGGGTGCGTCGTATTCCGCAGGCCCACCTCTCGTCCCGTGGTTAGGTATAAAAAAAGGTATTTTTGAATATACAATTATATGGTTTGAATTTACATTGTGTAAATAGTAAATTGACTCTGCTGTCTCACAAAAGAAGTACTGCAGACGAGGTGGTACGTGCGTGCAACGGAACGTTAGAAAAATAAAATAATTTTAGAAAGATTTCGATTTAATAGTATTAGCATGGAAAAAGAATACTATTATTCCATAATAATAATAAAAAGAATAATAATATAATGCAACAGTTACATTACAACACGGGACTTCTTTTGTTGACACGCACTTTACTTCGCTATTTTAACATCAAAACATGTATATTGACTAGTTTGTTTCTTGAAAACCCCCTTTTTAGGTTTCCGATTAAATAAACACACATCAAAAGTGTGCATAGTAGGTATAGGTATTACATATTTACATTACACCAGTAAATAAAATTAAAGTGTCTGAGAGTTCGAATTAATTGGCAAATATAAACGAAAATTGCTAGGCCTATCAAATCATTAATAACCGGTTATAAATGTTTTGTCAATGACAATGAATTTCAAAGAAATCTTTAAAATATATAAGCAGTAGCCGGCAAATTTTATCGTTTTACATGTATCTTTTAATTCGCAAAAGGGTTCAGAAGTTCGAACTGTCGTGCATAGCTAGATTGAATATTCGTTTGCTTTCAATACTAAGCCATTAGGCCCTTTAGCTTGAATAGAATATATATAACTTCAGCTACCCTCTGCCTGTCTGCTTGCCAGACGTCTCAAGCGTTACTTAAGTTATATAAGGAATTTCCAGGCATATTTTCATTTTCGACTTACCACATCCGTTTTCATACTTTTGGACATCTCATAAATAAGCTAATATGTAAAAGGTAATAAAAAAATGTAAAATATTTGAAAACAATAAAAATGTTATTGCTTAACAGTCAAGTGTCATTATGAAGTAAATTTAATCATATCGTATAAATTTTAAAAATTAAATGGAAAGGAGTAAGCATATGTCTCATAGCAAAAAGCAAATCTATAAAGCCTTTCGTTATGGACCTCACAATCTGAAACATACGCTTTCTTTAAAAAATGATGATTAATGATTAAGGCTGCCTGTTTCGGTCTCTGCAGAATTCCTTAGGCAGTGTCAGGTTAACATCACGAGAGGACTGCCAAAACCACTTGTCGCAGTTTTTTGATCAGAGGCCCCAAAATTTTTATAGCAATGGGATCACATCTCTACCTACAAGATGGCAATAAGTTATCCAACAAAATGGCACCTACATACTTTAGTCAAATGTAAATAAACTTTATAAAAAAACCTTTTGAATTTTTATATAAAATGCTAAGAAACTTTTTCCCCAACCTAATATATGTAACTAGTCTTTACCCCGCGGCCGTGCCGCGCGCCAACCTTTGGTGCTTAACCTCTAGTCTATAATATTATAACATTCTAAACATGCCGCGTCCATTGAAGCTATTAAAAAAAACCCCAACTGAAATAGAGTATATAAACTATGGAGAACATGATGCAATTTTTTTTAGATTTCTTGTCTGTTCGTCTGTTTGTTCGGGATTCACGTAAAAACTACTGGGCCGATTTCGGTTTTCGCTGATCGGCAGCAAATTCTTAGACTTAAAATCTGCGCTAGTTTTTATCTTGGGAATACCCCGGGTTTTTTTTTTGAGAATGATATAAAAAAAGCAAGATTGAAAAAATTTCGAATTTGAATGTGATTTTTTCACTGATCGATAGCAAATTTTATGTAATAAAATGTGTGAAAAAACAATATCTCGGCTTTTTCCCGGGAGCGGCTTGAAGTTGTACGGGTGCATAAAAATAAGCTTCTTCCAACACAGTTTTCACTTAAACGATAGCTTACATTCTTTTTTAAATGCTACGATACTTTGTGTCCTGGGAAACCCGCTGTAATTTTCCCGGGTATGGTACAAATTAGTTAGATTGCATAAATATTAGCTAATTTTGATACGATTAAAACTCTGTAGTATTTGTAGGTAAATTGAACTGTAAAAGGCATACTTGAACATTAGTGGTTCCCTCGATATTTTTAACTAGTTTCCAAAAAATTACGAACAGCCCTTTTTCATTGCTTTTTTAAATTCATCTCAGGATTGAAAAAAATCGAAGAATCAGTAATTAATACTTGTAAAGACTTTATTCTAGTTATCGAAACCCATCTTGAACTTTCTGTGCGATTATTGGTTGCTGTGATAGGTATTGATAAACAAATGCAAAATGATCCTTTTCTATTCAAAGACCGATAATCTCAGTGTGAAGGGATCGTAACGAGGTCTTTAAATAAATTGAAGTTGAAAAAACAAATTATCCGGTCCACGTGGAGGATAAGTCATAAAAAAAATCCAAATCCATAGACCAAAAAGAAAAACCAAAAAAGTTTGGAAAATAATTTTGAAGTTCAGGTCCAAAAATAAGACACTTGGAGCTATTATTTTTTTTTTTTTTAATTTTGCTGTACGACCACTTTTCTTCAAGTTACATACAGCCTGTTGAAAATCACTCAAAATTTTTTGATATTTTTGGCTCCCTTAATTTTTGTGCGCAGTTTATTTCTAAAAAGAGTGTTTGAATCTCCTGTGTTACCGCCCCTGGTCTAGAGCATGCCGCCATAACAACCTTATGTTGTGTTTCGGCATTAGTGGCCAGGTTCCAGTCTCATTTACGAGTCCAGCAGTACATTGGTAGTAGGCGATAGTAACCGCTTCCCATCAGGTGGTGGGTAGGTGTCTGCCTCTATGCCGAACCATGCAATAAATAAAAAAACGTCTACAGTACTTACATATTTGACTTCTTTTATAGGATCTGACAAAATAGTTTGAGGGATTTCAGAAATGTAATTGACGTTCTCGTCTGTAACTTCGTCGGTAAAAACTGATTCAAATAAAATAGGAATTATAGTTTTCTCGTCCTTTTTAGGAATGTAAGGGGGTTTGTATTTGAAAATTTTTTGACCAACTATAATATCTTCTATTGGTTGAGGAATATCGTGTCGAAATTTTTCTTCAATATCCATTGCCAAATCAGAACTTATACACATGAGACAAGTTAATCTTAGTGCGTTCCCGTGATGCAAATGATGTTCTTTCATCATTTCAATGGCCTCCGCTTTATTAAGCCCTAGTGCCTTTTCTTTTAGTTTTTTCGGATCAGTTTGTTTTAATCTAACTAATTGTAGTATTAAATCATCTGGAGATGATCTCCTGACTTTAATGTCACTTATTCTTAATTCTTTATGTATTGGTTCTACTTCTTTTTTCGATGTTTTAGGTTGCTCTTTTACTGGTTCAGGTTTTTTGTCTGATTTTGCTTCTTTATTGCGTTTCATAGCGAGAATTTCATTTTGTATAGCTTTATTTTCTGCTGCTTCTTTTGCCTTTTTTTCATCTTCTTCTTGTTGTTTTTTCGCTTTCATTTCATTTTCCCGTTGTTTATTTTGTTCATTTAAAAGCTTGTTTCCTTGATCCACTAATTTATCAGCATTTTCCTTTATTTTTTTCTCATTAGGCGTTGATTTGTCTTCCTTTTCCGTTTGGATTTTTTTTAGTTTTACATCTTTTTCTTTTGATTCATATTTGTCTTTGGATTTTTCCCCCTTAACTTTAGTCTTTTCTTTTTCTTGTATTGATTTATTTTTATTTTCATTTTGTTTTGGCTTTTCTTCTTTTCCTTTTAGCTTGTCATCTTTTTCTTTTAGCAACTTTACTTTGTCTTTTTGTGTATCTTCTTCACTTTTTGTAATAACCTTTTGTTTCGTTTCTTCCACCATTTCCGTCATCTTTTTTTCAGTGTACTTTCCTATTTCCTTCTCTTTTACTTTGTGTTCTTTTGAAATAACTTTGTCTGTTTTTAATTGCTCGTTTCCTTTTTCTTTGCGAAAATAGTCTCCTTTGCCATTTTTGTTTTCAGTTTCTTTATCTATCTTAAGACCATTTTTAGGTTTGAAGGGAGTAGATTTCTCATCTGTTACTCTCTGCTGACTAGAAGATGTCTTACCTGGAACAGCAGCACTTTTTTTCAGTTTTATTTCATTTTTAACTGCTATTATTTTACCGGCCTTCTGTTTTTTTCGATCTTCTTCAAGTATTTTCCACTCCATTTTGGTTTTTTCTTCTTCAAGTCTCCTCGTTTCTTCCGTAACTTGCTTTTCCACTTCTTCTCTCATTTTTATTTTTTCTTCTTTTCGTTTATTTTTTTCATCGAGTGTAATTTTTCTTTTTTCATGTTCATTTTGTCTTCTTTGGCGTTCTTCCTCTAGTTTTTTCTTTTGTTCTTTAGCTCTAGCTAACAACATGTTTTGAGTTTCTTTAATTAATTCAGAGGAACTTAATATGAGTTTAGGTTTGGATTTACTTGTTTCATAAGTTTTTGGAAAACTAAAATCAAAATCTGCTTTAGGGACCATTTTTATTCCATAAATATCTTCCTCAGAATGAGAATTTACAAATTTGATCGCTGACTTAACTATTCTTGTCGCCTCTTGTTTGGACACGTATTCTTTTTTAAAATCGGTAAGATCTCTACGAATTTTATCAGGTTCAAGTTTCAACGTAGCAGGTTTATCACCATCATGTAGGTTATTACCAATTTTAGATGATAATTGCGCCCGTGCTGATTTGTCTACCGTCTCTTGACTGAAATGTAAACGGTTACTAATTTTTAATTTTGTTACTAATGATGTTGGCTCCTTCTTTTTAAAAAGTGTTTTGTCAGATTTAGTATCTTGCTTGATCTCACTAGTTTTATCAGAACTAATTATATTATTATAAATTTCAGGTATTAAATCAACAGTTTCCAATATCGGGATATCACTTTTTCGTCCAAAATAATCTTCATTTGTTTCAACAAATTGGTTTACATTGCGAAAAATTTCAGCTCCAGCAGAAATATCAGACATATTAGTACCATGAAAACTTGCGTCTGGTATGCCAGTTGATTTCATTTTAAATGAAATCTTGTCATTTTCTGAAGTATACTGCATTCGTTGCATTAATGATGTACCTGGCCTAGAAGCTATTTTTAAGTGTTTATCCACATATTTATGAGAATCTAAAAGAACTAAAGATTTGTCATATTTGAAATGTGGCATGTGTATGTTATTGCTAATTGAAAATCCTGAAACATCCAATTTTTGTAAATTTGGATGAGAGCCTCGTTGATCTGTAACTAGTTTTGGTTCTACAAGAATTTTATCAATGTGACTCTCTGAATGGGCACGTCTTTTTAGTTTATGGATTGGAAGGTTGTCAGGAGCTATTTCTTTTAATAAATACTTAATTTTTGTCAACCATCTATTAGATTTTTCTTTTGTATCATCTTTTGCTTCTTGTCTATTCATGAATTTTTTTGTCGTCTCAAAGCACCGATCGCACGATTTGTGAGTCTTTTCTCTTCTTTTACAGTGATCACATATTCCAGCAACATCATTCTTATCAATAGTTGATACTTTATCCAATAAGCGTTTTGCCTTCTCGAGAATTCTTTGACATCTTGGGCAACGTACATTTTTTTGTTCTGAAATTATATTAAAACTTTTATTAATGGATGATAAAAAATATTTTAGTATAAGGAATTATGAAGAGCAATTTACAAACCTAATTCCGGAATAAAGTCAGCAGATGTTATTTTAACGTCTTTCGTGTTTTGTAGGACGAAGATATCTGCTGTACTAGTACCTGTAGTTCCTAATATTCCGGTCTTTCGATTGATCTATTAAAATAATAAGTACCTAATTGAGTAATATAATTCTCGAATATAAACTTAAGAGGAATGATACTAACATTCTCAGTTCCGGTTATATATTTAAAGATCACGAGTCCAGCATTTTTTAAGTCTACAACCTCTTGGAACTCGTAACTATTTCTACGCTTTTTGCAACAGTCACAAGTTTCAAGCTCTTTCCTGGAAAAATAAAAAATTACGAATGTATAATCTATCTATACTGTAATAAATCTGTAATGGTTCGAGTTTGTACAATGCGTTTAAAAATATGAAAAAAATCAGGGGGGACAATTCGGACAAGGCGATTACAAAAATGCAATTTTAAGAAATTTGCCTCTCTGTCTGTTAGACCATCACGTGAAAATACTGAATGGATTTAATTGAAACTTGAAACGGAGCTAGCTTATATCCCGGAGCGTAACTTAGAATACTTTTTATCTCGATAAATTACGTACTCGACATCGGGATAGACGAAAATAGCGAAATAAATGGCGCTGCGATCACATCTTTTTTGGAAACTACTGGACGTATATGAATGCAACTCGACGTAGTGCTGGCTTATAACCCGAGCTAACGCTTAGGATACATTTTATCCCGATAAATGAAGTAGTTTCCATAAAAGAGACAGATTAGTTAAAGAGATGGCGCTGCCTTCGCGTTTTTTCAATTCACTAACGTTGTTATACGTTAACGTTAACGTTGTTATAGGAAACCAGTATTTTATTTATTACTTCAAATCAGGTTGGCTTTGATTTATCTCTACGTTTTGCGGGGCACCTGTTTAGACTATATGGATTTAGTTTGTATGTTATTGTGAATTGAGCAAGAAACAGTAAAAGTTTTAGGTGTAATGTATGTAAAAAACTTAATTTAGTTTTTATGTCAGTAACATAGAGCTTACTACCTAGAGTTTTAACGCAGCGTAGCCGCGCAGAAATCTCTAGTTAAATTATAAAGCGGGAGATTAGTGGTGGACAGTCTGATTACCCGAGGACATAAAAATCCTACATTTTTATACAAATGTTATAAAACGATCACTAGACCACTTACTTGTCATCAACTCCCATTTTGAATCCAAAAATTATATAAATAAAATAAAATAAAATAAAGTAGTGTTGGGTAAATGCTTACTTAGGTGTATAAAAATATTATCTTGACGCATAATAATTAATCAAAATTCTCTCGAATGACAGTGTTGTATAGTGTATAAAAAATAATAAAACTTTTTTAATCACACCACATAAACCGATTCATGACAGTCAGGACATATAGCACCCAAAGTAGTTTGTGGTCATGACTCATTATAATAGGTAGTATATAATACGTAGGTATTTTGTTCTACATAGGTACATTAGTGTAATTTTTTTTTTAAATTAATATTAACATATTTAATCATTAAAATCGAATACAATAAAAGAACACTTAACCTATTTGTATTGTATTCTACACATAGTCCCTCAAGACTATAAGTAGAATACTGAGCCCAGATCACCGTTTTCTATGGTTAAGGTGCCCAGTTAGGTAGAGTACATTAATATGATAGGAGAATTTAGGGCAATTTCTGTTGTTCGTGCCTACCCCGCAAGGGAACTGGCGTGAAGTTATGTATGTATGTAATTTAGGGCAAGTAAATGGTTCATATCATTAGACAGCATTCTGCTAAAACTATTATACACTCAATCATGAAGACTAAACATTTTGAAGACCCCGTCCAAGGTCTTATTATGATTGTGTCCGTTACTGACTAGTAGATTAGCGGAGGAAGCAGAACGCCTATTCACTTTTTTACAGTTTAAAAAATAAAGGTTTACTGATGGGAAACGATCACTGCCGCCTAGAGACGTTTGCAATAACGGAGGCGTCGCCAACCTGTTACTAGTTAGCCTTTTCAATAATAACATTCATGTCGACCTTCTTCACATCATAGCACAAAGGGAAAACCTATGTGGGAACTCCCCATAATTTGTTAGTGTAGTTATATAAATAACAGAAATTATAAATGTATTATGAATAAAAATATATAAATATATTTGGACTCAGTAAATATTAAAATAGTAAAACTTCAAAATTTACCAAAGAAAGAAGGGTCAGTTGAATAACAATGTATTTTAGGCAGTATCTATATGTAAGAAATAACTAAACAATTACTTATTTAATTTCTTAAGAAAATAGCTAAAAAACTAGAAATACGGCGTCTTCAGTAAACATCACCACATTATACTTTTATGTTTCAACTAGGATATGCAAGCGACTTCGTTCGTTGCTTGACTTGAAATTCCCGGTACACAAAGTAAGTACCGCAGCATTTAAAAAAGAATGTAAGCTATGGTTTTAGTGAACACTGTGTCGGAATAAGCAAATTTTTATGCACCAGAACAACTACAAACCGCTCCCGGGTAAATTTCCCGGGATAAAAAATGTCAAACATTCTACTACATAAAATTTGCTATAGATCAATGAAAAAATCACACAGGAATTCGTTTTGTTACAATCTGGGCATTTTAAACCATTCCCAGAATAAAATCCGCGAGATTTGAAGTTTGAAGACAGTTTTAAAGTCTTAAGAATTTGTTGTCGACCACCGAAAACCGCATCGAAATGGTCCCAGTAGTTTTTATTTGAATCTCGAACACACAGACAAGAAAAAGAAATTGCACCGTATTCTCCGTCGTTTATATAATATAGTACCTAATAGCTGTCCCAGCAGAGGTTGTTCTACCCTAAAAAAATAAATTCTAGGACCTGATTCTAGCGCCACCTACCGGTTCCAATTGTGAATCTAAACCATCCGGGAATCCACTCAACACACATAAAAAAAGAACATCAAAATAGGTCCAGGAGATTAGGAGGATCCTAGAACCCAATCCCAGCGCCACCTACCGGTTCCAATGGTGAATCTAAACAATCCGGGGACCCACTCAAAAAATGTCATCAATATTGGTAAAGTCATTCACAATTATAGTTCGCATACATACATTTCTATGATTCTTTTTTATTTATATATATTAGAGTTGTATCGATCAAGGTTCACATACAATTAATCAAAGAAAGGGTGGATCTTAATGTATGGCACCATCTATTTGATGCTTATGTAACTTAGTTGACAGCAGAACTTATACTCAGCGACCAATAACGGTTTTAAAATAAATTATAAATTAAAATGAAACCTATCCTAATCCTAAGTTAGAACAAATCCAGAATTTTATCAAAATGGGTTGTGTCGTTTTGGTGTTCACCACCGTCAAACACTGTAACAGGCAATTTTTATATATGTAGGAATCGTATTTGTTATTATTAAATAACCATGTAACGGAAGTAGTCAATAATCGGATAGAGTATTCTTTCATGTAGTAATCGGAAGTTGTTTAACCGGATGTCAATTTAGAAGCATTTATTATTAAGCTAACGGATATCGGAAATGGAGTAACCGGATGTTGGAAGTTAATACGCATGGCGGAAGTTGGTTTTATGAAGGAATTGTAACTGAAGTGGCGCCACAGCATTACTGGATGGTGTCACTGCGGCGCGCTACGAGGACCTGTTAAAACGCGATGTTCGGGCAGAGGGGCAATCTTGAACCGGCAGTCTACAACAAGTAGTCCACAAGGACGATCTACACGACTGACGACAGTCTACAATGACAGTCTTGGACGAGGACCACATAATACACTGTGGTCGATAATTGCTGCTTGATAATAGCAGTATTCTTGGAGGGCAAATTGCTGCTCGACACCTAACAAGCGTGGATGCGACTCTTGGAGTTTCTAATATTTCTGTGTATTAGTGTGCAATATTTAATATTGTAATTATAATAATTCTAGTGTAATAAACTTTGATTATAATATTTCAGATTATTATTGTTATTCTCGGAACGTCATTCGTTCGCTGCGTGAACCCGACATATATATAGATTCCAGTTGTTTTGTTTTAAATAGCTTCAATGTATAGACATAGTATTTTTAGAATTTTATAATACATATTGTAGATATTAGACCTATAATAGATCTAAACCTTTAATATCCAAATGCAACACCAATTTTATAGACCTCTTTTTCTCTTTAGTGGCAATTACAAATTTTAATAAACAAAAGTACCCATTTTACCACAGTGTAATCAATAATAAATATTTGTTTGTATAACTCCCTAAGCTAATTCTAATACATTCATACAATAATAGAAACATAATTATCTGGCCAACTCCTTAAGAATCAGTTTGCTGGATGATGATAAATGGGTAAATATAAGAGTTGTTAATACTAATCTTATAATAAAAAATAGTACTGTGAAAATAAAACATTTATTAACTCTAGTTAAACTACATTTTTGGTTTGAATTAACATCACATAATATTAATCTTTCTTTTTTTTAAATAAGTTTAATATTTTCTGAGTAAATGAGAGTGGTTTTCCATTTGGTTTTAGGACTAGTTCTTTTGTGCATATGTTGTGTAGGGGACCAAATGCTAATGCTACTACTGTGCATGCAAGGCAGATCACATTGTAAGGCATGCTGAAGTCGGGAGTCGGTAGCGACACCATTGCACCATTTGTTCGTAACACAGCTGGATACCCTGAAATTGAAATATGAAAATCTTGTAAGGGATGATATTTATTTATTATGTAAATTATACATTACTATGTGAATATTAAATAATGGATTTCTCAATAAAAAAAAATTGCTTACACAATTAGACCATGGAAGTCAGCATAATTAAGTATACCCTCATTCTATATATTGCTATAAAAGTATAAACTGTACTTATATTCTTACTGTTTAATATTGTCTAAGCCTCACCACTATCAGTGATAATCCTACATGGCTATGTATCAATAGTAAATATGACTAAAAATAATTTATAAATATAATTTATTAAGTTTCTACTCTTACTTACATGGTTTTGAAGCATTAAATACCGAAGAAAATGTGCTGCCTGTAATAGGCAGGCTGGTATAATTCCTTGCTGTAGGAAGATTTGCAGATATGAGTGCAGATCCGATATAAAATCCATGGTTAGCATCAGGCGGGTATTCTTGCCATTTCAAAAAGACAAATTCAAAGTCTATTGTGATTGTAGTTGTTGATCTTGGAGGCAGTTTTAATAATAGTTCTAGATGGTAAGGCTTTTGTCTGCTACGCCCAGGTGAATAAAACTGTGAAATAACCAAATCACTTTCTGCTTCACCATTGATCCTTAAGGAGCTCAGTTGTATTGGTAGCCACCAAGGCGCATTCTCCATTAAAACAACATTTATAGGTGTCCAAAAATTATTTGTTAATTCAGTTACTATTCCACCAAACTCTTTACCATAGCCTAATACATAACGGTTAAAATGTAATGGTGGAGGTACTGTTACAGTTAATTTGTTTGTTACCTCATTTTTGGCACCAATATTAATCATCTGCCTATTTGCTTTTATATTGTAAACGGCAATATTTGTATCACTGCCACCTCTCTGGGACAATATCATAGAATCAGGTGGGGGAACTAATTTGAATGGCTGTGTATCATTTGTTGTGGTATCAACATACACTTTGCTGGATGATGCTAAAGGACATGCTCCGGGTAGTCCTTGTCCAAATAATTTTTTAAATGACCAATCAATACTACCTATTATCTTATAATCATACACCAATGCCACTGTTTGTTTGATCTCAAACTTAATTTCTGAACAGTCTTTATTGGCACATACTTTTCTAAAATTTACACCAATGGAATGGTAGTTTGTGTTATGGATCATTCTAGAATTTAATAATGCTGAAAATCCACAACTAGATTCACAGGGCAAAAGTTTCTTCCATGGTGTTAAGTTTTCTGTACAAACAATTTCTCTAGGTAGTGAAGCATACCTCATTTGTGAACTAATGTTTTTGTTAGAGTGCTGAACAGCTCCAGTAGGCCATAATGCCATCTGAGGTGTAACAGTATTAAAATTTTCTATAAAGTTTAGAGATGCACAAAATAATCCTGATAGGGTGGCACTAAGCTTTTTCCACTGTGTGTCTACATCTAAAACTTCAGGTGAAAACCAAGCGTACAGTTCAGCACCAGGTGCAGAATCTAATACAGGATATCCCCATTGGTCATGCCTCCATTGTCCTTATATCCGACGCGAAGAGTGATTAGATCTGTATATCAGTTGCGTTCTTGTGTCTTTATATCTTTAACTCTTTAGTTCATTCCTGTTCCACGCGATGACTATAGATCCGAATGAGAAGAAACTAGAAAGAAAAGAGAAAGAATGATTAGCCCGCGCACTGCGCATGCGTAGTAAGTGAACGAGGAAACCGAATATAATAGCAAGCCAAAATAAATCGTAACACTATAGTTTTATGGTGTAATTAATTTTATTATGTTGTTTCATTCTATTTGTTCATATTTTTTTCATATCAGTTTATCAGTATTCAGTATATCACTCACAGATAATAACTCATCTTGGCTGCAATTGACACTAACACTATGCACTGAAAGATAAAGAGTTAAAGATACAAAAGAGTGATATATATCTTTATATCAAAAAGATATATATCACTCTTTTCTTCTTGGTGAGTGATTTTTCCATATGAAATCGAAATATGCTAATTAGAATTCATAAAAATGAGATATTTATTAAATTTCGTTTTAGTTTCAATATTTTTTATCTGTTCCACAAGCACGCGAAACTGTAGCCGCCAATGCCGCCACAGTGTGATGTCACTGTCTTATAAACAATAACAAACTACGAGAATTATTCTCGAAGAATACTATGTACATAATATATAAATAATCAGTAACAACTCTAACAACAGCAAACGTCTCTTGATTTTCTGACTTCGATTCTGTTATTCGGTTTCTCCAACATTTATTTATATTTGTATTATGTCTTATATTAAAGTATATAATTTAACACGGTTTTATTTATGCTGATAGTATGAATTTGCCAAGAATAAGTTCCGACTTCTATTCTGCCGAAGTTTTTAAACTGCGATGTAAGTATTTCCAGTGGCCTAATTCCCTTTACAAATTTAACAAACGCGGATCTGTAAATGTTTACAAACTAAATATACTGATTGTTACAGGTCTGGAGGAGTCCTTCTGTGACGACACAATAGGTTCTGTTCAACTCAAACGAGACCAAAGTATTTAAGTGTTATTTGTCCAGAGAACAAAGCACGATCTACTTCATATGCTTAACATGAACAAGAAAAGTTGTGGAAAGTGTTCAGTGTCATGACTGTCCCGCATCTCAAGGTGGCTGTAAACACGGTGTTGCTTTTTTATGTTGTTGCACCGTCGAAGTGAAAAGCCATCCTTCACGCTGGTGGAGTGCTATTAGTGAAAGTCAAATTTAGCGGTGGTAGGAGCATCTACTAAAATATAACACACAAAAGAATTAACTAAAAAGAGACCACAAGAACTAGTGCCAGACAGTAAGCCCGATGAGCCTCAATTTGTTTTATTATTTCATAATCTTTGATTATACTCTTAAATGAAGACTGGCAGGTTTTTACTCAAAATATTACATTTATTTGATAGTCCTTAAAAATATAAATATTACTTACCTACCCAAAATCAAGATACAGCTTCGTTTTCTTTTTTCAATTTTTATGATTAGAAATGAATAAATTAAGGTTTTTGAAAGTGTGTGAACAGAAACAATAGTAAGTTTTGCCAATTTTATAGAATTTGGTCAAAATTTACAGTTTTTAGGAAATTTTACAGAAATTATTGATTTAAGTAAAGTTTGATTTTTATTTTTATTCTTCACTAAATCAATGAGTTAGAAGGTGCTTAATAGCGAGTAGGTCCTCCTCTGTTCCGTATGCACTCTCTGAGTCTATCTGGGACACTTTCAATCAAGTGGGTGATGTTTTCCTCGGGTATTCGCTCCCAACACAATTTTAGGGCGTTTATGAGCTCTTGTCGATTAGTCACATTACTGAAGTTCAATTTGAGGCTTCTTTTCAATTGGTCCCATAAATGTTCAATGGGGTTAAAGTCGGGACTCCTGGCCGGCTACGGTAAAACCGTAATATTGGCTTCAGAGAGAGCTCTCTGGGTTGTTCGCGCTGTATGTGGGCGAGCATTGTCTTGCATAAAGACGAAGTTTTCACCCACTCTTTGTGAAAATGGGATGACATGTGGCCGAATTATTCGATCGACATACCGGGAGGCAGTTATGGAGCCTTCTTCCAGAATTACCAGCTCAGTTTTACCGAACAAGCTTATTCCAGCCCACACCATAACATTTGGGCCTCCAAAACGATCCGTTTCATGTATGCAAGGTTCTGAAAAACGTTCGCCTTCTCTTCTCCTCACGCGCACTCGACGATCATCGCTGAAAAACTTCACTTTACTTTTGTCCGTAAAGAGTACATTTCTCCAGTTGTCCATTGTCCACTCCGCATGCTCTCGAGCAAACCTCAAACGTGCTGCACGATGCGCTCTTGTCAATTTTAGACGAATAACACGAGATCTGGAACGTTGTCCGTCTTCAGGGAGTCGATTTCGAATGGTTTAATCACTAATTCGTGTGCCAGTCGATTGCCGCAGTCGATTTTATAAGACGCGGGCGGGAATCGTGCGCTCTCGACGTGCAGTCAATCTGATGTACCGGTCTTCCTGGACGGTTGTAGCTCGCACTTTTCCTGATCCAGATCTCCTCGCGACACTACCTGTCTCTAGAAAGCGTTCCCACGCGTTTCGAATAGCTCGTCGCGACACACCAAGACATCTTGCCACCGATCTCTGAGATTCTCCCTCCTGAAGCATAAACACTGCTCTTGTTGCGGTTTCCACATCCATATGATGCCGAGAACCAGGCATAATGATCGCGAGTAACACCGAAATCAAGTCAAAAAGAAAAAAGTAGACGTGCGACTATAACACTCAGAATGTGACTGAGGGTACAAGTGACTGAGAATTTGAGTAATAAACGATTTTTGGAGTACTTCACTTTTTTTGTCTACCCACCATTCAATTCGTGACTTGTAACATTGATAACGTTAGATAAACATGTCAACAATACTCTGAAATGTTTAACTTCACTATTTACTGCCTAACAATTTTTTTTACACGAAATTCGAGATTAACTTAGAGTGGGCCCTATTTTGTTTTGAGTAGTTTATCCACAATCATGCCGTAGCTACCTTTTTTTTTTAAGGCGGGGGAAATGCTATTTACGCACAATACTGGGTCCTTTGCAAGGGATTATACCATAGTTGATCATGAGGGCTTTCCCCTTTGACAAAGGGCAATCCGAACACTAATCAAGCCAGTTTGTGTGGAGACTCAGAGAAGTTGCACGGGCAACACCCACTACCCACTAAAACCATCCTCCTTCCATGTGCCCCGCGCTTTTTATGAAGGAAAGGCTTAGAACGTAGTTACTCCCAATCCGATCCAGCGCAAAAAGTGCCTGAATGTGCCCCGGGAATCAGAACACATTCACTTCGTCATCGGGGGTGATGAGTCCTTTGCTCCCTTGATAGCTAAAGGCCCCCCGAAGCGGTATTGTTCAGGGTGGGAAGTCATACGCATACCTGCGTCTCCGGATACCAGCCAACCGCCGGCGTCCGCGAGTCATATTAGTACGCGCAGTAATACTCCTCTCCCTATCTCGTTCGGCGGCCTTTTTGAGAGACATTACCGTCTCGCAAAAAGTAACCGCCGCCCCCCAGGTATCGCTGCTATGCAGCATGGCTTTCACCAGACTGCAGAGCGAGTCGATCGCTCCTACTTGTGTCTCGAGTTCGAAACGCTGCGGCGCCCATGCCGCGCACTCGACTAGCGTGTGAAACGCCGTGTCGGGTGAGCCGCACTGGCGGCATTCCGGGGAAGGCAAGCAGTCCATAATGCGACACAGATACTTATCGAAACACCCGTGTCCGGTAAATATCTGTGTCATCCTGAAGGTCAGGGTTCCGCTTTCGCGGGTGACCCATTCCATCCATTGAGACCATTCATTGAGATCATTCCATTGAGACCAGATGGCGAGCATGGAGGCAGTTTCCCGCTTCCTGATCGCCTCGATTTCGACCTGGCAGAAGACCAGGCCGCGAGCGAGAGCATCCTGTCGGGAGCGCCGCACTTGCGCCAGTACGTTCGCCTGGAGAGGCCAGGGCGGATCGCCTGCCAAAAGTGTCGACGCCGTCCACGATACTGTACGGTATCCTCAAATGGTCCTCACGGCCAGAACCCGCTGCGCCCGGTGCAGCAGAGTTCTATTGTGGCGGTGAAGTGCAACGGACCAAACGGGTGCACCGTACAGGGCCATACTCCAAAGGATGCCCGAGTATGCCGTAGCTACCTTGGTACTTGGTACAATACACGAACTACTATGGATACATACGTAGTATCCATAGTAGTTTGTGGTATGTACAATACTAGTCTGTGGCCGTAGCAGCTGCAGAACAAAAATATCTGGCTTAAAGGCCTAGCTGCCAAGCCATAAACTTAAATAAAATAAAATAGAACAAAAATATCTGATCGAGCAGTTTGAAACACAACTTGTCGTAAAAAGTTCGTGGCATTGAGTGAAAATTTTCAAAACAATGGATAACGAATTTGTGGATATTTCAACGAGTTTGAGATTGCAGCTAGGCTATGCGATAGGTCACATATTAAATGATGTGTGTGCAAGTTTGTGGTTCACTTATTTTTTGGTGTTTTTTCACCTGGTTCTCGAGTTCAGTGCATCTCAATCAGGAAACTTGATGTTGATTGGACAAATAGTCGATGCTTTGGCTACACCATTTATTGGATACCAGTCAGACCATACGGATAATGCTTTGAGTATAAGATATGGAAGAAGGAAACTATGGCACCTTTTTGGTATGTCCTTTACTTTCAGTTCCTACTGTAATGGGTTAAACGGGTAAACTTTACAATAGTTGGTAAGAGTACTTCTTCTTTCTGCAACCCCCATGGGTTTGGGTATAGATATAAATTTTGAGATATGTTTTTTTTGTAAACAACCACTTATTTTTGTCACTAATGGTGTACTTTTTTTCTTATGTCTAAAGACAAGAAATGCAGAAGAAAGGTAGTGGTCAATGTAGAAAACATTCAAAACAGTCGAAAAATGCAGACTAAAGCCCACAAGCCGAGCAAGTGAAGCAAGTGTGCCACGTCAGCAGCCAGTAAATGTCACAACAGATTTGTAACCGTTATACAAATAGTTACCAATGAATAAATGGTGACCAGTCAGTTCTGGCACTCACCGATCGCTGCTGTTGCACTCTTGCTTCACTCGCTCAGCTCATACGCTTTGGTCTAAAGACTAACCTAACCTAACCAACTCACCGTTTTAGTAACCTATCGCGACTTTTGACCACCCCTCACAACCTTAGTAGCTATAAATGAACCGTAAGGATATCCCTAACTCAAATCACCATTAATTTACCTCCCGTTTATCCATATCACACCCAAAAATTTAGATAGAGCATTTCGCCAAAATCCAAAGTTAAGTAATGCAATTGAACTCCAGTGAGAAAGCCAAGTTCCAAAGTTAAGCAATGTAATTGAAGTCCAGTGAGAAAGCCAGTGAACATAAAAATAATCGATATAACCCAAAACAGCCCAAGTCATTGAAAAAACAAAAACAAGACACAAAGTACATTCATATAACCAAAAGAGAAATGGAATAAAAAAGGCGGCAAATAGAGTATAGCAAATTGTACATCGATTTTTTTTAATAAAAATAAATCAATTAAAAACATACTACTAATTCAAACTTGCAATATATAAGCAAAAAATAATTTTCATATTTAAAAATCGGTATTATTGACATATAGAATTGTTAACATTTATCATATTTATTATCATAAAGTAAAAAAGTGAGGATATTGTGATATTATTCTGAACTTTAAAATTATAATAACTAATTCAAAACTCTTTCATTACACTAAAAAACAGCTTTACTGTTTATATATTAGGTGTAAGTATATTCCTATACACAAATTAAACTTTTTTATCAACAAAAGTGACATAACCTTGTTTATCTAACGTATTTTTGTTTTGCCCATTATTCATTCAAAACTCGTTGGTGAACCCTAAAAACGTGTTTCCTAGCCCAAATATCAGGTCTAGTGTCCTATGTATAATGCGTATGTATACCCCTAAACTTTATTTCCCTTAATCTCATGCCACTCTGTGCAAAAGTTCAGCGTTAAACTTTAGATTAGTGGTCACTACATTTTAAGTAGTGAGGGGGAGGGGCAAAAGGGGGAGGGGGAGGAGTACTTATCTCTTCTGCAACCCCTATGTCATTATGTCATTCCTTTCTTTATATTGCGATGATGGTGACTAATCTGTGCTGGCACTCTCCATCGCTACCGTGGCACGCAAACAACAATCACACTTGTTGTCAACAAAAGTGGCATAACCTTGTTTATCGAACGTGTTTTTGTTTTTCCCATTATTCATGCAAAACTTGTTTGGGGTCCCTAAAAACTTGGTTCCTAACCCAAATGACAGGTCTAGTCAGGTGTATATTACCCCTAAACTCAAATTACCCTTAATCTCATGCCACTTTGTATTAAAACACAGCCCTGTAAGGCCCTACTATAGAGAAAGATAAGGTTAAATCTATAGTTGTTTGATGCACAAATTTTAAGTAGCGGGGTGGTGGAATGGGAAGCATACCTCTACTAACCCCTATGGTCTGGAGATCTTCACTTTTTTTTAATAAACATAACCTTACTTATTTTTTCACTAACATTGCGCTTATAAAGTTAAACAATTCTTTTAAAGTCAAAAAGAAAGCCAGTAAATCAACAGATAATGAAAGAAAAATCAGTGAATGTCATCAAAAATGAAGTAAAAACAACATAGCACCAAACACTACAAGAGTAACCATGAAAATATTTAAAATAGCAGCCAGTAAGGACAAAATTATAAATCGTGTGTATAAAATAAATAGTGAATGGTTACCAGTCAGTTCTGGCACTCGCTGGCCACTGCCGCAGCACTCTTTCTTCGCTCGCTTGGCTCGTGCACTTTGGTCTAAAGATAACCTAGCCTAACTGACTGATTGTATAATAAAATAAATAGTAAATGCTTACAGTCGGTTCTGGCACTTGCCAGCACTGCTGCGGCATACTCAGTTTGCTTGCTCGGCTTATGCACTATGGTCTCAAACTAATCTAACCTAACATAAATAACTTTCCTAGTCACTGGTCGTGATTTTTCACCACTCATCACAATGATATTAGTTAAAAAAATAGGTGAGGTTATGTTTACCAAAGATTAATATTTCAAGAACTCCAGACCAAAGAGGTAAGTATAATTTCCCTATTATAAAACACTAGCTATCCACGGCGCACATTGTCCTGCCCTTAAAAAATGAAAATCTAGGACCTGATTCTAGTGCCTCCTACCAGTTCTAATTGTGAATCTAAAGCATCCGGGGACCCACTCAAACACATACAAAAATTATCAAAATCGGTCCAGGAGATTAGGATGAACCTATAGCACAATCCCAGCGCCACCTACCGGTTCCAATCGTGAATCTAAACCATTTGGGGACCCACTCAAACACACACAAAAAAATTATCAAAATCGCTAAAGTCATTCTCAGTTATGCACATACATACATTTGTATGATTCATTTTATTTATATAGATTTAGTTTTTACTTGTTTTGCAAGTAATTTGAGCCTCTCAAGTGAAATTTTCTGTTTGTATTGGATTAATTATTCTTTGTATACAAATATTTTAGGTACTGCTTGTGTCTTGACATCATTCCCATTTATTTTCTCGGAATGTATTGGATGTTCAACAACTCACAGATGGGCACAGATGTATTACTTTGCAGCATTCATTATCATATTTCAAATAGGCTGGGCTGCAGTACAAATATCCCATTTAAGTTTAATACCTGAATTGGCACAGGATGACCATACGAGGACACATCTTACTGCTGTTCGGTAAAGTATATTTATTACTTTATTTGTTTCAAGCACAATTAAGACTTAACATAATGGGCTTTTTATACCCTAATGTGCAAGGAAATATATATAACTTAGTTTCCAATTAAGTATTGTTACGACCGACAAAGTGGATTCACACCTGCATACCATAAAAGCACACTTTATTACCTTTCCGCATTTGGACTTCTTTTGTTTACTTTGTGTTTAAAATTTGTAATTAGAAAACAGCCCATTGCGTATTATAATCTTTTATGGCAGTCATTAGCCAGGGTGTCGAACTGATTTTAAGAAATTTCGGTCCACGCGGTCGGGCAGACACATTGTATCGGTGCAGTATAAAGCAATGGCCTAATAGAGAGATCGGAGTCGAGCTATAACCAGCCGCGAGGCAAGACTTGTGTACATTCGGTAATCTATTTAGTGATGGACTTTGCGCGTGTTATTGAATCGTGCATTACGTTTGCAGTGGTTGTGTTCGGTCATATGTGTACCTGTGTTATATGTGTTTGTATAGCTCTAATAAATTCTATAGTAATTCTAACGGCATTTTAATTCGAGTCTGCAACTCGTACCAATATCTATAATAATTCTTAAATGTCCTAGTCATATTAAGGAACACTTAGATTTAAATATTAAAGAGAAAAAGTTTTAAATAAACCACCTAAACATGCAATTTAATTAAATTTTATTCAAAATATTATCCCATAAGAAAAAGATTATACTTGAAATTTGGTATATATTATGTTGGAATGAATTGTTTATTATGAATTATGTGTCCTTTTACTATAAGAGATGACCATGGGATATTTTTTATTTCAGAAAAAAGAGTTACCATCTCTGGGAATGTATTCTGTAAAGCTAGGTCTCTGTTACATATTTAATTTAAATATGATTATGTAATTAGTATAATAATTTTCCTGTTGCAGGTATGGATTTACAGTATTTTCAAATCTATTTGTATACATTGTTACATGGATAACATTACACATTACTGGGGAATGTGATAAGCATGTATGTTCATATATTTGATATATTTATTATGTATTGATTAATATTTATTTACCTCACCATAAAGATTCACCAAACATTTATATTTTTGATACATTTTAAATCTTTTAACTTGTGTCTAAGTAAAACAATCAACATATTCTTTGTCTTATTATCACTATTTAAAATTAATAAACCATTACACAACATAGAGTAAGGCAACTCAGAGTATTAATATTATGTGATTTGTAAAAAGTTGAAAATCTATCTATGAGTCATAAATGTAGAATTCCTCGTTAGTGTTCAAATTTGTATTCTATTGGCTGCATGTACCCACATTAAGTTAATACCACATCCCGATTAAATTGTTGCAACATGTAGTATTTTCAGAGAGACGTACACACTGAGATTGAGTAAAGAATATACAATTTTTTTTCTTTCAGCAAGTGGGGCCATCAGACGCATGGAAATTTAGACATATTGTGTATGTAGTATTAGGATTAGGTGTTGTTGCTTCAATATTATTTCATTTAAGCGTAAACGAAAAATATTCTTATAGAAGACAGGAGCAACTTCTAGAACCCAATGAAGCTGGGGCTCACAATATTTTTTTACGAAAACCTCTTCTATATCAGGTAAAAAGCCCTCCGGTGTTTGTAGACATCAGTGGATGAGAAAACGGGCAGTAAAGTTTTGTTCAATAATGTTTTTTTTGTACATATTTCCTACATCACTTGATATTTCAAAAATCTAACTCAAGTAAAGGTGTTCGAAACTCTAATTGTATTATTTGTAAGGGCATTACACTTTCTCTTACGTAACAAATAAAAATCTTAAAAATTTTACGTACCTTAACATCAACTGATGTTTTCATTTATTTAAAAATAAAATTATTAATTATTTCTTACGTAATTATTTCAGGTAGCAGGTGTATATATGAGCACACGATTAGTGGTTAACATATCCCAAGTGCTGGTGCCTTTGTACCTTCACCGCACATTGGGTTTGGCGGCACGTGCCCTTGCCGTCGTGCCATTGGCCATG
Organism: Dendrolimus kikuchii; assembly: GCA_019925095.2. Lineage (NCBI taxonomy): Eukaryota > Metazoa > Arthropoda > Insecta > Lepidoptera > Lasiocampidae > Dendrolimus > Dendrolimus kikuchii. Next base: position 17,509,487 of record CM034389.1, read on the forward strand.
TACCTCGGCAGTTTAACAGCTGCTGGAGTCCAAAGACTGGCTCCGAGGTCTTTTACAAGAAAATTAACGTATTCCCTTGGTTCAGCATGTGCTTTGGCCAGTTTCGTTTGGATTTATTTTGGATATGATGTTAATTATAAAGTGTACTTTATATATGTGGTTGCAGTTTTAATCGGTGAGTGTATTTTATAGATATTAATGTTTTAACTTTCTTAACCTTTAATCTTTACCGGCCTCACTTATAATAATCTCGCTAAGAAACGATTAGCCATCTCTTAAGTAAGGGAATCAGAATCAGACCCTAATCAATTAATATCTTTTTATTCACTTATAAACGTGTATTACCTGTTGTTTACCTAAGAGGAGCACATAAACGAAATTTGAATGATTAACGTAGGTTGTAACCAAAACATTCGACTAAAGAGGAGTTTATGGGTAAGATTTTCACTAATCAGTTGCTGAGCAGTTTCTTTTTTTATTTATAGGAGTTCAGCAGACGGGCAGTTTCTTTAAATTTAATAAGCGATTATAACTTAATTTTATCCGTGCAGGAACGGAGAAAGAATACAATTTCCTGCGGCCGGACGGCCTGTCGTAAGAGGCGACTAAACAACCCACAGCCAGGTGGTAGGGCATTTGCCCGACTGGATGGCCACCACCCCTGGTCTAAAGTATGTCGCCATAATGACCTTGAGTTGTGTTCCGGCATTAGTGACCAGGTTCCAGTCTCCCTTAAGAGAGCAGCAGCGCATTTATAGCACCTTTGGTGTTGCAAATGTCCATAGGCGATGGTAACCGCTTTTCACCAAATGGGCTGTCTGTCTGTCTGCTGAACTCCTGCAATAAAAAAAAAGTAAGGCCCAAAGTGTCTGTCGTTAATGAAATAACTACCTACTGTTCTAACAAATACTTATGTATTAAATGTGAAAATGAGTTTGAATTTTGTTGGTATGTTCTGTATTCAAGGTTTTTGCTATGGACCGGTTTTCATTATATTCAATGTTGTTCCTTTAAAGAAAATTCTTACATTGCCTTTAGAAAAAAATTCTAATACCTACCTAAAATCAACAATGATGGTTACATAGCATTTGACATTTTACCAATATTTGCTTAGTATTTGAACACAAGTGTATGGTCTCAACCAATTTAGAACCTTGCACAAGAAACCATGTTTTATCAGCTACTGTATTGATTAGGCACACAATTATTTGACCAAGTAGGTATCTTTGTTTGTTACTGTGTCATGAATTAAAATCAATGTGGACAAGTGTGTCACATGATGCAACTTTAAGCCTGTTATCTATTCCTTTTCCAATCATTTCTAGTTGACACAATTTGATATTCAGAAGTTAAACCCTTTAATCACATGTATTGTACATCTATATGTTCTTTACGAAGTGAAAATAAAATAAAAAATTTGGAATGAAATGACTATTTATTCATAAAAGACACGGTTACATTAGATAGTCTGATGATACATAGGTACATACATCTGCTTAACCAATTTTGGGAATATGTGAATACTTAGATATATTTGTATAGAAAAAAATGCTTCCAAGCGATAAAGTGCTTAATGTCTTGTGACATATGAGGCGTACAATAAAGTAATATAAATCTAAAAGCCGATGTTAATCATAAATGATACTTGTATTCCGGAAAACTTCTTCTTTCTGCGAGATTTTCGTCTCTAGCGCCCAAAAACGCAGAAGCTTGTTAGTAATAAAAGCGGTGCATTTTGTCAGGTTTTGGAGGAGCAGTGATGTTGGTAACAAGCCTCGCCTTGACTGCAGACTTAGTCGGCGATAAAACAGAGGCGTCTGCATTTGTCTACGGCTTAATGAGTTTCACCGATAAGCTTGCATGCGGTGTCGCCATAGCACTGATACAAATGTAGTGAGTAAAACGTTTAACTTTTAAGTTAATTATTTATTGTTATCATTGTATCCGCCCATGACTTGGTTTGCGTATTATGTACTACTAGCTGTGCCCGTGTGGAATTTGTTTTCAAAACCCCCCGATTTTGAAACATTTTTCATTGCTGCTCCGCTCCTATTGGTCTTAGCGTGATGATATATAGCCTATAGCCTTCCTCGATAAATGGGCTATCACTGAAAGAATTTTCCAATTCAGACCAGTAGTTCCTGAGATAAGCGCGCTCAATCAAACAAACTCTTCAGCTTTATATATTATTATAAGACTAGCCCTATCTATATTCACAATCCTTTTCCGTTAGTTTGCCGTTCGACATTCCTTTACAAAAATTGATCCTTGCAAGTTATAATAATATAGTATGTTTCTTTTTTCAAAATTAGCCGATTCGGTTCCGGTTCGTGACAAGGGTTATTGCGTTGTCAAAAATCAAATGATACCACTTTTCTTTTCGTTAAAATCGATGCCGATATTCCTTTATTAAATCATGCCACCCTACAAAGGAGTACAACAATGTCCATAATATGGAAAATGGCAAACTGTAAGGAAACAAAGCAAATACTGACAAAATAGACACAATAATAGGGCACGACTACTTTCTATAAAATACACTTCGATGAAAAACCATTGCCCTCGTTCGTTTTTACAACGCTGAGTCATATTTTGATAACAGTATACAATTAAATGTGTATATTAATTACAGTGCAGACGAATCTGACTCAACGTATTATCGGAACGCGCTCTCATGGGTCTGCGGTATTGCGACTGTTTGCGGTCTCACCCTCACTTTATTGCTGCCCAAATTCACGCAAGATACGTTTGTGCCTATGAGTAAGTATGAATTATCCTAACCAAACCTTTAAATAGCAATGATATGTTTCAAGAAAATCTTTACATAATATATTCTGTTTTACGTCTATATCTTAGTTGTCTGTAATATTTTGATAAAAAGTATTAAAAAATCGAATAAGAAGTTTCCTCGTATTTTTTTTTAATTTCTTTACGGAAATTAGTCTGTTGGGGTGGTTTTCTTTATTGCCTGAAGTAGGCAAACGGGCAGACGGCCCACCTGATGGAAAGCGGTTACCAACACGAGCGGTTTGCAACACTAGAGGTGTCGCTAACGCCTTGCCGACCTCTAAGAAATTTTATAATATCCTTTTTTAAAAACCCCATATCATAGCACAAAGGGAAAACCGCGGCGGGAAGTTCCCTCCAGATCATTGTTGCACGCGGAATAAATGTACTAGAAAACCGCGGCGTAGTTGAGCGTGGGAGCGTGGGAGCTCAAGGAAATGGGGGTGAACATCCCGTCGTTGGCGAGCTGTGTGGTTGTAGAAGTGAGGCGATATGGACGGTGCGACGCTGGATGGAGTCGAGGGGGTCAGTCTGATAAGCGGGTGCCCCGACACAAAGATGTGAGCAGTACTCCATATGCGGTCTGATTTGCGCTTTGTAGAGCGCATGTCGTTGCCGCGGGGTGAAGTAGGTACTGCTTGGACCGGCTTAGAATACCCAAATTTTAGAGACAAGTTTGGCCTTGCCTTCCCGATGGCCCCAAAATTGTACGTATCTCCTCCGAACATCGGGGGCGGTCTACTAGTGGTATGTGAGGTTCCGAGCAGCCGGCTCTGCACACACCTTCCATGAAGAAGGAGTCGCAATATACCGGCCGCCAGCCTACCCACTAAACCAACCAGCGTCCCTGCGCGTCTTTTTTAGGTGCCACAAGGTATGCCGTAGACATTTCGTTGCGATGCCTCGACGCAAACCGTTACGATGGGACGATCTAGAGTTCTAGATATTAGTCTATGGACTTTTGTAACAAACAACGATAAATGCTAGTAAAAACCGATACAGAATTTCAGTTATGCTATCACTACCGCTTATCAATAAAGGATACATTTTTGTCTATTAGAAATCACAGTAACATACAGTTTTACACAAATTATAATTCCTCCCAATGTACCTGCGCAGTAAACCAATTTTAATACACGCGATAGTGTACGAGTTGTGCAAGCAAGGCAGGGCTAAGTATGCATAGAGAGCAACACTCTGCCTTTTGCTCTTGCGAATAAAGTTCAATATAGATTATTTACATGTCGGAAACCCATCCACCTACCCGCGCAAACCAAAACTGCCGATCGAAATTATAATTTGTGTAATACTACTATACATATATTGCAAAAACCTCATGAGTTACGATAATCATAAACTAATTTTATTTTTAAATTATGTTATTGTCTCAAATTTGTGGGGTGTGGATTCAAAATGCTGTTGGAATATTTAATAATTTGATAAATTTTAAATAATCGAATTATGTCATCAGCTGTCAACATGACATTATTTATGACAATTAATTATTATAATTTTTATTCCAGACGATTCATCAACAAATAGTACGGAAGAAGCTACATCTGCATCCCCAGACAATATATAAAATTAATGGAAAATTAAAATTTATTTATATTTAGGAGTCATTTTCTATTATCTACAGGGAAATACGTGCGGAGGGGGGGGGGTACAACTATGGAATAATAGTCATATTCGATGGTTATGATATAATATATAAGTGTACATTCCAGTTTTTAAAACGAGAGAAATTAAGCTAGATTAATAAACAATAATAACGACAGTAACGGCAATGTTGTACTTAGTGCAATTTAAACTAATTTAAAGTTTTTACCTTAACTTCTTAAATGATTGTTATACAATCGTGATTTGAAGCAGGATATAAAACAAAAATAACGGGGGAGAGGACTGTCAAATCAACTGAGATACTTTTTATAATCTTACAAAATGTAAGAGCTTTATAGACTGTATGAGTGTACCTACTTATGACGTCATAAGTAGTACAAGTAAAAGGAGTAAAATGGCACATTAAGTATTTAAAAAGGAATTAAAATTATATCTATCATGATATTATAAAACTTAGATCATGAGATGTTATTTTAACTCCTGTTTTTTTGTGTCTAAAATTATTGTTAGAGTTTATTGTAACATGTCACCATATCCCTGTCACAGGTTAACACCTGTACTAACGTACACTAATAACTTTATAGCGTATTCAAATCAGCCACATGACATAAGTGTAATATGTAATAATTATATTTTCAAGCAAAATGACGATGATATTAAAATTTAGTTAATTAATTATTTATGGTAATTTAATCAAATATATACAATATGAAATAAATTGCATCATTGAGATTGTAATTATATTTTATAGTAAATTGAATCTTAATACAATTCCTATGATCAACTATATTCCTAAGATTATTTAAACTAAATCATTAATTAATTAGCAAACTGATTTTAATCTATGTTCAATAGTGGGCACATTATTTGGAAAATTATAAACTTGTGCAATAGTCGATTTTTTGATCTCTGACGGTGTAACATTGCGTGAAAGCGCCGGCGTAGGGACGCGAAGAGCAAAACAATGGGGAATTACTTAATTGGGTAATCAGTCTGTAAATAAGTAGGCGGTAAATAATTCCCGTGTAATGGATTTGTAGTTAAGTAATTTGCCCATTATTATATTTCACTATTTTTATAAAAAGCGTTACTGTGATATTCGGTTTAGCTTGAATTATGTTTTACTTGTATATTTTCATTCTGTACTTTTTAAATATATTTTATCTAAATGACACTTATTGTATACATAACAGTTATTAATTTTATTTATGTAAATTTTTCGTAAAGTATAATAAGGTACAGTCAACAAAATAGAATTCTGTGTTTAAAACTGGTGTTGTTTTATTTGTAAAAATTTAATTAACCATTGCCAACAATGCAAAATCGTTGAAGTATTTTTTAAATTGTCATTAGTTTCAATACAATATGTTTGTACCAGGACTATTAGAAACCTATATACAGACAATGTATTCTGTGACCTTCATAATTATTTAACTATAAAAGAATCTTACGCTGGTGTTGATGTCTTTATTTGTAGAGATATTTATGAAGAAACACTAGAGTCAAGTAAAATATAAGATACTTTGGCCATTCTCTACATTTAAAACTAGTCGTGTTCAAGTCGCAGAGAACGTCCCGTTAGTAGCAATATGAGTATTAAGTCGGACTCAATTCAACTTTACTGCTGTTTTTCCAACTTCGTATGCACAATTTTTTTAAAATTAGACGGCCTCTGTGGTTTAGCGGGCTAAGCCTTTGCCCGCCTACCACACTGCAATTCAGAGGCTCCGGGTATGATTCCTGGTATGGGAAATTTCGGAAACGAATTTTCTCGTTTTACTTATTTACTATGGTCTGGGTATCCCGGATCGGCCCCTAGAGTAGTCCGTTTTAATAGGTTGGTGAAAAAGTCTTTTCGCATATAGTATGTATGAACTTGTAATAAGATCTCTTTGGCTATACCATTTGTATCTGGCTGGTTTTGGTATCATTAAAAAGTTTTAATTTTAAAGACGACAATTCCAAATTCAAATTAGGAAAATGTGTGATTTTCATTTGTTTTTCTTATTGTTAAAATGAGTGAATCTAATGAAGAAATTCGATACCTACATTTTAAAATTTTACTACCAAAAAGGTAACAATGCAACACAAAGATCGGCATATTAGTAGTTACGATGTAGCTGGAGAACTGGGAATTGACCACAAAACGGTTTTGGCGCATTTGAAAAAAGCTGGATACACAAAAAAGCTCGATATTTGGGTGCCTCATGAGCTCACTGAATGAAACCTAATGAACCGTGTACTCATTTGTGATTCTTTATTACAATGTAATGAAACCGAACCATTTTTGAAGAAGCTGATAGCTGGTGATGAAAAGTGGATCACGTACGACAAGAACGTGCGAAAAAGATCGTGGTCAAAGGCCGGTCAGGCTTCACAGACTGGCGAAACCCGGGTTAACTCGCAACAAGGTGATGCTGTGTGTATGGTGGGATTGGAAGGGCATTATTCATTATGAGGTGTTACCGCCAGGCAAGACCATCGATTCTGAACTGTACTGCGAACAACTGATGAGATTAAAGCAAAAAGTTGAGAGAAAGCGGCCGGAATTAATCAACAGAAGGGGTGTGGTTTTTCACCCTGATAACGCTAGACCTCACACATTTTTAGCCACTCAGCAAAAATTACGAGAGTTTGGCTGGGAGGTGTTAATGCATCCGCCGTATAGTCCTGACCTTGCACCTTCAGATTTTCACCTGTTTCGGTCTCTGCAGAATTCCTTAGGCAGTGTCAGGTTAACATCACGAGAGGACTGCCAAAACCACTTGTCGCAGTTTTTTGATCAGAAGCCCCAAAATTTTTATAGCAATGGGATCACGTCCCTACCTACAAGATGGCAAAAAGTTATCCAACAAAATGGCACCTACATACTTTAGTCAAATGTAAATAAACTTTATAAAAAAACCTTTTGAATTTTTATATAAAATACGAAGAAACTTTTTCCCCAACCTAATATATTACCCATAATGCAAGCGTATCTTGCTTAATTTGAGGATATACAATGTGTTTGTCTACCGATTATTATAAAATTTGAGTGAGTGACTGACCTTTGATGAGTAACTAACGAGGCTCTGCTACTCATAGATAATACACCATATATCTGGTACTCATTAGCAGCTATTGCTGTGTGGATTTAGGCGCGCATAATAAAATGTGTCAAATCAAAGGACCACTTATTTTTCTCGCAAATTTGACACGCATTTATACACGCCAAACTTTTGTGTCAATTTTATTGCTAGCCTTATAATGTATTTCCTGAGATAATCAGTCGTCTCTAAATATAGTGTATCATATATGATTAGTCGTTACAAACAAGTCAGACATTAGGGTTTCTTTTTTTCCTCTAGATATCAAACCCTAAGCATTCATTCAATTTTATTATTGTTTTAGTCATTTACTGAAGATGCTACTTTAAGTAAAATGAAATAATTTAAGAGTAGGTAAATAAAAGAGTGATAAAGGTAAATAATTTATAATATCACAAAAGCAATGCATGGTTTTGCATCAAATACAAGAATACTTATAAGCTCTATAATCTGAAGCACAGCGTGACACACTACAGTCATAAATATTTTTGTGTGGCTGGCTGTAAGATTTGTCTGTTGGTCTATGATTAAAATGCTGACAATTCAATCCCTTAAACACATTTTAATCATAGCACAGCAGTGCTACAAAACATGGAAAATTTCACAAATCTTGAAAATGTTTTCTTAATCAGCAGCTGTCAAAGCCATGACAGTGAACCGTAGTTCATTAGGATCACGGGCCATGAATTCTTTGCAGACTTTAGCAGCATCTTCAAGCAAGCTATCAGCAGTTGTTGGCCCATGGTTAATGGGAAACGCCTTACGTCCATCTAATTCATACAGAGTCCCATCTTTATTTACAAAAGTGACAAAGTGATGAATGACTGGATCTTCAGCACTAGGAGTATTTGTCTGGCCCTCTTGAGCCAGCTCTTTGTGAGCAGTTATAATGCCCTCTGAATTTACAAAGAGGTCACCACGAGCAGCTGCATCCAGAGATTTAGCTTCTTCCAAAAACATTTTCAGGTGACCATCGGATAACTCTATCTTATCTGTGTTGTTAGCAACTCCATGGACTAAAGCAACAGTGCCACAAGCATTGCTAAGTTTTTGTTTCATATAAAATATATTGCTAGAAACTTCTTGACCCTTTGCTAGGATTTCACTCTCTTCCTTCTGCTTATGTTCTGAATATGCATCTGATGTAGGGAAAAGAAGCATGACAGCGAGCACGGGTCGGGGAACCCATGACAACATCTCCGGTTCCAGCCCCATTACGTCCACAATATTCCATTGGTTAGGAACACCAAGCTTCTGCAGGAATTTGTTCATGACCTCAGGGTTAGACTCAAGTGGCACTAAAGATTCCGCCGCCATTTCTACAGTTATTCTGAAAAAATGAAAAAATATATAGGTTACCGGCAAAATTTTTGCAGTCGCCGACAAAAATGATTGTATGTATTTGAATTTAAAGTTTATTTTTTAGTTTAAAATATTTAAAACGTACTTTCTACGAGAATTTCTTAAAACAACTGAAAGTAATCTGAGGAAGACCTAGAATATCTATAAAAAGTTCGATCAATATTACAAGCAAGACAAAATGACTCAACAAAAATTTTCGAGAAGGCCAACTCTGGCCAATCAACAGGGTGTCCAGATTGAATTTATTAAATTGCCCATATAATCCATCTAAAAATTTCAAAATAATACTATTTCGTAAACTTTATGGGGAAGTTCCTGAAATAGTTAATTGCATGAAAAAATCGGAGACGTGCGTGTGGGGAACAACGCACATTGAAGAATTTCTTAGAGTCGACAAATATTCGTTATTTTTTAACCAACTCAAAAAAGGAAAGTTCTCATTCTGTCGTGCAAATATATTTGTTTTCATTTTATTACAATAATTCCGAATTCAATTACTGTGAAATACTATTTACAGACTGATCATGATCTTATAAGGCTATCGTTTTACTAACAACAGAACAATAAAAGAACCTGGTTAAGTGGTGCTACTTTTTCTTTTTTTTATCCTTTTTCAATATTCTATAGTTTTTATTTTTTTAATTATACATGCATACATAACTTTACGCCAGTTACATTGCGGGGTAGGCACGAACAACAGAGCGCCATTCAGGCTTATTCTTACATAGCTCACTTGCTTCTTTGAACTTATAGCTCTTGTCATGCACGCTCGTCTATTCTTAAGGCTCCTGACATCACCTTCTGCTAGTACACGATCAATTTGATCATGGAAGGTGTGTCGTGGACTTCCACGACTTCTGCGTCCATCTACTTTTGCATTGTATATCTGTTTAGTTATTCTTTCATCATGCATTCTTTCCACATGCCCGAACCACCGGAGCATTCCTTTCCTTACCTTCACCCCGACACTCTCTTTCAGACCAACTCTCTTTCTTACTTCGATATTAAGAACGCGGTCCGCGAGCGTCACTCCGCAGATTTTGCACAATGCTCGCATCTCGACCGCGTTTACTCTACTTTCATGCTCTCTCTTCCATACCCAACTCTCGCTTTTATACGTGAGCGTAGGTACCAGCACCGCGTTGTGTATGGCAAGCTGGGCCTTCTGGCTGAGGTTCTTAGCGCCTAGAAGTTTACCTAACGCTCCATTGACACTATTCCCCAAATTCACTCTTCTTTCTATATCAGCGGTGTACCTTCCATCCCTCCTAAAAGCACATCCAAGATATACAAACTCATTTACTTGCTCCAGTATAACATCATCGACCATTTTCCTTGCATTCGTTCTGATTTCAAACACCATAACCTTTGTTTTCTTCGCATTCAAATGTAAGCCTCTCGCCTGACAGTCATCTTTCATCATTGTGACTAGTGTTTGCAGTTCTGAGATGCAGTTCTGCAGTTCTTTTTTAATTATAATATAGATATAGTTACTTTATGTGAAGATGATCGTGGAGAAAATGTCTTTCATGTTGTAATGAAATCAGCAAATAAAAATAACCCATGTGTCATTCCGCCAATCCACCTTGGACGAGCGTGATGGGTACCCTGGTCATTCCCCTATAATATAATAAGGGGGGCCCAAACGCAGCAGTCAGATGTTTATAGGCTGTTATTATTATAATGTATTTATTTATTTTCAAAAATTTTACTTTTTTTTTTAAATATACAAAGATTTTTTTTATAAATAAATAGATCACATTATTCTTTTATAAAAATACATCAAAAATAAAAGACATTCAATAAAAAAAATATATAATAGACAAAAGGCTCTATTAGGTGATAATATAGTATCTTAAGAAATATGTAGATAAGAGAATATTAACTCTTTTCTTAAATTTTCACGACTTGTATACATAATAAAACTACGTTTCAACGTAATAAAACTACGTTTTAACGGTTTTAAGCGCGGTAATTTTATTTATTTAAATAAAATTACCGCGCTTAAAATCGTTGAAGCGTAGTTTTATTATGAATATTAACTCGTTACTTATTTAACAAAAAAAAAATACAACTAGGTACTGCTGTACCTAGTTGTATTTTTCGTTCAGCATGAATTCCTTTTTTATTTTCTTAGGTATATCACTAAAACATATTCAAAAAATTCTAATGAATACTAAACGTGCTCTTTACTGTTACGTTTAACAAAAAAAATGCACAGTGACCTTTTATTATAAACTAGAATACGCCCACGACTTCGTCTATGCCTGCCGTGAAATTTTCGCGGGATTCCCGGGGAAAAAAATACCACAGCATTTGAAAAAGAATATAAACTATCGTTTTAGTGAAAACTGTGCACGAATAAGTTATTTTTTATGAATCCGAACAACTACAAACCGCTCCTGGGGAAATTGCCGTGGGATTCCTGGGATAAAAATATCACACATTATTAAATTTGCTATCGATCAGTAAAAAAATCCAAGTGGAATTCGAGGTTTTTTAATTGGTGATTTTAAATCGTTTCCAGAAAATTTCTCGCTAGATTTCCAGGATAAAAGGTAGCACAGATTTTAAATCTAGATATTAGTTGTTGACCGGTGAAAACCGTATCGAAATCAATCCATTAATTTTTACGTGAATTCCGAACAAACAGATAAACCGACAAAGACAGACAAGAAATCTAAAAAAATGCATTTTTTTCTCCATCGTTTATATAGTATTCTAGTTGCTTTTTTTTTAAATAGCTTTAGTGTACAGACTAACAGAATTTTAAAATATTTTAGATATACGTTATGTTATTAAAGCTAATCCTGATTATCTATACGTATAATAAAACTGTAGAGGTCGAATTTCTGTACAATGAAAAAAAAAATGATAAAAACCGAGTCAGGGGGATGTAAGAAGTGAAATAGAACTAAATTAGATTTTTTCAAATTTCTTGTTTCTCTGTTTGTCTGTCTGTTTGTACCGGCTAATCTCCAAAACATCTGGACCGATTTAAATGAAATTTTGTATGGTGGTAGCTTATATCCCTGGTCAACATATAAGAGACTTTTGATCCCGTAAATTAAAGAGTTCCTGTGGGATAGGTAAAAAACCGCACCACGTGGATGAAGTCGCGGGTATCAGCTAGTTTTCATATATAGTGAGAGAAATAAACCCAGTATGACTATATTTATTACACCAAAACTGACATGTAATCAATATACGTAGTATCCATAGTAGTTTGTGATCATTACAATGGTTATATACAAACATGTTTGGATTTAATTTTTGTTAACAATTTCATGCTATATCGAATATTTATGATTAGTAAGGCTAGGCCTAGATGAATAAAATATTCCCAAATTTTTTTACAAAAATTACCAAGAAATACTTACCTCAAAAATCCCTAAGCGCAAAAAGATCCAATGTGGAGATTACAAACTACTGGTGGAGATCCTGGCAACCAAAGTGAAGTGAGGTAGCGAGAGAGATAAAAAACACAAATTGACAGTAAAACTACCAGTGTTATTTGTTTTTAAATATCGTTTATTCCGCAGAGTTAATAGCCTCCTAGCGCCCACGGTCCTTAAAAAAGTTTTTCAATGAAATATTGAATAAAGCCCAGCACTAAATCCACTTTCATCAAATAAACGGCCAGGGTATTATTTTAAGTAACCCAACTTTAAGCATTGCTGCTAGTTTCAATTTATCGCCTCTTTTTAAAGTTGTCATATTTGAGGTTATTGTGCGTGATAAAGCAATAGTGCCAACAAATACAAAAGAAACTTGTCTTTATTGACTTTACATCGAACAACATCGTTGAGTGTGAAAATTAATCTTAATTTATTCATGAAGTCTACGATTTGTGTTCAATTGCTTATCAAAAATAGATGCTTATCCTATATTTGCTACTTACATAAAAACTTAATAAGGATCTGAGATGAAAATTATCATAATTCAAAATTTAAGTCCTTTTTACATGATGTTTCAAATGATTTAAATAAATAATAATAAAATGAACCTTTCTATTAGTTTAAAGAAATTTTTGTTTATTAAGATTATTAAATTTAATTTTAATTTTTATTTCAGTTTGGATATTTTTGAAGGTAGTTTAAAAAAATTGATGTAAGAAGTTTGATGTTTTAAGTCTAGTGTTTTTGAGTAGCGATGCGCAAACTAAATCACCAATGCGATCGGTGATTTATAAATCTTTTTCCTTGAAAGATTTAAATCACTCTTTTAAATCTTAGATTTCGAATGACATAATTCATTCAGTTGACCATGATATGAATTTTTGGGCCAAAAGTTTTGACCCAAAGACCTACTAAAAGGTAATTTATTTGTCCTTTTTTCCTTCTCCACGTTCACCTGTTACAAGAGGAGGAGGAGGATAGAGGGTCATAATCATTATTAACTACGGAAGTAAAGAGCTGTGTGCAACGCGTTACACGAATATCAAATGTTTATATAAGTTGCGTTTACGTACTCGCGCTGCCAATTTTTCTTACTACCTTTCTACTTACTGCCGTGGAAGTGGGCATAATGTAAGCGAGGGGTTAAATATTGAATATATGAAGGGCGTGTACCACACAGATCCAAACAACCACGCTCTCGATAGCAATTTTTCCCGATTCATCTGCTTGTAAGCATTCCATTCATAAATTCAAGTGGAAGAATTATAAAGTGTTGTTATTGTAACCGCAGACGTCCGATCACCACGGCGAAACGTAGTATCCATAGTAGTTTGTGGGCCGTTCGCAAATGATCGGCAAGCGCGCGCTCCTAGTCGGGCCCCGCGTGTTTCCCTCCGCGCACACCTCGCCTCACCTCACCTCGGCACGTGCAATCGCTCGAGTGCGCTTATTAATATTAAATGTGATATTTTGTTTAGCAGTTAAATGTTGTGCTGTATTATAAAATATTAATCGGCATTTATACAAAATAAATATGCATTCCTGAACTGCAATTCAAACACACAACAGTATTTCATTTTTACCTGAAGACCTCCAAATTATCGTTAATGAAATGTATGATGGACTTGAAAATAGTGTCTTTAACAAGTCTCGATAGAGAGTACTTGTTAAATTAGAAACGATTAAATGAATATAATGTATAATATCGTGGTTCTCATTTTTTATGCAAGTCAATTAGTAACAGTTATTCTATTCTATTTTTGGTGTTAGTGGCTCCAACGCATCAGCATTGATTTTGCCAATGTCACAGTAGGTTAAAAAATGTCAGGTGGGGATTAACAAATGATTTTATGTTACAAAAAAGAACAGAATTTGGTCGGTGCTCATAACATTTTCTGTGATCCTGTGGACAATACAAAGATATATGTTAGGATATTATACTATAAATAAATATTATTGAAGGATATAAATTTACTTAATACATATATATGATCTTTGTTAATTAAAGTTAGAAGAAAGTTCAAGTTAAGGGGTCGGGGGAAATTTTTAGGTAACATGTCATATAAGGGATATACAATGTTAGGGCAATCAAAGAAAATATGGTGCAATGTGCCTTCAGCTAATCCACACTCACATAAGGAATGGTCACGAATTCTGATTTTTGCCAGAAAGACCGGAGAAGAACAGTGGCCAAGCCGTAGTCGAATTATTGTTGATATTATCTTCTTAGGTAGATTGCGGTATGTGAAGTACCAAGGTCTTGGCTGAAGAGTCGGCTGGAGAAATCCAAAGTGCTTGCCTACTGTCTGACGAGATTTTTGCCACGAATCTTCCCATGATTGGAACATTTGAGGTCTAGCCAGGGCACGTAGGTCATGGGGGTAATTCTTATTATATTTATTCACACCTGTGTAGATAGCTTCTTTGGCGCAATTATCAGCAATCTCATTTCCCCTAATACCAGAGTGGCTCGGAATCCAAACTAGTATTATTTCGAGGCCCACCGATAGACACCGGAAGAGAGCTTCTCTGATTTGTAAGGTTATATGGAAGTTGTATTTAGAATGGAAAGGGAGCTTTTTAATATCCTGTAGGCAGCTTAAGGAGTCCGAAGCAATGATAGCATTCCTAATATTATGAGATTCGACGTAAAGGATAGCTTCTAATAGCGCAACAGATTCGCCTGTAAAAATGGAGCAGGAGGGGGGGATTTTGAACTTTAAAATAATTTTATATTTCGGAATCCAGACTGCAGCTCCAACCGGCTGGTTCTGAGTAATTTTAGATGCATCAGTAAATAGTTGTATGTGGTTTGGCCAACGATTGTGCACGATGGAGCAAAACTGTTGATTGGCTGCAAGAGAATTTTTAGAGATACCTAAGTCTGTGATGACTTTAGGAGAGAAAACAAGACTATCGAATTTGGTTAGGAATAGGGGAGACATGTATGTTTGATAGATACCAGAGGGTATATTAACTGTTTTTCTATAGGATTGAATAAGAAGGGGGAGGGGTTTATGGGTCCAGTAAGAAGAAGAAATTAAGTGGGACAGTTGATCAAGAGACACCAAGAGAGGATGACTTGACAGTTCCATCACCTTACAAAGGAATCTGTCCGAAAGGAGTTGTCTGCGCATAGCGAGCGGAGGCTCAGCGCACTCCACCTGAAGTGCATTAGAGGGGGAAGATTTCATGGCGCCGGTAATGATTCGTAGACATTTGGCTTGAATTTTATTCAGGTTAGAAAGGCCTGCCTTACTGCATGGTTCAAACAGGAAACATCCGTAATCCAAATGGCTCCTAACAATAGCATTGTAAAGGAGTTGTTGGCAATAGGGATGTGATCCCCACCTTACACCAGACAGAGCTCTAATGATATTTATATTCTTTTCGGCCTTTTGACAGACATAGTTTAGGTGGGTGACAGCAGAAAGTTTACTGTCCAGGAAGACTCCTAGAAACTTTACACTATCCAATATTTGAATAGGCTGATTGAGTAAATGGATGTCGAGGTCGGGGATTATTCTTTTACGAGAAAATATAACTGCCGAGCTTTTAGAGGCTGACAAGGACAAACCGTGCTCAAATAGCCATGAGTGTAAATAGTATATAGCGGAGTTGATGCGAGACGAGGCATCGCAGAAAGAATGTGAGGAGGCATAGAGAGCAATATCATCGGCATATTGGAGGATCCTGCAGAAACAGTTTACTGTCGAGTCGATGGAGGCAGTGTATATATTATACAGTAGTGGGCTTAGGACCGAGCCCTGCGGCAAGCCCTTCCACACCAAGCGGGGTGGCAGGACTTTTCCCATGAAACGAACAGTGATTGATCTTTCCATCAACATATTATGAACAATGTCTATTATCTTCGAGGGAATACTCAGCTTGAGCATTCTCTCTCTGAGTATATGAAGATCAACATTGTCGTATGCTGATGTAATGTCCAAAAATACCCCTATGACATGTTCGTTTCGAGAGAAAGCAAGACGGATATCTGTTGTGAGAAGGCTCAAGCTATCTACAGTTCCCAAGCCCCTTCTAAAACCGAATTGACTCCTGGAAAGGAGGCCTCTACTTTCCACAAACCATTCTAATCTGTTTTTAATTAGGTGCTCCATAATTTTGGAGATAACTGAAGACAGGGCAATTGGTCTGTAGGAATTGGGATCTGTAGCATCTTTTCCAGGTTTCAGGATTGGAATTATAATTTGGATTTTCCAAGAGTCTGGTACCACACTGGATAGAAATATATGGTTCAAGAGAGCGAGAAGAAAAGATTTTGATGATTCAGAGGACTTGATAATAAGAGAATAAGGGATGCCATCTGCGCCAGGGGAAGAATCCTTGAGGTGGTCCAGGGCGCAAAGAAGTTCCTCAAAAGAGAATGGAGAATTCATGGGATCAGAATTTGCAGCCGCAGAATGGTAAATGGGGGGGAATGGGTCAGGGGGAACAAATATAGGAGAGAGCTTATTAAGGAAATCCTGGAGCCAAGAAGAGGGATTATTTGAGGTTACATTATTGTCAATTTGGGATTTACGGAAGGCTTTAATTTTCTTCCAGACTAAAGAAGAGGGAGATCTGGGAGAAAGTGATTCGCAAAAAATGTGCCAACCTTTGCGTTTTTTTTGCCGTAAAAGTCTTTTACAGGAAGCTGAGACTTTTTGATACTCCAGGTAGTTTTCTATTGACAGCACTCTAGCAAAATTTTTTTCCGCCATTTTGCGTTCTTTGACTATAGCAGAGCATTCAGAATCCCACCAAGCTGGGGAAGAGATTTTATTAATGGCACTGTTTTTGAGCGGTATTGAGTTTTCTGCTGAAGAAGATAAAACAGATATGAACTGTGAGTATAGTGAGAGATAGTTTGAGTTTGTGATAGGAGGAAGGGACTCTACTTTGCATTGAACAAGGTCAGAAAACTTTTGCCAATTTGCCTGCTCCAGTCTAAATTTAAGTAGAGGAGTATGACAAATAGGAGGAGGAGAAGAGTCAGCTAAGGAGGAAAGAATTGGGAGATGATCACTGCCATGAGAGTTAGAGAGAACACACCAAGATAAGGAATTGGCTAGAGATGCGGAAGATAAGGTGAGGTCGGGAACACTTGGGTTTTGGGTGGGAGATACTCTTCGGGTAGGGGTTCCGTCATTAATGACGCACAAGTCCAGTTCATCAAGCATATTAAGGAATACTGAGGAGATTGAGTCACAAGAGACTGATCCCCATAAAGTATGATGAATGTTTAAATCTCCAAGAATTATAACAGGGGTCGGAAGAGGGAGTAGAAGGGAATAAAGTTCCTGGATGACAGATATATTAGGGTGGGGGATATAAATAGATACAAAAGAAATGTTAAAGGCATGGACAGCAACAATATTAATATTATCGGAGTGTTGAGGGACAGGGATTTGAGAGAAAGTGATGTCTCTTCTGATTAGAAGAGCACAGCCGGCCCACCCATCCACCCTGTCATCCCGGAGGCACGAGAACCCAGGTACTCTAAAAAGGGAGCCGGTCCTTAGCCATGTCTCCGAAATGGCAAAGACGATAGGCTTGAATTGATTAATCAGGTGAGTTATTTCATGTTTTTTATTGTTAACACTGCGACTGTTCCATTGGATTATGTTCATCATTTTTTTTAAAGAAAGAGTTGATTAATAAAGTGATTACAGATCTGATTATTTCCATGACATTGTTCGGTGAGTTTACTCCAAATTTAGAAAACACATTAATTAAAGTAGTAGATAAAAGTTCTGCCAGATTATCAGTTAGAGGAGATGGGCCTGGGGTGTTATCACCAAGGGCACATCCATTGGAGAGAGATGAAGGAGGTGTAGCTGTAATATTAGAGTGGGCATATCGGTCAAATGATTTACCCAGTTCTTGTCTGGGACGTTTCTCAATAAAGACAGTTTTTTTATAAGAAGTGTATGGATGGGGATGGGAAGGTAAATGGGAGGCATGAGGCAGAGATTGAGGGACAGGCGGGGAGGGGATAGGATTTGGGGAGGGGACATTCCAAGAGGTAGGTTTTTGTGAATGGTGCCTACTAGTTATGTCCGCATAAGAGGATCGAGTTAAACGATATTTACGAGCAGCCTCTAAGTAGCTGATATTTTCATTGGACATTATTCGTTTAATTGCTCTTTGACGATCATGTTCTGGACAACGAAAATCTGTTGCTGGATGATTTCCAGAGCAAAACAAACACGTGCTACTGTCATCTGGTATATTGCAAGCCATGCTTTCATGAGCACCAGAACAACGTGAGCATCGAGGATTAGAACGACACTGGTCACGTATATGACCGAAACGGCAACATTTTAAGCACTGGATAGTCGGCAGCGTATATACATTTACAGGGAGAGAGACATGACAACAGTAAACGTAAGATGGCAACTTTTGCCCAAGGAAAGTAAGTACCACCGTTCCTGTTGGTTCCCAACTGATTTTCCCATCTATGCTTTTTTTTTTATTTAACCTCCTAGCTTTAATGACCAGTTCTGGAGTGGGATGACACTCAATCCAGGAGACAAGATCCTCTAATGTCCAATCAAGGGGGATCTGATGGATAACCCCCATACGGGTAACTTGGAATCTGGGTATGACAGCCGATAAGTTGTTAGATGCAAGCGCAGGGTTAGAAAGAAAAGCATTGGCCTCAGCGGGGGTTTTAAAGAAAACAGCAACTTTATTTCTACCCTCACTTTTTATTTCGTTAATGCCGGGTACATTGCTGTTATAAATGGATTGGGCTATTTTTAACGAACGCATATTTGCGGAGATGTTAGTTGCCTCAGCATCTTGGCGTGAAACATAAACTACAAATGGGCCTGAATCACTTTCGTTGTATTGCAAATCCGAGTCAAACCCAGGACGGGTATAAGTATGTTGAATAGATGCTGCGGCAGGTAAAGTAGGAGCTCTTTTTCCAGGAATATGTTCGGGAGAACAGATTCTGAGGCGTTTGGAGCTTGCTTTTAGGGGAGATTGAATTGCCAATTCGGAGTCTAACGGGTTCCTTCCTCTATCGGGAGGGACATTTTCACCCACAGACTGCGCCATATATATAATAAATAAAGTACTTACCAATACTAGGAGTTATTTAATACCCACCACCAACATAAACAGAACAACACAACCCCGGGAAAACAGAAAAGCTGAGAAAAACCGAAAGAAAATTGCCAGAGCGAAAATTATGACTTCAATGGTGACGTTGACGAAGCAACCTACAGCAGTATTTTTTCTATTTTTTAAATTTGACCACATTCTCATTATATGATAAAGCTATGTACACTCTACGATGCACTAGACAAACTCTATATCGCAGAGATCATATAATATTATACATACATAAATTAAACCAATATTTAATAGCAATTTAATGAATTGAAACAATTTTTGAGGATGAAAATTTCAACACTGGGGCATTTAGGAAAATATTTAACCCCCCTAGCCTTACTCAAAATGCCATAAAATATACGACCTACCATGAATTTACAGATGGGCGGGATTCTTGAAAATTCGGGGCTTTTTTCGACTTACGGACGGATATTTGGGGGTAAATATTCTTTTAGAGGTCTTTTGGGGGGGGGGGGGGACAAATTATGTTGAGAGAAACTTTGCAGCTTTTTTAAGTATCATTATCACTACAATTATTATATCTAAGATATAATATAGTACTACTACTTAACTTTAGAATTATATTCTAGCGAATCGTACTTTAATTCAATCGTTCATTTTAATCATTCAATTCATTCGTTCGTTATTTATGTTATTTATTTATTATGCTGTCTCTACTCGTATACGTCATATCCTATAGAGAGACCCACAACGACCAAGTTCACAATCTCGATTTTTCCCGATCCACTTGTTTGCCGGCGTTACAACCGTAAACTCAAGTGGAACGATTATTCGATACACCTATTGACAAGGGTCGTTGTGAGCGTTGCGTCAGCGAAAATGATAACGTCATAAGTGACGTTTTTGCTAAGACGGTGGCTTTGCTTCTTTATTTCTTCCTTAAAATAAGTAAAAACTGTTTTGGACTTTTTTTTTAAATAGCTTATTTTTGGGGTTTTGAGAAAACTTGGGTATAATTGACATGGTCATCTGACAACACTGGTCAGAACTGTCCGATGTCTGCGCAAGTGTGCAAATTGTAATACAAATTATAATACGGCGAAGCTGTTTATTATTTACACATTTTTTATTTTGTTAACTTTATATGATAGCGCAATGATTGTTGTATTAACTTTACATGTGAGTCATCAGTCTTCATAGAAATCAAATACTGCATTTTACTGGCGGCAATGAATATTATTGATGAATTTTTATTCATTTATCGAAATGGCTGTTTGTGGACTCAGAACTTTGCTTCTTATTGTGTGTATATTAGAATTGGTACGTTATTTTCTCATAATTTACTTTATGTCTATCATTAATAGTACATTCAAATTATATTTGTTTTAAAACACATTGCATTTTTTAATTTTTTTGAAGGTGAGCATATAGCAAATTATTTTTAAGATCTCTAAGGTTTTGAGTTTTTGTAAAGAACCTTACATAATTGATGTAAATGTACAAAACTGTTTATTTATTAATAAAATTATGATATTTTTCTTATTTCAGATAATTACAGTACAAAGGCAAGTGTTTGACTTCTTGGGTTTTATGTGGTTACCAATTATAGCGAATTTTCTAAATATCTTGTTAATAATTTTCGGTTCGTTTGGAGCTGTCCAATATATTACGAAGTATCTCATTGCTGTAAGTATATTACCTAAGTTAAACTATCACAATTTAGTAATCAATCTATGTGACCTACTTTTTAAAGCTTTCACTGTAAATACTCTTGAATAATGTGATGGAACATTAATTATAAACAAATAGTATTAGGACTTGTATTTCTATATATTAAAATGTTGAGGAATATTTTTAATCAAAAAAAGAACCTGTGTCGCTCGAAGTACCCTATTGTAGTGAACTAATAATTTTATTCTGTGCTTCAAACAACAAGAAAACCAAGAAAATGGTTAAGTAACTGTTACCATTCGGCATTTTATAAATTCTATCTTTCATTGCTATACTAGATTTCAATGTTAAAATCACCACTGAAGTGTTGAAATTCATCTGAACATTTTGTTTCACTAATAGTGATCTCACCATAACTATTTGTAGGACTTTCAGAACATCAACTACAAATTATATTAAATCTTATAATAAAAGTAAAACCTCCCACTATGAGAATTTCCTTTGTAAATATATCTATGATATTATAAAAGTCTAAACATGCTGTCTGTACATTGAAGCTATTTAAAAATCCCAACTGGAATAGACTATATAAATGAGTGTGCTCCAAATTTAGCTTATTCTGCCATACTTTTCACTAAAACAATAGCTTACATTCTTTTTTAAATGTTGTCTTTTTTAATTCTTTGTGTCCTGGGAATCCTGCGAGAATTTCAAGTCAAGCATGGACAACGTTAGATATCCTAGTAGTTATTATGTAACATGTTATTATAAGTGTACTTATCTTATATATCGTCAACCTTAAATTTTATCCTTACTTATTTTCTAACATTTATGTTATTTTTATTGTTTTAGTATTCAATATGGAGTTTTGCTTGGCTGATGTGGAATGTGTTTTTGATATGCTATTACCTTAATGTTGGTACTTTAAATAGGGTAAGTTAAAAGTTCTATAATACATTTAAAGAAAAATTGAAAATATAAAGTTTTGAAATATCAGTTAAAATGTAAAATTGGGTAGGTCAACAATTAACGAAGACACTTTTTATAATTGCTTGACAAGAGTTATGAATGTCAAAGAGGCAAGTGAGTTGTGTAAGAATAAGCCTAAATGGCACTCTGTTGTTCGTGCCTACCCCGCAAGGGAACTGGCGTGAAGTTATGTATGTATGTATGTACTTTTTATAATCTTACAAAATCCTGCAACTTCCTAGATTTTGTATATGTCGCAATTTAAGGCATCATAGCTATAATGAGTGAAATAGCATATTTATTATTGTTTAGAGCAGCAATTGAAATCATTTTTTAAAATGATATTTTAAACTGAAAGGTTCTTTCTAACACCCTCTCTTTTATATGAACATTGTTTAAGAATTTTTTGTTAAAACCTATTCAATTAAACAGACTCAAAGTTATTTAACATTAGTGTTTATTAGAAAACTTTGATATTATAATTCAAGATAAGCTATGTTATTTATATACATGAGTTGGAAAAGATTCTGTAATACATGATTGTTTTATGAAAACTTGCCTATACTATATAGCTATCTATTGCTCAGAGTAACCATGAAGTTTTGTGAAGAGTATAAAGTAATTAATTAATTTGTTATAAATATGTGTTTTTGAAATATTATTTTGTTGCTCATTTTGTTTTGAATGGCTATATGAATGTTGTGTTAAAATAGCATTCCCTAAGTCTGATTATATTTGAATTACCTAAGCAGTTGACTTGTAAAACTGGCAAGTTAAGTTCTTCTCATTGTTAGGAGATAACATTTTCAGTGAAGAAATTAATTGTAAAATAATGGGGTGTATCTTACTATTCATTCTCTCGCCTTACCATCGGTTGAATGTTGATATTACTTGTATGGATATTTTGGCAAATTTCAACCAATAATAAGGCAAATAAACCATCGGTAAGATATAGGAACCTGCCTTAAGTAATGTACAATAATAAAGTAAATAATATAATAAAGTAGATGTTTATCCTAATGATAATTAGGACTTTTTTCCAATTTGATTAATGCAGATGTAAATCAGCTTTAAGTAAAATTCTGTTTTATAGAGGTAAATGTAGTTTTTTTAATTTAATTTAAAAAATGATACCTTGTCACACTTAATAACAAGTAGGTAAAAATAGTTAATAATACTTATTGCGCATAGTAGGCTAACTGGTTTCCTAATAAAGTTACTAGAATTGCAGCTATCGGTCCTCTTTACTATTTAGGATTCTATTATCTTTATAATGTGTGCAGTTAAATTAATTATTTATATGGGTAGTTGAACTTATGAACTACATTATTCTAGCAAATATAGATTGTATATTGTGTGCAATATCTTATTAATACAATAATGTAGTGATTGATGTCAGTATACTGGCCTAATTTGATTATAACAACTATTTGTATCTTTTCTACTTTAAACAAATGCTTTGTTGAAGTTATTATACTTGAAGAAATATTACTTATGCAACTGCATTGCAGTGGAATGGAATACCATTGTTATGTTTCTACTTTTATATAATTTTGTTTAGATCTAAATATGTTTTTAAGCATGGACTTGTTAACGCAACTTAACTTGGAAAATGACAAAACCCTGACTCTTCATGTATTGTTATGAGTTGCAGGACTCTAATTAAAATGCCGTTGGATTTACTATAGAATTTATTAGAACTATACAAACACATCTAACACAGGTACAAATATAACTGAGCACAACCAGTAAAAACGTAATGCACGATTCAATAACACGCGTAATGTCCGTCACTATATAGATTACCGAATGTACACACGTCTTGCCTCGCTTGTGGTTATCGCTTGACTGCCGAACTCTCTATTGGGGCATTGCTTTATACTGCACAAATACAATATGTCTCTCGGCCGCGTAAACTGAATTTCTTAAAGTCACACCTGGCTAATGACTACCATAAAAGATTACAATACACAATGGGCTGTTTTTTTAATTACAAATTTTAAACACAAAGTAAACAAAAGAAGTCCAAATGCGGAAAGGTGATAAAGTGTGCTTTTGTGGTATGCAGGTGTGAATCCACTTTTGTCGGTCTTAGAGTATTCTTTGCAAACATAGTGCTTTTATGTATACTTGTATGAAGCATCAGTACTTTTTTACATTAATCTTTTATATAAGTATTTATATATTTATTTTAATTGAGTCAAAATGCCTCCATCAGCTCTAGTTCTATCTCTAGGAGTAAAAAAAATGAGTATTTAATACCTATATTTTCGTAAGGATGTAAGACTAACTCTAGATATGAAAAGTATTTAACATCCTTAAAGTTTTTATTATGTTATGTAGGCTATTTTCTAATTTGTAGGTGTGGAATATATGCATTACGCAGTACCGAAAGTTTAACAAACACCTATATTTCTAAGAGGGTTTTTCTGCACCGCTGCTGCACCAACAAATAAGAAAGGGATCTTAGGGTTATAACAACAATGTTCTAATCCTTGTTGTGTTGTGTAATTATAATGTCAGGTGGCTTGCCTTAAACAGTCCATTTTTATTTTCAGGAAAGTGGCCTCTTATCCCTTGGTACCGGAAGTGTAAGTTGGTGGGAAGGTAATGGCTGGGGGTGCCAGTCAGTTTGGGGCGAGGTCGATGGCCCAGGGATTTGGCGACCGACGAAAGTGGATGGCTGTTTCCTTCAATGGCATCTTGTCGAGTTAGGCCAGTCAGCAGTTGGGGCATTATTTACAGCATTGGCTTTGCCTCTATCTATTCTTTTAGCCTACAAGTCATCTAAGAAGAGAAAACCTAAAGCTGGTGAATACATTTTTTAACTTATAAATAATACTGTTGACTACTGGTTTCACCCTTTAGGGACCTAAAAGTTTAAATTTTATCTTGTTGTATTGATATGAATTATATGTCTTTTAAGACTATGGGCTATAAAAATGGACCCGGACTCTTGCGTGGGGCCATGAGAAGGCCCACACATTGCTCCTTGATAAATTTAATCTACTTGTGGCATGACACTGACCGGCGATTATCCCTGTTTACACAGGGGAAAAACCCCGGTCAGTGTATTGTGTGTGTGTAGGATATGAGAATAGAAGGTACCGGGCTATTGGGATGAACTGCAAGTGGAACCCCTAGTTCCAGTTGCAGTAAGTGTAGGATGTGACGTAGAGGAGTGAACTAGGGACTGAGAACAAAAAGGTACCGGGCTATTGGTATGAATTGCTAGTGGAGTTACAGATCGGGGACTATGGAGATTATCGCGTCTGCCTGTCGTAATGTTCGGGAAACATGGAAAAATTGGCAGACGGTGACTCGCCACTCACTGCATGGGCCCCTAAAAATGCCGTACAAGATTGGCGAGGGGCAACATGGGTGTGAGTGGCTAAGGGGTGTCGAGAGGTGGGCTGCAGGTTCACCAAAGCTACTTCCGACGTTATGCCATTTACCACTTCCACTCCTGGAGCTTGAGTCTTAGTTCTGGCGATCTCCACTCCGTGCCGGCTGGCTAAGGCAAGCACTGAGGCAGGCGCCTTGCCTTGGCACTCGGAGTCGGGTATGAGGTGTCGCTATTCACCTAAGGCTGCGCCACAAAGCCCTTCCCCCCTGCGGGTGGATATGAATTATTATTGTATTTTAAATTCCAAATACAGTTGAATACACAGTACTTGTTTCTTTGAGCTGATTATTATATTATTGTATTAGATTATTAAATAGATATTTCGTTTTACAGATAAAGGAACATTGTCAAGGCGACGCCCAGTGTACACAATAGAGTTAAGTCCTGCCGAGACAAATATTAATGAAAGCTCAACGAAACCGATGACGCCTCGTCGCGTTAAACGCAGATCAGGGTCTAGAGGTAATGGTTCTTCAGTGCGTAGATCGCGCAGGTCTTATAGAAACGCAGGGTACCTAGCGTCCAATGCGTCGCTGCCACGTGAAGCCAGAACATCGTCGAGGCCAACTTCGGCTCATTCTTCATATTCAAATTTCCATGGAGCACGGTCAGTCTCTTGTCACATTCCACAAAACGAAGAGACTTTACCAAAACCAGAAATGTATGAGCCTCCACCACCTATTGAATCGGTGCCCATAGTAACAAATAGATATAACACTTTGGGACGGAGCAGTCTGAAGTCCGGCGGGTATGACGTGGTGGGTCCCTACAATGAACCCAACCCGTCTAGACAGTACGAGCAGAATATTCCTTCCTACGGTAATATAGAGGGGTATGAGATGGCGTCGAACTATGATAGCCGGATCGATAACGTGACGCCATGCGAGTCTCCCTCGTATGGCTATGGGGGGACTTATGGGGAGGGCGGGTGGCAGGCGCCGCCTCCCCCCGCGCCCCCGTATTCCGCCCGAGCCACCCCCCAGGCCCCCGGGCCGCCCGCATATCATCCTACGAACGACATATACGATATGGCGCCTTGAGCTTGACTTCATTACTTATATTATAACATTAAAAAATCACTGATTCAAAATATTTTCATTATCAAGACAACATCATTTGCTATCTATATAGCATTTCTTGGAGATATTTGAGAATATTTATTTAAAGATGTTTTATCTTTTGTTCCCACATATTTTATAAGGTGCTCATATTCGTTAAATAGCGTTTATTTAGAAGCACGTTATACAAAAGTTTGATTAGTCACTATTATAATATTAAAAATCTCAAACGTCTATATACATT
This sequence comes from Dendrolimus kikuchii, assembly GCA_019925095.2. Taxonomy (NCBI): domain Eukaryota; kingdom Metazoa; phylum Arthropoda; class Insecta; order Lepidoptera; family Lasiocampidae; genus Dendrolimus; species Dendrolimus kikuchii. Next base: position 17,536,174 of record CM034389.1, read on the forward strand.
TTTGTTTGACAATGACAATATTTGAAGTCCTTAGAAATTATACTGATCAAAAATTAATACTGTAATAAGACTCCAAATGACCGGTTATATTTGGCCAATTGTGCGGATTTATTTTAATTGTAATAATTATGAAATACAAATATTATGGACCTCATTCATAATGAATATGAAATTTACTCAATCTATGTGCCTTGCTCCAGTGATGCTCACTTATACTTTATGAGTATATAAAATCACCCAAATCGAATTTATGACTTTGTTAGATGTTATTGTTGGGAAAGTTTCCTTTTTTTACTAAGTCGCATGTAGATTTATAAGCTTTAAATGTTAGGCTAATCAATAGTTTAAGTAAATAAAAATATTGCCATTACAAGACATTAGTTTTATAACATTTTAAAGTACTTTTTCTTGTGTACATCGAATATGAGTTTTTTAAATCGAATTTTATATTTCGCGTCATTATTATAGGCCTTTTCAGATTAGTCGCAGAAATATCAAATTTGACGCGGACTATAATATTGGTATTGTTACAATTTCAAAAAGTTAAGTTGCCTAAGCAGCATAGATCTGACATTGAAATTTATTAAGAATTAGTTGACTTCCTCTTAGATATATTATTATAATAAAATTTCTGAATTAAGTGGTTTGATTGATTGCAAACTTTTGAAACATTCCACCGCTTGAAATATTTTTATAGGAAAAGTTACGCAAGACGTCTCACTTAATAGTAATTAATAGTAAATGTGCAATAAGGCACCTAACGAATAATTTTGCCATAAAATGGGATGATTACTGTTTAAGATGTACCCATGTTATATAAAATACAGTAATATGATGGTCTATGAAATCCTGAGCATAATTTATATTACGTTAAATTATAAAAATTAAATGCTTTGTAATATAATATTTATGAGTGCATTCTTAGCAAGATTGGTTTTTCTCAGCATTATATCCAGGTTGGGTCTTAGGCTTGTTATTCGGGGTTCGCTTGCTACGTTTTCTATGTCTACTATGCGTACTCTTCTATACTTTTTAACTATTGGCACGGTATTCTTTTGAGTTAAGCCAGCAATTCTTTGGTTTAATCCCTTTCTTGTTTCAACCTGGCAATTATTAGTTTTTAAATTATTGCTATTCTTAAATGTGTTATATTTAATTTTCAATCTTTGGAAAGTGACTTCCAATAAATTGTAATAAAAGCATTACACTCCTTATTAAGGTAGAAATAAATGAAATTACTGTATTTTATATTGACATGGATCAAATAGTTTAATTTTTAGAATAAGGGGACTAAGAGCTTAATTAGTTGTACTGTTAGGTCCAAATTTTATAACAATAAATAGAATCGAATCGCGTACTTATGTATAAAATCGTTTTAGTAGTGCGCTGTTGGTGCCACCATACATTCTAGTTTTTATTTTGATCGAATATTGACTAATGTTGTTGTATAATATGGAAATACGTATCAAGGTTGTTTCTGTTATAGTGTTGGCGTATTCCATGTGTAATGTCTCCGTCCAGTGAAATCTCAGTGTTGTTATAACAATGTGTAGGTATATTTATCAATTCACTTCCATTTTCACAACATATTCATTAATTTTGACCTGCAAGATGTTGAGTTTCTGTTGTTGCTTATAATTTTGCTATTTTTTATGTCATTCATTGAAATACCAAAAAACCCAAAATACATAGACCGCGTCTCAAAAACGTCCGCCAAAAATCTCATTTCAATAATATCGATACCAGTCGAGTTACTTCACGGACGATAAAAATATCACAAAACGTTCGTCGATGTTGTAAAATAACTACTCTATGCGATGTGTGTAAGACTCAATTTGTGTTCTATATAATCAGAAGTTGTGATTTTTTTACTTAATGTTTTTGTTTTGATAATCTACGACCGTTTTTGAAGTGAAATTTGTAAGGAACTGTGTATCTTTGGGTTTTTGTACATCAATGATGTCATTGTTTCCTTTTCTTAGGTTTTCGCGTCTGTACCAAAAACTATAAATATGTATAAAGGTTTAAAAGGCGTTGTAATTATGTTTTTCTTTATTCTAAGGTGATTTGAGATTATGATCACTAAATGCTAAGATGCTAGAAAATGGAAAATCAAATGAAAACTCACTGAAACCCATTAAGACGTAGTTTATTCATTTATTTTATTATTTTTAATACATGCTTTTTTGGTAGCATTAATTACATGTAACGTTAGCACAAGTTTTCAGTTTCCTAAGAAACTTTCGTCTAAACGAAAAGAACAGAAATTCAACAATAATAATTTTGTATATTTATTTACACATTCCATTTGCATACAAGAATCATTCCCAAGGAATTCGAATTATGTAGACCAGACCGGGCAGCAATTTGAAATAGTTATTATTATTGAATTTTATGTATATTACAATAAGAAAGCCGGTCAATGTGATTGAACCCTTACATCTAGATTAGTAAGTAGTTCGTAATGCTTTTGAAATCTCGAATGATGGACATCTGTTTAATCAGAATCAAAGTTTTTTTTAGATAGTTTGTAAGGTTTTATTTGAACCAAACTTCTCAGGTAATTTTTTACACCAAATATACACCTACTGAATACTGGTACTTTTATTGCACCTTACCTTAGTTTATTGTTGGAGAGTAGCATATAAGTAAGTCCACCTATATCATCAGACTGGTTAATCATAAGGCGTCATAATGGTTGTTTTTCATAAAAGCAATCGTTATGACGCTAGTGGTCGACATTCTGACGATATTGTAATAGTAGAATTGGGGCCTTGATGGAAAATTACTATAGCTACATTTGCAACATGAGATTTGTTAACTTGACTCTTCAGTATTTTATCTTGAAAAGAGACTTATCGTAATGCTATGGGAAAGCCTCAGCTGCTTAAGGTGATGCTAGGGGAAAACTTCTGCTGGTGAATTTGGAATTCCTAGAGCAGGCAAGACGAACGTTTTCGACAACGTTGCGTGCGTTGCGCATAACGACTCAAGGAAATCTTTTATTTTATTTGGGGGACTAACAGCTATCATTAATAAAACTAAAAATAAGATAGATTTAGAGAAGCTATTAATAAGCCTCCTTTTTTAATTTGTATGCTTTGTGTCAAGTATTTATGAAGTTTTAGAATAATCTTCTAGCATGTCTCCCTAACGGATGGGTCCCAAATTCAGGGTACGGGTTCGAATCCTGGCCGGAAAGCATGTACCCCTTAGGCAATTTTCTGACCTAATGTGTATATTGTTGCAATTACCACGTGCCGCACGTAAAGGAATATATGTCGTGATGAAACCTGCACATCGAGATAACCGACGTGTCAAACCCACTTTGGACAAGCGTGGCGAGTAAATCGTCCGTTCCGTTCCCCATATAAATGAGAGGTCCCGAGCCCGGCTGTGGGACGTTTATGGGCTGTTATTAGTATAAACCTCCGGCCGACGGCTAGCTAGTGTGATGCGAAAGTAGAGATAATGATGGCAGCATTGTAAACGGTTTCGTGGTACACATCCCAATATGCAGATGGTAAAAATCGCCGTGTCTCCGAAAGCCAAGCTATATAAACCGTCTGAATATAAAGTCGTCAAAAACGTAAAGTTGAATTGAGTCTAGGTGACTACAGGACAGAAATAAAAGACAACCCCTGAGCATTGATATTATATTTTTATATAATAAAAAAACAATATAAAATAAAAATGAGAAATGTATCACAATTTAATATTGTTCAATAACCTATATAATACATTCATCATATTGTTTATTTTCAATTAATTTCAATTCAAACAACATTTTACAAAGACAAAAAACTCTTAAATAAAACAGTAAAAATAATTTGCCTCTTTAGTAATGACTCGATACACTTAACACTGCATATTAAAATGAATTTAAACAGTAATTGATAAAGTATTACTATTTATGTACATTTAACCGCTGCACATGTTGTATTAAAATAACTACAAAGAATCGCTTTTCTCCATTATAGTCCGTGCCGAACTTCATTTCCTCTGAATTAACTGTAGAAATCAGAGCAATAAATGATTTATAGTATAACTTCATCTACTTTGTAGCCATCTGTAATTAATTGATAGCGGCATAAAGTTTGGCATGGTCTATACGTATTTATGACTATATTTGACAATGACAGTCACATACAGGAAGATTTTATAGTCGATATCAAACCATAAATTACACATTTAAGTTGTGACCGCAACCAAGACTTAACGTAATATGGTAAAAAAATGATTAGGCTAACTACTAGCCAGTCAAGTGTTATCATTGATAAAATTAACATAATTCTAATCAAACAACAAGATTTAAAACACGTGAGCTATATTGCTGGGAGCTGTCGCCTCTCAGCGGGTGTCAAGTCGGGATGCCATACATCCACGATAAGGACTAGCCGTGTGCCCGTACCATTGTGCCATACTTCATGTTCGAAGCTATCGTCGAATATCAAAACTTTTCCAGTTTGCCACTGCCTAGAAGTATAAAAGCAATTTAGATTAGAAAATTAATATAATTTTTTTACTCCAAAAGCAGGCAGTGGCCCACCTAATTAGTAGATACAAAGTGGTCATGCGCCATAGACAATGTTATTTTCTTGCACGAGTTCAGCACACAAGCAGACGGCCATTTGTAACACCAAAAGTGCTACAAATGCGCTGCTGCTCTCTAAAGGGAACCTGGAACCTGGCTACTAATGCCGCAACACAACTCAATGTTGGTATGGCGGCATAGTAGGGTGGTAGCCATCCAGACGGGCAAACAAATACCCTTCCACCTGGCTGTGGGTTGTTTAGTCGTTTCTTACGACAGGCCGCCTGGCCGCAGGAATTTTTATTATTTCTCTGTAGTACCTGCATGGAGACTACACTTGCTTGTGAAACATCTATATAGGGATGTTCATACAAAAAAATAATCGATATTTTTTCGATAGAATATATCGTAGTGTTCTATCGTTACTTTACGATATATCATAGAAATATATCGATATCTTATATTCGACATATCGTAAAAAAAATAGTTTTCGTAACTAATGTCATAATCGAATTATTTTCGAATACTAATATTGAAAATTGATAAGTACATAGCTGACTTATTTTCATAATGAAATGATTTCATTAGTATATCTCATAATCGGCCACCGCTGAAAAACTACTAAAAAATAAAACCGAGAGCTTATTCGAGAGAGTCGGGAGTCGCTCTTTAGATGTTGAGACGATTATACGTTGTAGGTTAGGCATATAGTGGAGTTTGATTTGAAGTAATTTAGAGTATTTTGTTAACAACGAAGCTTTCGTTACTGCGAAGGCTAGTTATTAAATAATTCCTGGATTTACGTTTTATTTTTACTCAAGTTGCCAACCATAAATCAGTATAAAAAATTTAAAGTATGTTCTTTAATTTCTAACGATATTTGGTGTATCGGATAAAATATATCGATTGTAGATATCGATACTAGATTATTCGATAATATCGGGTGAAAGCGATATATCGTGTGCATATATCGATATTTTACGTAATATCGATTTATATCGTGCACTCCTACCTCTATATAGTGTCTGAGAAAAAAGACTGATACACAAAGACAGACTGATATTTCTGTTTTTGCCAAATCAATTCAATAGACTAAAAAGTAGATGTCTTGTCTAGTTAAATTGTTCAAACAACTTAATCTGGAAAATATTGTTGTTTCTACATTAACTCAGTTTTTTTTTATGTTTGCTTGCAGGCAAAATGACAAATGGATCCACTTGATGGCGAGCGGTTACCGTTGTCCAAGGACATTTGCAACAGTAAAGGCGTCGATGCATTGCCTATGTCATGGACACTTTAAATATCTGTTTACGCCCTTTATGAAGAGCCCCATGTTGTAGCGCTCTGGGAAAATCGCAGGAAGGGGTCGTTGTAGAATGAGCTCATTCTACAGTTTCATTCCACAGTTTATTTTGTGTATACATTTTGTAAAATAAAATACATTGTATGTTTTTTCAACACAATTTCTCAAAAAATACTTTTACGAAGCCTATACACATTGTTGCCTGTATACATTGTTGGAAAGTTTATAGCGCCGTGCGTATCCTTTAGATTTTTTAAATTTTCATCAAAAAAAATATAAGAATTCCGCAAGAATAAATAAGCTGAATGATAGAACTTCCTTGGAAGCATTATTGATCAATACGTTTGTATCACTTTAATACTAAATAGAAAATGAGACGAAAGATATCATTTTAATTTTCACACATTTCATTGTGTTGTGTATAAGTTTTAACTTTTGAACAATGTATACAGGCTTCGTAAATGCGTTTATTGAGCAAAGGTATTGAAATTAAATATTCCTCTATTATACGAAAATATTACCTAGTTTCCTGATCGACTCTTATATAAGTATCTTTGGTATTGGTCAGGCCCAAGTGCATCCGCAGCCTGCAGTTGGTGGGGCCGACGTGCGGGCGCACGTGCGTGCCCGCCGCCATCGAGCTGAACTTGACCTGCCCGCGCCGGCAGCCCGCCGCCGCCGGCTCGCTCTTCACTATAAAGCACGTCACGGGCGCCCTTTTGCATCTGAATCACTCACGACATAAGTATAAACAGCAAAAACTAATAGCGTTCAAAAATCAAATTCACACCAATATATTATTATCTACGTAAAAGAGCCTTTATTTTGACATTTGTTTCTCCCTTCTTCACATCTCGGGAATGAAATGATTTTAATAGTAATTTCTTTTTGGTTACAATATAGCCAATCCTGTAGGTAGTGTTATACTAAATTATTTAACGCACATTTGATTTTGAAACAAAAACAAATTTTAGATGATCTAAAAATTCAACAATCCAACAAATACATTGTGTTTTCCTAAATTATGCAAGTTACATAATATTTTCTTAAGTTTTCGTGACTTGTATACATAATAAAACTACGTTTTAACGGTTTTAAGCGCGGTAATTTATTTGATTTTTGTTGACATGTGTTTGTGAAAACGGTCGCTTAAAACCGTTAAAACGTAGTTTTATTATGTATGCAAGTTACAGTTTTAGTATTATATTAACTCTGAGGCTAATCCCAGTAACACTCAGGGTAAAGCCAATAATAAAAAATTTCTTTGTTCAAATCATATCGGGAATCAAACTACTAAAATACTCACCTATCGGGTATTTCCCTCCCACGGATGAACAAATCCAACTGCGACCACTCTCCACGCTCCTTCAGTCCTTCCTTCTCTTTCTCGTACAGCGCACGCGCCGCTTCACCTTCCTTCAATATCTCTTTCCAAGACTTTTCTAAGGCACGTGCTAGCCTCATATAAGGCGTGTCCTCGACATTCCACCATGGATGACTTTTTAGCCTATTGACGTTGTAGAGAGATCTTTGCGCCGGGGATAAAAAGTGACCCTGAGCTGCCCCACGTTTGTGGACTTCGTGCGCATCTTTAAAACGACCTAGTAAAAGTAAAGAGTCCCCGAGATGATAATAGAATCGGGGTTCGGTCGCTGGACCGGTGTCTCCGTCTAGTGCTTTTTGAAATGCTTCAACGGCTTCTTCTAAACGATTGTGCTGTGTTTTAAGTACGAAGCCTAAGTGGGCTAAAGCAACACGATCATTTGGCCATAGTTTCAGAGTCTCCTTTAATGCTTCTTCAGCTAAATCGACTCTGAAAAAAATGTTAGTTAATTTGTGTACATAATAAAAAGAATACTCGACTTTTCTGATAAAACACCATTAACAAACCTATTGGCCATCAGGAACGAGACAGTCAAGTTATTGCGGTAGCTCACATCATTGGGAAACCGGCGTATCAGTAATCTATAGACTGGTTCCGCACTTAAATAGTTTCCTGTAAGAAACAGATGAAATCACATTTCAGTAAAGGAAATTGACGGTCTTATCTATACTACAATATATAAAGCGGAAGTTTGTTTGTTTGCTTGAACGCGCTAATCTCAGGAACTACTGGTCTAATTTGAAAAATTCTTTCAGTGTTAGATAGCCCATTTATCGAGGAAGGCTATAGGTTATCATCACGCTAAGACCAATAGGAGCGGAGCACCAATGAAGAATGTTTCAAAATCGGGGGTTTATTTTCACTTACTTTTTTTAAACTATTCCACGCGGACGAAGTCGCAGGCAGAAGCTAGTCCTTTATAAAAGTAAAATTAAAGGTAAACTTGCCTCTGAACTGTATCCTGTTGATCGTGCGAGCGGTTATTTCCAGTAGCTTTTTATCGGAGAGGCGTTCGTTCATCTTGAGCAGATCGAGGTAGGCGGTGATTGCGCGCGACAGCAACTGGTTGTCTCGCTTGGCCTCGGCCAGCGCGTCCAGCGCCCGCGCCACGACCCACCTGCCGCGCGCACTCGCACGCAGCCCTTCGGCCCCGGCGCGCTCCGTCGCGGCACTCCACTCGCCCTCACGTTAGTACACAACAAACTCACATACACGCACCACACACGGGCGTACCTCCTCTATGCCTTTGTACGAATTTGTTTTTGGAGAATGTTTTACGATTCTGGCTACAATGATTTTTGAGCCAATATTTATTTTGAACTTCATTTGTTAAACCCAGTATTAGCCAAATTACAGATCTTTGACTGACGTCAAAGTTATTATGGCATTTCGAAAGTTACATATTACACACACATGAAAATGCAATAACTTCTTTTATAAAAATCAATAGATATTTTTAAACAATGTTATATATACATTTTTGAAAATATAACTAACTACACAGCAAAAAACTACCCTTAATGTTCCCGCCAAATACTCGATTTGTACGCAAGGGATAAATAAATCTTGTGTAGCTAGTTTAAAAAAAAAAAAATATTTTAAATCCTACGAAAATAGAAATTCTGGTAGTACTGCGTGAAGAGGTACGCTCTTAAACTAAGGGGTTTATCCATCAATAGCTCGGCAGGGGTAGGTGCGGGGTGCGGGCACCGACTACCAGCCGAAGCCACTGACGAAGCAAAAGTAAATGGCACAACGAGCAAAATATGAATTAAATATAAGGGGAAGGGGCAAAAACTCAAATGTTAGTCGAGCCAGTCCTGGAATTTATATACAAAAAAATTATCAATATTTTATAATGGATATTATTTTTTCCGTATTTTATTAAATAATACTTATAAATAGTTGATGTACGTTTGTGGCACTCAAAGGGACAATTAGCTATTGGCTTCAAAAGAGACATGCAGTTATTTGATAAAGGTAATGGAATAGTAATCATGTGATGTTAAGGTCATGCAAAAAGAGATTAGAATTATTTATATTAATGGGATATTATTTAATACCACACAAGAAAAAATGTACCACTTGCTTACACCAACTGAATGATCTTTAACATGTCTTAATAGGTGTTTTTCATTTAAATTAGACCATGTTGACGGTTGTGTATGGATGTAATAAATTTTTTGGTTCTTTTTGTAAACTTAAATAAGCTCGTCTTAGGAAGTACTAGTATGATTTAAATAAGAATCGCTGTGTTACATATTTCGATTATTATTATATGTCTAATAGCTAATGTATAATCAAGGAACGAAAGAGTGGAACAGTAATATTTTAATATAATTATAAACAATTCAAAGATCTTGTGTTTCATATTGAAAAGGCCGGAAAATGTAAGCATTCCCATTGACATTTGGTAGGAAAAAGTTTGTTTAAATGTAAATAGAGATAAATCTTAAACTGCTTATACCTTCTGGAAGTCTTTTTCAGCTTGGTCCAGCTGTCGCCTCCAGTAGGGGTCGCTGGGTTCGCCAGGCCAGTCGTCTTCCAGACTTTCTCCACCATCCTCTATAAAAACAAAAAAAAATCTTTGACTCTTTTTAAAAATAAATTAAACAGTTTACGTCAAAAACGAACTTCCTTGTTTTCTCATTCTCAGTGTCCTCGAGATAGTCTAAATTTTCGTATTCATCAAATAGTCCCCAATGTAATAACTCTTATGAACATAAATATTTCTATTGCTTAATTAACATCTATAAAATTATAATAACTCGTTTACAATTTAAACAATCACACAGAAACGATCTAATATGAAAATGATGTAAAATGAGTAACCTGCCTAGATAACAATATGTATTATGTACATACTACAAGTCTATTGTAAATAGTAAAATTGAAGAATTATAGAAATATATTAATATAAATAATGGCACTCACATTGTCAGGGTTAATCATGCCAATCGAGTGTTAATGTGTTAAGTTAACAAGCCAACAGCAGTAGCTACACGCGTAAGCGAGCACACAACGCGGTCTTTACTCGGATTTGGTCCAGGTCTTTCCGGTGCTGGTAGTTTTCCATATTTAGCTTCTAAACGACTCAGAAGTTCTGCATCATCAACATCGGATATATCCTCTTCATCTTCAACTTCTTCTTCTAACTCATCCTCTAATTGTTCATCACCTATTATTTCCACATCATCACCTACGTCATCTGGATCAGGGGCTTGTTCTGGAGTTTTTTCCTTCTGTATTGGGGCAACTGTCTTTGGCACTTCTCGTTTTTCTTCAACAACTCCTTCCTCTTCAGAATCTTCATCACTATACAATTCCTTGTCTTCAGACTCTTTTTCCTCTATAGGTTTGATTTCCTGGAAAAATATTTTCAGTATTGCTTTGCGCATGTTGAGACAATGCTTAATTATGATATTTTAGGCTTAATACCTCCGCAGCAATAGGGATGTCTTCTATTTCATCTTCTTCCACTTCCAATTCCTCTTCACTTTCTTCTACCGGCTCTGTTGTCGATTCCACAACAGGAATCGATTTCAGTACTTCTGTTTCAATCATTGGTCGCGACAGTTCTTGTGGCACAATCCTTGACGCAGCTGAAGTAAGCAAATTGTTTTATAAGAAATGTAATGAGAGCACTGCAATTATTGTGTTAAGAAATGATCCTACCAGAATGCATGGGTGGTTCTTCAGCTATCAGAGTCATACGACGGTCGTTTATTGGAGTGTCCTCTCTAACAACACGATCTGAGCTAGTTGATGTATCTGTTATGGGAATAAAGGTTTATGGTGTAACCTAGTCGACAAAAAACTTATTTTATAATACGCAACTCTACAATTAATATATTTCCTGAAAAAACAGTTATTTTGCAGGTAGTTAAGTAAAATTTACATGGAATGATGATGATGATATCGTATTTACAACTTCACCTTGAAATTTTCTAATTTGATAATATTGCAATGGAATTTTGTACAAGGTTTTTAACTACTTACTAATTAGTTCTATGCAGTTAAAAATACTCGTAGCCAGAATAGGTACAAAAATTTAAATCACTGATTTAAATTCTCAAAAAAAATATGACTGGCTAGAGGAATAATGTATATACATCAGGTATTTTGCTACGTGTTACGTTATACAATTGTTACGCACCACGCGGCGCGGTGGCCCGACGTACGACGGCGTGTGTGGCGACGAGTAGCGCACCGCCCACCACCAACTTCAGCCACACTGCAACACACGGGCCACACTCTTAGGTTAATACTTTAGAGCAATGCTCAGTGGTAAATCGACAATTGAGCAATCATCACAAGAAAGTAGATTTGAACGAATGTGGCACATACGGGGCAGCGTGACATATCAAATATATTATACATATCTATGTTTATGTTTTGACTTAAGGCTACATGTTATAATATTGAAACTCGTCGATTTGCGGTCAAACAAGATAATGGAGCAAAACACTAAAAATAGAAGCTACTAATCGCAAAACATTCGCATCAGATAGTAGACAGAGTCTATTATCGGGATGCCCCACATACAATGTAATTAATGTCTCGTGTTTAGACAGTTGTGTACACAAATTGCAGACAAATATTTTTTATGTGGTAAAATGGAAAACATAGTATCTTTATCAGTATGCAACAGAAAATTATCTGTTTGCTTGACATCAAATATGTAAGTAAGTAGGACCAAAAAAACAAACAACGAAAGCCTAAATCACAGGTCTCCAATAATATTCGTAAATTAAATTATCCAATTTCATGATCTTTACGATTAATGCAGCCCCATAACGAATGTAAGCCGAAGCGTAAAATAAGTATCTTATAAATTAGGCTGCAGAAGCCAACAAGTATAACTGTTTATGAGTAAATTTATGTAAATTTATTAAGTACAATAAATAAATGGGGTGAAATAAAACATATACAATGTCACAAACATTTATTGATCTTAACAACAGTATACTTTATTCAGATATTGTTAGATATTCGTGTTAGCAAAATTAAATATTAGTTGGTTTAAAAGAATTTAGAAAAACTTACCAGTAAGATCTTCTACATATAAAAAACTAAAATAATTGCCATAGCAAAGCGAACCTCAAGATATACAATGAAAGAGAATAGAATTTTAGGGTCAGCTAAAAATATATTTGATACCTTTATTATATGTTTGTTTCACCTATGACTTTTTTCAAAATAGTTAATTAAATAAGGTGATTCGTTAAAGTGATAATAAAGCTTTTTGTAAAATAAAGACAATGTCATTTAGAGAACTTGTATGTACATTTAATATCCACAAAATACTAGTCTGTCAAAAATGTACCGGGAAAAGATCAATAATACACAAAATGTTACTTATTCATTCAAATTTATTTTATCACCTTCAAAGTAGGCTCCTTCAGGAACGATACACTTACGCCAACGAATAATCCAATCATCAAAACATTTATTAAACGCTTTTTCCGAAATTGAGTTTAGTTCTCGCCACGAATTCTCCTTTATGTCTTCTACCGAATGAAAACGGGTGCCATGAAGTGGTAATTTGAGTTTAGGAAAAAGAAAGAAGTCGGCTGCAGCCATATCTGGTGAATAAGGTGGTTGCTCGATGGTATTTGTTGAGTTTTTGGTTAAAAATTCGTTCCCAATGATGGCCTTGTGCGAAGCTTATTATCGTGGTACAAATTCCAAGAATTTTCTTTCCACGAATCTGGCCGTTTCCTTCGAAGTTGCTCTCTTAAATGCAGCATAACGCTCAAATAATATACTTTATTTACCGTTTGACGTTCCGGTAAGAATTCAGAGTGCACAACACCGCGATAGTCAAAGAAAACAGTCAATATGACTTTGCCTTTTGATCGAGTTTGGCGTGGATTTTTCAGTTTCGGTTCAGTTGGAAGGCGCCACTCTGAGGCTTGTTAACTAGTGTGCATGTCAAACCCGTAAATCCACGTCTCGTCACTAGTAAAAATGCGTTTCATGAATGTTGGGTCGGAATTGACTCGTTCTAGCATGTCCTTAGCGACTCTTATGCGATTGAGTTCTTGGAAAAAATTCAGGTCTTTTGGGACTAGCTGAGCGGCAACATGTTTCATACCCAAGTGATTATTTAAAATGATACAGATCGACTCGTGAAACACAGAAAGTTCAACGGCTATTTCTCTCAAACTTGAATAAGGATTTATAGTCACTATTTCCTTCACTTTTGCGATGTTAACTTCAGTTGAAGACATTGATGGCCTACCAGAGCAAGGCAAGTCTTCCAGCATATCCCGACCACTTTTGAACGCTTTGTACCACTCATAAGCACATGTTTTTGATAAAAATTGATTCACCGTAAGCCCTCTGTAACATTTTCAGTGTCTCCGACAAGGCGATGCCAAATTTAAGATGAACACTTTGTTCGATGTTTTTGTCCATTATGAAATTCGCAATATACACTAGATACGATCTAACAAAAAACAGCACTGTATTTAATCTAAATGACCAATGCAACTCAAACTCCGCGCCAAAATGAAACACGTTCTGCCAATCTAACAATATCTTGAATTTGGAACTATAAACACATCATCCATTCCCGATACTTTTTTGATAGAATGTGTGAATGTATTCTGTATGCCAGTTAATAGTGAAATATTATAAAAAATATATAACTATGTATAACACTTGTTGCTGTCACGTGTGAAATTAAAAGAATCTCAGGAGGAAATTATAGCCCCATCACATTCACTTTTTTATATATAATGACGGATACACAATACATTTTTGGCTGACCATTTTAATTTTGGGGCTTATAATGCTACTAGCATTCAACAAGCAAATGTTAAAAGATAATGGAAGCAAGGCATAATAAGGATGTCAGGCGAAATCACTTTGATGTGTCAATCTAGCCCTTACAGAGATATTGAAAAAATTCTATAATGTATTTGTTTTCAATTTCTCTTTAATTTTATTAGAGTATTTATTATTATATCTATAGGGTACACATTTCAAAAAATAAGTAACTTACCGTGTGAACTCTCTTCTTTTTGGCGACGTAATTCTTCCTGCTGTTTTTCATATTCTTCTTCTTCAGCCAATGTGTCTGGAGGTTTTTCTGATGATGTTTCTTCTTCAACCTATACAAAAATATAAATAAGTTTAAGCATATTTCAAAAAATCGCATTCCTTTCAAGTTAAGTTCTCAATAATTGAAGGTCAGCACAGTATATCTTTTACTTTCATACTTCATCTTCATGTTATCCTCTACACAAATCATCTACCTCTTTTATGGCCTAACTTTATTCATTTAGTTCATCAATCTTTAAACTTATTATTCTTATTGTAATATGATTTTCACACCTCTGTTCAAACTCTATTCTCATATAATTGTAGTGAATATATACCAGGCCACTCGGAAGGTATTGCGAAAAAAGTTTTTATGTATGAGAGACTGGTCAGTTATAACCTATTTTGAAAATATGATTATTTATAACTAAAAATAGGTACGTTCCAATTTTAAAATTCCTTCCACATTGTTTGCGAGCTAATTTAAATTAACGTGTCTCATTAAAAAAAGGATCTGCGCCGGGAACATTTTCGCTTGAAACCGGACGAATGGTGTGATAGACTTCAAATGGCATTAATTGATGAAAGCCCTTCTAAGGCAACCGTGTATCGATGGTACAACGAATTCAAGCGTGGTCGATTAATTTTGGGGGATGAAGAAAGAAGTGGTCGCCCTTTGACGCCTGTTACGGAAGAAAATGTGCTAGTAGTGAAAAATTTAATACAAGACAATAGGCGAGTTCCGTATCTAGAGATTCAACACGTACTGCAGATTGGATCGGGAAGCCTTCACGAGATTCTACACGTGCATCTTCGCGTGAGGAGGATAGTTTCACGCTGGGTGCCGCATAACCTCACCGATGCTCAGAAGCAGACCCGGGTGAAATGGTGCCGTGATATGATAAACAAATTTGTAGCAGGCTCGTCTCAGCGTGTTTCAATACGATCCAGAAACTAAGCGCCAGTCGATGGTTTGAGTGTTTCAAAACGAATACTTAAACACCTACCAAAGTGAAGCGATCTAGAAGCGGGGGGAAGATTTTGATTGCGAGTTTTTTCAATTTGACTGGCTACTTCGTGTCAATTCCTTTACGGAAACAAAGAAGCATCAAAGCCAAGTGGTAAACTAACAAATGCTTGGCAGAAGTTTCTCTCTTGTGAGCAACAAGCGACCAAACACAGTGCTCCGCGGGCTACTGCTCCACCACGACAACGCGCCCGCCCATACCGCGCTCAAAACGAGATTTCCTGGACACCACGCCGGTCAAACTCTTGGGTCACCCTCCTTACAACCCTGACCTAGCACCGTGTGACTTCTTTTTATTCCCGAAAATAAAAAAATCAGCTCAAAGGGATACAAATTTCTTCCCCGGAAGATGCACTGTCAGCGTTCAAGCAAGCTGTAAACGAGGTGTCTGCGGCGGAATGGAAAAAGTGTTTCGAAAACTCGTGCAGACGCATGAAACTTTGTATAGAGGCTGGTGGTGAGTATTTTGAAAAGATTGAATAAAAAAATTACCTATAGAATTTTATTTTTCGCAAAACTTTCTGAGTGTCTCACATACATATAACGTTTGCATGGCATACAAATATACATATAAATGTGAAACTGCCTTAGTTTCAAAAATGGGGATGACTATGCAGTTTTGAATTAAAAAAATATGCCCAATGTGTCAGCTTCAAAACTTTTTGCTCAACCTAGCATTTCTATTTAGCTACAGGCTGTCAAAATTTAAAATGTTAGTTGGGTCGATAGATATGTCGGAGAGTATAGTTAATTTTGCCGTTTTTGTAGGCATTACTTTACCAAAACTGGGCAAATCAGGAACTATCCGGTCAATGTTATACCTATGGTATAAATGTAATAACAGACTTGGCTCAGCATGAGTTTTCTTTATAATATTTATATAATACTCCTGCAACTCAAACTTCCAGAGTTTCCCTACATAATTATATAACAATTACAAATTAAAGATTACCTCAACTAAAGGTTTTCCAGCAGGTGCCGTTATCTGTTCTACAACAGCAGGTACATCATCATCGAGTTCCAGAAATTCCACTTCTTCATCTTCAATATCTTCAGGGTCAACTTCATTCGACAATTCTGTATTAGATAACAATATTAATAAACATATAGTGATGGAGTATATTTTATTTATTCATAATCATCAGTATGTTAGACTTTATAGAGAAACTACGAAAGCTGCGCTTTTTGAGGTACTCCACGTTATTCAGATACAACTTGTCTAACAAAAACTAATAGATTAAACAGTCTAAGGAATGTTTCCTTATAATTATAAATGGTCATTTACGCCAATACATATTTGATATCTTTATTTCCTTCCCACACATTTATAGAATATAATAGAAAATAACGATATTAAATATGTAAATAAGAATTTTATTATTTGTACAATATTTTTTCATGAAACATAGAAATGCTAGTTTTAAAAGGTTTGTATTGGGCTCTGTGAAGACAAATATAAACTCTTTGACTATTAAATCCAATTGTGGAGAAGTATCAATTAATCCCTATTTCCGTAACAACTAACCTTGTAAGCTATATACAAATGCATCGAGGGAGAAGCCCCAATTAATGTATTATAGGTCTAGTGTAGGAAACTTGAACCAAAGGAGCTAGTGGATTGTATTATAACTTTTATTAATAGGAGACTAAAAACAATGAGAAAGTTAATTAAGGCCTAATGTTTTGATTTTCTGTTTTATTTTTCCAAAGTACAAATTTTATTAAAATAATAGGATCAACATTCACATAATTAGATTAACAGTTAGACTACACACATTGGAAAAGTTTAATACCTTCTTGGCTTTGTTGATCATTTATATTGTTTTCTACTTGTGATACTTCGTCTTCGGAATCTGGCGCCGGTTCTTCTTCACCTTCTTCAGAGACCTCTCTTTCTATTCTCTCAACTTCAATATTTTCATTTTCTTCATCATCATCATGTTCATTACCATCCTAAAATGTAATGAAATATTTATTTCAATGATATTTAGTTTAATTCTATACACAATATACAACAAAATAATTAAAAAGCTTTTTTGATTATTTCCAACTCCATAGTGTCGTGTATTAATCAGCTTGACACCTAATGTACAAAATTAACCATAAAGTGGTACTTCACATGCTTAATATCAATAAAATAGGGCTCCATGTTTCATGATATTATTTTTTATGTAAACTATACCATTGTTGGCCGCCCTGTCCAATGATTGGCACCCCCATTTATTCATATTCAAAACATTAAGAAATCTTAATATTTCTTTATTTCGTAGCCATATAATGATAATAACAATATTGTTGTAAAGCTACAAAATGAAAAACATGAAGAATACTTATAAAATCTTTTGGACAACAATGGTATACTTTCCCCTATATAAGATGAAATTAATTTATAACAATTAATAACATTGATATGTAAATTTAAATGTGGACAACGAAAGCTTAAATAAAAATGGAAGATAGCTTATACATAACATATTTATTTAAAATAAGTCCTCTCCTAATATTCTCATCAAATTTTCTACAATTGAAAATTTTAATTTTCTAAATGATCAGTTAGCAGATATAAACACACACAACATAAAAAATAATCAATTTAAAGTTTAAGAAAATAAGACTTAGTGGTAAGACCCTAAGTTCATAACCATATTATGAATTAACATGGCTATTGAAAAAGTATTTATGAGATTTAGTTGTTATAGAAAATTACAACAGTCATTACTTTCTGAGAAGCTTTAGAATTGTTAGTGCCAATCAAAACCAATTATGAGAATTTCACTTTCAATTCACAAACATAACACTACTGAATTGCACCTCTTCAGCATCATCATTTTCATTACTGTCTTCCTCGTTTTCCTTTTCATCATTGTCATCATCTTCATCATTATTATCATCATCATCATCATCTTCCTGACTTTGATTATCTTCATTATTCAAGTTCTCAGATGAAATATTTTGCTCAACACTTTGTTCTTCATCATTTTCGTTTTCGTCTACTTTATGTAGGTCATCAGTATCGAAATTATCGTCATCATCATCATCATCGTCGTGTGCTGATGTAAATCTCTCATAATATTTTTTATACTTAACTTCATCATTGCCCTGTTAAAAGCATATAATTAAAGATATTGAATACACATATCAAAATTAAAGGAATGTTAGATAAATGCAAACCTCATCAGCAGTTTCTAAACTTTCATCATCATCATCTTCATTTTCTTGCTCTTGACTTTCATTTTCATCTTCATTATCTTGCTCTTGACTTTCATTTTCATCTTCATTATCTTGCTCTTGACTTTCATTTTCATCTTTATTATCCTGCTCTTGACTTTCATCTTCATTAGTATCTTCAGGTTCATTATGATCATCATTTTCTTCACTCTCTGCTTCATCATCATTTTCTAAATTACCATCAAGATCATCATCCTCATCTTCTTCTTCATCTGTTCCAGCTTCATGATCATGTTCTTCATCATTAATTTCTCCATGATCAATTTCATTGCTGACATCATCATGTTCATCTTCATCATCCTACATTATAAATTTAATAATAATCCTGTTATCTCTGTTATTATATATAGGGATAAAACTTCAAGATGTTAATATAATAGAAATTTCATTTGAAATACCAATAGTTTTGATATATAAACAGAACCCAAGAACTGAATAACATGAACTTACATGCTGCTTCAGCTCGAGAGTGTGGACATCATGGTGATCATCATCAGGAGCATCTTCCAACCAGCCATCTAATACACCAGAATATCTTGACTCTACTGAATTTGCTTCTACTGCAACATAAATTTATGAAGTATATATAGATTAATGTGAATTGTGAAGTAAACACAACCCATACAGTTGACAATGACTGTACATAATGTAAGGCTCTGAATGTATATGTTGCTCGATTAATAAAATAACAAAATAAATCATGTGTGTTGATAACATTTTAAAACATAAGAATTTATCATAGAGAATAACTTTGCTTCAACTGTCATGCAATTTAACTGTTGGTTGGCGAAATAAATGACTGTCCTTCTTTTTCTACTAACTACTGGTCAAATGAAGCAAACATATTGTTTTAAAGAGAGAAATAAACCCCAATGGCTTTACTAATAACAGGTGAGATTTATTTCTCATACTGTTGTATTTGTAAATTGATATTATTGGCTACTTATTTCACTTTTTGATAAAAGGAATCCTTTGATCACCAGTGTATTTTAACTTAGTGCAATTTCATTTGAACTTTTTTTTTCAAATTACTTTTTTAGTCATTATCATTGTTAGACTTCATTTATTTTACTTGACTATGAATCCTTAGACATTCAGCTAAAGTAAAAGACCATTCAACAAATTTAAATAATTTTGATTTATAATTTATTAACAAACAGAGAAACAATAGGCCAAAACTTCAAACACTTATTACCAAAAAATGCAAATTTTGAGATATTTCTTTGTTTTATTAAACATGCAAAGTGGTGTAAGACAAAAATGTACAGACTGTATGAAACTGCAGCCACATACAACTATATTTATGTGAAAGTTTGAATATTATATAACTATCAGTAATTTATTGCAGCTATATTATTTAGTGTAGGCTATAAATGTGTATAACTTTTGGGAATTGTGAGAAAAAATATAATGCTCATGATGTTCATAGATCCATAAAATCATGTTACATTTATTTGATGATTTATGAGTCAACTATGAAGGATTAGATATAATTTATAAAATTCAAGCTGAAGAACATACATTGCCCAGCTATTTTCATTAAGTTTTGTGACTTAGATTTGCTTCTTACATAAAATACCTATTTTTCATTTAGTCCTAATTTAGCATTTCTATTAAAGAAAAGTGCAAATAAATATATTCTGATATCCTCAGCGTCAGTGTAGGACCTTGTAACTACATATTTTTGGTAATATTATTTTTTTCATCAAAATTGTTAGGTACATAGACATACATATACATATCACAATTTTGAGGGAAAATATAGTGTAAAAAAATATAGTCACAAGGTTCTGCACTGAAACTGATGATATGTTACCTATGGGAAAAATGTTTTTAATACAATAAATAAAAATGTTGGCACCAATCAACAGGCATTTTCACAATAGGTTGTTGACCTTGACCAAGATAGTCAATTTATTGTTTTAATTGTAATTAATGAGTTCAATTGACACCTGTGTCTTTTATTTCTGATTTTAATTCTAATCTCCAAGGGATGGGAAGTTACTGAAGAATTCTGATATTCAAATTCAAATTCAAATCTTCAAGAAACATTTAAAAAGTGAATGAGTTATAAATGAGGGTACAATTACCATTATATACTCACATTCGGTAAGACCTCTGTTCTCTAATATAATCAATCCAATGAGAGTAATAAGTATAGCGAGTAAAGAGAAGAATATGACTTTAGCACACCAGTGGCCTCCTGTTCCATGGTCATGCTGTGAGTGCATGAACACGTCGCCTTCTCCAAAAATTGCCGCGGTGCCACGAGGTTCTTCAACACCTAAGTCATCTACAAAATAGGTGAAATTTGATATGTCAAAATGTAATAACCATTAAAAAGTAGGTAAGCTTCCATATCATATACACCTGCTAACATAATAAAATACAAAGTTTATTGCTTAAATCTACTGTCTGGAATTCTGTACTTACAAAGAATTTTAATAAGCCTAATTACAAATTCTAATAAAAATAGCTTACCTTTCTTTCTTTTTTTATCTTTACGTTTCCTTGGTTGTACGTCGCCAGACATGGTTTACAGCGATCTGGCGCACAGTAGGCGACAGGCAACCACTCTACTGTTTCATAACCCTGAGTAAACAATGATATAGGATTTAATTAAACAGAAACACGAGGCATACCATAATCCAAATGCGTAAATTAATTTAATAAAGGAAATCTTTGGCACACATTGAAAATTTAAAATAACCTACGTTTTAAAGTATGTACCCCTACAGCTTTCTTCAATTTATTTTAGAATTTAACCTAAAAATAACCGGCGAGACAGCTGAAGCGGGAGACGGGAAAAATTACGAACGGGATTTCCACGTTCAGAAATAACTTGACATTATACTGTCTGTATATTTGTTCAAAAAAGTTTCACTTTAATATTTATTTATAATTATGACGAAATTTAGTGCACGCATAAAACTGTTAAGAGATTTCACAGGTTTCTACAATTGTATTATAATGTATTTTATTTTATTTACGTTAAGTTTTGAGATTGTTTCAGAACGTTACTATTCAGTTCACTTTTTTTTGTTTGTAAAAATTTATATTTTCATTTTATGGTGCGTACAGATCGGCTCAATGAAGGCAACGAATGATTTCTATTGACTCTCCGTTTAAAGTTGGATTTTGAAGTTACGCCCAAATACATTTGTATTTATATATATAGTCTATGGTTTGTACACGATCACTATGGAGTTAAAACGATCATTTGTTCAATGACAAGTGATGGCTAGTTTGCATATTTCACTATTAATTCATGGCCAATTCCTATATCTTAATATTCAGTCATGGCCGGTCGTATATCTTACTACTCATTCACATCTCCTACCTTCGATCGGTTGAATTTTGACATTTGTATGTATAGTGATACGTAGTATCCATAGTAGTTAGTGCTATAGTGGTGTGGCGAAACAAACCTTTTCGCCTACAGGCTGGCAGGCCAGATTTTTAGTTTATGATTGACAACTGTTATGTCACATGACATACAGAGAAAATTCGTCACAAAATTGTACATATTTTAATCGTTTTCAATCCTAATATATATTTGACATTATTACTTTTCGGCTATGTAAATATTATACACGAAATTACATATTTTCCTAATGAACGGGTTATTTATTTCCGCAACGAACCGTCAGTAACTTAAGTCAAATTTTAACCGATAGAAATGCAAATGAACTGTTCGTAAGATGTAGGAACCAGCCATGGGAAAAGTGAAAACTATTTTTTTATAGACGCACTATATTTCTGCGAGAACATCCTGGAGAAACGGGAACTATTCTCCTTTCACGATAACTTGACGCACTGGGTTACCAAATTCTAATAATAACATGTTATAAATTAAGTTATAGAGATTAAAACAAAACGTAAATTATTCCTAATTTTGTTGGAATTTATCGCGATTTTACATGTTTTTGACTCTAGCTTTAGCGTTAAGCTATCGTGAACGGGGAATAGCCACAAACTACTATGGATACTACGTATGGAATAGCTTGCGAAAATGTAGAGCATCTGTATCTGAACTGTCAGGTGCAAGAAGCTTACACACAATGGAGATTGCAATGCTAACATTTTTTTGAAGACCAAAAATATGAACTCCATTGACCTTTGTTATGTCTTCCATCTCACTCGCTCTATCGTTCGGGTTACCAAGACATACGGTAAATTGCACCCAAATAATACTTTTTTCGTTTATCTTGTTATATATTAATAACGAATAATTAGCAAAATATAATATTAATATCGAATAAATTAGCATAATATAGAAGCTGTAGGTTTACTTTTCTGCAAGAAAATTAGATGTCATAATAGAAAGGGCGGTAATGGGTTTTTTAAAGATAAGGAACGCCGGCTTTTAAAGCCAAAGTGAGTAATTCCTTAAATAGTAATAGCAGAGTAGTTTACTCTTCCAAATAATAAATCATAAGAACATTTCAAATAATCTATTAAAGATTACAATTGTTACAAAATAATTTTCAAATAATAATTATAAGTAGACAAAGTAAATAAATGAGTGAACACTGACTAGAATTCGGGGCTCTCTGCTCCAAGACTCGAGGCACAGTGTCCATTGCATCTGGTCCAGGTCGGTAATTATTAAACAAATGCTCAATAATTCATATAAAATTAAAGAACCTGTTATTACTTTATGTTATCATTTGATAATTTGCACCGACTAACATAAAAGCAAACTAACACACATGAGCTGTACAAAATAAATATTTTTATTATTGTTAATCAATTATTTGTTCATACATACATACATATATATTATCACGCCTATTATCATGCCTATTATCATGGGGGTAGGCAGAGACTATGGATCTTCACTTCGATGATCCTGACAATAAGCTTTCACTTCATCTACTTTCATTAAACTCTTCATATACGCACGTTTATTTGAAATGCTTTTTACCTGACCTTTTTTTAACACTTCTATTTGATCATGATGTGTACTTCGTGGTCTATCAACACCAACTCTGCTATTCACAATGCTGTCATACGTTTGCTGATTTTAGATCAGAGAACTTAGATTATCCTTTTTCTTACGTTATCTATAAATTAATTAACATATTCGCGCCGACATATATATATAAAGGTAAAAAAAAAATCCAATTTCCATCAGTTCTAAGAACTTGTTATAAAATTTGAAAAGTTTTTATTTTATTTGCAAACAATAGACAGAGATTAGTTCTATGTAATGGAATCTTTTATTAAATAAAAAGGACATTTTCCTTTGATTCAAAATATTATAATAATATTATTTCACAAAGTTGTCCCCAGCATTCGTCAAAAATTAAAAACCTACTTTGGCAACACTGGAACTAGATATGGCTTCCTGTCAAAAAGTTTGTGAGTTTCGTCTAATTCGATCGTATAAATGAGATTTTGTATGATAAATGGTGTGTTAAAGTGATATTCTAAAATGAGTTGTGTAGTTCGTGGTTGCAAAAGTGTTTGGCATCCAACATCAGGCGTGAAATTCCACAAGTAAGTTGAATTACATTCTTATTGAGTTATATTAACATTTTAGAGAAATTAACACTAAAAGTCTTGCTATTTTATAATAATACATACAGAAATTAACGATACTTTCTTTGCATCAAATCCCACAGCGAATTATTCTACTAATATGCAGTTAAATACGATTTATTGTATTGTAAACTAAACATAAACAAGAGGAGTAGGGTGACAAGCTTCTTATTCTAAAAAATAGGTCTAATGATAAAAACTTCCTGTTTAAAGTATTAACTGATATGTAGTGCTTGTAGTCTTGGCGTACCTTTTAATCTACATAATGAAGATCCAAGATTTTAAAACATTGTAAATTAAATGAGCAAAATGATTTATTAAAAACAGTTTATAGCCTAATTTTGGACCTTTCTACTATTTTTCTTTTTATTTCTATTTACAGTTTCCCTAAAGATCCAAACAAGAAGAATGCTTGGTTATCTGTAGTACCATTAAAGGAAAATTTTTATGAATCTGCGAAGATTTCTAGTCTTCATTTTAAGAATGCAGACTATAACTAGCAGGCCAGGTTGTCTGCTAAAAGATGCTGTACCATTCTACTCATATCAATTGTGTAAATGTTTCAATGTGGTGGTAAGTGTTGGATAAGAAGATTTGTGATCTTTATAGTATATATTATTATGTTCTTATGAAAAATGTATACCTCTATAAATCATTTTTAATTTCAGGATTGTGTTAATGTCCCATCAACTTCATGGACTCAATCACATACAGCTGTCAATTATAATGTTCCCCTAATGCTATTTCCAAAACAAGATATTGTAAGTGAACAAACTTTTATATTAGCAAATTATCTTATTAGATAGACAGTATTCTGTGAATTACATTTTTATAAGTTTCCACTCATGAAAATAAAAACAATGAAAGTGAAATCTCCATTGGACATTTTTGACTCTAAATTAATTTTAATTTTCGACAGGATATTGAAAATTAACCACCATACAAACAGCGTGCTTTGAAAGATTTTAATGTTCAAGTAAACTTCAAGACATCACGTGAACAATCTTTAGAGAAGAGTAGAAAAATATTGCAGCAAAAGGTGAAGAGACAAGATCGAAAAATTAGTGATATGATATCGCTCATAAATGTGGTCCAGGATTATACACCACAGTCTGAAATTGAAAATATTTTGCAAGGTAACTGCTAATATTTGTGAAAAATTTCAGAAAGTTACTAGAGTAAACAAGAAAAAAATTACATATAGTGTTGACATCAAAGCTTTTGCATTGACTTTGCACTTTTATTCGCCGAAAGCATACAACTTTTTAAGAAAAATAAGTTTCTTGATCAGCACTTCTATATAACCTACCTTGTGAACATAGGGTTAACGGTTTTGCAGCGAAGGGTTCCTATTACTAGATGATTACGATTTATGGCCAATATTATATGTTTTATTCATTTAATAAATTTTATTAATTTTCACTATATAAATTCTTTTATTCCATATCCCGCTCAATGCTTCGGCTTCGGTAT
Organism: Dendrolimus kikuchii; assembly: GCA_019925095.2. Classification (NCBI taxonomy): domain Eukaryota; kingdom Metazoa; phylum Arthropoda; class Insecta; order Lepidoptera; family Lasiocampidae; genus Dendrolimus; species Dendrolimus kikuchii. Next base: position 17,561,714 of record CM034389.1, read on the forward strand.
GTCATTCCTAGACCTTTGGATCAGGGGGTGAGCGTCACATATTCTATCAATTAAATCTAGAAATAGCAAAAACTAATTGTAATTTTATTTACCGAAACTCTCTATTGTTGATTATTATAAATAATTAGAAGTTTTAAAAATTATAAAGTATTCAATAAATAAGTAATCCTAAAGTTTCGACAATCATGTTTGGTATCGACATTTGGGTAGATATTTTCTAAAGAATATCTATCAGACAGTATGACGAGGTACTGAACAATGTATTCCGTATCCACGTATAAAAAGTATAGAGGGATGACATGTTTGTTAGAAAATTAAATAAAAAGAACCCAACAAAAAAGAAAAGTAAACATTTAAAAAGTCGAAAATAATACCTATCGTTGAGCCATCAAATTCGATAGAGATTGGTACGATAAGGTTTGCTCGTTGAAATGGCGCTATAATGTCTAGGCGGGATACAAAAATTATATCCGAATTGGTTGACTCGTTCAAGAGATACGGTGCCACAGACGGACAGCGGTCAAACTTATAATTTCTCTTTTTTCGTCGGGGGTTAAAAAATGGCTGCTATCAGCTTTTTGTTAATTGTTAAGCAAAATCAGTCATGGCAAACGTGATACAAAAACGAAAAGTAATTTATTATCTATATTTTTAAAAGAAAGTATTGTCACCCTAAAGAAAGAGATAAAAGACATAAGTGACGTCATTCAAGGACAAATTATTGGTCTTCTGTTAGGTATTCGGAACGAAATCTCCATTGTGTATAAGCTTCTTGGTCAGGTGTAATATACTAGCAGGGCGTTCCATTAGTAGCTCACAACGCCCAAAATGCTCAGCCGTTCCACAAGGTGACCGTGATCATTGTAGTCGAATGGAACGTAGCCCTAGGCTACGTACCATTAGAGACTCGCAACGACCACGTTCACGACAGCGATTTTACCCAATAAGCTTCTTGAATTTACCCGTTCCACTTGCTTGCCAGCGTTACAATCTTAAACCCAAGTGGAACGGCTATTCGACCAACCTCTTGACATGGGTCGTTGTGAGCGTTGTGTGATAAAAAATGATGACGTCATTACTGACGTTTTCGACACGACCACAACGATCGCGGTTGCTTTGTGGAACGGCTAATTGAGCATTTCGGGCGTTGTGAGTTACTAATGCCCTGTAGGTGTGTAAGCTTCTTGAATATACATACAGCAAGACAAAGGTAGTTTGGCGATTGTCGTAGATCGAATAGCTAGACTGGGCTTGAGGGTCTCCCCCGCGAAAACGGAGGCCATCATGTTCCATAGGAAATTTCGCAATCCCCCCGCAGACTTGACCGTTTCGGTCCAAGGGGTGGCCATTAGAGTAGGGCCACAGATGAAATATTTGGGGCTAGTTCTCGATGGGAAATGGCTGTTCAAAGCGCACTTTGAGCAGTTAGGTCCCAAACTCGTCAAATCCGCGGGCGCGCTCTCGAGGCTGCTTCCCAACGTGGGGGGCCCAGGGGGTTCGACGCGGAAACTTTACTCTGGCATCCTGAGGAGTATGGCGCTGTACGGTGCACCCGTCTGGTCCACTGCACTTCACCGCCACAACAGAACCCTGCTGCACCGGGCGCAGCAGGTTCTGGCCGTGAGGACCATACGGGGGTATCGCACAGTGTCGCGGACGGCGGCCACCCTCCTGGCAGGCGATCCGCTCTGGCATTTCCAGGCGAACATCCTGACAGAGATGCGTCGCACCCGGCAGGATGCCCTAGCTAGAGGCCTGACCTTCTGTCAGGTCGAAATCGAGGCGATCAGGAAGCGGGAAACCGCCACCATGATCGCCGTCTGGTCTCAAGAGCTCGATAACCCTGCGGCCTATGGCGGCTACACGGTGGATGCAATCAGGCCACAGCTGACGGAATGGGTCAACCGCACCAGCGGCACCCTGACCTTCAGGACGACGCAGATACTTACCGGACACGGATGGTTCGATAAGTATCTGTATCGCATTGTGGGCTGCTTGCCTTCCCCGGACTGCCGCCAGTGCGGCGCGTCCGACACGGCGTTACACACGCTAGTCGAGTGCGCCGCATGGGCGCCGCAGCGTTTCGAACTTGAGACGCACATAGGTCCGGTCGATTCGCTCTGCGACTTGGTCAAGGCCATGCTGCAGAGCGGCGACAATTGGGGGGCTGCGGTTACTTTTTGTGAGACAGTAATGTCACTCAAGGAGGCCGCAGAACGCGATAAGGAGAGAAGTCCTGCAGCGCGTGCTAATGCGTCTTCTCGAGGTCGCCGGCCTTCAGCTGGCACCCGGAGAGGCAGGTACGCACATTACTTCCCTCCCTGAGTTAGGTTCCGTTTACCGCGGGGGGCCTTTAGCTTGCTAGGAAAGCAAAGGACCTTCTACCCCCGCACAACGAAGTGGGGTGTGTTCTCCCAGGACACACTCCAGGCACTTTATTGCGCTGGTTCGACTGGGTGTAACTATGTTCTAAATCTCAGTCTTTCCAACACAAACAAAAGCGCAAGATCGACAGGGAGTAGGGGTTTTTAGTGGGTATTGGGGTTGCTAGCTCGTGTAGCAACGCTCGGAGTCTTCCACACTATTCTGTGACGTCGATCGCGGACGGAGCACTGCCAAGAGCATACTATTGTTGCAGTGTTATCGCCCCCGACCGACGCGTGTCGTTCCCCTAGCAACGGCCCAGTTTGTGCGGAAATCGGTTAAGCATTTTCTCTCGACTCAAAAAAAAAAAAGACAGGTAGTTTTTGGCGGGAACTGTAAGGGGACGTTGTGCTGTGCATTTTTATTTTCTAAAAATGTGTAAAATTACTCTAAAATGAACAATAGTTGTAGGATATTGATAATTTTTGAATAGTAATTATGTGTTTTTGCGAGAAAAGTGAACTAAATAGCCAAATGTGGCCTTTCGAGTTTTCACAAGAACTCCGTTGAATGACGTCAATTGTAGCCTACAATACAACGGCGTCTGGCTTAAAGGCCTAGTTGCCAAGCCTTAAACTTAAAAAAAAAAGTGAGACAAAGCTGTTGCTGTCAAAAGTCAAAGTCATAGTTTCCAATTTTTGTTTTAGGGTTTTGTGCTCAGATTGGAATGCGAACCGCTTTTCCTCCACAAAAAGTGAACAAATTATTAAAATTATATAACAAACAGCCAAGCTCAGCATATGAACATACGTACGTGACCTTATACGTAAGTCTATTGAACAACCTGATTTGGTGAGACCACAGCTTAGAGAGGGTTTACCTGATTGGTACCTTATGCACTTGACTTCTACTGAGTAAATGGTTAAAAATGAGTGAAGTTATTGTTTTATATGATGGATATTCTAAAATTACAAACACGGACCAAATGCAAGCAAACTGCAGCTGCACTTTAATACAAGGCGTACACAATATTATTGTTGATACAATGACTGCTTGGGATTCTGAAAGAATTATATCAGGTGCTTCCAACAAACCGCTTTCAATATATTCATTGTATTTTCTTTATGTATCATGTAATAAAATATTTGTTAATGATTTTCACAACATAACTAACATACTTATTTCAGCCTTACACAAGCAACAAATAACACCTGATGATATTAACTATGTGGTATCAACACATGGACATTCCGATCACATTGGAAATAACAATTTATTCCTGAAAGCTAAACATATTGTTGGGTTCAGCATATCTTGTCAAGATAAATATTTTATACATCCCTTTGATAAAGGCAAGTATGATAATTTAATCTTCAACACTCCCCTGTTACCTTTAGTCTGTTCTATGCATGGAAACTTTTATTTTCTCAAATGAAAGTTCTGTTCAGTTTTTATGCATAAAATATTTCTAATTCAACTATTAATAAACATAAAGAAAATAAAGGTTGCACTTTGACACAGAGTGGCATGAGATTAAGGGCAATTTGAGTTTAGGGGTAATATACGCCTTATATATAGCCACTAGACCTGTTATTTGGAATAGAAAACAAGTTTTTAGGGACCACAAAATGTTTTGAATGAACAATGGAAAAAACAAAAATACATACATACATACATACACACATACATAACTTCACGCCAGTTCCCTTGCGGGGTAGGCACGAACAACAGAGCACCATTTAGGCCCATTCTTACACACCTCACTTGCTTCTTTGACATTCATAACTCTTGTCATGCACGCTCGTCTGTTCTTAAGGCTCCTGACATCACCCTCCGCTAGTACACGATCAATTTGATCATGGAAGGTGTGTCGTGGCCTTCCACGACTTCTGCATCCATCCACTTTTGCATTGTATATCTGTTTAGTCATTCTTTCATCATGCATTCTTTCCACATGCCCGAACCACCGGAGCATTCCTTCCTTACCTTCACCCCGACACTTTCTTTCAGACCAACTCTTTTTTTTACTTCAGTATTACGAACGTGGTCTGCGAGAGTCACTCAGCAGATTTTGCCCAATGCTCGCATCTCAACTGCGTTTACTCTACTTTCATGCTCTCTCTTCCATACCCAACTCTTGCTTCCATATGTGAGCGTAGGTACCAGAACCGCGTTGTGTATGGCGAGCTGGGCCTTCTGGCTGAGGTTCTTAGCGCCTAGAAGTTTACCTAACGCTCCATTCAAACTATTCCCCAAATTCACTCTTCTTTCTATATCAGCGGTGTACCTTCCATCCCTGCTAAAAACACATCCAAGATATACAAACTCATTCACTTGCTCCAGCATAACATCATCGACCATTATCCTTGCATTCGTTCTGGTTTCTTCTCTTTCAAACACCATAACCTTCGTTTTCTTCGCACTCAAATGTAAGCCTCTCGCCTGACAGTCATCTTTCATCATTGTGACTAGTGTTTGCAGTTCTGATGGCGATTCGGCTAAAAGCACGGCATCATCCGCATAAAGCAAGGTGCTAACAACTAGATCACTCATCCGCACCCCAACATCCATCAATCTTATTCTCTGGAGACAATCGTCCAGGTATAGGATGAACAGCAAAGCCGACAGCACGCAGCCCTGCCTGACGCCAATGTTGACGTCAAACCAGGGCGACAGGCTGCCATCCACTCGCACGCATGCCATACAGTCCTCGTAAGTGGACTGCACAGCACGCATCAATTGGCCATTAATCCCATATCCGGGCAATATGTCCCAGAGCCTCATTCGGCACAACCCTGTCAAATGCTTTCTCTAGATCCACAAGACCGCAGAAAACCTTCCGGCCCATAGCCAGCTGCTTCTCTACGATATTGCGGAGAGAGAAAACTTGATCCATACATCCCCTTCCATTTCTGAAGCCACCTTGTGCATCCCACAGTAATCCATCGGATACCACTCTCATTCTCTTTTCAATAATCTTCACATACACTTTAGATGCTGTGCTGATCAAACTGATGGCCCTGTAGCTGGCGCACTCCATACGTGACCCCTTGCCTTTATACAAGGGCACGATGACAACGCGCCTCCAGTCCTTGGGCACCTTTCCCGTCCTCCAGCACAAGTTGCATAAGGACAGGAAAGTGTCCCGGACGCAGGTTCCACCATATTTGATCATCTCAGCAGACACACTATCGATTCCTCCTGCCTTTCCATTTTTCAGACTTCTTATCGACCATTCGATCTCTTCCTAAGTAATCGCGGATGCTGACTCCTCGGAGTCAGTCACAGACTCAGTCGTGGTGCCAGCATCCGGGATATTATCATACATTTCTTTAAAATATTCACTCCATCGCGCTAACACCTCTTGTGGGTTAGCAAGAATGTCCCCTGCTTTAGATTTTATTCCATTCTGGAAGCCGACGAACAACCCCGAGACTTCTTAACCTCTCTCCAAAAGAGTTTGGTATTCGCCTTGAAGTTCTCTGTCAGCTTCTCTTCTTCTTTCAATTTTATTCTTTCGCGCTTCTCTTTCACTAAAGCTTTGGTTTCATTCTTGCAGAGGCGATAAATTTCTTTCTTCATCCCTTTCATACTGTCATTCTGTTGCAAAAAAGCAACATAATCCAGTCAGGCTTTTCTCTTTCTCTCTACGCTGGATTTAACATCCACATCCCACCATTCATCACCTTTCGTTGTTATGTGCCTCTTTGCGCATCCACATACTTCTTTTGCGCTTTCCACTATACTTTCTTTCATACTATCCCAGTCATTATCCACATGTAAGTCGCAGAAGTCCGCTTTTGCAGGCCTTTAATCGACTAGGCGCACATACATACTCCTTACACTAACATCTTCCAATTTTTCACACTTTATTCTCTCAAGCTCCCCGAAATTGGTATGCACTCGCCAATGTCTCCACTTCTTGAAAAGGCCCACAAACTGGCTTATCACCAGGTAGTGGTCTGTTTCAAGAGTGGGGCCTCTGTAGGCTCTTGTATCCATTATTGTGTTTCGGAGGCGACTATCTATTAAAATCAGATCAATCATACTTTTCTGATCATTCATTCCCCATGTATATGTGTGAATATCCTTATGATGGAATAAGGTGTTCGACACAAGCAAGTTTCTTTCCATGCATACGTCTATGATTGGCCTACCAGCATCGTTCACTCTCTTGTCACCGTAGGGTCCAAGGACAGCCTCAAGGCCGTTTCGTTTGGTCCCCACCCAGCCATTAAGATCACCACACATAATTATTCTTTCGTTCCCTTCAGCCAGATCCAGAATTTCTCTCAGTCTCCCAAAACTTCTCGAGTTCTTGGGGATCCGCTGAGCTTACGGGAGCATAAGCTGCGACCAGAAAAACTCGCGTGATCCCCAGTTTTAGACGGACCCAGAGAAGTCTCGGGTTCACCAGACAATAGTCTTTTACTCCAGACACAAAGCGGGTTGAGAGTACGACGCCTACCCCCCCACTTGCACGCTCGTCCAGGTACATGCCGGACCACAGAGCAAGCATGCCATCGGGGAGGTCATGGATGTCGCACCCCTTCCGCTTTGTCTCTGTCAGACATAAGGCATCCAGGCTTTTCTCATTCATTATATCAATCATTTCGTGCATCTTATCTTTCATTCCACCTCTCACATTCCACGTGCCTATACGGCACTCTTTTCCTCTCGACCCGACAGGTTTGGCGCTGCGTGAAGGGTGGCGACCCCCTTCGCCGCATGCGCGAGAGTTCACACCGACGGGGGCGCATTGGTGAGCGTCGCCTGCGGGGGACGCCCTATCGTGCACTGCACTTGTGTGAACTCTGGCCAGAATTGTGGCCCTCTGAGCCAGCGGGGATCGCGACGAGCACGCTTCTGACATGACCCCCAAACAAAAACAAAAATACTTTAGATAAATAAGGTTATGTCACTTTCAAAATCGCGAACAGTGACTAGAAAGGTGACTTAGGTTAGGGTAGACTTTAAACCAAAAACCAGAATAGATAGGTCACCATAGTCGCAATATAAAGAAACAAACCAATGAAAAAAAATCTTAAGAACTACATGTGTCCTAGACATGGGGGTTGCAGAAGGGAGAAGTACTGCTCCCCCATTCCCCTCAGTCCCCCTACTATTTTAAATTCAGTGGCCACTAAGCTAAAGTTTAACCTAAATAAAAATCAGATATTTCTTGCTATAGGTACTTATAAACATTTTTTAAATAATATAATTTTGATTACTTCTTTTACTTTGTATGGTGTTTTGCAGTGGTGTCATATCACTTAGGTTTTTGAAAATTAGTATGCAATAAAAACTTTAGAGCAGTAGCTTGTATGCCTGTTTAAGTAGAATATTTTGTAATTTTTCAGGTGAAGAATATATTATAAATGATAGTGTTAAAATAATACCTACACCTGGACACACAATGTCTGATGTTACTGTGCTTGTAATTAGTAATGAAGCAAAAACTATTGCTGTCACAGGTAACTTATAGTCAATATTATTCATTAATTCCAATATAAATGACAAAAAATGATAATGCTTAAGGGTAAGGGCCCTTATGTTTCATTGCAATGATTTGGGATTGTATTCTAGCAAAGGGCATGCAATGTTCATATAGTTTTTCTGGTTTAATGTGCATGTTGCTAAGACATCCTCATAGTTATGGTGAAAGAAAACCAGCATATTGAAGTTCAAGAAGTGTGTAACCTGTTAATACACCTTGGACAAGCATGGCAATCACACCATCTGTTCCCTTTAAATGAGCAGAATGGAGTTCATCTACTCCACTGATTCAATTATTTCAATTCCATCTATAACAATTTAGTACATACATACATAACTTCACGCCAGTTAGTCTTTAGTCTTACTTTTAATGTGTCAGTAGTGTAAGTCAATTGCAGTAGGTTGGGCAGTGTTCAAGTTTTTCGATCCTTACTAATATATAAACGTGAACTGAGATTGTTGGATTTAAGTAGATCTTGATTCAATTTGGTATAAGTTATTTTCAATAGTGGGCTGCTTTTATTCCAATAAAGCTAGTACCATTATCCTGGGATTGAACCTGAATATTATGCAGAGAACAAAAGCATAGTAATAAAACTTCATAAAATTTCACAAATTTTGAGTCTTTTTATGAGTTTGAACATGCTAATCTCAGTGCCCATCTAAGATTTGAAAAAATAAATAATTAGCTTATTCTGCTTATTATCATTTCAAGATTTAGATATGAAACTACAGCTTAAAATCTGTTAAAATAGAAGTGTATTTTCCCCTTTTGAAGGAGACCTTTTTGAGAAGTATGAAGACATTGAAAATCCGAATATATGGTTGGAAGCAGGCAGTGAAGATCCAATACAACAGATGAGAAACAGGTTAAAAGTGGCCAACATTGCAGACTGGATTGTACCAGGACATGGGCCAAAATTCCAAGTTACCAATGAAATAAGAGAAAGTTTAAAAAGGCAGTCTGGTGATACTAATGGGGATTTGGGTTTATGATTAAATTGTTTAATTTTGTATTGACCACTGGAATTAATAAATAAAGGTTATTTTGTAGAACTTTTTTTCCTTTTATAAACTTTTCGGAGTTTCCCACCTATAGATAGATAGATAATACTTTATTATACACCAATACAAAAATGAACTTAAAGACTAAAATTATATCTAGTTGTGTACAAAGGGCTGTCTTAACGCTAAAAAGCGATCTCTTCCAGACAACCCCAGGAATGAATTGAGATGATAATGGCGATGGTGGTATACATAACATATAGTACGAACTACTTACTTTGAATAATAAATACATAAATTTGTTTAAATATATATATGCACGAATTTTATATATTACATAGATATATACATATCTACAAAATATATAAATGTTTATAAATGAATGTAGATATATGTCCACTATAAAATGAGATAGTCTTTGAATTTAGGTTGTGTATCTTTTGAGTATTTTAACTAAGATATGTTCAAGTACCGCACTGATCACATTATATGACCCTCATCGGTACATAACGTGCTTTAGAGATATTATAGGTTGCAGTAATATTATCAGCTCGTAAACGTCACATTGTTGGGTTGGGGCCTTACCATTTTAGAGACCCACACAAAACCTCATCATGCTTGTCTAAGGTGCAGATTATACATATATGTATGCATTGAGATATGACGTTTATATGATCCAAGTGTGTATGTTTCCTCACCGTAAATATGTGATCATTCTTACAATATGCAATTTATTCACTTACCAATATATATAAATTCAATCCCTAAGAGCTAATGCAGATTCGGATTCAAATCCACGTACTGTCCATCTCAAACACGATGTATGTATAGCGTAACTTGTAGCAATATTTTATACTTGACCTATGAATTAGATACAAATTTTAATTATATAGAAATAAATTAATACTTCTATTTAAAATGAAATTTTAATTAAATTCATTTTCTCCTTATTTACGTAATTTTCATGTAAAATTTTATTATTTCCCTGATGTTTTAAGTTACATACTAAGGGCATACTTTTCACTACTTTTAATGTCAAAATACCTAACTTTAAAATGTTAGTATATTTTTATTAATATTTATTTAAAATTTGTATCTAATTCATAGGTCACGTATAACATATTGCTACAAGTTACGTTCTATGTGATATGTCCACTATAGCGTCGTATTTGAGATTAACAATAATTCAAATGAGACGTGAGAGTAAGCCACTAAGCTAATACGACATTACAGTACCTAGGGGTGAATAAAAAAAAGAATTAAATCAATTAAAATTTTATTACACATGAAGATAGAACTTGCTTTTAGTTCAAAAAATTACAGGAACAAAATAAGCAGATCTATGATAACATTGCTGTTATATTAATACATAATATGATAAGAGCCTGTATTCTCAAATCCATTTATATAATAAAAAATAACCATTATCAGCACAATTCATTTTAGTTTCATACTATGTACTACATGAATAAGTATCAAAGAAAATAACAAAGTCAGATGGTTTTAAACCTTTTGTTTCAAAAACATTATAAAATTTTAGAGTATGAGAAAATAATATATTGTATAATTTAATATATCGATCGTAGTTTCTAAATTATTCCTAATCCTTTTTTAATTTCTAAATAAAATTCGTCCATTTAATGGTTAAAATGTCAAACAACTTGAATGAATATACAATAAATTCACATAAAATGCAGACTAGAAGATTGCATGGACACAAGAGAAGTAGTTTTAGGTGCAATAGCTATAAATAGTATAATTTAGCAAGAACATATTATTATCATATTTAAAAAAGTAATTGAAACTATATACTCAAGAGCTTGTCTATTTGAGAGTGCTAACTATATGACTCGCTATATTTTGTTAAATTAAAAGTAATTTCTGCGACAGCTGTCATTGAAAGCACGCTTATCAACTTTATTGAATTATTACAATCCAAAGGCGTTGGAGCCAGCAACAACAAAGATAGAATAGAATTATTACAATGGAATTTATGCGAAATAATTTCATACTTCATTCATCATAATTTGTCGATATATTATCAATGTCGCAAGTTATAATAAAGCGGGAAAACCTAAAAATAAGTTCACTTTATATTATTACAAATACAATCGCATTGTCAATAAGCATTGATTATGAATCACGACGTTATATACTCCAAAATTGTGTTACCGATATGTGGAAGGTGCGGCATTAAACCAATAGGGACACTTACGAGTAGTGTCAGTTGTATATTACCCACAAAATATGCGTATTGTTCAGAAATATCAACATTTTCAATTAAATAAAATGTCAATTAAAAAAACAATTTCATGATAAATATTTATAATCATTATCTTATAGCATTACTATGATTTTGACAAACACTGTCACAGAAATCGGAATTTGTCCTTTCAACCATAAATTATGTTTTTAACATAATATACATTTTTAGTTAAGTTGTATAGTCTGTAGACTTTATTACATTTTTAGCACAGACAATTATACATATATCACAATTAGTTAAATAATACTAAACTACAAAAAAATAAATTCATTCAAATAGTTCTAGACACTGGCCGAAGTATGATGTACATAATCATTTTAATATGAAGAATAACGTATTACAACATGTATTCTTTATGAAAGTGTGGCACTTGTAGCAGTTTTGTTGTTAAGTCACTTTGACACGGCGTGATTTTTCTAACGTGACTGTCCAATTATGATCACATTTAGTAAAAAAATAGAACCACGGTTTCTAAAGTTATTGAAACCTAAGAAAAATATCAGAATCCTAAGATTTTGCTAAAATAGGTCTTGTACTTGTCCTCCATTAAATTCAACAATTTTAAGCACTATGTAATCAACTCTACCAAGAATTCAAGTTTAAATATCAAATAACGCATTAAAATGAAAGTAAGTACATTGTTGAAAACCATTGAGAAAATTATCCCAGGATCAAAAACAGAATTTCTAACGGTTACACTGGCAACTCGGTTACGTTCGCAAAATCATTCCGCTACAAAGTAACCTAAAATTGTATGATATTTTATATATATATTATACACAACGACTTATATATTACTTCCAGTGATCCCCTCAACTGAAATGCGCGTGTCCACTAGTCCAGGCCATAATTGCTGCGTGCAATCAACAAATTTAATTACTTTTTTAATTCATTATGTAGAGCAATTTTAAATCACAGCCGATGAATAGTAACGCTAAAAAAGCTCAAACATTCCCATATCCATTCCTTATATTAATCGATAGCTGCAACCAAAACAAAAACAGATAAATATAATTATGTATACACTTATACAAATTTACATATACATAATTACAAAGTTAAGCAAAAAATGTTATTCATATTTAATAAAAACTCTTGTATGAAATAAAAAATAATAATATTAAACAGCATATTAATGGGCATATAACTTAAACAAAGATGGCTATCGTATTTACGTCTTCATTTGTAAAAACCTAAGTCCTTAGACTCTTCACAATACATCCCTATCCAACCAGCCAATAGCACTTAATTCCCATTCTATGCATGTTCAATTTATAGAACCAGATTCATAAAATACTGTAATTTATGAATATTCACCTGTGGGTCAATATTTGTAGGAACTGGTTGACTTTCATCGATACAAAGATCCGAGTCCGAGTCAGTTCTGCGCAATGAGGTGTCCTGAAATAAACAATTCCATGACTAACTGATTTAAGGGGGTGAACTAATTAATTAAATAACATGTAAAGTATTATTATTTACCGCATCGATTTTATTGCGTAAATTAATGAAAGAGTAGCGTGAAAAATCTCTTTTATCCGATTGCTTTCTATCGCCCATCTAAAATTAAGTTTTTATTTATGAGATTATGTGAAATGGACTTTCGTACAGTTTTACACAACTAAAAATTCCTCCCAATGTACCTGCGCAGTAGTGATGCGTGGTCCCGTACAAAATACATTTGAACTGATACGGCTCAAAATTTGCAAATGTAAGAAGACTTCACAATTTTTGTTGCGCTACTACTACTCACGTCTCAAACATAAGAGGAAGAACGGAACGAGGCTCATGCTACAACAGCCACAAAGTAACAGTACAAATAACGCCTCTACGGATATATTTTTTTTTTTATTTTTTTTATTGCTGGAGTTCAGCAGGCAGGCAGACGGCCCACTCGATGGAAAGCGGTTACCATCGCCTATGGATATTTGCAACACCAAAGGTGCTACAAATGCGCTGCTGCTCTCTTAAGGGAAACTGGAACCTGGTCACTAATGCCGGAACACAACTCAAGGTTGTTATGGCGACATACTTTAGACCAGGGGTGGTAGCCATCCAGTCGGGCAAATGCCCTACCACCTGGCTGTGGGTTGTTTTGTCGCCTCTTACGACAGGCCGCCCGGCCGCAGGAAATTGTATTCTTTCTCCGTTCCTGCACGGATATTATATTCACATGACGAAGAGGGATAATATGACATGTCATATTATGCTATGCATATATGACTGATAGTAAAATGAGGTGACCGAGGCCGATCATACCCGATTCTTAACGACCATTTCCAAACTAGTTTTGAACGGGAAAAATAAATGGAATGGTGAGGAATGCTTACCGCCTCACCGGCCTCATTGCTTCAAATGTACTGCCGCAGTACAAATCGTACAAATTTCCTCGCCTCATTTGAAGTTACCACTTCAACCAAGTAGTTCAGTACAAAATGTCATGTTACTCTTACAAACTCATTTTATCATCATGTCCTACACAACGCTACTGCGCAGTAGACCAATTTTAGTATACGCGACAGTGTATGAATCGCGTAAGCAGAACAAAGCTAAGAATGCATAGCAAGCAACACTGCCTTTTGCGCTTGCGAATAAAGTCCAATATAGATTATTTACATGTTAGAAACCGGTCTGCCTTATTAGCGCAAACAAAAACTGCTAATCGGAATTATAATTTGTGTAAAGCTGTAAACATACACAGCTTGATGAAATAAAAAAGAAGTTCACACGTGTTCTAATAATAAATTCCTAATCCCGTTCCTAGGGAAAATATAGCTAGATGTTTAATTATGACCCGATATAATTAAGATGATGGTATAACTGCAACTAATCCTTACCCCCTGGGTGTATTGGTGCGTGGTGGTGAGTACACGGGCGACGGGTCCCATGAAAGAGGGCAAGGTTTCGGTGAGCGGCGGTCGCGCGTGCGTCAGCAGCGGCTTGAGCAGGCGCGAGTCCAACGCGCCCCACAGACGAGCCAACCTTGCCTTTTGACTGCTACCACCATCTCCACCTCCACGAGGCGTATCCTAACACCATATTTATTTTCCGTTATTGAAACGAAAATGTTACCACATAATTATCAAACGTAGAAACATACCCTCACATAGTATATTAATTAAATTCATTTGAAATTGTTTTCCAAATTATAGGAAGAAAAATATAAAATGATCTGATACTGGAATGTTTATATTTCAAAGTAAAAGTTAATGTGAAATAAAAATTGATATTTACAGTGTCCAAAGGAAGTTTAAAAAAAAATGTACATATAAACATTTTTATTGCCACGTTAATAGCCACATGCTTGTGTTATTTATGCCCGATTGTTATGATGACATTAATTAATTAAATAATAAATAAAAAGAATAATGTACATACTTCTATACTGTTTAGTTGCCAAGGCATAATCACTCCCTTCGCGCCATTAGACCACTTAACTACCATGCGGCCGCTCTAGATATTAAAAAGGAAACCAAACAAAGCCATAAGGTAAAATAAATTACATGCATCAGTGCTGCATTCGGACAGAAATGTATACAATTATTATTAATTTATACATAAAGAAATTTAAGCTGGACATGTACGGTAGAATTCAACTCTGAATAGAAATTTCTTACAGTATAATCTTTCTGAACTTACTAACATGCCAACTTAACCAGTAATGTTTATAGACTAGGATATTAAAAAAAATATTACGGTGGTAAAATTGTTACAAATGTAAATAGGCACCACGAATAAAATTCATCACAGCAAACAATCGACTAAAAACTACACATTTAAAAATGACATAAAAACATTAACAATAAAATGCATATTAAGTCTATATGATACCAGAACTGTAGAGGTACAAAATTATTATAGTTACAACAAAAAATTGTTAAAATAAAAATTAGTTTGTTAGTATATTAGATCCGTGCAAAAAATTATTAATAATAATTTTAATCATTGTAAAAATATATAGCGTGCTTTTAACGATTAATCTTACTGTTGCTCTGTCGCAACTGGCCGGTTGCGCAGAATCCAAGTTTCTGAGGCCGAAACCAATATCAGCAGGCTAAATATATAACAAATCCTGTTAATGACAGTTTAAGTCGCAAAGGCCCGAGGAGTCGAGCCCTTGCATTTGCGGATATGAAATTAAGGGAATTATAAGTGCTGCAAAACATGATTTTTTAGGGCTGAAAATTAGAACAAATATAGTTAAGACTGCCCAATTTAAAGTTTTAAAGATTATTCATGGCTTAGGAATTTCGATGTATGTATTTATTGCAAACGTATAGAAGTTAATCAAACCACTCAGTCAAAGTATTAAATTAAAGAAAATATTTTAAAACTTGCAACACTCTAGAATACATTTCTGTTTGACAGAATAGGAACTGACAATAGTGTCACTTATTCATATTCTGTACAACGTGGAATTGTAATTCAAAATGAATAAATACATGAATAGAAATTTTTCTCAAAGAAACATCAGTCGACACTTCTACATATTTATTGAAAAACAGACACCGTTCTGTAGTATATATATTTTTATAATAAGTACACCAGTAAAGCCTCTTCTATATTATTATCAATCTTTCAAGTTATTCATTTTAAAAGTATAGAATGTAGTCATTTCCCAAATAACTATTGGCTTGTTGTGCATTTAAAAAATGCTTTAGTGAACAATAAAGTGTTATCCATCTGCCTAATGTTTATTTTGAGAAAAATTATTTCAAATGAAATGAGAAGCACCATCAATGTATAAAGCTCCATTAATAATAACGGTCTGTGTATGCGTCGATACGTACCGGATTGCCCGTTTCCGTGGACTGGTAGAGCTGCCACAATAATCCATGATTAATCAAATGCGATGTACTGCGACTACTACCACTGTATTAAATGGTACTATATGCTTTGTGATTGCATTTTATTCATACAGTGGCGAGATAGTGATCTTACTAAGTATGTATGTGCTGAATGATCGTCGTTGCTTCCTGGCAACGTGTGTTCAGTATTTGTGAAAGGAAAACTGAATTCACTATGTTAATGGGCGAATCCTTGGCTTATGGAAGGAAATATAACTGACTTTAGTATGTTTGCAATGGAATGGTCATTTTGCCCATATGTGTACAAAAGAAAGTAATGTATATATAGCGGGTTGTAATAGAAATAACGTTTTACGCTCTGGCGACATTCATCCACAGACAAAACACATGTCATATTACTGTCACAGTGTAAGTTTTGCAAGATTTGGAATAATAATTCCATTGTCGTAGTTTTTAGGTCACAATTATCTCATTTACAGCTTACTGATAGATTTCGGTCATTATAAAATATTTATCGATAATTATAATTATTTTTAACGATTTGATTAGTATAAGAGGTACAGCTTTTTCAAATATTGTTTTGTATATTCGTTGCCTTTGATAAATTCTTAGAAAGTCAGTAATATTTCATGGCCTTTCAATGCCCTGAACATAGCAACTGCACAAGCATGACTGTGAGTAATAGGTGCTCTGTCCTAAAATTATCTAAGTCACTTCTGCTTGGTAAGTTATAGTATGTTGTTCTAAAAAGGTGAATGGAAGTATTTCTACAAAAAAAAGCAATATATTAGCAAGAAAAATTGCAAGACGCACAGTAAGCAAGACATACAATTTATTAACATGTTTGCCGATTATTTATTAATAAGCTTCACATAAAAATAACTACTAAAATAACTGTATGTTTACTTAAAAATTATACAATTTTGACTTTTTTTTGTTTAGATTCCAAAACAACTGTGAACCACTTGATCAATGTTAAGTGCAGAAAAATAATTAACTATAGTATAAAATTATAGACTATTTAAGATACTTACACTTCTGACGTCACGGTACGGTAATGCTTCGTTTTCATCATTTTGACCTTCACTGTAATTAATAAAATATATCTCTTTAATTTAAGTAAAATTATACACACATACGAGTATATGTTTTCGAAATTTGGTCTTTAAGGCTAAGCGAAGTTGAATTTTTTATGACCTATTAAATAAACTTAATTACCAACACTAATACTCATTAAATATATCATTATTAGCGTTAATATAAATAGACATGTATCATACAGATAACTCCAACACTGCATGTTGTTCGTTATTTTAGTATAGTCTGTGCGGAAAGAAAACCGTTATAAGATTCGAGGATGCAGCTGTGCTTAATTACCGTATTTGTTATGAAATCTTGATATTAAAAATCTTAAACTTGTTAGAATATAAAATTTTCGAATTTTGACATAAGATAGATAGATAACAGTTTATTGTACACCATTACAGAAATTTACGAACTAGTATTATTCTAATTGTGTACAAAGGGCGGTCTTATCGCTGAAAAGCGATCTCTTCCAGACAACTCGTGGCAAGAATATTGCTGATTAGGAATGGCGATGGTGGTATACTTAATAGTTTGATTGTCATATTAAAGACAATGTTATCTTTTTTTTAGTTCCATTTTACGCCACGACGGTGTTCTTTTCGCACTGATTCTATTATATTACTGAAGGAAGTGAAAGGTGTTCCTTAGAACTATGGTGCATTCAGAAATGAGAACTTTTTTTGAGTTTTATTGTCGTTACATATGTGGTTATTGTCGCTTGTTCAATATCGTCGTTGTGCACTTACCCTACGGGTATGCGGAGGTAGGCGAGCGCGTGGGTGGCGGCGCCGCCCTGCAGCACCACGGTGGCGATCACGATCAGGGAGGTGGTGGTGAGCATGGCCTGCCGCGCCTCTGACACCGTGTTGCGGATCGCCAGCGCGAACGACATCGCGCCGCGGAGACCTCGATGTCACAACACAAAACAATAGAATACTAACATCTATCCAACAGCGGGAGCGGACTGTCAAATCAATTGTCAATTTTCAGAAATTTTAGTCGCGTACTCACCTGCGAGCTGTAACTGTAACCGAGCGGATACAGTAACGTGCTCTAATTTGTCCGCCGACATTCATCTTCACTTTTATCGGCGGTGCGCTCACCTCCAGCTCGCGAGCCACACATACACACTGAGTTTTTATTGCAATCCCTGCAGCGGTTAGGGCTCGCAGGTAAGTACGCGGCCTCGTAGATTTCATTCGAGCATACCTACTTATGACGTCATAAGTAAAAGGAGTCAAACAGCACATTATTTTTTTTTGTTTAAACGATTTTATTTGATATTTCAAAAATTATGTAAGATGGTGCTTTGAAACCTCTTTTTAGATGTAGGTAAATAATGTTAAAATTTATTATAACATATATGTATATATCATCTACTCTATTTACAAGCACTTTTGGCAGGAGCTTTAAGAGTGACTTTTGCAGCGCAGTTTCATTTTAAAGTTAGCTCGGATAAGTGAGAAGAGTTTCGTAAAGGCGACAATCGTCCAAAATATTCTTCATTTGACTAAGGAACGATAAAAAGGCATTTATTTGAAAACAGTCTTATCTCATAAACGTTTACCTGAGAAGAATAGCATATGCTGGAAATTCGTAGGTATGGGGGGTTTCCGCCCCAAATTCAGCAAAAACGACAGCGGGTAGATGTTTACAGCGCGACCAATTGTTGACGTAATCTGTCATATTGAGTTCAGAAAAATAATAAAAACTTACAGATTCCTAAAAATATACTGTGGTAAATAAGCATAATAATATTAAAATAATTATAATAATGGAAGGTACAAAAATACTTATTATATAATATGGCTTTACATAATTATTTTAAGTTATTTTTGAAAAGCGTGTTTCAACATTAACTTTCTGACAAAAAAACAACGACTTTTGTTAGAGATTCTATGTTAGAAAGAAAGAAATAATTTATTAGTCTAAAAGGCGACACTCGTACAATCGTAAATTTATGAGTAAAGGATACAAATCCAGCGATGATGAACCACGGATCGAAGTGATGTTTCGGGAAAGTGAACATCGATACTCCGATATAAGTGAATATGAAGTTTTCAGCTAAAAAGTTGAGAAGCTCGAAGAGTTGCTTCGTCCTGTTCCGCGAGTCAGAGGACAGATTGTTGTATGTGTAATGAGCTTGGCATATGCCGCAGAAGAGGACCGCGACAACGCCTGAAAAGTTAATTACATGGGTACAGTACTAAGTGATTCCCTAGTAAAATTAATACATACATATCGTCACGCCTGTTTCCCATTGGGGTAGGCAGCGACGATGGATCTCCACCTGCTACGATCCTGACAAACACTTTTCGCTTCATCAACTTTCATTAATCTTTTCATACATACACGCTTATTTAAACTACTTTTTATCTGACGTTTCTTCAAAATATCTTCAATTTGATCATGGCGAGTACGTCTCGTTCTACCGGCACCGACTCTACCAGTCACATTGCTGTCATATACTTGTTTAGTGATTCTGCTTTTATTCATTCTCTCTACGTGCCCAAACCACCTTAACATTCCTTTTTCAACTCTTGTCACTGCATCTTCTTTCAATCCACAACGCTCCCTTATCACACTGTTTCTTATCATATCACTTAATTAACTTTACATATACTTCTCAAAGCTCTCATTTCAACTGCATTTGTCCTACTTTCATGGTTCTTCTGCCATACCCAACTTTTACTGCCGTACATTAGTGTACGTACTAATACCCCTTGATGCACAGCCAGACGTGCCTTTACAGACACTTTCCGGCTGGTCATAAAAGAGTTAGTAAAAATAAACCTTATACTAAACCCGTTCTCCAATTTTTAACCTAAACAGCCGATAGAACCGGTTGATTTTTATAACTCGAAAAATATAATAAATTACGATATAATTAAAACTACGTTTTAAAGATTTTAAGCGCGACATTTTATTTGATTTTTATCTCGACTTTTTAGCCACTTTTCAATAGCTTTGATCACGAAAGATAAATAGGTCAAATGTCAATGAGTAATGTTAAAGTTATTATTTACCCTGTCCCCAACTTATTTCAATTATTATTATAATTAAATTAATTATTAATTAAAGTTATTTTAATTATACATTTTTTTGTTTATGGTTATTATTTACTTTATGGGAGCCTAGCAAACGCACTAACAATTTACTGTCGGTTTGCAACATGTTGTGACTTGAAAAGAATCGGCGCAAAAAAAGTCTTCAGCAACGTGCCTAGCTCTAGTAATTTTATATAATATTTAAAAAATGCACTTTTAATTATGGATGCTGTGTTTACTAGTCGTGAAAACTTAAAAAGAAAATATTTTTTAAATAATATAATAACAATTTTTCAATATCATTGTGTACATCCAGATAACATACGGGCATAACCTACAACGGAGCAATGCTGAAGACGGTATAATAACTACAAATATAGTATAAAAATTTCTTCGAGGCCGGCAGCGCGTTAGTAACATCTTTAGTGTTGCAAACGTCCATAGGCGACGTTAACAGCTTTCCAACAGATGGACTATCAGCCTATCTACTGTACTGCGGCTATAAAAAAAACCAATAAACCGGCCACTACTGAGTAGGGGCCTCTCCATTTCTTAAGGGGCAATGGAAACGGGACGGCATATCTGATACGCTTATCCACATTGCTAATCTCGATATACAAGTTTCACCATGATGATTTCTTTCACCGTCAACATAGAGTAATGGTAATAATATGCAAGGAGAACCGGAACAAGTCATACAATCCTAGGGAGATGAAAACTACGTCCGTGGATCGACATTGTCCGACGTTGGCTTATTTTTCTTGCAAAGCTGGTAAACAGGCAGACGCCCGTTACTCTCGCCTATAGATTTGTCAATACCAGGGGCGGAGCCACCATGTTACCAGCTGTTATGAAGGGATGGAGGGGGTGAGATGGGAGGATCGTACAGGAAGAATGGGATATGGAATAGATAGGGAGAAAGGGAAGTGGGCCGATATTCTGTGAGAACGTGGTATAACACCGCTCGAGCCGGCCCTAACAGCTGAAATCGAAATAATGATTCTAGCATGGCTCTATCACGTAAAAGAAATATTTTTTCCAAAATCTTTATTTTAAATCAATTTAGTAGCCCGTTGTACCATCTCTTGTATTTTACTATGCTTTGGTGTACAATAAAGTGTTGTCTATCTATCAATTTTATTTACACCCTATCAGAGCTAATAGTATGATGTGATTATTAATTAAATTTTCATAATAATAGAAATATTGTAAATTGTTCAATAACCTGTTAGCTCGCACACTTCGGCGATGAGGAAAGCGGCGTAGGACATTAACACGAACAGTGCGGATTCCAGTAACGGCCATTCGCGTACGTGAGTGAATTTCGTCATGTGCATGGCAGTTAAGGAACATTATATAAATATTAAACACATCTCCCAACGTTACGATAATATAGTAAAAGATAATTTAGTACTGTTTTTAGTAAAAAAAATAATATCTCACAAAAATAATTTCAAGACCTTAAGAACATTTCTCTAAGTCAGTAATAGAAATACAGCATAAGTTTTCATTCAACGCAGACTTGTAATGCATACAAGTAGAAGTTAGTTTGTTTTGATACATTTTTTATGTCTTATTTGCGTACATGTACTTTCTGTAATGGTGTACCGAAAAATTGAAGAATTCCTCCCAAGGGAGGCCACTTTTATGTAGAAAAAAGTTGTGGTATTTTTGTATAAAATTAACTTCATAGAAGATAGCAACTATGAAAAATGTGATATGTAATTTAAAAAGGATATCAGAGCAGTCAAACAGCCCATAAAAGCACCAACGAGCAGAGATAAACTGAAGATTCCTATGAAATCTCCAATAGCTGCTAAAAAGGCCGTTATTTCAAAACCACCGTCATGGGAGTATCTTGTCTCGTAGTTTTGTATAGCTCTAAAAAAGAAGAACAGTATGTAATTAACGATGCAAAACTACTACTAAGTATTTGGACTTGACTGCTTGCATAAACTTTCATAAAAAAGTTCAACCCGAATCTTCAAAATACCAACATACATTACATTATATCATTAATAGAAAATTTCTTGTAAGTTTACATCTAGGTTTGAAAAATTATGCGATCAAAATAGGGGTAGTTATCACTTCCCATTAGACGCTTGTTTGTCTGTTTCAGGTAATGTAGTACATAATATGGAACTCGAAAAGAGATGCCTTTGTTAGCCACCAACGTATCACAACTAGTGGTGTGGAAAAAATATGTATGTATAAAAAATATATTTACCCGCTAAGTACTAAGGCAACAGCATCATTTAATACGCTCTCGCCAAATATCATAGCATATAAGTTTACGTCCACCTGAAAAGTATCAATTTTATCAACTACATTAACAACTACGGTTTGCATCAAATTTTATAATCTCACTTGACTAGTCGCAGATGGCTGTATAATATAATGAAATAAGAGTATGCTTGGCACTGCTGGGCTCAGGTCTCCCCAATCTAATGTGCTCACCACACTTTTCGTGAGAACTGAGACTGTAGAGGCCGTTTTCTTACCTCGCATTAGGCACTCTACATTACTTTCTCGTACTTTTCTATGAGAGAGGATGTGTCCTTACACAAGTGCGTTACGTTTGACACGCGTAATGGGTATACATTCTGTGCCTCTTAAGAACCCTTTCTTAAGAGGAACAGAATGTATACCCATTACGCGTGTCAAATATGGATTAACAGTTTTCTGTATTGGTAATCTCGATATGGATATTTCATTACGGTGTTTACCTTCCTGTTAGCATGAAATAATGGTAACATAATGCACATATGTTAATTATAATGCCCTAGTTACCTGTAGACTGTCACTAAATTTTGTTGTTTTTCTGACTGCTAACGCATTGTCACCGCTGTAGGTGTTACAAACGTCCATAATTGACGGTAACCACGTTCCAAAGCAAGGCCCTTTTACCCATTTCAAGCAATACAAATTATGAAGAAAATGCTATTAATGTTAACATATATTATGACAGTAAATTTCATGTATTTACTGTCAAATGTATGTACATAAACCTGAACTTGTACACACAAATGGAAAAGTAATGTAATTTTATAATGTTATCTTATCATTATTATATCTACTAGTGGCATCGTCAATTTTCATACCTACCTTTAACTGTGAGAAAATGGCAAGTACAGTCAATGGGTCCGTAGGTGAGATCAATGCACCAAAATACAATGTGTCTAAGAAAGTGAAACTCGATGCAAGTGACTCCGGCATCAATTGCACACAACCGTACATGAGAGAGCCGATGACTAGAGCTGAGAGAGCTGTACCGACCATCGCAAATGTCAATATTGCCCCTAAGTTACGGAAGAAGTACTTCTGCTGCTACTTAAGAATCTAATACACAAATGTTAAGTTGTGGGTGGGCGTAGTGAATAGGGGGGAGGTATACTTACCCCTACGACAACCCCTAAGGTCCGGAGGTTTTAAATTTTTTTTAGTTTATAAACATAACCTCACTTATTTTTGTTGTAAAATTGTGCCACTTTTGATAATAACAAACCGTGATTTGAGTTTATGAATGTACTCACGAATTGTTTATGAATGTACTCATGAATTACATATAACCACTAGAACTTTTTGTAACACTAAAACTGTTTTTTAATGTAGAAATAAAGTTTCAAATTTAATTGACGCATAAATACAAATTCATGCTAGACATATATAATCGATTGATTAAAAAGTGACAGTTTTTAGTTTCACTTTTGTTTTTAATGGCTTGGCTAACAAGGTGTGATTATAAAAATAAATTAATCGATATGTCATTAATACTTATCGATTTGTAATTAAGAAATTCGAAATCTTGTAGCTCAAGATTTAGAATTAATTAATATATTGTTTTATATAATTTTCGGAAATCGATATATTTCTATGAAAAAAAAAATTATAAATATTTTTGTTTGCCGCCTTTATTGCCCCTTTTATTGCCGCCATTTTATTCCTTTTCTCTAGTAGTTGAGTGAATGTGCTTTCTTCTGTTAATTTTTGATTTTACGACGACTTGTGCTGTGTTTTATAATAATTTCGATTTACTATTTATTTTATACACAAACTGTCGGTTATGTTAGGTGATATTCAGACCAAAGCGCACGAGCCGAGCGAGCGAAGCGAGCGTGCCGCGGCAGCGGCCGGCGAGTGCCAGAACCGACTGGTAACCATTTACTATTTATTTTATACACAAACAGTCGGTTATGTTAGGTGATATTCAGACCAAAGCGCACGAGCCGAGCGAGCGAAGCGAGCGTGCCGCGGCAGCGGCCGGCGAGTGCCAGAACCGACTGTAACCATTTACTATTTTTTTTGTACACACAGACAGTTAGGACGCCTTGAAAGTCTCATATGAAACATTTGTTTTATTTATCAATTTAGTGGACGACTAGCAAGTTGGCTTTTAATATGACAATGAATCAATATATTAATGATATCAATTTTATTATTAAATACACTGTTGAATTTTTTTTAAATATTGGTTAAATATAAATTAATGCGATTACGTAAAAAAAAATATCGTCTTTATTGGTCGCCATTTTGAATGGTTACTCTTGTAGTGTATATAAATGTGCTCTATTGTGTTTTTTCTTCATTTTTATCCAATTAAGTTGGTTTTTGGGTTATTTTGGCTCTTTTTATGTTGATTACTGGCTTTTTTTTGAACTTTGAAAGGATTTTTCAATTTCGGACCTATAATAGAAGTGCAACATTAGCGAAAAAATCAGTGAAAATAAGTGAGGTTATGTTTATTAAAAAAAAAAAATTTCAAGATCTCCGGACCTTAGGGGTTGTAGTAAAGGTAAGTATGCCTCCCCCCCTCCCCACTTCACCACCCCACTACTTAAAATTCCTGTATAAAGAAGCTATAGATTTACCAACGTACGTTGCTTAAACCCATTATAGATAATCAAATTATCCACTGCAGTTTCATTTAATCTATCAGGTTATGGGCCCAGCCACAGCGAAGTTCATAGCCTGGTAATAGATTATCTGAATCGCATTCGCAAGCGTACGCCATTACGCCGGGCCGTGTTAAAAACGCGTGGTCAAAACGTGCGCTGACGCAATACAATTCGTGAAGGCAAAAAGAAAACACGAAATGGAAGGAAATAGTACAGTAATTAAACTGGAAGGGGCTAAAAATTGGAATATTTGGAAATTCCAGACATCCATTATATTGCGTGGTCATGGGTTGTTGGAGGTTGTCGAAGGTCGAGCGAAAAAGCCCGATGAAATAGCGTCCCGTACGACATGGGAAGCGAAGGATACGAAGGCACAGACATTGCTTGTTACAAGAATGTCAGAAGACGTAATGTTGCATATAATATCCTGCAATAATTCTGCGGATATGTGGCGAAAACTTCAAAGCGTGTATGAACAAAAGACAGAAACCAGTATACACATCTTGCAACAAAGATTTTTTCAATTCAAATTTGAAGAAGGAGTACATATGTCCACCTTTTTGTCAAGAATACAGGAGATGCAATGCAGTTTGAAACAAATGGGAGAAGAAATATCAGATAAGTTCATAATAACAAAAATTTTAATGTCACTACCTGCCCAATATAAACACTTTATATCGGCATGGGAATCTGCTCCGGAGAACAAACAGACTATTGATAATTTGGTTGCGAGGTTACTAATAGAAGAAGAAAGGTTAAAGGAGAAAAATTTAGATAATGGAGAAACCTCAGTGGCATTTTTTGCAAAAAGAAATTATAATAAAAATAATATAAAGTGTTTCAAATGTAATAAATTAGGGCATTATAAAATTGAGTGTAAAAGTAAAATAAACAACCAAATGAATATAAATAATAATAAATGTTTTTATTGTGGTAAATTTGGACATTATAAAGCTAACTGTAAATATAAAAAGAACAAGGATAGTAATGCCTTTATTGTTTCAAGATCCCTCTACAATAACGCACAAACATCAAAATGGTTAGTGGACAGTGGAGCAAGCGAACACGTGTGTTGTGATCGGACACTGTTCAAAACATTTGAAAATGTTTCTGGAAAATCCGTCATTATAGGAAATGGAATGTCAATCAGCACATTAGGCTGTGGAACATTGTCAGCACAAGTTTATAATGGAACTAAATGGGTTGATACAACCATAGAGAATGTATTATATGTTCCCGACCTTAAAATCAATTTATTCTCTGTAAACTGTGCAACTGACAGAGGTTATTATATAGTGACAGATGAAAATTCATGTAAATTTTACAAAAACAATAAAGTTTGTGCAATTGCATTGCGAGATGGTGGTTCATATTACTTGGATCTTCGATATAAGTCAGGAGAAGCATGGGTGGCAGGTACAAAACAAACATCCTTGCAGGAATGGCATGAAAAGTTAGCACACCAGAATTTCAAGCAAGTAAAGGATATACTGGACAAAAATAACATTAAGTATGATCAACAAAGCAACAATATTAAGTGTGAATCCTGTTTAGAGGGGAAAATACATAGACTTCCATTTACGAACAGTGTAAGTTCGAGTACAAGGATCTGTGAACTGGTTCACACAGATGTATGTGGTCCTATGGAAGTGACATCCCTCGGAGGCTCAAGATATTTTGTTCTTTTCAAGGATGATTATTCGAATTATCGAAATTTATACTTTATAAAGAACAAGGATGAAGTTAAAGATTGTATTATGGATTTTATAAAGAAATCAGAGAATATAACCGGAAAGAAAATTAAATATTTAAGAAGTGACAACGGTTTGGAATTTGTGAATAAGTCAGTCCAACAGATACTGTCAATGCATGGTATTATACACCAAAATACAATACCCTACACACCACAACAAAATGGTAAGGCTGAACGGGAAAACAGAACATTGGTGGAAGCCGCCCGAACTATGCTTTGTTCAAAGAATTTAGACAAAAGACTGTGGGCAGAGGCTACTCATACAGCTGCTTATGTACTGAATAGGACAGGAAACAGCAAGGAAACTGGAAAAACACCATACCAGAGTTGGACAAAGAGAGATTTTGACATACAAACTTTAAAGTGTAATGATACATGGGAATTTTGTGAAAAACCTTTAAATAAAAATGTTATAAGTAGTAAATGGGTGTTTAAAATTAAAAATATAAATGATGAAATTCAGTATAAGGCACGTTTAGTTGCCAGAGGCTTTGAACAAAATGATAACTTAAATATTTATGATTTATATGCACCAGTAGCAAAATTGACAACTTTTAGACTTTTTGTAGTCATTGCAAATAAGTTAAAATTACCTATTCATCAATTAGATGTAAAGGGGGCATTTTTATATGGAGATCTTTTGGAGGATGTTTATCTTAGTTTACCAGAAGGTGCTTATAGTGGTAACAACAATATTGTTAAATTGAAGAAGTCCTTATATGGGCTTAAAAGGTCACCTAAATATTGGAATGAGAAATTTAATTCAGTAATAATAAAAGAGGGTTTTAAAAGATCAATGTGTGATTCATGCCTTTATACTAAATTTCATAATGATTATAAAATGTATGTTTTGCTTTATGTTGATGATTTGTTAATTTTTGGAACTTGTAGTATTCAAGTAAATCAATTAAAATCAAAGTTAAGTGCCAAATTTGATATTAAAGACTTAGGCTATGTGTCAAACTTTCTAGGTATACATGTAAAACAAAATTTGGAAACAGGTGTTACCGAGTTGAGTCAAAAGGAGTATTTAAAAAATGTTTTAAATAAATATAAAATGTCAAATTGCAAACCAATGTCAACACCTTTAGATCAAAACTTTAATACTAAAATACTAAAAAGTGAAATTTGTAAACAAGATAAAAATTTAGAAAATATGTGCAGACAAATAATAGGCTCTTTAATGTATGCTGTTGTTGGTACAAGACCAGATTTAAATTTTGCTGTTTCCATGTTAAGTCGATATCAAAATTGTGCAAATATTAACTTATTGATGTGTTTAAAAAGAGTGTTAAGATATGTTAAAAATACTATTGATTATAAATTGATTTATAAGTGTACTGATAATTTACTGCTAGGATATTGTGATGCAGATTGGGGTGGTAATTTAATTGATAGAAAATCAACAACTGGTTATTGTATAAGTTATTCTGGTTGTTTGATTTCCTGGTGTTCAAAGAAACAAAATTCAGTCAGTTTGTCCTCTACAGAGGCTGAGTACATTGCACTCAGTATGACAGTTAGTGAAGCATGTGGTCTTATGAATTTAATAAAAGATTTTAATATTCAAAATTTAGATTCATGTAGTATTTTATGTGACAATCAGTCTGCTATCATGGTAGCCAGTACAGATAGTGTGAAACGCTTGAAACATATTGATATAAGATTTCATTTCATTAAAGATATTGTTAAAAAGGGAAAAATTAAACTTGATTATGTTAAGAGTGAGAACCAATTGGCAGATATGTTTACCAAGGCTTTAAGTAAAGATTTAATTTGTAAATTTAGTCGAGAGTGTGGACTATTATAAGATATTTGTTTAATTTAATTTACTATAAAAACATTTTGTTTGATTTTTAATAAATAAATAATGTGTTGAGGGGGGGTGTTGAATATGAGAATATCACCCAACACATTATTTGTGTGTCAAGGTTGTTAATATTAAAAGGTAAAAAGCATCCGGTAGATAAATGTCACTCGATAACACTTCCGGTAACCTTTTTGCTCGAATCGGGTTCTCATGTCTGCCTTCTTCTCTCTGTGTGCCTTCGGTTGTGCGAGCGTAGTATTAACTGTGTAATGTGTATAAACGTACGTTGCTTAAACCCATTATAGATAATCAAATTATCCACTGCAGTTTCATTTCATCTATCAAGTAACAATGCGTTTCATGATTGTTGGGTTGGAATTGACTCGTTCCAGCATGTCCTCAACGACTCATATGCGATTGAGTTTTTGGAGAAAATTCAGGTCTGTTGGGACTAGCCGAGCGGCAACATGTTTCATACCCAAGTGATTATTTAAAATGATACGGATCGATTCGTGAGACAGAAAGTTCAGAGGTATTTTATCTAAATGACCGATGCAACTAAAACTCCGCGCCAAAATGAAAAACAGCTGTGCCAAAAACAACAAAAAAAATAATTTGGAACCATAAACAAATAATCCATTCCCGATACTTTTTTGACAAAATGTACATACTAGTGTTGTAACGAATGCGAATATTCATCTCTAATATTCGCGAATGAGAATACGTTAACCTTTGAAATAAAGCGCATATTCATTCAATAAAATTTTGATTAAAAATATATAATTAAAACCAAACATGAATATTAGAACATTGCATAGTTTTCCTCTGTGTCCCATAGATGCTGGATGCCCTGTATATGGAATATTGCATTATCATTCCATATGATTTCCTCTTCGTTTTTCAAATACATTCGCCAAAAACTCGCAACGTAACTTTGCGAATACGAATGGCAAAAATCACGCGCATATTACTTACACACTAATACATACTCTTGAAATTTATATGTCGTGTAATAACGGGCATGTAACATAAACAAATATCAGGTCTACATGTGCATATTTATCAGGGCCGTCATTACTCTGGGGTGAAAGGGGTGCAGGCGCGGGAATCTAAGAGGCGCAAGTCGATTGGCTTCAATATAATCTCATTATGGAACATTCTGATTGTTCAAGATCCGACTAACGACACTTAAAATATTACACCAATCTGAAGTGCCATATACACTACATCTTCCAGATAAACGTCTATATAAACCCCGTAGTTTCTGAGAAAAATTACTATGATAAACAAAAATAGACAAACGAGAGAACATGACAAATGCATAAGGGCATAAAGGTGTAATTGTCTCTTAAGCATAAGGGTTTCGTTTCTGTGAAAATGCGTAAGGGATCTTAAGATATGAAGTATAAAAATTGAGTGTTATTTTTAACCAACTTCAAAACAAGGAGAAGGTTCATGTTCAGCCTTAAATTTTTTGGTACTGAATCGATTTTGATTATTCTTTTTGAGTTGGATTCAGTAGTAAGCTTCGAAATTGTCCCATATACAATTTCCATTATATAATATTCTTTGGAATCAGGTAAAAAAGAGTAAGTAGTGTTTGAGGTATTTTATTCATAACTTTTTGTTTCTGAATCGATTTTTTTTATCGTCGGTAAAGAGGAAAGCTTATTTTGGCACCCCGGTGCCCAATATGCTTGAGACTGCACTGATATTTTGTGAATTAGCTGTGCGCGCCACTACGTTCGCACGGGACTTAATAAAATGAAACCAAACTGTCGGTGTCTGGTTTTTGTATTCCAGCCAGTTTGGGCTCAGCGTGTCATGGTCAGGACACCCAAAAGTATTTTATTTTGAATCCTAAAATATATTGAAATAGCTACATGAATATACGATATAAAATTCCTCATTTAATGCCATAACTTCCATTGTTGTTAAAGATAAATTGTGTGTTTAAATGGTTAATTTTAAATGTTTTCTATTTTAATATCTAACTTCAGATAAGTAAGTAAAGTTGACTAAGTAATTTAAACGTCGTTAAATAGTATACCTTATTAAAACGACGTTTTCGTGGTTTCTAGCGCGGCATTTATTTGATTATTATTTTTATTACAAAACGTCGGAATAAAAATTAAAATCAAATACTTAGTGATTGCCTAAATCGTGTGTAATGTACAAAAATGGTCTTCGAAGGAAAAGCAATGTGACCTACACATCAATTTAATAACATGTGTCAATTATCTTAATTGCATTAATTAGTATACTGTTAGTAGAATACATGTAAAATGGCTTAGGCTTAATACACATATTAATAATCTTGAGAATTACCCCGATAATTTTAATTGGATTAATGTTATATAGATAAAAATTCCTCCTTCAAATTAAAGCATGTCGATTGATGACTTATGAATTGGACATCAGTCATAACATAAAACATGGCAAATATTATCTGACATTGCATCTAGCTAATAAAGCAGGTAATTAAACTAACTGAACAAACTATTGTGTTGAACATTTCTAATTATCATTGTTATTGTCTTTATGAATGATATCAAGTGTTTGTTCTATTCGATATCAATTAGATCTTTTGATAACTCAGTTAATATAATATATAGTGTGTTACATTTATAACTTGTTTGGCAACACATCGGTTTTTATGTATTGTTCAAGTTTATATGAATACGAAATTTTATTACTATTTATTTTAAACTAGAACTTTTCAAGCGGAATCGCTCACATGATCTTTGGAGCTGAATGCTTTGTAAAACCTTTTTTTAAAAATGTTTTTAAGTACAAGCTTTTGAGATCCTGGATATCATGTAGCAGCAGAGTGCTAGCCAAAACAAGTAAAACGAGTCCAAACACGACGGGTCTATCTTGTTTAGTACAGGAGTTCCTATGGCCACCAACCGACTCTATCATCAGATCAGCTCCATGGTACCATATTATGGCATTGTCACGCGATATACATATACGTGCAAAATTTCAGCTCAATCGGAAACCGGGAATTTGGTCAAATTTAACTTGCAAGATTCCAAAAAGCAAAAAGCAATATTCCAAAAGCTTGTAAAAAAAATTATTACTGTCATGGAAAGTATTAGACAGACCAAATTCCATAACAAATATCACGTATAGCCTGTTCCTATATGTTACTATACATGCACTTGCCCTACCTTCGACTGAATTTTGATATTACTTGTATGGAGCTTATGTCAAATTTTGTTCGATAGTAAGGGAAATGAAGTCGGTAAGATATAGGAACCAGCCATTAATCAGTCCATTCTCAAAATTGCGCAGGAGGAACAAATAAACATGCAAACACAATCACTTTTACACTTATAAATTATTCAAGTTCGTATGATGATAAAATTTTAATGTTAAGAGTTCGCTTTTAGCTACAGGACACTCTATTCAACATCTATTGTCATAATTTTAAAAGTCTACTTTTAGATTTATGTCGAACATTGAATTGTAGTCAATCGCTTATAATTAGATTTTTAGTATAAGATAAAAAAACTTACCCTTTTAAGGCAATACCCAGCATGAAATATGATCGGCGGTAGGATAATATTAAAGAATATCTCAGGATCGAATGTTGCTTTCAGATCTATCTCATTCTGTTCCACATTGACTATTTCACCTCTGAAGCTATACGCATATGTTTTGTTAGGTACTGGCGCATCTGGGAAAGTGCACTTATTTTTTATAGGTGGAATGAATACACTTTACGACCTCCATGATTGAGTGACCTAAGCCTTTGCCGGTATAGACCGGTGAGATAGCTCAATGTCTCACTGAGGCTCGGGATTCGATTCTTGGGATGGTAATTTTCGGAATCGACTTGGCGTTATTTGGCCTCGGTATCGGCGCAAGACGGGTCCGTTGTTTATTAATCATAACAAGCGTAACTTGCTTAAGTTAGGAATATACAATGTGTGTCTTTGTCTCTCGATTATGATTTTATTTTTATATTAACTCAATGTTATGCTACTCTGAGAAATCCTCAGCTGGTAGCGCATTCAGAATCCTTTTGGCGTGTAAGATTATTTGACTTCAGAAGTATTGCATATATCAGTGTAGCAGCTCAAAGAAGTAGGGAACACCCAGCTCATTGTGAGCAGTTCAGAGAACAATGTATGC
The DNA here is from genome assembly GCA_019925095.2 of Dendrolimus kikuchii. NCBI lineage: Eukaryota > Metazoa > Arthropoda > Insecta > Lepidoptera > Lasiocampidae > Dendrolimus > Dendrolimus kikuchii. The sequence goes on from CM034389.1 coordinate 17,594,384, forward strand.
ATTTAGGCCGTAACATTATAAACTAATTTTCACTCAGAGTAAACATACGCGGCACCAGTCGTCTACATGCGCGCTAATGATTATTTAATTATTGTAATAACACTGGTCAACAAAAAGCACCTTTTGAATGTAACATGATTTTTTTACCTAGGTATGTTTAGAACAATGATATGATGAGTATAATATAAATGATGTTTATTTAAATAGGAATAGTTTTTATTCTATACAGTTTTATGAACCAAATGAAGTTGTTATAGCATTGCAGTACTAATATCAATATTCTGAGAAAATTTTAAGCGTTTTTCATGAAATAGTCTCAACCTGATTTTTCCAAATCCCTAGGTTTTTTTAAATATTTCATCATACTTATTAAGTAATAAATTGTTTTAATTTGTAATATCTTTAGTATCAATAAGACAAAAAAAACAATCAGCTTATTGATTCTTTGATTCCATCCAAAACAGAATGTCTTTCTGCGCAATCAGAAAGAAAGCTCACACATGTCATTGTCCGATAGATAATATAAAGAACTTATGCTTTAATTGTTGTCTGCTTTATCTTACTATAATAATCTATAAATGGTTCGAGATTGTATAATGCGTTTAAAATTTTTAAAGATCAGGGGAGCTAATTCGGTCCAGCAGATTCTGAATTTTTATGAAATTTTGTCTGTCTGTCTTTTAGATTTTTACGTCAAAACTATTGAACGGTTTAAATGAAACTCGACTTAGAGCTAGCTTATATCCTGGGGCGTAACTTAGGATACTTTTTATGCCGATAAATGACGTCGTTTCCATGGAATAGACGAAAATAGCGAAAAAGATGGCGCTCTAACCGTGTTTTTTATTTCACTAAAAATATCTACATACTCATAAACAACATGTCATTCATTCTATTACTTCAAATCAGGCTGGCTTCGACACACATCTATGTTTTGCTGGGCAGTTATCTAGACTATATGGGTTTAATTTCTTTGTTATTATTGTATGCAATTATATTATAACTAGAGTTTACCCCGCGGCTGCGCCGCGGGTTAACCTCTAGTTCCTGCTTCTTGTTTAAAGAGCAGGCGTTAATACAGGTTACAATGTACACCATTTTTATGTTAGTGCCATTTGCCCCCGAAAAATTCACTTCATTTTATATCGCAAACTCGATGCTTGATATATTCTCATGCCGATCTCTTGGCATGAGTATATATGTCCATTTTCGGCATTAAAACTACATTTAAACAAAATTACAATAAAAACGATCCAGTATTCCCAGTGTTTTCCGAAAACTTAACAGAAAGACATATCGAGTTACTATCGCATTTTTATAGACGATGCATTTTTATGTCTATGAACTTGAGAAATGATTGGTCTCATCCAAACTTTCATCCTCTATTACAAACAGTCCTAGTTTTATTTATCTATCCCCCGTCAATGAAAACTACAAAAATTACAAAAGGGACAACATCAGCAAAAACGACAAAAAGAGCAACATGGACAAAAGAGTCGAAGAGCAAAAGAGCAAAAGGGCAAAAGGGCAAAAGGGCAAAAGGGCAAAAGGGCAAAAGGGCAAAAGGGCAAAAGGGCAAAAGGGCAAACGGGCAAAAGGGCAAAAGGGCAAACGGGCAAAAGGGCAAAAGGGCAAAAGGGCAAAAGGGCAAAAGGGCAAAAGGGCAAAAGGGCAAAAGGGCAAAAGGGCAAATGGGCAAAAGTCAAAAGGGCAAAAGGGCAAACGGGCAAAAGGGCAAAAGGGCTTAAGAGCAGAAGGGCAAAAGGGCAAAAGAACTAATGGGCAAAAGGGCAAAAGGGCAAAAGGGCAAAAGTCAAAACGGCAAAAGGGCAAACGGGCCCAAGGGCAAAAGGGCAAAAGGGCAAAAGGGCAAAAAGGACAAAATAACCAAAATGATGAAAATGGCAAATCACAAACCAACCAAAGCCTGTCCCACTTTTGGGATAATCTTTACATAAATCTATCCCAAAATCTATCCCATTATCCGGGATGAAAAATATCCCATGTCCACCCTCGGTATTCAAATTACATATGTACCGAGTATCAGCCAAATCGGTCCAAAAGTCTTTCCGTAAAAGGATAACAAACAGAGAGACAAATATACTTTTATCCCGGAAACAATCCCATTTTCCGGGATAAAAAGTATCCTATGTTCATTCTCGGCATCGAAAATATATATATACTGAGTTTCAGCCAAATCGGTCCAGTAGTTTTTACGTCAGACAGACAGAGTTACTTTCGCATTTATAATATTAATAGGGATTATATAAAAACCGTTGTTTCATGTAAGTAAAATGGAGCAAACTCTAGTGTTGATACAATTTGATTTTATAATATTCTCACATTCCTTTTTTGAGTTTTGATTGCTACAAATGTAACAATAGTTGTCAGGATAATTTTTACACTTTACGATTTAAAAAATATTAACTTGAAAAACATAAAACCACACCTTTAACTAAAAAAATACTTCAGACTAAAAATGTAGTAATAAAAAAACTAGACCTGATCAAGTAAAAGTAAATGTCGTGTTGTTATGAGAAAGGATAGATAATTCCAAATTAGCAAGCATTTTCTATTCCATTCTTGTTGATAATGGCTCGATTAGCAAACATTAATTTTCTTTTTATAATGACATCTATATTATGTTATAATATTTTCTTAAGTTTTCGCGACTTGTATACGTAATAAAAGTACGTTTTAACGGTTTTAAGCGCGGTAATTAATTTGATTTTGGTTATTCCGACGTTTCGGAATCCCGAAGTCCCGGATCGGAGAATCGTTTCATACCTAGAATGATGCGTGAGGCTATTGAAATAAAAAAACACCCAAATTTCAATAGAGAAGATGGTTGGCAAGTACCACCTGTTTGGGATCCGATCATCAAAACTATTAAGACCCAAACCCAGCAAAAACCTACTGCCAGACCTCAAGACACTGTGAGCTCTTTCTGCGTGCAACGGAACACAAACCAACTTGACTGATAATTTCTTTTATTTTCCTTATACCCATTTTAATATTATATAAAATTATTAGAGCTAGACATGTTTGCTGAAGAGTTTCTTGCGCCGCTTCTTCTCTTCAAGCCATAACATGTTGCGAAGCGGTGGTAAATTAGATTAGGCTCTCATAGAGTAAATAATAACCATAAACAAAATTTAAAATAATAATTAAAATAATGAACAAGTTGGCGGTAGGCTAAATAAAACTTTAACAATACTCGTTGACACTTGACATCTTTGCCTTCCATGATCACAGCCACTGAAAAGTGGCCGAAATGTTGGAATAACCAAAATCAAATAAAGTACCGCGCTTAAAACCGTTAAAACGTAGTTTTATTATATATTATGTCATTTCAAATTACGGTTTTTTTTCTTTGCAAGCATTTTTTTACTTTTGACAGCTCAATGACGGATCAATTAGTAATATCCTAATACACTAGCGGCTGGATTTGTTATAAAAATCAACTTCATTCATAAATAAGTTTTAAACCATTTAACATATCTATATATTTTTGCTATAAATACTATATCTTGTAATAAACATACCCACATTTCAATGATCATATTTTACATATGTTAAATAAGCCAATTAAACGGCACTTATAATAATTGCGGTATTATTTTTCTTTAAAGTAGAACATTTTTTATTTTCAAATTGATAACTTTCAACTTATTTAGATATAGTGTGATGGTTTAATAGTCTGTGCTATGCTTAACGCTTGGAAACAGTATATACCAGCCTATTTCATTCATACCTTAGACCGGTGGACAAGTGATGATGTAATGATAAACAATGTGACTAATTGATGGTGAGGAAGCAGCAAAATACTATAAATTCCTACAATTATTTAATAACACTACATTGACACTTGATTAACTTCCTAATACATAAATGGTAGATTACAGATACTTCATACCTCCAGGAGATATCTGGATCTTGTCAGGGAAGTGAAAGCGGAGCATGTCTGGTGGCACAGACTGGTTATAAGTGGTGTCTGGTGCAGGATGCACATCAATATAAGTAATCTGGTTTGTACTGCCGGCATAGCGGATTATTGCTCCTACTATTAGACCTGGTAGAACAGAAAATGGTACATAAGATTATTATTATTAGAACACATAAAAGAAAAATGATAGCAAATGTTGAAGTAAGTCAACAATACATAAGGATCATTCTTTTATGAATACAATTTGGATATAAAGTCTAACAACATTTTAAAAATATATAGATTTTGTACACTATTCTAACACTTGCTACTGCTGTCATGGCATTTTCATGCTGGCACTTAGCTTTTATAGTGAGTGCTAACTATTAGTTTATTAATTTAAAATTTTTGTTTCTCATTATTTCTTTCATATTATTTCATTTAATTATTATTCACTTTAAAATGTTTACAGATTTTGGAGTCCCAATTGAAAAATATTTTTCCAAATTTGTACTAAGTCTGGTTGGATATAAGACTTTGATATTTCAGCCATAACAGAGAGAAATACAGAGGATGAAGGATAACATTCTCTTTTTTGTATTTAGGTATCAGAACATTTTAAGTAACTATTATTTAAACAAATACAACAAAACATAAAATTTAATTTAATAAAGCATGAATTTAATTTCTGGAACTAATTTTAACTAATGTAACAGTTGAGAAAACTACTCTTACAACATCTCTGCAGATAGCATATGAAGTAAAACCTCCTAAGATAATTATGTGAAGTTTTTCAAGAAATGTGTGATTTTAAATTCAAGTCATGAACTCAAGATGTATAATTATGAGAATCTATTACATATCATAATGTATTATTTGAATTCAATAAAACAACTATCTTTGACATGTGAGTCAATCTTTTGAAAGACTAAGTGTCTATATCCACTATGTGACTAGTCACACAATGTGTATGGGTGCTAAGGAGATGAGTACTGCTAGGTTTATGTTATGGTGACTGTCCACATAATGCAGAGGGGAGATGTTATTTTCAGAACTATGCATAGGGTGTTACTTGGCTATTATAAACACTTTTTTACAATTTTTACTTCAGGCCTTATTAAACCTAAAGAGACTTATTTGCTGGCCAAAAATTGTTACACTAGAAAGGTAATTAACTGTAAGAATGTAATAATAAATAAGGCTAATAAGAAAGTGGCACCTGGATGTTGTGAAACACTAAATTGGAATCAATGAATAAACAATTAAGGATGTAGAAAATTGTAGAAAGTGGAGTAGGTAGTAAGCATTAATAATTGCCAGCAAGGAAGGAAAATAGTAGATATATTTCAAATTAATATGCGATAAATTCTAGTGATTGGGTTGAAATCTTTGTGTAGTAATAAACAGAATTTGATATTGTAATTTATTTCTCATTTAGAAAAATATGAACATAGTCTGTAAATAAATATCTACTTTTATACATAAAACTGGTTTTCCTAATCTATTATGCTTGATCAAACATAAAGGGAAAATAATAATTATAGTCAATAATTTGTTCAGTTTTGAAGTCATTCAACTTTGGAGATGTGAATTGTTTCACCATCTATTGCTTAAATTCACAAGAAAATAATATAGCATAAAAACTACTATACTACTTCCATTTGTTTATTTACTCGATGACAGTTCTAATTTGATAGTTGTAGTGTTGTGACTAAATAAGTAATGATATAGATCGCATATATTTATTATGTTTTGAACAAAGACAAATGCAACAAAAACATTCAAATATATTTTTTCAAGTTGGGAACACTCTATGACCCACCGCCATTTTGCGTTTGTTTTAATCTGTCACTTGCAACAAGATGGTCGTGGTATATAGTCACTACATTTCTGTTCGCTGAGTTTTTTCACATTATCCATACGTTACATTGTGTATTTTGTGTTCCTCCGTGTTGATTGCTGCCCAGCTGTCAAATATCAAAATGCCTAAAGGATCTGTTCTGTAAAGGCAGGCGAGAGAACTGGTGATCGGTTGACAACTTCGATGCTGACACTATTCACCATCATATATATGACTATTACTTGCGCAAAGAAATTCCAACACTTAAAAAACTTGTTGTTTCTTTACGTGAATGTGGTTTGTTCCATGGCCAAAAATCGTCTCGTCATTAAGCTTAGTTTTGAAAGAAATTGGATTTTCTTATAAAAAATCGGACAAACATAAAATATTGATGGAGTGTCACGACGTTGCTAGGGCTCGCTGCGAATTTTTGATCGAAGCCAAAAAGATATCAGATTGGTTCAATGTTATTTTCACTGACGAGACTTGGTTAAATGCAAACCACACAGTATCTAAGAACTGGACTGACAACACCGCCGCTTCCATTAGTTCAGTGCCAATGGGAAAAGGTGAACACCTTATCATATGCCATGCAGGGTCTACGAAAGGATTCCTTTAAATCCAAGAAAACAGTGGACTACCACGAAGAAATGAACGCAGAGATTTACGAAGGATGGTTTAAAGAAATGGTGCAGTCTCTGGAAGAACCATTGATAATTATTACGGACAACGCTACATTACACTCCAAACAAATTGATAAAATGCGCAGGCCAATAAAAAACAAGAGATAATTGATTGGCTCCAACATCATGGCGAAAATGTGGATAATAACTTTATTAAAAGTATAATTAGTGAATATTTTAAAATCGAAAAAAAGCCTCCCTGAAAGATATATTACTGACAAAATAGCTGCCGAATGTGGTCATTGGGTTCTTCGACTTCCGTTGTATCATTGCCAGTACAATGCTATAGAACTAATAGGGGCACAAGCAAAGGACACGCTGCTGGAAACAATACCTTTCCCCCTTTTACGGCAAACAAGATGTTAGATTTATTAAAAAATGCATGTGTGGAAGTAACCGCCGAACATTGGGAAAAAATTGTGAGAAGAACTCAAAACATTATAGCGTCGGATTGGGAAATTCATTTGGCATTCGATAATATAGAAGTACAGGAACTTATAATAAAAGTTGGGGAGAGCTCATCAGTGACAGTGACGATTCATCAGATTTTGATTAAATTAAATAAATAAAGAATCAACATAATATAATTACATCTTGTAATGAAATGTAATATTAGTTAATAAATTTGTACAAAATTATCCGGCAATAGTTTAGTTTCTTAGATTTTGTAAAAAAATATTGGGTCTGTAATCATGTTATGTTTATCTATAGCTCCTTCCCTATCAGTTTCTCCCACTCTGCTATGACCTTGTGTGTAAGCGTCATATTTTTATTAAATGATGTATACATAATGTAAAAAAGACGCTCCTTCAAGTTTCCACAGGAGCTGTCATCAAGAAAATAAAGAAATGGAAATAGTATAGTACTTAAAATATTTTTTTACTTATGAAAGAAAGTCTTTCTTCTCTCAGCCTTGGATAATTATATTTTTTCTCTTTCTCTTACATTCAATGGCAGTGATAAAAATATTGCCACATTACCATTACACTGGAAAATATAAACTTCTTATGGGATATAAGCTAAAACTATTTAGAGCCACGCTAAACCACATAAAATGCCTTAGGATATCATTTAATTTAATGACACCAGAGTGGGATTTTGGGATACTCCTTTTTGTCATATCAAAATATAAAATATTCTATTATTAAAGACCATACCAATGAAGATTACTCTATTTGTATAAATGCGCAGGTAAATAGTTACCGGCCCGAGTAATTTAGCACTGTGTGGAAAGAATTAGTTTCAAGGTCTTATGTACTACATTGGATGATCACATGACCATAGTTTTTTTTAACAATTTAAGGAAAATAAAATATCGAACTTGCTTACCATAAATGACGGCTAATCCTGTTTCGTGGAGCCAGCTGACTCTGCGGTGCTTGAACACCCAAATAGTAAGTACTGTTAATGTTAGCAGGCAGACATAAATTAAAAGATTTAAACTGTCTATACGATGCAAAAGAGTCGCTTTCGCATCTAGTGCGATGTCTGTGCCTGAAGCTTTGCATTCTGCTAGTAAATAAAATAAAATAAGTGTAGCACGTAGGGCAGATATCATTGTTAATTTTGTATACACCAAATCTCAAATCGCATAACTAAGCACTATTTTCTAAATAACAATGATAGTAGCAGATCCATTAATATTAAGGGACTATTATTAGCAGACAATAACACAATTTATTATACGTAAGAAATCATTACGTCTAGAAAAATAGTCGATACGAAATTATGAATACAACACACACAGAAATACAATTACAACAGAAAAATGTCAACTGTCAATGTCATAGTTAATGCAGGATATAGTCTGGCCAGTGAAAGCTGTCCACGAATATTATAAGAAACTTTTGTATGGAAACATTTTGAGTCTGTCAACGTTTGTTTTGATCGTAGTATCCATAGTAGTTTGTGTTTTGATCTGTTTATATTTTGTGTAAACGTGCACCATATTTTTATTGCTTTTACGTAAAATAATGCCGAAAACCATAAAAAGTTCGAGAAGGAAGCTGCTATTTACTATGATTAAAAAGTTCAAAGATATTAACAGTGATTTACACCAAAAATGCTCAAAAAAACTCACAATTAGATTATATTGTATCACTTATAGGTTAGTTTTTTATATCCGGAATAAAACATCTTGATATTATACTATTAACTCGACAATATATTCTGTACGATAATCACAAAGTACATTAAGAAAATAGAAAAACGATAACTCACAAAATGAAGGTTTTTGTTGGTATTTCTTTTCAGAGAATATCGAAGAGGTAGGTACAAAAATCAAAGTAGTGTAAATAGTAAAAGTATTGAAAATTTAATAAAATAGTGTTTTCAATCCGTAACAGCTCATGATTGGAAAAATACATTGAAAATATTTTGAATGTTAAAAATCAGTACAAATTAAGGGACAATATTGTGGAAAACGAGTTTGAAAATTTTATTATAAATGTCGGAGATAGTAGCAGGTATTGAATACTTGAAATAGATTTTATCCATGACTTCCTAACTTTATAGATTTGTTTTTATTGTGTTTATTATATTAAATAATTGTTTTATTCAACCGTGAAAAAGTAGCTTTGTCCTTGTTTGCGTAAGTACTGATTGAACTGTATTCAAATTGATCGGTATCGGTATGTACGTACTTTATTAAAATATTAAGTAACTTATTAAAATATACGTCCTATGTGGTTGCGTGGGCTAAGCCTTTGCCGGTCTACCTCATGCAACGTCGAGGCTCCGGGTTCCTGGCAAGGCAAATTTCGTGATGGAACTTATTTACCATGGGAGTCCCGCATCGACCCAAAGTGATCCATTGTATATTACCTATAACACAAGCGTACCCTGCTGAGCTTGGTGACACACAATGTGTGCTTGTCTACCGATATTTAAAAAAAAATTGGATATCAAATAGTATTAACTCTGTTTAATCAGCGTATTGCCGGTGTAGCTTATTTTTTTTTAATCATCGCCGTTTTCCTGAACAGCTTTCGATGGTTAGACTATAACTGCTTTTCGATACGCATCTTCTTGGCAAAATTAATACTGAAAGCGTTGGAGCCATAATTCCAAACACAGAAAAAGATATGCATCTTCGTGCTATGGTTATGGTGCATGGCCACAGATAACGACCACAGAATAAAGTGGCCCATATACAATCCGACATTGCAGTCCACCTGGTAATCCGCTGCGTAATGCAGGATTGTGAATGTTGTTGCAGACTTCATTGCGGTTCGCAACACCGGCAGGATGCCTCTCGAGCCCTGTGCGAGACCTGCAAGCTCTGCCCACCGTTTACAGTCCTCTGCGAAGCAAAGTCAGTGGTTTGGCGACTTGCGTGGCGGACTATTTTATTGTAAGCAGGAGCGTGAATTTCAATATTAGACTGTATCAGTGTGGCCAACGTAGGCGATTTATCACCATTTAAGCTACTCAGAGCGAGAATTGGCGGCGGAAAAATCTGAAAGGCGATTGTTCGCCTATTAGGCTACTACAAGAACAAGCCATCTAAATTAATTAAACTACAAATAAATAAGCTTAATAAAATATTATGAACATTATTAAGCTTTTCAATATCTTTTGTTTAGAAATGTATGCAGTAATTTTAATGTTTTACTTGGCACCCACTTCATTATCTAAAAATATTTACTTTTTACTTTATGTCGGCTCTTAAAGTCAGTTTCTTTTATGCTAGATTTTTTTATTTTACACTGCTAAGTTACACATATGGTATTCATTATAAGGTAGCTTCTAGAATGCGGAAATAATAGTTAGATGAAGAAGAAACTCATAACTCAATTTACACGTTTGTGCTATTTGTCGTTAAGAATTTCTTTTATACGCATTCCTAGTCCTAATCGAGTCTAGCATTGGACATTATTGATCATAATTAGGTATCTACTCGTTTTAGGATTGTCATAAATTTAACAATGTTTCAATTATTCCACGTTGTCTATTTGATTTTGATTGTATCTTCGGAATTCAATATTCTATATCAATAAGTTATATAAAAGTAGAAACTATACTAAATCCGAATACGAATGTTTGAGACATCGGTTCTGAAACAAAAAAGTTATGGCTGGAACAATACCTCAATCACTACAAATTTTGTGCTTGATTTTAAGGAATTTCTGCTATATCTTCGGTGCTCAAGGTCTGATGACAATTAAATTTTAATGCAACAACTTTTTATTTTTATCATAAAATAGGATATAGGAGAGAAGCAAAATTCTTTTTTTTTTGAAACTGTAAGAACACAGACTCGAGAGACAACTAAACAATACTGATGACGGACTACAATGTAGTACCGTGTGTGAGCTATATCCTGTATGTCCCGCGCACTTTCCAGGCTTGTAATGCAGGCTCGTGTATGGGTTCTTTAATAAGCACTACTTAGGTCGCCACGTCAAAACTGCGGTAATACATACAATAATTAAATTATTAATAAATTCAGTTCTGCAGTTCTGTAAACAGAGGCTTTGCTAAGTTTTTACGACTTAACTAAAGTAAAGCAAGCTTTATTAGCATTGGCACTATTAATACAACTTTATAGTGTTGGTGTACTCATAATAATGTTGTACTGTTGCGTGTTTGAATGTTTCCGAACATCAATGATGACGTCCGAGAGCGGATGATTTAAAATATAATACTATGTATAATACATATTATTATATGATTGTTATGAGGATAAATAAAAATATTATACGGTTATACCTACCATCACGTCTTATTTCTTCGATTCAAATATTATTATTTTAAGATCTTGTCTCGTTCCATAATTTTCAAAATCAGTAGTGTGGCTGTAAAAATAAAAATATCTAATAATGGCGAAATGTTTAATATTCAGACCGTTCGTAAGTTTCTAATTTTCTCTGGCAACAAAAAGAACAACAAGACAAAAACAAGTTTACCATTAATGAAAACTAGCCTAGGTAATTCTCATTCCCGTAAATTAGATTTAAAAAATCAGTTATTTTCTGGAACTCACGTGAACAGCATTCTTTTGTTTTAAGGATTGTTTATATTTTATCGGCCTGCACTTGATTTTACAAACTACAAACTTGCAGACCGGTTTAGCTGATTTTTACATTTTTTGGATATTAATAACTATTATTTGGCTCAGTGCCTCAGCATGATTGTCACTGTTACTAGTCGGCCAATGTATAAAATCCTTGCACCATCTAGGATAATGTTTGTAATAGTGACATTAGCCAAATGCATTTTGTTTATAGCTTTAAAAATAATTATTAGCTACATTAGGGTAATATACATTTTTTTATATCAATGTTTAACATCATTAATAATTAATAACTATGTCGCATCGCAAATAACGCATTAAACCCTTATCTAGAAGGGACATAATAATAATATATAAATACTAAATACTTATATATAAATAAATACATCTTGAAAAACATCGTGGCCCCTTAGATTTTGTACGGGAGTACTTTCTGAAGTCAAAAGTTTTGTACAAGTAGGTACCTACAATAAAAGTATCCACAAGGCATATAAACGATTAGGCATCTCTTAAGTAAGGGAATCAGAATCAGACCCTAATCAGTGAATATCTTTTTTTTTCACTTATAAACGTGTATTACCTGTTGTTTACTTAATAGGAGCACAAATAAACGAAATTTGAATGATTAACGTAGGTTGTACCCAAAATATTCGACTATAGAGGAGTTTATGGGTAAGATTTTCACTAATCAGTTGCTGAGCACTTTTTAAAAATTTAAAAAACGATTATAAGTAAGGCCCATAGTGCATTAATTATTGTTAAAACAAGATTAAAATTATTACTATCATGATATTGGAAAAGTAGATGATGAGACGTTATTTTAGTGTCTGTTCTGTAGTGTATGGTTAGAATTTATGTTACGACCAGTAGTGGTGCTAGACCAAATGTAGGAGTCAGCGTAGCGACACCAGATTTGAGAGGCCTTTTTCATTTCGCTGTCAGAAAAGAAGGTAAATAGAATAATGATACTGATGTATAAGTATATGAGCTTTATAAGATAATCACACAATAAAATAAACTACTTCTTTAGCTTTTACCTTCACTCAATTTTTATAAGATTATGTCTGTTCCGCTTCAATTGATAGAAATGATAACGCAGATAGTCTCTCTCGGCTCATGGTTCTTTTCAATTAGGTCTACTCTACTACTGCTACTGCCACCCTGGATAAATATTATTCACGAATGCGGAATTGAGTTGCTCGTTAAGTATTATATTGAGTAAAGTACCTAGTGTAATTTGCCCTTTAACCAGTATCCTAGAGAGTGGAGCCGCGGAGGTCATTTCCACCTGTTGTGATTAAACTAGCGACCTGGATATTTATACTTCATTATATTATTTGCATTGAGATATAGACGTTTATATGATCTAAGATTATTTGTTACAATAATGTATGTCTCTGCAGACCACGGGCCATACAAATGGCCCGGACTTTTGGAGGGCTTGCGTGGGGCCTTGGGAAGCAAATACGTAGAGGGCCCTTGAAAAATTTAATCTAAATGTGGCGTGACACTGACCGGCGATTGTCCCTGCCTACTCCATATAAAAATGCACCCAAGGATAAGCCCCAGTCAGTGTAGGACTATTGTAGGGAATGAGAACAAAAGGTATCGGATAATTGGGATGAATTGCTAATGAAGTTACAGACTATACTACATTACAGAATATGGCGTCTGCCCGTTGCAATGTTCAAGGAACATGGAAAAAATGGGCAGACGGTGACTCGCTACTCATTGCATGGGCCCCTAAAAATGCTTTCTTTCCTTTCCAAATTTTTCATTTCGTAGGTCTTCATTTTAAGCTTCATAATTGAGGCTTACGATATAAGCTATAAAATACCATCATAATCCAAGCACATCCAAGCAAAACTTGTTGGGCAACTTGAGTCATAAAATATAAGGAACGCAAATGTTGCTTGGCATTAAATTATTATTACTAATTGTGGCGCAAAGTAATAAAAAACAAAGTGTAATATGAAATAGGCTAACATGCATTCCATCGGGAATACAGAGTGCGTAATATCATATTAATTAGATAATGGAACGTTGTGTTAATCAATTTTTTATAACATTCACAATACACAACAACAATAAACTAATAAAAAATTTAAAAGTATTTATTTTCAACACAATCAATTAATTTTAAAAAGATTGGCCAGCCGCATCACTTCATACTTTAAGGCCTCGTCTCATCTGGATGAGACCTCGGGCGCTACGAGTAGCCTGTTCTCTATTATAGGTGGGCCCGAATGAGCTGGGGTTGCAGCGATAGAGATACTTTTCTCCCGCGAGCCTGGCTGACATGAAAGGAAAAACACTAGTGTATTTTAGTGGTATACCAGTTAAATTGGGCAGTGCTACACTAGCCCAACTGCAGGTACCTACTGTACATAAAAATATTAATTTTACTGGACCGTGGTTTTCGTTGAAGATTTTAGGGCAGGGGAAGTAGTGGTCGTACCGCAGCTCGTTCTGCCGTGTATACAAGACTAAGGTACCCGAGGGCGTCTAATCTCCGACAGCCGTAAAAGCACGGCTGTAGGTGACGACTCTTGACAATTTAGCCGTCATCTGCCAGTTAAAGTCCCAGGCACTTTGAAATATTTAGTGGTATGTTGGTAGTTATAATCAGATAATGTTACCTGAAACGTTCTTCTGCTTATAAGATACTTAGTACTTACATAGGTACAACTTGATTCTACACTAGCTTTCGGAGAGACTTCGCGTCCCTCTGCGTATTCTACCGCCTGTATAACGGGGAGTGTTCCGAGGAATTGTTTGCACGCAATTGCACGCACAGCTCGCCAACGAAGGGATGTTCACCCCTACTTCCTAGAGCTCCCACGCTCATCTACGCAATGGTTCTCTAGAACATTTATTCCGCGTACAACGACGTCTATAGGCGACGGTAACCACTTGCCGTCAGGTGGGATGTCTGCCTGTTTGCCTACTTCAGGCAACAAAAAAAATTATTTTTGGTGTCACACAGATACTTGTATAAAAGCTTTCCATTATACCTGAACACTTAGTCGTTAATTTATCTCAATGTCAGGACATTGAATTCAAATAATTCTGGTCAGATAAAACTCATAACGTTTTTCAACAACATTTTGTTTTTATTTTATTTGACTTATAACGCTTTTTAATATAACGTTTATTTATTATCAATAAGTATTTAAATAAACTTTGGGACTGATTAAGTAAATAAAATTAAGTAAAGTTTTTACCAATATGCAAAATGATGTAGGTATACTTATAAATTTATAGTATAGATTATTTTGCATAATTACAGGGTACAGATTTGTATTTATACAAATCTGTATGATTATACAGATAGGCATTTAAGTACAAATTAGTATTTCAGCTTCTATCCAAAAAATCTTGGGGCATTAACTTTGCAATCACTGGGGACGACAGTTAATGCCAAAAAGGTAATTTTAATCTTATGTTTCATTATGCCGTTCTTCTTTTTTTTCGATTTGATTGTCAGTCGCCTCAAGTCTGAATGAAGATTATTTATTATTTTATATTTGGATATAAATAATTTGAAACGTTTTATGAAAATTAGGATAGACTTCAACAAAAATTGTTACTTGCTCGACTTCTTTTTATCAAACCAAATTTAATGTGATGAATTTATTTCCTTAAACAAAATTAAAACTCAAGGGTGTTTCCTTATTCCTTAATGACAGAGAATGATATTTTTGGCAGACCATGATCTTTTATTATATGAATTTGTACATTTATTATTTTGTTTATACGTATTTAGACTGCACAGCCATCCATACAGGAAAAATCTTAAAAAATAACATTTACTATGTAGACAAATTAGTTGGCGTAATGTTGCTTAGATAAGGCACGTCATTTACGTTCAATACGTAATTTCAATTCAAATTCCAATCATCGTCATTAGCTAATAATATTTATAAAATTCCCGACAATTTTGATCATTATACTATTGTTTAAAAAAAATGTATTACGTGAATGATAAACACTTCCACAGAACTTTTGCTTTATGTGAGACTTCTTGACAAATCTTGATAGATATTATTTATAAAAATATGTTGTTTCCTAATTACCACATACATATGAAATAGCTTACTTACGTTACTTATCCCTATTAATATTATAAATGCAAAAGTAACTCTGTCTGTCTGTCCGACAGACAGACAGACAGAGTTACTTTCGCATTTATAATATTAATAGTGATTTATTAAAGCTCGGCATTCTGTTGAAGAGTTTCTTGCACCGCTTCGTCTCTTCAAGCCACAACATGTTGCGAAGCGGTGGAAAAATAGATTACGTTTCCGTAGAATAAATTATAACCATAAACAAAAATTAAAACTAAATAATTTAAATGAACAAGTTGGCGTTACACCAAATAAAATCTTATAAAAACTGAAGAGTTTGTTTGTTTGAACGCGCTAATCTCAGGAACTACTGGTCTGATTTGGAAAATTCTTTCAGTCTAAGATAGCCCATTTATCGAGGAAGGCTATAGGCTATATATCATCACGCTAAGACCAATAGGAGAGGAGCACCAATAAAGAATGTTTCAAAATCGGGGGGTTTTGAAAACAAATTCTACGCGGACGACGTCGCGAGCACAGCTAGTATTTAATATTACGCATTGACACTTGACGTCTTGGTCTTCAGAATATTTACAAAGATAATAATTAGTCATTTAATCTTTCGTTAGTGTGTTTTCTTTTAACGTATAATGAAAACAGAGACATGAAAATATTATATTTAGGGTTCCGCAGCCATTTTAACTAAAATAAATCAGACTGCTCGTCTTCTTTGTAGGTCACAGTCATTTTCTAGGAAACTACTGCGTCTATATACCTACATGCAATTTAGTAATCTACTGCTATCGTAGAGGTCTGCAATGCGTTAGAGATACTTGTGGTGTTGCAATCGGCCGTAGGTGACGGTAATCGCTTTCCATCAGGTGGATCGTCTGCCTGTTTACCTGTTTCAGGCAATAAAAAGAATGTAATACGATAGTGAAGTTCCAGAGAGTGTCATCAGATTAACGGAAATTAAGTTTAGGGGTATACATACGCCTTAGATATAGACACTAGACCTGTTATTTGGGCTAGGAAACAAGTTTTTAGGGTCCACCAACAAGTTTTGAATGAATAATGGGAAAAATAAAAATACGTTTGATAAACAAGGTTATGTCACTTTTGTTGAAAAAAAGTTGTGATTTGTGTTTAGGATTACATTTACACCTGATATATAAACACTAAAACTGTTTTTTAATTTAGTAAACAAGTTTTTAATTAGTTATTATAATTTTAAAGTTCATAATAATAAATCACAGTACTGTCACTTTTTTTACTTTACGACGACAATAGGCATAAGAAAGAAAAAAAATGTTAACTATTCGATATGTCAATAATATCGATTTTTAAATATGAAAATCATTTGATACGTCAATGAAATCGATTTTTAAATACTAAAATTGTTTTTTTTAATTATATATTGTGAGTTTGAATTAGTAGTATTTTCTAAACAATTTATTTTTATTAAAAAAATCGATGTATAATTTGCTATAGTCTATTTGCCGCCTTTTTTATTCCATTTTAGATTTGAGTTAGGGATATCCTTAGTTTTTTTATAGCCACTAAGGTTGTCATCGAAAGTCGCGACCAGTGACTAAAATGGTGAGTTGGTTAGGTTGGGTTAGTCTTTAGACCAAAGCGCACGAGCCGAGCGAGCGAAGCGAGCGTGCCGCGGTAGCGGCCGGCGAGTGCCAGAACCGACTGGTCACCATTTATTTATTGATAACTATTTAAATGATGGTTACAAATCGGTTGTGACATTTGCTGACCACTGTCATGCCACACTCGCTTTGCTCGCTCGGCTTGTGGGCTTTAGTCTGCGTTTTTAGACTGTTTTAAATGTTTTTTACATTGACCACTACTTTTCTTCTGCATTTCTCGTCTTTAGAAATAAGAAATAACTACACCATTTTGAAAAAAATTAGTCATGTTTACAAAAAAAATCATATCTCAAAAACTACATGTCTCCTAGACATGGGGGTTGCAGAAGGGAGAAGTACTCCTCCCCTCCTCTCCCCTCCGCCCCCCCACTACTTAAAATTAGAACCATTCAATGTGCGTGGTCCAACACGGACTAGGACTAAGATTTATATAATTTTAAAATACTTTGACTATGAGCAATATCTCGTTATAATACAACCATTGAGTTATAACATGTCTATGATCTAAGAATACAACTTTATAGACCTGTAAATTTTGAAACACGCTATTCCAATCGATAATTAATTATTAATTAGCTTTGTACTCGTTAAGGAATCAGATCAATATAAATGATTAGTTCTTCCGTATTCAACATTTATTTATAAAGGAGCTGGTCCTTTAAATCTTAATTACCAAAATAATATATATGTCATTTTGACGGCTTGTGTACACTGTGCCATTCATGTCGGCAATGGTTGAAAAATAAAGATTTTTTAATTAGTATTAACACGAAATGTTATATCGAAATAACTATTCTTAAAATGTGTTTATTTATTCTCTTCCCACGATTTTTAATATGAACAGATTTTTATAGCCTTACCTTTCGGAAAAAACTACTACGTGCAAAGCTATACTGGAGATGATAATCCGCCCGAATTAAAAAAAAAATTAGAACGGACGATTCGTCACATCGCCGAATGATGTTTTAATTTTACCAATTATCATTTCGTCGTGGAAATTGAACGTAGAATTGTTACGTTATGTGTCAATTCTCGTCATATGAATGACGTAGAATGTAAGTACTGTCCTTATTAGTAGTTATTTATTTATGTTTCCATGTGTTGGTAAATCCCTAACACCTATATTATTGACGCCATAGTAAATGCAATTTCAATGCAACTCAGCTTCCTGAAGGTTATAAACGATCAGATGTGCCCGAGCGGGGATTTCCTTGGAAACATTTTTACCTTGTATTTTAGTTAATCATCAGTTTCTTTACCCGTCTTTCCTTAAGATGTTTTCTTATTTGTGCAACTATAATTATTGATACCTTTTCATTTGTTGCTTTCTCTTTATACCAAGTATCTATGCATGATAGCTATTATAATTCTAACATTAAATCTTCATTACTCCTGGAGCATCTGCTTTAGACTCTGGGGTCAATTTTATTATTTTTTCTTCTCCATTTCGCATGGTCTTTGGTATCCTTCGTTATACTCGTATATCAAATCATCATACATTACAACGGACATCGTGACGTCTTATTTTAGGTTGTTATTGCTATGAAATAATTATAACTTGTAAGTTCATATTATGTCCATCGTATTAAAATTTATTATAAAAGCAATAGATAACCTGCGTGTTATTTTAGACTGGTTTTTAATTCCTTGTTCAATATACACGAGGATAATTCTCAGAAACATGATTATGTTCATTAGTAATAAAATTGTCTACCGATACTTGTTATATATTTTATTGTATGAGTTCAGCAGACAGGCAAACAAACGGTCTTCTTGAGGGAATGCGGTTACCATCGCCTAGATTGCAAATTGTCTTTCCTTGGGGGTTGGTATACGCTTTTTTTTATTGCAGGAGTTCAGCAGACAGGCAGACGGCCCACTTGATGGATAGCGGTTACCATCGCCTATGGACATTTGCAACACCAAAGGTTCTACAAAAGCGCTGGTGCCCTCTTAAGGGAGACTGGAACCTCGTCACTAATGCCGGAACACAACACAAGGTTGTTATGGCGACATACTTTAGACCATGGGTGGTAGCCATCCAGTCGGGCAAATGCCCTACCACCTGGCTGTGGGTTGTTTTGTCGCCTCTTACGACAGGCCGCCCGACCGCAGGAAATTGTATTCTTTCTCCGTTCCTGCACGGATGGAATACGCTTCTTTAATAACATTCCGAATGAAATGTTAGATCTGCTTTCACTAAATTTAAAACCAAATTAAAAAGTATTTTGCTTAAAAAGGGATACTACACTATTGAAGAATATTTAAATGACAAAACTTCATTTACATAGCAGCTTGCTTTTATATTTTGTATAACTTTTTATCTTGCGAAGCATGTAAGGAATTTATGGAGATATGTTGCACTATAACATTTTAGTACGTCATGTCATTATCATAACTATAATAATATTTTTCTTTCCTTTTATTGTGTCTTTGTCCTACTAAGTATATGCACCGTTTACTACAACTCCATTAAGTCTTCGAACAGTAATGGTATAACATATTTTTGTATATTTATAAAAAAAAAAAGTTTAAGCTAATCAATTATTAGCTAGACGTGTTGCTGGAGTGTTTCTTGCCCCTTCTTCTCCTTAACAGCAATAACATGTAGCGAAGCGTTGTACGTAGACTAGGAAGTAAAATTACATTTTGGCTCAATGTATATGACTTTCAAAAAGTGTTCTCCAGTGGAACTAAGACTATAAATTAATATATGCATAACGCATGTAGGAAATCTGTAAGTAAACCTATAGATAACAGTGGATCCAAAATGCATTACGAGTATGTACCAAATGCAGATTGCCTTATCATTGTAACTTTAAAAACTACGTGAGCTATCTTTTATTTGCTTAGTAATTATTATGTAGTACATGGAAGAAGTATAATTATGAATAACGTACCTCATACAATCGTAGTTGACGCCACCAGTCCGTTCTTGAATTTTTTTGAAAATGTCAATTCAAAATTATCAACCAATGTTTTATTAAAACTTCGTTTTAACAGATTTAAGCGCGGCATTTTATTTGATTTTAATTTCTATAAAATGAAATCAAATGCCGCGCTCAAATCCGTCAAAACGTACTTTTGATCGATTTCAAAAAGGAGGTTCTCAATTCGTCTGTGTTTTTTTTGTATGTTCGTTACTCGATTTCTCCGTCAATTGTGAACCAATTTTCAAAATTGTTCTTTTAATCGAAAGCTTATGCTCCCGAATTGGTCCCAACGTCATCATGTCGGGATCTGATGAGTAGATTCCAAGGAATTAGAGAAACCTACGAAAATTGATAACAGACTTCTTCGTAACACGATATATCCATCAATTCTAAACATTATTATTTTCTTATTTTTTTATTCTAAGTTTCGTTTATAATGTGTATTTTATAAGTTTATATGTTTTAAGCTTTAATTTTTAACTTCGTATTATATTTTTAGAGTATAATGCACGAATCCTCTCATGGAGCCAGCCACCTGAATGTGGCAGATATCGGAGAAACTTTCGTGCGATGCCAGCAATGTTCCCAGGAGCGTTTTTTCAAAGGGGAGAGAGGTTTAAAAATTCATATATCAAAAACTCATGAACCTGTTCAAACAAATACCATTTCAGAAGCCACTGGCCTGGATGTAAACCCTCAAAACTCCAACAATTTGCCATTTTACCTGTGCCTTAGCAACCACAAAGAGCATATAACTATCATCAAACGTATACCTCGAGGAGCCAGAATTGCGGTTGCTGAGACTTTGTCAAAAACAATCAGGACGGTCTTGTCTGAAAACTCTAAACGCGCTTGGGAACTTCTTCTAAATTTACCCTATAAAATTCTACATACATCAACAAACATCGAAAATTCGCTTACTTCAAAAATTAAATCAAATTGCACCAACGAAACTATACACACAAATGATCAGTACAGTTTAATTAACAGTTTCCAACACGATAAGAAATACCGCCGCAGAGCACCATTCAAATTAGTCGAGAGCCGTATTGCTGACGGCGACCTTAGCGGCGCCGCACGTCTGCTTTTCTCACGCTTGCGACCTTAAAAGATAAACATCCACCCTCAGCAACAGACCTCCATCTACCTGAAGAACCCAATATTTTAAACTCATTTTTATGTGCATCTAAGGAGGATGTGCTAAAAGCTATTAATTCCTTTAGACCCGGTTCTGCAGGAGGTCTCGATGGCTTGACACCACAACATTTAAAAGACCTCACGAGTGGCGGTAACGGTCATGCTGGCGAGATACTCCTGCAGGATCTAACAGCTTTAATCAATCTCATGCTCTCAGGCCGGGTTCATAACGATATTTTAGACGTACTTTACGGTGCCAACCTTTGTGCACTTAAAAAAAAAGACGGCGGTATCCGCCCAATAGCCGTCGGCACAACGTACCGTCGTCTCGCCGCTAAAATATGTTGCACCAAACATAAAGAGGTGTTACAAAACTATCTACAGCCAGTCCAACTCGGTTTTGGCACACAAGGCGGGGGGGAGGTCTACGTACATTTCTTGACAGAAATAGCAGAGAGATATTGCTGAAAGTGGATGTTAGAAACGCGTTCAATTCCGTAGACAGGGGCGCCCTTTTGACCCAAATTAAAGAAAAAATTCCCAACTCCTTTGGTTTTCTATGGCAATGCTACAGTACACCCACTAAATTAATGTACAAAAATAATTTAATAGATTCGGCCGTTGGTTGTCAACAGGGCGATCCCCTCGGACCAGCCATTTTCAGCCTCGCGATTCACCCCATCATCACCCGTTTGAATTCAAAATTTAATGTGTGGTACCTAGATGACGGAACCCTAGGCGGTGATGCAGATACAGTTATGAGAGATTTGAAATATATTATATCTGAATTCGAATCAATCGGCTTACATCTTAATTTGTCTAAATGTGAACTTTATATACCCCCTACGTCCTTAAATAAGGATGAGATTATCCAAAAATTTAACCTTATAGCGCCCAATATTACAATCATTGACGATACCTCTCTTCGCCTCCTAGGTTCACCAGTTAAGGATAAATCGATTCCGTCGTTTATAAACGATAAAATTCAAAATTTTAATTCTTGTTCGGACCGCTTACTCCAAATTAACAGCCATATGGCATTTTGGATAATTAAATTTTGTTTATTTGTTCCAAAATTCACACATTTTTTACGATGTTGCCAATTCTGGAAGCATCCAATAATTTTACAGACACTTGACGACATCGTAAAAAATACTCTCATCAACGTTTTGAACATTGACCTACAAGAACGCATCTGGACCCAAGCCACGCTACCAGTGAGGTTTGGTGGTCTGGGTGTACGCAAAATTTCGAGCGTGGCCCTTCCAGCATTCCTGTCTTCAGTACATAGCACCAAAAAAATTGTTCAAGAAATACTTCATGCAGACTTGGAGCCATCACTATCAACTGAAGCCAGGAATGCTTGGCTGGTGGTTTGTCCGGGTAGCAGTCTGCCCATTGTCCCCTCTATACAGAGGTCCTGGGACGGGCCGATCTGTGAACTGTCACGTAAAAAACTATTGGAAACGTCGATTAGTTCTGCAGATCGAGCCCGTCTTTTAGCTACCTCTGTATGGGAATCAGGACTTTGGTTGCAGGCCCTACCGTCACCTTCTATAGGAACGCTAATGGATGCAGCCACATTCAGGTCAGCAATCTGCCTTCGTCTTGGGGCAAATTGCTGTGAACCACACAACTGTCGCTGCGGCCGGGCTGTCGACCGGCTTGGCCACCATGGCCTATCGTGTGGTAGAAGCGCAGGCAGAATTCCGCGACATGCCGGCCTCAACGATATAATACGTCGGGCTCTTGTCAGCGCCGACGTGCCAGCCGTTCTCGAACCGAACGGCCTGATCCGCGACGATGGCAAGAGGCCCGACGGTATGACTTTAATTCCCTGGAGCTTGGGAAGGCCGCTTGTGTGGGACGTTACCTGTGTCGATACACTGGCGCCTTCTCATCTCCAGGAGTCCAAAGTTGGGGCCGGTCGCACTGCCACTTCTGCCGAAAACCTCAAACGGCTCAAATATGTAACCCTTGGAACAGGTTACATATTTGAGCCGTTTGGGGTGGAGACTTTGGGCCCATGGGGGCCAAGTGCCCACAAATTATTTAAAATAATTAAAAAACGCCTAATGGACAAAACAGGAGACCGGAAGGCTGGAGCTTACCTCGCTCAAAGGATTAGCCTTTGTATCCAGCGAGGTAATGCTGCCAGCCTTCTAGGTACAATGCCCAGCGACAGTGGTCTGGTGGGGCTGGACGGGCTTTAATATAGGTTTTATTTTAATATTAGTTTTTTTTTTTTTTTTTTACTATTGTATATATATTTTTAAGTTAGGTTTATTTATAGGATATTTTAGATTTTTAATTAATATTAATTTATATAGGTATTATAAAGAGGAAAGATTTGTATTTATGTATTTTTTTCATTTTTGAATCTTTGTAACGAATAAGCACAAAACTACTGAGCCGAGTTCAAAAAATTTTCACCATTAGAATGCTACATTATCTCAGATTAAAATGGGCTATATTTATTACTTGGAAAAATTAAAAAATTAGGGATCCCTACTAAAACTTCAATAAAGTAACTCAATATGTAAATAAATAGTGTTTGAGTGGGTCCGGGGATGGTTTAGATTCACAATTAAACCCAGTAGATGACACTGGGATCGAGTTCTAGATTTTTTTTTAGGGCAGGACAAGTTCTGCCGAAACAGCTAGTTGTTTGTATAATAATTGGATTCGGTGAGATTTAAAAAAAACTAGAAATACCTAGACGCTGATTTGTTGATGAAGAAAACATATGCATGTATTCTAGAAACACAATCACGCGCAAACCTTATTTCAGATACTATTATGTTTAAAGTTTCCAAATTCACGGAGTTTAATATTATCGGGCGAAACCTAGTCATCGTCGACATAAGTCGCAAGCAAATACGGTCATCCAGATTCAGCTGAAGGAATCGTGGACTCTTTGAAGATACACGCACATATACACTAGAGCACGTGGTCAGTGTCATTGATCACAGAACTCAAATGACGCAACAGCCTCAATCCTATTATTGCTATTGGTTTTGGTTGCTTTGCACTATTATCTACAAGAGCTGCGCGGGAGCATTCAGCAACCAGTGCGCGGTGGCAGCCCGCGCGCAATACACGTATTTCAATACATATATCGATTTACAAAATATGTACATGTATTTCTAGTTTATAATTAAGTTAAATTTATTAAAATAAAACACATGTGATACAAAAGTGATAATTTAAATTTAATTTATTGTGTTATTTTATGCAATAATGGAAATGTTGCAATATTTTACGCTATTTTTTGCAGTAGTATCAATAGGGTAAGTAACACGTTCAGTATTTGTTAATATTATTTGTGAGGTGCAAATAATATTAATTTAGCTGGTTTTTTATTTAGTTTTTACATTTACATTATTAGATATATCATAAATAATAATTAAGAAGAGCAAACGTTTTCTATAAATATGGAAATGATAATAAAAACTTGCAACAAGTTCAAGATTTTAGAATGGTAAATATAAGATTAAATCCAATTAGCTATGGCCTGCGTAACAAGACAGCAATTATTCATGCAACTAAATTTATACTTAGCTACAAGTTCAAACTTAATGAATTGTCAGCGTTACCTTGGCAAGATTCCGGGTATTTCTATAAAGTAGTCTGTATTAGTTGATTAACATTTCATTGATTGTTGTTAAACAAGAAATAAATAATATTTTTATTCAGAATTTCTACTCTGTAACTTTCAGAATTTTTTAGGTTTCTATAGAGATTATGGAAAAAACGGTGTGGTATTTAAATCTGTTCATAATTTGTGAGACATACTTTTCGTATTATACATATTGTACAGTCGTGTTACGAAAATGTTCGCCAGTTTCCAAATTGATTCATTTAACGTTCCGCAAGCACATGTTATCTTTTCAAACTAAGTCACAGAACATACTGCACGACAAAAAAATATGTTTAACAGTTTGACAATAAGGTTTAAACTTACTGAGATCAAAGTGGTTTGATTTTCTATTTTTTCGGTGAAGATTGTTCAGAGATATAAAACGTTTTTATTAGTTTTAATATTTATGTTAAGCGTAGTGATTATATCCTCTTGGTTCTTATTGTTAATCACAGCGTCTGTCATTGTCACCATTGCAATTTGATTTTTCACGTTTCTATATTTTATAAACGTAACATTTATTGAAATGTTGGCAGTATTCTTTCTTTTACTCGTGGAATCAAAAGTCGACTTTAAGACGATGAATATTTTTATTCTGCGACTGTATATGTGGAATGAAAAGAAATGTATGGGACATGTACCATTGAATATGTCTCATACATTTTTTATAATTATTTTGACTATACCAATATACTAAAAATTATAATTTAAATTTATAATTTGTTATCAAATTACTATCGAGTAAGTTGCATTTGCCTGTTAATAATTGGCTTGTGTTGAACTAAATATCGAAAACATAATTCATGAAAATAAAAGGTTTACACAATTACACAAAGCTATCTAATAAAAAAATAACAAGTTTATTACAAAACGAATGTCATTCAAGATATTATAATTTCCCACGCTAATTATCCATTGTGAAGCAATTGACAATGGATCATTAGCTACACATTTTTTTTAAATTATTTTATTTATATTTCAAACTTATACATTGATCAGACAATAATTTATTGATTCTACTAGCCCCTTAACTAGTTTGCACTGTATTATAGCGGCTAGTGTCCTCTCCCTTAATGTAAACACAATAACATTAAATACATTTAACATTACATTGTGACATAAAATAAATATTATATAAACATGTAATATAAACAATATACAGTTAACCTGAATGTTGAAATAACCAATACACTCGACAATCGGCCTTCCTTCTTATAATATTTTCATCTAAACGGATTGTCTGGAAGAGATCGCTTCTTAGCGATAAGACCGCCCATTATGAACATTTAGAATATTTTTAGGCTATAAGTTTTTCGTGTTGTTTGCCTACCCCACAAGGGAACTGGCGTGAAGTTATGTATGTATGTATAAGTTTTTCTGTGTTTTCTGTAATGGTGTACAATAAAGTGTTATCTATCTATCTAAAAGTACCATTGTTCCTTCTGGTAAGAAAGTCTTCTTGCAAAAAGTTTAACAACTCTAGTTATTCGTATAATCAATGCAAGTTCCAAAAAATATATATGAAAGGTTAAAAAAATACTTTGAGCGAGTGAAAGTTAAATTTTCGATCTTAAATTTAAAATATAAAAAGGCAACTCCATACTTTCGAAGTACCTTTATTTTTAAGTGCGCAAGAGAATAAACTTTTATAATAATACAAAAAAGTTACCCTTAATAGGCCATTTTTTGTTTTAATCGGCCTTCAAACGTACCGTGATGAAAATTTCCCAAGTTAAGAATTTCACAAAAAAATAATTAATTTGTGCTATTTTGTCATTCTTTAAATTGACTAATATTATGAAATGGCGACATACAACAAAAATAGCTCTAATCTTCCAGAAAAAGTAGATATTTTTTTATAAATAATTTTGGTTTTGAACACACTGTTCTTGAAAATTATAAAACTTTGTTAAGTTGCACACGTTACCCTTTTTGCTAAGAATACAATAACTCAAATAAAGAATATTTTTATCTTTCTCGCACCCAAACGGTTTTCGGGCACTAGAGTGGTGTCTGAGACTTTATTTTTATTGTACTTGCAACTTTTTTATGAAGTAAAATTAAACACAATTGATTGTGAAAAAAAAGAGTATTGTTTACAACTGATTTTCATAGCTATGCGTACTACTAATGAAATGCACATTACATCACACACAAAAAATACTTAATATCCTAAAAGCTTCTTTGTTACCTCTGATCACATTTTCAACTTTTTCAATTTCCACCTCTGCTCAGTAAACTTGGATGGCAGTTTTCCAGAGAATGTTCTAGTGAAGAACAGCTTGTGGGACGTGCACTTCTTTAAAAAGCGTAGTTTTAAGAATCGGTAGTAATTTTCTTTTTCACAATTTACTGTGTTTTAATTTATTTAATAAAAAAAGTTACAAATACAACGCAACATGAAAATAACGTCACAGACACCACTCTAGTGCCCGAAAACCGGACGTGTGCGAGAGGGTGTGGAGAGCACGTAGACTGTATATATTTTGACTTGGACGTGAAGTAATACGATAATTTTCTTATAATATTAATATTTATTAGACAACGATACGGTACAATGCAAGGATGAAAATAGAGTGAGTAAAAAGGAAAAAAACAAAGGAATGTTGACAGTGTCAAAATATAAAAAAGTAAAACTATTTAAAGAGGTTGATTCCAACATGCTGGGGGCCTCAAAGAACAATTCAATGTAATTTGAGTATAACTTAAGCAATATTAACTTTTGTAATCAACAGCATATTGAAAAAACCTGAAACTGAACTATCATAAATGATCTTTATAAGCTTACAAACTTATAACCATTATAATATAACAAGTCAACGTTAGGGCTTATTCTAAAGAAAGGTAATAATATCTACTTTATATTAAGATTTTTGACCAACAAACTCAAACCCTGAGCTGATTACACCTCCCAGGAAGACGTCTATGATTAAAAGGACTATTTTAGACTTCACAAGATGGTTTAAGACTTGCAAGAAGGGTTGACGTAGTTCTAATCTCAACAAAATAATAGTATATTCATTATATACAATAATAATTATATATGATAAGTTGGCAAGGAACCTATGGTCCATTGCAATGTATTCATGTATTATATTTGCTGTAATTTTTGTGGAACCATTTCCTATTTCCAAAATTGTAATGTATGAAACCGACCTCACTCATATGAGATTTACACATATGACAATAAACATTAGAATTGTTAGCAAATTTGGGTAAAGTGTACGCTACACTATCTTTCAATTTGGTATTACATAATATAGACGGGTTTGCTTTATGTCCATCATTCCCACAGTCGTGTGTAGTTAATAAAGTTACCGAGTCTTGGTCATTGGGGTGCAACAACGAATTATGTTTTTTCTTGCAGTGAATACACCTGAAGTGAAATTTACATCTTCTTCTGTGACTGCCAAGACAAATATTACATAAGTTGTTATCTTTAACAAATTTAGTTCGCTCTGCAGATATAAGCAATGCAAACTCCTTACACTTAAATAATTTGTGAGAACTCGATTTGCACTTTATACAGGTTGATTGTTGAACGGCTACGTGACTTAATACATTTGCAACAGGCTTCCAAGTACGGGGACAGGCGACAACAGAGTTTTCGATGGCTAATGCCCTCTTCTCTAGAAAGCTGACAAATTCAGATATAGTTGGTAACGTTTTCGTATCTCTTTCCAGTTCAAATGCCCTTGCTGTGTAACCATCCAATTTGCGCATAAAAGTTACGATCAACATAGGATCCCAATTATCTGTATTTATGCCTAGATTCTTGAGTGCACAAAGATTCTGTTTTATCTGTGATACAAAAGCTCTAATACTACCACTTCTGTCGAGCCTAGGAAGATCTAGTAAAGCTGATATATGCTCTGTTACAATTAGATGTTTATTGAAAAACCTATCTTGCAATAAACTCCTTGCTTCAAAGTAACTGCTGTCAGACAGTGGCAGATCTTTAATTAAATCTAAAGCCTCATTTTTTAAGAAAGCCCTAAGGTAATGAAGCCTTTGAATATTGTCTAGCCTTGAGTCATTATGAATTAAACTATCAAATAAACCAATGAATGTGACATAACTAGAACAATAACTACCATCAAACGGTTCAATCTTAATAACAGGTAAAGCTAAGTCTCTGTGATATTGATTAGTATGAAATCTGGGGTCTTTGTTGCTTTGCTCAATATGCTCATTTAAAGCCGCGGAAATTTCGTAAAATATATCTTCTACAATTGATACATCTTCCTTGTCATTAGGATCGAGTAGACTAATTTTATTATTAACATCCTCCAACTCAGAGAATGATTTTTGCAAACGCAACATTCTTACCTGTAATTGTGCTGAGCTGGCCGCTTCTAATGCATTTGACAATATAAAAACCTGAAGTCGCGTAATAATACCCTTCAGGCTTCCGCGCTTAGCAACCAATTCCTTTAAAACCTCAGACATCATCACCACGAAACTTTACAATTAAAATATTTATAAAACTAATATTACAACAAAACTTACAATATACAACACTAGGAAAAAATATAAAACAAAAAAAATAACAATAATACACAAACGCGAATAATGTCCACAGTCCCAACAAAAGAACGGTTCCAAATTTAAACTTCAGCAAGCCCCGCCTGTGCTCGTAGATGCTCGTTCCCGCGTGCGCATTCAAATCTCGAACACACGTTATGGTCGAAGTCTTGGCCTCATAGATTTGTGCTTTAATAATTATATTCTTGCGAAACCTTTTTTTTTTCAACAATAAAATGTTAGCGATTTATAATAATTAATTTCTGAATGTACTATGACTCCTTTGAAATTGCTTGATTGTATGTAATTTGCGTATCGTAGTCGTATATATTTGCAGTAGAACTGACGAAAAAACGATTTACGATTCCAACCAACGATTCCAACAGAGGGATAGCAACATTTTTTATTTGAGTCATTCTGTTCATAGTGAAAAAGGTAACACGACCAATTTATTAATGAAGTTTTATAATTTTTAAGAGCAGTTTGTACAAAACAAAATTTGCTTTATGTTAAAGCAAAAAGTGGCCCATTAAGGGTAACTTTTTCGTATTATTATAAAAGCTTAAACTCTTCGCAGTTTTTAAAGATACTTCGAAACTACGGAAGTTCCTTTTTCTATTTTTTATTTGACATTAAAAATTCGAGACTGACTCGCTCTAAGTAATTTTTTCACTTTCAGGTATAATTTTTGGAACTTGCATTGATGTTAGGGTGCTGATTATTTTACGTGTAAAGTACAATTCATAAGCACTTGGTTTTAAAAAACTTTTAATTAAATATACGAAAATTTTTAATTCAAAATATTTTAAGCCGACGCTGTCGAAATTTCCCAAAATTACAAAAATATTAAAAACTCAAACACTAACAATTTTGGTAAAACATATATGGGAGTAACTCGGGTAGCCCTTCATGTAAACTAAATTTTGCTTTTGAACAATCACTGTATAATTGTATATTTACTTCCATACAGGTGAGAGAAGTTAGTATTTATCCATAGTAGTAGTGTCAATTAAAGTGATAATAATGGCTGGTGCGAACTATGACTTAATTTTCAAACATTTGGTGAGGCTAAAAGATGAAATATCGTTTTTTAAATTTACGATTGTTTATGTAATTTTTGGCAACATTTAATTAGTAATAAATCTCATATCTCATTCTATTTGTCGTTTTCGTCCGGACTGAGAAATTAAAGAGGCCTCGCAAAGGTGATGTCGTCGACGCCTATATTTGGTCTAGCACCGCCACTGTTTCTGTAAGATAAAAGAATGAATTGTAAGATGTACAAACCGAGGACACATCGAGTGACCGAAGCCGGTAAAGCCTGCCTTGTATGTTTATAAAATACTAGATTAACTTGAGAGGTAAGAACGTGAGTCGTACGTACTTACGATCGTTGATCAAGGCCTTCAAATTTATCTTCCGGAAAAGTCGATTGTAGGCTGTACCGCTTACAAAGTAAGCTGTAATAAGTTTATAGTTTACGCATAAATTATATTAACCTATAAATGTGCCACTATTGAGCGTAAGACTTTCGATTTTAGTGATAGGTAATGAATATTGTACCCACGACACTTGTTTAAAGGGATAATTACACTACGCGGATTTTGGAACGCTATCTGTAATCAGTGTCAAATGGAGGTGGTGTTATAAGAATAAGAGTCAGAATCCTGAACTAGGCTACGCCCACCATCTGTGTGGTGTAATAGACTTTAGTAACTATTCTAACTATAACTAACTATTATATTCATATCCGTGCAGGAACGGAGAAAGAATACAATTTCCTGCGCCCGGGCGGCCTGTCGTAAGAGGCGACTTAACAACCCACAGCCAAGTGGTAGGGCATTTGCCCCACTGGATGGCTACCACCCCTGGTCTTTAAAGTATGTCGCCATAACAACCTTGAGTTGTATTCCGGCATTAGTGACCAGGTTCCAGTCTCCCTTAAGAGAGCAGCAGCGGATTTGTAGCAACTTTGGTGTTGCAAATGTCCATAGGCGATGCTAACCGCTTTCCATCAAGTGGGCTGTCTGCCTGTCTGCTGATCTCCTGCAATAAAAAAAAAACTAATAGGTAGTCACTGACTAAATAGAAGAAAAACTTTCGTTGATCTGATCAGATTCACATCAGTGCTCCGTGTAAGACGTACTACATATTGATATGTTACGACGGCCTCTGTGGTTGAGCGGGCTAATCTTTTGACGGCTTATCTCACTACAACGCAGAAGTTTCGGGTTTGATTGCTGAAATGGTAAATTTCGGAAACGAATTTTCTCCGATATTTACTATGGCCTGGGTGGCTGGGATCGGCCCAGAGTAGTCCGTCGTATATTACCCATAACACAAACGTAACTTGTTTAATTTGGGTAGTTACAATATGTGCTTTTGTCTGCCGATTACTTAATTATTAATATTGCCGTTGATCGTTACTGATGGTAAAAAACTGTAGAAGAAAAATTAGTGAGGAAAGATCACAGAACAGAAACTCTAAGAAATGAGGAATACGATTAACAATTTAAGTCGGATAGGGTTTCATATTTTGGTAATAGCATTGTGCAAGATTTATCGTGAAGCTTTAGTTTATCATCATCATCATGTTTGCTTATTAAGATGAGATCAGGAAAAAACCATTTGAGCAGTTAATTTTTTTTAAATTTTTTAATGCGTGAGTTTAACATAGAGGCAGCTAGACGGTCCACTTCGTGGAAAGCGGTTATCATCGCCTGTGGACATCTATAACAAACACCAGAGGCACTACCAACGCGTTGCCGCTCTCTAAAAGGAAACTGGAATCTTGCCACTAATGCCTGAACGCAACACAAGGCTGTCATGCTCTAGACCAGGGATGGTAGCTATCTAGACGGGCAAATACCGTACCACCAGGCTGTGGATTGTTTTGTCTTCAGGCCGCCTGGTCGCAGGACCTTGTATTCTCTCTCCGTTCCTGCACGGATAGAGCTTCTGTCAGGATTTGAAACCGTCTGCCTTTTATAAGACGCATTTGTCTTATCCACTAAGCTAATAAGATAATATAACAAACTCTAAACGAATATTTTTCTATCGATTTAAAGTCAATGTCTGTTGAACAGTCAGAACAGTGAAATGTTATTATTGAGCTGTATTCAGAAAACACTTATAGTGGCTGTGAGAAAATGAGATAAAATATAGTACATGATAGTGATGCATCGATGTCTTGCGATCTCGGGGGACATCCCTACGTTCGCGCCCATTTTTTTTTAATTTATTTTTTATTGCAGGAGTTCAGCAGACAGGCAGACGGCCCACTGGATGAAAAGCGGTCACCATCGCCTATGGACATTTGCAACACCGAAGGTGCTACAAAAGCGCTGCTGCCCTCTTAAGGGAGACTGGAACCTGGTCACTAATACCGGAACACAACACAAGGTTGTTATGGCGACATGCTTTAGACTAAGGGTGGTAGCCATCCAGTCGGGCAAATGCCCTACCACCTGGCTGTGGATTGTTAAGTCGCCTCTTACGACAGGCCGCCCGGCCGCAGGAAATTGTATTCTTTCTCCGTTCCTGCACGGATAAAACCATTCCCATTCCCATACAAACAAACAAATGTGACCACTTTATAAGTGTACA
This sequence comes from Dendrolimus kikuchii, assembly GCA_019925095.2. Classification (NCBI taxonomy): domain Eukaryota; kingdom Metazoa; phylum Arthropoda; class Insecta; order Lepidoptera; family Lasiocampidae; genus Dendrolimus; species Dendrolimus kikuchii. Next base: position 17,627,411 of record CM034389.1, read on the forward strand.
TGATCTTTCCTTGTAATATGTAAGACAAAATTTGTTTTCTTTTAAACATATTTCGCGTGCTTCCCAGATATACTAATTCGACGATCACTTAGGGAATTTTGCTTTTTTAAAATGGGCAACACGGACAAAAGGTCAAGTATGCGTCGTACTGATTTTACCTAATAAATAAACTTTTATTGCGCAAAACGACATTTTACGTCACTGAAACTTACGTGTCGTGTGACACGTAACACGATCATTCACCGTGGCGACAAAATTGACACTGCGGGACCGCGAGCCGCTTATGAGGTAACAATTACCTGATATTTTTATCTATCGTCTTTGCTCCATCGTGCCAAATCTAGAAGTTATATAATCAAAGTTTAGAACAGATAAGTTAAAAAGTAGACGAGGACTTTTGGGCCAACAATTGTAATAAGTTGAGATATGGTTTAAAAGAAGCGTTATTTTTTCCTATTACAAAATACAAAACATCTATCCTAAATACAATCTGGAAGATGTGAAATCTGAACAATGAGATAGTAAATAAAATATGTTATCGATTATAATAATAGATTTACATGAATGAATTTCAACAATTAAAAATATATAAACATTTATATATGCATAACTTGAGACCGACTTCAGATTTTGATGAATTTTTTTGTGTGTATTCAAGAGTGGGTCCCAGGATGATTTAATTTCAAAATTGGGACCGGTAAGTGGCGCTGGGATCGGGTTCTAGGATCCTCCTAATCTCCTGAACCGATTTTGATGATTTTTTGTGTGTTTGAGTGGATCCCTAAATGCTTTAGATTCACAATTGTAACTAGTCGGTGGCGCTGCTATCGGTTCCTAGATTCGTATTTTTTCAGGGCAGGACAACGTCTGCCGGGACCAGTATATAAGTATAGTATTTAATAAATATTTATTTGATGATCTAGAAATCAAACTTTAAGCCAAACTAAAATCCAGTTTCACTCACATTGTAGACACGTTGTGTATGTCTGATTACAAACGGCAACGTTTTCGTGGCATATCGAAAAAAATATTTCATTCAACAGGAGACGTGTTTATTTTTTTATTGCACACCTGGAAAACAGGCAGACGGCCTAACTGATGGAAAGTGGTTACCGTCGTTTATGGACGGTTGCAATACGAGGGGTAAAGAGAACGCATTCTCAGAATATAAGATAAGATAATGAGAATGCCCGGGGTTTGTACCAATCTGGCACACTGGAATGACATATTGCACTGACTCTGTCGTACATCCTGTGTCGTTCTGACTAAGTCTTTTCTCTCATCGGGATGCAGGTAGGTTTAGTGGGTAGTTCGTCGGTCCTCTTCCTTCATTGGAAGAGAAACCGGGACCGTCAGGTACGGCAGTCCCACACGCACTTGATGCAGGCGGCACTAGGCGCTGCATTTGGCCTTCCCCCGTTTCCCGTGCCCGAGTGAATGTCGCAAGAAGAGACATTTCACTGCGTTAACAAAAAAATAAAAAAACTTCGTTTAAAAAACCGACTTTAAAAACTAAAAAACTAAAAAGTATAAAATAACTTATTTCTAAAGCTATTATTATTAATCTATATTATCTAAAAGATCTTGAAGTCGGTGCAAAGTAAAACATAAAAATTACTATATTTTGAAAATTACTAAGCACCGACTTTAAGATGTTTTAGATAATATATATTAATAATAATAGCTTTAGAAATAAGTTATTTTATACTTTTAAGTTTTTTAGTTTTTTAAGTCGGTTTTTTTAAACGGAGCTTTTTATTTTTTGTTACTTTTAGTGTTTAGCTATGTATGGGTAGACCTACGAAAGGTGCCGCGCTCCTTAAAAAATATAGGTCCCAAGAAACGGGAACAAAAAAATGTTCGTAAAATGAAAACTACTGGGCCAAACTATGTTAAATTGTTAAGGGACCAAATGGCAACTATTCCGTATCAAACTAAACAAGAATCACGTAAATCGGATCATAACTCTCAGCGTAATCGGTGTACATATGGAACGGAATGGAAATTTTTTCATAAAAAATGTTCATAAAATCAAAAGTACTGGGCCAAACTATGTCAAATTTTAGGGGACCAAATGGCAGCTATTCCGCGTCAAACGAAAAAAGAATCACGTAAATCGGATCATAAATCTCAGAGTAACCGGTGAACATACATAAAAAAAAGATCCCGACGAATTGAGAACTTCCTCCTTTTTTTGAAATCGGTTAAAAAAAGATAATAAAAATGGGCTAGGGAGATGAGATAGAAGGATAAAACAGGAAAAATACGTTAATGATAATGGGATATAGGATTAGAATAGGGGATGGGCCGGGAAGATGGGATAGGGGAGAACAAAAGAAGAAAAGAAAGAAGAAGAAAGCAAACAGGATTAGCTCAAGGCTAACTGTTTCACACCGATATTCTGTGAGAGAGAGGTATTACACCGATCGAACCGCCCGTAAGTGCTGTAAACTATATATTGATTCCAACGTGGCTCTACCACGTATTATATTTTTAAGTAATATTATGTTGCCATGTTGTTGTAACATTTTGAAAATAACAGTAAGGTATCTACTATTTATCTTGTTTGAGCTGTCTGAGTTTATAGTAGTGTTAACTAGCTTAAGAACAGTAAAGTGATAATTGTGTTGAACCAATATAATAAATATTAATAGCAGTATAATTATAGTTTATTAAATTTAAGTCATAATATTGAACCTTCATGTTGTTCTATCCTTTGCTTGAAATTGATTTAATGATGTACGTAAAACTTTTGTAGTCTTATTATGTGTAAACTAGAGTTTCCCAGACGACTTCGGTCGTGAAAAATTCAGTGGCAAATCTCGGGGTATGTATTCTAAGTAAATCTGGAATAACTAGTGTAATATCAGATTTATACATGGTATAGAGTCGTAGTAGCGTAATAGCTAGCCCACGCGTCACAAATTCAAAGGGCGCGGGTTCGAATCTTAGCTGGAACGCAAGCACCACTTGGGCAGTTTTCGGACCTAATGTGCATATTGTTACAATTACCACGTCCTAGCAATGGTGAAGGAAAGCATCGTGATGAAACTTGCACATTGAGATGACCTTGTCAAACCTGCCAAGCCGCCTTGGACAAGCGTGGCGGGTGTACTGTCTGTTTCTTAATAGTGGGAGTCTCGTGCCCAGCAGTAGGACGGTTATGGGCGGTTATTATATATTCATGGTATAGGGTACTTACTTGTTTTTACCATCTTAAATCTATAATGTGCCTATTTCCTTTTGACAATATAATCATTTTTTTTTATTTTTTTTTTATTGCAGGAGTTCAACAGACGGGTAGACGGCCCACTTGATGAAAAGCGGTTACCATCGCCTATGGACATTTGCAACACCAAAGGTGCTACAGATGCGCTGCTGCTCTCTTAAAGGAGGATACTGGAACCTGGTCACTAATGCCGGAACACAACACAAGGTTGTTATGGCGGCATACTCTAGACCAGGGGTGGTCGCCATCCAGTCGAGCAAATGCCCTGCCACCTGGCCGTGGGTTCCTATCATATCCAATGAAGATAGAAAATAAATACAAACAAGGTCATTTTTTTTATCTTTCTCCGTCTTTACTTAACAGGGGAATTCAATAGTTCAACACTTATTGAAATTTAATGATGAAGACACTGGAAATAAGACAATAAATAATGGCAAATTTTTCTAATAAGAAAACTATTATTTAAAATAAACTATATTTTTAAATGTAATTTATTTGTAGTCTCCCAGGTTCCAGTCTCCCTTAAGAGAGCAGCAGCGCATTTGTAACACTTTTGGTGTTCCAAATGTCCATAGGCGATGGTAACCGCTTTCCATCAAGTGGGCCGTCTGCCTGTCTGCTGAACTTCTGCAATAAAAAAAAGTCTTAAAGTGAAATTAAAATTAATCAAGAATTAATGAATATTTAACCTGTAAAATTACTCATTTTTATCCTGATGATCCTAGGTTAAAGTTATGAAATTCTAGTATTGTCGGCTCTTTGTATGTGTGCAATTATTAAAATTAGTCAGATGTCTAGAGGTCGTTCAAAGTTAAGTTGAAAGATTCTGTTGCATACATATCAAGCTAATAAAAGTGTATTGTATTATAGTCCAGCTGACGGAACTGGTATAGTGTTTGACCTTATCCTTCATCAAAGAATGTAAATGTTTATAAAATATACATAAAATACTAATAAAAATTTAATGTTAATGTTATATTATTGATTTTATTTAAAGACGGGCTGTTGAATAATAATTTTCATAAAAATAAAATCGGGTAAGTGCGCTAACGAATTATGGAATTCGTAGGGTTTTCGTCGTTTCCCCATGGAACTATCTCTTTAACCGATTTCAAAAAGAAGGAGGTTCTCGATTAGTTTGTATGTTTTTTTGTATGTTCGTTACTCGATTTCTCCGTCAATTGTGAACCAATTTACATTTTTTTTTTTAATCGAAAGGTAATACTCCCGAATTATCTCATTGTTACCATGTTAGGATCTGATAAGTGGATTCCAAGGAATTAGAGAAAGTTATGAAAATTCTTAAAGTTCTCCATAACACCATATTTCCGTCAATTGTAAACCGATTTTCAAATTTTTTTCTTTACTCGTAAGTGTATACTCGCGAGATAGTCCCATAGTAACCAAGTTAGGACCTGATGAGTTGATCGGATCCCAGGGACATCGAAGAACTCTTATTAAAGAACGTTGTGCGCCTAAATTTTTGGAAAAAACTTTATACGCGTGTAGCTATTACATTTTCTACAGGCGCTTAATTGTTTTTATATCCACGTTACGCAACTTCTCTCGATGTTGAAATTCTGTTCTTTATTCGTAATTATATACTTCCGAGGCGATTCCGTCATCACCAAGTCAAGATCTGATGAGTGGATCACAGAGAAATCGAGAGTAATCCTTATTAAATAACGCCGAGAGCCTACATTTTTCCAAAAAAAGCTTGTTTGTATACGAGTGCCAGTATTACACTTAATTTAGTTGTAGGTATGTTACGCGATTTCTCCGTCAATAGTGGACCGATTTTCAAATGGATTTTTTTTAATTCCCGAGGTGGTCCCATAGTCACCAAGTCAGGATCTGATTTGTGGCTCGCAAGGAAATCGAGAACAACCCTTGTTGTAGAGTAGATACACAGAAGAGAAAGATGGCAAATTTGTATACGCGTGCCAGTTGTACAATATCTGCAGGTGCTTAATATATTATTTCTAAAACTATTGAAGTATTTGCACAACTAAAAAGTGTTTTTTTTTAAGAAAAACAACCGATTTGACACATCATCTTGAAGTCCGTGTCAAGTAAAAGGTGCAGAAATAAGTCGGTTAAATATGTATTTTTCTGTTTTTAGTGTGAAGTCGGTTTTGTTTTTGTATTTTTTTTTATCTTTTTCTTTGTATAAAACAAAATCGCTTGCCGCGTCTGTCTGTATATCCGCTAACTCCTTCTAAACCATGCAACGGATTTTTGAGTGATTTTCACTATCAGTTGGATAATTTTTCAAGGAATATTTATATATATACTAGCTTTCGCAATGTAAGATACCTCATGAAATTTTTAAACATGTAACATAGAGCTACTGATTAGCGTTTGATTCGCGGCGTAATCACGGCGAAAACTGTAGCCTTATACTAATATATAAAGCTGAAGAGTTTGTTCGTTTGTTTGATTGATTGAACGCGCTAATCTCAGGAACTGGTCTGAAGTAAAAAATTCTTTCAATGTAAGATAGCCCATTTATCGAGGAAGGCTATAGACTATATATCATAACGCTAAGACCAGTAGGAGCGGAGCACCAATGAAGAATGTTTCAAAATCGGGGGGTTTTGAAAACAAGTTCCACGCAGACGACGTCGCGGGCACAGCTAGTGTATCATAATTTTACGTAAGTCATATTAGTGGTAAAGATCTGAATTAGCTCTCTGTATAAACATTAAATATAGAAATAATATACATTTACATATACAAATACAATTATATGTTGTGTATATGTATGAATGTATGTTTGTGAATATCAAATTATTAGGGTTCAGTATTCATTTTGGAAGAAACCGAAATCCTTATAAAAACGTCGTTCCATCTGTTTGTATAGGTGAAGTTTGACAGAAAGGTGTAATTTATATGACATTATACAATGTTGTTTGAGATTGCGGAATAGCTAAGTATTAGAAGTAGCTGTTATAATCATGTAATGGAGGGCAACCATTTTTTTACGTAAAAAACCCATAATTCATAACTGTTAGGTAACTTTTAGGGTTCCGTACCTATTCAGCCATAAACAAAACTCCCTGTGATTTCGTCATATCCGTCCGAACATTGCCCGTATGTCATTGTATGATAATTATTTACGTATTTCAGAAATTACCTACTACCTCTATATGGATGATATTGGACAGTAAACGTCGTGTACGGAATATTTTTCCTGTTGCCCCAAAATGTAGAAACTTCGTACCTACAGCTATGGGTCAATGTTATAACAAATAAGCATAATAACTTTAGAAATGTAAAAAGATATAAAGCTAATAAAAAATCTATATTTGGTACTATAATAGTTATAACCACATTTATATGTGTTTAAGGATTTATAATACAATTTTATATGGTATTTTCAATTACATAAAATAGGATATAATAAACGAAGTTAAAGTTATTTTAATTCATACGTCCAGAGTATAAAATACAAAACGGAACTAAAGTTTAATGTGAAACAATAAGACAATACACGATTCTTACATACCTTGGCTTTCAATTAATTTCTTGGAAGTGCTACTATAAAAGGTTTTTCTTGCGGAACTTCCGGTTGGTGCCTTACATTGACATATTTCTTCTTTTTATAATTCAGCGTACACCTGTATGTAGGTCAGAACATTTATAACATAACCTTAGCCGACGAAATTGTGAAGGGAATTGCAAAACTTGAACTTAAAGGTATTAAAGTAGTAAAAGCTGCACAATTACTGCAAAGGGCCATTTAGATATATCAGTATCGTAATATTAGGTATCGGTGTTATGCATTCTTAATTCTAAGAATAACTATTCCTATTAATATTATAAATGCGAAAGTAACTCTGTCTGTCTGTTACGCTTTCAAGGAAAAACTACTGGAGCGATTTGGCAGAAATTCGGTATATATCTAATTTTAATACCGAGAGTTTTGAGATATATTTCTGTAAAGGTTATCCCAGATAGGTTTTTTTTGTGATTTCCCATTTTCGACATTTTGATCAACTTGGTCATTTTGGTCATTTATGTAATTTACAGATAGATAGACGGAGGATAGTTAAATAAAAATAGAACGGGTTGAATTAGGCGATGAAAGTTTCTTTACCGGACTAGACACCTCGTTCCCGGCCGTGGTTCGCACCATAGTCGAGAGCAAACTCGGATGGGACGCCGTCTGCTCCTTCTGCGAGCGTGTCACGCTTGCGAAGGAGGAGGCGGATCACATTACCAGATCATCACACGAGGAACACAGTCGAAGCTCTTCTGCAGATCCAAAAACTGGAAATGCAGAGGCGTATGCTTCATCCTGTATTTCTCCATGATGATCCTTAGAGCAAAAATAGGGTCCGTGGTTCCATGTCTTGGGCGAAACCCATATCGACAATCTAAGGCAGTGCAACTCCTATCGGATTCGAGAGTCGAATATGCGCTCAAAGAGATTCATGGTGGGAGATATTACCTTTATACCGCGGTATTTTTCGCACTCCTATACCAATCCCGTACCTTTGAAGACTGGAGCGTTAACACTCGGAATGTTTCCGGTGAGTTTCCACACCACAAGGACCCATCACCCTCTAGGCTTCGATGGGGACTCCATCATACACACACAAATTATTTTATCAAAATCCTGGAAACCGATTTCAACACTACCTACCAGATCTAATAGCGGTGTGGACACACGTTACAATAAATTCTAATATTTACACATAAAAGAACAGGCGTTAAAAATATCTTATCATCTTACTTCTAAAATATCCCGTCAGAAATGCTTAAAATTACTTTTCAAACCATAATTATTGCGCTTTTATTCCGCCCTTTAATTTCATATGTAGGTACTTATGAAGTCATAGGACTCAAATACATACATAAATTTTATCAAATTCGGTCGGTTTAGGAAGAGTTTAGTTATATACGCACACAAGAATTATATATAGGTATAGAGATAACACACGCACATTTGTAACACACAAAACACTTTGATTGGGTAGTGTATCTACTTATGCATGGAAGAATAATACCACTTAATTTAAGCTAACGTCATTAAATATATGTAAATTACTCCCATCAAACTCACTAAAAATATATAGTGACAACAGTAAGACACGATGCTTCAATAAGCCATTCGCTTTATTATTTGAGACTATTTATTATTAGATAATAAAAAAATCCAAGAATCAGATGGCATGTAATTTGTTTAATATTATTTTGTGACGAACGGGTTTGCTTCTGACAAATGGCGTAAAAGATAAACAGGTTCGAATAATGATGTTTTCTTGATTGCAGTCTGGCTAACAAAAGTATATATATGTTATAGTCAAACATCGAAGGTCAAAGATCAAATAAATGACGTTTTTTCTGCCTTTGACTTAGGAATTTTTGTCTAACCGAGGAGAGACTAATTTATACAGTCATTAACCATGTAACAAATGTAGTACAAATCGACGTTTGACCAAGTCTGTTTTAGTCGCTTCTGGGATCGACAAGGCAAAGCCCGAAACGTTACGTTCGACGTTTAACTAAAAAGTTAGGTACTTCTAGGTTTGATTAAAAATCCGAAATTGGAATTTATTTCGGGTTTTGTCAAAAGGCCTTGGTCAGACCTAGGATAAACCAGTCATTCCATGAAGAGACTGCATATCGATCTTTGACTATAACATATACAGAAAAAATAAGCATTAATAGTATAAGAACCTACCATTAATTAGAAAAACTGATCGACTTGGATTATGTTGCATTCGTCTTGGCTTATACTTGACAAATTATGTGGTTGTATCAATGACATACCCGCGGTCAACGGCGCAGCAGCACAAGTATGAATTTAGGTATAATAATGACACGTATGTTGTACAACAAAAAAAATATTTTTATCCGTGCAGGAACGGAGAAAGAATACAATTTCCTGCGGCCGGGCGGCCTGTTGTAAGAGGCGATAAAACAACCCACATCCAGGTGGTAGGGTATATACACGACTGGATAGCTACCACCCCTGGTATAAAGTATGTCGCCATAACAACCTTGAGTTGTGTTGCGGCATTAGTGACCAGGTTTCAGTCTTCTTTAAGAGAGCAGCAGCGCATTTGTAGCACCTTTGGTGCTGTCCATAGGCGATGGTAACCGCCATTCCATCAAGTGGGCCATCTGCCTGTCTGCTGAACTGGTGCAATAAAAAAAAACAATTTGTTAAAAGTATCCTCTCAGTGAGGTTGCCTGGAAGAGGTCGCTTTTAGCGATAAGGCCGCGTTTTGTTTTACTATTAAATTATTGTAATTATTTGGTGAAAAATAAAATGTTTTCTATTCTATTCCCTTTTTTATAAAATATAAATATTATTTGAACGTGCACATGCATGCCGCTATACAAGGAAGTAGTGAAATCGAGAGAACTACTTTATAAAAATATGTTGTGGTATAATTTAAATATTCTTTTAATGAAAATTTGTCAGTAAAAATCCAGTTCAATAGTTTTTGAGATATGGAGGATTATAATTTATGTGGTTTTTTGGGTTTCGTAGTCAAATAATAAAACCAGTGGGTGATCGTCACTTTTACGGAACTGTATATAGTGCCTCGACGGACACAAACTTAGCCAAATTTTTGATATAAAACGTATCTTATGGTCAGTTTTAATTTACTAGAGTTTAAACTTCAGTAATAGGAGAAAATGTTTTTTCCTATTACTGAAGTTTAAACTCTACGTTGCGAGGATTTAAGGAAACTTTTTTGAAGTTAATTATCACGATTTAATTAAAGTTCTTTTTTTGGTTTCAGAAATGCTGAAATAAAAGACTTGGCTGGTGGGCCGAAATCAAATTACACTTTCCCATCAAACTTTTTGTTTGGAGTTTCCACAGCAGCTATTCAGATTGAAGGGGCATGGAATATAGATGGTACGAGGCAAAAATATATTAATCACTTTTTTTTACGAAATAGACTTCTATTTATGGTTATAACATGGTTTCTTATGTGATCATTTTTAATATCTTGTTTTACAACAATTAAACAATAAATTATAATACCACACTAAATCACAAACACACAACTAACAACAAAACTTACACACATACCAACACCAACGCGCACTACCACCGCATTATACATTACACGCACACTCCCTCCGGGATCAACTCGTGATCGAAATGGATCACGCGTACCTCCTTCAGATACTTAGGTCATTATAACTAAACAACCTAGTTAAAATTTTGTTACCGGTAACAAATGGCGCATGTAGGTAGGAATAAACCACGCTCATTGACTCTGGCGACTTATAACGCCAACGGCCTTCGAAACCAGCGCGACTTGGTCCATGACTTCCTGGTTACCAATCAAGTAGATATACTACTAGTTCAGGAGACCTTCCTGAAACCGAGTGATAGAGATCCAAAGATCTCTAACTATCGGGTCACTAGACATGACAGGATAGGCCGTATCCCCCGGCACCCTGATCAACTTCAGAAGATCTATTCCTTGCGTGGGGCGGTCTGTAACGCGCCCCACGGGAAGGTATGGAGGTATGAGCCTGCAGACGCGGAATGACTCGCGCTCTCATCTCGACGGCATAGTCTCAGGGTGAGTCGCATGCCAAAAACCCCTTAATAAGAAAGACCTAGAAGCCCTATTCAACTTAGGCCCGGCTGTTATAATAGCCGGGGATCTGAATTGCAAACACGAGCAGTGGAACTGCAATACCACTAACCCCAATGGCAGAGCACTCATAAATATATCAGACAGTCTTTTGTTTGATATACTAACTCCCTTGACCCCCACAAGATACCCCCCCAACCGCGACTGGGGGACCCCAAACATTCTCGACCTAGCATTACTGAGGGGCGTAACCCTTCAGTTCCATTCGATCGAAACGATGGACGATATAGACTCGGACCATCGTCTGGTTATACTCAGATTAGGACCACAGACAGACCAGACATCTGAAACTAGGACCTCTGTGGACTGGTTGAGACTTGAGACCCTCCTCAAGACAACCAGCTCAGAAGACCTGGACCGCATCCCGGACCACATCGAGTCCCGCCAAGACACGGAGACGGCAATCGAGGCTCTCACCAGCCACCTTCAATCCGCAGTGCGGAACTCGTCCAGGCAGGTGCCAGTGGAGGATGATCGCCACTTATGCCTGCCGGACGAGGTGAGGGTACTGCTGAGGGAAAAGAGAGTCGCCTCCAGAGCTCACGACAGATATCCCACCGAGGATAACAGAGTCCGACTCCGCGAACTAGAGCGCGAGGTTAAACTACGTATCCGGGAAGTCAGGGAACAACGTTGGGACAGAACGTTGAGGGATATCGAACCAACTCACCAGGCGTACTGGAAGCTGGCTAGAGCTCTCAGATCAGACACCCTTACTGTCATACCCGCGCTAGAAAGAGCCGACAACACCGAGGCGTTCGATGACGAGGAGAAGGCCGAGTGCCTTGCTCAGAGTCTAGAGCTTCAATGCTCCCCCACTACGCAAAACGTCGACCAGTCACACCTGACGGAAGTAGACTCCGAGGTCGAACGTAGATCCTCCTTACCAGCGGAAACCACACTCGACACGGTCACGGTCGAAGAAGTGCAAGATCTGATCAAGTCTCTCAAACCGCGAAAGGCCCCAGGGACCGATGGCATCAACAATCGCGTTTTAAAACTTCTACCCGCCCATCTAATTATAATCCTGGTGAGCATCTTCAATGCCGCCATAACAAACTGCTCCTTTCCCGCGATCTGGAAGGAGGCAGATGTCATCGGTATTCACAAGCCGGGAAAACCGGCTAATAAACCGTCCAGCTACCGTCCAATCAGCCTACTGAGCGCACTCAGCAAGCTTTACGAAAGGGTCATCCTCTCTCGACTTAGAGATTTTGCCTTCAGCAAACATCTAATACCCGATGAGCAATTTGGCTTCCGTGCCAGACACTCATGCGTCCAACAGGTGCACCGCATCACGGAGCACATATTATCTCACTTTGCCCATCGCCCCCGCCCTATAGGAACAGCCGCACTGTTCCTAGACGTAGCAAAAGCCTTCGACAAGGTCTGGCACAACGGCTTGATTTACAAGCTGTACCAGTTCGGTGTGCCAGACAGACTCGTGCTCATCTTGCGAGACTTCCTCCTAGGTCGTAGCTTCCGTTTTCGAGTGGAGGGAACGCGCTCGTCCCCTCACCCACTCACAGCCGGTGTACCACAGGGCTCGGCCCTGTCACCACTACTCTTCACGCTGTACACCAGCGACATCCCAAAAACTCCAGATGTGGAGTTGGCCCTCTTCGCGGATGACACCGCACTCTATACATCAGATCACAACCGACAAATGGCTTGCGTCCGGCTGCAGGCAGCTGTCACAGAGCTAGGCGAATGGTTTCGCAAATGGAGGATAGAGGTAAACCCGGAGAAAAGCGCAGCAATGTTCTTTTCCCCGGGTACGCTTCGCTCCCCCAAACGCGCTAGCCTTCGCCTAAAAACCATTTCGCTCTACGACCAACAAATCCCCTGGGCAAAGTACACCAAATATCTTGGTGTCACCCTAGATCGAAACTTGCGCTTCAACGAGCATATCACTATAGTCCGAAATAGAGCGCGATTTGTGATGGGTCGTTTAGCACCCATGATAGACAAACGAAGCAAAATGTCCCTCAGACACAAGCTTACTCTGTATAAAACATGCATCCGCCCGATCATGACATACGCGAGTGTGGTATTCGGCCATGCCAAGCCTGCCCTATTAGATAAACTGCAAATCGTGCAGAATAAATTCATGCGCAGAGCCGTCGGTGCTCCCCTCTATATGCGTAACGTCGACCTCCACCGCGATCTGGAGCTTCCCTCCATCAAAAACTACATTACGTCGCTCTCGCGTAAGTATTTCGATCTCGCGCCGCATCATCGAAATCCGCTCGTCGTGTCCGCGTCCGATTATAAGCCTCGGCGAAAGGCTCTCGTACGACGACCGCGTAACGTCCTCACGGACAGGGTCGACGTTATCACAAAACGGCTGGCCCGGATCAGCCCGCCCGCGGTTAGGACGGCAGGCTGGCAGGCACGGACAGACAGACACAGACGGCGGCGTCTCAGGCGCCGCCAATCAAGATCTCTCCACGTCCCTGCGAGGGACGTTAGGAGACATAGCCCCCCCACAGGATAGACTAGGCGTGTTGCTGGGAAGTTTCTTTCGCCGTTTCTTCTCTCCCAGCCATAACACGTTACGAAACGGCAGTAAGATAGCGTAGGCCGCCGCGAACCGCCGATCCCGGAGCTCCCTCGAGCAAGTTGCCCCCCGGGTTCGAGCGCCTTCGCTTCGCGAAGGCACTCGCCCCAAAAACCCCGGTAAAGTTGTAAGGTCTTCGGACCAACAACATAAAGTCAAGTCCAATAAAAAAAAAATACACGCACACTTCACAAACAAACCTAAACACACGAAGAGCCTAAAACTTAATAACCCAGACACAGAAAGGAAAAACAACACACATGGCACTAGTTAGGATAATATATATAGGTATAGACATAAGGCACACACTGCACATGCACTTACTCATAACGCAGCATGTAACAGATACACTCTACATTAGTATAAGTATAGTATTAAAATTAGAATAAATTAATATAATAAATTATTCTTAAGGTACAACACAAACATACATTCATTAAATGTCACACACAATAACAAAGTAACAAATAAACGTGTACAACTTCTTAACTTCGTAAATTTAATTATAAAAAAAGGGTACGGAACTAGAGTCCGTAGAGTTGTTAATAATAAAAAAAAAAAATCTTGTTTTGCTAACACTTTTCTTGTTTTCCTTTTATAATATAGCGTCGTCAATCAATCCGCAGTCCGCTTTCTTCATCCAGCGTCCACCCGCGGCCTTTCACTTATCATCGGTGGCCGCTGGATAATATACATAATCACCAAGGGTTTCCACGTGGCTTTGCTGAGATAGATTATGAATGTATATTCCGCAGAAACTATCCCATTTGTGGGTTATAAAGTATTTTTCTTAAGTTTATTCCCCATATTGAAAGTTCACAAATACCAAATTTGATGATAATTGGTTCATTCAGAGATGAAATTTATCTCATGCACATCATCATTAGGTATCTGAACAATATACCAATGTTTATGATAAAGAAATTATTTCCAAAGGAAAAAGAAGGAAAATAAATATTATTCAAACAGTAATTTTTGTTGATGTTAATTTACAGGTAAATCAGAAAGCATTTGGGATCATTTGGTCCGCACAAACCGAAGTTTTGTGAGAGACAGATCGACACCCGAAGAAGCGGCAGACTCGTACCATCTGTACAAGCGAGACGCTGAAATGGTTCAGGAACTCGGAGTAGATATATACAGATTTTCGATCTCTTGGCCAAGGATCTTAAGCTCAGGGATGACAAACGAAATCAATCCAAAAGGAATACAATACTATCATAATCTTATAGACCAATTATTAATGCGTAATATTACTCCAATGGTCACAATATACCATTGGGATTTACCACAAAAGTTGCAAAATATAGGTGGATGGACTAACCCTCATATCATCGACTATTACACTGACTACGCCAAACTTTTATTCATAAATTATGGTCACAAAGTGAAGTATTGGGTGACGTTCAATGAACCGATGCAAGTCTGTTTGGAAGGATATGGTGGAACTTACAGAGCACCGGCTATCAATCGTCATGGCATCGCGGAGTACCTTTGCACTCATAATCTACTGAAAGCACATGCCAGTGTCTATCATTTGTATCAGCAAGAATATCGGCCAAAATATGGAGGTGAGTAAATTATCTTCATATTTTTTAATTTTAAAATAATATATTGTAATATAACATAGTAACGTCTACACATAAACGTAAATTTTGAATCCATACGTAGGGAAAATTTTCTCTTTTTTTTCGGATAAAAAGAAACCTAAAGATATCCCCGACATCAAAAATGCAAATTTTAAGAATAATTAGTTCATCCCAGGACGGTAAAGAAGGAATAATGAAGAAGCAATCATTCAAAGAAAGTTATTATAAGGTGGCACTTAAAAAGGGTTTTCCACGCGTTGCGCACACATGTCTGAAGGTTCGATCTCCTCTTGGAACATAGTTTCTATAATTTTAATATCTGCAATTAGTTTGTTTACGGCCTGGTTTTATTTTATCTCTAAAAGTTATATCATTTTGGTAGACCAATTTCCCATAATATGTGCCGTAATTGGCAAGAAAGACCAAGCACGCGCTCTTCTCACTTGGAGGTAATTATATGCCGGAGGTTTAGAAATTTTAGCAAATGGAGAGGCTTGCTATCCCAGTTAGGGGGAGTCGACTCTGCTAATGTCCCGTAACCCAGGCTCGGATGATTGCAATAACACCGGGATGTCGTGTATCGGGTATTGAGTATTGGCAGTTGGCAATCGCTACTATCTTGGCAAACAGTGTTTCACTGCCTCACTAAATTTCTTCGGGCAGTGGGGTGTGTATAAAGTATTCCTACCTCAATAAAAAAATGGTTGGGCTTCCAACAACCGCTTTTCATCATGTGGGCCCTCTGCCTGTCTGCCGAACTCATGAAATAAAAAATTACAAGTTCAATATATGTAGGATCGTGGTTGTGTAGCAAAAAGTTTTTTTAATTGATGTTAGATTGTGTTAGACTAGGTCTTATAATTTTTCTTGAAATATATTGTGATTTCATATATATATATATATATGTATATATATATATATATATATATATATATATATATATATATATATATATATATATATATATATATATATATATGTATATATACAAGTTAGTTTAAATAGTGATGGTTTATTTATTTTATAGCCTACATATATTTTGTTATTATTAATTTACAGGTCAAATCGGCATTTCCCTTGACTCAAATTGGGGTGAACCTATGACTGATACTCGTGAAGATATAGAAGCCGCTGATTTATACTTAAAAACACACGTAGGTATTATTGTGGTATTTAATAAAGTATTTACTAGATTAAGGACAATAATTTTAATTAAATCACTAGAGTTATTATGTTGTAGTCACTTAATTATTAAGTCACTGAATGTAAAACCCATCTTGATTAATTAATTTGTTCGTTCGTGTAAACATTCAACAGCTAATAGCAAAATTGTTCAATAATATAATATTTTCTATTTCTTGCGAGGTTTAAAGTTTACTTACTCGACACACATATGTATCTATACTTGTATTATAATATTATAAAAAGGAAAGATTTGTATGTTTGTAATGAATAAACTCAAAAACTAAGGGACCGGTTTAAAAAAAATGTTTTGCTATTACAATGCTTTTTTTTGAGGTGGGGGAAATACATTTCGCACACTACCGGGTTCTTTACTAGGGATTAGACCAAAGCGACGAGAGGGACACCACGAATGGGCACCAGAGTCAAATCGCCGGCTTGTGTGGAGACTCAAAAACTCAATACTCCACTAAAACCACCCTCCTTCCATGTGCCCCGCGCTTATGGCAGGAAGAGCGTGAGACTTAGACCGTTGTTACACCCACGCTAGCCATTAGAATGCTACGTTATCCCTGAATAATATAGGCTATATTTATATGTTAACCCAAAATGTTTAAAAATAAATGTCCATCCGTGCGAAGCCGGGACGGGCCGCTAGTATAATATAATCAAAAAGAAATTCTGGTCGCTAAGTAATATAAAACAATTAACTTCATCTATTTGTTTGGAAATCTATAGGTAAGGTTTAAAAGGGAAAAAGGATTAGTATTTAATAATTTTTAATTAATTTGTAGGCAACACATCGGCGTCCATGGCGTTGCCGATATCCATGGGTGACAGTAGCCACTTACCATCAGGTGGTCTGTCTGCCAGGTTGCTTACAAACTTAAAAAATATTAAAGTTTTTGTTTCTTTTTTTTTATTGCAGGAGTTCAGCAGACAGGCAGACGGCCCACTTGATTGAAAGCGGTTACCATCGCCTATGGACATTTGCAACACCGAAGGTGCTACAAATGCGCTGCTGCTCTCTTAAAGGGGACTGGAACCTGGTCACTAATGTCGGAACACAACTCAAGGTTGTTATGGCGGCATACTCTAGACCAGGGGTGGTAGCCATCCAGTCGGACAAATGCCCTACCACCTGGCTGTGGGTTGTTTTGTCGCCTCTTACGACAGGCCGCCCGGCCGCAGGAAATTGTATTCTTTCTCCGTTCCTGCACGGATAAAATCTTTACAACTTTATTTTAAATATCTCTTTGCTGGCATCTTTTAAATTATTCTATATTAATTTATAATAAATAACCACATGCCTAAGCAAGCAGCCATTTACACATGTAAACTAGGCCTTTTCATGTAACTGCTTTTGTTAACTTGGGATTGGTATGCCTTAAAAATTATCTCATTTCCGAGACAAAAGTATTTTATATTCATTTCCGATCTTTCCTAATGCTATATGTAAGTACTCGCGATCATATTGAGACTACGTATATTTATAATATAAGTTATATACAAAATTTCTAAGGTGAAGAAGCAATATAATTAGAAACATCCAAAAAGTTTTCATGTTTAGCTATTTAACTAAAGTTTTACAGATCTCTTCTGAACCCTAGATCAAGTAAAATTTATTATATATATATATATCACTAGCTGATGCCCGCGACTTCGTCCGCGTGGTGCGGTTTTTTTAACTATCCCATGGGAACTCTTTAATTTTTCTGGATCAAAATTATCCTATATGTTGACCAGGGATATAAGCTACCACCATACAAAATTGCATTTAAATCGGTCCAGTCGTTTCTGAGATTAGCCGGTACAAACAGACAGAGAAACAAAAAATTTGAAAAAAATCTAGATTAATTCTATTTCACTTCTTACATCCCCCTGAGTCGGTTTTTAGCATTTTTTTCATTGTACAGAAATTCGATCTCTACAGTTTTATTATATATATAGATATTGTTTCTTCACCTTAGAAATGTTGTATATGGCTTGTGTATTTCGATATTTGTTGGTAAGTAAAGTATCTAAATACACGAATATTCCAAATAAAAATCCTATTTATAGATAGACAGATACAGGTAGTAGGTACACTACTATTATTATTGAACAGTGGTAGTGATCAGTCACAGGTATAATTGCTAACAAATTATATACTTATATAATTTGTTAGCAATTATACCTGTGACTGAAGTTGATTTAGTAGATAATAACGTCTAATTTGAATAATAGCAAATTATTAAAACAATTTACAAATACAGGAGAAGGCCTTTTAATGAGATAATATAAGCACATATGCTTATATAGTATTATATACTAATTAAAAACCTGATTAAATATTTACTTGTTGATATAAAATTTATATTTATTTTAATAATATTGTAAGATTTGTAATACTCACTTAACCTGACCTACATGTTCGTATTCTTTATATTTAATTATCTGTATTTTGTAATTCTTCTTGTATGCCTGTATGGTATATGGAACAAGTATATTGGCCTAATTTAGCATAAATATTATAGTTCCATGTTACGAAGATGAAGATCTGGAGATCGCATTTACGTGGAGTATCCCATCTCTCAACAAAAAAATACTATTATATTTGAGACATGGGGTATTTTCAATTGAATACTTTATGGTTTCGTAGCCGAATGACGAAAACAGCGAACATTTGTTTTCTATGGGGAACCTTTTATTTTGCCTGGGCTGTACTTTGTTTGTTTGTACTTTGTGTGACCTAGTTGCGAAATTTTCAAATTATTACGATCATCATTATTCGAGAAATACCTGTTACATTCTGTCGTTTCGAAGCTCGAAGATCGTTTTTCTAATTCCTTTAGACCATTTCATACGATCTTTGCCATCTTTCATTGTGAAACCATATACATATTACTCTCAAACATCCAGTGGAACATTTCTTGGGCCTATTGTATTCAGTGCGACCAAGCCAAATAGTCATGGCCAGAAACTTGTTTTCCACTAAACAAGTACATGCCTAGCGTTATTTCATTGGGGGCCGATTTTTCAATCATCAGATTAAAAGTTATTCGTAAAATAAAGTACTAAATGGAAAAATTAAAAAGAACTGCATTTTATATGTGGTAAAAAAGGACTGTTATGTGAATAAAATAGTTGAATAGTTTCACTTTTGAATTCGGTCAGCTTTAACTTATTTCACTGATAACTTTCATCTGATGATTGCAAAATTGGCCCTAAGCTTATGACTATTTTAAGAAAGGTTAATTTATATTAATAGTACGTAATAAAGCACTATGGGAGTTTGGGCTGCGCTCCCAGCTAAAGTTTTCTCATAGTGCAACGATATGAAGTTTTTCGAAAATTATGTCATTTTTGAAACATTTAGTTTAGCATTTTTCAAGGCCGGCAGCGCGTTGATTTTATTTCTAGATTGACAAACGTCTATAGGTGATGATAATTGCTGCAGGTGAGTCGTTTGCCTGTTTTATGTAATCCAGCTATAAAAAAAACTTAATTTGTTAAAGGTTGGTTGGTATGCACATCCCATATTCTCTAAAGAAGGCAACTATCCCGTCGAGTTAATTGAAAGAGTTGATGCAAAAAGTCGGGCACAGAACTACACACGATCCCGTTTGCCCAAATTTACGCCAGAAGAGGTGGTATATATTAAAGGAACAGCTGATTTCTTTGGTTTAAATCACTATACAACTTACCTAATAACTATGGCGAAGAAAGAAGTTGGTGCAATACCGTCACACGAGAACGATGTTGGGATTGTAAGAGTGCAAGATCCTAAATGGCCTTCAGAATCTTCGTCGGCTTGGCTTAAGGTGAGTTTTCCATCTAAATTGCATATTTTTGCAGTGGCCCTCGTAAAGAGATAATAACCAAATGAGTTGGGGACTTTTGAGCCACCAATGATTCCAAATGTAAAGAGTCGAGATATCGTTTAAAAATCGTTATATTGTTTCTATTACGAAATGGAAGATATCAGCCCTAAATTCTATCTGAGAGATGAGAAATCTAAAATATACGGTCACAAATAAGTTATCGATTACCATAATCAATTTATGGGAATAAATTTTATCAATTAACAATATGAAAACACAACACACAATTAATTTATTCAAAGTAACTAAACCCACTAACTACAATACAAACAATACAATAATAAAATGGAATCTTAGAATCATATTTTTACAATCTGGGCCCAACAATGTATGATAGTTTAACCGCCTTCTTTCTCGTTTCATTCTTATTAAATGTATTATGTATTTTACGACAATTATATTGTTTGAAACCTTTTTAAATTATGAAAATGCACTTGTTGTACACTGAACATTATATTTTAATTTCTTTTTACATTCAGTAGTCTGAGTAATAATCTCTGAGTGTGCCTAAAATTAACGAACTTAGTATTTTGTGTCTACAGTCAAATGAGCCCTCCAATCATCATATCATCGTCATCAGAAAAGGCCTTCATTTAGCGTGAATAATTTATTCATTACCTACCTTAGATACGGAGACGATTAAAAATCAATATTTATGTTATTGCATTAATATATGCTGGATAATAATTATCCGTAACGGTCCTCGTTTCATGTATAAGTAAGGTTTAATAGTTTGTCATTAAAAAGTGACCTGGTGACTGAACCACAAGGTCTTCAAGTTTGTATTATAAATATTTTCACGTTTACCGGATATTTTTAAATGTTATGATGAAACGAATCGTGTTTGTTTCGTCAGGGTTACTTAGGAATGCTTCAAGATGTGAGGTCTAGGCGAAGCGATTTGATACTATAACAACAATTTTGGTTAGTTTATTGCTGCATAATTAGTCTGGTCAGTTTCACTCGTTAAACTATTTTATGCAAGTTCTAACTGTATTTGCTATTATTCAATGAGTTTCGTATATTTATTACAATTAATCTTGTACATCTTGTACACTAAAAATGTACTTAGTTACAAGGTTCTGCACTGGCGCCGGCGTTTTAATTATTCCTTTACTGATGTTCTATTTAAAAGTAACTACTTACCAATTATACGGCAGTGAGAGTTTAAGTATGTCTTTTGTCAGGCCCAACTCTGCTAGTACTATCTCGTCAAAATTGCCAGACCCTATCGTCTCAGTCGTAGGTTTGCTTGATTTCGGTATGCTTTTAACTCCAATGGCGTGCCAATCTTATGTTAATAAATATTTGTAAGCGAAAATTCGCGAAATACATGTTTAAAATTTTAGTGCCTTTTCAATATTCGTTTCGGATAACGTCAGTTTTGCTAATGATAATACCATTTTTTTCCACTATTATTCCATCGTGACGATATCGAGAAGATATTGTGGATTTAGTAGATTATGTATTCAAATTCAAAAGTTTTTATTCAAAATAAGTTCCACTGGAGAACACGTTTTGAAAGTCATATACATTTACGTTAAAATTTAATTTTACTTCCTAGTCTATGTACACCGCTTCGCAACATGTTATTGCTGTTAAGGAGAAGAAGTGTGGCAAGAAACTCCCCAGCAACACATCTAACTAAAAATTGTTTTTCTCTTTATTTATCTAGCTCAAACTTTTTTTTTTAATAATTTTTATACAGAAATATGTAACACAATTACTTTTCGAAGAATTATTGGAGTTGTAGCAAACAGTGCATACTCAGTAAGACTAAGACACAATAAAAGGAAAGAAAAATATTATTATAGCTATAATAATCACATTACGTACTAACATTTTATGTACGGACATTTTATGTCATTTTTGTCAATCGCAATGGAATCGTACTTTGATTTTGAATTGAATAGAAATGCAGAATTGGGCCCCTGTACTTCACATCAATATTTTTGCAGTATGAATTGAATCCATAGATTGTCTACACAAAATGATTTTCGAAACTAATAAAGTCAACTGTACATTTTTTCAATAAATGCAGTAAATTTCAAATTGTAAATGATTTTATTTTAGGTAGTACCATTCGGTTTTCGTAAACTCCTTAACTGGATTAAAAATACTTACGACAATGTGCCGGTTATAGTCACAGAAAACGGTTACGCGGATTTCAATGGACTTCACGATAAAACGAGAGTGTCATACTACAGCCACTATTTGAATGCTCTACTTCACGCGATCAATGAAGATAAATGTAATGTACACGGGTACTTTGCTTGGAGTTTAATGGACAATTGGGAATGGGACGACGGTTATGTGTGAGTATTTCTCAGTTATAATTAACTGTGTCCACTATGACATTCGCGCTGGACGATTTTGTATCATATCAAGGCGTAAAAGAACATGAATTTAAAATTTTAAAGGACTCAAAAAATAATTGATAAATTATTTATCTACCATATATAAAAAGAAACATGTACAGATTTCATTTAGAAACCAGCTTCCATATGTTTTGTTGAGTTCCTTATGACAAAAAAATAACATTATTTTTAGACATGGAAAAGAATACTAACTATAAGTAGGAATAACAACAAGGTTATTGAATATTTTTCAAAAAGAGTTTGAATTGAAAGAAAATGTGCTATATTGACAAAAAAAAATTACCTTCTTTAGAGTGACTAACTTATAACCTATTTTAATTATTTTAATTTGCAAATTTTAAAAACTTACGAAAAGGCTCCATAGCGACGGTCATCATTTTGTGACGTCAAGACTCAGGACTATGATAAAACTAGTGTTCCCGTTCATAAAATTGTAGACATGTCTATGGTTTTTTTTAATAAAAATTAAGCTAACTTAATATAGTCACTATTAATGCTCATTTAAGGCTGTGGAAACGTAGCTCTGAAAACAAGTGACAACTATCTAACGATTCAACATTTTTTCTAAAATATTTATTACATAATATAGTTATTGATCTTCATCTTACTCATTTTAATAGTATTGAGCGAGATAAACCAAAAATTAGCGAATGTTTATACTAAAAGATCCCTATTTCATTTTATTCCACACTCAAATTACCTGTAACCAAACTGAAACATTACTCAAGTGCATAAGTACTTTAGTATAGTACTTTACTTGTTTAAATTGTCTTGAAACTTGTCAATAGTCGCTAATCATAATTTTCTTGTTAAAGTCAGAGTTTTGTTTGCTAAAAGTTCATAAAATGTTTTAGCTAGGTTTTTAAAACAATACTAATTTTTTCATGATTTAAACGACACTGTCATGTGTCATAATAGCTGCTACAAAAAAATAAATCTGCTGTCATTCTTCTGAGAATTGACGTCAGGCATTGTGATTGATTTTTCCAGTCACGTGATTAGTAAGTTAAAAATCATACATTTCTTATATACGGGTTGCGTGGAAGAGATCGCTTCTTAGCGATAAGACTGCCCATTGTGCACATTTAGAATATTTTTAGGCTATAAGATTTTATATTTTCTGTAATGGTGTACAATAAAGTGTTATATAATATATATATATATATATATATTACGGGCAATTTGTGTAATTGGGCAGTATTAATATGGACCAATAATTATGAATCATGACCAAGAGCGTCGGTCAATTTGATAAATTTATTATTTGGACCGGCCTATATTAATAATGCACAGCGGCCCGAGGTCCATTTAAAAATCATTGTTTGAGATAACTTGAATTTATCACTTGGTCTGGGCAGTATCAATACTTCAATACTTCTAGCCGGACAATTTCATAAATTCAATTTAAAAAAAAATCAAGGTTATAAGTTCAATTCACTTAGTGTAGGATATAGTTATATGGCACTTTTACTTATTATGAACATATTCATTTTTTTAAAAATATGGGTCAGTAGGCTAAGGCGAGAGTGAAGTAAAGCGGAGCTCCTGCCTTAGCCTTCGTCGTTATTTTTATATTATAAGCACCTAAAATTCAAATTATATCTCAAATAATAAATAAAAGTGCTATACCCTAACCTCATTTAATAAACAAAAAACTACAGTTTATCTGTGTTTTATTATATTGTGCAAGATTAGGTTGTCATTATTCATAGTGACCGGATTTAACAAATTGCCCGTAAAATACACAAACACATTTAAATTTGATTAATTGGTAGAGATGAAGATACTTGTGTGCTTATAATTATTGTACACTCACTGTACGGCCGTAGAAAAAATAATAGTTTCGCCATCTATCAAGAACAGTATAAACTAATTTACTAGGTGTCGAACTAAAGTTCGTAACTTTCTGTAAATGCCAAAAGATGGCGACATTATTATAAGCTACGTATATTTTGTTGTTTTAAAATTATCAATTTTCCTGGAAAGATTGCATCTGTTGCTTGTAAGAAATGAGAATGGAATGTTAAAACAATGTAGTTTTCAATACTCTTTCCTGGAAATACGAGTGCTGCAAACAGTCTTTGTGTATTATTTTTTTCTGAGATAACAATGTTTTTGAGCCATAAACTGTTGCAGTTTCCGCACATTTGGCTAATTGTCGATATTCTGATATGTAACTTATTTATAATTATAATTTTTGGTTACTTCGGATACATTGAAATCTCACTGCTGGAATTGGTTGCAGAAATGCATAATCCACTATAACCGTCCAAAGCGCACCGGTAGATTTCACAGATTGTTAATATTAACGTATTTGTTTCATCATTTTCAATACCTGATGAGCGTAACAAAAGTGTTTTTGAGATATAAGAATTTTACTGAACTGAACCCAGTCATTGACAAACCATGACTACTTATAGTTTTTTAAAATAAAACTGTAGAATAGTTAAATTACCCTTCAAATCCCCCAAAAACTTGCAATATCACTGCGAGTTACTTCGTTGTAAAACATTTATACTTGTTTAAATAACTGAAATTAGTCATATACCATTTTCAGTATTATTGTCTGTCTTTTTAAACCTGATTTAAATTTTCTTTAGGTAACTCTTAACATCGTTTGGACAAAAACTTACTGCTTAAATAACAAGTTATTGATTAATGATCGATTCCTATATCTTAAGAGCCGTTTAGTTGCCTATTGTTGGTTAAAATTTAATTAACCGTGCAGGAACGGAGAAAGAATACAGTTTCTTGCGGCCGGGCGGTCTGTCGTAAGAGGCGACAAAATAACCCACAGCCACGTGGTAGGGCATTTGCACGACTGGATGGCTACAACCTAGAGTCTAGAGTATGCCGCCATAACAACCTTGAGTTGTGTTCCGGCATTAGTGACCAGGTTCTAGTCTCCCTTAAGAGAGCAGCAGCGCATTTTTAGCACCTTTGGTGTTGCAAATGTCCATAGGCGATGGTAACCGCTTTCCATCAAGTGGGCCATCTGCCTATCTCCTGAACTCAGGCAATCAAAAAAAATCCATGAGATCCACAAGTAATCCTAAATTTCTACAAATGGGAAGTGGATAAATAGTAGTGTAGGAGCCGGCCATAAGTAAATATCTGTCCAGACGGCTATAGGGCTTAAATAATGCAAATATAAATCAGCATTGAGGCCTAAATAATTCTGTTTAGTTGCCAATACTCTAGAGTTTTTAATTTTAACTCGGTTCTCATCTTAGAAAGTGATTTTTGTTTGATTTGTATGAATTGAACGATGCAGAAACAAGTTTATTAGGTCATATTATATATGGGATATTCATCATAAAAGTCAAGTAATAATAATAAGGGTAGATTTGCATTACTTGTCTTTTATTGAAGTACGTAATTGTATCAGAAATAGCTACGAACATAGATATGTATAACTATTAAAGAAAGAACATTATCTAACAGCTTGAATTACACATTCGCGTTATAGCAAATGCGTATTAAAATTGAAAATGGATTAAAAAACAAGGTGACGATTGCAACAAAAAAAGCAACATCATATTTGCGTTTATAATTTCGCTTTAAGGATTTTACGGCTTGGTAACAAACAATAAAGTCAAGTCTTATTGATTCATTAATCCCTTTACTTGCTAGAAACCAGTCTTTTCGATACGCAATATGTTTGTGACACACGCGAATTAGTTTGTATTGAAAATCAATAAAGGATAAGGCAAAAAGGTGAACGCAACTTATAGGAATTATAGTTTTAATGGTATACCTATATATTTTATGATATATTAAGAGTGATTCTAAATTATGCCGAAATGTGTTTTACTTCATTCTAATTCACATATCTACATAATTCTATTACGATTACACAATTTTTGTGAAGCAGTGAGATGGACAATCGGAGTCCTATAAGCCATAAGTAGGAAGAAAAATAAAACACATCATCAGTGAAAACTCTCGCTATAATTTCACTCGTCATGTAAATGCATTTGCAGGTCCCGCTTCGGTCTGTACCTGGTTGATTTTAAGAGCCCGAACAAAACGAGAACAGCTAAGGACTCGGCGAAGTTATATTCGAAAGTGATCTCGTCCAGGAGGTTGCCCCTGAACTACGATCCTCAAGATTTCACCGCATTCACCAGCGCAGGGGTCACATTCGTCCCTACACTCGTCTCAGTACTAT
This sequence comes from Dendrolimus kikuchii, assembly GCA_019925095.2. Taxonomy (NCBI): domain Eukaryota; kingdom Metazoa; phylum Arthropoda; class Insecta; order Lepidoptera; family Lasiocampidae; genus Dendrolimus; species Dendrolimus kikuchii. The sequence continues at coordinate 17,654,017 of CM034389.1, forward strand.
CCCTACATAGGCTATTTATCTAGCCATGATCAAAATACTTCTGTATATAAAATTGTAGGTACTAAACTATCATTACATTATATGTTTAAGTATCAATAACTTTAAGTTTCATTTCAACTTGATCCCTTATAAATTTAAGCTTAATGCTAAGCATTAGTGAGAAAATAATCCGATTTTGCGCGGACTTCGCTTCAGTATTCGACAGTTGCTAGTTTCTTTGCGTTATCGCGAGCAACTTCCCTCTTCAGCTGAGCTTGGATGCATGCGAAAGATTTGCCCTTCGTCTCTGGTAGCATGATTAGCATGAACACTAGTCCCATAAAGGAGAAGGCGGCAAAGCCCCAGAATACTGTGTAGATTCCAAAAGCGTCTTTCACGACCTGGAAAAGATAGAAAATTAAAATTTAATAAACAAATAACGTGAACGTGAAGCCTTAGTTGTTCCTTTTTGTAATTTTACTCCACCATTGTGTAGTGGCATAAATAAAAGAAAATATTCTGTTTTACCCAAGAGAACAAAGTCGGAACAAACAAAAATACAAATAAACTCATTTTTACACTGATATGCAATTTTGTATGGATATTCTATAATATAATGATTTTTTATTACAGGAAAATATTCTGATAGCTTTTCCAGTGAGTTAGTAGCAAAAGTAGTACAACTACAAAGCTGTAACAAAATAGGTAATCTAATGTAATTAGTTAAGTGTTATATAAATAAATGTCTATTACCTGGAATAACTTTTGGACAGCGAACATAAACACGCCTGTGTAGATGTGAGCGATACAAGAGGCATATAATTTGACGTTAGTAGGAAACATCTCTCCGATGATGACATAGGGCACCGTCGACAATCCAATTGCGTAGCAAAAGATGTAGATCATTAGTGACGCCAACGGCAGCCAATGAAGGCTAGCTACGATGGGTTTGTTGATAACGTCGAAAAAGAAGTAAGTTCCAAGTGCAGCATTCATGAGTCCCACGCCAAGTGCTGATAGTAACAGCAGAGGTTTTCGACCAACACGATCTACGAGTACTACTGATAGGATACATGTTGCTACTTGCATACTCCCCAATATGATAGATTCTTGATACGGTGTCAAAGGAGCCGATGCGGGTGCTGTTCCATTCGCCGCAGTGACGTTAGCTATTCCACCTGTGGTGCAGTTGAATATAACTTGAGCATAGGCAACAACAGCTGCACTACCACACAGTTGCTGTATGGTAAAAATTCCGAGTGTTATCCACATAGCTTTTCTGTTTGTCGCTTCAGTGACCAAGTCGCCCCACGTGCCTTTGTTCTTCATGTCCTCTTGGACATTCAATTCTATGTTTTTAAGTTCAATTCTTATGTCACCACTTCTTAAATTTCTAAGGGATCGTTCTGCTCTCTCACTTCTTTCGAATTTTAAATAATAGTATGGAGATTCCGGCAAGAATAAGAATGTTATGACGAACGTGACTGGCAGGATTAAGTTGATGGCGGCTAATGTTCGCATCGTCACGAAGGGTCCGATGCAATACTGGGCAAGGATGCCAACCTGAAAAGAGAAAAATAATCGTTTTATTAAAATACACATCAAAAGAAAACCGTGGGATATGCCGCTGAAGACGAATTCTAAGAAAACAATTCCCGTACTGTTGCATTTATGGTTAGTTTCACTTTATTTTCTGTTCAGAACACTAACTACAGCTATTTAATTATTCTTGAGTTTGCTATGGAAATTATGTCATAAGTGTCTATCAATGGTAATTTTACGTATATAATATCTATGGATACATATTGATTCACATGAAATAAAATTGAAAAGAAACATTACTTATTTGGTCTAAAAATAACAAAATATTAGTTCCATATTAAAAAGAGCATAACTTTTGGCGCTTATAATGTAAGATTATAACATTTTCAGGGTATTTACTAGACCATTGTTATTGCTTGTATTTTTCCAAGATATGTACGTACGTAAAAATCAAATAATTAAATTGCAGTGTTTATTGAATTTAATTTAAAATTATCATAAGCACTTAATATTCTAGAAGACATTAAGAGTAAACATCCCAACGTAAACGTTTTTTCTTAATTGTGTTTATATGTTTATTACAAATGATAAGATAAACATTATTCAAGTGATCACCATGAGAGATAAGGAATTTCTATCAAATGTTTTTGCGTCATTGTACATGGCTGTTTAAAGGATTATGGGTTCCTGAGGTTATCACTTTACGGCAGATAAAACAGACATTTATGAACTGAATTCTTGCGTGTTTTGCATTTCAAACACACATGTGAATGTAGAAATCCACACGCGGCATTGTATACCGTGTAATTAAGGCAATGAGTCACGTTTCATGTTGTTGGCTTGTGGGTTTGTCACCGTAATTACAGAGCAGATATTAGAGACAATGAGATATAAATTACTGCTACAACATACAAGCCTCCACCACAGGGCTACATACAACATGGAATATTTTGAAATAATTATTTAGCCTTCTACTTAGTCTCAAGGGATAATAGGGATGATAGGTACAATAAGTTAAGTTTCGTTCGCTGTACTAATTTAGTTATCATGTATCTATATAAATAAAAATGAATTTTTTGACAAGTGTCGACAGAATGACTTTTACAATAATGTAGTATTATTAATAAATTATCGTAATAATAACAATTCTGTTACATAGTATGGAAAAATAAATCAATCACAATGTATGTAATGGTTTTGATTGATCAAAATGTATTTATTAGTGGTATTGTACCTATAGTTAAAGTTTTTACATGTATAGTAAACTGTGGGAGCTTAGTGGCTAAGTATTTAATTACAATGGCTTAGTTTCGAATCTTCGCCAAGGAGCATACGCTGTTCGTCTGTTCGAGCAGATACTTATAAAAATTGCCACGAGCTGAAGGTGATGGAAATATAGTTTAAAAACCAGTACATCGAGATTACTAATGTTAGAAACCTACTGCATATTATATTATGTAATTGTACATGGAGACGTATGGTTGGTATTATACCATCCGCTTTCGCTCTGTCAGCAGTGAGATGTTTATGCGCTTATTATAATTATTAAAAAATTTACTAATAAGTTAGGTGCATGATATGATACTAGCAATTTAATAATGGAAAAGTATTAAAAATGACAATCGTCAGTTAGAAACACAAAGCTATCTAGTAGTCGCTGCAGTTCTTTCTTCTCTTGTGTTTCTATGTTTTTATATTTCTTAAATATTTTTTATTCTCCTTCCATGGAGAATTCATGGTATAGCTATCTAACTATACCTATAAATATCATATGCTACGAACCGGAAACAGCCATAAGTCCTTCAGTGACTCACAACTAGTTGACGAGGCAAATTATCAGATAAAAGCTCTACAAAGTAGTCGTCATCGGACGTCTGGGAGGATATTGTACAATTGCCGAAGTAGTCAGTTCAAGTGGATAATTATAACGATAGTGACATTGAACAACAATAACCAATCATGAGAAGTTGATCAAGTAGTTTTTGTTGCCGAAACTCGCGTTGTTTAGGTACTGTAGACAAAGTGCCGGAAGTAGTTGCAAAGAACTGATTTTGTCGTTTGGTTACAGTCCTAAAAGAAATTCGTAACGGAAAATACCGTATAACTCAATTGCTTTTCGTAATCTATTTTTTATTATTTAACATATTTTTTTTCTGATTTGAAAAATTCTTTCAGTGTTAGATAGCCCATTTATCGAGGTAGGCTATAGGTTATTTATCATCACGCTAAGACCAATAGGAGCCGAGCACTAAAGAAGAATGTTTCAAAATCGGGGTTTTTTTAACTTATTTTTTTTTACTTTTCCACGCGGACGAAGTCGCGGGCAGAAGCTAGTACATTTATAAACTTATGTATCAGTGGCGTAGAAATCGTACAACTCAATTCCCCATACACCTTTGAAACTAACGACTAGCGACCAAAAGGTCGAAAGCGCTATGCATTCATTGGCCTTTAAATTCAAATTCAAAAGTTTCTATTCAAAATAAGTTCCACCGGAGAACACGTTTTGAAGGTCTTACATAGACGTCAAAATTTAAATTTACTTCCTATTCTATGTAAAATCGATTCGCAACGTGTTATATATTGCTATTAAGGACAAGAAGCGGCAAGAAACTCCCCAGCAACACGTCTAGCTAAAATTTGATTTTCGTCTTACTTATCTATCACAAGCTCTTTTTTAAAATAATATTTTTACAGACTGAGGTATGTTATACAATTACTTTTTGAAGAATTAATGGAGTTGTAGCAATCAGAGTAAGACAAAGACATAATAAAAGAATATAGAACACTATAGTTCACCACTACCACATAACTTCAGAATTTTATAATAATCTTGTAAATTGTAACTTTGACGGAAACTTCAAAACCCATTCTTTCTGTCAGGTCCTTCTATTCTACCCCCCTTATCCCAGATCTACCATCTTATTTCCTTCATTCCTTACTAAAGGCTGCCAATGCGTTGGCTTCGCACCTGGTGTTGCAAACGTCTATAGATGACGGTAACCACTTTCTAGTACGTGGAATGTCTGCTTATTTACAGGCTTCGCAATAAAAAAAAAAACTTAAAACCTCTCAACAGAATACTCACTTTATTCATTAGTGTGATGAGAGTGGAGAGAGCACCGCGAACTTCGTTTGTTGCAATTTCGCCGGTATACATTGGCGCCACGGTGTACACAATACCGTAGCCCAGCCCGGAGAACATCCGTGCCGCGTACAACATAGGCACGGACTTCGCAAAGATGATAAGCACCCAGCCAAGGATGAACGGCAGCGCCCCGAGAAGCAAGGTTGTTTTTCTTCCAAAGCGGTCTGCGAGATAGGCTGACGGGACAGGAGTTAGCGCTGAGCATAGGATCATTATTGAGACTATCCATGATCCCTCATCATTCGAGGTCGGTATCGAACTCTCAGACGATTGTAGATAAGGTAACGTTGGAGACGGCCAACCGTAGCAAGTTCCCGCTGTTGCGGTAATAAGGGTTGCTGAAACAAAAGAAATGATTTCATATGTTAGTAAAATCCAGGCAAGTATATTAATGTGAAGTGATATTCCAATAATAATTATGGTGAGAGTATGATGATTAAGAAAAATGAACATGTTTTAAGCCTGAATAAAACCAACCGAGATAAAACAGGATGCTTTATATCCCGCTAAATTAGCTTCCGAGGGTTATGAATCTGAAATAGGTATACTCAATCGAAGCTGTGCGGAACTACATATTAGTAGTCTATAAGTACTATACATATTATAAAGAGGTAAAGTTTGTGAGTTTGTTTTAGGAAGTAATCTCTTGAACTAATGAACCGATTTTGAAAATTCTTTCACCAAAAAAGCTACATTATTCCTGAGTGACATAGGCTATATTTCATTGTGAATATTTTTTTTTAATGACGCCCAGCGAAGTGGGCACCGCTCAGATTGTATAACGACAAAATAATACACTAAGTAGAAACTTCTCTCGAATAGTTTTAGGATCTTAATATTTTACCAAAAGTCATAACGTCTGTCAGCGATTAGAAAATTGATCCTTGTATTGCTTTTGCGGATATTGCTACGTATTTAAAAATAAACTATCAAAAGTAATATTTAATTTGGGACTGAACACAGCAAACACTTGGCAAGTTGTCACTCAGCCAAATTTGTGTTTCTTCGAAAATCGGTTAAGCGTGCGAGTGAATTCTTTGTCGACAACAGACGGTTATTGTACGCACCAATTTTTGGTATGCGATTTGATGAACTTGGTAAATATACATATTATTACAAGTGTGCTAAGTGGCTGCGATCATTACTTGCCAAATATATTGGCAGCAGATAATGATAGGTAATAAATACAAATATTATATTCGTGAATTAATATCTTTGCTAACATACTAATATTAAAATATTTCTGTAAAGCTGAATGGATTTAAATGAAATTTAACAAGCTGATAGATTGTAGTCTAGGTAAAAAAATAGATTATCTTTTGTCTATAAAGAAAAAAACTACCCTTAAAAGGATCATATCTCTCATAATCAATTCCTCTAGTTGAGGTTATGAACATTTATATTTAGGCGTTTGGCAAGACATAAAGAATTACGTTTTTAAGAAATTCGCAGGGCTAATTAATGTACAGGATTAAAATTATGCGGTTTCTATTAGACACACTTTTTATATAGTGTAAAAAATAGACAACAAAGTCGCGGGTAACAGCTGTCAAAGCATAAATATGTCAGTGAGTATATAAATATTTTATATCACGAATTACAGCGTACATTTCATCACAAAATAATATGCGATATATGTAGTAGTAAAACTAAAATATTTCCCGTAAAAGTTCCTTGTCCTTTATGCTTTTGTAGCTCTCAGTACAGACGTGTTTATCTTTGCACCTTGAGTTAAAATAAAGACAAGGGAACGGTTTACGTATTAAGATAACCATATTGTATACTGAGTTTGTTAGTAGAACAAAAAATACTTAATAGTGAGATACTCTCAACAATTTTGCTATTATTTTTTATAAGTGACAGTGATTGGTTATCATTGTCACGTTATAGTTGTACCGGATAATGATAATCAAGATCTTTTTAATGACACAAAAGTAGAAAACGTACTTAATTTATTTAATCGTAGGTTTAAGGGGATTACGTATGGTAATAGTGATAGGCAGGTGTAAGGAAATGGAAACGAGTGATTTGTTAAATAATCGTAAATGCGATACGAACATCCCATGAATAAATGCAACGTTGTTGACTAAAGAATAAATTATACAATCATAAGCTTTTTAAAATCCATGTACGTTAAAACTTTTAACAACACCACAACTTTTATTTGAACAAAGATTTTCACTGACTGGGATTAATGCGATCGCTATTAAGTTATTTTAGTTGTAATATAGGTAAAATATTGTATTATTTGTAAACAATAAATTAGAACAAATATAGGGTATACAGCTTATTTCGAATAACAACATGCTATCACGAATAATTTTATTTGAATTTAAGTAGTCCTTCCGTTCATACAAGTAAATAATTGCTAGTAGTCACCTTAAAATACGTATTTTTGTGTCAAGTTCATTACTCTGGTTTGATTATTTACTAAAAATATAAATTATTTTAAGTAAATGTTGAATGAGAAGGCTGTTGCACTTCTTTAATACTTAAAACCAAGTTATAATTATTTCAATACAATGACATACTGCTGAATTTCAATTGCTATATTATATAATATTATACTACTATATTACACTATAAATATATTCAAGAATTGATTATAAACAGTATTCTAATTTTCCTTCGACACTCATAGACTCTTCGACTCAACATAAAAGCATTGAGATATATAAGCATAAAAGTCTGTTAGACCTATTGTAAATGGTTCAAAATCAAAAACCTTGATAGATTCAACGTTATTACTTACTGAATAAATATATTTGGAAAGTTTCAGGTACTACTACTTTCGAAATGCCACACAATATTGATTCATGGACTGCAGTTGTAAAACATTTTATGTTTACTTTTAGTTGTTAACCTAAAACTGTGTGATTTAAATTTATTCATGTATAAAATATTTTATTACATTAAAATATTTTTAGTATTTCAAGGCGACGTAATTATCGAAATTCTAAATGCAGTTTTCTTTCTTGGCTTTCCAAATATTAATTGTAGGTATGCTTCCATAATACATTTATATACTTATGTATCAGTGGCGTGGAAATCATACAATTCAATTACTCATAGCCTACCTTTAAGAAAGTAACAACTAGCGACCAAAAGGTCGAAAGCGCTATGCTTTCATTGGCCTTTAAATTCAAATTCAAAAGTTTTTTCTTCAAAATAAGTTCCACTGGAGAACACTTTTTGAAGGTCATACATTAAGTTAAAACACGTTTACAAGTTTACATTACATACTAGTTTACGGGTTCTATTCATATTATTACTAGTGTCTCTACCTTTGCCTTCCGTGATCACGGCTACTGAAAAGTGGCCGCCATGTTGGAATAAAAATCAAATAAAATATCGCACTTAAAACTGTCAAAACGTAGTTTTATTTTGTGTACTGGTCGCGAAAACTTAAGAAAATAATAATAAACTTGTGCCTAGCGGTGGGATCACGAGGAACAGCCCTCGTCATTTCAGGGAATGATATATACAGGTATACTCGCCAAGTTTGTCTTTTGATTTTTTTCTTTCACCATCAACACGTGCTATCAAACTGATTTAAGTATATCTACATTCTCTACATAGCATAAAGCAAAGCCACTTCCACGTCTGTCCTCCTCCTTAGAACACCTCCTAAAGCGTGCAACGAAATTTTAAGCGGTTTTCACCATAACTTAGATAATTTTTCACTGAAGGTTTATAGATACATAAAAAACCTATAAATACTTCTAATTATGAAACATATATGTATACCTATATTTATATAACACATTTTCCTGTAGATTGTTATGGCAGTGTTAATTAAATAATTATTATTATGTTTAAACCGTAAGTTAGCGCGCAAGCAACATAATAATAATGGGGAATGTAAAATAACTTCCTGTAAATTTAAACCATACATGTATGGCAGCGCCGTGGATGTCACATCGACTGCGCTATCGAATCTTATCACCACTCATGGAAACTTCTAACCACTCTAGTATTTCACATTATCGACAATGACTGATAATATGTATTAACAGGACCTGTGTCTATTTAAATAGTTATTGAATTCTACACCGGCTCTATTTTTATATCTTTCCCGAACTACGTAACGACTTGTTTTTAATAATATATTTATCTGTGAAGTCTATTGGCTTTCGACTGGTTCTTATGCACATTAACATTCAATCACTTACTTGACTTAAATTTGACGTAATGTTAAATTTTTATGTATGGATTTCACGTCAAATTGTAATCGCTCGTAAGGCGAATGTACTATAAGTAAGATATAGGAAACGGCCATTTGTCTTTTAGCGAGCTACAATGTCTACAAAAAGCATCGATTGGATACGGATACGATGACTCGAAGAACAGATTCAGTTAAAGTCTAATATTGGACCTACGGCTTTGAATATTAAATACCACATCTTACCACAAAGGTACTTATATATGTAATTCAATAATTATATGTAATTTTATATTTCAAAATTAAGCGGACTATGTCGAATAAAAAAAAAAGAAGTATGGGATAATTTGGAAGGGAATTTGAGATTGAGCACGCACGTACCAGATTAATTGGCATGAAATGCAGCTCGATAGTTTATTTATCTTGTATATATATTTATTTCAGTGGCGAAACATGGTTTATAGCATATTATTTTTTGTATGTATTCATTTTTATTATATCAATAAGATATTGCAGAGCGGAGTAATTGTAGTTGACAATATTAGATAGTATTTTATAACATTTATATTCGGATCGATCAATTATCACAGACAGGCCTATTGTAGTCAATAAGCCTGATATCGTGATAATAGATCGATCTGCGCGACAAGCAATACTACATATATGTTAATATATACCTACATATATGTTTCATAATTAGAAGTATTTATAGGTTTTTTTACGTATGTATAAACCTTCAGTGAAAAATTATCTAAGTCATGGTGAAAAACCGCTTAAAATTCCGTTGCACGCTTTAGGAGGAGTTAGCGGATATACAGACAGACGTGGAAGTGGCTTTGCTTTATGCTATGTAGAGAATGTATATATACTTAAATCAGTTTGGTAGCACGTGTTGATGGTGAAGGAAAAAAATCAAAAGACAAACTTGGCGAGTATACCTTATTCCCTGAAATGACGAGGGCTGTTCCTCGTGATCCCACCACTAGGCACAAGTTCATTATTATTTTCGTAAGTTTTCGCGACCAGTACACATAATAAAACTACGTTTTGACAGTTTTAAGTGCGGTATTTTATTTGATTTTTATTCCAACATGGCGGCCACTTTTCAGTAGCCGTGATCACGGGAGGCAAAGGTAGAGACACTAGTAATAATATGAATAGAACCCGTAAACTAGTATGTAATGTAAACTTGTAAACGTGTTTTAACTTAATGTATGACCTTCAAAAAGTGTTCTCCAGTGGAACTTATTTTGAAGAAAAAACTTTTGAATTTGAATTTAAAGGCCAATGAAAGCATAGCGCTTTCGACCTTTTGGTCGCTAGTTGTTACTTTCTTAAAGGTAGGCTATGAGGAATTGAATTGTATGATTTCCACGCCACTGATACATAAGTATATAAATGTATTATGGAAGCATACCTACAATTAATATTTGGAAAGCCAAGAAAGAAAACTGCATTTAGAATTTCGATAATTACGTCGCCTTGAAATACTAAAAATATTAATGACGATAGCCTGGTGAAGAAAAAAAAAGAAAAACTAAGTAAATACTTAGATCTTGCTCACGAGATTACCGCTATGTGGCGTCTGGAGTCAACGAGCATTGTGCCGATAATTTTCACCGTCAACGGTCTTATAGCGAAGAGCCTCGACCGTCACCTAGAGAGGCTCTCGCTAGGAAGCTGGGTGTAGGGCCAGATACAGAAGGTAGCACTCTCAGACATGGCACGGATTGTGAGGAGGTTCTTGTCTCTCGAGCCCTAACCACCGGTAGTTTGGACTCCAGGCCCCGCTGGCGGCGAGCTGCTTTCTTATAGGCATGTACTTATACATGTAAACTAATATGGCATCTTTCTTTCACATCTAAGAAAGGGCATGCATATAATTACAGACTTACAATAGAGTAATCTTGTATCAAATGCATACATAATGACAACATACATATGTAAGTTTAGGAACGCTTGCCGAATGCCAGTTGGCACAATCAACGTACCGAACACGAATTTATTGTTATCGACCATTACTCGTCTATGGCTTTGTTGCATCCAGCTCACGTGCAAACCGTTAACACTTGTTCTTAAAATCTTTGTTTTGTGTCCTAAATGTATGTTAATAAAATGCATATTTTAGCGGTTTGATTTACGCTGCGGCAAAATACATTTAAATATAAAATGGAACAAATTTAATCAACAAAATATTATGATAGTTTTTTTACGACCATGCACCTGATCTACAATTGCCATAAAGAATGCAGACCTCTAAGTTATTGAAGATTTAGTTTTAAACACTACAAAAATGGTAATAGGTGATCTATATGTAAACATATTATTTATAAGAAATGCTTTCCTGGCTAGATTCCATCTTTAAACGTATTCTTTAAAACGAGGCCTTTGGAGTTGAACAATGGCGTATAGTATTAAAATTGATAGTTTAGATTATTTAGCTGTATGTGACATTATTTTATAAAACGTTCATTTGTTTGACCTGTGTACGAGGTCGGTGCGGGGTGGAGGGTGTGGCGCGGGCGGGACGCCGCGGACCGACCGCGTCGCCGCCGCCACCGCGCGACTGTGCCTCGTGCGTGACGCAAGCTGCCACTGTACGTTTACATTAAACGGAGCTTTTACACCACTGTATTCGCAGACGCAATATTAAGTATTATTTTCCTCGTGATATTGTTTATAGCTATAACTGCTATTTCGTTCGCGTAATGTAATAATGTGCAGTATTTACATTATAAGTTAGTCAATTAGGTGACAAATAAATGATAGAGAAGCCATGAATGAACTTCTTTATTTAAATTGTTTTAGGATTAGCTATTTATATTTCATTACTTTATAATAGCAGTAGTAGGTACAATAGTCGGTAGTCAACAGAATAACTTCTAATTGAAAGCTTTTTATTGAAATGCGTAACTATGAACTTTGATTTTCTGTCACATGTGATTAAAATTTCATATAACCTTATTTTAACCAAACAATGGTCAATACACCAAGTAATAGTTAGTAAACATTTTTTGTTTAGGATATAAATAAGTAACGTTTTTATATTGCAGCGTTTTTATATGTTACTAGCGGTCCCGGGAGACGTTGTCCTGCCCTAAAAAAATAAAAATCCAGGACCCGATTCTAGTGCCTTCTACCGGTTCCAATTGTGAATCTAAAACCACACCGGGACTCAAAAACACACAAATTCATCAATATCAGGAAAGTCGTTCTCAAGTTATACGCGTAGGTACATACATTTCTGCGATCAATTTTTATTTATATTGTATAATTTTATAAAGCAGCCACGTTTGTATATTGAAACACTAAATATTGAAAATACCATGTCATATTCATAAATTCAATTAATATAAATAGAATATATATCATACAGAATATATTATAGACAATTATGTAGTTGTATGTTATGGTACTCGACTTATTTTATTGTAGGTAAGAAATTGCATTACTTAAGTTATAATATTCAAAACGGGCAATAAGTTGTTTTGCGTAGCACATTTTTCTTTACCAAATAAGTTAGTTTAAATAACTTCAACAAGTGTAGTGTAATGCCTCCTTTTCAGTTCTATTTCACTGAATAACAATAGTTATTCTGATTGTCGTATGAATGTATGTAACAATGAGCCCGCTACGGCTGAAGTTTCACGAATAGTGTTCATTTATTATGTGTGCGTCGTAACGCTAAATTACAAGTTGTTATTTGTTGCGTACTGACTTTGAATTGAATCAAATTGAGTTCCGAATCAGTAGGTGTTATTAGTAGTTGTTTATTTTAAGATTTTGAAGAAATATGCGTCATTATTAAGTCCAACATTGTACCCTTCTTGTAATTCATGCGGGAAGTTATCTAAATGAATTATTGAAGCATTTATAATATTAATTTACGATTGTGTAGTTTCATGTAACAAATGCATTTGCATACATTCACCCGAATTTCCATTGGGCGCATCTAGGTCTTATTAAAGTCCTATATCTTCTAAGAAGTTTTCGTTTTAAGTGCCTCGATGTTAACAATAATGAACATTAATCAGTGATATTGTAGCACGATTTAAGAAAAAAAAGTGCTTACAGACAATGATGCCCTCAGAAGATTCACCCCCATATCTAGCAACTTGCAAAGTATTGATTTGTAATCCATGTTATGCTGCAATCGTTCAGAGGTCTTAATCTTAAACGCCTGTCGTCGTTCGTTTTCATCCGTACCGTCCGAAAAATATAATTAAATTTTAGAAACCAGAAAGAAGTGTTTATTTAAAACTACAACGATAAAGTATATATAAAAACAAAAATAAATGGAATATACAATATAAAATGCATTTAAAAAAAAAAACGAAAGACGTTTGACAGTATAAGGCTTCTGAAACAGTTGCTCTATCGATAAACGATGATAATAACGAACAAGGTGATATTTGCATATTATCCCGTGTAAGCTTAGAAGACTAAGCGTTCTCTACGATTTATGAATAATCCCGGACTGCTGTGATGCTGTGAAAGGAAGAATTCGATATTAACAATCGTAGTGCGCGCTTAGCCTAGGAGACATACGCAAGCAAAACTTATAGTTGTATGGCTGGCCTTTTATGGAAAAAGTTCAATTTTCATTAAATTAATCTGCCTTTATTTAAAAATAGAGGTGTATTTCAAATAAACATGTTTTCAGTTATTTATGACTTTCATGTTCAAATCATATTGGTTATAGTTATAATCTAACATGTTTTGACTAGATATGTTGTTTATCAGTTGATAGTGGACTTCGTGCAAATAGTTTCGACACTACGCGATATGACTCTTCTGTCGTTAGACGATGAACTCTTCGGTCTTTACCATTGTTTATATTAGAATCAATTGATATTAACTTGGAAACAGATAAATATAAGATAAATTAGGTAATAATTCTCGGTTTCAAAATTATGTGGATTGGCTAACTAAGTTTCAAATCCATATGCCGCGGACACTATACTATTTTCAGAGATAAAACTTTGTCTACGTTCATACCCGTTATCGAAAGTATACATATACCTACAAAATTTCGGTTGATTAAGTTTACAAACATTCAGTAACTTTCAAATGTATACACATACATACATAACTTCACGCCAGTTCCCGTGCGGGGTAGGCACGAACAACAGAGGGCCATTTAGGCTTATTCTTACACACCACACTTGCTTCTTTGACATTCATAACTCTTGTCATGCACGCTCGTCTGTTCTTAAGGCTCCTGACATCACCTCCTGCTAGTACACGATCAATTTGATCATGGAAGGTGTGTCGTGGCCTTCCACGACTTCTGCATCCATCCACTTTTGCATTGTATATCTGTTTAGTCATTCTTTCATCATGCATTCTTTCCACATGCCCGAACCACCGGAGCATTCCTTTCCTTACCTTCACCCCGACACTCTCTTTCAAACCAACTCTCTTTCTTACTTCGGTATTACGAACGCGGTCGGCGAGATTCACTCCGCAGATTTTGCGCAGTGCTCGCATCTCGACCGCGTTTACTCTACATTCAAATGTATGCTATATATATATATAACTTATATCACGGTTATAATACAATTACATAGTAATGTTTGCGCATAAACTAGTTATTGTAAAATGAATTTACAGTGATACAATTTATTGCAAGTTATAAAGAAATATAATAAATATAATAGGACAGGTAAAATTATAGAGGTGTGGGTAAAAAAAATTCATAGTATCCTAACCATTTGACGCTATTTGAATCAGTATAATGTGTAACCATTACACTACATTTTAGTATTTTTTCATATGTTTAAACTAAATCCAGAATGTAACAAATAAAGTGTCACGTGCCCAAAGCATGTGTCTAGAACGTTACCACGTCTCTTTATAGCATCGGGTTCAAGAGCTTTTGATGCCGTCTTGAGAGTATATTTATGTCATTTTTCAAAAACATTTTATTAGAATTTGGCAACAGCTTTTTCTGAATCTGAATCACTCATTTATTTGGTGCCATTGCACTGCACATTATTTTTAAATCTATGGCTAGTGTTTTTCTAAATATTGATTGAAATACAACTTTTCTTGGTTATGGTGTATTAATAATTACGTATGTATATAAACAATACTTTAGATTTCTTCATTCTATAAAAAGTTTAGGTTAGGTTTTTAATTAGGGGCCAATTTTATAGCCGATTTTAGCAATGGACAGATTTTTATCTAAATATTATTTTCTGAAGAGAATCTTACAGCTAATTTGGAGTGGAAAAAGACAATTAACTTTGACAGAGTACATGTTTTTGGATTAAACAACAAAAGCAAGTATATTTTAACCAATCAATCCATACTTAAGTATAATAAATAGTAAACATTATTTCCTGAAACTGTACATAATTGATGTTTTATAATTTGACTTGCTGATGCCCGTGACTTCGTCCGCGTGGTGCGGTTTTTTAACTATCCCACGGGAACTCTTTAATTTTTCGGGATCGAAAGTATCCTATATGTTGACCAGAGACATAGCTACCACCATACAAAATTTCATTTAAATCGAACCAGTCGTTACGGAGATTAGCCTGTACAAACAGACAAAAAAAAAATTGAAAATAATCTAAATTAGTTCTATTTCACTTCTTACGCGCCCCTGACTCGGGTTTTAGCTTTTTTTTCATTGTACAGAAATTCGACCTCTACAGTTTTATTATATGTAAGATATACGTATGTATTTATCTGATTTTTTTTAAATATGAATTTTCCACTAATGAGATATTGGGAATTAAATATTATTGCGCAGAACACAAATGATTCAGATCTGTTTATTAATTATGAATGAGTCATTTAATTTTCCATAAAATATATGATTAGAATTGTCATTTAAAAAACGTTATACAATATAACCTATATTAACGTATGTACATAAGTACAACATCTACTATATAAAAATGAATGTTTGTGTGTTCGTTCATCTGACTGAGTAAAAATTTTGTATTACAACTATTGTTGTCGTTTGCGTAAAGGTGTGTGACATGGTGGCGTTCGAGTTTTATTAGATAAAACAGACTGAGAAAAGGCAAGCCGGGGAGTGCCTAGTATGTTAGAAAATTAAATCGGGTGACCATTACTATATTTTTCGTTTACGAACTAATATAAAGGTGCTCCCTCACCGCGAGCATTCGCCTGTAATGTAAGGTTACAGTGCTCGCGGTGAGGGAGCACCTTGATAGATTGAAAAAATGTATGTCAGAATAGAGATAAATGAAAGAAAAAGAAGTGGGATAATAAAATAGGAAAAAGACTACAAATTAATGAAAACCGGCCGGCATGCATTCATCTGACAGATATTTTTTTAAGTGTACATAATCGTATGGAGTTAGGTTACAAAGATTTTGAAAAATTATAATGACTTTTTTAAATTGTTATTAAGTAAGTAAGTCCGGAGATAATCGCTTCCAAAGTCGTACACATGGATGATACACTACGGCTACATTCCATTAGGGACTCACGACGATCACGTTCACAACCGCGATCTTCCCGTTCTACTTGCTTGACGGCGATACAATCGTCAACCCAAGTGGAACGGTTATTCGACCCACCTCTAGACATGGGTCGTTGTGAGCGTTGTGTGATCAAAAATGATGACGTCATTAGTGTCGTTTTAGCCACGACCACAACGACCGCGGTCGCCTTGTGGAACGGCTAAGTGATTATTTTGGGCGTTGTGAGCTACAAATGGAATGCAATGTACATATGTCGTACAAATATATACCCCCTCTAATCTTCGAACTAGAGTTGGAAAATCCTAAATAAACAACTGGGTAGATGTTTAAAAATATTTTCACCGAAAATTGGATTATCTAAGTAAGAACCGATGAGCAGTTTTTAAGATAAGAGATATAACAATTAATAAATAACAATTAATTTTATTAATATCTAGATCAAAAACCTAAAGTTTTTTCAATAATATGGTAATCCGAATAGTAATTTTATTTCAATTTGCATCAATGATTATAATACTAACTACTTGGAGTTTTGTATAAAATATACTTTAGGAAAAACAGGATTTTTTAATGAAATTGAACAAATGTAAAAGCAAGAGACGAATCTAATTGCTGTAATAATAAAAATTCTTTCTTTTCTTTCATTTTCTCCCATTTATTTGGGGTCGGCACAATATGCCTGTTCCCTCCATACTCCTTTATTCTGACATACATCCTATGTCACACCACAAATGTGTGTGTAATAATAAAAATATACATAAGAAAATTAAAACTCAGCTAGATACATTTTATTGTGTTCAAATATTTCACAACACAATTAACAGTGTATTGTACCGGTTAGTTATTGAGAAAAAGGATACGTTCATAACATGTAAGAAAGAATAACTTTAGGGTTAATATCAAAATTGTAGATTTTAATCTAAAAACAATAGTGTTAGCGATAAGAACTATGTTTTAACAAATGATATGGAATAAAAGCATCTAATGTATAATATGTTTTCCAAATGACAAGCAAGTACGATGAATTCAGGTTAAGTACATATTCAAATCATCTAATATCAGATATCCTTGTTTTGGGTCGCTTAAAATTGCTATTGTATTACATAGGATATTACCTTGTACTCTGGTTATAATCATAAATGGTAAAATACGTTTCACATGTCAAAATATTGTAGACATTGAAGATAGTGTTAAGCGTGGGCAATTAATATGCATTTATGTTTTATTTATATTTAGATTAAATATAGCATTTTTATATGTTCCCATAAAACAAATTGTAGAGACGTCACAGATAATTTTAATTGCTTACAGAAGCCATTATTTAAAATTATGATTTAATAACAACCGATACACATATTATCAGGTTATCATCATTGGTGCCATAAACTGGTGATCAAATTATGAATCGACTTGAAACAGATCAACATCCAAAATTAAGTTATTTTAATTTTAATATTTTGCCATTTTTCCTCGAGTAGCAAACAATTGTATATTGTATATGGTTCGATTTCTAGATAAAAGTAGGAAAGTTAATAATTTGTATAAGGTATAGGTTATATACGGAATTGCTTGTTTTGAATTTTAAAAGCTATAACTATTATACAGCCCAATAAAGTATACTTCAATATACATTTTAATATTTTTTCCATGATTTGCATGGTCCGTTATAATGATTGCACGGATAAATTTGTAATTACACTACTCTATCCTGCCACTAATTATCAAGTAAATATGAGACGACTGTTCGTTTAAAATGGTTAGAAAATAGCACATCTCTCGAGTCTATAGGTACGTATTTTTCCACAAATAAGTACCATATACGCACAAGCCTCGTAGAGAATAAATAAAATGTTATGATATGATGTATTATAAATGTATAAATCATGCGATTTGGTTAATAATGATTATTGATACTGGTATAAAGCTTAAGTCCGTAATAAAACAATAAGTTTACGTAGGTTTTCAGTGAGATAATCATGCATTAAAAACGTGGCTGTAATAAACCTAATGGCTGTAGAAAGTTGATAAGAAAGTCGACTATCATTTCAGTGAATCGGATTTTGAAGTTTATATAGATTATTTTTAAGCCCACTAAAAATATACGTTTACCAATTTATAAGACTTGTGTTAATAAGAGAGTTGAATAATGGATTTTTATGATGAAAATGATTTTATTTAGTGCTTATTATATAATAATAATAACATATGTATAATTCTTTATTTCGTCCTTAAAATTCATTGTAAAACTTAGAACTAGTAACACCATTGAATAAGAGGCTGGTGCCTGAATTAGGTTAAAAATAAATTTGTAGTACAGGTCACCAGGAACAACCCCCATTGACTATGAAATTTGGAAGAAAAACTAATATAATTGTTATAAGTAATTGTGTTAGTGTGAGCCCTACATGAGTTTCGGTGTAGTGTGTTGTCAGTGTATGGAGGATAAATGAAAGTAGGTAGTAAAAGGAATAAAACTATTATTTTCTATTTCTAATTGTTGAAACTAACTTGAAGAACTAAAACAATTAGTAAATAAATAAGTACGTACTGGTAAATGATATTACAGTAAGCTTTCTTTAATACTACGTACTTTATGATACTTTGAAGTGCATGGGAAGAACTCTAGGTATTTTGGTTCTGTATAAATGAAATTTTGATAATATATTTTCGGTGAATAGAAACATAAGTCTTAACATAATTCTTACTTTTATAATATTTTACATGCTAATTTATAAATAATCGAATACAATAAAAGAAAACTTAACTTATTTGTATTTTAGTAGTCTTAGTTAACTAATAAGGATGATTTGCACGAAAATTATGTTTAATTTTTATAGGTTATACATTTATAATGGAAATAAATATCTTGTTATATATATATATATATATATATATATATATATATATATATATATATATATATATATATACATAGTCTTGTCATAAATATTGTAACAAAGAAAATGTTTTTTTTCTATTGCAAATAACATTTATAAGTTTTACAGTGTGTTAGTTTAATACATAAATATAAAACAATTTAAAATATAAAAAGCTTATTCGAAGTGGTCTCCATTGGCTGCAATACAGTCCTTTAAACGTTGAGGCCAGTTATCAATAGAAGCACGCACTCTTTCCATGGGAAAATTCTTCACTGCCAATCGTATGGATTTTTTTAGGGACTCCAAATTATCATGGCGATTAGAGCAAGCCGTACTCTCTAAAACTGACCATAAATCATAATCCAGCGGATTAAGATCGGGACTAGACGACGGCCAGTCTTTAGCTCTGATGAAGTCCGAAACGTTCGTTTCCAACCAGGATTGCGTGGACCGAGCTTTATGACCCGGTGCCGAGTCTTGCTGGAAGGACCATTCTTGGTTATTGAACATGGTGTTGTAAAGGGGCTTAACTACCTTATCAAGAATGGTATCTTGATACACTTGTGCCGATGTTTTGATACCTTTTTCACAAAAATATGGCTCAGTCACTCCTTCATAGCTAACACTCTACCAATCCATCACTAAAGACGGATAATGTCCACGTTGCACTATTGCACTATTGCATCCGTAGACAAAAACATTCTGTGACCTCCCTTTGCGTACCGCTTCAGTAGATGTTTCGATTTTACCACCCTATTCTTTTTTAAATTATGAGTTAAGAAAGGACCAGGGCGTCTCTTATAAGCTGCAAGTCCTAAGTCATATTTTAAAATACGCGACATGGTTCTAGGTGATATCTTCATCTCCGGAGATAAAAAAATCTTTTGCTTTGGGACAGGATTTCTTGGAATTCTTTCCCTTACTGCTTTGACCACCTTTTTCGTACGAACACTACGTGGACGGGCAGATCTTTTTCTATCACAAACAGAGGAGGTCTCATTGTACCTATTAATTGCCCAGTACACAAACATTACCAAGCGCTAATACCAAGCGTATGGAGAAAAATTGCGTTTGGCTTCATACCTACTTTGTGTAATGCAATCACAGCGATTCGGTTCTCTTTATCGCCCCACTCAATTTTAATATCGCAAAATGTTGTACAATGTATTGGCGCCAAAATGAGAAAACATAATGAACAATCATATAAAAATGACAGATTCCAAATTCAAATGTAATATTTTGTTTCTTTTTAATTGTAACAGTATTTATGGCCAAACTAAGTGTATATATATATATATATATATATATATATATATATATATATATATATATATATATATATATATATATATATATATATATATATATATATATATATATATATATATACTTCTGTGCGTGTGTATGTGACTGATCTCCTCTTAAACGGTTGGACCGATATCGATGAATTTTCCGAGTGTTCAGGTGGATTCGAGAACGGTTTGGATTTACAATTGGACCCGGTAGATGGCGTTGGAATAGGGTTCCAGAATTTTGACGAATTTTTTTGTGTTTATTTAAGCGGCTCTTTAGATGGTTTCAATCTACAGTTGGACCCAGTAAGTGGCGCTGCAATCGGATTCCAGATTTTATTTTTTCAGAGCAGGACAACGTCTGCCGAGACAGCTAGTAAATTATATTTTAATAATTTTGTTTCTTATTCTTTCATTTGTTATTGTTATATGATTCTTATATATTATTGTAGTTTAACGACATTATTTTTTTAGAAATAAATTAAAGTAAAATAATTCGAATTGCATAATTGCATGCAGTGATTGTTATAACTTTAAACGATAGTATAGTATTTGTAAATTCGAAGCAGTAGCTAATTTTAGGAAACGGCAACCACTGTTAGTTGATTTGTAGCAGACAAAAATGCTTTATAATGGGCTGACGAGAATGAAACCCTCTATGCGTTTTTGTACCTGTTGGTAGATCCATTCTTTGAATTCCATAGAATTCAAGAATGGATCGGGTTTTTCCCGCGCACGATTTACGTCAATAGACATTGGACACTGTATCTTATTGTTTATAAGATCATCATTATTACAAAGGTTAATTTTTGTAAAATGTTAGGAGTCATGTTTCTATTGCTTAATGTTTATGATTGTATAAATATCCTAATATGAGATCAAATGTACCTATAAGAAAATAATTGTCAAAATTGTGCTTGTGTATCAACATATTTTAATCTATACTAATATTATAAAGAAGTAAAGTTTGTGAGTTTGTGGCGTTGTTGTGGCGTTGTAATCTCTGGATCTACTAAATTGATTTAAAAAATTCTTGTACTGTTCGAAAGCTACGTTAACAGGGAGTGTCATAGGCTATATAACATGGCGCTATATACCACGGGATCGGGACAGAGCGCGGGTGAAACCGCGTCGGGTCGCTAGTTAGATATATATTAAAAAGAAATCCAGGACTTTTTTGTTGGAATAAAAACATGCTTCTACACCAAAAATAAGTAACATAAAATATCAAATTGATAGTTAATTTTATTTTTCAAATTTCACAGGAAAAAGTTCAAGTTTGTTCATTAAATTTTATATTAATTACCCGGATATGTCTAACATTAGATAAGTAAAATCTCCAATTCTCAAAAGCTGAAAGCTAATACATATGGAGGTTAATGTTCTTTCTTGTGAGATTCCTTTACAAATACAGTAAAAATTCATGTCCTAAGTAGTTAAATCGATGGTATGGAAAGAAACATATGTTATTTGAAATTTACTTTTCCTAACTTAAATCAAGATCCATTATGCTGACAATATGAACTATTTATTAAGTTGTAAAAGCTTTTTATATCATTTATTAACTAACTAAATCTAACTCCGTTGGCTCATCGAGCTAAAGTGAGTCTTGGCCTTCGAAACGAGAGGCCACTTTCCTCTGTCCTGTGCAGTGTCTTGCCAATTGTGGGTTTGTAGTGCAGTCAGGTCAGCTTCTACTCTATCCTTACAGCGATACTTGGGTCAACCAACGCCCCAAGTATGCTTTATTCACTCCCCGATCCACCTCCATCCGTTCTACATGACCGAGCCAGCGGAGACGGTGAGATTTTATCTCCCCAATTATGTTGGGCTCGGCCATGAGGTCTTCTATTTCGGAGTTGGTTCGGACCCTCTAGCTGCCATCTCCTTTTATTGAATATCATTTATTAGCTGCATCTAATTTCGGTTTTTATGAAAATGAGTAGTATATAGGTAACTTTGTAATTGTTTGTGATGTAAATAAAGTAAAGTCATGATTGTATTTTCTAAAAAAGTTTATAACTTAAATTGATTTTGTTGCTATTGTCTTTATTAGGATTATTAATCTTTAAGGTAATATTATTGACGAATGAAAGATTCTGTTAGTATTATTTTCTCTTTATGTTAGAATCTATTTTTATGCGCAGTCGCTTTGGTAAAACCAATAATTAGACTGCTGCAACCTGAATTTCCATCTTAGAATGTGGGTGTGCAAACGAATTTACAGAGTAAAATGATGATCTCACGGCCTATTTGGCTTTGAAATAAATGACTAACATCCTAGATTCATAAGTATTTGCGATACTGGAAATTCAGAACGATTTTCGACGGCTGTAATAAAAATGATAACAGTACATCAAGGAATTGACGATGTTTTTAATTAACTCGATTTTTATGTATATATTAAAACAACAAACCGTTTATTATGAGAATTGATAACCTATTATAACCTCACTTTAACACATGTAGCGAATTAGTGCCTAAGTAGAGCGCAGAACGGAATAAAATTTTATTAAAAAAAATTCCATTCCTAATAATTTTCTTATGCTTACTCAGTTTTTTGTCTGAACAATTTGCTGTTAGCTTTTACACGAATTTTAAATTTTAAACTAAAAAATAAGGCGAGTGCCTTTTCAATACCAGGTTATATGAAACGAAGTAGTAGTTTTTTAACCGACTCAAAAAAAGGAGGAGGTTCTCAATTCGTGGGAATCTTTTTTTTTATGTATGTTCACCAATTACTCCGAGATTTATGATGCGATTTACGTGATTCTTTTTTTGTTCGACGCGGAATAGCTGCCATTTGGGCCCCTAAAAATTTAACATAGTTTGGCCCAGTAGGTTTCATTTTATGAAAATTTTTTTGTTCCCGTTTCTTGGGACCTATATTTTTAATAAGCGCGGCACCTTTCGTAGGTCTACCCATATATAGCTAGACACTAAAAAGTAACAAAAAAATAAAAAAACCGACTTCAAAAACTAAAAAGTATTAAAAAACATATTTCTATAGCTATTATTATTAATATATATTATCTAAAACATCTTGAAGTAGGTGCAAAGTAAAACATAAAAATTACTAAGCACCGACTTTAAGATGTTTTAGATAATATGTATAAATAATAATAGCTTTAGAAATAAGTTATTTTATACTTTTTAGTTTTTTAGCTTTTGAAGTCGGTTTTTTTAAACGAAGTTTTTTATTAAATTCAATTTTTCTTAAGTACGTCTTTAAGTTTGTATGATAAAACGTGTTAAAAAGTAAATTATAAAAATGTGACGACAAACTAATTACAGATTATGTGCCACATAACTACGAGAGGGAAAATATTAATCCTTATTTCCATTTTCCATTCGTAGCTCGCAGGTTATATCTTAGGCTTAAAGAATCATGTTGGAGGTTGAGTGCCGCATTGGCTGCCATCTTGCAATATTCAATTATTTATTCTGAGATTTATTACGGCACAGTAAACGATTGGATGGCAACTATGTATATATATATAGTAAGCACTTAGATCATATAAACGTCTATCTCAATGAGTAAGCATAAAATTTTATAATATCTATAAAACGTGTGACTCTATTTAAGTAAAACTTATGGGAAGATTGCTGGGAATTCCGCTGGACTGTTATATATAATATATAAACCCGATAACGGTTTCAATGGAATATAACCCACTTCTTTATCAAATACATAGATGAATAATGTTATTGCGGCTAATGTAACGATAAGATGCGCTTGCTAATGTTATTTGAAGTGTAATTATGTATGTGAAAGTATAATTAGCAGCAAATGTATTTACAAACCTTAAAAGAGGGGAAGTTTTTAACGTTACGTGTGTTGTTGTAGACATTTGTGTAAATACCAAACATATGTGTTTTGGTAATATTTTTAATTTTGAATAACTTTGCAGAAATTACTGTACTCTCTCTCCCTGTATTATAGACAAGAAAGGGAGTAAAAAGTGAGGGAATGGACTATTTAGGTATCATATGCCAATTAATAATGCTACTTCAAGCAACGTGTTTCGCAGTCGTCCGTAAACATCCAAGCGAAAAGTGAACAATGTTTAACGTGATACGAGTTGCTCAAGGAGAATGATTGTAATTACTGAATGAATAAATAACAAGTACCAGTGAACAGTTTCGTGGTAGCCATTATGGCTTTGATGAACGGAATTAAGTAAAAAATAATTAATTAACTTGATAATACGGCTTAGCGAGTGGGATTAGCCGCGGTCTCCGATCGCGGCCGAGGGCCCAACACATGGCATGATCGGCGCACATGAATTTGATGATAGGTTAGAAAATGAAATGAACTCACCACACAGTGCTGTTCCATATTCCTTCCAATGTGAACGAGTTTTGGCTGTCATTTCAACTGCTTATAAATTCCTACTTGTAATTACTGCGCGTTTTGGAATGAGATTATCTTGAGCACTGAATTTTTTAATTATAGAAAATATATACTAAACAATATAATTCGAATCCATCGTAATGGTTATAAATAATATAACAAATAATGAAGAACTAACTAAATATCACAATATAATATATTCGATCTAATATTAAATGGTATTTTATAAAGAAACGTTATAACCGATTAGGCTTCATTTTGGCAGGTTTATGTGTTGTTGGCTTGTTGGTTCATGATGCGAGAAGAACGCGCGCGGTGTCGTGGTTACGCGACGGCAACGAGCGAGCAACTGAACGAGACACAGCGGAACAACGATCGGATCGGACGAACTAATCGTAGCGCACCAAGTAGGATGGAATGAGGCAAAACGGCGCGGGCGCACGCTTTTGCTCCTTGTTTATCGCCCAGCCGGGTAGCTCTTGTTGAGATAACAAGAAGGTCGATAACGAGGCGTTGAGACAAGAAGGTACGTAGCGCATACGGGCCGCAGCCAAGCCACGCCGCTCGCGACGTCGCGCTCGTGTCCGACCGCAAAACCCGACGAACGCACCGCAACACTGCTGTCTTCGACTCTACTTGCTATTGCCAGAATTGCCATACATCCAGTACACACCTCGCTACGCCATCCAATCCCAAGCGACATTTGTGTTGAGACAAAATTATTTTTAGACATTACTAATCTAATAATACGTACTATGATTTCTTTTGTGCACGCGACTAGTTTCGCTGACGTAGACGCATACGACATGGAATCATCAGTGAGAATGACCTGATAACCCGACATGCGGACACCCACTGGACATATCTATGAATAATTTGATCAGTTTGAAATATTTATTTTTGCCAAAATTCATTAATGCTGTAGTATTTAAATTTTTAAAAATACGGCTTATTTTTAAATTATTTTCATAAGATAGGTGTCAAAATAAGTTATACATCCATTCATCTACATAGTGTGTAACATATGGTGACATACTTTATGATTTTTCCATTGAGACTCGAGCCGTAGGCGAGGGTCTGAAAGACAGCCGAGGACGTGTAATCATCAATCACACACGCTGTATCATGACGACGTTTTTTTAATCGTGTTCAAAGTTTAAAAATTAAGTACTCATCTTTTAATAACTGCACCCAACCTTTAATCACATATACTGCTACACTTTATACACGTAATGCTGATATTAGATGGATCAACCAAATTGAATCAATTTGGTGTAAAGGCACAGATTAAAGGACACGCTGGTATTCAATAACATTGACTGAACGAAGTATATTTTTAGATAGATCAATTTGTTTTTTTTTATTATCTAATTTATTTAGGAGCTTTTAGTGATAATGTCACCATGTCAGCCCCGCCCCATCTTACCCTAATCATACAATTCCACAAATTTATATAAATGGTTTCACTATTTTATAAATTAAAAGAGCTGCAGCAGACTGTGGCCGCGACAAAATGCTCTGGAAAACACCCACGTCCATCAGATTAATTCCCAGAGCACCCAAGATCAATTTGGTTATTTCATACTAATTGTAAGACAGAAATGAACCGTCTAATGTCTTCTTACTAAGATTACAAAAAATGTCAATCGCCCTGTAAAAAAAACATAGGTAACTCTTTCTAGTTCTAAATGTAATATAACTGTCACATTTTATCTTCCTTTTTCAGCGTTGGGGCCAGTACTTCAACAGAAGACCTCAGGCAACACCTGGAGGCCATTAGCCTTCTTTTCCCGCCGCTTGTCCAGAGCACAAAGGAAATACAGTCCATATGATCGGAAGTTGCTCGCCATCTATAAAGCTATCCGCTACTTCAGGCACATGGTCGAAGGTAAACACTTCACAATATTCACAGACCACAAACCCTTATCATATGTCTTCCAACAAAATAAAGATAAGTGTTCACCCAGACAATTTAGATATTTGGATTTCATTAGCCAGTTTACAACAGATGTTCGTTATGTGGCCGGAAAAGATAACATAGTGGCTGATTGTCTGTCACGAGTGGAATTGTTAACAGAGAACATCGATTTTAATGCACTTGCACATTCTCAAAATGAAGATTCTGAACTGCAAGAGCTCCTGGGCTCTTCCAGCCTCAAGTTAAGAAGAGTGAAAGTGGAAGGGACACAGAACATGCTATTTTGTGACGTATCCATGCCAAACCCTCGGCCTTATATTACAACACCATTTAGAAGGCAAGTGTTTAACACGCTTCACAACTTGAGCCACCCAGGGTCGAGTGCTACTGTCAAGTTAATCACCCAGCGTTTCGTATGGCATGGGATAAAGAAAGATTGCAGAAACTGGACTAAAGAATGTATTGATTGTCAGAAAAATAAAATTTCCAGGCACACTGTTTCACCAATACCCTCGTTCCCGGTTCCGACTGAACGCTTCGCACATGTCCACATGGACATAGTAGGACCACTACCTGTTTCATCTGATTACAGATACTGCCTTACAGTCATCGACAGGTTTACACGTTGGCCTGAGGCATATCCCTTATCAGATATCTCAGCTGAGAGATGTGCCCGCAGCTTCATAGCAGGCTGGGTATCTCGCTTTGGTTGTCCGCAGCGCATCACTACAGACAGAGGCAAACAGTTTGAGAGTAGCCTTTTCCATTCGTTGGCTGCTATGCTCGGCAGTCAGCACCGTCCGACGACTGCATATCACCCCACGTGCAATGGCATAGTTGAACGCCTACATCGTCAGCTAAAAGCGGCTATCAGGTGTCATACAGACACCAACTGGAGTGAAGCCCTCCCTCTAGTACTCCTGGGCATACGCAGCGCTTGGAAGGAGGACATAAAGTCTTCGGCAGCAGAGCTTGTACATGGAGAACCACTTCGCCTACCCGGCGAATTTTTCAACCCATCTATCTGCCTGTCACTCAATGGATTACTCCAACTTCACCATACGCCTGCGGCAACACATGGCGAGGCTGGCTCCGACACCAACCAGTCGTCATGGGGAGAAGACATTTTATATCCCAAACACTTTGGCTACAGGCAATTTTGTATTCCTCCGCCATGATGCTGTGAGACATCCACTCGATCCGCCATATACTGGGCCATATAAAGTCTTGGAGCGCGGCAAGAAGATCTTCAAAATCCAGGTCAAAGGCAAAGAGACCACAGTCTCCATTGATAGAGTGAAGGGTGAGCCCCGATAGGGTGGAGGAGCGAGATGGAATGCTCCTCCGTCTTAAAGGAAGACCTTCCAGCGAGGCTAATGTTGTTCCTCGCAGGCCTAGGCCCATCTGTTATAGTTGAAATTTTGTATATATTCTTTGTATGTTTCGGGAAACGTTTGTGACATCAATTATTGCACAGCGCCATCTATTGGCTTGTAAGTGTTCCACTACAGTCATTTTATTATATAGTTATATAAAATATAATATGTTATATAAAAGGTTCACAAGCGAAAGAAAATGGAACAGAATATTTAGACATAATTATAAGATTTAGCTATTCACAGTTGTTTTTCATAGGTCGTTATCAGCTATAGTATCCTTCTGCCATGGTCACAGTAAGCTGAAAGAAACAATTTGAATCCAGGAGATATTTTTAAAATAGCGATAGGTCTTCTGGCATGACTTAACTCTCAGAAATGCCAGAAACAACAAGAATGTCTAATGTTGGACCTTTTATTTCACTAAAGATTTTAGATTTTACTTGATGAGGAACATCACACCTAGTTTTCATATTACTAAGTTATACCGAGACAAAAAGTATCAATACCAGCAATCTTGAGAATAAGCTTTTGACCTGAGAAAGCCACATTGAAATTAGTTCAGTAGTTTCTAGTTAATCTCAGAAGTTACAGGAAGTTCCCGGGTATCCAAAACTGAAAATATCTCATATTCATCTGGCGCCAAACCATTTAATAACAAGAGTAAAATGGTAGATTTTCGTTATATTGTAACTCGCAAGACCAAACATTGGGGTCTTTCTATTTCGATCGAATCGAATCGACCTGTAAACATGTAAGCTTTCAGATCGGTGCAGTATTTTAGGCACAAATATCTAAAACAGCAAACCTTCATGCTATCCTTGGCAGTCCAACCCGGGCTCTAGAATATCGAACTATTCCCGGGATTTAGAAAATAGTAAAGGAACTGGAGATTACGATTCAAATTTTTTTTTTCATCAGCAAAAACTACATTCAAATCATCCCGGAAAATTTTTACAATCCCAAATGAATGTCCAAACAGTCAAAGGTGCAAAATGGATGTTTTACGTTCTATATTGAACATAATAGTGGTCTTGAAAGTAAATATATATCTTCGATATTTTATCAATGGAAACATTATGTCGATCATTTTTATTAATTAAATATAAATTTTTATTCAAATTAAATTAAGTTACATTTTAAATTAATCTCTTCAAGTAATTTTCTCCATTGATGCGTAGACATTTTGATTATCACCTTAGTGTTTTCAATCAATATAATTGTGAATCGATGCTTTCAAATATAGTAGAATTAAAATAATCACTACCATGTTATATTAAATTTGATAAGAGTTAAATATAAAAATAAACCCAATAAAAATAAATGTCCCACTTTTGGGCTCGGGCCTCCCACTGTTGGGCAATGGACAGTATAATCGCCACGCTTGTCTAAGGCAGCTTGGCAGGTTACTTAAATATTAGTTAGACGGAATTTTGTGCAATTGAATTTAAATTGTGATAAGTAATTAATTAAAAAAATTGTGTGCAATTCACACAAAGTAGAAGTGAAACTTCAGAGAATATACCCACAGATAATTCTTCTCTAAATGTTATTAATAAAAATATAATTTCTTTAGCCTACATTCCTCAACATATTATAATTCAAATTAAACTTCTTAAGTATCACTTTCAATTTCTCACTTTTTTAGTGTAAACAATATTATTATCAGCTTTATTTCGGTCAAAATTGGACCTAAGTTTAATCATCAGTCTTATTGATTCTCTAATCTGTACTGCACAATGTAAAACTCATATCTCATGCTCTAGCAGGCTTAGTCCTATAGATATTTATGTGTTTATCTCTTTTTATTGTCGCTTTTTCGTTTCATCGAGTTTCAAATCACTACGATTCTAAAGGAGTTTCATTTGAAAAATATATATTTTGCCATTTTGACCTTTAACTGTGTTGTTCGGGTAAATTCAGTACATGTCACGTTTACTCTTTTCCATGTGCGATGTGATGATATTCACGCAAAGAAAACGTTATCATGGTACAGAGATTAGAAAGTGGGCGTTTGCTATATGTCATAATCCAAAAAAAGAAAATTGTTTGCACGTCATTTATCGATTAATCCCCAAGATACCTTTTCATGAATCAGCGTTTTTCATAAGCAAACTACACTGAAAATCTTATTTAATGATATTAGTATTAAGACTACAATTAGCCAAACTACATTTCAAGATCTGAAAGATAGTGGTAACGTATTATAACAACTGAGTGTGATTAAAATTTATGATAAAAGTACAGTAAACAGTAACGTCGCAACATGAAAATGACTTTCATGAAAATGAATTTTTCATAAGAAATCAATGACGTATCCAAGTTAAAGACTTCAATGGTTTTAGAAATTTAGATTAATAAACTTAGCTGTGTACTCTATAATTATATAGTATAAGATGCACAGTTTTGTAAAAAGAGAAGTATCATCATTCACAATTCATCATCATCAATATATTTTCCTGTAATGGGAAGGCTTAAAACAGCAGTGGGACGTTTACGCTTTAATATATAACTAGTAGTCGCTCGTGGTTGAAATTCGACCATAATAATTAATGTCAAAGACTATACTTCTATAATCACAGATTTCGCCAAGGCTATGTTAATTTGACTTTTTTTATTGATTTAATGTATTTTTTATACATAATTTAAAAAAATATTAGCATTCGTCGCTTCTTCTCTATATAAATTACTAGCTTCTGCCCGCAACTTCGTCCACGTAGAATAGTTTAAAAAAAGTAAGTTAAAAAAACCCCCCGATTTTGAAACATTCTTCATTGGTGCTCCGCTCCTATTGATCTTAGCGTGATAATATATAACCTATAGCAAACTCACCTATAAAAACTCTTCAGCTTTATATATTAGTGCAAGATATAAAGCTGTAAAGTTTGCTTGGACGCGCTAATCTCAGAAACTACTGGTCTGATTTGAAAAATTCTTTCAGTCTTAGATAGCCCATTTATCGAGGAAAGCTAAAGGCTATATATCATCACGCTAAGACCAAACTTCTTTTAACTATTCCACGCGGACCAAGTCACGGGCAGAAGCTAATATTAGTATAAGTGTGCTAAATTTCTCATTCCTCTGTCCGCGCCATTTTCGTAAAAAGGGGTACAAAGTTTTTGCTTCACGTATTAATATGTAGATATACAATCAGCCTAAAATCGTTTCACTACTGGCGCGTAGGCTTAACTACTTATAGTTGATGGCGAAGGGGTTTATTATTTGTAGGTCGTTAACGTATAAGTCTACAACCTTTCACAAAATTTCGAGCATAGTAGTATCTTAACTAAGCCAGTAGTAACCCACTTGTACACATAAAGATAACATTTAAGTTTTACGAAACAGAGCTGAGAAAATGAGAGTTCATTACAAAAATAAAATGTTTAAAGTAGGTTATAAGTATAAAAAATTTCAGATTTTTCAACAAGAATTAAAAGTGCAGGATAATCCACAAACTATGAAGGTTACGTAGATGTGACAAAAGTTCACAGTACTCCTTATTTGCCTACGGAATCGTAAAAGAGAATTTAATAGAAAATACCTTAAAACTCAAAAAATACTTAACAAAGACCCGTAAAAAATATTTTCAACGAAATTTGAAAAAAAAACAAGACACTTCAAACCAATTTTCGTTACGACAATATTTTGAGCTCTACTATTTTCATTTTGTCAGAATTTTCCACTCCCTACTTTAAAAGTTAGAGAGGGGAGGTGGACGCAATTTTCACGAGTTTAAGGGCTAGTGTCTCGCCATTTACTGACTTAGAACTAGCGAAATTTGTACGTTGAACAGGCAAAAAACATGTCCATCTATGTAGACACGTCTTTATACCACATATTATATGTACCATACCATGTTTTTGTACTATAAATTATTTAATTTGATATACATTAAAAACTCATCAAGGAATTAGTTATGTTTTTTCTAGATCTGACTAACGATATCCATACGACTATGTACACTGAAAAATATTTTTCATCTCCTAGTGACATGTATGGCAATTATTACTGTTTTCGCGATTTTACTACATAACTTTGTAGCGCTTTATACTGTAGCACAACAGGCTATTCGACGAATTACATACAGACCAACGGACGTACGGACATAACGATTTCATAAGGGTTTCGTTTACGTCTAAATAGCTACGGAACCTTAATAATACGTTAGTAATTAAGTCGGGAAACTAAAGTTTTTCTTTAAACCGACTTCAAGCATGTTGGAATGTGGACATTGATCAGCCGAACGCCGCGTGAAGTCTGATCACGCACACAGTCGCAAACCACCTACACTGGCCAGCGTGTGGCAAATGCCAGCGCACGCATTGTTGGCACTTGGCACATACACAAACATGTGCTTATGTGTGATATACTTTACACTGCTTACATTCACATGTTGTAAAAATGCAGAGCGTGTTTTCCAATCTTTACTTCTTTATAAATTTAGGTCATTTACTAGTTGCACGTTGTATTATACTTATTTAATTTAATTTCTGTATTGCGAACGTGATGAATTACAATTCATAGCAACCTTGAAAGAAGAATATTACTGTAGCAAATAATATAGCCTTCCGTGTTTTTTTTACTTGGTTCACAAAGCTTATCGCTACAAATAACAAATAGGTAAAGCTTAAGCGTCAGCATTTTATAGTAATTGCTAACAATATCAATATAATGTACCTTCTTATATTTCCTAAACGGATTTTGAAGAAAGTCTACTATAATATAGCCCAGCATCAGAATAACACAATAGGCCAACATTTTTAAAGACATTGTTAAAATTGGCCAAAATACAACATCAAGCGACAATACATACATACATATATAACTTCACGCCAGTTTCCTTGCGGGGTAGGCACGAACAACAGAGCGCCATTTAGGCTTATTCTTACACACCTCACTTGATGATGATGACCTCACTTGCTTCTTTGACATTCATAACTCTTGTTGTGCACGCTCGTCTGTTCTTAAGGCTCCTGACATCACCTTCTGCTAGTACACGATCAATTTGATCATGGAAGGTGTGTCGTGGCCTTCCACGACTTCTGCATCCATCCACTTTTGCATTGTATATCTGTTTAGTCATTCTTTCATCATGCATTCTTTCCACATGCCCGAACCACCGGAGCATTCCTTTCCTTACCTTCACCCCGACACTCTCTTTCAGACCAACTCTCTTTCTTACTTCGGCATTACGAACGCGGTCCGCAAGCGTCACTCCGCAGTTTTTGCGCAGTGCTCGCATCTCGACCGCGTTTACTCTACTTTCATGCTCTCTCTTCCATAACCAACTCTCGCTTCCATACGTGAGCGTAGGTACCAGCACAGAGTTGTGTATGGCAAGCTGGGCCATCTGGCTGAGGTTCTTAGCGCCTAGAAGTTTACCTAACGCTCCATTCACACTATTCCCCAAGTTCAGTCTTCTTTCTATATCAGCGGTGTACCTTCCATCCCTGCTAAAAGCACATCCAAGATATACAAACTCACTCACTTGCTCCAGCATAACATCATCGTTGCATTCGTTCTGGTTTCTTCTCTTTCAAACACCATAACCTTTGTTT
The DNA here is from genome assembly GCA_019925095.2 of Dendrolimus kikuchii. Classification (NCBI taxonomy): domain Eukaryota; kingdom Metazoa; phylum Arthropoda; class Insecta; order Lepidoptera; family Lasiocampidae; genus Dendrolimus; species Dendrolimus kikuchii. Next base: position 17,687,688 of record CM034389.1, read on the forward strand.
TCTTCGCATTCAAATGTAAGCCTCTCGCCTGACAGTCATCTTTCATCATTGTGACTAGTGTAAATAATAGTGTGTGTAAATAATAACCATAAACAAAATTAAAACTAAATAATTAAAATGAACAAGTTAGTGGTACGCTCAATAAAATCTTTAACAATACATACTCATTGATACCTGACATCCGGAAAGTCGGAATAAAAGTCAAATAAAACACCGCGTTTAAAACAGTTAAAACGTAGTTTTATTATAAAATAAAATTACTTGCCATGTGCACACGATTAATAAGTGTTTAAATTGAATACGGTCGTTGAATGTGTGTTTATTATACACTGTTTGTATATATAAGTATTTGCGTAAGTGCAAACAGGCGTATAATAGAAGTAGTTACTGTAGCAATGACGTGTCTTGAACACACCCTCGGTATTTATGTGGTAGGTAAACATTGTTACCATTTTCACGATTTTCTTCATGTTAGTGTTCTGAAACGTGAGTACACGGGCTATGTCGAACGTGAATACTATATTATAAAAATGTGATTAGTTGTTTTCTTAAAATTATAAGTATTATTAAATGTAGTTTATAATATTATGAATTTATTCTTTTTTTGATTATATGACCCAACTTTATCTTATAATTGTATATGTCAAACATACTACACTTAAAATACAGGAAATACTCCTTACTTAGCGGATGTTAAAAATATAATAAAAATAAACACAAGTTTTAAAGTCACGGTAGCTTGGTGGCTAAGTCATCCTTATTTCAATGATGTGGGTTTGAATCCTATCCGATGAATATTGTGTATATTGTTACAATTACAGTAATTGCAAATCCGATCTAATATCCTCGGATAAGTAAAATATAGACTACCATTTTTATCAACATGGTTATCGTTAACTATCAACGTATATGGACTAGTATAAATAAGTTTTTCTTTGGAACTAAAACCTGTATATAATGATCGCAACGTGCAGATCACGATATCGGCAAGTGAGTGATATGAGTCATAGCCGATTACCAATAACGGTGCATTTGCATCGATAAAAGTTGATACAATAATACAAAACAGTTACGTCATAACGTTCATAGCTTTGTAAGTATGAGGGATGCAAATGTTGTGCAAACAAGAGTGCTGTACTAGACGATTAAACTAGATGAAACTAGACGATATAAAAAGCGAATGAAGGTTCATGTAAAGAATTATACGAAGTTTTTTGGTGTGACAAAAGACAAACAATTTTGTCAGAATTAAGCAATTAAGAATAACGTGGGTAGATAACATAAAATTAGTTTAATTAATATTATTTATTTTTTATAATTTTTACAAAATCCTGTTACCAAAGCCATACAAAACATTTTTTTGCTTTGGTAGAGCCACACTAGAGCCAATTTTTAGGAGGATTGAAGGGCACATGCCTTTTTATGCAAAGGTAACGTACTTTAAACAAGATTTAAATGCAATCAGTAAAGTTTTGCAAATTTCTAATAACAATAAAAATAACAATGGCTACGGTTCGGTAACCTCTTTTGGAGAAACCGAAGGTTTTGTCTTTGCAATTACTAAAACTCCAGCTTCAGGGGTGGAAGTGATAAATGACATAACGTCGAAAGTAGCTTCGGTGAACCTGCAGCCCACCTCTCTAGACGCCTTAGCCAGTCACATCCATGTTGCCCCTGTCTTTTATGGCACTTTTTGAGGGGTCCATGCTGGGAGTGGCGAGTCACCGTCTGCCAATTTTTCATCGGGACGGGCAGACACCTTAGTCCCCATATTTCCACTAGCAATTCACCCCAATGGCCCGGTACTTTTTGTGTTCTCTTTTCCCAAAATAGTCCTATACTGGCCGGAGTTTCTCTTTTGGTGCATTATTATATGGTGTACACAGGGCTAATCGCCGGTCAGTGTCACGCTACATTTATATTTTTTTCAAGGGGCCTCTACGAGTTAGCCTTGCCATGGCCTCACGCGAGCCCTCCATAAGTCTGGGCCATTGTTATGGTCCGTGATTTTCAAAGCCATACATTTTTCTAATATAATAAAATGGACAACTCTCGACCCAACCTGGATCAGAGCAATAAAGTTTGTAAAAGTTTGTAGAAATATACCTTGCTGACAATTGTACCCGAAAGCTCTGCACTCCAGTGACCTAGCAAGTCCAACGCTTAAACCACTCGATCATAGGAGCCATCATTAAACAAAACTTATTTGAATATTTTTGTAATAAACCGTTGACAGATGATTCACATTCTCAGGCGACACGAATTTAATGATGAATCGACTATTGAATACTTGCTCTCGGTGTCTTGAATTTCTGAAATACTCGAAGTTCTATGATCTTTAATTACACATGTCACTGTCTATTATAGGATTAGCAGAATTGGCATGTTACGAACCCAAATAAAGACAATCACTATGGTGATGTTTCGATGGATATTTTGAGGATAGGTTAGTTTCATAATATTTATATGTAATGTATATGAAAATGTAATATAATTATGAATACTTATATATTATGTAAGTATTCATAATTATATTACTTACAAACAAAAGCAATTTTGATACTTCTTTCAATATTTTTTTGTTTAAAGAATTTTATTAAATATTTTGGAGATAAAAAAATCAATACAACTAGATAATATTCAGCTTTTAATAAGATTATTTGTAAAAAGTTAGAATAAAAACTTATATAAAACTTGTCGTCCATTGAAATCAAATTAACCGTGAAAAATTAAACATTATGAAAATGTGAATATATATTAATTATTATACTCGCAATATTTATTTTGTGTTAGATATTTTAATTACTATCTAAAGCTGTAATATAGATAAATATGTCACTTCCTCAATCATACACTGTTATATAGATTCTTTCATATCATGCCATTAAAACATTACTTACAAGGGAGATGAAAAAAAAAATTTAAAACTCTTTGTTGGAGATTTCAACGAGGTCTATTTATATGAAAATCTCCTTCGTTTCACGTGCTAGGTGAAGAATTTTTCATCTCATTTTGCAATATTGTCAAAAGTATAAAAATACGACAAGTGTTGTACATACCTCACATGATTTGCTGTACTTCCTACTCGAAACAGCGGCGAATGTTGTCTTATCATTACATTCTTCATTTTGGATGAATAGGCAAAAAGCTGCCTCTATCAGTATCACATTTGCAAAATTATTATTTTTTATTTTCAAGGGCGGGGCCTAAATGGGAGGTTGAAATTGCATCATTAATTTATGAAATGACTCTTGTTATATAATTAATTAATAATCTTTGCATTTCTATTAATAATTTTACTTATATTTTAATTAATATTTTTTTATGACTTATAAAATGTATCTCATTTAAGAACACGATGCATAAGAATGTTCTGGTCGTGGATTGTTGGAGGGCCTGGGACTATGGAAAGGTCAACTCGTAAAAGCTCTTTACGCGGTCAACCTGGATGTAGTGTGATACTGACCAGTGATTATCTCTGTATACACTACAGATATACACCAAGACTAGCCCTTTTTTTTTGATGACGTAGAGGAATGTATTTTCTTGGGACACCATCCTCGGGCCTGGGGCGAAGGCTCATCGAGGGATGCATGGGACTCTTGACCTCATGTCCTCCGAGCGGAGGACTGGGGGATCGTCGGCCGTCAAACATTTTTTTGGATAATGCAGGGAATGTCTTTTCTGGCAACACTTACTCGGGACCGGGGGGGGAGATCCGAGGGGAGTGTCGAACTCCCAGCGTCCGGATTTCTACGCATAACTACTGCCGTCGGCAGTAGTAGTCGCGAGATCCTTCCGTCTGACTACCCACAAAACTTAACATACGCCCCTTCCCTCGCACTTTTACGGGGCGTCACAGGATACAAACCATACGTACAATAACTATGACGCCCCTACGCATGGCAACTTCTAGAGTGACCCTCGGGCCTAACCTAACCTAACCTGCGCCCCTAGCTCAGACGCTTTTACGAGGTGCCACAAAAACTAGACCAATAGATACTGCATCTGTGACACCCTAACGCTTGTCGACGAATTCAGGGTGTCTTGCGGGGGAGGACGCCCTTTTCAAAAACAGGGGGGGAGGAAGTCGGGGGGATCCCGTACTCGTCCACGCGGCCCCCTGTGCTGAAATTATGGAGAGGGAGGAGACTTTATGCCACCTTTAGTGACACCTCTGATCCTGGAGCCGCTTTCTGCGGCTGCAATCCGCATACGCACTCTCATCCCTTTGCCTCTCTAATGCTTTCTTCTGGGTCATGACCAACTCACAGAAGGAGGCAACTTCAGATCAAAACCTTTTGCTGGAAACCTCCAGCGACCTCACCGTACCGACGACCTTTATCTAAGGACTAGCCCTGATTTATGTAAGATTTCTTTCGAAGTAGGAGAAGAAAGTGAGATTTAAAAAAAATTAGGTTTTAACGGTTTTAGGCGCGGATTTTTTTTTAATTTGTCGTTTTGGAGATCACGGCTTAAAACTGATAAAACGTAGTTTTAATTGTGTACTAGTCGAGAAAACTTAAGAAATACTATGACAGCATTTTGTTAGTTAACAGATTTGAAGTTCTCTGACTGTGGAAGAGACTATGGTGCTTGCTTGTCGTAATGTTCTAAACACATTGATACAAAGGTAGTGCGGTAAATTATTATTATAATACTCATTGTATTGGCCTCAAAAATTCTGTATAAGCAAGAATAGGGAGGGACAACAATTTTACATATTACTATTATCCCTTAATTTGAAGAATATACGATTTTCAATGTAAGCTTCAACCTATCCTGTGTGTTTCCTGTCACGTACATCTAATCAAATCTCTTGGAAACTTATATTCGAAAGGAAAACCTTGAAGTTGTGTGTAACCTGTCTTTCGATAGAGCTTCACGAACTGCTTAATTAGTTAATTTAAAGCCGCTATTGAGTTCCTCTACCGAGCGATAGTTAGTTAAACTTTAACGATAATGTGAAGAGTACCGTGCTTTAAACACGATTGTTGAGAAAACAGCAATAGTTTATGTAGTTACTATTATTAAATAAGCTTGTTACTACTGCTTTTAGTCTGATGAATTTTTTAATGTAAAATACATTTTTGAAAGAATCACTCATGGGGCAAATATATGAAGTAGTATCATGGAAAAGACTAGTTACTAGGTATGACAATAGGCTAATAAAAGCGTAACTTTAAAAAGATTTTAGTTCCTATATAACCATCTTGTGGTTCATTGTTCTCTTATCTCGCTTTATGGCGATTTATATTTTTTATGTTTAAAAAAATAAGTAAATATATACTAACTAATTGACAAACATTTATAAGTTTAGTGTCATCTGTAATTTAAAAAAAAATATACATTAATTATATGAAAAGGATTTCTTACGGAGAACAAACAGCACGCTTGTGTTTACTTTGTGAGATATTGCAAAGAACAAATCTTTTTATCTATTTTTAAATCAGATGACTTTTTGTTGTATAATACATATTATATGTATTTACGGTCTTATTCATAGAGAATTAAAGTAAGTTCGAACGCTTCTTTAAGTACCATAAAGAAGCGTTTAAACTTACTCTAGCTCTCCATGAATAAGAGCGCTAGTGTTAAGTTATTTATTATAATTATAGTATGTATCTATTATTTAAGTACAATATTTGATATGTGCGTGATAAATAAATTAATTTACAAATGAAGTCATTATTGGATAAAGGGTTTATGTAGCATTTGGTTATATGAAGGTATAAAGTTCATATAAATTATATTGAATTTTAAAACAATGATGTTTGAGCTTTCTTCTAGAAATAGCAAGTAATGAAGAGGTTATGTATCATGCACAATAATTATAAAAAACTTTGATTGTAATTTTCTTACTGTAAAACTCCCCTTCATCTCTTCGAATATTAATTATAATGTCCCTTTCATCTATTTATGTCTAATAACCGTCGGGGTAGTTTATAGCCTTATACCCTCGTCTCATTTTATTAAGGCATAATGTAATTATGGCATAGTGTATGTACCGTTTTGGCAATTTTGACCTATTTTTAGAGCTCCGTAGCTATTTTAACAAAACACTGAACTTTTATGAAATCGCTATGACTGTCCGTCCTGTCTATCCTTTTGATATTGCACTTATGTTATGAGATATTAACTTTAATAAAATTATTCAAGATTATTGATATTGCTTTGTAAGATCTGACCAACAATACCCTGCATAAATATGTATAAGTATATGATAAAATTCTAATGTAAGGGTCTGTTGTTTTTGTAGCTGGCAAACCCGGATTTTATTGTGATCTGTCTTCCGGATGAATCTCAAATAAACAAGATACGATTTCAGTCTATTTATTGGCTTTACGTCAACGTTTTTTAGGTGCCCACGAGGTCTTGCTCTAGAAACAGCTAACTGAAAATAAAAGTATTGTACAACAGTGAGACCATTTTATAGTAGTTGAAACGCCTCTTGAAGTTTGTCTATAACAATTTCACAGATCATAATTGTTGCTTATATCGTGAGCTAGTGTTATATGTTATATTATATTACACAAACATCTCATCATGGCGTGGGAGCAAAATAAAAAAAAGTAAACAGTAAAATATAATTTAATTGTTTAATTTTATACTATTTTCATATAATGTTATATATCTCTTTTACATTCCGAATTGTTACTTATTAAACATAATATATAACTTTCATTAAGTAGATATTTGGAAATAATAAAAATGGCAAATAGATAGATCGGAATGTTACAAACACTAATCATCACAATAATAAATGCATTAGCAATCTTTGGATTGTACTATTGTGTCTTCTTTAGATTCAGATGCGGTATAAGACTTGAGATGCAGCCGGGATTAAACAATATATTATGAATAACCAAAGTAAGACTAGTTTTTGTAACGATACAACATTGTTATAAACGCCTTAAAAATGTAAAAAATATTTTAGATCATTAGAAATCTATTTTCTCACGTCTTTTATCGCTTCTGACATAGGGTGCTTTAAATTGAACGTGAAAATGTATAAAAATATATAAAACCCTTTCACCGTCTTAGTCTACTTGTTAAAGTTCGAAATCTTATTAAATTTTATAGAGATCTTTGTAATTTATAACACCTTATAATAGTTTCCGAAGACTTAAATTATTTATTTAATAAAAATCTTACTAATGCGCTTGGGCTTATTATAAGCTAGTAGAACGCTTCAGTATCAATTTTGCATTCTTTAATCAAGCTGTTTTAAAATATGAATCAATAAATCATAGTTGTAAAATTTTAAATCTCTCTATTTCATTATACAGAATAACGTATTCTATACAATAACTAGCTGACCCGGCGAACTTCCTACCGCCTATTTTCTGAATTCCTAAAAGACTTTGTTCCATGACACAAAAACAAAATCACCATAATGGGTCTAGGTGATTAGGAGGATTCTAGAACCCGATCTCAGCGCCACCTACCGGTTTTAATTGCGAATCTAAACCATCCGGGAACCCACTCAAACACACAAAAACAAAATCACCAAAATCGCTCCCGGTGGTTAGGAGGATTCTAGAACCCGATCTCAGCGCCACGTACCGGTTGTAATTGTGAATCTAAGCCATCCGGCAACCCACTTAAACAAACAAAAACAAAATCACCAAAATCGGTCCAAGTGGTTAGGAGGATTCTAGAATTCCGATCTCAGCGCCACCTACCGGTTCCAATTGTGGCTGTAAACCATCCCGGGAACCACTCAAACACACACACAAAATTTCATCAAAATCGGATGTATAGTTTACGATTCTATAAAGGACATACAGACAGACAATAATTTTTAAATATCAAGAAGAAGACTAGCTGTTCCAGCAGATGTTGTCCTGTCCTGTCCGAAAATTAAAATCTGGAAACCGATTGCAGCGCCACCTACTGGGTCCAGCTGTAGACTTAAACCATCGATGGTTCTATTCAAATAAGCAAAAAAAAATTGGTCAAAATTCTGAATTCTACCTACGATTCCAACGCCACCTACCGGGTCCAATTGTGTATCTAAACCTTTTTCGAATCCACCTGAATACACACAAAAAATTTCATCGAAATCGTTCGAGTCGTTAAGGAGGAGTTCAGTCAAATATACACGCACAGAAGAATTATATATATTATATTATAAAGATATCAAAACCTCTATTCGATTTTATTAGAGACTAAAGTTTGCCTTGCGGCTACTCCGTGGATTAATCCTTAGGCAGTAGCTTTATTTTACTTATAGAAAAACTTAATTCGGTTTTTTACATATATTATATAATGAAAACATAACATAACAACAAAGAAACTAAGTCCATATAGTCTTCTTGGCAACTGCCCAGCAAAACATAGAGATGAGTCAAAGCCAACCTGATTTGAAGTTATACAACGAATGACATGTTGTTTATGACCACGTAGGTATTTGTTAGTAAATTGAAAAATGCGATGGCAGCGCCATCTATTTAGCTAATCCGTATATTCTATGGAAATGACATCATTAATCGGGATAAAAAGTATTCAAGTGTTGATTCGGGATATAATTAGTTTTCAAAAAGGATGCGATCGCAGCGCCATCTTTTTCGATATTTGCGTCTATCCCGCGGAAACGACCTCATTTAGCGGGTTAAAAAGTATCCTAAGTTACGCCCCAGGATATAGAGCTTGCTTTGTAACGAGTTTCATTTAAATCTATTCAGTAGTTTTCATGTGATGCTTTAACAGACAGACAGACAAACAGAAAGACAGCGAGACAGACAAAAATTCAAAAATATATTTCGGAATCTGCTGTCCGAATTAGCCGCTCTGATTTTTTCACATTTTTAAACGCATTGTAGAAACTCGAACCATTTACAGATTTATTATAGTATAGATTACAAAGATAATGTTATTAACACAGATTATTTAAATTTTTGTTTTAAATATCTTCTGTGACATTGTCCACTAGTGGAAAAACTTAATTGCTAAAAATAATGTCAGATTTACTTGCCCTATATTAAGTAAGTTTTTAACTGAATTTTAAGTAGGTATAACTTATTAGTAAAACCATTTTTTACATGCTTAAATCTCTTAAAATTTACTTATATTTAGTATTTAGTTAATACTTAAATAACTAAGTAAAGTAACTACATAAACTGAACTTAATTTAGTGGTTTTTCTTATAATATTATAATTTTAATTATCATACTTCAGGCTGTAGTCAATGAGCTAAAATTAATATAGTTTCGAAATGATTTTAAGTAATCTTGACTTCGACTCATTATTTACTTTTCAATTCCAACTGATATTAAATATAGACTGTAAACCAGAAAACTGATCAGCATTTCATTATGTTAATCTACCATTCTCTGTCTGTGAGTGCGCTGTCAGACAATAGTTCTTTATTTTTATATGAGGATGAATGAAATGTATTGTACATTTTGTTCCATACTTAGGTAGTTTGCATTTTAAATTAGGTTTTATAGTAAAATGGAAAATCTGTTGTCATAAATCTACATATTCTTTATTATTTATTGTTTGAGTGATCATACTGTACTATTCGTATCGCTTTTTATTGGTCTTACAGGCGGAAACTTAACCTTTATTTTTTGTACTTAATTATTTAAAAACTACTTTGAAATATATTTAACGACTTGTTATTAATATATGTAGTTATAAATATAGATTTAATATCATTTTACAACTTTGTTTTATTCAGGTGATGTAAGTACATATTTCAAATAATTCCTCATGTTAATCATATTTTCTTTATATTGTTATAAGATTTTACCTATTCTGTCTTTTCCTAAGGGCATACATACATACACCTAAGGGCAGGAGCCCAAGGATCCTAGCTTTTCGTGGGCTCCAGTGCTGACGTCTTTGTCTAACGAGGCCTTACTCTCAAACGTATTTCGTCGTTCGTTATCGTCTTGAAACTTCTTCTGTTTTTTTTTCAACATTTAAATGTATTTTCTATTTATTTTTGTTTTATATAAACTTTGTTGTTGTAAGTAGTTCAAAACAAATCTTTGTTCTTTTTTTTAAGTTTTATTGATTTTTTTGGGTCATTCGGACGACAACGAACGACGAAAAACGTTTGGCAGTAAGTCCTCAGGAGCTCAATTTTAAGTGCCTCTTACTTATTATTACATTTCTGAATGTGTAATTTGGTAAGCCAATTAGATATGTATGTAAAGATTTTTATAATTTATTACAACCTTGAAATAATAGGCCATTTTCAAGATGTACCTAAATATGTGCGTAAATAGTTGCGAAAAAAGTTTGTACTGATTTTTCATATACATTTCTAAATGGGCCTTAACTCTAAATTGAATGTGCATAATCTATACGGTCATTTATATTTCATACTTTACGTTATAAATGTTACAATTTTAAAGCAAGAGTATTTTAGAACATTCGTTATTGTACATTTACAAAGGCACATAAGTTACGAAATTAATGATAAAACATAAATGAGATTAAACAAGAATGCTATATGATAAAAACATCTGTATCAATTTCTTTTATTATCAAGCACATGACCATGACATTTGTTCGTCATGCTTACTTGACAAAAGTAGGACTATCCAATACAAAGTGATGCGTAGTATCAATTTCTAGTTACTCATATTACCTAAAATGCATTTTTGTGTAATGTATATTTAGTCAAATTCACTATTTAGTATATAGAGACTAAAAATAAGTACGTGCTTTTTTATTTATAATATATTGCGCAGTGATTAATTAATTTTAGATGAAAAGCCGAAGTATTTTTTAGTTGCAAATTAGAGCAGACATGAAGCTTTGCGCGGTCTATATATAGTCCGTGTATGTGGCAGACTATATGACATCTAAAGTAGAAAGTAATTTTTATGATATTCCTTAGGTGCATACCTAATACATATATATAACTGAAATTGATCAATCGCTTTCCAAGGAAAAATTTCATAGATACAATTTTTAAGTACATAATTGAGGCTACCATTTTTCAGTACGAATTACGTAGGAGATTATTTAAATAGAAGTATTACAGTTATTTAGATTCTAAAGATTAATCGAGCTCATTATTTTATACTAAAAAGGCTAAGTAGTATTTGCATTCATTTTTAGGCTTCCTGAAGGCTAGGCGACTAAGTTACTCACAAATGTCTTAAAAACATTGAACAATTTTGATCACAAAAACGGTTTTATTTTCAGGAGTGTTGTCTTTATTTTTTTTGTTAAAGGGAACACTGAAAAGTATTTTCTTGTAGACGAATTGAATGCGCATTAAGTAATTGTATATTTAATTTTTTCCAGGTGAAGTCCATTTAAGGACTCGATACTGAAAGAGTTCGTGGGGAAATGTAGGATTATGTCAGCAGATGATTTCTGCCATGTACATCACAACACAGAATATCCTCTAAAACACTCCATGTTCCATTGCATAAGGCCAGGCACACTCTAAACGACCTTGCGGACATTCCGCAGTCGAACGGAGATTGGTTAACCCTAGCAGGCCGGCCTTTTGGGTGCCGCGAGAAGCTGTCTTCCGTGGTATCACCGAGAAATTTTATCTTACATACCATATAAAACCTATGAAAAATTTCGCTTACAAAATTGTTGCATCTACAAGTCGACGCCATTTGTGGTCAGGCTAAGGCACTTTTTATATTGCGTAGTTATATTAATACATTAATTATTGTGTAAATAGCTTAGATATACATACATACATACATAACTTCACGCCAGTTCCCTTGCGGGGTAGGCACGAACAGCAGATTAGATATACCACTTAAATATAATATTCGGTTTCAATTAATACATGTAATAAGTAGAAAATATACTGATTATATTAACAGAGTTTAAATATTTTAATGTAAAGGATGTAAATAAGTACCTTACGAGAAATATCTTATAAACTTATAAGCAATTTCACAAAAAACTACTAGTATAAACTTTTTTTTAGAAGCGAACATCAATGATTTTAAAGCTGAATTACACGGTTTTCTAATTGATCAATTTGGTTGAAAGGTGTGACGACATTCAATTATATTGAGTGATTCAATTTTATGTTTACGTGAATCACGTTGATTGCTTCATCAAATTGAAACACAAAGTGAACCGTGTAATATCAGGGATTGTAATGTATTTGCACAGTGTTGTTTTTATTTCAACGGTTACGGAATGTCACTATTATCGTACGGACGGAAATATTAAGTACTGATACATGATATCATGCATGCATTGAAAATATTATTTAAGTATACAAATTACATTTTTCAAATTACATTGATCAATGGTTCATATATTAATTTTGACTCTCGCCATATGATCTTCACCCTTTTCGTAAATAACTTTATCACTTTTATATATTTTTTCTTGTATAGCCGCGAAAGATTGTCCTTTCGTTTCTGGCAGCATCACTAAAATAAATATCACACCGGCTATTGATAAGCCACCAAATCCCCAAAATGCTACATGATAGCCTAAATAGTCTGCAACTATTTGGTATAGTTTAGTAACGGCAAAAGTCATCACGGCCACAAATATTTGTATAACACACGTAGCTTTAGATTTGATATTTGTAGGGAATATCTCTGAAGTAATAGCAAAAGGCACAGTAGCTAAGCCTATAGTATATGAAAATATAAAAATAGGTATCACAACAATAGGAATGAACGTAATACTAACAACGTATTCACTGTACGCATGTTTCATATAGAAATAAGCACCAATAATAATGTTGGCCAAGCCGACACCACATGAAGACATTAACAATAAAGGTTTTCTTCCTAACCTATCTACTAACTGTGAGGATATTGCGGAGGTTAATAATTGCACGGACCCAAACAATATACAGTTCTCTTTATCACCTAAACCGCCTTCTGCTGCTCCAAATATTTGCTGCGCGTAAGAAATAATTGCTGTGCTCCCACAGAACTGCTGCGTAAAATAGATTCCCATCAATATTATAAGGCCTTTTCTATTTCCTCCTACCACAAACAAATCTTTCCATCTACTGTTCTCCTTCATATTTTCTGTTACTAAACTATTCATACTTTCTAATTCTTCTCTTACGTACGATTTTCCTCGGAGTTTCTTTAATGATTGCTCCGCTTCTTCTTTCTGTCCTGATTTTATGAAATAGTAAGGTGATTCAGGCATCGTACTGAATGTTACTACGAATAGAATAGGTATTGAGATGTTGAAGCTCGCTAGCGCCAGCATTGAGACATATGGCCCGATGCAATACTGGGACAGGATACCAAACTGAAACACAGATACAGATAGATAATTATTTATTACTTTGTTACTTAAAAGGTGACGTCTGTCGGCATTGGGGCCTAGGGTCCAGGCTACCGGTGTTTAGGGCTCCAGAGAGAGGAACTTCCTCACAATGCATGTCGTGTTCAGGAGAACCGCCTTTACGTATCTGGCCCTTCACCCATTTACCGAGCAAGAGCCTCTCTAGTTGTCGGTCGAGGCTCTTCGCTACTAAACCGTTAACGGACATCACTATCGGTGATGGTCGTGGACTCCATATGACACATGTCAGTAATCTCGTGTGCGAGGTCTATTTATTTTATTATTATTATTACTATTACAGAAAACTTACAGGCTAGTACTATTGTTATTGTTTACAAGGGGCGGTGTTATCGCTAAATAGCGAACTCTTCCAGACAAACTGTGGGAGGAATAAAGCCAAAGAAGGTGGACTGGAAGCAGACTGGAATGAAGGACCGATAGGTCATATACATAAAGTAGAGAAATAAAATGCAACTACATATTAAACATAATAAAAAATATTATATAGTGTGAGTTTTTAAGTGGGCCTTCAGGGCTAAACCCTAAACTATACGAAATAGCGAAAGATACTCAAAGGACTTCCTTTGAGTATTATCGACATATAGTATAATTTAGGATTTGACCCTGAAGGCCCACTTGAAAAATTCAGCTGTATGTGCAATGTAATAAATTAAGATCAAATATTAATTCCAGGAGTAAATATGTACGTAAATCTAAAAATTGTAAAAATAGACAGTTTGCAATATTACATAATTTATTGCGATTCGGATTAAATTCGGATTCTTTAAAAATGGTTGGGATAATAAAAACATATTTAAATGTAATAAAGATAAATTTATTAAGAGTCTCAAGTTTCAAAATAAAACTGTGTGTGATATTTTTAATTGCTTGACATATAGATTTTAGTTTATGACAATATGTAAAGCAGAACCATTTGGCTGAGTTCTATTTTTGCACAGCTTGTTACTATTTCTGGTTCTGTTGACATCTATTTTTTGTTCAGCATGAGTGGGTTATGTTTTAAGGTTTCTTGCACGGCGGTTACGCGTGTATAAGTGCTATATCTAGCAGCTATTTTTTGTTAACGTCATTATAATTTATAAATTACATTGTAAACTTATTATAAATAGATATACTCAATTGTAACAAATTACCTCTAACTAGAACTTTACATTTCGTTTTGTTCGTATACTCGTAACTCGCGACGATTTCTTTTTCGGGTTTAAAATGTACTTTAGTTATCCCCGTTATTCAAAGTACGTACAATACATTCTAATTTTAAAAGTAGTATTTATTTTATTAGTATTTCATTCGTATTTCTCCGTCTCCTGTGGAGACTATCCTTTAATTCAAGATTAAAAGTACCCCATTCTATTTGTTATCGAAGCTACGTATACATATTTGCATATACCACAACTATTCACGATTAGTTTCGTCAGGAAATCGTAACATGCAGATCTACTTTCGCATATATAATATTAGTTTATATTGATTTTTAATGCAGAAATATTCAGTTCATTGTTTTAAAATTATGTTAAACAGAGACGCGTTTTACAAATAAACATAATCTTTAACCATCACTGCTCGACACATTGATTAGTTGAACAAAGGAAAAGCAATTTTATCAGAAGTCAATTTAAAAATCACGTTCCCATTCTAGATATAGTTATCATAAAATCAAGTTGACTGATCTAATTTTTAATGCACTTTGGTTTATTCGAAATATTACTCAGTGCAAGTTAGTGGTGCAATGTAACCTATTAATGCGCTAACCTTCGACATGACTGTGATAAGGGTAGCCATGGCCCCTCTGACTTCATCGGAAGCGATTTCCCCGAGGTACATCGGCGCCGCTGTATAGGCGATGCCGTAGCCGAGCCCGGAAATCAGTCTGGATGCATAAATGGTGGGAATGTTTCCAGCAAGCATGACGAGGATCCAGCCAATGATGTAAGGCACGGCGGCGAGTAATAATGTCTTTTTTGGGCCTATTCTGTCTGCAAGGTATGACGCTGGTATAGGACTGGCCGCTGAAATGAGTCAATGATTTATTCATTAGTGCATAGTGTTGTTTAATTGGTAGAATGATATCCTCGACACAGTACTAATCTATACAGATAAATAAAATTGAAGTGTCTGTTTGTAATGTCAAAATAACAGCTCTTTACTAAATGCATATGAAAGTATATACGGTATTTATATAAAAAAAAAATAATTTAATTTTTGTCTGTCTCTGTCTGGATATTCCCGCTAATTTCAGAAACGGCTCAACTGATTTAGATGAAGCTTTCACTGGCAGATAACTGATATTGTAAGAAGTAACTTAAGCTTTTTTTGTTTAATAAATAACAATCGACCAGTTAAATACCTAACTCCGAAAAGCTCCTAAATCTTACATGACTAGGCGGCACTTGAAATAGTTCTTCTCTTGTTTGTTAAGGTTTTTATTTATAGTGCATTGTTACAATGATACAGATATAGGCCGTTTCAGGCAGATATGGAGTTGGATTTAATGTCTTGTTTGAGATGCGACATTGTTAATGACGTTAAATATTGACAGACAACGTATGAATATTGTATATACAGTAATGTGGCTTTGCGGTAACGACGTTATTTATTAACGCTTTCAGAATTTAGCTACAGTTCCAATCTTTAACATTATCGCAGATGATGTGTTCAAGTATCGCGTGAACAGGTATCTTGTAGGTAAGCGTGCTCCACCTCAGAATACATTTCCGCCTGACATCAGGCGTAATGTCAGTCAAACGCGAACCTATTCATTATAAAAAAAAAGATGAAACCGTACCATTAGACTAAATCATTCAAAAATTGAAGAGAATTTCCATGAAAGGTTTTATTGTGTTTCACATACTTTGATGCTGGCCATATATAATACACAGTTTAAGTGTGGAACATCCATATTATTATGGTTTTGATTTTTATCGGTTATCTTATCTCCTCCTATCGAGTTTTTGGTAGGGACTGAAGGGACAGTCGTGCCGTTCAATTTTATTTTCTAAAAATGTGTATTGTTACTTCGGAATAACCGATAGTACAAAATATTGTTTTCGAAATATAAATATATACACATAATATATTCATTTATAATATATTTCTTGTTTTCGAAATATAAAGTATTCATTGTTTTCGAGTAATAATTGTGTTTTTAGTCAAATGTAAACTGTACGGTAAATGAGGCCATTCTAGTTGCCACAAGAACTCCATTGATTGGCCAAAAACTTACAATTTGGTTGAGCTGAAACTGAAAAATTCAATACCTCAGAAAAGGCTGTATAAATACAGTACATTCGTACATATCTATTAATATGTAAAAACAATTTAACAAGTTTAAGTTTTGACTTCTGTGGTTTAGGTTTAAATGTGTTTTAAATGATCCGTAGTACCATCTAGTTATGTGGGGTTTGGCTTTTTATGTCCTTCATTACTCTACTTCCATGCTGGTCAGCAACATGAATAACGTATAAAGTTTTTAAGATCATTTTATTTTTCCTTAATTTATTCAATTTGTGGCTTATACGAAAAACAAATGTTATAAGAAGTAACCTTGTGTTAATACAGATATACTTAGATACTTTTTGCCTCTTTGATCTATGCACTAGTATTATAATACGTTACGTGGCAGACAGTTTATTTTAATGATATTTTTTACGTCTTGGAATATCAAGCATTTTTAAGAAATTGGTACTTAGAGACCGGAGATGAATGTGGAATAATTCTTATCAACAGCAATAAGCGCCTGCTGTAAAACATTGGGGTTTAATCGTTTTTAAAAGAGCTAAAAGATAGCAGCTTTTGTCTGCAACGCAAACTATCACTATCCACTCAGTAAAATATTATTTTGACCATCTTTCTCGAAAAAATCCGTTATTTACTATGGGCTGGGTGTCTAAGAGTACCCTCAAAGTTTTTCGTTATGTATTATTATTATCCAAAACACAAGCGTAAGTCGCTAGATTGGAAATATATGTACATGCGTGTTTGTTTGACAATAAAAAGAACACTTTTATACATAAAACTCACCAACCAAGTATTGTTTAGCCATCAGTATATCAGTTTATGGCATAAAACTATTCAAGTACCTTTCGAGAACGCGTTATGGTTTTATTGAAAGTTACGACTGTGATCTAATAATGGCTAAACACCGTTGTTAAGTCATGTAATGTTCCATTTTAATTAATATAAGTGTCCCAGTGAGCCATTAATAGATTAATTATACTGTTTCAAGTTCATTTCTTATATGTATTACGTATTAGTTAGTTAATTTGAATCTAAAATATGTGCTCAGTTTTTCTACTATGGTGTAAGACCATTCACAGATAAATAGGCATTATTATAACAAAAAACTTTTGATACATAAATTATATGAATACTAAAATGACATAACAATGACCTTTTAATAAACGTTAAATGGTTATTTTTGTTTAAATGTAGTCAATATAATTAATTGCCAACATTATTGTTGACACAGTATTTCTTGGTCACGTTGTATATTATGAAGTAACCAATTTATGTAATAATGAATCAAATGGTACAATCAACGTTCTAGGCATAGTCTCTTCAGACGATTGGATTTTAATGCTCTTAGTCTTGATATTAGAATGTAAGTACCTGAACACAAAATCATAATTGAAGCTATCCATGAGCCCTGGTCTCGTGATGTCTGTATCGGCGAGTCTTTGGCATAGAGTATGGACAACGTGGGCGATGTCCAGCCTACAGTGGTCCCCGCCGCCGCCGTGATCAAGGTGGCTGAAATTTAGAGAAAATTTATTTTTTAAATTTGTCAATGAAATTGAAACAAATTCATTCATCCCACAGAATAAATAGTAACTCCAAAGTTAAATTAAATAATTTAAATAAAAAAAAAACTGATTTTTTGCAAATTTCTCGCTACATATTGACTTCCATATGTTTTTTCAAGTAAGTACTGACTGACGACGAGTAACGACCCTGAAAAAATTGTGTGTGTGTGCAGTTCACACGCACTAGAAGTGAAAGTTAGAAGTATTAATATTCATTTAGCCTACATCCGTCAACATATTATATTTCAAAATATAAAACTTCTTAAGTATCACTTTCAATAATTCACTATTTTAGTCAAAAAATATTATTATCAGTTTTATTTCGGTCTACATTAGACCTATGTTTAATCATCGGTTTTACTAACTCTATAATCTGTGCTATATAATGTAAAACTCGTATCTTATTCTCTCGCAAGCTTAGTCCTATAGATTTATGTGTTTACCTCGTGTTAGTGTCGCTTTTTTGTTTCATAGAGTTTCAAATCACTACGATTCTAAAGAAGTTTCACTTCAAAAATGTTTTTCAAACCGCCTGTGTATGGTAGTTACACCTAATATTTATACAATTCTTAACAAGTTCGCTACATCACTTTGTAGTGTTATACAGACTATAGTCGGACAGACAGATGGACGGACATGACGATTTCATAAGGGATCTTGCCAAAATGGCTATGGAACCTTGAAAAGAAGAGGAAACTAAAACAGGGATACAATGACAATCATTACTCATAACGATGTCAAAGAGATCCATGACAAACAAAAATGGCGGAAACTGAGAACGAAGCGGAAGTAACATGCAGAAAACAATAAATACCCTTTAATTAAACAAAGACACCAACAATGTTTAATTTTATTCACATAGTTTAAATTTTCATAAAGAACAATGGAAAGGGAACAAAGTGGTGTAATCACACATTTATTTGCAAATATATATTTGAACAACCAACCAACAAATAATCATATATATATTTGTTTTGAGTTCGAATGCATGTTTGTTTCCGCAAAGCCTATTGTCATCTTATCTATTCGAAATATTGTAATGGTAGAACGTAAATCGGATGGTAGTGCTCATGCCATAAGATAAGCATAGGTACACCGGCACATCATTACAAGATTCTTGTGTTTTTTCTATTGTTTTAATGTACAAACTCTCTAGGGGACTAGGCAGCCAGTCAGATTTAACAATTGTTCGTGAATTTTAAACATCGCGTGCTTACAATTCACGAAAAGTTGCAAGACGCAAGTCAAGGGGCCAGCGGCCACAATTGGCGGTCATGGCTGTGGCTAGTAAGATTTCAATTTACGGTCGGCCCGCTTCTTTCTTCTGCTTCAGTTTCTTCTTCCGAACAACAAAATAGACACACATAACTCAAGCGCCACGGACTTCTCAACACACATTTAAAATCAATCAGTGTTCTTTAACTGAGAATTCTTGGTCGCTATAGTCACGGATCACGGTTAAAAACCGCTTGGCCACCGCGACCTGGGCGGCGCGACATGGCCATCACAACCTAGTCGCCGCAACCTGGCTACTGCGACCTGGCAGCCTAGTGCGTTTGTAGATTTGAGGTAATATTAATTTCAGCTGGTATGTAACATAATTACTGGAGAAATATATGGCAGTTAAATGAAGCGTTCAGATTTTATCACACTAATATATAAATATAAAAGTGACTTATACGTTTGTTGCTTCCTTGGCCTTGGAAATGAACCTATTATAACGAAGTTTAGGACATAATGTAAGACGGCTCTCCAAGTAGCTGACGATGAATGGAATTTGGTATATATGTATTTTTGAAAACAAGGAAAATATTTCTTATATTTTTTCAATTTTTGAATCGATTCTTCTTTAGAATTGTTGTGGCTTGAAACTCGACGAAACGAAATATCGACAGTAAAATGAAATAAAAACAAAAATCTTTAGGATTAAGCCTGCGAGAGAATGTGATAGAATACATTATAGTCAATATTATAAAATGGATACTTATGAACTAGGAAAAGAACAGAAACATTAATAACAAGTTATACATACACTAGGCCAAAGTAAATTGTTCACTCTATCTAAAACTGTGACGCTTCTAACGGGGAAACTAAATATAACGAAACTATTAAATCTAAATATAAATATACACAGTAGTATATTTAAACATTATGTTCATACATATAGAGTTGGAAATGTTTGAAGTTTTTCGTTAATACTTCAAATTTCGTGTTTTAAAGCTTAAATATATCATAACGATATAATATATGAAATATGACGTCATGAAATTTAGGATCCCTCCCACGCCTTGTTACACTTTGTTCCACTTCTACTGCGTGACAACTACACACACACATTTTTTTATTAGTCATGCTTGTGTGCTTCGCTAAATTAAGCAAACTATAAAATTGGTTCATCATTTTCTTTTTGTATTTAGTACAAAATACGTGAATAATTAGAGGTACTGTTTATGTTTGTTGAAATAACATCCCCCGACCTGTACTATATGTATGTACTACACTATAAATTTATGATATAATTCGCGTGTAATTTCGCTGTATTTCCGTACATAAGTCTTAATTAATAATGTGTAATTTTTAGTCGACCGTTAGTACCTAAATAAAACGTGTCATATACGTGTAAAACAATTTTTTCTTAAGAAATCTAAAAATCAGGGGCGTAGCTACCGCCGTATCAGTCGTGTAAATGATACGGGGTTCCCAGGCTAAAGGGGCCCCAAAAGTGTGTAAGCAAAAATTCCTAAAATTTTATCCACAATCCTTTATAGATTAACATTCTTGAGAATAACTGACGGGCCAACAGGAACGGCTATCACACTTCTCATTATTGTCGATAGAGGCAGAAAATCTAGAAAAACTGATGTCGTTTTCAGGATGGATGATTTGATAAATACGTGCTGGACGTGCAAACGTCCCCTTGATCATTTGTGGAGGAAAGTCGGGTTAGACTTGTGTCTAAGGTAGAGAACTCCTTAGAGAGAGTCTCCGAGTGGGGAAGACAAAACCTTGTCCAATTCAATCCCACAAAGACACAGGTCTGCGTATTCTCTGCCAAGAAAACCCCATTCGTACATGCGCTTCAGTTCCAAGGAACACCCCTTACCACCTCTAAGAGTATTGGGGTCCTTGGTGTCGACATTGCAAACGATGTACAGTTCAGGAGCCACCTTGAAGGCAAGGCAAAACTTGCCTCCAAGAGGCTGGGAGTGCTAAACCGGTCCAAGCAGTATTTCACTCCGCGGCAACGCCTTGTGCTTTACAAAGCCCAGGTGAGGCCGCATATGGAGTACTGCTCACACTTGTGGGCCGGGGCACCCGCCTACCAGCTAAATCCCCTGGACAGTATTCAACGTCGAGCCGCTTGCATTGTCGACGATCCCATACTCACAGACGGTTTAGATACGCTTGGCTTTCGGAGAGACTTCGCGTCTCTCTGCGTTTTCTACCGACTGTACAACAGAGAGTGTTCCGACGAACTGTTTAGAATGGTACCTTCGTCTTCTTTTTACCACCGCACCGCACGCCATCGGCTGGGCGTTCATCCCCACTTCCTTGAGCTGCTTCGCTCTTGTATGCAACGGTTCTCTAGAACGTTTCTCTTGCGTACGGATTTGGAATGAGCTCCCAGCCGGGGTTTTCCCACAGCGCTACAACATGGGGGTTTTTAAAAAGGGTGTCATAAAATTTCTTCGAGGCCGGCAGCGCGTTAGTGACACCTCTGGTGTTGCAATCGTCCATAGGCGACGGTAACCGCTTTCCATCATGTAGACCGTCTGCGCCTGTCTGCTATACTCCAGCAATAAAAAAAAAGCTTGCTGAAAAAAAGGCGAGAAAAGTGTATCTCTGATTTAAATTGTGTGGAACACTTACAAGACAATAGATGGTGCTGTGCAATAATTGACGTCACAAACGTTTCCCGAAACATACAAAGAATATATACAAATTTTAAACTATAACAGATGGGCCTAGGCCTGCGAGGAACATCGGAGGACGGAGGAGCATTCCATCTCGCTCCTCCACCCTATACGGGTCACCCTCTTCAGTTTGTCTAACTTAGCTTCTAGGAGCATTAAGTAATAACTTTAATCAATATATAATTATTTCAATTCAATTCGACCATTTTCGTTTCTTTTATAAAAAAAACTTTACCCTTCCTTTGGGCCCCCCAACATATTGAGATACAGGGCCCATCTAAAGCAAGCTACGCCACTTCTAAAAATGGTGGGTAATAGTGTTGGTTATAAATATTGTAACACAGAATAAGAAATTACCCGAGCTCTACAAAGGACGCCAATACCGACGTACCCGCTGCTGGATGCCCAGGGTCAGAGGCGTTTTGCGCGCATGGATCACGCTGAGATTCTCGCCAGCCATTTGGAGACGCAATTCCAGCCACAACCAGTCCCAGCAGTGGCGTCAGACTAAATAAAGGAACACCACCAGTGCGTCGAGAGGACAGCCACCGAGTTCCTGTTGCGCCCACACGAGCCGCTCGGCGGGGAGGAGTTCATCTCCTCGGCCGAAGTCCGAAAGGCGGCGCTACGTCTCCCGAGGCGGAAAGCGCCGGGTTGCGACGGGACACTCACGGATGCCCTGAGGTTCCTACCGAGAAGAGGCTTCGCGGCGGTCGCGCGCCTTTTCAATGGCTGAGGATGCCATTGAAGGACCAGCCACTTTCCCGACGCCTGGAAGACAGGAAAGGTCGTTATGCTCCCGAAACCGGGCAAGGATCGGCGCCTGCTGGCAAGTTACCAGCCGGTCACGCTGTTGCCAGATATCACTAAGCTGTTTGAGCGACTGCTGCTGCGGCGCCTGGCTCCATACATCGACCCACGCGCGGAGCAATTCGGATTCCGCAGTAGCCACTCGACCACGCTCCAGCTTACGCGAGTACTCCACCACCTCACCATCGCCCTGAACGAAGGCAAAGTCTCTGTTGCAGTCTTCCTCGACGTCGAAAAGGCCTTCGTCAGGGTGTGGCACCAAGGACTAATAGTGAAGCTGATCTCCACTACTACACCGTCCGCGATCATCAAGCTGGTGGTATCTTTTCTCCACGGCCGGGAGTTTTATGTTTCGGTCTAGCAAACGACCTCATAGCAAAAGCGTACCATTTCTGCTGGTGTTCCCCAAGGCAGCTGTCTCTCGCCAGCGTTATATGGTCTGTACACAGACGACATTCCGACCCTAGAGGGCTCCTTGCAACCCGGGGAATCGGATATAATGCTGGCGTTGTACGCGGGCGACAGCGCCTTTTTCGCCACCTCTATGAATACTGATCAAGCGGCTCGTCGAATGCAGCGCATACTCGACAAGATACCGGCGTGGTTAGAGAGGTGGCGCATGGCGGTCAACGTGGGGAAGACTGCCGCGCTACTACTCCCTCGCCGGAACATCATGCCGAAGCAGCTCCAGCTTCAAGGTCAGGAGATCGAGTGGCAGACCTCGGTCCAGTACCTCGGGGTTGAGCATGAGGCTCCAAATGGAGAAGGACGTGAACAACACACGCGCCGCCAGAGCCCAGCTCCGATCTGTCTTCTCATCCAATCTGCCCCTGAGGACGAAGATCAGGGTCTATAAGACCTATCTTTGCTCGAGGCTCACATATGCAGCTCCGGCATGGTACGCGCTGTGCTCGGCTCATAACAAAAAGCTGCTGCAAACTCAGCAGAACATCGCCTTGCGAATGTGCACGGATGCGGGTCGATACGTCAGGAATGATGTCATCGCCCGCGACTTGGGCGTCCCGTCGGTGGCGGAGCTCATGGCGATGTCGGCGCAGTCGGATGCGCGACTGCGCCGACAATTGCCGTCATACCCACCTGAACGGGATAGCCCCACTACTTACGCGACCCCCAGAATGGAGGAGGAAACGGACCTGGCTATCGACCCCTCGTGACCTCATTCGCCGGGATTAGGGCGATGTTAAGAGGTCGCAAATCAAGCCCCTTAAGCCGCAGATAGGCCATCAGATGCTAAAGATGGCCAACCGAAGCCCGGGATGGCCATCGGAAGCCGAGACCGGCCAACCAAGCCGCTGACGTAGCCAACGCGAAGCCCACGAAGGCCAACGCCGCCACTACGGCGGCTCCCTTATCACGTTACCGGAGGGTAGTCGCCCTCCGAGCTGCAGCCGGGTTAAAGAGCACACGCCCGAAGCCCCCTCACCAACATGTCGCTATCAACCGGCGTTGTTGAAGAATAAGTGAAGAAATTACAATATTACCGATCATTTCAAGATGTCACGACGTGTAATATCATAATTACGTAATAGCGGAAGTGAGTTGGCATAAATTAAACGACAATTTAAAACTCACGATGTCGCTAGATCATTTTATACGTTAGGATTATCTAGAAGTTTTAGTGAATACAATTTTTTGTATCGTATGCAATTTAATAGTCATCATACAACGTTTATTAACAAAATTAGTAGGTACATATATGTAAGCCGATTTAAAGCTGATCGTGCCACTATTATTCATGAGTCAAGGCATTTATTTACATATGTCCAAAGGAATGACATTTAAGACTGTTTTTTATTAGTGACTATTTATTGTAGGTATATCTTATTTTGTACCTTATTTTCTGCATTACTTTCATCGCTAGGTTAATTCAAAAGTATTTTTTTTTTTATTGCAGGATATCAGCAGACAGGCAGACGGCCCACTTGATGGAAAGCGGTTACCATCCCCTATGGACATTTGCAACACCAAAGGTGCTACAAATGCGCTGCTGCTCTCTTAAGGGAGACTGGAACCTGGTCACTAATACCGGAACACAACTCAAGGTTGTTATGGCGACATACTTTAGACCAGGGGTGGTAGCCATCCAGTCGGGCAAATGCCCTACCACCTGGCGAAGGGTTTCAGAAGAGGTGAACATAAATCAATGTGATCCGAGAGTTAAAACCCGGATGCATTTGTAGCGTTCGCTTCGAAGCTCGAGGTCTTCTAGAGGAGATGAATATAAATATTTATTACTATTACTGCCACCTAGCTGTACTACAATAAAGCTGCGTTTATCAAACTCTCACGCGAGTGAAGTCGTGGGTACAGTTATTTTACAATACTGAGGTGATCCATTTTTTGAGTATGTATTTTTGAGGTATGTGCCTTATCAAAAGAAACCGTGTTATACGTTTTGTTTTACGAGTAACTAACTATATTTGACGAAGTAAATTAAAATGATAAGCAAAATGTTGCAACAAGCTGCAAACAGGTTTGTTGCTGAAGAAAAAAGAATACGTTTCAAAATCTAGTATTTAGAAGCTTGTACATTGTAATATAGTATAAACAGTTTTAATTTAAATACTTGTAATTAAAATACTTGTTAGTCTTTACAGCATAATGTTGTTGCTTTATATACTATACTTTTCTGTTGTGTCTAATAATTCCTAACATTGGTATTTATATGTATTTGTACTGTCATATATATATATGCGTGTGTATACGAATGTGTATATATATTCTTTTTGTACTTATATGTATTGTGTATACTTATCATGTATCATTATTTATAAACTGCACCACCGTCAGTCACCTGCCAAGGGTTGCCTGGAAGAGACCTCTTTAGCCATAAGGCGGCCCGTTGTACTATATCTTGTATTTTTCTATTTCTGTTTATCTATGTTTTGGTGTACAATAAAGTGTTGTCTATCTATTTATCTATCTTTATATGCATACATTTTTCCCTTATGTTTTATGTGATCCAGATTTGATCGTCAACTATATATAGGTAAGTCTACTATACATGTCTATTTAGAATTGAAGTATTTAAAAATAACGTTTAGTACCTTCTCTTTGTTTCTAACAATCTTCTGATTTAATAATTCTTTTGAAATATCCTGATAGACATCGCAGTTGAAGCCAGTCGGCGTCAAGCTGGTCTAATTTGACATACATTCATATGACACCTGTTGGTGTAAAAACCTCAAGAAGGAAACGGTGTGTCGTCCTTGACGAAGGATGAAACACTAGTGTGCAAATCTCGCGAAAGTGACGCAATCGGTGATCGATGGAAACTGTGAGAACAGTGGACCCGAACCCTGTAAAGTTACCGTGTATAATATTTGATTAAAAAACTAAAAGTCATAATATGGCGTATATATGCTTTGCAACCTTAAATTTGATAGGATTAAGTGGTTTAGATATTGCAGTTTATTATATAATAAAATTGCAACACGGTCATGTACAAAATATTAATAAGATCTGATGACACAAAAATATGACTTATATTTCGAGTCTGGTTATTGTATGTAGTATATGCACATATATAAATGTCCAACTTTAGGGCTCAGGTCACCTTATTTTAAAAGAGAGATTTTGCATAGAAGCAATTGAATACTCACGGTCAATTACAAGTATTTGGACGCTTTGTATTACACGATAATTATATTGTACCTACGTAAGAAGAAACTCCTAAACTCATTTATTCGTAACACATCAAAGTTAACTAAGTTTTCAGTTACTAAGATGCATATTATTTGTCATCAATCTTTATAATCCATGAATTCCTTCAAGCTATAGAAGGTGTGCTCGATTAGCCACTTCTTTAGCCGACAAGTAAATGCATTTAAACTGCCGGAAAGTGTAATTTTGTTCGGTAGTTTATTATATATAGTCGGGCCCATAACATGCGTTAGTGTGCTAAATTTTTCCAATCGTCTCGGCTACGGTGCAATCCTATCTCTGTTCCGAGTCCGATATGAATGTATGTCGCTATGCTTTGCATACATGGACTTATTGACCCTGACGTATAGGGCTACTTGAAGTACTAATATACAAGGTAGGGTGAGAATTCGTAACGTTTTGAAATGGGCTCTGGCCGATTCCCTATTAGGTAAACCCAGAATAGCACGAAATTGCAGTAATAACTAACATCCTTTAAAATATTACGTAGATTATCTCGAAAAAGATTTGAAAAGAACGACTAAAGTCTTGTATCGCCAGTTTAAATTTTAACACTTGATTAAGCATTTTCATAAGCTACCTAAGCACGTTTCGTGACCGGACACTTTTTTATCATCAGCAGACGGGGTCTCTAAAATACTTCGTAATAAAGCGATTTGACAGGCGTCAGCTCTCTGGAAAAACCATTATCGCTGCCCCCTCTCATTGACGAAGAAAACAGCTGATTGTTAACGACAAGTTGTTCTTGGTCATAGTTTGTTATTGTTTATAGTACAAAAGTAAGAAGATTTATTTATTATGTTTATCTTAAATGGAGTTAACTTTCTTAAACAACTGAGGATCCAGGAGTGGACTGTATTTTAGGTATATTACAATAGATATGTATGTACGACTCGATTGAAAAACATAGAAGAAATAATTAATTAATTATATTTTAAAAGACGTTCGTTCGTGTTACGTCCAAAAATACTTATATTATTATACTTTTTACTTTTTATGCGAAGAAAACAAAGGTTATGGTGTTTGAAAGAGAAGAAACCAGAACGAATGCAAGGATAATGGTCGATGATGTTATGCTAGAGCAAGTGAATGAGTTTGTATATCTTGGATGTGCTTTTAGCAGGGATGGAAGGTACACCGCTGATATAGAAAGAAGAGTGAATTTGGGGAATAGTGTGAATGGAGCGTTAGGTAAACTTCTAGGCGCTAAGAACCTCAGCCAGAAGGCCCAGCTCGCCGTACACAACGCGGTGCTGGTACCTACGCTCACGTATGGAAGCGAGAGTTGGGTATGGAAGAAAGAGCATGAAAGTAGAGTAAACGCGGTCGAGATGCGAGCACTGCGCAAAATCTGCGGAGTGACGCTCGCGGACCGCGTTCGTAATACCGAAGTAAGAAAGAGAGTTGGTCTGAAAGAGAGTGTCGGGGTGAAGGTAAGGAAAGGAATGCTCCGGTGGTTCGGACATGTGGAAAGAATGCATGATGAAAGAATGACTAAACAGATATACAATGCAAAAGTGGATGGATGCAGAAGTCGTGGAAGGCCACGACACACCTTCCATGATCAAATTGATCGTGTACTAGCAGAAGGTGATGTCAGGAGCCTTAAGAACAGACGAGTGTGCATGACAAGAGTTATGAATGTCAAAGAGGCAAGTGAGGTGTGTAAGAATAAGCCTAAATGGCACTCTGTTGTTCGTGCCTACCCCGCAAGGGAACTGGCGTGAAGTTATGTATGTATGTATGTATGTACTTTTTACACTTTTTTACATATTTAGTTTATTTTGAATACTGACATACTTATGAGTTACTACTGATTTATATAGTAACTGTTTCACAGTAATAATGATTTTTATTTTATGATACGTATTATAAATCACGTAAAATTCTCTGTATATTAAGTTAGTATATATTTTATCGATGTTTTGTCTATTGTGCACTCATTGGTTATTATTATAATCGTAATCTGTGTTTTATTACATATTAACACTAGTTTAATGACAATTTATATAATTATACAAACATCGCAACTATGTTGAAAAACACAATAACTGCGATCTAATTTATTAAACGTAATTATGCATAAGCCTTGGTACTGATTATCTTATTGCTATGAATATAATAATATCAGTGAAAACAGAACTGAGTGTAATTGTTACTTAACTTAATGTTACCAAAGAATCAATATCAACTAAGTATTTCCACAAACAGTTTATTTACAAATATTTATAAATTATTTTTTTGTTGTCAGATATTTCAGACGTTGCTATGTTTGTATAGTATATGTGTATATGTATGTATACTGCAGAGGGAGATCTGCCTTGAGAGATCATAATAATAAAATATAATCTTATATCTGCCCGTTCTAATGCAGATCCCGAGTTCTACTAGCGGTTTATCTAGATAGATAATATTGATAATCGACGGTCAGTGTCACGCTATATTTATATTAAATTTGTCAAGGGGCCTCTACGTGTTGGCCGTCCCATGGCCTTCCCTCCCCATGTAAGTCTTCCAAAAGTCCGGGCCATTTTTATGGTCCGTGGTCTTCCAGGACATATAATAAAATACTTTTGTTTTTGAAAAGATTTTCACAATTACACATTTCTTATCAATCTAAAATATTTATTAGTGGAATATGATTCCGAATTTTATATAGGCGAACTCGTAAGGAAATTTGTAGGTTGTGTAAAATATATATACCATTGCTGGGATCGCACCATTAATTGACATCCAGTCAATTTATTCAACGTTTAAGGTATTTTAATACTTTGTAGTCCTAAAATATATTATTAATATCATTATATAGCTACAAACCAATAAAAGTAAGATGTCTTATTCCTTCGAATAAATTAATAGAGTGCTAATTATTGAGGCACTAAATAATGAATCGTGTCGCTGGTAGTTACAAAATAAAATATACCCATATTTATACTTATTTACAATCGCAATCCAATTGGGTTTTTTTATACACTAATGACGTTATTCACCGCAAAGCACAACACAATCTTTATATTTCATGAAACCATAATAATTACGTACATTCATGGCCACTGATATCATTCAATATATAAGTAGACATTGGTTTATAGGTCATGATTCAGAAAGTTCAGCGGCCCCTTTATTGCGATCTTGTAATAAAACCATTTCAGCTTAAACTATGTAGACGCTTTGTCATGTCAAGATTTATAGTCAATTCAATATTTGGGATTATTATTCAGAATTTAGATCTTTTTAAGTATCACCAATATCACATCAGATTGAAACCAACAGTAAGTGAAAATTAGGTGAGTTTGTTGTTTAAAGTCGATCGATCGTTTCAAACATAACATTTGGGAAATTGTGTTTTAAACTAAATGCAAATCAAAGAAAGTATTATTAAGTTTATTCATCTATTTAATTTTATGTTCATGATTGTTTAAGCGAATAAATAGTAACTAAATATAACAAATAACCAAAATAACATGTATTTTAAAAATTAAGTAGTTGAAATTACTTTATACGACTGATATTTTTTATAAGTATAATATTTAGTGCATTTATATACACTAATTATTATTAAAACACTAATAATATCTCTAATTATGTACACTGTTTTTTTTCAACACTCAACTTACATGACTAGTGAGAAATTGTTTATTTTTCCACTGTTCCATTGTATAGTGGTTCATAATACTAATTTTCATGTATATAATATACGCATTAGTTTTCCAGAAAAATCTCTATGAGATAAATGTATATATAAACAGACGGATGGTTCGACATGACTTTTTATAAGGATTCCGTTTTTGATATACGGACTCTTTAAAATGTATTTTATGTTGCTACGTACAAAAACTAAATAAACAATGTTAACTTTGATTATATAAACTCTATAATTAAAGAATGTTAGTAATACTAACACGATGACTCATTATCCGTACAAGTTGAAGCTTAAACATAAGAAGCCATGAAGCGATATAATGACGGAAATAATTGCATTTATTCCTGGGCAAATCGCTACTACTTGCATGTATGTTTATGTATGTTATGTATTACATAATTATTATTATATTTCTGGGGTGACGTGAGAGATGGACCTAACTGCCCGGCTCTACTTCCATACGCGCTGTAGCAGATATCATCAGACCTATGGACCTTGGGGGCATGCATACATTACACGTCTGCCGTACAAAGTCTGAAGAGGCGGATTTCTGCAAGTGTTTTGGGTGTACCCATTTCGTTTTACCGTGATATGATTACAATAAAATTCCGATTTTATGAGGATCTAATGAAGGCGACACGATATTTGTTTCAATAATATATTCAAAATGCCCGTCTGCGAAGGTACCACCGCCGTGTTTATACCTTTTGCCATAAGTTCCACATTCTTTCAGGAAAAAGGATAGTATAATCAATGACATTACTGGCATTGGGTCTAAAAATGAATAATGTCTCAAAATGGGTAACACGTTTATGGTGAAAGCTTAAAATGTTAGTAAACACGACATTGTCCACTGGTAACGAAGTGTGAGTTGTCGGCTTGCTTTCCCATCTTTCTTACATAAAATATAATAATTTAGATAATGTTTTTGATAATAAAAAAAAAGTAATGGTTTTCTTAAAAGTCACTTATTTCAAATCACATTATTTTGATACAGTACAACTATATAATGAGCGTGACATACGCATAAAACATTTAATTGTTTGTATTACTAACGTTAGCAATAACACAGTTTCACAAGAGGTTTGATATAGAAAAACACTGTTTTTGTGTAAAACAAATTTACGAAATCATTTCAATAGACACGATTTGATTTGATGTCGTGGTAGTTCAATGGCGAAAGTACTAGTGACTTCAATGACGTAGATTCAAATACTATCCAGCATGTACCTCCCATAGCCCATTCTATATCTTACTAACCGTTCATTTGTCCTACTATCGGTAAAAAATTGAAATTAGTTGCATACAAGTAATGTCAAAATTCAACCGGATGCTAAAACAAATTAATAATGGTAAGATATTATATTAGTCAGTTACTCTAAATATTTATATTCTCAGTCTTCTTTATAGTATACTAGCGCGTGCGTACCTCTTGTTTAAAGAGCAGGCATTAATATAGGTTACATTGTATTCAATTTTTATGATAGTGCTCTGTGTGCCCGCGGAAGATTCACTTCATTTTATGTCGCAAACTATCCCATCTCCCGGGATGAAAATTATCTATGTCCATTTCCGGTATTAAAACAACATATGCACAAAATTACATTAAATCGACCAAATCGACCAAAATGACTAAATTGAACACAATGATCAATGACCAAAATGGCTAAAATAATCAAAATGACGAAAATGACAAATCACAAAAAACCTATCCTATTTTCTGGGATAACCTTTACATAAATCTATCCCATTATCCGGGATATAAAGTATCCCTTGTCCAACCTCGGTATTAAAATTACATATGAAATGAATTTCAGCCAAATCGGTCTAATAGATTTTCCGTACAAATATATTTCTATCCCGGAAACTATCTCATTTTTCGGGACGTATGTCCATCCTCGGCATCGAAAATATATATACTGAATTTCAGCCAAATCGGTTTTATCCCTGCAGGAACGGAGAAAGAATACAATTTCCTGCGGCCGGGCGGCCTGTCGTAAGAGGCGACTGAACCACCCACAGCCGGGTGGTAGGGCATTTGCCCGACTGGATGGCTACCACCCCTGGTCTAAAGTATGTTGCCATAACAACATTGAGTTGTGTTCCAGCATTAGTGACCAGGTTCCAGTTTTCTTTGAGAGAGCAGGAGCGCATTTGTAGCAACTTTGCTGTTGCAAGTGTCCATAGGCGATGGTAACCGCTTTCCATCAAGTGGGCTGTCTGCCCGTCTGCTGATCTCCTGCAATAAAAAAAAATCGGCACCGTAGTCTTTTCGTGAAAACGGAACATACAGACAGACAGAGTTACTTTCGCATTTATAATATTAATAGGGGTTGTTTCTACCAACTACTCCTCGTTACCTCAAGGAACGCTTCGAATTTCTGTACGTGTCTAGCTCCCATAATTTGCGCCCCTGAACTAAATACAGAATAAACACACCTATACATACGTCTTGTTTTTACCATAACTGTTTGACCGTCCAGGCTGTGCGTCTTTGGAATGAGCTACCTATTGGCCATAAGAGAAGCCAAATCTTTAGTATTTTAAAAATCAGGTTCTGATGGATTACTTTTCTATACTACTACTACTTCAGTCACTTTCCACAAGCTGGAAGTAGGCCTCCCCAAGTTTGCGCCACATATCCGCCATCCAGCCCCTGCCGGCGACCTTGCGCAGGTTGTCAGCCCACCGGGCTGGAGGACGTCCTACGCTACGGTTCTATTGTGTATAATAATTCCCAATACTGTTATATATATGTATGTTTTTATTGTCATAATATGTATATACTTATATAACGTGTGTGTATAGGTGTGTGTTACGGGCAATTTGGGTAATCGGGCAGTAATAATATGGACCGATCATTATAAATAATGATCAAGAGCGACAGTCAATTTGATAAATTAATTACTTTGGCCGGCCTGTATTAATAATTCACAACGGCCCGTGGTCCATTTAAAAAATCATGATTTGAAATAACTTGAATTTATTACTTGGACCAGGCAGTATGAATACTTTCCTACTTCTAGCCGGACAATGTGATAAATTCGGTTACCTTTCTATAAGAATTATGTAAAATTATCATTTATAAAATACACCACCGTTGTTATTAAAAATCTATCAATCCCTACCAAGGGTTTTTAATAACGATACGATAACGCCGCCCGTTGTACTATCTCTTGTATTTTGCTATTTCTGTTTATCTATGCTCTGGTGGATAATACATAGTAATCCATTTATATATCACAAACTCACTACATACTTACGATAAATGAAAAATATCACAAAGAAATAGATATTAATGGTATGCGATTGACTGGTATTATTTAAGAGTTAGAAATCTGATTATTATAGTTGTCGTTAAGAATAAGGGCCTTGTAAATAAAGGACGGATTACAAAATGGTAGGTATATGACAAATATTATACATATATACCATTGTATGCTAATTAGGATTAAAGAACAATATCGGCTTAGCGGCTGCCGCATACAATGAGGTAACTCATGATGTTATAAGACTTAGTGGTTTGTATGAGTTCACAGTTTTTCATTATATATTGATTATGTATGTTTTTATTTAAAAATTGTTGTTATGGTATACCAGATACGAGTATATCAGTTTAATTGAATTTTAATTAAATATATGTTTCTCTGCTCATTTATTAATACATACAATATACATGCTTATGTCTGACTAAAAATGATTGTCCTTCACCCTATAAAAAAACAGTGTTCAGGTCTAGCTAACTTCCTAATAAATTAAGGATTTGCCTAAACACTTCGCTATGGTGTTTTTTTGTGTCATTAATTTTATTCGACGCCGCATATTTGTTTCTTTGTAGAAATTGGCGATGGTAACCATATTATATCAAGAAGTCTGTTGTACAATTACTATATAGAAAAACTCGCTGTTGATAACAAACATATTTTTATTTATATATTTATTTCAGGAAAACATGTCCCATATTCTGTAATAAGGAACGTAAAATGCATAAAATTGACTTACAGTCATTAAAAAACAAATTTAAATAATGAAATGAAAATACGATACATATTCACATACATGTGTATGTATGTATGTATTTGATTATAAGTGTTCATATTCACATACACACAAGTCATATCTTAGGTACTCTATTATGCCTAATGTATGTGGCGCATGCAGTCTACTCTGTCAGCAATGATCGCCAAGACGCCATTGGTGGTGGTTCGCACCTGGCGCACCACCGACGCGCCCCGCTTTCTTATGATGGTCTGGAAGCAATCGGGGCACGCCAGGGCAAACATACCCGAAGGGCTACAATAGTGAGGCTGCCTCATCACCGCCCTCAACGCGTTATTGTACTGGAAACGAAGGGCTGGCCGTGTAGCTTTTTTGTGAATAATTAGCTCACAGACTGTACGTGTATATAGTTGTGCAAAATGCTTTGCAAAGCGTTAATTAATTTTGTGCCGATCAGTAGCACTAAAATGCTTTCCACGAACACCTTTAATCAGTTTCTTTTAACGATGACGGATCAGTTAGTAATTTCCTGATGTGTTACCGACTAGATTTCTTATAAAAATCGACTTCATTTATGTACAAATAAGTTTTAATCAATTTACCTTATCCATATATTTTAGCTAAAATTATTATATAGTGTAATAAATACACTCACCTTTCAATGAACATGTTCTACATATATTAAATAAGCAAAATAAAACGGCACTTATAATAATTGCGGTACTTATTATTTTTCTTTAAAGTAAAACAATATTTATTTTTAAATCGATTGCATTCCATTTATTTACGTATAATGTCGATGGTTTAATAGTCTGTGCGTTACTTGACTCACAGAACATCACTATTACGTCACCCACAACAATCTCTCTTTTCTCTCTTTTCTTTCACCATATCCCAATTAATTGTCTTTATTTATGTCAATATGTCTTTTCCTTCCACACTCCTCTATTCTGACATACATCTTCTGTCACACCACAAATCATCATATCATCCTTCACACGATCCATCCATATTTTTTTGGTCCACCTTTACATCTGTACCCATCCATCTTATCACCTACAACAATAAAGTATGACAATTATGTAATTTGTTTCATATGTGCTTTACTGTAAAGAAATATGTAACTTGACAGACGTGCAAATGTCAAAAGTAAAATAAACGCTTGGAAACAGTATTATGGATCTAGATTTCCGTGTACTTTAAATAATTTTCCAGGAGATGATGCATAAACTGTGTACCTATCTACATTTTCAATTTGTTTTCGAAATTTATCGAGAGTATTTAATTAAATTTCAGATTATGCTTTAATTTTTTATATAGGCGCTATTTGCACTCGGAAAATCTATTTTTTTATCCCCGTTCACTGTTCCATTTCATATATATATAAAGTATCCTATGTCCGTTTACGGTATTAAGACTACATATATTGAGCAAAACCGGCACTGCAATTTTTGCTTAAAAGCTTCACTGACAGACAAAGTTATTGTCTCATTCATAATATTAGTATGGATATTATAATTGCGAAAGTAACTTTGTCTGACTATTAAACGGCGCGGACTTCATACATTGCTAATCGTGATGCTTTTGCTTACAATGTTATTATCTTTTACTAATACCATGTCCTGTGATAACTATAACAAGATGCAGATTATGTGACGACTCGGATCCACGTCATTGGAGTGAGACGCGTGCCTTCTAGTCTTAAACTGTCACGACTTATGACGGCACGACGATGAAATGTGTTGACTATTAAAATAATAAGACCATTTTACCCAAATTGATAAAAATAAACTTTTCTTCGAAACAATATAAATTTATTTAATACTTTTAAAAGCGAACGTCAAGCTCAGAAAATAAAATATGTCCTAGGAGTCGAACAACTCTGCTAAGTAGTAACGTGTTGTGTATGGCTCCTAGGCTCTATAGTCATATCCCAAAATGTATTATTGGCATTCAAAACACTAATAATTTTAAATATAGATTAAAGACATTTCTGAATGACAAATCATACTTCAGTGTTAATGATTATTTTAATGATATACTTTAAATTACTGAGGTAGTATACAATGTATTATTATGTAGACTAGTGGATTAATTTTAATTTTTATGATATTTATTTTTAAGAATGACTTGTCTTAAAGTTTACTGTTATTATATTATTAATCTATTTTTTTTTAAATATTGATGTAATATTAATACTAAATCGATAAAAAATATTAATTGTAATAAGCACAACATTTTGCACGCCCTAGAGGCAAAAACATGTGAAGCTATGGAATAATCTTACCATCGCTTTTATGTACCATGTTTTATGCAGAAGTCGTGGAAGGCCACGACACACGTTCCATGATCAAATTGATCGTGCACTAGCAGTAGGTGATGTCAGGAGCCTTAAGAACAGACAAGCGTGCATGACGAGAGTTATGAATGTCAAAGAAGCAAGTGAGGCGTGTAAGAATAAGCCTAAATGGCGCTCTGTTGTTCGTGCCTACCCCGCAAGGGAACTGGCGTGAAGTTATGTATGTATGTATGTTTTATGCAATAAATGATGATTTGATTTCATATTTTTTAACACCTTACCATGATTATTTTTACGTGCATATTACGTTTTACTTCACAGACTATCGTATATTTTTAAACTTCTGTTTTGGCAAACATTAAGGGCGACAAATACAAAAAAAATGGACCAGCTTTAAATATTATCTTCCGGTATGATATAAATAAAGATAATAAACGAAAACTTGTTTAGATGTATTCGGTTTCCCGTCAGATATTTTAATTTGATTAGTTAAAGATCGTTGTTGATAAAAACCGCTTAAATAAATTTAAGTTGTTTCTTATTATTCTTGAAACTTGTTATAGACATTGAATAAAAACAGAAATTGGATATACTTATTTTGTTGTGTCTACTGGAAAATGATTTTTTATTAACAAAAAAAGACTTTCATAAATCGCTTGATGAAAACTGGGGTCTCGAAAGTGAAACTCAACACTTGAGTAAGAAACCAGCCAACTGAGAAAGATAAAAAATTAAATGTAAGAAGCCATGCAAAAACGAAAGCTAAAAGTGTGAAAACTTTATAACTTGACTGATGTTTTATGAGGCTTATACGCTAACAGTTCTTGCAGAATTATTCTAAACCTGAAAATAAGTTTATTTATACAACAGCTACTTGAAAACGGTCCAACAGCTTGCACGAAATTCGTCAATAATCTATATCTATTTCTATGTAAGTATACATATAATAAAACTGTAGAGGTCGAATTTCTGTACAATGAAAAAAATGCTAAAATCCGAGTCAGGGGGATGTGAGAAGTGAAATAGAACTAATTTAGATTTTTTTCACATTTTTTACAAGCTTTTATTTAACTTATAATGGATGTATGTATGTAAGTTCGGGTGGAATCTTGCAAGTTAAATTTGACCAACTTCCCGGTTTCCGATTGAGCTGAAATTTTGCACGCATATGTATATCACGTGACAATGCAATAATATGGTACCATGGAGCTGATTTGACGATGGAGTCGGAAGGTGGCCGTAGGAATTCCTGTACTAAACAAGATAGACCCGTCGTGTTTGGGCTCGTTTTACTTGTCTTGGCTAGCACTCTGCGGCTACATGATATCCAGGATCTCCAAAGCTTGTATTTATTTTTTTAAAAAAAAAGCTTATTATTTCTCTGTTTGTACGAGCTAATAATATCCGAAACGACTAGACCGATTTAAATGAAATTTTGTATAGTGGTAGCTTATATCCCTGGTTAACATATAGGATACTTTTGATCCCGAAAAATTAAAAAGATTCCGTGGGATAGTGAAAAAAAACTAAGTAATTAATTACTTAAACAGCTTATTATACAACTTATGCACCTAATTAAGTATTGATATGGTGGTATCATCATACAATAAAACAATAAAAAACAATTTATACATTAAAAAGACGAGATTCCACGAAAAAGTAAAACCTTACAAAAACAGTGTCTAGCATAGTGTATTTCATCATCATCATATTAAATAAACTAGATGGCGCTGATAGTATTCTACATCGCGATCGTGATGCGGACGAAGTTGCGGGCATCAGCTAGTATTTTATAAAGTCCGGGGTTAGTATAATTCTAAAGTTTTACCTCAAAACGATAGACTATTAAACGATAACGATTCGCACATATAAGGTGTACATTTATAAAGATGTATTTCTATTGTTAAGCCCTTAGGTAGACTTTTAACTGTTCTCCTTAGTTGGGTAGTAAGATATGTATTTTAGCCAATACGCTTTCTCAATAAACGGGTACAGCACGTTATATCTCTTTTTTTAACTTGAGATTAGCGTTTATAAACGCATAAGCAAAAAAATACGGTTATGGTTTTATTTTATGACAACATTAATAGACCAAAATTGACCGTGTTTTTTCTAGTCAATCATTTAAAAACAACCGACAAGAACTCGTAGTTGTAATAATTATTTGTTATATGAGATGAGTTAACTCTAGATATGAGACCCAAAAATGGTCGATTAATTAGTTTAAAAATTGTTCCAACAAATTTAGAAGAAATATTGTAGCTCTCATCATCAAGAAACATAATAAATAAATAAGATTTTTTATACTAAAATTAATTTTATCAGCCCATAAACGTCCTACGGCAGAGCTCGGATCTCATCTACTACAGGAGATTTGTGCACTTTAGACAACCTTAGTTTTAATCTACAGGTTTCCCTTACGAAGTTTTCTTTCACGGTAGCATGTGGTAATAGTAATAAGTTAGAAAATGTCAAGCAATACATACTCCCGGAATCACGAGCTGAATCCACGTCATAACAATGTGTCACCTTAGGAATTAAGCTACTACTACTGATTATTTGACGAAATATTATATAAAATTTAGTTAATAGTTATTTTAACTTGTCAGTGATATCTAATCAGTTAGTAACAATATGGGGCATAAAAACCAATTCTTGATATTGAAATAAAACAGATAAGATAAAATACAATAAAATTAAGTATGTCAACCTATATATTTAGCACAGCTTGATCCTAAAATAAAGGCTTGTTTTAAAATTGTTGACAATAAGTTCCAGTAGCACCATAATATTATGGTGAGTTGTTAATGTTGGCTATCGGAGAACTTATTGATTTAATTCTGATCTTGGGAAAAGAACATTAGGTACGATAATCGGTGTGTGAAACGTGACTCTGTGAAGTTCGTATCACGCACCATACACCTGTAATTCCATTGTAAGACTTTAAGGCTAAGCTCGCACTACGATTTATCATAACCAGACTAAGCTCTGTAAGAATGAGTCTGATATTCACACTCATAGTGACTGTATGTCTTTAGAAGCTTACACGAACAAAATTACAAGTGTTATTAGGCTGGGACTACAGCCTTTAAAAAACTTATAAACGGTTTTGTATTGATTTGTTGTAACAAAATGTTTTAAATAATGAAAAAAATGGTATTTTCGGAAATTTGATAGTACATCTGTAGTAGACACGGGAGACTTCTACATGTGTGCCAAATTTTATACATCTTACATACACACATATACATGCAGCCTTAATAGTATTGAGGTAATTTTCTGTGACATATACACTTATAGACACACCGGGGTGAGACCATAAGTGGTAAGTGTTCCTTTCTTACCGTTAAGCATCAGAAACTTTGAAAGCGAGGGAACAGAGAGGTTAGAGAGAGTAGTAAAAATTCTGATTTAGGGCCTTAGTCAGAATTCTATTTCTGTGGGGAGATTGACATTTTGGAGGTGTCTTAAATATGTCGCATATAAGTATCATATTGTAGTCTAACGAAAAAATAAGATCTGTGTTGTATGGTTTTTATTGGAAAGTTGGTAAACAAGCAGACGGCCCATGTACAAAAGTGTTTGCCATCGTCTATACCAGCCTTTGTGTATGTACACAGTATTGACGTTACTGCAGGGCGCGGTTGGGTGACCGTCGAAGGACGCCAGACGCCTCTCCTCTACGTCTTTTAAATACAAGCTACATCAAGAATAAGACGTGTTAGGACGCCAGGTCATTGAAGCTCTAGCTGTCTGATTTTTGATTTTTTGTCTGTAAAATCTTGCTCACACCGCCAGTAAAGTAAAAAATGACACTGATTCTCAATATCAAACGAGAATATTTAAAAAACCTTAAAGTTATTTTCGTAAGGAGAAAACATTGTGAAACAATGTTGCACTGTGATGAAATTTCTTCTTAAATGAACGCAAGCGTCTGTGTAGTGTCTGGACGGATCTAATAAATCTAATTTAGGTTATTCTTTAAGAGTCATACATTTAATATATGATTTTCATAGATGTATGAATGATATGAATTTTCGCATTATTTCTATTAAAAGATAATTATTTATGTTATACGTACATAATTATTATCACGCCTGTTTCCCATAGGGGTAGGCAGAGTCGCTAGATCTCCATTTGCGATTATCCTGACAAACAACTTTCGCTCCATCTACTTTCATTAATCTCTTCGTAGATACACGTTTATTTGAGGTGCTTTTTACCTTACTTTCTTTAATAATGTTGTGTATACCTCGCGGTCTACCGGCACCAGTTCTACCAGTCACAATTCTATCATACACTTGTTTTGTGATTCTACTTTCAACTATTCTCTCTACATGCCCAAACCATCTTAACGTTCCTTTTTCTGCTCTAGTTCTTCTAGTTGTATCAATTTCCTTTAAATATTATTATAAAAAAATAGTAGGTAAAAGGAATATAATATTTCCCGTGTTTAGATTTCTGTTCTCAAATGGAAAACTGAACCCTTATGGATTTGTCCTGTCCGTCTAGCCGTCTGTCTGTCTATTATTTATTATGTGTTGAATGCGTGCTCTATTCAGAGCGTCCACTTCGGAGCCCGGCATCCACATTTTACTTTTTCATCAGCCTCTCTCTAGCACATGCATGTTATTGAGATTATAATGCGGTTAAAATTATACAGTGAACAGTTCTAAAAAATGATTAAAACTTGAAAAATCCTTTCAATAAATATTAGTTTGAAGGAGATA
Organism: Dendrolimus kikuchii; assembly: GCA_019925095.2. Lineage (NCBI taxonomy): Eukaryota > Metazoa > Arthropoda > Insecta > Lepidoptera > Lasiocampidae > Dendrolimus > Dendrolimus kikuchii. The sequence goes on from CM034389.1 coordinate 17,728,847, forward strand.
TGATTAATACATTTAAATATATTTTCGGAACACAAGTTTTTAGGATTCCGTAAACAGATGACAAAATCGGTGGACATTCTTAGTCACGATTCCTATACACGGTTATTGCGCGTGGTGCAACATAGAATTAGTACCTATTTATTTGTTTTAGAAAATGAAGTCATAATAGTAAAGATATAATTAAAATGCAAATATTATTAGAACAGAAACAACATTGTTAAATAATTGTTCTGTTTACAATGTTACAGTTTTCCATTAGTTTAATCAATTAATTGATTTAATTACACATTTGTTTCCCTTTTAACTCAATTATTAATAAAGTAATGAATAAAAATAACGCAGTTTTATAATCTTGTTTTAAATAAAATTAGGCATTTCATGATTTTTGTCTCTAAGCTTGCGACTCACCGCACATAAAGTTGAAAAATGGTCCAATGACCTTTTTTAAATAACTACTCGTTTTTAATTTATATCTGTGGTTGAGCCTGCTAAGTCTTTATCGGCCGAACTCACTGAAAAGCAGAAGCGAGTTCCATTTCTGGCATGGTTAACGTAAGCGAACTTACGGTTATTTGTCATGGTCTAGGTGTCTGGGACCGCTCAGTTGTTTATTACCTAAAACACAAGCGTAACTTGGAGATATATAATGTGTGTGTTTGTATGCAGATTGAATTTTTTTTTTCTCGGACCTCCCACTTTTTCATATTATTTGAGGTTCGTACAGTACTTATCGTTCTATTCGTTTAGATTCTCACATGGCATATGTGTTGCTGTTTTACCCACAAATACTTTGATTACCCTGTTTACAGAATTTTACATCATTTAAAAATGAAAGTGTACCTACTTCAATAGTAAAGGTAGAGTCATCCACTTTTTTACGTTTCTTTAAGTTGCTAAGTTAGTCTAGTCTGTTATTTCATAATAAACGCCAAAATTTAAGTTAAAACTGCTATTTCTACGATACCTAATCATAAATAACCTAATAAAAATCTTATATATATCTATTACTTTTTTAAATATGATCTGTATATTTTTATATTCTTATTCATAGATTATTATTATTGTCGTATCTCTTGTCTTTATTCGAAATCTTATAAATGTTTTTCTGTAGACAATGTTTATGAACTGATTTTATTTTAATTGTTTGTAATATTTTATGTTATATTGTGTAAATGTTTTGTTATACCTTGAATAAATAAAAAAAATACCGTTTTAAAGTTGTCAGTCCGTCTGAAAGTTTGTTGTGAATCGGCATGGAAATGGGTTAACGGATTTCAATGCAAAGGTTAGAGTAAAATTATATTTAAAACTTCCGAACATATTTGGATATCTTGCGGGGTTCAGAAGACATGAATATGAAGTCCAAGTCACGCGCAACCGAAGTAGAGGCCACAGCCGTCAATAACGAATGGGGTATTAGTGACTTGCAATTAAATGGGAAGCAGGAAAATGCGATACGCGACAATATTTATATAAAATCAATTATATAAACCAACTTTACCATTGTGAACTTTATTAGTCGGTGATAAGACTCAATTGACTTGAGAGTCGATTTTCAAAGCTACACCATACATGTTAAGGGTCAAAGCAAATACTTAATACCTTGTAATAAATAATAAACATGTTTTCATATATGTAACTGGATAGTGTAATTTATATATTCACGATCTAGTTTTATCTAAGGTTTTAAAAGTATTTTTATGAGTGACATCTAAACATTGTTTATTATAAATATGTATGCGATTTTTACCTTTATTTATTTATTTTTGTATGATTTTGTATAATTATACAGGACGAATTATGGATTACCAGGGATGAGTAACTTTGTATTCGAAATTTACGTGAGCGAAGACAGATGGAAACCTCTATAAATATTATTTCTAACTAAACAAACTTATGAAAAGACTTTTGGATTATAACCTAAAAAAATTAATGATATCATACGCAGGTATCACTTTTTTAATATTAATAATGTTTGTGAAACGAAAAATATAATGTATTAAATTATAAGAAATGATATCGATATAAAAAATATACATAAAAGCAGCAAGCAAACTTGGCAGATATGAATCATACGAGAGGAAGTTTGATAGATCGCGTTCCAAAACCGTATTTCAAGTTTCTGTTCCAACTTTCAAGATATCGGGACTTGAGTTAAATTAAAAAAATTAATAAGTTGGTCACTGTGTGTGTGATACCCTATTTAATCAAGTCAGCCCAGTGTTGCCACTTAGTGGCTAATTGCTCGCTTGATACCGGCTTATCCACACAATACAAGTCTCGCACAAATATAAACAAAGTATTACTCACTGTAACCAGGAAACTTGATTTTAAATTTAAAAACTGCACTTACCACTGAGAGCAGTGACATATTCCCTCCACTTGCGGCTGTTGTTCATTCTCAGTGTTCACATTCACTATCGGCAATAACATTTATGTTTTTAATTTAATACATGCGAGTTTACACTGTGTCGAGCTATGCGATGTACTGGAACGCGTTGGACGCGCTGCAGTCGAACTGTTCTAATATTAGTCTGCCACGTGTAACCTGAGTTTCGTCGTAAGTGAGAATGGTTAGTTTGTTGTTTAACAGACAATTGTGTTTCCGTTTTGTTGACGGTACATGTCGATCTTCGTTACTCAGTACGGTCGACCGCAGCGTAGAACCGCCCGCGTGCTAGTGTTGCTAACTACATAAAACGTACCACACAGTAGTATACAGATAATGCTGTTATTTGCTTATCACTTGTCTGTGTGCGTTTGGCCGACGCGACTGATAACGTCATGAGGACGTTTCGCGTAAAACTTCAGACCATTCAATTTAGAAATTCATCGTACTCTTCTTATTAAGAACTAGGGCTGCTCACTTGTCTTTGACCTTGTTCGCTATAATTTTCTTTACCGCGGGAACTGTTGCATTGTCATTTGTTGCTATAAAAAAATATCCGCTATTTTCTAAGATTTTTAAGAGACTACTTGTTTTCAGTTGTTGACAGAGACTACTTAATTTGTATTAAATTTTGTATACACTGTCCGGTCTCTAAAACCGTGAAGAGAGAACAAATATTACTAACAAAAATAAGTACACCATACAAACAATTTTTTTTTTTCATATTCGAATATTGTTTTGAATGTTTAAATATCTAATTGTTATTGGTGATTGTATTAAATAATAAGTATTTTTATAAGACAATACACCGTCGAAAAAAAACAAATGTCGTTTCTAATGTCCCTGCTCCATCTGGGATAATGCTAATGTTAGTTACTGTGTCACGCATATGTAGCGGAGGGCTTAATGCGTTATTTATGATGAGATATTGTTATTAATTACTAATTAATGATAATTAAATATGGAGAGATAATGTATACACTAATGTCTTATTTATTATCGGATTTATTTTTAACGCTATAAATAAGATACATTTGGGAAGCCCAAGCATTAAGGAGAATGTATTTATTGTTCAGAAAATAATGACACATGAAGTTTTAAAGATAAACAGTGCGTTGTATAAGGAAATGTTGGTTACTGTTTAATATTAATTTATAGAATAAATTAGTATCTTGTCCACTCGTCCCAAGGTGAGTGTCTGTGGTTGTGTTTACTGTAGTACAATTCTCAACGGCTTTGTTTTAAAGTAGAAAAGCAAACAATAAAGAAAAGCGGAACAATACTGGAAAGATACATTAGCATTTTTATTTTAATAACCGCAATTTAGTCGAATAACACAGTATAATGACCTATAGTGCAGCGTAACGGAGTTAGGTTGTATTAGTGCTAAGCGTACATACGATATTGGGTCCTTGGCAATGATAGGCAAGGGTTATTGACCGGTAGAAAAACTTTAAAAAAATATTCCTCTATAAAATACAATAGGTATGCTTAGTGAAACGTTTTTCTGTTCGAAGCCCCCGTGCAATAATCCAGTATTCGAAAAACTCTAACTTTACAGGAAAAATTGTATTGTGTTCTTTGGACAGTTAGAAAAGTTCATAAAAATGTCATGAGGATATTTTTAACCGCCTTCCAAAAGGAGAAAGTTCTCAATTCGTTTGTATGTTTTTTTTAAGTGTGTTGTTCTGGACGGATGTCCAGAAACTGAGAAAGAATACAATTTCTTGTGGCTGGGCGTCCTGTTGTAGGAGGCCACAAAACAACCCACAGGCAGGTGGTTTTGTATTTGCCCGTCTGGATGGCAAGCACCCCTGGTCCAGAGTATGTCTCTATAATAACCTTGGGTTATATTCTGGCATTAGAGGCCAGTTTCCAGTATCCCTTAAGAGAGCAGCAGCGCATTTGTAGCACCTTTAGTGTTACAAATGTCCTTAGGCGATGTTAACCATTTTCCATCAGGTGGGCCGTCTGCCTGTTACTCGATTAAAACATAAAAGAACTATATAGGTATACTAATTTTTAATTAGTATATTTTGTAATTGTGTTGTTGAGGTGTTTTACTTTACACCGACTTCAAGATATTACAGAAATAAGTCGGTTAAATATATGTTTTTTTGTTTCTAGTGTCGGATAAAACAGACAGTCGGATAAAATCTGAAAAAAATTCCATACATAGAAACTAAGTCATAGAAGTTTATTTTGATATAAAAAAAATTGTGAAGTAATAGTACATTACTGGGTTCTTTCGTGGGGGCGTAGAGTTTAAATATGAAAATAAATTAATATAATAAACAAATGAACGAATGCTGAATTGAAAACTATTTTTGTCAATGAATATAATTTGCAATCTTATTATTCTTATGTGATAATTAAAGCGTGTTTTAAGATATATAGGTAGTGATCCGGAACTTAATTATACAAGAAGGATAAATCTTTTGAACTTCCTTATTTTACTTCCTTACCAAAAACAGTATGCACTGTGTATAAGTACCTACTATTTATGTGTCAGTCCATGTTTGGTTATTGTTCACGTTTACTTCAAGCCAAACAGTGGTATTGTTTGTGTCAAATTACACAGCTGTTAGTGTGTGTTGTTTTTCTTACAATCTAGTATTGTGGCAACATTTGATAGTCAAAAAATTGCTAATACTGTATATACCTACACTAATTTTGATTATGAATATTCTGGTCTTATTAATAAAGAATTATTAACTTTTCAGAATTTATTTATTGCCGTGAAGAATTACTATGTAGAATTCTAATGTTAATGTGACCGATCTTGTTGAAATTTTTTATCCGAGTGGATCCCAGGATGGTTTAAATTCACAATTGGATCCGGTAGGTGGCGCTGCAACCGGGTTCTAAATTTTATTTTTTTGGGCAAGACAACGTATGTCGAGACCGCCTGTTTAATTTCTATAATAATATCAAACCACCGAAAGTTGGTTTCCGAAAGTTACCATGCCAGGAATCGAACCCAGAACCTCTGCATTCTAGTGAGCTAGGTCGACTATTAGTCCATTGGTAAATTATCAATCTTGCAAAAGATGTGGCCGGTTCACTGCCACTTCAGCCTAGTAATTTTCAAAGATTGACACAGGAATGAATAATGACAAATGTCGTTTGTAACGTCCTGGTTCATCTGGGATAATGCTTGTGTTAGTGATTGTCTCATGCAGATGTATATATGTGATGCGATATTATTATTAATTGTTAATGACGTTAAATATTGTCAGATAATGTATACACTAATGTACCTACTATTCGTTATTGGCGTTATTTTAAACGCTATGAACACGACGCATTTAGCTACAGTCAATAACTTTATAGTTGAAACCTGCAATTATGTTATCATAATTGCAGGTTGAATCGAATTTCTATGTCATTGCATTGAGGTATATTTTCGTAATGGAGAAAAATCTATTAAAATATCTTTTGCAATAGACTTTGTCTTCAGTTGTTACTATACCAGGGTATGACTTAGCATTAGTAATTGTGATCAACTATTGAAATCTTTCGCAGAATTTTCCATTGTGGTGTCCAGATAGTGTTAAGATGGTAAATTGTAATTATGAATGACATTGGTCATTGGAGATCGCGTATTCATGTGCAACACAGAATAACCATTTTAATTTTAGAAGTACTTATTTTATAATACAACAATAAACATCAATGATATTATAATTATACATATACATATACAATATGCGTGTTTGTCTGCCGATTATTAAAAAAAATAAAAAAAATTGTGCTGTTTATAATCTTAAATTATATATGGAAATTGTAAAATTTCTGTTATAAATTAGTTATTTTATTATTATTACAAATTTCTAAGAGAGCTATGTTTGTATAGGTATTTTGAAGCTATTTAAAAGATGGGGTTAGATTATGAACGACGTAAAACAGGACCCATTATTAGAATTTTGATCTGTTTGTTCAGGTTTAACGTAATAACTACTGACATGATTTCGATGCGGTTTTTATTGATCAATAGCAAATGTTCTGACGTAAAATCTGCAGTACTTTATATCACGTGAATCCCGCGGGATTTTTCCTGAAAAGCGATATACAGTGGTACATAAAATTTCAAATATGATTTTTTCTTTATGAAACACCTACACAAGAAACACAGCTATGAGAATAAAGTTCTTTTTAGATTTTCATTAGTTAAATAGAATTATATGAGCTAGCAACGTGTAAATGTCTGCAGTGTGCTTATTAAGCTTTAATCGACGTAATAAATTGCATTAACACGAATTGTTGACTGGGAAGGAGGTTACTCCGGTTATGGTCATACAATAACCATGCTTACTCTTTTAGTTTTAACTCGTAGTGGAAATACAGGAAACGACTCTATACAGGTAATAACGTGATATGGATCTTATTTATTTATTTATATTACTTCCAATATTTGTTTTAAATATATGTTTATAAATATTATATACTTACTTAACAAATTCTGTCATTATTGATGTACCTAACATCAATGAGCATGATAGCGATCGCATTGATCTTATTAGTTTCAGGCAATGTTTCATTGTATCGTACATAAATAAAACTAATTTTGCAATGAGATATTAGGTACCTATCTAAATATGATAAGTTTGTATTTAAATAGCGTAGATGTTTGATTTCAGTATCAAAACACATTGACTGAAACAACCAGCGGATATTAGTGGTCTATTTGCGATGTTTAAAATTCTAAACACGAGAACGTGAAAAGGATAAACGTTTCTAAAAATATTTTCAACAATTTTGTGTCCACATAGAAAGCAGAATCCTCTTATTCATGTAAACGTTGAAAGTATTTTTCGATGCTTTTCAGTGAAGTTTGTACAGGAAGATCGCAAAGCCACGTAGCGGCTCCTTTGGGATACATGGAATTTATTTTGTGTTATTTCGCCGACTGAACTCGATTTTGGACCGTCCGTTATGGACCGATTTGAGCATGTTTTTCACGATGTGTACAGTAATTATCGTTCTTCATTTTTGAGTTCCATATTGGATTTTGCTCAAACCAATAAAAACCATAAGGTAGATTAAATAGACACGGTCTTTGAAGGTGAAATATGTTTGAAGTGAATTTTGCTATGTTATCCTATGTACCTTGTCGAAAGGTAAGAATACATAATAAAAATAGCCTTAAATGTATAACACCTTCTGAATGCTGTAGATGTATTATCATGTAGACGGCTCTCGAAGATGATATCAGCCATCACCAGCACAAATTACCACCAACACATTTAGTTGTGGTGTACATCCCTATTAATATTATAAATGCGAAAGTAACTCTGTCTGTCTGTCTGTCTGTCTGTCTGTCTGTCTGTCTGTCTGTCTGTTCCGTTTTCACGTAAAAACTACTGGACCGATTTGGCTGAAACTCAGTATATATATATTTTCGATGCCGAGAATGAACATAGGATACTTTTTATCCCGGAAAATGCGATAGTTTCCGGGATAAAAGTATATTTGTCTCTCTGTTTGTTATCCTTTTACGGAAAGACTTTTGGACCGATTTGGCTGATACTTGGTACATATGTAATTTGAATACCGAGGGTGGACAAGGGATATTTTTCATCCCGGATAATGGGATAGATTTTGGGATAGATTTATGTAAAGATTATCCCAAAAGTGGGACAGGCTTTGGTTGGTTTTGTGATTTGCCATTTTCATCATTTTGGTTATTTTGTCCTTTTGCACTTTTGCTGTTTTGCTGTTTTGCTGTTTTGCTGTTTTGCTCTTCTGCTCTTCTGCTCTTCTGCTCTTCTGCTCTTCTGCTCTTCTGCTCTTCTGCTCTTCTGCTCTTCTGCTCTTCTGCTCTTCTGCTCTTCTGCTCTTCTGCTCTTCTGCTCTTCTGCTCTTCTGCTCTTCTGCTCTTCTGCTCTTCTGCTCTTCTGCTCTTCTGCTCTTCTGCTCTTCTGCTCTTCTGCTCTTCTGCTCTTCTGCTCTTCTGCTCTTCTGCTCTTCTGCTCTTCTGCTCTTCTGCTCTTCTGCTCTTCTGCTCTTCTGCTCTTCTGCTCTTCTGCTCTTCTGCTCTTCTGCTCTTCTGCTCTTCTGCTCTTCTGCTCTTCTGCTCTTCTGCTCTTCTGCTCTTCTGCTCTTCTGCTCTTCTGCTCTTCTGCTCTTCTGCTCTTCTGCTCTTCTGCTCTTCTGCTCTTCTGCTCTTCTGCTCTTCTGCTCTTCTGCTCTTCTGCTCTTCTGCTCTTCTGCTCTTCTGCTCTTCTGCTCTTCTGCTCTTCTGCTCTTCTGCTCTTCTGCTCTTCTGCTCTTCTGCTCTTCTGCTCTTCTGCTCTTCTGCTCTTCTGCTCTTCTGCTCTTCTGCTCTTCTGCTCTTCTGCTCTTTTGCTCTTTTGCTCTTTTGCTCTTTTGCTCTTTTGCTCTTTTGCTCTTTTGCTCTTTTGCTCTTTTGCTCTTTTGCTCTTTTGCTCTTTTGCTCTTTTGCTCTTTTGCTCTTTTGCTCTTTTGCTCTTTTGCTCTTTTGCTCTTTTGCTCTTTTGCTCTTTTGCTCTTTTGCTCTTTTGCTCTTTTGCTCTTTTGCTCTTTTGCTCTTTTGCTCTTTTGCTCTTTTGCTCTTTTGCTCTTTTGCTCTTTTGCTCTTTTGCTCTTTTGCTCTTTTGCTCTTTTGCTCTTTTGCTCTTTTGCTCTTTTGCTCTTTTGCTCTTTTGCTCTTTTGCTCTTTTGCTCTTTTGCTCTTTTGCTCTTTTGCTCTTTTGCTCTTTTGCTCTTTTGCTCTTTTGCTCTTTTGCTCTTTTGCTCTTTTGCTCTTTTGCTCTTTTGCTCTTTTGCTCTTTTGCTCTTTTGCTCTTTTGCTCTTTTGCTCTTTTGCTCTTTTGCTCTTTTGCTCTTTTGCTCTTTTGCTCTTTTGCTCTTTTGCTCTTTTGCTCTTTTGCTCTTTTGCTCTTTTGCTCTTTTGCTCTTTTGCTCTTTTGCTCTTTTGCTCTTTTGCTCTTTTGCTCTTTTGCTCTTTTGCTCTTTTGCTCTTTTGCTCTTTTGCTCTTTTGCTCTTTTGCTCTTTTGCTCTTTTGCTCTTTTGCTCTTTTGCTCTTTTGCTCTTTTGCTCTTTTGCTCTTTTGCTCTTTTGCTCTTTTGCTCTTTTGCTCTTTTGCTCTTTTGCTCTTTTGCTCTTTTGCTCTTTTGCTCTTTTGCTCTTTTGCTCTTTTGCTCTTTTGCTCTTTTGCTCTTTTGCTCTTTTGCTCTTTTGCTCTTTTGCTCTTTTGCTCTTTTGCTCTTTTGCTCTTTTGCTCTTTTGCTCTTTTGCTCTTTTGCTCTTTTGCTCTTTTGCTCTTTTGCTCTTTTGCTCTTTTGCTCTTTTGCTCTTTTGCTCTTCGACTCTTTTTTGTCCTTTTTGTCCATGTTGCTCTTTTTGTCCTTTTTGCTGATGTTGTCCCTTTTGTCATTTTTATAGTTTTCATTGACGGGGGATCGATAAATAAAACTAGGACTGTTTGTAATAGAGGATGAAAGTTTGCATGAGACCAATCATTTCTCAAGTTCATAGATATAAAAATGCATCGTCTATAAAAATGCGATAGTAACTCGATATGTCTTTCTGTTAAGTTTTCGGAAAACACTGGGAATACTGGATCGCTTTTATTGTAATTTTGTTTAAATGTAGTTTTAAGGCCGAAAATGGACATATATACTCATGCCAGGAGATCGGCATGAGAATATATCAAGCATCGAGTTTGCGATATAAAATGAAGTGAATTTTTCGGGTGCAAATGGCACTAACATAAAAATGGTGTACATTGTAACCTGTATTAACGCCTGCTCTTTAAGCAAGAAGCAGGAACTAGAGGTTAACCCGCGGCGCAGCCGCGGGGTAAACTCTAGTAAACATAATAAAATCATCATTATACTATTACCCTTTCATTTAGAGGTAGGCAACGAACTTGTCTTCAATAAGACTTGTTATGTTCCTGGCCCATGGATTTCATGTACCTTCGATGACGTCTTTATATAGGTATGTCGGTTTAAGTATCTGACTTTCTTTATTTCAATTTCTATATTACCTCCAATATTAATGAAATTTAGATGTATATTTATATCATGACCTAATAATGCCTTGCAATAACACCCGAGCAATTCAACTACAATATATAATAGTGCTGGATGACAATAGTTATATGATTCAGTCCAAATCCAATAGTCGGTATAAATGTGAGAAGCAAGCCTTCCACATCGCTTCAGGCTACTAATTTCCTTTTAGCAAATATTCCGTCTCAGAACTTTCTGTCCACTTGGCATTTGTTTCCACTCAGTTTGCCAACCTAAAGGCGCTCCCTAGGAGAATATTTACTTTCGTAAAGGGCTGCCTGCATAAAAAAAACTGGTTAAATAATATAAATTAAAAGGAAAATATTGCGTGTAATAAAATTATAATTGAGATACTATAATGACAAGAAGAAAAAAAAACAAAAAAAATAAACATTTAAATTAAATAATAGCATAAAAGGTTAATGTTTAAATAGGTTTGGACACTCCCAAAGTTAATAAAAAAATTAAAATATCCTTTTTATCTTTTTTAATTGTAGTTAGTTAAAAACCAGATAGATGATACGTATTATAATAAAATCTAAAATTATTTTCATATGTTTTTTTAGCAAAAACAAAACCTAGTTCAAACTAAAAAGCAAAAAATAAATATTTAATTGACTGATCAGGATATTGTAGAAAGTACAACATCTTGAAGTCGGTGCTTAGTAAAATATAAAAAAACAAACAAGAAATGTGCAAAATACAGAATTTTTTATGTTTTACTACGCGCCGACTTCAAGATGTTGTAGAAAGAAGTCGGTTAAATATATGTTTTTGCCTTTTATTTTGAAGTAGGTTTTGTTTTATTTTAAATATTGTTTACCTTTTAGTTGCGCAAATATTTGATAGCTTTATTCATGAAGCTTTATCCTTAATATATTAAGCGCCTGTAGAAATTGTACTACTGGTATGCGTATATAAGGTTGCTATCTCACTCTTAGATATAGACGCTCGTCAACAAGGGTTGCTCTCAATTTCCCTGCAATCCACTCATCAGATTCTGGCTTGGTGACAATGAGACCAGATCGAGGGTTTGTTGTTTAAAAAAAAACGGCCCACAATTCGCGGAAAACTAATGTAACAAACAATTTTCGACGGTTTCGCACGGATTCCTTGGAATCCACTCATCAGATCCTTGGTGATCACGAGACCACGTCGGAAGTATCCACTTACGAATAAAGAAAAAAATTGAAAATCGGTACAAAGTTGACGGAGTAATCACGTAACACACATACAAAAAACATAAAAAGGAATTGAGAATCCTCCTTTTGAAAGTCGGTTAAAAATAGTGGAAGTAAAAGTGCCACACTATCGTCGTTCTCATTCATATTGAGTTACAGTAAGTTCTTTAATAACTGTAAAGAAGCCAGACTTACTGTAACTGAATATGAATAAGACTGTTACTTTTTATGATAAAAATAATTTTAATTACTGTTAGAACAAAAATTGATACAGCTGTATGACTCTTTTACGTTATGACATCATAACTTGCTATGCTCGTATAGACGGTCGTATTCATATTGAGTTAGAATAAGTTTGTAGGTTCCTTTAAGGTTCTTAAAGAAGCTTACAAACTTACTCTAACTCAATATGAATAAGACTGTAAGAGGCTGTGACACTTCGTATAAAGTATCTCAATTGATTTGTCTGTTATCTTATCTCTGTTAGTTTAGGCATTTGACTGATTGACTGGTGTCAAATAACGGCATTCTTGTGTGTACTTGAAAAGTTACATTTCAATGAAAACTGAAATTATCCACGTAAAAAAACAATTTTACTTTAAAATAATTGTATATACTTATTATCCATGCAGGAACGGAGAAAGAATACAATTTCTTGCGGCTGGGCGGCCTGTCGTAAGAGGTGAAAAAACAGCCCACAGTCAGGTGGTAGGGCATTTGCCCGACTGGATGACTGCCACTCCTGGTCTAAAGTATGTCGCCATAACAACCTTGAGTTGGGGTTCGGCATTAGTGAACAGTCTCCCTTAAGAGAGCACCAGCGTATTTGTAGCACCTTTGGTATTGCCAAATGTCCATAGGCGATGGTAACCGCTTTCCATCAAGTGGGCCGTCTGCCTGTCTGCTGAACTCCTGCAATAAAAAAAAAGAAAAGTCGACCGTCTGCCTGTCTGCTGAACTCCTGCAATAAAAAACTTATTAATTATTATAAAGTAAAAATTTAACTTAAATATATATCTCTTACAGTCTCTAGATTAAACGATAGGTGTCTAATATTATATATAAGATATATTACACCGGCTCACAAAAAAAGTGTTCCGTACATTTGACCAAATCCATCTATTCGTATATATTTCGATAGGCCGAAATCGAATTTGGGGTCAGTTTGGTCGATATACGTTTAAAATTTTGAGGGTGTCTAGACCAAACTGACCCCAGATTCGGTTATTTGATCCATACACCCTCAAAATTTTAAGCATGTATAAACCAAACTGACCCCGAATTCGGATTTAAGAAAAATGGGACTGATCAAAAGTACAGAACACTTTTTTGTGGGCATGTGTTATTATATTAATAAATGTGATTATAGGTATGCATTGGAATTCATCTGCATTAATTTGGTACATTGTAAAATGTTGTCATTTTTGGTGATAGGTTGAAACTGACAATGTAACTTCATTTGTATCTTTATTAAAATGTGTACCTATACATGAGGTTTGAATGCTTCTACTAACTAACATAGAAACACTTGTCGCTGTTAACAAAGCAAACCTAGCGCTGGTTGATATCCTTCGTTTTAAGCGACGACGTAAAAGAGCTGAATAAAGATGAGATTTACGATACGTACATTTTTACATGCGATACCGGATCTTATGAAAGTAGGTAGCATATTTGCATAATATTGTGAACGATACTAAGCCAAAAAGTTTGCCTTTTGAGGGTTTGTGCTCGGAAAATTATGACCTTCGCCTTAACACCGTATAAGCGCTCATTGGCTTACAAAAAGGTATGATTCTAACTCCAGCCTCCGCTAAACTCGGATTAGATTAAGCCAGATACGTGATATGTTTAAGGATTAATATGATTCCCCGTTTATTAGACACCGTATTCTTCATTAGGTACTGTGGTCTAACGAACGGATTATATTGAGGATTTCTAGGAACTCGTATCCATAATTATCATGTACCTATATCTTATGTTAGCTAACCCATGCTTATAACGATAATATTTCGTCAAAATTAAAAAGGTTTTTCAAATTCATGAAGCGTCACACGACCGAAAAAAGTTTTAAATAAAAATAGTTCCTATTTAATATTGTAGGGGATGCTGATAGTATTTAAATAAAAATCACCGAAAAATATGGCTGCCAGGCTTCGGGGGTGTGTACACGGCGTTGGAAAACAATTACGGCGGTTGCGCTTGCTTCTAACGGGGACTCGCGTGACATTGATTTTTCAAATTGACCAATAGCACCGAGTGGCGCACCCCGTCGTGTTGCTCTTATTATAATTATAAAATAACAAATTTTTCGCCGTAAAAAGCGCGACTAGTGACATAATACTAAGCCGCGCTTAAAAAGTAACATAATAGTTTTATTAAAGTTAATAAAATACATATAAGTAAAATACACAATGTATTGTATGTGTGCGTCGCCTACAAATATTAAAAATGCGAAAGTGACTCTGTCTGTTCGGTTTTCACGGTAGGCCGATTTGGCTGAAACTCAGTATATGTATATTTTCGATGCCGAGAATAAACATAGGATACTTTTTATCCCGAAAAATGTGATAGTTTCCGGGATAAAAATATATTTGTCTCTCTGTTTGTTATGCTTTTACGGAAAAACTAAGGGACCGATTTGGCTGAAATTCGATATATAGGTAAATTTAATACAGAGGGTGGACAAGTAATGCTTTTGATCCCGGATATGATAGGTTTTTTATTCGTGGTTTGCCATTTTGCTTATTTGGTGCAATTTGGTTGTTTAGGTAGTTTTGGTCGTTTCGGTAGTTGTGGTGGTTTTGGTAGTTTGATAGTTGGTAGTTTTAGTATATTTGGTAGCTTTTATATTTTTTGTAGTTTTGGTCGTTTATGTAGTTACAGATAGATACTATACTCCTTGACACTTAACATCTTTGTCTTCCGTGATCACGGCTACTGATAAGTGGCCGAAACGTTGGAATAATAAAAATCAAATAAATTATCGCGCTTAAAAATATTAAAATGTAGTTTTATTATTCTAAAATTTGTATTTTGCTGATTTGATTTAGCCTCCTTGATATTTTTCTTTATTTTAAAATGACTACATTACAAATTCGGCCCCTATCACAATACATATTTATTTTATTATAGACAGATTATACTGTGATATTGAAGAAAGGTGCCTTCTATGTACCGCTGGATATTATGTGTATGAAATTGCGTAAAAAAACCACTGTAGGCGCTTCATACAATGTGACTGATAAATAAAAATAAATAATTTCACTGTCAAAGGCGTATGGGGTACCGTTAGTCGTTACAAAAACCGTGACGCAGTTTTTAATTACTTTTTATTAGTGTTCCGTACCCAAGCATCAAACCTTAACAATTTAGACCTACTCTTTATTCTATCCCTATCTATTCTATCTTCGTCTGTTGATGCATTTTATAATAATATCTAGGGTTCTATTGTCATTTAAACAAAACTGAACTCTTATAAAATCATCTTATCTATCTGTGTATAGTTTATTATATTACAATTATTTTTGTGTGAATAACAACTGACAGGTAAAGATTGTGGCTGGTCTTCATACGAGTACGTATTATAAAAAATATGTACCTGATCGTATGGGGCATCGTTTAGACAGGTGTTGAAAAACCGTCTTCAAGTTTATAGTGATAGTTTTATTCATGTCGAGAAGTGTGTTCACCTTTGAAGCTTTTAAATACTAAACTAGCAGAAGGCTTAAAAATATTTCAATGAAAATTTGTTTGATTAAGATTTATTGAGCAGTGTTAGAAATATGGAGTGTTTTTGATCAAATGCTTTTTACTTGTGTGTAGATGAGTGACAATAATAGTAGACGTTCTTTAACCCTTATATGCATGGACTGACATTTGGTTGCTTTATTTCATTATAAGAGCAAAGAAAGATATAATATTTTAGAATAAGCTTGGTGAATGTAGAAACATTAAAATGAATTCATTGAGGTCCCAACCTCCTCGCGGCTTCTAATAGCCAAAGAGGAAGAAGACCACCATGACAAACAGTTAAGCACTATCCCATACAAAATAAAAACATCTACATTGTAACGTTGGGAGTGCGATTTTAACTGAAATTGACTGTAAAAATCCTATCTGTGCAGGAATAGAGCAATAATACAATATCCTACGGCCGGGCGGCCTGTTGTAAGAGGCGAAAAAGCAACTTATAGCCAGGTAGTAGGATATTTACCCGTCTGGTTAGCTACCACCTCTGGTCTAGAGAATGCCGCCATAAGAAACTTGAGTTGTGTTCAAGCATTAATGGCCAGGTTCCAGCCTTTCCTTTAGTGAGCGACAGCACATTGGTAGCACCTTCGGTGTTACAGATGTCTATAGTGTCTGCTGAACTCATGCAATAAAAAAATCTTAACTTAATATTATAACTAATCTTAACTTCATACCCTTTGTCTACTTTTACATTTAGTTACTTGCATAGTGTTTCTTTTTAATGTTAACAATTAATTTTATCATGTACTATTTCTAATCGATATAAGCGGCCATTTCCTTAATTGACTATTTTTGTTTATTCTGTGATTAGCGCCTTTTTTGTTTAGAGTAGTTTTCTATAATTTACCATAATTATATGTACAATGTTTATTTCTAAGTTAGATTTATTTTATTACATGTAAAACTTAATAATAATATTTTATATAATATGTTATATAAAATATTATCTAACATTTCCAAACAACAATGTAATAAATTCTAGTCATTCCTAACATTTTTAATAAAAATAGTTTATCAATGACTTCAATCCTATTTGTGCCAATTTGCTTGAGTTTCCTACACTGTAAAATTGTTGGAAGGATGGTAAGGTGTTCTAAAAATGTTTGTTCAGTGTAATAGTGCAACGTAAGTATATAATTAATATTATATTCAAGCCGTAAGGTTCTCTGATTATAAGAATGGTGACCAGTTGCTGTTCTGTTATTACCATAAACCCTTTTCTGAGTTGTTACAAGTATTACACTACATTGTCCAGTGAATTTTCATGTGTTATGTTATAATGTATTACGTAATTAGGATAAGCCGTTCAACATAATAACAGGTGTTCATGCATGGGTGCCGGCACCGCGTGATGGACGACCCGCATTTGTTTTCCAGGGGCGATAAGACTTTGCCGGGATTTCGCTTGCTAGATTGTCTTTGTTAGGAAGCGAGTCTCATGATTTTTCGTACAACTAGATTCATAATAATTAAATGGAATTAATTCATAGCTTTTTTTTATTTTTTTTTATTACAGGAGTTCAGCAGACAGGTAGACGGCCCACTTGATGGAAAGCGGTTACCATCGCCTATGGGTATTTGCAACACTAAAGGTGCTACAAATGCGCTGCTGCTCTCTTAAGGGAGACTGGAACCTGGCCACTAATGCCGGAACACAACCCAAGGTTCTTATGTCGACATACTCTAGACCAGGGGTGGTAACCATCCAGTCGGGCAAATGCCCTACCACCTGGCTGTGGGTTGTTTTGTCGCCTCTTACGACAGGCCGCCCGGCCGCGGGAAATTTTATTCTTTCTCCGTTCCTGCACGGATAGTTTGTTAATAAGATTTCTTAGTTTTTTGCCCGCCCTTAAAATATAAATAGTCATAAGCAGAGTAGTAAAGTAGCATTTTTACATTTTATTTTCTGTCAGTTTCGTGTTTTTTATTCTTGACTTTGTACGGTCTTCGGAATTATTGGTTGTGTGACAATTGAACACCTATTGGTTTTGTAATTAAATTTACTTATATATCTATATCATGAAAAGTATTTTTTTATTCCTTGCCTATGTTAAGGTTAATAAATATCGAGTCTTTTAACTCTAGCTCGATCGATGGCCCACTTCCCCCCCTTCCACAGTCCTATCCCATTCTCCCTTATCCCATCCCCTGTACCTCACTCCCCTATCCCATTCTCGTTATTTCTTCTTAAAGGCTGTCAACACGTTGGCTTTGCCCCTGAATGTTGCAAACATCTACAGCTGACGGTAACCACTTTCTATGAATAGGATCGATTTGTGGTGAATATACATTAAAAAATAGGTGAGCAGAACATTTTGTTAAAGATGTTAGTTATCATAGTAAAAAAATTAAAACATAAACAGCTCGGAACCTTACTTCCAGTTACGCAGCAGTGTTTTGAACAATCCAACTTCCAAACATTTGAGTAACGAAGGTTATCTGTGTGATGAAGTTAGTTCGCTTCGTGGAGTTTATGTGAGAACATAGCTCTGTTTATCAGGTGAAACCGCACGGGCACAAAGGTAACACCTGTCCACGAACTGCCTCGAACTTGTCTAACTAATTCCAAATGCCGTATCGTGTCGAAGTTTTGACTTTGGGTATCAAGTTACTATGATCAGTCAACCACTGTTTCAGTCATTTTCCGTTAAAAATTGAGTCAAATATTTATGACTAGGTGTTTTCATTTCAAATTCGCTGTTACAAACGAAAGCCACCATACAGTATTCAGAGACAATAAATGTATACATATTATCACGCCTGTTTCCCGTACGGCTAGGCAGAGACGATGGATTTCCACTTGCGACGATCCTAAAAACAATTTTTGCTTCATCACCTTTTATTAATCTCTTCATATACGAGTATGCAGGTTTATTTGTGGTGCTTTTATAATAAGTACATCATAATAAAGTCACTTCCACATTTATATATTATTATGTACAGGTTTAAATTAAAAACAATAATCTCATAGACGCTTACTAGAAAATTTTATATAAATGAAGCGGAATATACTCATACGATCTGTAAGTATTCTAGCGTTACTAAATTTTATTATTTTAGTAAATTTATCTGGACAATAGCAGATCAGGAAGGCGAGTTCATATTTCTTTCCGTGACAGTATTATATTGTTCGTGTGATCAGATAATTCGGAAGTGCCTGCTGGGAGGCTGGCCGGCGGGCGGCGGGGCCACTCGTAAATTTTACCTTTTATGAGCCATTATATCGGCGATAATGCCAGTAAGCGTGTTTGCTACATAGAGATTTTAAAGAACGAAAACATTGGGACCATTTGTAAGCACTTTTTTATTTCTGTTAGCTAAAAATCTTGAATTTATATCAAAATTAAGCTTCTTTAATAATCTAGAGTAGGCAAACAGGCAGAAGGTGCATGTGATAGAAAGTGGTCAGTGACGCCTAAAGACTTTGGTTACATCCGAAGAGTGGTCAACGAATGACCGGCCGAGATGAAACCTTATAGCGCTTTTTTTTAAATCAAATATTTGTCACAATCTAGAAGTTTTCGCCTGAACTTTCGGGTAAAAAACGTTCTAGAGAATTGTTCCCTAGTTGTATAGCAGATAGAAGAATGTATCTAGTAAGCATAAGCGGGGTAATATAACATTTATGCAGCAAAACACGCAAAACTTAGAGGACTGTTTTATTTGAGCTTCACACAAATAATGCCGATCTAAAGTACAATTAATTATAAGTTATATAAAATTCTCGCACAATAATTAGCTACCTTAGAGCGCTACTACGACGTGTGCACTCGATTAAAGTTGAGACGAGAATCATCGATCGTCGCTACGTCCGCTTGGTTTTATATCCGAGCGATGAGTAAACAAGCCGAGTACTAACCATAACTACCCGCAAATATTATCTTATCAGTAATTCAACTTCGTAACAATTTTTACAAACAAGCAACACAACTAGTCTGTTTGTTCATAAAATACTTTAATCTTAGAAAATAGCCTGATTTTAGTAGGCATATAATTATTTATTGTTTACCTGCAGAACTTAATTTTACTTATATGTAAATAAAAGACACAGGAACAATGGGCAGTCTTATCGTGTAAAGCGATGGCTTTCTGGCAATTGTTATTATTTACCAACTATTTAGTAGAGTATTTTTTTTATATGCATGGTATAAAAAATAGGTATTACACATTAAAAGTAATATAAATTAATATACCTATTTAATTTTTGAACATTGAAATTTATGCAAATTTGTCTATAAAGCCATATATATTACATTTGATATATTTCATGAAATTCAGTTGTATCCACAACCATGAAGGAATAACAAATAAACTTCATCCCAATACTTATATACGTTTAATTTACGCATTGCCCTTGAGTAAAAAGACCTATCCTTATATACAGAACTAAGTATGCGTGTACCTAGTTACTGATTAAGTTCCTGGCATAAATAATGAAGATACTGTGGAAGCAGAATGACCCGTCTGTAGGGTCGGGATTAATGGTTTGGGACGCGCCGCATCTTGCTTAGTAAGCCTGTCTTTAAATCTATAAGCGGGATGGGAATCTGAATGAATATTGCCTTTAGCTATGCTTAGTTAGTATTAAATTTTACATATTCTTATATTTTATATATTCTTAAAACTATAAAATATATTCACGGCACCAAAGATTTTTATATAAAATCCAAGTTCAAGTATCAGTTGATACTTCTATTATATCTGTTTTGATTATTAGGATTTTGGGCCAAACTTCAAATGAGATTATTTTAAACGGTAGCTTATATCACTTTCAGGCTTTAAGTGACTTCAAAAAGGAGGAGGTTCTCAAGTCTCCTCTATGTTGTTTTTTTATGTTTGTTAAACGATTTCTCCGTCAGTTGTAGACAGATTTTCAATCTTTTGATTATTCGAAAGAGTAGACTCCTGAGGTGGTCCCGTTGTCATCAAGTCAGGATCTGATGAGTGGATCTCAGGGAAATCGAGAGTAATCCTTGTTGAAGAGCGCCTTCACTCACCGAAAAGCAAACTTTTATACACGACTACACGGGTGCCGTAGTACAGTTTCTATAGGCGCGTAATATATTTCTAAAGCTATTCAACTAAAAAGTATTTTTTTTTCACAAATACAATACCAAATTTAAATAAAAGCAAAAAAAAAAAATTCTACCACATCTTGAAGTCCGTGCGAAGTAAAAACATAAAAATTACTATATTTTGTCAATTTGTTGATGTTTTTTAATGTTTTACTTGGCACCGACTTCAAGATGTGGTAGAAACTATTTATTTATTTCTTTTAATCTTGAAGTCGGTTTTGTTTTTGTTAAAAATAATTACACTAATTTGGTTTTAAAATATGTTTTTAATTATAAAATATCAAAAAGGGTATTTTTTTAAAGACTGAACTGTATTTTTTTTTAGTCATATAGGATTTAGGGGATTTTCAGTTATGTTTGTAACTAGATAAATGTCATTCCTAGTAGGTAATCTGCTTGCTTGGTACATCACACTAGGCTTTATTCCTAAGTATAGACTGTCAAGACAGGCTTTTACCACCCTAACATCGAATATCATTTGAACCTCATAGGATGACAAGGTTTATATGCGCTTGTAAAATCTGTGGGTCAGTAACAAAAGATTCAAATATATTCCAATTCCAAACCTCGGCTTTGGTGAAAATTTCGTCAACTACGAGTTGCTGTTAAAACTAGCAAGGCACTTTCTTGGTTGGTTATACAAGAGCAATGTTAAGGTTATGTAATGCGACACTATTTTTCAGACGGAGAAAATGAAATGGTAATGAGAGAACGTCCGTGGAGCGAACGATTACTCCTCTAAGATCCGATAATACCATCGTTTTTCTTCCGTAATCCTGAAAAATCCGTGCAACCCCGTATTAGGAGAAAAGCCAACAACGATTTTACTTAAATAAATCACATAGCTGTACATAATTATTCCTACTAATACAAATGTCGGAGTAGCTTAGTTTGTATTTTATAATTTTAGCAAAATAAGGATTCGTTTACACGAGCGATGATGAATCGCCTGATATACATGATATTTATAACTATATACATGTATAATATTAAATATAGAAGTGATTATAATATAGGTAGTATAGGTATATGTCCTCAATAATTGCTCTCTCTGTGATGCAGTTCTTTTAATTACAAAATGACGAAACAGTTTCTATGAATTGGAAGCTGGCAAATTGACGTCATCACTAAACGACTTTAATTGAAGTAAATTAAAAAAGAGTCAAGCTGGTTGTCGCTTGCACGCCTCTATTCTATGGCATGACATAAAACCATGGCCAGGCAGCACGTACCGCTTAGGCCTGTAACCCTGATCGTTCTGACCTCGGGCTGATAGTGATGGAAAGCATCGTGATAAAACTTGTTCATCCTTGGTTTTTTATTGTTTTTATTGCCTGAAGCAGGCAAACAGGCGAAGGGCCCACTTGGTGGAAGGTGGTTACCGTCTCCTATGGACGTTTGCAACGTCTTTGCCGCGGGTTGAAATACTGCTTAAGCCCGGTTTAGCTCACCAAGCTTTTTGCAGTCAAGTTTAGCCTTGCCTGTTTAGTGATGCTCCGACTAGGTGGAGGAGCGATATGGAATGCTCCTTCGTCTCAAAGTAAGATCTTCCAGCGAGCCCATTGTTGTTCCTCGCAGGCTTAGTCCTGAAATTTGTATATATTCTTTGTACGTTTCGGGAATCGTTTGCGACCTCAATTATTGTACAGCGCCATCTATTGGCTTGTAAGTGTTTCACTACACCTCAATGCCTTGCGGATGAAAACAATCAAACATTTAAAATTTCAATAAAAGTTTTATCTATCTATATATAAGTATATCTACGGTCTATATATGTTTTATATATTTACGGTCTGCACCTTCCGTCTTACCTTCTTCCTTCTATCCCACCTCTCTATCCCATCCCCTTTATCACATCCCTCCTATCCTATCCTAAAGGCTGGCAATGCGATGGCATCGCCTCCGGTGTTGCAAACGTCTATATGCGACGATTACCACTTTCTAATAGCTGGGTCGCCTGCCTGTTTGCCAGCTTTGCAACAAAAATAAAATGAATAAAGAAGTTTAGTTTAAATTTTTGACTGATAGGGCAGTTTTCAATAACCAGACAAAAGTTATTCTATAGCATAAAGCACAACATGGGAAAATAAAAATGACAGTTGCACGAATAAAACAGTTGAATTGTTTCACTTCTGAAGTTGGTCAGGTTATAATCTATTCGACTGAAAACTTTTATCTGATTGAAAAATTGGCACTAAGTCTAAATATGTTTTATTATAAAAATATGTTTTATATATGAAAGGTCAAAAAGTGTTAAAAATAGACCTGTAGTGAATGTTAGAATGTAGAATTAAGGAGGTTTTTGAGGCTACATTCTTTACTGGATTATTGTCAATCTGACAATTCGTCTTCCAGTATATGACTGACTTTCATGCAGCTATGGAAAAATCAGATCCAAAAGTATTATTTACATATCCTAATTTACTAAACATGATGATTACATAATTAGAAGCTTTTAACTGCAATTTAACCCCGGCAGTCAGTAAGTTAAACAAATAACATGTATTTTCATACAATATTTTGATTGTTAAAGAAATTGCGTTTGCCTCGAGTTCTCGGTAAGGCTTTATGATACTATCACAGTAGACTGAACCAACACCATTATTACAAAGTTTGATTGAACAAGCAGGTATCTTATTCACTACTTTGAAACTCGCTACCTAGACTGAATACGGAAGTGGGAAACAGCCGCAGAAATCCGCAGAATCCATATTCCTATTAATATGTAAAATGTGAGAATAACTTTGTTTGCATTGATGTATGTACGTCCTTCTTCACGCCCTTGAGAATTATCTGATTACCGTGAAATGTATAATATTATAAAATAGCAAACTATACCTAGCACTCTAAAGTATAATAGCTTCAATGTACAGACACGCATGTGTCTGTACATTAAAGCTATAAAAAAAACTGGAATAGACTATATAAACGATGGCGAACACGATGCAAATTTTTTTTAGATTTCTTTTCTGTCTGTTTGTTCGGGATTCGATCGATCGAGATCAACAGCAAAATACTAGACTTAAAATTATTTTTTATTCTGGGAATCCCACAGGAATTTTCTGGAAATGATTTAAAATAGCCCGATTAAAAATAAATTTCGAATTCCAATGTGAATTTTTCACTGATCACATAGTTTTACTAGTAGACAGTAGACATAGTTTTCACTAAAACGATAGCTTACATTCTTTTTTAAATGCTGTGGTAATTTGTGACCCGGGAATCCAGCGAGAATTTCAAGCCAAGCGTGGCTGAAATCGCGGGCATGCCCTTTGCTGTTATAAATGTCCGTAGACGATGGCTCTCCATTAGGTGCCGAACTTATGTAATAAAAAAACACGATAGTCTTCTGATGTTGGCACTCATGCAGAGAAAAAAATTGAGTTAAAGTATACCCGTATACTTAACAATAATTATGTAACTGTAGACCAGCTTTTATGCTTTGCGAAGATTCGCGAAGCATAAAACCTTGTGACGGATTTACACATATGCCCCAGTAGGCTTTTTAAATTTCGCCAACTCTTGAAGCTGTTCATTCCGGTCGAACATAAACTCTAGGCTCCAGCCTGCTTGTAAATCCGCCACTGAAGACCCGATTCTTCACATTCTTGTAATGTAATTTGCAAACATTTTAAATAGATGTAACAAAAAGAAAGTAATAATGTTAGTTAATCAACTGAAATGAATATCAAAATTCATTAAAAGCTTTATATATCTTAGCTCACGCATACAATGATTTTGCTATCTTAATTTGATAGCAACTAATACATCTCTCGAGAGAAGGCAATTAGCGAATATGAATGGATAAGCCATAGGCAGCCACTGCAGTATTCCATGTATATGCAAATTGATTTTGCAAGGGATTATACATACAATTATATTGATATTTGGTGTTGTTATTGTGAAATATTAATGAATATAAAACATCAATGGAATTATTTGTGCAATAATAATGTAATTTGTGCATTAGTTGTGCTGTATTGCATCAAAGAAAAATATGAAACACCTGATACTATTGTTGTAATTGTTATTGTTTTTCGAGAATGGGGTTCTCAATTATTTATTGACGCTGATTTGATTCACACCTTTAACTGTATCTTTTAATACATAATAAAGCATATTCATTCATTCACCTTTGTAGTTTTTTATGGAACAAAAAGCAAAATGGCAAAAAAATATTATTTTAATTTTGTCATGCCCCTCTGTCCGTCATGTTTATATAAAAATTATAAGCATAAATGTATATACGTCAGTCATTTTACTTGGATTGGAGATTAATATATCTCAAATAATAGAAAATTCTAAAAATGATATCTCTGTACATTGAAGCTATTTAAAAACAACTGGAATATCCCTATTAATATTATAAATGCGAAAGTAACTCTGTCTGTCTGTCTGTCTGTTCTGTTTTCACGGAAAAACTACTAGACCGATTTGGCTGAAACTCAGTATATATATATTTTCGATGCCGAGAATGAACATAGGATATTTTTTATCCCGAAAAATGGGATAGTTTCCGGGATAAAAATATATTTGTCTTTTTGTTTGTTATCCTTTTATGGAAAGACTATTCTACCTATTTGGCTGAAACTCGGTACATATATAATTTGAATACCGAGAGTGCCCAAGGGATACTTTTTATCCCGGGTAATGGGATATATTTTGGGATAGATTTATGTAAAGTTTATCCCGGAAACTAGGACTGGTTTTGTGATTTTGTCCATTTCGTCCACTGGGTCGACTGGGTCGACTGGATCGACTGGGTCCACTTTGACGACTGGATCCACTGGGTCCAGTTGGTCCACTGGGTCCACTGGGTCCACATGGACCATGTTATCTATTTTGTCATTTTTGTCAAGTTTTGTCATTTATGTAGTTTACATAAAGACGGGGGTGGTATAGTTTGCGATATAAAATGAAGTGAATCTTTCGGGGGCAAATACATACAAATTTAATACAATTAACTAAACTAAACAAAACAAAACTACTGGGCCCATTACTATGCGGTTTTCGCTAATCGTCAGCAATTTTTTAGACTTAAAATCTGCGCTACTTTTTAATCTGGGCATCCCGCGGTAATTTGCCTGGGAATTGTTTAAAATGGCCAGATTAAATAAAAATTGGAATTGCAATGTATTTTTTCACTGATCGATAGCAAATTTTATGTAACACTAATCCGCGACTTCGTTTACCCTTGACTTAAATTCCCGGGTCAAAAATACCGCAGCATTTGAAAAACAATGTAAGCTATCGTTTTAGTGAAAATTGACAGAATAACCTAATTTTTACGAACTCGAACAACTACAAACCGTTCCCAGGAAAATTCCCGCGGGATTATCGGGATAAAAAATCACACATTTTATTACATTAAAGCTATCGATCAGTAAAAAAGTCTCATTAGAATTCGATTTATTTAATGTGTCCAATGATTTAAATCACTCTAAGAAAAAATCCCGCAGGATTCCCAGGATAAAAAGTAGCGCAGAGTTCAAGTCTAAGAATTAGCTGCCGATCAGCGAAAACCGCGTCGAAATCAACCCTGTAGATTTTACGTGAAACTCCGTTTATATAGTCTTGCAGTTTTCTTTAATAGCTTTAATGTACAAACAGAGCATGTTTAGAATTTTATAATATTATAGATAAATTTATGTTATGTGTGATATTTTTATTATTATTATTTTTACCGCTTATTCGGGTACACAAAAATTAGCTTATTCCGACACAGTTTTCACTAAAACGATAGTTGCGCTACTTTGTGTCTTGGGAATCCCGCAGGAATTTCAAGTCATGCGTGGCAGACGTCGCGGGCATATCCTAGTAATAAATACAATATAGATGAAATTGGGAGATAGTTGTCTTCTATGAAAACATATTGTATAATATAACTTGATTAAATTGAAATGACACAACAAACATGTAACTAAGGATACAAACTAATTAAGTTGTAGTAAGTACGATTTAGACAGGTTTTGAAGAAAAATAATGATGATGAATCAGTCAGTAAGCCGTATGGAAATATTTAGAATAGAAGTCTACTTAAACATTAATTTCAAATCATTCTTGTGTTGTACCTTCGATACTTGTTCAGCTCAATATCGATATCATATTTACACGTGTGGATCATAATAATACTTATATCCAATAGAACTTAGTCGTGTTTTTGTTACATCATGATAAATTAAAAATTAATTTGAATCTTCTTTATTAGAATACTTATTAAAATTTTCCCAAAAAGCTAATATCGAACGAACAGAAAGTTGTAATACAAATAGTAACTTTTGTAAATGAGATGAAAGCGCAAACATTGCAGGGAGTCCCTTTATAAATATTCTAAATAAAGCTTTTGTGCCTTCACACAATTGCCTATTGTAGAGTGGCACAAATAATGAATTGACATTGTAATTTGTTCATTGAACGGCAAATGGTTTGTTGCGGTTAGGGTTACCATTCACAATATATATAATACTGTCAAGAATTCGGTAACTCCAAAATATTCTCGGATGAAAAGAGAGAATTCATATTAGATGTCATTTAATTAATATTAGAATTCATCATACTCTTTGCCTTTTTACAGTACTGCACATTCATTATTATGGTCATAAACCTTACTATTGTAGGTGAATGAGAAACATAGAAATGATAGACTAAAATACACTCGAACCAAAAATGAAATACGTGCAGGTCATAAGAAGCTGCACCTTACGGCCTCTTTTGGCGAAGAGAACAGCATAGACTGCATAATGCAATGTGCTTATTCATAAAAAAAATCTTAAATTAAATAGTTATCCTTTACTTATCACCGCACCTGTCATCTGGAACACCCAATTTACAGATTTAGGGCATATCATAGAGATACCACCTTCGAAGATACATTTTTATATTGATAGTTACTGATTTACTAGTATAAGTTTGACATGTGATAAAAATAATGTCAAACTGGAGGAATGATAGATACAAATGTAAATCTATACCAAAAGAAGATGGATGGATTGTGTGAAGGATGAAATGATGATTTGTGATGTGATAAAGGACGTATGTCAGCATAGAGGAGTATAGAAGGAAGGGACATATTGTGCCGACCCCAAATAATAGCGAGAAGGTGTAAGAAAAGAGAGAGAGTTACTTATGTACTGATATGATTGATTGTTGACATAAATATGTATTTTTTGCAAAAACTTTATAATTCAATCCGAGTTATCCCTATGACACGGCTTGGATATTCGATAAATGCAATAAAATATCTGTCACAGGTATTATAGTTAATACGGCAACACTGGCCGGTTGCGGTCATTTCACGGACGAGTGCTTCTGTTCGCTTTTAAATTCTCTATTATAATGTAAGCGATGAATTCTCTGTTCAAAGTAATTACCCATCATATATGGCCAAATAATAAAACTATTTTACTATCGTATCGCTCCCGCCCCTAATTTTTCGCAACTGAACTACACAGTTTTATATAGAATACGGAAAGAAGAAACAAAGAAAAATATTTAAAGACATAGCGACGTACTTACATTGATTGAGAACTTTAGAGAACGTCAATGTCAATCTTTCGTATATAATATATTATAATTTTTGTCTTCTGCCTCTACAATACTATTCTGTTTATAAATATGTATTACAGTGTTATACATTTCATATATATCGTGTGTATTAATTATGTATATTGAATATTTATTTTATCGGTATCCCCACAATATTTGTTTCTAATTTCCTGTGTACTAATTATTATTATGTTTATATTAATTGTATGTATATCTATGTACGTAATTATTATTATTGTATGTCTTTCAAGAACACGGGCCATAAAAATGGCCCGGACTTTTGGAGGGCTTGCGTGGGGGGGCCATGGGAAGGCCAACACGTAGAGGCCCCTTGACAAATTTAATCTAATGTGGCGTGACACTGACCGGCGACTATCCCTGTCTACACTATATAGTAATGCACCCAAGGACAAGCCCCGGCCAGTGTAGGACTATTGTGGGAAATGAGGACAAAAAGTACCGGGCTATTGTGGTGATCTGCTAATGGTACTAGGGGTCTGGGAATATGGGAACTATGGCGTCTGCCCGTCGCAATGTGCAGGGAACATGGAAAATTGGGCAGACGGTGACTCGCCACTCCCTGCATGGGCCCCAAAAAATGCCATAGAAGACAGGGGCAACATGGGTGTGAGTGGCTAAGGGGTGTAGAGAGGTGGGCTGCAGGTTCATCGAAGCTACTTCTGACGTGATGCCATTTATCACTTCCACCCCTGGAGCTTGAGTCTTAGCTCTAGCGATCTCACTCCACTCCGTGCCGGCCAGCTAAGGCAAGCACGGAGACGGCGGCCTTGCCTTGGCCCCCGGAGTCAGGTACGAGGTGTCGCTACTCACCTTAATTATTATTATTATTCACGCTATATATATACATATATAAATAACAGTGCAACATCCGTCCGTCCTAGGGTGCAGTTGAAATCCAGCGTCAGGCACCTGTTGCCTGGCAAATGCTGAACTGCGCCTATTTGGTACCATTGCGAGATTTTTTGGTATATTTCACCGTACAATTCATTCATTGCCATATGTGTCGTTGTGTGATGACCAAATAAACGTTTTTTCTTTCTTTCTTTGCTTGTTGCTTGTATTTAAAAATTAATTGTATGCCGCATTTTCAGCAAACAAGGTTTGCACTCATTCTGATTTTCAGTGCAAACCTTCCTTTTGACGTGATACCAAAACGATCCGATTTTTTTTTGTGAAACTAATTTTAAAACTATTTAATTAATAAATGATAATATATACTCAAATAAACAATATAAGGCATCGTCGTCAGCCAATCGTAGTCCAGACGTAGATCTTTCCAAGTTTACGCCATATATCCCGGTCCTCTACTGTCCTCGTCCTACTACTGGCAACTTTATAGAAATCGGCGTATAAAATATGTTTTTTGATTTTTATCCATACCAGACCAAAAGGTTCTGAGAACAGTGATTGTGACACATAAAGGCAAACGGACAGACGAATAGACGGAAACGATTATCTCATAAGGGCTGCGTTTTTGCTAATATTTATGGAACCTTAATAAGGGAGAAACTAACATCCCAACAAACAGTCTTACTTTCACATTTACATAGGTATTAATGTGGATTCACATAAAGGAAAGGGCTTACCCGAGGTCAATAAATCCCCACTCGGAAAGTAAACGCGAACCCGTAGCAGTCCACTTAATCCTGTAGTTTTGTTAGAAAATAAAGGTTCCTTTGTCATATTATTATACAACCCTATTGTCTTCCGTGCAGCGGGGGATTGCCTTAAAAATTGAAAACAATAAGATAATGCTCCCATTTCACGCGTATCTTTTATTTGCCGCTTTTTGTTTGTACGAATAAATGGATAGTAAATGGTGTCGAGGGATAAGAAAGGTTTACAAGTGCGGGGTGGCTCATCATAAATCCAGTGTTTCGGACGGCAGCTTCCTTCCGTCGCCGCGTCAGCGCGTGCGTTCAACTCAATTTAGGGCTCATACACACGGTGCGCTGCGTTTCTTTCTGCATGAAAGACGCACGTTAAGGTGCTTTAAACAGATTCGTGGCCGGTGCCTATATCTTACTATTCATTCACTTGCCTAACCATCAGTAGAAATTGGGCATTTTTTTATTATTATTAATATCTCTACGGACTCGAGTTCCGTACTCATTTACTACTTAATTTCTATGAAAAATTTTAGACTCCATACACGCTTATTGTTTATTTTTGTTACTGTGTGTGACATTAATTTAGTAATTTTTATGTTGTGGTGTACCTTAAGAATCACTTATTATATTAATTTATTCTAATTTTAATACTAAACTTATACTAATGTAGAGTGTATCTGTTACATGCTGGTGTTGTGAGGAAGTGCATGTGCAGTGTTGACCTTATATCTATACTTATATATAGTCCTATCTAGTGCCATGTGTGTTGTTTGTTTGTTTTCTGTGCCTGGGTTATTAATTTTTAGGCTCTTTATGTATCTTGGTTTGTTTGTGGAGTATGCGTGTAATGCAATGCGATGGTTTTAATTGAAATTGGGCATTAGAAGTATGGAGCTTATGTCAAACTTTAACCGATAGTAAGGCAAGTTAATGTATAGTAAGAAATAGGAGCCGGACATCAATCGCAACCAGTAAATTTTTGCATACGTTCAAAATTCATACATGCTGTTATAGTATAAACGCTCCGATACGTCAATACAGATGCGCTGTGGTCGCGAGTTTGTATTTACTGTACTTATTTACACTAAGTATATTATATACCAGTGAAAAAAAACAATAACGACGTAATGCATGTATAATAATTAGATGGATCAGTGAAATTGAACCAATTTCTCTGAAAGGCGCAGAATCGAAAGGATACGACGGTATCTAATGACATTGAATAACTCAAGTGTTTGACAATATACACCACTTTGGTAGATTCTTCCAAATTGAAAAACAGAAATGAACCGTCTAATATCGGTTTGAGAGACACACTTTAACCGAGCTTGTTACATCTATATGGCGATATATACGTGTTTGTATCGATATAAATTCAATAATTTGCTTTTATGAAATTTATGGCGCTGTAAACGCATGTCGACGTCTGTGCGTAAATAATCGTCGTGTGTATAGACTCTTAGATATCTGTGTGCCTGTGGATGCTCTACGTAAACTAGACTTTTATATTTATGCGAGTATTATTCGCGCTGAAAGCTAAACTTTAACGAATTATGTATTTGCGAAGTTACAGTTATTGTGAACTTTGTTCAGAAGTGAGTTTTTTTATATTGAAGTAGGTTTTAGGATATTCCAGGGGATGATTTTTGAATAGAATAGAATATACTATACCGTATAAAAATGCTACATAAAATCGAGAACATGAATATTCAAGTACAATCGGCAGTCTTATCGTCATGGCGATCGATTGTCTTTGGTTTCGTATTCGCTGTGAATTATTATATTTGCTGAAATAAAACATTAATAAAAATAAAGTGCTTATTTAAACTAATATTAATTATATTATGTTATTTGACTAATGTTCACGGTCGCAGAGAACAACATGTCGTAGTTTTTTTCATGTGCGGACCAGTTGGTGGTAGAAGGTTATCGTCACCCATGGACATCTGCAACACTAAGGCAGCCGATGCGTAGCCTACATCGTTGAGACTTTAAGTATCTGTTTACGCCCTTTTTGAAGATCTCCATATTATAGCGCTCTGGGAAAACCGCGGGAGGAGTTCATACCATAACTTGCACACATATGGCATAAACGAGCGCGCGAACTAGTGATGATTGCCCAGAGCAACATTTTTCAGCCACAAAACTCATTTTGTAACAAGAAAAATATTATCTTGTGGATTTCCTACCTCCTCGAGCTTGTGTAGGAGACAAGGCAACGTTAAAACATATTTTATATATTAGTTACATAGTTTGTCACTCCTTCCAGCTCCAAATCTTCAATTTCATATCTCGAGGCAATTATCACTTTTGGCATGAAATATTTAAATCTTTTATTTTATTTCAGAATAAAAAAAACCCTCTGTAACAAATTTCAAGAAAATCTTTTTTATTTACTACCGTGAAGAAGAAACGAACATAAATTGTACGAGCCAATATAGCTCGTACAGCGTATTTTGCATATAAATACGGAACAAACAATATACTAAAACAGACGTATTAACATCACCATCATGTGCGCCACTTGTGCACTGCAAGTCGTACGTTTCAGGTCATCCAACGACCTTAATAAACAACATACAACAACTCAATGTGGACTGGCTTGGCAACACCCTTCAATCGGGGTCCATCGTTAACGGCGATTAAGCCCAGCATCTTTGGAACTGTACAAACCGTACATAAATAATATATACTATCAAAACCAACTTTTATGTTTGTAGACTAGTATGGGATATCTACGCATTAGTTTGGAAATTGGAAGGAAAATAACATACATGGAAATTTATTCAAAGACTCAACTACGGGCCAAGACACGTTACTAAAACTATAAGATATACGGCTAATGCAACAGACTAGCCGGGCTCGTTTGCATGCACGTAGGAAACATCCATTAAAACTTGCAATTGACTCGCACACTGCCGTAAAGTTGGGATTAGTTTCGGAAACTAATCATTAATCTTGCAAAAGTATTATGTTCTTAAGTTGGTTGTAGTGCGGAAGAGTGGGCGGATTTGCTTGGCTGCGTCAAGTTTTAGACACAATTAATTTTTGAGCCCTTTTGGCTACTAGAAATCTGTTTCGCTATGTGCTGCTTAAAAAGAAGAAATACAATAAAACCCCAGCGATGCCTACGTTATGTATTCAGTTTTCAGTTCATTAGGTATATATTGTTACGAGTTGCAGGACTCGAATTATTATAGAGTTTATTAGAACTATACAAACACGTATAACACAGGTACAAATATAACCGAACACAACAAAGCCAAACGTCACTAATAGATATTCCCGATATGTACACACGTCTCGCTTCGTTTGTGGTTCTCGCTCGACTGCCTCGTCCCTCAATCGAGGCATTGCTTTATAATGCACAGATGCAATATGCCTGCCCGGCCGCGTGGACCAAATTTCCTAGAATCAGTCCAAAACACCTGGCTAGTAACTGCCATAAAAGATTACAATAAACAATGAGCTGTTTTATAATCACAAACTTTAAACACAAAGTAAACAAAAGAAGTCCAAATTCAGAAGGTAATAAAATGTCTTTTTACGGTATGCAGGTGTGACTCCACTTTTGTCGGCGTCTAGGTCGCAACAATATCATTCTCTTTCTTCTCTTCTCAAAATTATTATATATGTTGTACAAGTTCCTATGAGAAACTGAAGGAGTTAGAAAGAAGAGACACGCGAAAATATACATTTTGTGGTGAATTGTAATAATTACAATTGTTGAAACAATGTATTAGTCTAAGAGACGCTGGAGATCGACTTCGCCCATCTGATAACCAGATGAGGCATATTTTTTTAAAATCAAATTATATTGATTCGTAAACACGCCTATGATAGCTTGCCAATCGAAAAGTGTTCATGGGTACTTTTGAAGTATTCAAAGCATAGCAATAATATTCCATGAGCAGTTTTTTGCAGGAAAGTCTATACGGTTATTTATGTAGTTAAATTATCTGTCCTACGATACCAAATTTTATTGGTTAACAGAACGGTGCAGTTACCTATATTGACTTACTTGTTTATACCCGCTTACCAGATAGTCATGAACAGAAATATAGGTACGCCTATCAAGGCATATTTCTTCATGTTAAAAACTATCAGTTTTATTCTGTTATCAAAGGAGTTGAAAGTTTGCCTGTGAATTATCTTTATCTGCTGTCATTTGACAATTGACAATTTAATTAAAAAAACATTTTAATCCACTGCATAAGTTCGCGTCAGTAATTCATTAGATTACGAATCATTTCGAGCATTATAAGATTATGATTAATGATTATTATTTATGTATATATCAATATACGTATATTTTTGTCTTATTTCTATGTCTATTATACTTGCCATTTCAAAATTTTATATATAATATTATTTTATTTATTTTTATTCTAGTTATATTGCAAAACCCACATGTTACACAATTTTTCTCTAATCCATCCTAAGGTTGTCTGGAAGAAATTGCTTTTAGTGATAAGACCGCCTATTGTCTTCTGTACTTAAACTTCTTGAATTGTATCTTAATGTTATGCAATAAAGTATATTCTATTCTATTTTATTCTATAAGCTCATAAATGTGTTGCTACTGGACTCGAGACCCCCATTTTTAGGATATTGGAAGGTATGACCTAACCTAATGGCGGATTATCTCACACACGACACGACACACATGATTATCTCAATGTACCTACTTAACAATTGTAGAAATATGCACATTAAATAAAAAAAAGCCGATTTAAGCTGTAGATGTTTTTTGTTTCCATTGTATTATGTACTAGAGTTTACCCCGCTGCTGCGCCACGGGTCCACCTCTAGTGCGTGCTTCTTGTCTAAAGAGGTTACAATACAGCTTACATTATATTACATTTTTATGCTACTGATATTTGCCCCGGAAGATTCACTTAATTTTATATCGCAAACCATCCTATCTCCCGAATGAAAAGTATCGATGCCATTTCGGTATTAAAACTACATATGTACACCAAAATGATCAAATAAACCACATCGACCACACCGACCACATCGACCACATCGACCACTTCGACTACTTCGACCACTTCGACCACTTCAACCACTTCGACCACATCCACCACATCGACCATATCAACAACGCCAACCACACCGACCACACCGACCACACCGACCACACCGACCACACCGACCACACCGACCATACCGACCACACCGACCACACCGACCACACTGACCATGCCGACCACACTGACCACATCGATCACATCGACCAAAATGATCAAATTAACCAAAATGACGAAAATGGCAAATCACAAAATAAAAACCTATCCTACTTTCTGGGATAATCTTTACATAAATCTATCCCCAAACTTATCCCATTATCCGGGATGAAAAGTATCCCCTGTCCACCCTCGGTATTAAAATATGTATATGTACCGAATTTCAGCCAAATCGTTTCAGTAGATTTTCCGTGAAAACGGAACAGACAGACAGAGAAAGTTACTTTCGCATTTATATTATTAATAAGGTTAATAAGGATTTACGACATTTATCTTTGGTTATGATTGTTAATATAAACAAAGAAGAATATAATAAATTACATAAATATTTTTTCAGTTACTTAACGGTTTTCTTGCTATTGAGTGTGTTAAGGCAACTAGTAACTTAGAAATGCGAGAAGTGCTCTGGAATTGTAGATTCTACATCGAAAGAACCTTCCTCGTGCTTTGTAAGTTAGATATTCTGCAAACTTCCAAGTCAGGTTTTGTTATTAAACTTAATAATACTGTTGATTAACTCTCTCGCCTTTGTTAGGACTTAAGAATATGGGTGATTCACAATAAGTTTGGAATAAATATTCAATTTTGTTTATTTATTTTTTTTGCCAGAAACAGGGAACGGACTGATCACCTTTTTTATTACCTGAAGCAGATAGAAGACCCATCTGATCGAAAGTAGTTGCCATTGTCTATGGACGCCTGTCCCCAGGGCCGCTATCACAACTCCATGCCGTAGCCCAAAGGTAAAAACCTAGATGCGAAGTTCCCTTCAGATCATTGTGGTAAGCGGAATTAAGTTCTAGAAAACCGACGTGTTGAGTGTGGTAACTCAAGAAACTGTTACTGTTGATAGCGAGCGATGCGGTGGTGAAAATGAGGCGTTGGCATCAGATTGCATTCTATAAAATAGGCGCAGTAATTTTAATGACGTAAAGTAAGACGAAGTACCTCTATTTACAGTCAAATGATCTCACTCAGTACACTTTTCTTTTTGTATATATGTTACTTTATTTCCAATTACTGATATTTGCAATCTAATGTTACCTATTTACTCCAAAGTAATTGATAACAGTTTATTAATAACATTACGAAAACGTTTTTACACAGTAGAAGATAATTTTCTAGACCTTAAAGAAATAACATGACGACTTTTAAAAATTTTCTTAGTCATAACTTAACAACCTTTTAAGACACTCCATAAAAGGCACAAAAAAGTAATGTTACGGAGTATGTTTTACACTTTTATGGACAAACTAAGTTATAAGGGTCTATGAAATATAAAATGCTATGATGATACTTTTTATGAGATGAAGAAAGACTTTCAATAGTCAGTGACTCTCAGAATTGAGGTTGTGCATCTATAACTACTAGACCACTTAGGTTAGAGGATTTAGAGTACGCGAGCTCCGTTTTCCAGTAGGGTGAATTGTTAAAAACTCCTTTCAATGCAGTCTGGTCTGGTTTTTAAATCCATTCCTGTTATATTCGTTGCAAGACAAAACATGTGTATTTCATTATAAGGTATATATTGTACAATTACTGTTCTACTCTTTTTTTTTATTGCATGAGTTCAGCAGACGGCCACGTGGTGAAAAGCGGTTAGCATCGCCTATTGACATTTGTAACACCAAAATTTGTAAGGGTGCTCCCAATGTGCTGCTGCTGTCTAAAGGCAGGCTGGAATCTGGCAACGAATGTCGGAACACAACTAAAGCTTATTATAGTGGCATACACTAGACCCGGGGTGGTAGCCATCCAAACGGTCAAATACCCTACCACCTAGCTGTGGGTTGTTTTGTCACCTCTTACGACAGGCGGACGGTGTGTCGAAATTGTATTCCTTCTGCGTTCCTGCACGGATGCAAAACTCCGTTTATAGAAGTGTTTTTATATATTAAAACAAACACCTACTGTTACAAATAAAAGTTAAAAGTCTAATTAGGTACTTGTTAAGCTTACACGAAACTTTGTTTCTTAATTAACTAAAAAGGACTCATTTATTAAGTCGGTTTCTAAATTGTAACAAAAATTTTAGGCACCCCAAATTGTGCAAAGAAAAGCAGGTAAATCTGCTCAATAAACAAAGGCTTTTTTCCTAACAAAAAGAAAACAGAAAGGTAAAATGTAGCTACGACTTTTATAATTTTTCCCCGACGATATAAAAGGGGTTCATCGTACAGTAAGCAACGGAAGTTGTTGTACAATTTTGATCATTTTTTGTTATTAAATGAACAGTAATGAAGTGTGCGTACTGTTATATATAAAATTAAATAAAATATATTGTTATTAGACGAATGTTAGATTTATTTCTTTCATAAATAGCTAACAGACTGTTACTAATGTTGTATTTAAGGAAGTTATGTTTGATAAAAGAAGTATATAAAACAAAAAGCGAAAGACGTTTTTTTAAACATCTTGAAGAATACACATGACAATGGTGTCATGTCTCATGGGAGTATGTACTAAATAAACCTCCTTAATAGTCAGTAAGTAGTATTTATAACAAAACGAGTATGCACACTAGTCCAGTAACATACATAGATAAATAGTGTATGCTCCCTGGGCTCCAACTCTGCTATTATTATATTATCAGAATGGTCGACCGTTGGCGTCATAATAGCAGTTTTTCATACAAAAAAACCATTGTTATGCCACTGGTCAGCGATTCTGACGAAATTGTAATAGTAGAATTAGAGCCCTAGTGAAAATTCTAACTTACCTTGAAAATGAATCGCGGATGAATTATTTCACTATGGTATTGTCTTGCCAGTTTGCAAATATAATTTGTAAAGTTCTCGCTGATTAATTTATTATTCCTTCATCCGTCTATCCGTTGCCTGATTCAAGACTATTATGCTGGCATGAAGAGCACTAGATTTTAACGAGTTTTGCTTCAAGTATCTTCATTTATCTGCCGTCGTCTATTCCTTTTAGTGAATTTTCGCTTAGTATCCTTTCCCTACCTACATAACCTACCTACAAATTAATATAAACTATGGTATATTATACTTTATGATTCGTTTCAGTTTTTATTTATTAAGTAGTTGTCTTATTTTAAAAATACGACCTCTCCCAAAATAAACGTGCAGGAACGGAGAAAATATAGAATTCCTTTTCGGGCGTCCGGTCGGCGACTAAACATCCCACAGCCAGGTGGTAGGGTATATGCTCGACTGGATGGCTACCATCCCTGGTCTAAAGTATGTCGCCATAACAACCTTGAGTTGTGTTCCGGCATTAGTGACCAGGTTCCAGTCTCCCTTAAAAGAGTTTTTTTTTTTTATTGGACTTGACTTTATGTTGTTAGTCCGAAAACCTTACAACTTTACCGGGGTCTTTGGGGCGAGTGCCTTCGCGAAGCGAAGGCGCTCGAGCCCGGGGGGGGGGCAACTTGCTCGAGGGAGCTCCCTAAGGTTTATAAAAGAGTAGCAGCGCATTTGTAGCACCTGTGGTGTTGCAAATGTAACCGCTTTCCATCAAGTCCTCGGCCTGTCTGCTGAACTCCTGCAATAAAAAAAGACGAGTACTATAAAATATTTTTTTAATTTTAGCATACTTAAAGGTATGGATTTATGAATTTTGTTTTCTTCTAGCGGCTTAAAACGGTCGCTTTTAAAGTATCGCTTAGTGAAATTGACACGTAAGGTCCACTTTATTTTGATACTCGTCACATTCATAATATAAATCTGCCAAAGCGGCTACTTCTAACCTCCTGAAACTGCTTCACTGTCTTATATTTGCCAATACCATTGATGGAATTTCGCCGCGGTGTCCGTGGTGCGGAATAGACGCGCGGCGATTTTATATGTGCTGTAAATAATACTATAACACCAGCTCTTTGTGACCGAATGTTACATTTTTAAGTTGGAATTGGAAATTTTATTCAATTATACTTAAATGAAGTAGTTTCACATCTTTCATCACTTTAGACTCTCTGTATAACACCTTCACTGTGGTGTTGTCGTGCTCTTTCTACCATTGCATCCCTAGCTATTGGCCTTGAATTCAACATTTGGAGCCACCTTGTTTATATACGGAAAATTATGTAAGTATATCTTATTTTCCATGCAGGCAACAAGTTTTTGGTCTGATCTTGAATGGTGACTGATCTCTAATAAGAAACGTTCAAAAAATCTTTTCCACTATTACATATATATCGTATGGATAATAGTACAAAAATGTACATATTATTCTAATGTATATATTAATATTATTCATAGTTCAGTTTGAAATGAAAAATATTTGTGGAAGAGAAATCAACCATCCTTTAAATACATATTAAATGGAATACACAAAGTTCTTCTGATTTTTTTCTTTAGCAGCAGTGAGGAGTTTCTTAGAGTTCATAAGAAAAGTTTTTTGAGGCGGTGATTGATTAAATATTCAAGTAGTTAAATGATGTTAAGAAATCGATACGAAACTTTAAGGAGCTGTAATATTTTTCTCATGTCTCTAATAAAACCTTCATAGTGTAAAATTTTAAACATCCTAAATAGTCAGAATACTTGATAAATTAATTCAATTTCAGTAGCGAATTATTTTAAGAGTCAGACAGTGTTTTCTGTATTACTAGGTAACTTCGCAGTTGAAAATTGTTAGGGATAGTGGTGCCTTGTTAAGCAAATAAATAGCTATTGTCTAATACATAATAACTAAAGTATTAACAATACGTACTTACAGGTAACAGGGTTATTGAGATCTGCTTAATTACGTACATTTTTTTCAAATTCTCCCTCTGCTGACCTAGTTTTTTTGTCAGGGTGTTTATTTCAGGGTATTATATAATGTCCTTAATTTTATGCTTTTTATTCTTGTTTGTTATTTTTATCTTTAATTCTTTTTTATTAATTAATTTATTGCTTATAACCTATTATATATAACAATAAAAAATTAATAAAAGTAGCTACATTAATTAAATACATTATATTATAAATTAGAACAATGACGAAACTTAACTAAACTAACTAAGGGACTAACACCTAAGATACCGGCTTGGCTTAGTTTAGCCGTTAATAGCCAGTCTTGATTTTAAGATAAAATTGTTTTATGTAATTCTGATAGAAGTAAAAAACTAAGCTGAGGTAATCGAAGACAATGGGTTAGGTTCCCAGAAGGCTGCCTACGTTACCTCGCTGGATCGCCATACTGATCCGTTGTACTACTTACACATACAAGGAAATATCTAATATTCCATAAAATGTATAAATACATTAGATAGAAACTAGAATTATTTTTGTAAAATATACATAACATACTGAATAAACAGCAACTATCTACATTGTACAAGGCATGCAATATTCCTTACATAGTGCTGTTTCCTCGGCAGGAAAACAAACGACTTGACAACATTGAAACGGGAATTGTTGAGATAACAACACCTTGCAATTTTTGTTTTTCGTTTTGTGGTTTATTTTAGGCCACGTACACACAGGTTCAACGAAGGTCCACGATATATGATTGGCTTTTGTCGGCAACCCATCGCGGGGCACTAATATCAAGGCTCGATTAACACTATAATGCCGTTCATTTTTCAATCTTGCTCCGGTTTAGTTTCGATCAAATCGCGCCGTGTTTAAACTACTACTCTGGAGTTAAAAGAAAAGCGTATTTACATTGTCGGTACAAGTCGTGAAAGGTCGGAACGCGCTTCAATCAAATATTCTGTTCGACGAACCGGTACCAGCGTGATATCGGATCG
Source organism: Dendrolimus kikuchii (assembly GCA_019925095.2). Lineage (NCBI taxonomy): Eukaryota > Metazoa > Arthropoda > Insecta > Lepidoptera > Lasiocampidae > Dendrolimus > Dendrolimus kikuchii. The sequence continues at coordinate 17,769,405 of CM034389.1, forward strand.
GAACTAGAGCGATACGATAGTGAAAATTCTCTGATGCTTTATGTTTCAGAACATTTTATCGGACCAGCAACGGACCGAGCTCGGATAGAGATTAAGTAGTGGACGGCATTATAGTGCGAATCGAGCCTTAATCGAATCATTCGACCGTTCAGCGAAATGTCTGCATAGAGCCCGAAACACAATCCTTGGTCATCGTTGGCACAGTCTGTACCCAACATAATGGCCCAGCTTCGTGAAAGCGGCGATCCAATCCACGCTCAATCAATTTGCATGTGCCCTACATATGAGGGCTTCAACGAGAAACTTTCGAAGGGCCACCCTTTTTATACTCGATATATGTGATTGCTCTCATCGGTATTCCAGAGCGGGTTTACAAGTTTTTATACTTAATAAAAGACACGTACGCGGTACAAATAATGCGCAGGCCGTTTCGCTATGTAATAAGAGTTTTTATTCAACCTAAAGAGCTTTAAGGCTCGCAAGAAACAAAAGATGCTTTATAAATGAACGTCACGTAATAAATTTTTACAAGGCTTATTCGTCTTAGCTGCGAATTGCCCGGGAAAATGAAATAAAATTTAGTATCAGGTAAGTATATTTTTGTGTAGGGAAAGAATTACTGGAAATATTAATTCACGAGTACGTAGGAAGAAGTAAAATATATTATTTTCCAGAGGTTTTAAGTTTAATCAATTGTTTATATTGTCGTAGGACTTGTCACGCGGCTTTATAGGTGTACGTAACTTTCAGATTTGAATCCTACGGAAATTTGTATATTCATCTCCTGTCTCCATGCCGTCCTTCTGTCTATATTACAGCTATTTTTTACACTAATGGAATGTGAGAGAACTGTGTATTCTATAATACCGATACACAAAAAAAACTTACAATAGGCGTTTGCCGTACCGTTATTCAGATCTTGAAAAATCATAATGATGTTTCTTAGTGGCTTTTACATTGAAGTGTGAGATATTTGCTCCCAACAACGTAAAATGTTGCATCCCTACCCTAACTTTGGAAATAAGAAGTGATAAAAAAAAGAAGTGATATCTATGCTTTTCGTTTTTTTTATCCGGAATATTAGTGGCTACACATACCGATGGCTTTGACGCCATCTGGTGAAAGAAAACAGCCTCTCCCTGCTTAGTAGAGTGCGCGGGAGTAGCAACAGCATCTTAAACGTAATCTATACTAATATTATAAAAAGGTAAAGTTTGTGAGTTTGGATAATCTCTGGTGTTACTGAACCGATTTTGAATTTTTTTCACAAGCGAAAGCTACAGTATTCCCGAGTGACATAGGCTGTATTTGATTGTGATTAATGGATCAAAAAAGTAAAAATGTTTTATGCCCAGCGACGTAGGCACGGGAACGCTTGTCAGATATATTAGAGCAATAACGTTCCACGAAAGAATTGCGCACATCCTCGTACGAGGCACTGCGAGAGACTTCTGCGTTTATAAATTATATTTTTATTTTTTTATTGCAGGAGTTCAGCAGACAGGCAGACGGCCTACTTCATAGGAAGCGGTTACCATCGCCTATTGACATTTGCAACACCAAAGGTGTTACAAATGCGCTTCTGCTCTCCTAAGGGGGACTGGAACTTGGTCACTAATGCCGAACACAACGCAAGGTTGTTAAGGCGGCACACTCTAGACCAGGGGTGGTAGCCGTCCAGTCGGGCAAATAGTACCCTACCACCTGGCTGTGGGTTGTTTTGTCGCCTCTTACGACAGGCCGCCCGGCCGCGGGAAATTTTATTCTTTCTCCGTTCCTGCACGGATAAATTAAAGGTTACAAAACTTAATCAAACCTTTATATGCGTGATGTGTGCGTGTGTGCGTGGGTCAGCTGTAGCCAATAAATAAGATAGTCCTCTGATGTTGGCACTCACGCAGAGGACCAAATCGCAATTCTCTGTAAATTACTAACGCACATTTTTAATCTCTTCTAACTATGATATTTGTATCTAGTTCTCTGCACATTTAAATAAATAATAATAATAATAAAGCTTTGTTGATTAAATGACATTAGACAATCGTCTCCTTTGCAGAATCCATCATGAACACACTCACACCTTCTACAAAACTACAATTTGTGTATTCCACACATTGGTAGGTTTATTGCCAAAGTAAGCAAGTTACGTTTGTGTTACGGATAATATACCGACAACTTTATGATCGATTTCACCCCACTCAGTCTAGAGTAGAAAACGAAACTCCCCTTTCCCAGATTTACCCCACAAAACATCTAAATATTTTCATACTTATATATTCATATGGAAATGAAATTACATTAAAAATACTAATTTTGACTTGATAGAGCTATGCTGGAATCAGTATCTTGTTTTCAGCTCTTAGGGCCAGCTCGATCGCTGTGATAGCACGCTCTCACAATATATCGGCGTGAAACGATTAGCTCATGAGCTAATCGTGTTTCGTGCAACGAGTGAGAGTTACGATGACCCACTCCCCCTTTCCCCTATCCATCCTTACATATCCCATTTTTATATAACAATCTTATCTCCCATCCCTTCTATTCCATTCTTGTTGTCTAATCCTTCTATCTCATTTCTATATACCATCCTTCTTATCCCATCCTAAAGGAAATCAACGCGTTGGCTTTGCCATTGCTGTTGTAAACGCTTATAGGCGACACTAACTACTTTCCACGAGCTGGGCCGTCTGCCTGTTTGCCAGCTTTGTAATAAAAACTATACCGATATAACTAGTATTGTTACTTAATTATATCATCAGAGTAAAATACAGTCAGCAAAAAACTACCTGAGTAATCCGGGTACCGTCAGCAAAAATAGAAAACCAGCCAATTTAAATTTCACGCAACTTTCGCATTCAAAAGCGTTTTGTACAAACGCGAATTCGCTTTTGCGAGCGTCATAGGAATGAGTGTAAAAAGAAATTACATAGTAAAACGTTGCTTTCTCTTTTACGGCCCAAAGATCGGGAAAATAAAGTTCTTTTTATTGCCTTCACTTTTACAACTGTAGGAATATCCTGAATCCTGTGAACTTTGCTTGGAGAAATTCCATCAATTTTATGCACAGCCAATGGTGCGCGGTATGCGATACCGCCCAGCTACAGCTTACTATTGTTGTTGAAGATTTCTTTAGGTATTCAAAACGAGCTCCCTTAGTATTTTCTTAAGCTGATATTAAACGGTTCATTTCTGTCTTTCAATTTTGGACGAATCAACCAAAGTGATCCATATATTATAAATATAAAGTTGAATGACTCAATGTCATTGAACACCGTCGTCTCCTTTGAGTTTTTGTGCCTGTCAAAAATAAAAACAAATTTATTGATCAGTTTAATATTAGCATTAGGTTGTTAAAACTATGTGAAGTGAAAGATTACAGTAAAATATTGAGGATTGTTGTAAACTATGGACTACCTGTTTTTGATTTTAAAATAAAAGCCAAAATGTAGGTTGGCTATTTACATAATTATATAGGATACCAAATCGTAAATGATAGTTTTAAAAGTTGTCTGTCTGTATCCTTTATTTCTGTATCTTGGCGAGTGCAGTTAGTGGGAAATAAATATAAATCCACAGCATGATGAATCAAGAAATATATTTAGCAAAAACATCAAAAATAGATCTACGAATACATATAACAATGTTATAGATATGTATTTATTTTCGGGTAATAAATAGGTGTAGTTGACAAAATGGATAAATATATAAGTGAAAGTTCTTTGAACGAACGCGTCGACATTTTTTGCAAAAGAAAACCCATTCGAGTGTAATCAGAGCAGCTATCAAAAGATAGAGTGGCATGTTTGACGTTCTTTCATGTATTTGCTTTTGTGTTAAATCAACTGAAAAACGTCTAAGTGTCACAATATTTCCGACTAAATCCTGTTTTATATTGAAGAGTAAGACTGGATTCCATTACAGTTTCCATACATGATGCATTATCAGTTTATCGATAGCTTATCCTTACCTTATTCTATTGCATCTTTTATTGATTCAGTCATCAACAAGCTTTATTTTGAAAGTTTACAGGTAGAGGTAGACTTTCAGGTATGCAACCGAGACACGACGCAGGGGACTTTTTTTGTTCAGGATCCAGCTGGACGGCCACAGATGGCAGTTTCATCGATACTGGGATTGGTGGGCTTCCCGACTTCATAAGAGCGAAGGCATTTAACCTGGTAGCAGCGCATTAGAGGAAGCACCTCCTGTGAGGTTCGACCTCGGCTCGACCATTTCTGGGGGAGATAATTCAAGTCGACTAAGTCTTAAAAGGCGGAATGAGCTAAGCCTGAAAGCTGAAGTGATAAAGTTGGAACAATCTACCGGAAACGATTCTATTCTGTTTACTACCGCTTCGCAACGTGTTATAACTGGTAGAGAAGCAGCGGCGGAAGAAACTCCAACAACACGCCTATGCTGATCTAGTGTTGCTACTTAGTGTCTGTAGTGAGTAGATGCGATTGGTGACCATCATATGGGAAGAGTCTGGGCTCGTCAATGAGGATATCTTAACACTCTGCGAAATCACAACATTTCATAGCTTGCACACTTATGGATAAGGGAGTTTATTTATGTACAGTGGACGAATCCTAAGCATCTAGAACTGTGACTATTGACGGCGAGAGTAAAAAAGAACAAATTTACCTGCACACTGGCCACATATAGAAAATAAATCAGAGGGTCTAAAGCGGTCGATTTAGACCTTTCGATCGGTCTTTAGCTTTAGCGAGAATCGATTAGTGAAATTGACTCGTGTCTAGATATACTGGTAGTTATAATATATAGCATAAAAGTACTTTATTTTACTGCGGTGCAGAGTATTTATTATATTATCAGTATGTTTTAAAATAAAACATTCACGAATAAATTTACCAGTCATTTTTATTCTAAGCGCAACAAAGTTATGAAATATTAAATATCAGAAAAAGAGTCAGAGACAAGCTTAAAATGAAAAATATACAAGTATCGTCTTTAAAAGTTAACTGGATTTAAGACTAAAACTCCGCGCTTCGAAATTATTTTAAACCTCAAACAAATTACGAAATTTCTTAATTCTACGAGGGTTTATCTTTCCTAGTCTTTCTGAAGAAAATTTAGCTCAGCAACTCGTTATAAGTAGCAAGTTGGTTGAAGAACAAAATTTAATACTAGAATGAATAGCTTTGTCGTGTCTGTTTGACTTTGAATAAATGAAATTAATTTGTTAAATTGTTTATTCGACTCAGAATGAAGATTGAATTGCGTTTAGCTCAGTGTAACGTTTCATAATAACTAAGTAAATCTATAGATTCCTTCGTCGAGTTATTTGTAGATATGAAACGTTATAAATTTGATACTTAACGTTTTAATTTATAATTTCATGAACGCATCGAAGTTCTAAAATTAATTAAATCGAATCTTCCGCAGAAGTTTTCGCAGAATTAGTCGTGGTAGCGTAATGGTTAGCGCATACATCCCAAACTCAAAGGACGCGGGTTCAAATCCTGGCCGGAACGCACACGCCACTTAGGCAATTTTTTGACCTAATGTGCACTGTTACAATTTCTACGTGCTAACAACTGTGAAGGAAAACATCATGATAAAATCTGCACATTGAGATAACTGATGTTTCAAACCTACCTACCCGCCTTGGACAAGCATGGTGGGTATATTGTCTGTTTCCCTATAGTGGGAGGCCCGAGCCCAGCAGTGGGACATTTATGAGCTGTTATTATTAATATTTATATGTTCCGCAGAATAACCGTTTCATGCTTTAAATATTTTAATATGATATTTTTTAAGTCTTACCTAATACGTCTTAATTAAAACTATATTTTAAAAGTTTTTTTGTATGTTCATTACACGATATCTCCGTCAATTTCTATCCGTGCAGGAACGGGGAAAGAATACAATTTCCTGCGGCCTGGTGGCCTGTCGTAAGAGGCGACTAAACAACCTACAGCCAGGTGGTAGGGTATTTGCTCGACTGGATGGCGACCACCCCTGGTCTAGAGTATGCCACCATAACAACCTTGTGTTGTGTTCCGGCATTAGTGACCAGGTTCCAGTCTCTTTTAAGAGAGCAGCAGCGCATTTCTACCACCTTTGATGTTGCAAATGTTCATAGGCGATGGTAACCGCTTTCCATCAAGTGGGCCGTCTGCCTGTCTGCTGAACTCCTGCAATAAAAAAGAAATGTAAACCAATTGTCAAATTGTTTGCTTTTCTCGTAAGTGTAAACTCCTGTGGTAGTCACATGGTCACCAAGTCAGGATCTCATTAGTGGATCGAATCCCAGGGCTATCGTGCATAACCCTTATTAAAGAACGCCGTGAGCCTAAATCCTTAAAAAAATCTTGTATACACGTGTAGCTATCACATTTTCTACAAGCGCCTAATTTTTTATACCCATGTTACGCGATTTCTTCGTCAATTGTGAATCGATAATGATTTATTTTTCTTTATTCGTAAGTATGTATACTCCCGAGGCGGTTTCATGGTCACCAAGTCAGGATCTGATGAGTAGATCCCAGAGAAATCGAGAAAGAGAGGGATCCCTTAATAAAAAATGCCGAGAGCCTACATTTTTCCAAAAAAAGCTTGTATACGCGTCCCAGTATTACACATTCTACAGGTACTTAATTTTTACGTAGGCATGTTACGCGATTTCTCCGTCAATTATGGACCGATTTTCAAATTGTTCTTTTTACCTCCCTAGATGGTCCCATAGTCACCAAGTCAGGATCTGACTTGTGTATCGCAAGGAAATAGAGAGCAACCCCTGTTTAAGAGCCTATACACCGAAGAATGAGATAGCAATTTTGCATACGCGTGCCAGTTGTACAATTTCTACAGGTGCTTAATATATTATTTTTAAAGCTCTTGAGGTATTTACGCAACTAAAAAGTAATATTTTTTTAACAAACACAAAACTGACTTCTCACTAAAATCCAAAAAATAAATATTTAATCGACTTCTTTCTACAACATTTAGAGGTCGGTGTCAAGTTAAGTCAAGAAAACTTAAGGAAATACCATATGTGTTTTCTAATTTTCATATTATATATTTTTGTAAGCAAGTAGTTATTAATATTTTACATTTTACTCCATTGCGATAATTAATTTATGTAATTTAATGAAATTAATTAATTTATTGACACAATAGTTATTTCTCAATTTTTTATGGTTTTTCTTGCTTCTTGTAAAAATTACCTTTTGCACTTAGGGTCTTGTTACCAGGGAAATGGAAGGTACTCTTTTCCATGTTAAGGGTGTGAAAATATTTTATGTTTAAAGTTAAGTGAAATAAATCCCTAGAAGCTAAAAAACCCCATAATAAGTACAATAAAACAAACATTTCAAAGCGAGTTATTGACAAGCCAAGGCAAGAAAAATACATTTGATACAAAAATAAAGCACTGAAAAATTTGATTGAAAAGGCTAGGGGTTTATAAGTAAAAGTAAATTCGCGTGACTTCAATCGGCTTAATTTTAAAGAGCATGTGTCTCAAGACGCCTTCGATGATTTCCCAAGAGCGTAAAGTTAAGAAATCTGACGGTTTGTTATGAGTTCTACCCATATGAAGAAGTTTACCAAGTTTAATACACTCCTACGGATTACTTTAGTTGTTTTGAAATAGCCCATTGTTTCAATCTATTGTAACTACTTAAATCAACAATGTACTTTATCAAATATTGCTCCTAGCATTAACAAGCAGGCAAGATTTGCCTTTAATACTGTTTATAGTCTTACTTATGCGTTAGGCTTTAAACAAGTCACTGTAATATTGTTATTTAAAACAATATTATCCGACCAATTGGTTTAATTAATCAAATCAATATGTTTTAAATAGTAAAACGCCAGGAAAATAAGAGTAAAGTTTTTTACTGAGTTGGTATTTTGGCATGTGTGTAAAATTTTTGAATTGTGATTTCTACTTTTTTTTAATTGCATGAGTTCATCAGACAAGCAGACGGCCCACTTGATGGAAAGCGGTTACCATCGCCTATGGACATTTGCAACATCAAAGGCTACAAATGCGCTGCTTCTTTCTTAAGGGAGACTGGAACCTGGTTACTAATGCCGGACATAACTCAAGGTTGTTATGGCGGTATACTGTAGACCAGAGGTGGTAGCCATTCAGTCGGGCAAATACCCTACCACCTGGCTGTGGGTTGTTTTGTCGCCGCTTATGACATGCCGCCCGGCCGCAGGAAATTGTATTCTCTCTCCGTTCCTGCACGGATAAACTATAACGGATAACTATTTGAAATTCTAGATATTAAGGGTTCCAGGCGGGACCCCAATGTGTGTAAGCAAACATCTGTAATTTATGTTATCCATAACCTCTAAATACCTACCTAAAATCTTTTCCCGTTTAACAGGAAAGTAGACGTGTTTATTCCACTTATACGGTTATCCCAGAAGCTGCTAGCTAATTATAATACAGGATACAGCGATCACCTAAGACTAACTACGCAATTACAGGGTTGAAAAATCTGTCATCAGTGTTAGGAATTAACACAATCGACCCAGTCAGCTTTGCAACTGCACGTGAAACTGCGATTCAGGTTCAGAGCTTCCTTTGTGCTGTCCATAGCGAGTGATAATTATCTTCAGTTACCACTTTAATTGCTTTCGATTGTATGCTTTTAGCTCTTTTTCGATCCCGATCTAAAACCGCTAACGAATAAAAGCTCAGTCTTTTCGAACTGACATTGCGAAATAGCTTTTTATTTTTAAGTATTTGCATTATGTTCAAAGAAAAGAGTATATTTAACTATTAATACCCAAACTCATCAAAATTAACTGTCAGGCCTCAAGACACTGAGCTCTTTCTGGGTGCACCAGAACACAAACCAACTTAATTGACAATTTCCTTTTATTTTACCTCCCACCCATTTTATTCTTCTTCTCTTATATATAAAAAAGAATCGTAGAAATGTATGTACGCACATAACTTGAGAGCGACTTTACCGATTTTGATTAATTTTTTTTTGTGTGTATTTGGGTGGGTCCCCGGATGGTTTAGATTCAAATTTGGAACCGGTAGATGGCACTAGAATCGGGGCCTAGATTTTTATTTTTTCGGGGCAGGACAACGTCTGCCGGGACAGCTAGTATTATATAAAATTATTAGAGGTAGGCATGTTTTCTGAAGAGTTTCTTGCCCCGCTTCTTCTCTTGAAGCCACAACATGTTGCGAAGCGCTGGTAAATTAGATTAGGCACCCTTAGAGTAAATAATAACCATAAACCAAATTAAAACTAAATAATTAAAGTGAACAAGTTGGGAGTAGGCTAAATAAAACTTTAACAATACTTATTGGCATTTGACATCTTTGTCTTCCGTGATCACACAAATAAATTACCGCGCTTAAAATCGTTGTTTTATTACGTATACTACTCGCGAAAATTAAAAAAAATATTAATTATACTTCAAAAAGTGCATTTTCCTAAAGAGCCAATTAAGGGTCACTTAATAGCAACCCATGATTTCAATGTATTGTGAAGCTAAGAATGCAAAACCATTTTAATAGTTTCGTTACAATACCTTGAATTATGTAAATATTAGTAGAATACTATCTTCCATGCCTTGAACGTTAAAATACACCTTTTGGTTACAGCAAAATGATTTTCAGGTATATCCAATCAAAGTACTTTCGTGTTTGTAATGTTATTTCAAAAATGGGCTCATAAGCGCTTCTAGATGATTATGGTTAGCTTATTAGCTTCGTTACTGGGAAACGGATGGCGTTCCTGCCATCTTCATCCAAGGTCTGTTTAGAGTTCCACATCAGTATCACAGCTTTGGCACAATTTATTCCTTACTGTTATCGCGTAGTTATTGTAAGTATAAGCAGATTAAGACAGAATCTACTGACGTAGTTCAAGCTCTTTATTAAACTTACGCCACTGAACTGAGAAGTAGATAAGCCACTAAGTCTGTAATGAGTAGAAAGTCAACACCACCATTTTAATTTGGTTTAGTTCAACATATCATTTGAAAAATTTATTTTTAAACCGAATAAAACTTACAGGACCAAGCAGAGATGTTAACAACTGCTAGTGCTTATGTTGCGAATTCACTTGTGTACATTTTGGATTCATATCCGAAGGAAGCTATTTCATTTTCTGGGTTAAAAATGCTTTATGGAGTATCCCTCTTATTGAAAATAGTTGTACTCGTATTTATATAGATACTAAATTCTGTAATATACCTTTCTGAAGAGTAGGTATGAATTAAAAAACAAAACCATCGAAACAAATGTACTTTCATATTTATAATTAACTAGCTGTGCCCGCGATTTCGTCCGCGTGAATGAACGAATGAAAACACTTTGTGGTTCACCAAAAATTAAAACAACTGGGTACAGTAAATGTTCAACAAAGGGTGGCCTTATCGCTTAAAGCGATACACTCTTCCAGACTTCTTTTTTTTCACGGGACCTTAATTTTAAAAGTAGCCTAAGCCTCCTTACAACATCAGCTATCTGCCAGTGAAAGTCCCGTCAAATCAGTCGAGTCGTTTCAGAGATTAGCCGGAACATCTAGACACACAAAAATTCTAAGAATTGCATTTTCGGAATCTCCTAGCCCGAATTATTCCCCCTGATTTTTTCACATTTTTAGTTTGATATTAAAAACAGACAATTCTTTTTAAGATATCTGAATAGACTTATACAGATATTCAATACGCATGAATATTGTCGCCAGCCAGTAGCTGTATGTTTTTTTTTTCTTAATCCCCTCTCTCCGCACGAGCTAGATTGTCCGGGCTGTTCACTATTTTTATTTATTTTTCTGGTTGTGCTTTATTATAAAAAAGAAAGGAATATATTACATGGTCCTTAATACTACTACAATGTTACTTTAGAGTCTTATACTTTCATGTTATTATATCTTTCTTATGTTATTCTTAAATTTACTGTTTTATTATCTATGATGTCTTTTATCTATTTTCCTATTTATTTATTTATTGTCTATCTTACTATTACACTTTCTTAATTCTACTTTTGTATCTATGTTTTCTATCTCGTACATTACTTCTATATATACTTAAATATACGTATTAATGTACATTTATGTAACTGTATGTTGCTGGACGTAAGTTACCCCAAGTTTATGTTAGATATCCCGATCCTTCGGTTTTCTCATTCAGATCCTACAAGCTACTTTGCGCAGGTCATAGATTCACCGACTAGAGAGCGTCCCCCGCTGTGCTTATCAAGGCGCAGGGTCCGTTCCAAGACAAATCTGATCCTTAGACCATCGGCCATGCGACAGATGTGACCAGCCCACTGACACTTCAACTTACTATAATTTTGTGTGCCATAACTTTGGTTCACTTATAGATTTTACTCATAATCTAACACCCATCATTTAATTTAGTTTTGACTTTTAAATTAGGGCTCAACCAAAACTATTTAAGAAGCGGAATAAACCGTTATTCAACGATATTATTTATACCAATTTATGCAAATCAGTGTAAGATTACCTAAACGTTCATACGTACATGATGTAGGGTAAATTAATTCAATGTATTGTTAGAGAGAGTTGCTTTGTTTGCTTTTGGCAGCTTACATTCTGGTTAAATGTGAATAATAATTTTGATTGAAGCATTTGTTGGTATAACAACATAGATTGTTAGCTCGAAGTCCGTCATTTGATATTATTGCGCATGTGTGTGACATCGAAATATGTCGTTTTTGGCTAGGACAAGAACATTGACGTGAAACTCAAATGTAGGTACCTACAATAAGTAGGTGGACTCTTATGACGTCACAAGTCGGTATGTGTATGTATTCTAAATTAATACATTATTTTATTTGCTTAGATTCTTTTCCTCCTCTTTAATATTGGTTTTCATATTTATAAGTATATCAGCGGGCCCGGCAGATATTGTACTGATCTGAAAAATAAAAATCTAGGTCCCTTTTGCAGCGCCATCTACTGGGTCCAATTGTGGATTTATACCATCGAGGAATCCACTCAAATATATAAAAAAAACATCAAAATCCTAGAACACGATTCCAACACCACCTGCCGGGTCCAATTATGAATCTAAAATTCGAAACCATCTTCGAATCCACTTGAACAGACACAAAAGATTTGATCAAAATATGTCAAACCGTTTAGGAGAACATATACAAAGACTTTACATTTATACACAGGGCTGGGCAAAATACATGGTTTCCTTTAATTGAAATACAAATTACAAAATACTGTCTCGCATGTATTTAAAATACGAAATACAAAATACTTTTAAGTCGGGTATTTGAAATATAAAATACAAAATACAGCATTTCTACTATATGTATTTAAAATACAAAATACAAAATACAAATTACAAAATACCTTCAGGTGTTATTTTATGTAAATAAAATACTCACAAAAATCAAATATTAATTATTATTCGGTCCTTGCCTATTAAATTGCCGTTTTTTCTGAAATAAGTTAACCTAATTTTATTATATTTTTTTTATTCTAATCTCCACGGCCTTGAAGATAGGAATATTTCCATCTTGTAGGTACGCGTAGATTTTGGTGGTTCCACCCGGATTTATGCGTGCTTATATCGGTCCCATGGCAGGGAATGGACAAGGACTGAAACAGCTCGCTTTTTTTAACTCGTTCATGAGGTGACCGACAAAGTTTTTGGGCAGTATCCTTTAGCAGAGGTAGTCATACTCGAGAATTTTAATGCTCATTACGCTGAGTGGTTGGGTTCCCCGAGAACTGATCTGTCAGGGATTACTGCCTACGATTTTGCTCTCGCCCATGGATTCACTCAGGTGATTACGGAGTTTACCCGAATACCAGATAGAGTGGATCATGAGCCTTCTTTGCTGGATCTTCTGCTGACCACACACCCGGAGAACTACCAGATCTCCATCAGTGTTCCACTGGGAACCTCTGATCATTGTCTGGTATCTTCGGTGGTGTCCCTTCCTATTCCCGATCGGACTCGTCCCGCTGGACGACGGAAAGTGTGGTGATACAGGTCAGCAGATTGGGATGGACTCCGTGAATTCTATGCATCCTACCCATGGAGGCAGTTATGTTTCTCGTCGGAAGATTCTGATCCGAGCACAGACTGGATCGCTAATGTAGTATTGCAGGGAATAGAATGTTTAATTTCAAACTCAACTGTACCTATCGATGGTACGAGTAAACCACCTTGGTTCGATAAGTCCAGCAGTGAGGCTGTAAAGCTAAAGTAACAGGCTTATCGAGCCTGGACTGCAGCGCGGGTTCGTCAGGATCCAAGTTCCTCTGACCTGAAAAAGAGGTACAATGCCGCCCCCAGGTCCCTCAAAAAACAGCTCGCGAGAGGAAAATACGATCACATCGGCAGAATTGGTGAGCGCCTCTCTAGCTACTCTTCTGGGACTAGAGCTTTTTGGGCCCTCACCAAAGCTGTCCAAGGAAACTTTTGTCGGGCGTCTCTTCCACCTCTGCGCACAGTGGACGACCGTCTGGTACACGCCGCCAAAGATAAAGTCAATCTTCTGGGTGAAATCTTTGCGGCCAATTCAACCCTTGAAACATAGGAGAAACTCCACCTACAATCCGTGAGTGTGAATCTAGAATGTCGGAGGTGCGCTTTACACATAAAACAGTCCGATGTGCTCTCCTCTCCTTCGACGTCAAAAAGTCTTCTGGCCCTGATGGCATTCCTGCGATTGTGCTGCAGACGTGTTTAGCGAGGCTGTCCCCAGACAGTCCTTGCCCGACTTTTCACTTTCTCTTACTACAAGGGCTGTGTCCTCGCTTCGCGGAAGATTGCCCATGTGCACCTTGTCCCCAAAAAAGGGGACGTAACAAACACGTCGAATAGGCCTATAGCAATAACCTTTTTGCTCTCAATGGTGATGGAGCGTATTATCAACGCGCAGCTCCTGTGTTACCTGGAAGATTCCCAGCTGTTAAACGATCGGCAATACGGCTTCCGCCACGGTCGCTTAGCTCGGGATCTCTTGGTTTACCTAACCCACCGTTGGGCTGAAGCCATTGAGAGCAAAGGGGAAGTACTGGCAGTTAGTCTAGAATTTTAGATATTGTTAAGGACTTCGACCGAGTCTGGCACAGGGCTCTTCTGTCGGAGCGGCCATCGTATGGGATACCCGAAGGGCCTTGCACCTGGCTATCCAGCTTTTTGATGAGCGCAGCATTCAAGTCGTTTTCGACGGTTGTTGCTCAAGTTTCAAGCCCATCAACGCTGGTGTGCCCCAGGGTTGTGTGCTATCGCCAACGTTGTTCATCTTACATATCAATGATATGTTGTCTATTCGCAACATTCATTCCAATGTGCAGATGACAGCACAGGCGATGCGCAGTACTCTGGTCGTGCAAACGTCCCTCCATCATTTGTGGAGGAAAGTTGGGTTAGACTTGTGTCTGAAGTAGAGTATTCCTTAGAGAGAGTCTCTGAATCGGGGAGACAAAACCTTGTCCATTTCAACCCCAAGAAGGCATATTTCTACGTATTCTCTGCCAAAAAAAACTCCATTCGAGCAATCGCTTCAGTTCCAAGGAACTCCCCTTACCACCTCCAAGAGTATTGGGATCCTCAGTGTTGACATCGCTAACGATGTTCAGGGGCCATCTTGAAGGCAAGGCAAAACTTGCCTCTAAGAAGCTGGGAATGTTAAACCGGTCCAAGCAGTACTTCACACCGCGGCAACGCTTTGTGCTTTGTAAAACCCAGGTGAGCCCGCATATGGAGTACTGCTCACACTTTTAGCCTGGAGCACTTGACTACCAACTCGATCCCCTAGACTGTATTCCGTCCAGCCGTTCACGTTTTTGATGATCCCATACTCACAGATGGTCTAGATACACTTGGCTTTATGAGAGACTTCGCTTCTCTATACGTATTCTACTGACTGTATAACGGGGAGTATTCGGAAGCACTGTAGAGAATGGTGTGTTCGTCCTCTTTCTACCATCGAACCGCTCGCCATGTGTTGGGATTTCACCCCCACTTCCTTAAGCCGCTTCGCTTGTATACGCAACGGTTCTGTAGAACCTTTTTCTTGCATACCGTGGGGATTTGGAACGAGCTCCCAGCCGAGGTTTTTCCACAGCGCTTCGATATGGAGTTTTTCAAAAAGGGTGTCATAAAATTTCTTCGAGGCTGGCAGCGGGTTAATGAAATGTCTAGTGTTGCAAATGTCCATAAGCGACACTAACCGCTTTCCATCAGGTGGGCCGTCAGCCTGTCTGCTGTACTCCAGCTATAAAAAATGGTCGAAATTTCCAGAATGGAAGCGGATAAACAAGTGGTGCGTTCATTGTAGTATTCGCTCATAAAGGTCATTGATGTTGCTTGTCGCTCTTGCCGCGTTGCTGCCACGACGGTACTCTTATTCCATAATTACTCGAATTTTTAACTATCCATGACGACGAAAAAGATTCAAATGCGAAGAAAACATAACACTTATCAATAAGTAAATGACTAATTTTTAAAACAGAATTTCATGTTTTCAAAGTACAATTAATTTGAAATTATATATCTTAGCCAAACGAAAATATTTATTTTAAATGGCCAGTACTGCAGAATGTACCTAATATTTAGCGGTCACCATTTTGCTTATGAAAGCTATCGAGCGCTATTTCCTGAATAACACACCATCAATAAGGTAGCTAAATGTATTTTGTGAAATGTATTTTGCAACCATAAGTATTTGAAATACTAATTACACCTCAAGGTATTTGAAATACTAATTACAAATTACATTTTTAAGAAGTAATTGAAATACAAATACAAAATACGTATTTGTATTTCAATTACGTATTTCAATTACAAGTATTTGAAATACTGCCCAACCCTGTTTATACATATATTTATATTTACTTAGTAGAAGTAGGTAAGTGAATAGTCATATTTGAAAAAAAAACTACAAAATACGAGAGTTCACAAGGAATATTCACCCGAAGGTTAAGTACGTAGGATGAAGTTGCAGGAAAACTCTAATTTTAAAAACAGAATATGAGTAAAATATTTAAGCAACTTCGTTTTAACATACTGTTTTAGCTTTTCTTGTAAAATGAAACGACGAGAAGCTTCTAAAGCTTCGTCCACGTCTATATGTTCTATGTCAAGAAAGAAAAATACTTTATTTGAAGAAATAGTGGCGTAATTACGTTCCTTATATATTACTAGCTTCTGCCCGCGACTTCGCCCACGTGGAATAGTAAAAAAAGTAAGTTAAAAAAACCCTCCCGATTTTAAAACATTCTTCATTGCTGATGATATATAGCCTAATTATTTTTAATGTATAAATTGTTTTATTGTATGGTGATACCGGGGATATCAATACTTAATTAGGTTATTATAATATCAGCCCATAAATGTCCCACTGCTGGGCTCGGGCGTCCCATTATAGGGGGGAATGGACAGTATACCCGCCACGCTTGTCTAAGGCGGCTTGGAAGGTTTGACATATCGGTTATCTCGATGTGCAGGTTGCATCAGGATGTTTTCCTTCACCGTTATTAGCACGTGGTAATTGTAACAATATGCACATTAGGTCAGAAAACTCCCTAAGTGGTGTATGCGTTCCGGCCAGGATAGAACCCACGCCTTTTGAGATTGGGACGCGTGCGCTAACCATTACGATACCACGACTTATAAGTTAGCATAAGTTGTATAATATAGCTGTTTAATTAATTAAAAGTTTTTTTAACTATCCCACGGCAACTTTTTAATTATAATACCAGGGATATAAGCTACCACCATACAAAATTTCATTTAAGTCCAGTTGTTTCGGAGATTAGCCCGTACAAACAGACATACAAACAGAGAAACAAACAATTTGAAAAAAATCTAAATTAGTTCTACTTCACTTCTTACATCCCCCTGACACGGTTTTTAGCATTTTTTTTCATTGCACAGAAATTCGACCTCTATAGTTTTATTATATGTATAGATGACTAGCTGTACCCGGCAGACTTTGTCCTGCCCTTAGAAATAAAATCTAGAACCCGATTGCAGCGACATTTACCGGGACCAATAGTTAATTAAAACCATTGTCGAATCCACTTTAATAAAAACAAAAAATCATCAAAATAGGTCCCACCGTTTCGGAAGACTTTAGCGGTGCCACCTACCGGTAGATCTATAATCTTAACCATCCCGGGACCCACTTGAACACACACAAAAATAATTTCACCTAAATATTGGAACCCGATTACAGCTAAATTAATTATTTTACATGTATTTTATCAGTAGAATAACTCCGACCGAAGCATCTGTTTTAAACGATATTCAGTTTTTTTACATCCTCTTTGACGATATTTGCAGCACGCATTTTGTCAATTCAATGTCAAACGTCATAAAGTTACATTAAAAAAGTTTATATTGTCCAAAGCGCTAAGGTTAGATTAGAAATAATTTTATATGGTGGTTAAGTATTCTTAAATTTTCTAATTTTCCGCGCAATTTTATTATTTTTTTCTTTCATAAGAACCTTCTCCTGGCAATAACACAATAAAAAAAGAATTAGCGAAATCGGTCCAGCCGTTCACGCATGATGGCGTGACCAAGGGAAACAGGGATTCATTTTTATATATATAAATTATAACTATACATAGCATATTTTGAGAACTTGTACGCTGCATTTTCAGCAAACAAGGTTTACACTCAGCATATTGTTGTGCCGGCATAATATCCGACACAACGCTGTTTTTCAGTGCAAACCTTCCTTTTGGCGCGAGATCAAACCGACTCAATTTTTAACCGACTTCAAAAAAAGGAGGAGGTTCTCAATTCGTCGGGATCTTTTTTTTTTAGTTTTTTTTAATGTATGTTCACCGATTAATCCGAGATTTATGATCCGATTTACGTGATTCTTTTTTTGTTCGACGCGGAATATCTGCCATTTAGTCCCCTAAAAATTTAACATAGTTTGGCCCAGTAGTTTTCATTTTACGAACATTTTTTTGTTCCCGTTTCTTGGGACCTATATTTTTTAAGGAGCGCGGCACCTTTCGTAGGTCTACTACCCATACATAGCTAGACACTAAAAAGTAACAAATAAAATAAAAGAACTTCGTTTAAAAAAACCGACTTCAAAAACTAAAAAGTATAAAATAACTTATTTCTAAAGCTATTATTATTAATATATATTATCTAAAACATCTTGAAGAATTTTTTTGAAAATTACTAAGCACCGACTTTAAGATGTTTTAGATAATATGTATTATTAATAATAGCTGTAGAAATAAGTTATTTTATACTTTTTATTTTTTTAGTTTTTGAGTTAAACTAATTTTACTTATTAAGACGTGGTAGCGTAATGGCTAGAGCACGCGTTCCAAATTTAAAGGGCACGAGTTAGGTCCTGGCTTGAAGAAATGCACCACTTACACAGTATTCTGATCTAATGTTCATATTGTCACAATTACCACGTGCTAACAACGGTGAAGGAAAACATCGTGATGCAACCTACACGTCGAGATAAGCGATGTGTCAAACCTGCCAAGCCGCCTTGGACAAGCGTGGCGGTATACTGTCCGTTCCCCTTTTATGGGACATTTATGGGCTGTTAGTATATGTATTATCATTTTACTTATGAAATATTTTATTAGTAAACCAAATAGATAAATTCAAATGTAACCAACAATAAAATATTTTGTTAATTTAAAATTAAAATAACTAAATAATCATATAATATTTTTTTAAATTTTTTTATATTGCAGGAGTTCAGCAGACAGGCAGACGGCCCACTTGATGGAAAGCGGTTACCATCGCCTATGGACATTTGCAACACCAAGGGTGCTACAAATGCGCTGCTGCTCTCTTAAAGGAGACTGGAACCTGGTCACTAATGCCGAAACACAACACAAGGTTGTTATGGCGGCATACTCTAGACCAGGGGTGGTCGCCATCCAGTCGAGCAAATACTCTACCACCTGGCATATTAGACGGATTATTACTGTTTTTCAATTTGGATGAATCAACCAAAGTGATCCACATAAAAATTAACTTAAATCATTCATTCTTATTTAAAACTGTCGCATCTTTTTGGTCCCGTGACTTATAAAAAACTTTATCGTCTTGCAAAAACGTCTTTCTGGACCATAGTATTTTATTTATCTTGCATATGTACGATAACGTATTCTTTAATAGATGCACGGAAAAGCGTATGAACCCGTAAATTTTTCATCGATTTGAATGCGACGTAACGATGACAGTCTCAACAAAGATGATACAGATGTGGACGCAGTATGATTCAAGGCTACAAGTCTGCTATTACAATCGTGTCAGAATAGCCGATTGCTGGTGTCATAATGACAACAAAATGGTTCCATATGTATACAAAAACAACCATTATAGCATGGAAAATATTGTAATTCCATTTTATAATGTCTTTATGATTCCAGTGAACGACCATTCCGATACAATTGTAATAATAGACTCTGGTCCCAGTAATCCAGTAGGTGGGTCCATATTGAAAAACCCACATATTTCACAAAACTTTCTAATCCATCCTAAGGTAGTCTGAAAGAAATGGTTTTTAGTGTTAAGTGCTTCTATAGTTTAAGTACAAAAAAACAATAGGCGATCTTATGGCCGAACTAAACATTTTTCCGGGATAAAATCTAGCCTATATGCTATTCCAGACTTTAGTCAATCTCTGTGGCAAATTTCATCCAGATCCATTCAGCCGTTCTGGCGTGATTAAGCAACAAATATATATCCAAAACTTCGTATTTATAATATTACGAAGATATGCCCGGATTTCATCCACATTTGACTTGAAATTCTCGCGGGATTCCCGGGACACAAAGTACCGCAGCTATCGTCTTTGTGAAAACTGTGTTGAAATAAGCTAAATTTTACGCACCCGAACAACTATAAAGCGCTCCCGAGAATATTCCCGCGGGATTCCCGGGATACAAAATATCACACATCAAATATCATATATTACATTAAATTTGCTATCGATCAGTAAAAAAAAATACATTTAAATTCGATTTTTTTTAATCTAGCCATTTCAAAAGATTCTCAGAAAAAATCCTGCGGAATTCCCAGGATAGAAAATAGTGCAGAGCTTAAGTCTAATAGTTAGCTGTCGATCAGTGAAAATCGGATCGAAATCGGCCCAGTAGTTTTTACGTGAATCCCGAACAACAGACAAACCGACAGAGAGAAAAGAAATCTAAAAAAAAATGCATCGTGTTTCTATCGTTTATTCCAGTTGCTTTTTTTTTCATGTTCAGAATTATAAAATATTATACATGGTACGGCAACCGCTTTCCATCAGGCGGGCCGTCTACCTGTCTGCTGAACTCATGCAATAAAAAAAACTTATCTTTATGACGTTGCAAATAATGTATGGTAAAGTAGTAAGATATATATCTCAATTCGTCTATAATGCAGGTGTGGATTCGGCATAAGATAACTCCGCATTGTCAGGTGTAGAATTTTATTTGAAGCTGAACTAAATAGACTTTTCAGTTTGTCGACGGTTGTGGGTCCCATCTGGGAAGCGAGACACGTAACGAAATCATTATGTTACCTACGTGTGGCCCACATTCTAAATGACATGTTTAAGATCTGTATTTATTTTATTTTGTAAGCTATTTCGTTAGTAAGAAAGGTATCGGCAATAGCCGCGTTCTGCCATTATTTTTTATATTTTTTTCTTCTGCAAAAATTCTATTTTGCTCTCCTCTCTCTCTTCTCTTATCTCTGCTGCGAGCTCATTCCAAAGCTCATTTTGACGGTACGTAAGAGAAACATTTTTGAGGACCGTTGCGCACACAAGGTTATTGGCGAAGTGGGGATTATTTAAGGGTTAAATGTGTAATAGAAAAATCTTTTTAACTTTGAGCGCTTGAAAGCTAGCTCTATTAGATTTAAAACCATCACTCTCAACTAATCAATGAAAGTGGCAAATCAGTATTCATTACTTTACCTACCGTCTACATGCTCGGTGTTTATCACCATTATATTACAAGGAAAATTCAACGTTTTTATTCGTAATCACGTACTCTGAATTTTTCTTCCGATCCCGCTTACCTGAAATGTTTTATTAAGTACCTAGCTAGCCTCTGCCTACTTTAATACAGAGTATTGAATCGCTACCTACATTTAGTTATTGATATTTCAAGGGTGGTTTGTTGAAGTTGTTATCTGTTCATAATACTGCTAAATATTGATAACATACCCTCGTAAGATGAAAATTTTTGTTAAAATCAAAGTTGAAGAAAGCTTAAGAATAATTTCCAAAATTATATTTGTATTGAATAAGATTTATGAAGTATTTTGAATTAAATGCCTATTTAGACTCTTTTGGTAAATGACAAAAATAATGGACTTTGATTATTAGGAGTATGGTGGTTATTGCCCGTAACTGTAGCGTTCACTGTGCAATTTTTACTCAATTTAGCAATAAATGTTAGGTTATAATACTAGGTACTAAGAATTCATTTGAGATACAAAACTAATCAATGTTAATAATAACGTGGTTAATATCAAGGTGTGTGACCTTAAAAGTTAAATCATTCGACCTGCTGCTTTTCAGATGGCGTTAGTTGTCCTACACTTCCGGAATTCTTTATATATTTACTAATCGGTAATTTATTTGTCTCGCTATTGTCGATAATAAAGTATTATAGATTATAATGATTACTTAGTAACTTTAGAGCCGCTTTTCCACATTAATTTTTTTTTTAAATTTTCCATTACTTTATTCGAGACACACTAGTTTTCTACCAAATAAACGTACCGGGAGGACTTTTCCAAAGCATAATTATTTCTCTGATCAGTATCTATTTTTAAAACACATTTACTTGGTTCAGTGCAATAAAGTCGATATTAGACACATCAATAAAATTGAATCAATTTCGTTGAAAGGCGTAGCATTGGAAGGATAGGTCGACATTCAGTGATATTGTATGACTCAATTTTATGTTCACATGGATCACTTTGATTGCTTCATCCAAATTGAACGATAAAAATGAAACGACTAATATAAGCTTAATATCTTTTTCTGAGCTGTCTAAATTTGTTATGCTTGACTTGATTGATAATTTTACATCATTTTGCTATTAAAATAAGCATCCTAATTCGGCAGAAGAATGCAACATCAAGCACAATATATCGTCGTTCATCATCATTATACGTTATATAATAAAATTTTGATGAAAAAAATTATGTCATCAAAAAATATAGTTTCAAGGTCCTGCACTGACGCCGATAATATCGAAACAATACAAAAAATAGCTAAAGGAAAATTTTCATCTACATTTGTTTAACCCTTAACTTGCAAATTATTCCAGTGAGAGCCTGAAGGTGATATTTTCTGGGGTTCGCTTGATTCATTGGTTACACGACCAAGCTTCGGAGGTCGGTATCTCGGTAGCTTTTATTTGTTAGGAGGATTATTCACAAGCTGGTCGGATGTTCAGTTCCCTTATCTGTTTTGCGTAGTGTTGGCTGTGCGTAACGACTCGCCACGCCCCCCTCGACGTCTTCCCGCGTGAGATGAGAGGTGCGCGCGCATTCGCGTTGCGTAAGGCTGAGACCACATAGATTGATCTTTTCACCTCCACGCGGTTGACCACGGTGAACTGTTAAGGAGTTTTATTGCTTTAATTTGTAATTGATGGCAGATAATAAATCATGAAAAGATTTTAATTTTTTATTTAATTGTAGGAAAGACTATTGCATATTCTTTTTAGTCTTTCATTTTCTAAAACAATTTTTTTAAATATTTTAAGTAACCTTTCCTTGACGCGTTATTAATTTTAAATAATATGTAAGTAATGTAAGAACGTCGCTATTTATTCTAATAAAAACTTTTTATTTTACATAACGTACTATTTTTTATCCGCGGCTTCGCTAGCGTTAATGTTTTCCCACGGGAATCTTACATTATTCCGTGATAAAAAGTAGCCTATGTGCTTATTCCAAACTATACTCTATCTTTCTGTCAAATTTCATCTAGATCCGTTTAGTCGTACGTCAATATCGCCAGGTTATTGACAAAGAAACTTCAATCCAAACATTCATATTTATAATGAAAATATATATAAAATATAGATTTGAATAATGTGTCACTGGTTGAAAAAGCGCGGTATTGATTTAAACAGAAATAACTACTTTATTTGTAACTGAGAACTTCTAAGTTACGTCTTGATGAAAAACTGTAAGACGCTCCGCCCTAAGTGCAATGTGTAAGCTTATTAGTTATTTATAATAAAATAATAACTGCTTCAAATCGATAGAAATTTAACTAGATAAATACATGCAACATAAAAAGGAATCAGAATTCGACGTGTGATCGTGGCTTAATATTTCGTGGTATGATGTGGGTTCTTAAAATTTGCAGCTAGTTAAAACGAGGAAGCCAGCGCCGCGGCACGGTCACCGAATTAAACGCGAGTGACGGTGGCGTCACGCTTGCGCACTCACCGCCATCTATCGGCCGCACCGGCAATGCCGCATCACCTGCCTGCCTCCCGCGACATTCCGTAATTTCTCCGTCGCGCTCGCACCAGTGGCACGTAGAAATAACCTCAAAACGCTCCAATCACCAAAATATTATCCTACGACACATTAATAACAGTGACATTGACTGCAAAATCGAATAACAGTGTTATGAGAGTGACGTAACGCCCACCAACGTCCGCGTTCGCATCGACAGTGTTAACTACATAGTGATTTTGTTAAAATCGAAAGTTTACGGAGGACGATAATGTTCTTTTCGGTGGGCTGTCAACGGGCAGCCCTCAAGTTTGGTGCCAATATGTGGTGGTTTTTAATCTTGTGTGTTTTGAACGTTCAGACATTTGGAGTAACAGCGTTTAATAGTAGTGGTGCAATATTCGAGAGTGAGTATAAAATCGCTTTTAAATATTAATATTAATTAATATACTTTAATGAACATAGAATATGTTAAAAATCAGAGAAATAATAGAAGATGATTCTTATAGTATCTTATAGTAAACATAAGCTTGATTGATTCACATCGTGCGATCTTTTTAACAGCTGGGAACACCTGACTGCGCATTCGTTTTATTTATACCAAGAACTGGTTTGTTACGCACGTCTGTGGTATAGTCGATCACATGTGCACTACTGTAATTGTGGATTGTTTACATTACAATTGAACCAATTAAAAATCAGATAAAATGATAAGATATCTTGAAAATGTCACACCGTCAAAATATTTATATGAATGAATTCTTGCGCTCATAGTCAGATAATGGTCCATAATGGACTACTTAAAGAGAGGAAACAGAATTTATTTGATTTATTCCCATTTCATACAAACTCAGACTGTATTTTACAACAATTAGTTTCGAAGTAAACATTTATATATTTCTAATAATAATTCTAATTTTCTATTATAAATCAAAGTATACATTTTAATTACAGCTTAAATCGATCGCCCTTTACTCTACCAATATTTTGGAAACAGGACATTGACAATCAGCATTGCCATACAGCGTGGCAATGCTGCCAGCTTTCTGGGCACGCTTCCATCTGGCAGCGATTTGTTACATACTTTATATTAATTTATTTATAATTTACTTTTATTTTCTTTCATTGTAAAATACACGAAATTTAATTAGAAAAAAATTTCTAAGGTCTTATTTTTTTTTTTGAGTCTCACCTCTTTTTCAATTTCCCAGAAGCAGTTGAAAGAAATTGGTTAAGTGCTTGGCAGTACGCGTACAGGAAATGGTCCCGTAGGGATGGCAAACGTTGCTAGTTTTGATTATTTTTCCACGAAAACATACAAACCATTTAATTGAAAATATCCCATATCCTAAAAAATACTCTAGGGGTAATGTTCAAAGCAATTTTCATTGAAAACATATTATCTGAAGCTTTAGACCTTTATTTTTTAAAATTTTAACTTCATACTTTAAAAGTTAGAGGGGGAACACAAACACAATTTCACTTTGGGAGCTAGCTAATAAGCCTCGCTACCTATTTATATAATTAAAAAGTTATTAAAGAATATTATTCTGTTTCTTCCAGATTTAGCTAAAGATACCTTACTTAGTTATACGTGTATAATATTGAAAACCAAATTTTCAACCGTTTTCCCAATTCCTGTACATAACTTTTTAGTACTATCCAAACTACGTCTTCCTATCAAATTTCAGACATAATAGTTTGTGACTGTCATATACAAATGTTAACGGTTTGAGTTCCGGACGCACGGACGGACATAACAACTTCATAAGGATTCCTTTTTAGCCAAAATGAAAATGAAAGAAATCTGAAAATAACAATAATTTGAAGAAAAATAATTCATAGATAGGTATTTTAAAAACGCTGACATGGGAATATTAATTTTACGTAACTACTAAGGTTATTATGGCATGTGGATTAATAGACTTGATTCTTAAAAGAGCATTAAAATTCAAGCTATTTGTCGCTGCACTACGTCACTATGTACATACAAACATAAAATATGTAGATAAATCGAAGTGACTCAAACCTATTATAAGTACTTAATGAATTTATGATAGGTACCTACGTATGCACAGTTACTTGCATGAGTAATCTTTACTAGGTTCTTTAGTAGGAATTTTACAATTTCAAGTTATGTTAATATGTACCTGCCCTAATTTAACAGTGACATTTTTTAAAGGGTAGTTTTTAGGAGAAGAGCTTAAATAAAATTGAATTAAACATTTCTGAGAATCTTATTTCTCATAATCCTATCAGGTAACAAATTGTATAGAGATAATTGGTGTTGTTTAAGCACTGGAGACTGAATGGTTATGAATAGAACAAATCAATACCAAATATTTATTGAACTATCACAACTAAACATATGACCCTTTTGCTTACGTGCCATTTTCAAAATAAAGCAGCGATATATCGAAGTTCTAATTTATGTTTTGCAATGGCGTCTCAACAATAATTATTCGAGAAGGAAAATTTCCATGGAAAATGTTCCGCCCGCCGCTGTATATTGTCATTTCTATTTACAGTGAGTACCTACGTGTGAAGTATTATATATTTCGGAGTTGACTAGTAATATTATTATTTCAATGCCTGTTATGAGAAGCCCGTAATCGGCATACGGTTAATATGAAGCAAGAGAATATTGTGGATTTAATGTGCAAAAACACCATGAATGCTTTGTTTATGTATGCACAAAAATAATAAATAGTGAAAAGAAAATAGACCAGAATATATAATAAACGCTTAACATAAAATATAATAATTATACATATATGGATTAAGAGTTTGTAAAATACTTTATAGAGAAACAAGCTAATAAAAATGTTGTAAATATTAGACTAAGTAATCTAGAATAAGGAAATGATATACAGAAAAGTTGCTTAAAAATCAGTCTTGGCAAACTTGTCAGTCGGAATGAGAAATGCCTGCTATTATTCGGCATTGATGAAGGGCAACCTAGCATATTATGGATTACTACTATAATACTACGCACTCTAATAATGTAAATAAGAATACTAATGTTTTTATTTATTAGTATGACTGTTAACATTGGTTAGTGGTATTTTAACCATATCAACTAACCTAACCCACTTCGATGAGTCGTCATATATGAGGTATGGATCATATTATTCTTGCAAGGCTTTAATGTTTAATGCATTTGTAGACCAGTGTTTTCAACTTAACATGCACTGTGTGGCGTGGGGTACTGTCCCTACTGTAATACTATAAAAGTCAAATGTCTTGAGGATCTTTAGGTTTCTAAATTATTTGCCGTTCGTAGGAGGAACAGTCGACAAACTTCGTCTCATATAATCTGGTATGTATGACGTGCTTTTGATAAACAACAAATAATAAATACTGTAATATAAAATTAGCGTTGATGGGTTTGTTTATTTCAGAACCATTTCAAGGTTCCATGGTGGTTATTGTATGACGACAGTTTAAGATGTTCTATTGCTCAGTTGTTACTTTCATAAAAAGTATTAATCCAATACGATATACATAACTTTAACAATGAATAAAAATAATTCATTTATTGCACACTTTACGTACATATTATACTTTCATATTTAGACTATAGTTAATACAGAATACGTAGATATTAAAATATCTGCTGTTCCTATTTCAATCGCATATCCCTATATTCCTGTCTTGTCCTTTTATTTCATACCGCTATCCCACGCTGAAGGATGGCAAGACGTTGGATTCGTCCCTGGTGTTCTAATGTCTATAGGCGACGGTAACCACTATCCATGAGCTGAGCTGCTTGTTTGGCAGCTTCGCATTAATAAAACTTACTAATTATGAAAATCATTAAATAATACTGAGACATTTACATAGAGCTGTTTCCTTATTCCAAAAGATATCTGTATAAGATTTCATGAAAATAAATACAGCCACAGAGCTGCAAGGTAGACAACAACAAACAAAAGCGTTACAACAAACTGGATATATGTTAGAATATTTTAATATACATTTTTTTTAACAAAAAACAAAATCGACTTCAAACTAAAAATCAGCAAAAAATAAAATTTTCAACAACATCGTAAGCTATTCAAGTATCTGTGCTACTAAAAGTATTTAAAAATCAAAATTGACTTCAAACTAAAAAACAGCAAAAAATAAAATTTTGACCAACATCGTAAAGTCAGTGGCAAGTAAAACAAAAAAACAACAAATTTGCAATATAGTAATTTTTATGATTTGCTTCGCACTGAATTCAAAATCTTGTAGAAAGAAGTCGGTTAAATTAATATTCATTTTTTGCTTTTTAGTTTGAAGTCGGTTTTGTTTTTGTTAAAAAAAAACTTTTTGTAGAGAAAACACTTGAATAGCTTTAAAAATAATGCTTATATTAAGCGGCTGTAGAAATTGTACTACTGGTACGCGTATACAAGATTACTATCTCACTCTCGATTTTCCTGCAATCCACTCATCAGATCCTGACTTGGTGACAATGGGACCAACCTCTTGGATATATTTTTCGAATAAAGAAAAAACTTTGAAAATCGGCCCACAATTGACGGAGATATCGTATAACAAAGAAGTCGGTTAACAATTTTTGAGGATTTCTCTTGATTTGGGTGGATTCCATTCATTTCAG
Source organism: Dendrolimus kikuchii (assembly GCA_019925095.2). Classification (NCBI taxonomy): domain Eukaryota; kingdom Metazoa; phylum Arthropoda; class Insecta; order Lepidoptera; family Lasiocampidae; genus Dendrolimus; species Dendrolimus kikuchii. The sequence continues at coordinate 17,797,429 of CM034389.1, forward strand.
ATCGTGGAGTGGAGAGGAGACATGGAGTCACCATGAGATCAATTCGGGAGTTCTCTCGGGACTCTTTCGATTAAAGAACAATGTTGAAAATCTTTTCACAATTGACGGAGATATCAAGTAACAAATATACAAAAAATATACAGATAAATTAAGAACCTCCTCTGTTATGAAGTCGATTAAAAACGAAACGCTTCGCTCCTGTGACGAAGTACTTAGAAAACTTTTCTAGCCGAATATACATATTATTTCAATTGTTAACGATTTGCTGGCGATAAAGAAGAGTTTCGTGAAAAAACGTCCAAATTTAGTATACCGTTGTGCGGAATTTACTTGCCGGGTAAGACGACGTGTGATCTTCAGCAAATGGTAAGGTGTAAATTCAACAGTGAGACTTTTATTCGTGCTAAGATTATTAACATATGTACAGGAGCGGAGAAAGAATGCAATTTCCTGCGGCCGGGCGGCCTGTCGTAAGAGGCGACAAAATAAGCCAGCCACGTAGTATTTGGCTGTCTGGATGGCTATCACTCCTGGTCTATAGTATGCTGCCATAACGACCTTGAATTGTGTTCCGGTATTAGTGACCAGGTTCCAGTCCCCCTTTAGAGAGTGACAGCACAATGATAACATTTTTGGTGTTACAAATGTCCGTAAGCGACAGTAACCGCTTTCCGTGAGGAGGGCCTTCTGCCTGTATTCTGAAAGCATGCAATAAAAAAAAACAGAAAAAAGTATTCATAAAATAACACTTCATAATATTTCAAAACAAGAGTCTATAACGTATATACTATCGTGTCCAAAAGATGTGCCAAGAGACAAAAATAGTATTATAAACATCCGAAATCATCTAAAGTTATTTTCCTCAATCAGTACAAAGTTCAATTGCAATGGCGTAAAGCCAATATGCGAAATGGGCATTCCGAGGACAGTGTTTACTATTTCTAACTCCCTCATCGACGGTCAATGGCTTTCAATGGTTAATTTGATCATTGGAGAGCACGATAGTACTTTGAATGGGTGGTCTCCTGACAGCGGTTACCACTGTCTCAATTTTGACACCCCTCATCCAGCTGACGCGCCGACCGTCCCTTTGATGAAAGCACAATTCCATTGTGATAGCAACAAAATAGGCTTTGTGCCTGAAGCAGTGGTCATTATGTGATAAATGAAAAACGAATCGCAATTGTCATATTTCCATGAATTTTATTAATTTGTAACTTTTTAGGTACTAAGGAATTTGCACGTAATTCTAAGTCAAATATTTTTATTTGAAATCTGTATTACCGTTGAATTTATTATATAGACTTATTTTATTATAATGTATGTAAGTTCGGGTGGAATCTTGCAAGTTAAATTTGACCAACTTCCTGGTTTCCGATTGAGCTGAAATTTTGCACGCATATGTATATCGCGTGACAATGCAATAATATGGTACCATGGAGCTGATCTGATGATGGAGTCGGTAGGTGGCCATAGTGGCCATAGGAACTCCTGTACTAAACAAGATAGACCCGTCGTGTTTGGGCTCGTTTTACTTGTTTTGGCTAGCACTCTGTTGCTACATATATCCAGGATCTCGAAAGCTTGTATTTAAAAACCTTTTTAAAAAAGCTTATTACTATTAGTGCTAGCGAAACTTTATTCGCGTTTTTGTAACGACGTATTTGGTAGTGAATTGCAACGGCGGCACCATTTGTCGGGATAAAAAGAATCATGTGTTGGCCCGGGTATAAGATTAATCCGTGTCGAGATTTATTTAAAACCGTTAACTAGTTTTTACGTGATGCTCTATCAAAAAAGTGGCCAAACAATTTTAATGTTGCATTTCGAAATCTACTGGTCCGAATTTTTTTTAACCGCCCGAAACTGATTGCCGTATTAGATATAATAATTTCTATGCTAAACTCTAACATATTTACATAAGCAATATATTTACTGCTATTTATTAATTCAAATAATTGTTTAAGATTAAAAATAATACATAAATCAATATTATCTGGGTTTTTCCCAATACTCGGAAACAGTTTTTGTGGTAACTTTCAACCTTAACAGTTGCTTACGTCAGCTGGAAAACGTAAGTCGTTACGAAAATTGCTGATTAAGAAAACCTGAGGAATGTAATTTATAAAAATTGAGAATATTTTTTTAACAAAATGAGGGTCCCTTAGTATGTCAAAGTGTGAGCCAGGGGACCAGCTGCAGATTAGATAAGGGTCCCGGCTTTTTGCTCTTTACTTTAATGAAGGGCCAGTCTGCAAACTCAGCACGTTGTTAGCAAGTTAAAGGGTCTTTTCGATAAAACTATTGGAAGTATTGTAACGAGGATAAATACTAGTCTTTGTAAAGTATTTTCATCTTATTTAGTATTTTCTTATTGATAAATAGAATAAATAAAAAGAATACATTTTAACACAATAATCTTAACTACTTAAATAAACTGTTTTGTTTTGAAAAATATACGTAAGGATGGAAAGAAATTTCTACCTGATTGAAGAAAGTTCAGGGTTTCTATTTATTAAGTACAGAAATCGATTTCAGTGAATTAAATGATAAATGAGTTCTACAAACATGAAGGAAATATAATTTTTTCTCGGACCAATATCACCGTAGCAGTTAACCCGCCATCCATTACCGGATGACGTACGATGAGGGTTTCCAAATTGGTTATTTTACCGATTACTCTGAAACATTTTGGCTGTACAAATTTGCCGCTACGTAAAGGTTACATGAAAAGGTGTTACGACGCGTGTAAGGCTACGGTTATTACTCCCTTTGCTATTGGAAATTGGTAGCAATTAACGGATTCCTAGAATGTTATATAATAATTAGCTGTATCTTAACGCATAATTAGAACATATATTTAGTTTTCATAAGTACAACTTCATAGTCAATTATCATGCCTGAAGGTGGCTTGGCAGGTTTGACACATTGGTTATCTCGATGTGTAGGCTTCATCACGACAATTAATTGTAACAAATCGTGATAGCGTAATGGCTAGCGCACGCGTCCCAAACTCAGAGAGCGCGGGTTTGAATCCTAGCCGGAACGCATGCACTTCTTAGGTAGTTATTCGACCTGATGTGCATATTATTATATTTATATAAGTTCAAATAATCAAAAGTATAATGCCAGTATTAAATACTTCAACGATATTGTCCTGGATTTTCTGAATTTTATGCTTGAACATCATAAATTATTTTTTATTACTATTTAAAGTGTTGTAAATATATTTATTAAAATAAAAAAATAGACAATGTAGTCTTGTCTTGGAGGATAGCGTAATCTGTGTCTCCTTTCATAAAACTTTTAAGGTCATCACATCTACATTGCTTATCTCATTTATATTAATTATTATTTTATTAATGCTAGTCCCAGTTTGCTTCCAAGTTATCGTTTGGTAATTCCCTTTTCTAGGAAAATCTTACGCTTTGTCTACCTACAATCGTTATTTACTTAACAATCGATAACGTTGATAAATAATGTTATTTAGTTCAGTTTAATACTTGAAATCCAGATGATGTAGACAGTTGGCTTATGTACACGATACTTAATTACTGTTATTTTAGATACTAATATAGTAACTACGTGCCAGACGGTTTATCTACGCATTATGAATTGTAATTTTAGATAATTAACAACAGCTGAATAAGTTTCGACTTTATCGATGGTTCAAGCTTTATATGTGTATAATTGCATTGGTATCAGGTCTTTGATCTGTAAGCCAATGATGGTGTCATATGACGTTGTACATCACATAACGTTAGTTGAGATTGCGGTTATTGTTATGACATCAGAAATTTTCTTAAACGTACCACTACTATAACTGGGTTATTGACAAATATTACAATAAATTCTAAAATAGTATTCATGTACAAGAGCAGACGTCCAAAATATCTTGTTAATATTTTATTTTCAATAATCTATATATATATAAATGAATTTCTATTTCCCTTGGTCACGCCATCACGCGTGAACGGCTGGACCGATTTCGCTAATTCTTTTTTTGTTGTGTTTGTTATTGTCAGGAGAAGGTTCTTATGAAAGAAAAAATTAAGAAAATTGCGCGGAAAATTAGAAATTAACTAGCATATAAAATTATTTCTAATCTAACCATACCATATAAAATCTAACGCTTTGGACAATATAAACTTTTTTTAATGTAACTTTATGGCGTTTGACAGAATGCGTGCTGCAAATGTCGTCAAAGAGGATGTAAAAAAACTGAATATCGTTTAAAATAGATGCTTCGGTTGAAGTTATTTTATTGATAAAATACATGTAATTTCTTACAAAAAGGATGTAAGAAAACTGAATTTCTTAGTGCACATCACGGTTAGTTCAGAGCCATCACGCCTAATATTAAGTATTAAAATATGATATTCATCAATAAAAAAATGATTAAAAAACATCAGTCTAGCCATTTATTTGTTATGATCTTTCCCGGCCGATTTCGCCAATGGTCACTACATTTAAATTAATTTTCATTTGTCTGATTTAGGTGAATTATTTTTGTGTGTTTAAGTGGGTCCCGGGATGGTTTAGATTCAAATTTGAATCAGGGAGATGGCGCTGCAATCGGGTTCCAGGATTTAGGTGATTTTTTGTGTGTGTATTCAAGTGGATCTCGGGATGATTTAGATTCACGATTGGACCCGGTAGTTAGCACCTCCCGGTTGATGGCGCTGCAATCGGTTTCTAGATTTTTATTTTTTAAAGGCAAGACAAAGTCTTCCGGGTACAGCTAGTTCATTATAGAAATACATACATAACTTCACGCCAGTTCCCTTGCGGGGTAGGCACGAACAACAGAGCGCCATTCAGGCTTATTCTTACACACCTCACTTGCTTCTTTGACATTCATAGCTCTTGTCATGCACGCTCGTCTATTCTTAAGGCTCCTGACATCACCTTCTGCTAGTACACGATCAATTTGATCATGGAAGGTGTGTCGTGGCCTTCCACGACTATAGAAATAATTTGAATTCTATTTAGTAGTAGTATAATTGCTTAACTTAGAACGAATGCAAGGATAATGGTCGATAATGTTATGCTGGAGCAAGTGAATGAGTTTGTATATCTTAGATGTGTTTTAGCAGGGATGGAAGGTACACCACTGATATAGAAAGAAGAGTGAATTTGGGGAATAGTGTGAATGGAGCGTTAGGTAAACTTCTAGGCGCTAAGAACCTCAGCCAGAAGGCCCAGCTTGCCATACACAACGTGGTGCTGGTACCTACACTCACCTCTGGAAGCGAGAGTTGCGTATGGAAGAGAGAGCATGAAAGTGGAGTAAACGCGGTCGAGATGCGAGCACTGTGCAAAATCTGCGGGAGTGTCGCTCGCGGACCGCGTTCATAATACTGAAGTAAGAAGGAGAGTGTCGAGGTGAAGGTAAGGAAAGCAATGCTCCGGTGGTTCAGGCATGTGGAAAGAATGCACGATGAAAGAATGACTAAACAGATATACAATGCAAAAGTGGATGGATGCAGAAGTCGTGGAAGGCCACGACACACCTTCCATGATCAAATTGATCGTGTACTAGCAGAAGGTGATGTCAGGAGCCTTAAGAACAGACGAGCGTGCATGACAAGAGCTATGAATGTCAAAGAAGCAAGTGAGGTGTGTAAGAATAAGCTTGAATGGCACTCTGTTGTGAAGTTATGTATGTATGTATAATTGCTTAAATTATTATTACACTATTTGACTCGTTAAAATTGTGACGTCATAAGGCAGTACTCTCATACAAAATCAAGGAGACTATGACGTTTTGTGCGATGATAAAAAGCGTCTCAGTTGATTATTCTGACAAATACTCGAACTGTTAGCGACCTCGCTACGCTCGTGCGCCAAACCATCTCATGCCTAAATAGGTGACTTTCATCTCTCTTGCAACAATCTACTATTAAATAATAAGGCGTTGATTGAAAATTTTAATTGGATTTTCTATAAAAACAAGAACAGAGTGGTGGCGCAAACTGTGATTGCAAAATGTGTTATGTTTCTTACTAAGGCTAATTCATTTTTTAGTGTCCAATATTTTATTATACATATCACTTATGGCCAGTTTCTATATCTTATTTTTCATTCACTTGCCTTACCATCGGTTGAATTTTGACATTACTTGTAAGGAGCTTACGTCAAATTTTAACCGATAGTAAGGCAAATAAACGGTCGGTAAGATATAGAAACGAGTTATTAATAAACAATATATAGCTAACATCAATAAATTATTTTGTATAATTTCAATGTCATCTTTGAACAATATTCTGCTTTAATTTAAAGGCATTATATAAGTATATCTAGAAAAAAAAATCCTGTGTGTTCCGAGTCGCAAGTTGTTGATATTGTCATTTAATTCACTTCAATAAAAATAAACAACTGGCACTGGTCGTTGATGAAGCTTAGCCAGTGGTGTACACAACGTCCAGTATGACATTGACTGTAATGAAACAAAAATAATATGTTGTTTTGCACAACTAAGAATAGCTCTCGACATATATTGATTATTTACGTCGACTTTAGAATTTATTTACATTCAACAGGAATTTAATAATAAGGAACTGTGGAAGAGTTTAGTAGTCTAAAAAGAAAAAATAAAATATCTGACAAGTGTCTGTTAGTGAATAGTTCTGTGGGGCCATCCACCAATTACGTCACGCGTTAGGTGTCGCGTCTTACGTCACGCGTAGATGAAGGACAAGGACTGGGAGTAGTCCTAAATTTCGTGACGTCATATTTCAAAATCTAATGAATATTATATTTAAGTTTCGAAATTTGAACTATTAATGAAAGACTTTTAAATATTTCCAACTCTATCTGTATGAGCTGAGCAGTGTTTAAATTATTTAAAAATAATTTAAATCACAATGAAACTAATTAGGGAAGTAGTGTTTTAATTTTATAATTTCTGGGGAGAGGGGAGTTCCACGAATGTAACCAGCTGTGATAAGGACGGGGGAGGGGTCAAAAAATAATAAAATTCATGTGACGTAATTTGTGGATGGCCCCCTGTAGAGAATAGGAAAGTTCATAGTTTTTTCATTTGATCACAGACCTTAGAGCCATAAAAAGCATGTAACCGAGCGTATTTTGTGATTTCAAAACTGCCCTTTTTGGCCTCTCGATGCTCTAACACTTTATCGTGACGTCACCAATCGTCTGGACCCCAATTTTGCTATTACAATATCGTCAGAATAGTCAACCACCGGCGTCATAATCGCTGTATTTTCATATAAAACAACCAATATGACGCAAATGTTGGACTATTTTAACGATATTATAATAGCAGAATTGGGGCCCCGCTAGACGTCTTACGTGACCAAAGGGCTGGCCTTTATTTTGGCTAAAGAATCAGGATTGCTAAACAAGCCGGAAACGCTGCTACTTTTTGGGAACGTTCCAAAGAAGTGACAGTGGTTTAGGACCAGTTTTTTATATATAGATTTATTGTTAATATTATTTATTTTTTAAGATAGTTTTATTTTTATGATTTATGTTTAATTTTTCTTATTTAGTAGTTATAATTTTTGAATACAAAAAAAAACACTTTTCCTATTTTTTGTTCCTCGGGTATATCTTATACTAATATATAGCTGAAGAGTTTGTTTGTTTGTTTGCTTGAACGCGCTAATCTCAGGAACTATTGGTCTGATTTCTTCTGAAATTCTTTCAAGTGTTAGATAGTCCATTTATCGAGGAAGGCTATAGGCTATACTTATATATCATCACGTTAAGACTAATAGGAGCGGAGCATCAATGAAGAATGTTTCCAAATCGGGGATTGTTTTACTTAATTTTTTTTCCACTATTCCACGCGGACGAAGTCGCGGGCAGAAGCTAGTATATTATATGGAAAGCGTTCCCTAATATTTGCTGACTTCGTATTTTCACTACAGTATTATAGCGTGGTTTACATATAGATAACACATTTCTTCTAGATTTCATTCATATATTGCTATTAAACTCTAAGTAGAGTAGCTGTAACATATTGAGACGGACAAATGGACGAACATGACTGAATTACAATCCAGTTTTGCTATTTGACTATGGTATCGTTCAAAAATCATTCTGAAAAAAGATTATAGTTACGACCTATTGAAAGATATCCCTTACAGCCGATATTAGACGTTTCTATTCTCTCCTATTTGCAGGAATAATCCAAGTGATCCATATAAATATAAACACTAATAATTCAATATTATTGAATACTGTGTCTTATAGTTCTGTGCCTTTCAGCCAATTTGATTCATTTGATTGGTTTGCCTAATATCATCATTAGTTTATGTCTTCGCTCACTGAGCTCACTGGAACGCAGAGGCTCTGGGTTCGATTCCTGGTATGGTTAATTTTGTCAATGAACTATCCGTTATTTACTGTGGTCTGGGTGTCTCAGATCGGCCCCATAGTGGACCGTTGTATATTACCCATAACACAAGCGTAATTTGGTTAGCTGGGGGATATACAATGTGTGTGTGTTTGTCTGCCGATTATTTATTAGTTATTATGTGTATTTATTATTATATCCCTCAGTTATAATGTAAATATGCGTATGTTGTGGTATCATCCATAAGATTTTTTCCTAATTTCGTCTCACGATTCTGTATAGCGGTTCATCGAACAAATAACCTTCCTTCTTAGGTATGACGAAATTGTAAAGAGTTTTCATATATTTTTATTCACAAACTAGCGTAGCTTTTTTTTTAATATTAATAAAAGGAAGCAAATAATTTAGTTTCAATATCAATACGTTAAAATGCTTAGTATTTGTTTCCATTGCCTTCAATAGTGTTATGATCAAATCACAAAGTTCTCTCACATCCGCATTTCGAAACAATTACTTAATAAAGTTTCATGCAAGTTATTCATTTCGACTAATGAGCTAACTCCCCTATATTCTGTGAGCATGTTCTCAATTACGCCGTCACGTCGATTCAATTGTACCGACACAAACCACTTCCATTATGTAACGGTCCTTGTTCATATGCTCCCCAAATGTATGGAACACGGATGAACAGATGAGAATGAAATAATGTTTAGGGTTCCAACGGTTAATGGTAAAACTGTCTATAAGTCACAGCTGATATCTTACGAATTACATTAGGATTGTTTATCTAAATAAACTAAGTTTTAAACTTTGAAGCGAAAGTTTAAAAAAGAAGGTTGATCTTCAAGAACAAATATTAATGAAAATTCATCCACCACTCAGTTGTTCCCAAAAAAGGACTGTGACATACAAAGATAAACTATTTCATAAGGGCCTCTATGGTTGAGTGGTCTTAGCCTTTGCCGGTCTCCCTACCTGTAACGCACAGGCTCCGAGTTCGATTTCTGGCATGGTAAATGATCTATAACATAAGCATAGTACTTAACTTAGGGTTATACATGTTTGTGTTGGACGCCTCCAGCACCACATTTATTTTTCATACGTCTATAGAAATAATAAATTGAAAGGAGAAGAAGACCAATGAAGAGGTGTTGACCATAGTAAAAGAATGGCGTTCAATTATGCAAACCATAAAGTAAAGAAGAGGAAGAATTTTTGGACATTTACTACGACGTGACACCCTTCTCTAAGATAAAATAGCAGGCAAAGTGGAAGGTAGAAGAGGGAAGGAAAGACCTAGCAGGGCGTTTGTCGACCAAAGACAAGAAAAGATAGGTGTGGTGTTGTACAAAGTAGTCGAGCAGCTGACCGAGAATAGAAAGGATTGAAATAGGCTCCACCAACAAGAGCTAAACTCTTAAATATTATGATGAGGATGATGTCTTTCTCTGCCGATTATTATTATAATATTTATAATATATAAGGGTTACATTTTTGCCAAAATGACTGCGAAACCCATGAAAGGCAGAATAATACGGTAATGTAACATGCCAAAACTTATAAGCCGGACACAATGCGTTGGCTTTCATTAAATTTTGAGCACGCCCCTTCGCGGGTTGTATTCGCGTATCTAACGCGGAAAGTTTGCGCATTAGCGCAGCCGGAAAAAGGGGGATGAAAAACTTGACGGAAACTTTATGTCGGAAGACACTAAAACAGTAAAGCTTAACTTTCTGAAATACTTAGTTAAGCGAAGTAAAGTTAAAAGTGAAATCATTTGTAGGCACGGACCGGCAGCGTCAGATGTTTGAGCGGAATATAATTTTTGTTGGAAGTTCTTGAACGCGGCGTTAGATGTTTCTAATTTATATTTAAGTTTACTTGTGATATATATACTTTAAGGTATAAAACTGATTTGTTTTCTTGCTTCAGTTTGTTTTTCATATTGTTTTTTATTCATCAATGTGCTACTTTTTTCTATGTTATTTTTTTATATAATTTGTACTGTCTTTTTCTAGTAATAGGTACGAACATAAAAAATGAGAAACAGTTATTTAGATGTTTTATTTATTTATTTTTATTTGAAATGCGATGAATATTATCTTAATTTAATTTAATAGCTTTTAATTTTAATTTTTTTATTGTGTTTAATTTTATATGGTTATTTTATTGTTTGAAGTACAGACTTGTTATTATTATGTATGTCTCTGTATACCACTGGTCATAAAAATGGCCCGGACTTTTGGAGGGCTTGCGTAAGGCCAATACGTAAAGGCACATTGACAAATTTAACGTAAATTTGGCTTGAAATTTACCGGCGATTGTCCCTATCTACACCATATAAAATTGCACCCAAGGACAAGCCCGGTAAGTGTAGGACTATTGTAGTAAATGAGAACAAAAGGTACCGGGCTGTTGGGATGAACTGCTAGTGGAGTTACAGATCGGGGGTTATGGCATCTGCCCGTCGCAATGTTCAAGGAACATGGAAGAATGGGCAGACGGTGACTCGCCACTCCCTGCATGGGCCCCATAAAATGCCATAGAAGACAGGGGCAACATGGGTGTGAGTGGTTAAGGGGTGTAGAGAGTTGGGTTGCAGGTTCACTAACGCTACTTCTTACGTTATGCCAGTTATCACTTCCACCCCTGGAGCTTGAGTTTTAGCTCTAGCGATCTCCACTCCGTGCCGGCTGTCTATGGCGAGTACGCAGGCGGGAGTCTTTCCTTGGCCTCCGGAGTCAGGTCCGAGGTGTCGCTACTCATCTAAGGCTCCGCCACAAAGCCCCTGCGCGTTATTATTATTATATGTCGACTACTTTCTTCACGACTTTGGGCATTAATCGACTATCATGAAATCTAATTCGTGTATAACTGTATAATATATTTACTCTTGATAACTGGGATGAAAATACAATAGGTACTTTTGTTCGCGGAAAATGGAATAGTTCTCTTGACCCAGAATTTGATGTTTGCGGCTGGGTAAGTCGAATGATTAAATATTATAGAATTACTCAAATAGGTATTTGATTAGTTTACATAACAGATGTTAACATAGGGTATTTTTCGTCATGGAAAATAGACTAACTTCTGCGGGGTACCAAATTGTACCGCGGAAAAATAATATTGCGCAGAAAGCTTTATTTATTTTTCTTGTTGATTCTAAATTCTACTACATAACATAATATAGTCTATTAAATTAAATTTGTATTATAAATTTGAAATTGCTTTAACTTGTGTGCTCAACGCAAACTTCCAAGTTATGTTTCAGTTTGTTCAAGGAATCAATGCACAAATATTTGACTAATGGGTTAGACAAGACAAAGTACCGGGAATTTAGAGAGCAAATCATATAAGTTTATACGGCGTCGTAATTATTTTGGGAAATAAGAAAGCCCTATAAAATCATCATGTTGGTCTGCGTATACTTATATACACAGACCCATTTTTCCAAAAAAATTAGATGAGGTTTCCAAAAAAATAATTGTAACTATATTTAACATGTGATTACAAAGCATATTATATACTAGGGTTAAGCTCTGTTGCGTGCCTCTAATTTAGAGAGCAAACATTAATACAGGTTACATTGTATTAAATTTTATGTTAGTCCTATTTGCCCTCGTAAGACCCAATATATTTTATATCGCAAACTATCCCATCTCCCAGCATGAAAATTATTTATGCCCATTTTCGGTATTAAAACTAATAAAAAAAATACACCAAAACCGATCCAGTACCCCTATTAGGTTTTCCGTGTAAGCTTAACAGACAGATAAATCGAGTTACTATCGCATTTTTTATACATGATAAATTTTTATATTTATAAACTTGAGAAATGATAGGCTGCCATACAAATTTTCATACTCCATTTCAATCCATTCTAGTTTTATTTATCTATCCTCCGTCTATCCATCTGTAAACTACATAAATAACAAAAAATGACCAAAATTACTAAAATGACGAAAATCACAAAAAACCAAACCTATGTCCTACTTTCTGGGATAATCTTTACAAAAATCTATGCCGTTATCCAGGATGTAAAGAATCCCTTGTTGCAGTATTAAAATTACATATATACCAAATTTCAGCAAAATCAGTTTATTAGTTTTTCCATAAAAGCATAACAAGCAGAGAGAAATATATTTAGTATTCTATCCTCAACATTGATTATATATATATACATACTTGAGTTTCAATCAAATCGGTCCAGTAGTTTTTACGTGAAAACGTAACAGACAGACAGAGTTGCTTTCGAATTTATAATATTAATAGGCATAATAGGGATGTCGCTGCACGATAGTGTAACAAAATCGAGAAAAAACGAAATATTAAAAGTGGCCCATACTAAGATGATATTTTTAATGTACTCATATATTCGTCTTGTGTTATTATATTACACAAGTCTTGAAAGTTATAATGGCGTTGCTTGAATGAATGAAAACTCTATATTGTTCACCATACACTTAAATCTAGACAATTGATATGGATACATTTGCTTTTTACTTAAGTTAGTAAGAAGTGAGATATTCGCTTCCAATTTCTTGAAAAGTGCATTACGATGAAATGATAGTACGGATTGTATAAAATCGAGATAATAGAGCTTGCAAGATTACTACAATAAAATACTTAAATTTGTTTAAGTAAGACTTAGTGAGCAGTTTTTGGGTTATGCCTTATTTTCTATTAAATCCTTTTTCATCTTCCTTGGTTCTTTAGCCGTCGGGCTGGTGGTGAGTACGTGAGCGAGCCCATAGTCCGGATATGTGGTGTGTAGAGAAACGACCAGGGGTTTTAGTGGATATCGCCGACCCAGGTGGCAATAGCACTTTTGCGGGGGTGCTAGTGTCACTCTGACGCGGCTAATCTCACACACCCCAGCTTCCCTCGCGGTGCTTTGTTCTGAAGCGGATATCCCCTGGATAAAAAAGAATTCCCTCGCCTAATTAATTAAAAACCAATGGACGTTTCGTCATCTTTGCCCGAGGACTGACACACACTTGAAAGACTATTTATTCTGTTAAGAAATGTTCATTATATAGTTTTGACATTTAATTTGTACGAAAATCGAGAGTGCTACTTAAATGTGAGCTCTCATCGCATTTTGTGTTAGAATAATAGGAAATTACTAGAAGGCAGATAGTTTGGACTGTTTTAATATGATTACACTGAAATTTATTTGGCGACCACACTTAGAAACTAGTAGCAACATGGAATAAAAAGGATTACATAACTGAAAATATAGTAGGTTCCATAAATGAGCAACTAACGAGTATAGTTTAAACGGTCCTGTAATTTACATACAGATTGGCTTTTGGGGATAAACGGTCCATTTGTATTCAAACGCAGGATCCCAGATCAGTGGGCGAGAAGCATTTATTCAGTTTAGGATTTGAATCGACCGCAGTATCATCTGCTTATCGATATTACTCACAAGCTTTAGTGTCCCATTTTTCTTTTCGTGGTCTTTCTTATCATTTCGACATTAGCAACATTCGACATTATTCAAAGCGGCTTTACTTGAAACTGTATTGAGTTTTATTCGTTTTCAGACCTGGACAGAATTACTTCGATGCTAGGGTAAACACCTCCTTCGCGTTAGAGTAATAAGTAGTAATAAATAATTTTACCTTACGTATTCTTTGTCTTCATAATATATTCATATAAATAAGTATTTAACACGACACAAGTCGTATCTATATTAAAGGGAAAATTCAAGATTGTATATTCACCGTCGTTGTGTGCTAAACGTTATGTAGTGCTAGGCTTAGGCATATCCAACTTTGCGTTACACAACCTGGTCCTCCGCTTTCCTTAGCCACATCCTACCCACGACCTTGCGCAAGTTATTAATCCACTGTCCTTCACTAAGTTTACCAAGACTCGGTTACCAGGCTATGGCTCGCCTGCTCCATCGGCCATTAGTCCTACAACAGATATGACCGGCTAACAGACACTTCAGTTTATTGTTTGACTGGTGACTGGTTCTCTAATAAAAAAAAATAAAATAGCCTCTAAAATGTTAAGATTCCTATATCTTACCAACCATTAGTATTGACACAAAACATTAGCCCATAAGTAAATTGAAATATGTTTTTGTCGTGTTCACTTCATGCAAGTGAATTATACAAAAATATAATGTTTTTATTTAAAAAACTTGTACACGTGCTTACGGTAGCCAAAATAACTTAGAACTTAAAACAAATATGTAGAACTGCATCATAAAGTTCACCACTGCGAGATGATGGTAAGATAAATTCCGTCGTAAAGTTTGAACATGGCGAGGCGAGTTACTCATGTTCATACACTGCCTGGGGCCATACTTTGTGTCGAGGAAGCCGTCTCGAAACAACTTCGTATTTAATTACTCAGTAATTTAATACAATGGTTTCAATTAAATATAATTTGATTAAACCTCAAGAGAAGTGCTTACTTGGAAGTATGGTTTTTAGGGTTCCATAGTAAGATCAATAGAGTGGTTATAATTTCCTCATTTCCGTCCGCCCGTTTTCTGTCTGTGTATGTGAAAACCAGTTTACTCGGGGCCTATTGACAATGTATAGAAACATTAAAAAAAAAGTGTTTTCTATATGTCTTAGAGATTTAACTATCATTGTATAGCGAATAAACTAAAAATTAAGGGTGGCTGCCATACATTTATTTTTTACCACCTGTATAACGGGGAGTGTTCCGAGGAACTGATTGATCTGGTGCCAACGCCTCACTTTTACAACCGCACCGCTCGCCAGCGACGGGATATTCACCCCCATTTCCTTGAGCTCCCACGCTCAACTACGCAGCGATTCTCTAGAACATTTATTCCGCGTACAACAACGATGTGGAGGGAACTTCCCGCCGCGGTTTTCCATTTGCGCTATGACATGGGGTTCTTTAAGAAGGGCGTTATAACATTTCTTAGAGGTCGGCAACGTGTTGGTGACACCCCTGGTGTTGCAAACGTCCATAGGCGACGGTAACCACTTTCCATCAGGTGGGTCGTCGGCCTGTTTGCCTGCTTCAGGCTATAAAGGATCAGGATTTTTATCCGTGCAGGAACGGAGAAAGAATACAATTTCCTGCGGCCGGGCGGCCTGTCGTAAGAGGCGACTTAACAACCCACAGCCAGGTGGTAGGGCATTTGCCCGACTGGATGGCTACCACCCCTGGTCTAAAGTATGTCGCCATAACAACCTTGAGTTGTGTTCCAGCATTAGTGACCAGGTTCCAGTTTCACTTAAGAGAGCAGCAGCGCATTTGTAGCAACTTTGCTGTTGCAAATGTCCATAGGCGATGGTAACCGCTTTCGATCAAGTGGGCCGTCTGCCTGTGTGCTGATCTCCTGCAATAAAAAAAAAAAAAAGTCGCTGATGAACGGATTTTTATACATAACACATCTAGTAAATAATAATTATAACAATAACAATAATTGAAACAAATAAAGTATTGATCTTGCTTACGAGGTTACCGCCATGTGGAACCCGGACTCTATAATCATAGTACCGATAGTGGTGTTAGCGAATGGACTAATAGCGAAGAGCCTTGACCGCCACCTTGAAAGGCTCTCGCTTGGTATCTGGGTGAAGGGTCGGATGCAGAAGGCAGCTCGGTTGGACACGGCCCGTTTTGTTAGGAAATTCCTATGTCAGGAGCCTTAACAACCGGTAGTCTGGATCCTACGCCCCACTGCCGGCGGAGATCAAATTTTTATAAATTATTGTACATATTTTATAAGATATTTATAAGAAAATATAAAAAACTTGAAAATAAAATGTATATGTGAATAATAATTCATTTATTTCAGAAAATTGAGTATTTCCATATTCTACAATTGTCATCGTGGTCATGTTTTTTAATGATTTTTTTGTTTTATCCAATATTTTTGTACAACGTACGATGTTTTTGTAAGTTTCACATGTTATAGTGATAATTATGAATATTTTAAAATAAGTATTATGACTAATGTGTATTTTCGTATTAAGAAAAAAAGTATTTTTGTTAATGTATTTATCAAAAAATAAATAAAAAAATAGTTAGGAGGCATTCACCTTGAAAGTCGTAAAATGTCCTTCCCTCTAAGTTTTTGAAAATTATGTACAAATAATGTTAAGTAGAGCTTAAAAATACTTCCAACTGAAATTTGTTTAAATACGATCCGTTAGTTTTTGATGTATGAGGTATTTTTGACCAAATGCCTTTTTTTAAGTTTTTAAGCAAATTAAAAAAAATGGCTACTGATCACCCATACAGAACACTTCATTGTACATGGAATAACGCGCACTTGACCGATTTTTCAATTAAAATATTTCAAAGCATGTGCAAATTCCTAAGAAACGATGTGATTGTTCCTTAAATGTGGCCAATAATAAGAAAGTTTTCGTTGCTCAGTAATGTGCTTAGCCGTGAAAGTTTTGGCACTCATCAAAAGAAAAGTGGTTTCCGTAGTATTTACAGTTCTGACTTAAATTTGGATGGATAAACTTAATTAATTCTGGTAAATGGTTACTGGTTCAAAATGGTTTTCGGAATGCTAGAGATTTTGTTTAAGGTTTAGGCTGTAAATGATAGTTAATTTTTGTCTTTCAATTGTGAAATGAGACTTGGTTAACTTTAAAGATAAACGAAATTAATTGATAAAAAAAAGGTTTTTATATGTGACTTTTTAGCTGTTATTTGTTGTGTAATGGTGTGTCTTGCCTGGGGGAATAATTCGCGACCCGTGTGTGGGATTCGCCAGATCGGGGGTGGCACTAGCGCGCCCAGTCAAAACTGGTGCCACGCTATTGCCACTCCCCAGTTAGGGATACCCACTAAAACCCCTGGGTGTTCCGTCCTGCGCCTTATGCCAGGGCTACGGGTAATTGGGATTCCCGGCTCCGCATGCCCTGGCAGGCGTGGGCCTCCCTCACGAGGCCTCTTCCATTGCCGGGGGATTAAATCCCCAGCGTCGTCCATGTCTAGTCCGGGCGTGGGGCGGTCTGTAACGCGCCCCACGGGAGGAGAAATGAGCGCGCGCGGAACACTTGCGCTCTCATCTCGACGGCGTGTGCGGGTGAGTGAGAACCCCTATGCCCCAAGGGGCCCCACCCGCGCCGCCCGCTTACGGTGGCCGAAGGTCGAAGTCCGCCCTCCGGCGTCGGCGCGTCCTCCTTTGGCGGGAGCGGAGCAATGACGTCCGCTCACGCTCCCGCTCCGCCTCCTCCTTCGCAAGCATGACGCGCTCACAGAAGAAAGAGACGGCGTCCCATCCGGGTTTGCTCCCGACCATGGTGCGAACCACGGCCGGGAGCGAGGTGTCAAATCCGGTAAAGGCGACGAGGTCTCGGCGCTGCTCTGTCCATGCTGGACAGTCCTGGAGTGTGTGCAGCGCCGTATCCTCGTCGCCTGTGTCACAGTGATGGCACCCTGACGTTAGCTCGCGGCCGAGGCGACACAGGTACCTCCCGAAGCAGCCGTGCCCCGAGAGGACCTGCGTCAGCCTGAACGTCAGGGTGCCGTGACGTCTATTAAGCCATTCGTGCAGGACGGGCCTCACCGCCTCGATGGTGGCGGGGCCCGCGCTGGGGCGTCGAAGGCGTTCTTCCCAGACCCCCACGGCAACCTGGCGGAGCTCCGACCGGCACGCCTCCATCTTTGTGTCACGTATACAGCGACGCTAGGACCCTGGCTTCCAGGTCCCATGGGGGGGATCCGGCGAGTAGCGAGGCCACTTCGAAGGACACCGTACGGTATCCTCTTATTGCTCTGACGGCCAATACACGCTGTGCCTGACGAAGCAGCGCAGCGGTTCGGGCCGTATGCTGGTATTTGGAGGTGGGCGATTACGAGGGCCGTGAAACATCACGGCCTCGGTCTTCTGCAACGCCACCTCCAGTCCAAGACGCCGGATCCTGCCTACGATAGACGACACCCCAGCCGTGCCTAGAAGGCACGCCTGTCGATGGGTCCTCCCGCGTGCGGCGATCAGCGTGTCAGCTTATATCCCTGGTCCAACATATAGGATACTTTTCATTACGAAATATTAAAGAGTTCCCGTGGGAAAGTTAAAAGCCGCACCCCGCGGACGAAGTCGCGGGAATCAGCTAGTAAAATACTATCGAGAAAAGAAAGAATGTAGGTTTTCCGGCGAAATCAAATTGGCGATCATTTGAGTTTTTTTCGGAATTCAGAGTCATGCAAGTTATGCAAAAATTTTGGAGGCGTTCAAGTTTATTAAGTTGTTCTTGGGTTAAATTTAGGTAGCTGGCGTCCGCATAATCAAGGGTAGGAAGTAATAAGGACTCTACTAGCTCAATTTTGGTGGTAGTGGGTAAGAAATTACTCAAACTTCCATGGGATTTGGATAAGGGATATAGCCGCCGCTTTAATTCGGTGATATGAGGTCGCCAAGACAGCTTACTGTCAAATATAACGCAAAGTTTTTTACCTTATCACTGAAAGGAATGATTGTGCCGTCAAACATTATGCTAGCTATGGTACTCCAGTCGACCTTATTAAGCATCCGTGAGCTACCGATGACAATGACTTAGTAGTAGAAGTTATATTGCGTAGAAAAAAAAGCTCTAAGCAATAAAACAATGGCGATTGTTTTATCAAAAATATTGTAATTAATTTATTGTGTTTGTTACTTCGTGAGCAATAAAGTGTTATATATCTATCTTATAGTACTCTTTGAATTTTAGATTGGTTTTGGTTTAAAAAATATATTTGGTTTAATAGCTATAATAAAGCGTCAAAAACGAAAGAAGATGATTTCTGCTTCTATCTAGTTGTTTAGAAGCTCTAAGAGTTATAATTCCGACAGATCGGGATTGAAATTTGAACGTTTCTTACTCTTGATTTCAACACTAGCGCCAAATTGATTTGAGATTGCGTGTCAATTTGGAGAACTAAACGAAATCGGAATCGGGATCTTATCGCTACTCTCGAGTTGATTTTGACAGCTGTGTATTGCGACAATATTGTGTTGACTATTGTGATTTTTCCAATAACAAAAGTGTAACTTTTTAGAAATTGTTTTGCGTTTTAAGTGGTTTTTAATAAATAATAAGTTCCTAATATGGCTAAATTAGTACTAATATCGCACATTTTACGTAAAATGCACAATAAAAACTACAAGAAAGAAGAAATGAGCCTCGTATAATGCGTTATACAAATAGCGTATTTTCAATGATTGAAGACGAATTTATAGCGAATTATAGAGTGAGCTAGGACTTATTTGAGGAAGTTTATGAAACATAAAACCCTTTTTATCAACTCCGAAGTGAAGTGATATACCGCCAAGTAGGTTTGTTGTCCTTGTGTATGAAGTACGAACACAAAGCCCACATTGTAGTTTATCTAATGAAACAAAACATTCTTTGCATTTAATACAGTACTTATCCTGGTTTGTAAGTGTTTACTTTAATATTATATATGTTTTAGAATTAATAAAGAAATAAAATACCGCGCTTAAATTAAAATGTAGTTTTATTATAGTAACTAGTTTTTACCCTAATATTCTTAAGAACTTTTTGAATGGATTCAACAATTCCAGAGATTATGTTATACGATAAAACAGAGATTAAAAATATTTTTCAATTTCAAAACTATTACTCTAATCACCTATTTATATTGTCATGTCCCTTACGGGGTAGACAGAGGGGATTATGCTACTAAACTTTAACTACTTGTATACAATTAAATTTAACACGTCCTGAACATTATATTATAATTGAGATAATTCAATTATTTGTATTTTTATTAAAGTATAAATTAAACTACCTATTTTTAAATAATTATAATGAAACAATATATAGAGTTATTTAAGATAAAAAATATATTTAATTAGCAATTATCAAGGCTCTGGCATTTTCCTGGCAATTTCCAAAATGGTATTGGAGATTAATACGAGAGCATTTTCTACATTGCCCAGATTTTCAGACATTTGTAGAAATTCCTGTGCAAACTGCTTCATCTTCTGTTTTCACAAATTGCAGCACATTATCTTTATCTAAATATCTGCACGGGGTTGAAGGGTAACATCGGCAGGATTGTGGTCTTGTGCCTCGAAGCGGAGTGGTTGCTGGTGTATCTAAAATATAAAAAACAATAATGTAGAATCTTAGTTGGTTAACTTATTGGTTAATACAAATCAAAAGTTCAGTAAAAAATACTAAAGCGTATTTTTTTGTTACGACCTAAATATTTATCACAAAACACTTCAATTATGCATACTTAATTGGGTTCTGTGAACGATGGGTTGTTATTTATGTTTGGCATTCCCAAACATTTTAACAAAAACTTTCTTGTGTAATGTGCTCTCATCAAGTGACAAATAAACAATAAGATCGGCAAAATAAGAAAGAAACACAAACAACTAACAGCTGCTTTGAAGTACGATATTAGTATTACTTTAATATATTAAAACGGATTGAGTTTGTACTTACGACTTATTAGATAATTGATACAATATCCTCTATTACAGTTGGATTCCACTTGTATAACTGTCTTAAATCACGGCTGGCACACAATATATCTCTGAAAATCTAATTCCACTTACATTTGGAAATTCGACAGAGAACTGAGAGAACTTTGAGTATTATGATAGTGTAGGCAACGGTCACAACACATACAGTTAAAGTCATGAATGTATTTATGATTTAAACAATGTTGTTTTTCAGATTTTAATTTAAAATGCTACAATTAATCAGTCAAACAATCTTTACTAATATATCTATTTATTACTCGTGTTATTTAAAAGATTAACTATTTTAAAGTCTTACTAGCGAATTATTTTGATGTGTTGACCAACACCAATGCGACGCTTTATGGAACTAACTTCACGCGTCCTAAACAATCGCAATCTAATCTTAATTTTAATCCAATGTTGCTTCAGTAGTACCGAATCACGTCACTTCAAAATTGACATTGGGATTGAATTGGTCTTGTATTGGTATTGAGATTAACTTGGATGTCACAGTATATATATTGTTCTACCAGTAGTTACATATTCTTACGTGGTAGAGCCATGCTGGAATCATCATCTTTATTACAGCAGTTAGGGCTGGCTCGTTAGGTGTCATACCAAGAACTCGCAGAATATCGGCGTAAAAGCCTTGAGTCAACCTTGAGCTAAACGTGTTTCGTGCGATGAGTGAGAGTTCCGATGGTCCATTTCCCCTTGCTCTATCCTTTACCCTCTATCCTGTTTTTCCTGTTTGATCTTTATATCTCATCTCTGCCTCATTTTATTTATCCCATCCTAAAGGCTAGTAACGCGTTGCCTTCGCCTGTGTTTATGCAAATAAACAGATCTCGAATAAGAAATAATAGGTCTTATGAACTAAAAAATACACAATATTTTAATTAATTAAAGTGGAAATTCATCAATATCATTCAGTAACTATACACGTAATATTACAAGTACTTATGCCTCAATTTTCTGTCAATAAAAACATGAGGAACAAGAGAGATTACTGTATATTTTTTATACTGTGGCTTCTTGTTGTTATTGTGTATTATATGTGTAATTATTATGGCTGAAGTCTTTACGCCTTGTTTGTCTCGACATACCGCTCGTCGTTAAGGGCACTTATCTTGGGTATATATTATACCACATAAAATAAGATTATTTTGTTATTTTAATGCTCAAATACCTATTCATCGTGAAAAGGTTATATTGGCTAATTTTAAGCGGTCGGGAATTCCTTTTCAGCCAATTTCAGAAAGCGCCATAAAGAAATTGAAACGAATGGAATAAATTTTAGAGAGCATTTTAATTAAAGAAGAATTACAGTTCTTAATTATAGTTTTGAAAAAGCTTATTAGTAAGAAAATTTAGCACCATATCTGAATAAAAACAAAAATATTTATTTCATACAATAAGACTGACCCTGAGGTTATGTGGGCTAACCCATTGCCAGCTTAACTCACTTAAACGCAGAGGTCACAGTTTCGATTCCTGTTATGGTAAATTTCGTAAACTGACACACATACTATGGTCTGTATTTTGATAATAAATATATTAAATTAAACTTTGTTTCGATTTCTGTACGTATGTTTTGTGATTTCACAACATTTATATCGTTTTAGATTTATAGAGATAATTTTGTGTTATTTATGTTAGTGTTATGTATGTAAGGCGAGTGACATGTGTGATTTATAATAATGTTACAACCTAGGCGCCGACAAAGACAGGTTCCACGTACAGATTTGTAGAAGCACATTTATTACCCGTCGGCATTTGAATTAATAACTAATAACATTAAAACTATTGTAATTCTTTTATGATCGTTTTCTTTTGTTTACTTATTTATTGGGATATGTTTCTAGAGAGCGGCCTATTGTTCTATTGTAATCGTTTACAACCCCTTGCGGCTGTGGTCACTAGCCAGGTTTGACGGATTTTAAAGTACAAGCTGATTCTAGGAAGTTCGGTCACGTTGCCGGGCGGGCACATTGCATTTGTGCAGTATAAAACGATGGCCGGATGGAGGGAAGAGCAGTCGAGCGAGAACCACGATCAAAGCGAGTCGTGTGTACTACAATTGGGAATCTATTAGTAACAGTAAAGTAATGAAATGAGGTTGTAATTAATGAAAAGGTTGTGTTAATTGCAGACAGTCTGGATGTCTAGAATCTGCCCCAGAGCGGTCCGTTCTTTATTACCTATAACACAAGACTGGTATGCTTGGCGATTATTTATATAAGGAATTGATTCCTACTTTATCTTTGTGTTTAACAGTCAACTGTTATATTAAATTTAGTTCGCGAAATAAGTATAATACGCGGCTTTTTGATATTGTTACGAGATGCAGGACTCGAATTAAAATGCCGATAGAATTACTATAGAATTTATTAGAACTATTCAAACACGTATAACACAGGTACAAATAGAATTGAACACAATCAGTGCAAACGTAATGCACGATTCAATAACATGCGCAAAGTCCGTCACTATATAGCCTATCGAATGTACACACGTCTTGCTCGTATCATAATCGTCGCTTGACTGCCTCACCCCTCCATCCTGCCGTCGTTTTATACTTCATAAATACAAGTGTGCCTGCCCGTATCGTCGACTTATTTCCTAGAAATCGTAATACGCCCACCTGGCTAATTAAGCCTGCAAACGGCTATAAACGTGTACAATAGTCTATTTTCCACAATAACCAATAAATAAGTAAACAAAAGAAGACAATCATAAAAAATAATAAAATGTGTTTTTATAGGTAGGTAGGTGGCCCAAATTGTAATAATATTATGTTCCTTATACTAAGGGAACTTTCCTGTGATCCACAGTATTCTATGATTGAGGGTGGTGTGGACACGTCCTTCGCATGGAAGACCACCGTTTACCCAAAGCAGTGTTCTTTTCAGAGTTGGCAGAAGGTAAACGGAAACAAGGTGGTTCGCACTTGCGTTATAAGGACGTGCTCAAGCGTCATCTAACTGCATGTGACATAAAACTGACAAAATGGGAGGAGCTTGCTATGGAAAGGACTTCTTCGCGATCCATAATCTTTAAAAAAGTCAAGGCTTTCGAAGAGATGCGCTTAGAAGATCTGAATACCAAACGTCAAACTCGCAAAGAGCGACCCAAGCCCTTCTATAGCTATACGTACAACGCCGTTGGCCAACTATATTGTGCGATATGTGGCCGGGAATTTAAAAACAAATTCGGTCTGGCCAGTCACATTAGGGCCCACAGGCGGCAAAATAATGACATTTAAGGGGTCGCCGTTACAGAAATCGGTAAGGAGGACTATATATATACTATGATTGCCAATGTCCAATTCGTATAATACCATATTTCATGTAAAATATACATAAATAACCTTGTTTTTATACAAGGGAAATCCGTTTGAGGACCGGGAGCCGCGCGAGGGGGAAAGGTCGCAGCTCGTGTGTGGGATTCGCCAGGTCGGGGAGGCACTAGCACCTCACGTATGAAGTGCTATAGCCACACCGCAGTTAGGGATACCCACTAAAACCCCTGTCTGTTGCTCGTACGTCCCTTGTCCGGCCTGTTGGCTCGCTTGTGCATTAACCTCCAGCCCGGGCCGACGACGGCCGAGCCCTACACGGGCTAGCCCTTCCATTTTTTAGTCGAAGAGCTGGGTCTCTCCGCCTCCCTCGCTATAAATAACCTTACAGAATCTAACCTAACATAATACTTTGCATACGTCAAGATATCAAATAAATTAGATACATTGTACATATTCAATAAAATTTCATATCCTCTGCAACGGAATGAGATTCGCTCTTCTAGAAAATATTGCCGCATAAATCAAGTTCAACCGATACGAAGATAGTCCGCCGATTGTATATACCATTCAGACTCTCGTGTCCATTACATAATGGACTTATAAAGGCTGTTTAGGATCATGGAAATGTACTCTCAATCGTATTATTTCTGAACAAGCGCGATTGAGTTATATGCCAAGTTTTGATAGGCTATTTTCTTCTATTGTATGCTTAAGTTTGCTATGTGTGCTGGCCGTGTCCTTCGTGGTATTTTGTAAGGGAAAGTATACCGATGTTATTTATTATGATTATTTTCCTGTTTACGTTTCTACTGTGAAATTATTATGGTTTATTATCAAAAATTCATAACATCGATTAAGATTGTTACTGCTTAAACTCCCGTCCATATTAAAATACTCATTCAGAAATACCACAAACTGTAATAATTTATGGAAAATTGTAAAGTAAAGCACCTATGATGCCTTTGGTGGCATTTTCGGTGTAAAATAACCTCTAAATTAGTAAAGAGAAAATAATTTAGCGAAAATAATTTAGCGGACAGTTTTTTCATACGTCAGTTTTGCTCACCAAAATAAACAAATAAAAAAAGAGTCAAATAATGGTATAAACGGCTCGGATCCCCCCCCCCCCCATTTCAGGGTAATAGACAGTATATGCACTTGTCAAAGTGTGTTGACTCGTCTCACATATGGATTGTTTCATCACGCTATTTACCGCAAGATATGGTAATTGTAACAACATTCATATTAGATCGCTAAAACTTATCATAGGAATAAGTTGTCGCTTGTCGCATCTGTGCGTTGAAGACTAAGCTCTACGAGTTCTGTCTTAAAATGAAAAGTATTTTTAATAGTATCAGATATTACAGTACCGAAGTATCTAAGCTTTAATTTGGACGGATTTTCATCTTATACCTTTGTCTCCGAAAGCAATATAGAATTCCAAATAAAAGTTCTAAATGAATATTCTATCATCATTGTCTTGAGACACAGCAGCGCAGGAGTATCGGTATTTGTTGTTTACACAAATTCAAATTTGTGTTGAAACACCGAATTAATCAACTTGATAAATGAAAAGGTTCGTATTCAAATTATTTGAAAAGAAGATATTGGAAAAATGCTAACTGAACTGTGGTTGATAAATGAACGGTACGAAATTTAGACTCAAGAAATTTGTTTTGTTTTCGTTCCTGTTAAAATATATCAACTGTGGGTTACCCCAATGTTTTAATTAAGAGATAAATTTAAGTTTTATTTTAGGTAGAGATGAAAAAGTAGAAAGCAGCCTTCGGGTTCTGAAGCGAACGATCCCAACGCCCCCATGGATTGTTACTAAGATAATAATTATGAGTTCATAATTCTCACAATATTAACAAACCGTCAACTGATCAATTTCTATGTTAAAATGTATAGTGTAAATAAATCAACGATATACATAGAATATAATAATATAAGAATATATAAGAAAAACAAAGTTTATATACTATATATACATTGTCTCACCTAGTTTAACGGAAGCAGAGCTCCTGGGTTTTAATATTTTCGCTTACTTTTTACTTTACTTGCTTTTCACTGTATATTACGAATAATGCCTGACTTGCTTGGCTTGGGAATGTTTTCATTTTTTGAAGTGAAACCTCTTTCGAATCGTTGTGATTTGAAACTTGATGAAACGAAAAAGCGACATTCAAAAGAGATATTAAGTCTATAGATCTAAGCTTGCGGGAGAACGAGATACGAGTTTTATATTGTGCAGCATTAGTGCAAGTTTCACTTCTACTGCGTGCGAAATGCATATACATTGTTTTATCCTGGTGAAATTCACTTATGGACAAACTGCCGCAGGGGAAGTGCGGTGGAGCGTATGGGATTCGCCTCGTCGGGGTGGTACTAGCACTCCTGAAGGAATGCTATTGCCACGCTACGGTTGGGGATACCCACTAAAATCTCTGGTCGAATGTCGTTTCGTCCCATGTCCGCGTTGTGAGGTCATTCTCGCATTCACCTCTATCCGGGACAGACGATGGCCGGCCCCTTTATGGGCGAGTCCTTCCATTGTAAGCCGGAGAGTGAAACCTCTCCGCCTATTGGCTTGGCGACGAACAATAAGAATGTTTGTCTGCAGATTTATTTTATTATATAATGTAAAAAAATCTGTTAGTGATAAACTAAATAAATATAATTTCACTAATAAATACATAAAAGATGAAAGACACATACACAATCAGAAGTGAGTCAGAGTTTTTTTTTGTTTCAGACCAAGTATGCACTGAAAGGCAATTCAAATGTGCGAATGGAAAGTGTATACCGATATCCTGGGTGTGCGAAGGAGAAAACGACTGCGGAGACAACTCAGATGAAAGTATGGAAGAATGTAAAGGTAAGTCCACAATAATAACAACAATTGTAATTATCGCCATTCGCTGTTATGGTAACTTCGTAAATGATGAGAAATAATATTAAAATGTAAATAGATAACATCTTGCTGTTCACCATGTACGCGCCATGAGAACAATTACTGATGTTTCTTCATTTAAATTTAGTTAAACATATAAATAAGTAGGTACTACACAATGAACATAATTTTAAGGTTAATAGAATGTTCATCATTCATACTAACTTAAGCAAAACATAATCTAGTACAATGAAGGAAACCTAAATTATATTATATTCTACCTATAATCCTTTAGGATTGTAAGTAGAATACTAAGTATAGGTCATTGAAGTCGATGGGTAAGGTTCCTAGAAGGCTGGCTACGTTACTTCGCTGGATCGTCATACTGATCTGTTGACCGAGATAGGAACTGGCCTTCTGATCACCCGTAGAGTCAATAAAACGTTTAGAAATATATTTATAATTTATCTATAATACGTATGACGTCAGGTGCCTAGGGTCCAATGTGTTTCAATAGACAATGGCACAAATATATACAGATAAGTTTACTTTCTCGCAAATATCATGTTCTTAGTGAATCCTGCTACACTTGGGATAATGTTAGAGGCTGTTCATACAGATATAGCTCGGGCCTTATTTGAGATAGATTAACAACGTTAAACATTGACGGATAACTCATTTTACACACCAATAAAGCTAATCATTAATGGCGTTATTTTTTAACGCTATAAATAAATCACATTTTGACACAGTCACTAAAACAACATTAATCCAAGTGTAGTATTAAATTTTACCACTATTTAATTCGTCACCATGAGTTAAAAAGCAAATTTATACACATTAAAAAAGCCATTGATTATGAACATTGGGCCTTTGTTTACCTATAATTTAAGTTTGTGATTTACATACCACTGAGTTACGAAGTCTTAAACACACTTTCGCTACAAAGTATCTACCTATTTTCGTCTAACAAATTGTGTAGTTTCATCATTAAATGATAGTGTATTAAAAAACTTCGCAATTCAGTGGTACGTGAACCACAAATTTAAATTACAAGGGAACAAAAGCCGATGTTCATAATCAATGGCTTGATAGTAGGTATTTGTGGAATGTTGGTAAACAGCATCTATTTACAATCGAGTCTTTAATAGCATGAGTTGAAACGGTCTTTGTTGTTTGCACGACATCTTATAAACACGAATAAGTATTCATCTCTTAGCATAAGAGAAGATTCTTTATTTTTCAGGTTAAATTATTTAAAACTAAGTAATCAGTAAAATATTGATAGAATTAATAACCATATACAGAATCATTAATTTGGTCGAAAATATGCTTTTAATAAAATACAAAAATCGTTAAAAAGTGAGAGATAGCAGACATAGAAAATGGTTACAGTGGACTATGGACAATTGGACATGCGCATCACAAGAAGTGTTTACCATTTCACAGTAACTGTAGTTGTCCATAAAGCGTATTTCGATACCTTTAAAAAAATGTCGTAGTGCTCTTGGAATAATAACTCTTAGTAGATTCTCATTGCTAATCCCTAAAGTTTGCAAGAGAAATATTTTAGAGAACCGTTATTAAAGATCATAATAACATTTTAATTAAGTAGGGTTATTATTTCAAGTATCGGTTTGATCATCGAAGAATAATGATCATAAGTTATGTTTTAGAAGTTCTGGTAACTTAATCGGTAATGCTCTCAAGTCTAAAACTTACGTGTCAAAAAAGACAGGTTCTATCTAATCATGGCTGGGAAGCATGCCCCGTACTTATGGCCCGTTCCTTGTCACGTTGTGATTCGCACGCTCTGCGTGTTACATCTTTGACAAGCGCTATTTTACCTACCTGTTCAATTCTGCCAAGAGTTCATTTGCCTTCCTATCGGGTAAAAGTTGATATTATAACATTCATACTAGTAATTTCAAAATTCAACCGATGTTAAGACAAGTGAATGAATATTAAGTTATACCTAGGAACCGGCCACTAGGCAGCTTTTTGACTACTACGTGTATAATCTTTATACAATTACCATGGGAAAGCGTAGCAAGTACTATAATTTATTTATTCATAAATTTATTAACAAATTTATTTCGTGTCTGAATAGAAACCGTAAATTAAAATCACAATACTTATTTTAAAACAAAATAAAATAATATTTCCTAAAATACAGACCTACATATTTTGATATTCGTTCTATTGTAGTCTATCAAAGATTCCCTCTAATAGGACATTTATAACTCCGAAAAGCTTGGTACAACTTTTTTATTATGCAAATAATAAAACATGTAAAAAGCAATAAGATAAAACTGTTATCGGTCCCTCAAGGCTCATGCTGAATGCCTGTGTAAATTTATAATGTATTAATGATTGTTCGAAAGTCGACGTTGAAATACGTACGGGACCCTCTCGAGGACCCATTGACAAAGGCATCTTTTATTGACGGCCTATTAATATTTATCGAGGGAAATAACTAATTCGAGTCCAATTGGACTCTCCGTCAAGTTTGTTAAATTTAATTCTGGGAAATAATTTCTGACGATGGCAATATCGATATTAGTACGAGCAGGTAATTGAGCATGAAAATTAAATTGCTAACAGTGTTCTTTTCACGTCGTTTGTATGAATGGAAAATATTATGGAATTTAAAAAAGATGCCGAAGGCCGAAGGAATTTCGATATCAATAATCGAATTCTCAAACATTAGTGAGAACTCCATAGTTAACGTTATTTTAATTTGTTGAGAATTTTCAATGTTTGTATGGAAAAGTGTGCCTTTGCATAGTTAAATAGGATTGTAATATTAACTCGCACACGAGGATGACAAGACATACATAAAACATTCAGATTATACTTTTCTTTTTGTTTTTTTTTTAATATCTAGTTAGCTGGTGTCAATTAGTATAATATATATATTCAAGTTTTGCAATAAATCATAATGCAGTTATTATGAAGACCAAGTTAAAAGCAATTGAAGTAAACATGCATGTATGAATAAATTAGTGAAAGTAGATGAAGCGAAGTGTTTGGTAGATTCGTTGCAAGTAAAGGTCTATCTTCTCTGCTTACCTCTATGACATATAGGCGTGATAATATGTGTGATACCTGCACATATATCTTTTTGAAAATGAAACAGATATTTTGTTTTCTTTGTTTATGAAAATTATACTACCCCTTAAGTTCCCGTCAAAAAGTTAATACACATTATATCAATTTCTAAGTACTATACGTGTATATTTTCTCGTGGCCCCACCTTCCGGGATTAGTATACCTTCTTGTTGATGTGATAAAACCTCAAAATAATTTACTATAAGCCCTTAAACGTCCCACTGCGGGTCATTTTCTGCATTTTAGGAGCATGCATCCTGTCACGCTTGTGCAAAGCGGATTGATTCCTCACAATGTTATCCTTTACCGTCAGCTTGTGGAAATTATAACAGGTAATCTAACCTAATATATGCATATTAGGTTACAATCCTGTTTCTCAACTAGTGTCCCAACCGACCTCATTGGAATATGATGTTGTTGAGTTAGCTAATGAGCTATTTATTACAACTTTACGAAAAGACGATAAGCACATCTACTGAAAATTATATAGTCAGGTCATTCTAAATCGTACATATCACACTATGTATAAGTGACTACATACGTTCATTCAATAGTTGATTGTCCATTTGGCTTCTTTATTGATGCGAGATGACTAGCTGCGACTACTCGGCGCCTTGTGTGGTAGGAACGCATGCGCCGTCCCTTCTAACAATTACATGTCAAAGTTTAATATGTCAGTATTGAAACTCATATCTGCATAAATTACAACTCAAGGTCTTTCTTTCCCTTTACATTTGTTTCTCGATTACGAATGGGTTTAGTTTAATTTCTTGAATAATCCAATATTTTTTTAATCCTTAAACCGAAAGTTACCAATTTAGATATTTAACCATCGGAAAATTTAGGAGATTCAAGGCCTCATGGATCTTTGTAAGGTGAAGTCGTTTGTCCGCACACTTTAAAAGATTCCGAAACAACGAGCTGATGATAGCGACCGACATCTTTGCGCAGTTTCCGTTTGTTCTCATTATTTTTATTCGTACCTACACTGTAATTTGCTGAACGGAGCCAGACCATCCGTTTCTTAGCATCATTGTTCTTTTTATAATCACGTACCTACCTCTAACTGCAAATAGGTTTGTGTCTACACCTTATTTTATGTTTACCTTCAATACCTTTCTTTGATTATATATTCTAAACTTTTTCTTCGTTCCTTAAAAATGTTTAGAAGAGTCGTTTTGTTATAACATTGTTGCTGATAGTACTTTTGTTTTACTTGTATCGACGTTGTTATTCTATCTTTCATCTATCTATATTAACAAACTGCCGACTTTGTAAATTGAAAATATTTTTTTTAAGTTACAGTGTTTCAGGGCTAATTTTTTATGTATAGTTTTATTATTAGTGTAGTTCATTTTTTAAGATAGTTTAGATTAGCATTATAATAATAATTTATATATGAATTTTGTGAATCGTAAATACTTTATGTAAGTCGGTTTATTCATGAAGGAACAAACAGACAAGTAAGTCAATAAGTACTTGATTTGAATTATAATATGGCCGATGTAAATGACTAAATACATACATAGATATTATCCAGTTCTCATAAGGGTAGGCAGACAAGATGGATCTCCACTTGCTACGATCTTGGCACAGTCTTTTCGCTTCAAAGATTTCTTTCGTACATGCACGTTTGTTTGAAGTAGGTGTGTAAAAATATATATTTAAAGGTTTTATCTCCTAGTTATTATTGGATTGTATTTTCAGGAGGTGTCCGTTGATTGGTAAGAAATTTTCTGACCTTTTATCCCCGGAATCTCGTGGGGATTTTCACAGGAGCTATAACAAAGTGGAATAACAGCATAGGATAGGATTTGACATTGAAATTATGACTCTGTGTATCCCGGTATAAAAAACAGTTTATCAAAGTTTACCAGTTCAAAGTTTAACCACATGTGAAGCTCTGCTATATAGTACGCGCAAAACTTAGTGCACCTCGCCAGAAGTTAGGAAGGTTTATATGTATTAAACATACTTAAATTTTGTTTCAAAAAAGTGACTAATGTATGTAAAAACGATGATCTTTGTAAATGTTATCAGAAGTTTATCTTGTACGTACTTTATGTCTTTAATTCATGTAAGTCAGACTTTAGCACCGTGAGTTGGCGCAGATACTTAAGTGTTAAAGTTTAAGTTTAATATCTGACAGTGTTTCGTATAATATAGATCTTATGTGTGTGTTCGGGTAGAGAGAGGTCAACCGAGAGGACAACACCCCGCTCTCAACGTTGTACAACTATCTTGTGAATTCTTCGCAATGAAATGTACTAATTTCAAGAACACATTAAGTGTTTCCTGTACTAATTATTTTATGGATTTTGCAGACAAAGTACTTTCTTCTAAAAATTGTTAATATTCATTTACTTAATATAAAAGGAGATATTTTTATTTCATCTATCATGTTGTATCTCTCAGGTAATTTGGTAAGTTTCAAACAAGTGAAAATAAGAGGAATATTATGAATATTTATTTAGTATCCAATTATATACTATTCACTTTTTGTGTTATTTTCTCTGTAATGGGTCTGCTTAGCTTTAGAGTAAAATTTATTATATTTATTTATAGGAGATGTTTAGTGAAAACTTTACGATGAATATCTTAAGAAAACATTACTATGTACTTACATAATACAATTGTAACATGTATAGATATATAAAATAGAATCAGCTTACAAACGGCTAGGTTCAGAACTATTACTTTTTAAGGGATCGGACACTAAACCACCAAACTTATCCAAGGCGCACGAGAGGGTTTCACGCATCGGTAATCATGTGATGTTTGAGATTAGGTATGCCGTATAAATGCGCTATTTAGTGTGTAAGTACGCATTAAAGTTTAAAATTTTATCTCAAGTTATTTCATTGCTCAATTCCTGTGAAGCGAACCCACATTCCAGTGAAAGTATGAGAAAACTTCGTCTATCAGATCGGTGTTCCGGCTTTCGCGTAAGATTTCATAAGCCTGTCATAGCCTTCAGATATTGAAAGGTTATTGGATTTTTGGTCGCATACATCAAGTTTTGCGTGAAATATAAGATTTTAATTAAAATATTTTTTTTTAACCTAATTTCGTAAAATGAGTGTAGATAGGTACATATTGTTGCGAACCGATACTAATCCTTTACAGGTGTTTTACTACCCCTTCGAATTTAAGTGATCTCTTGTTGGCGTTAATCCCGTTGTGTACCTCCCGGTAAGACGTCATAAGTCCTTTCTTATTTTGTTTGTATTTCGTTGCACATTCTTAGAAGCCATAGAACTTTCGAGTTGAGAATTTCCAGGATTAGTGGGCATGTTACAAATATATAATGTCGGTCAATCGGGACTGAGTCTGTTGGGTTTCAATTGCGATCGAGATATTTGTTAATTAATATGCTTTCGGAACGAGTATCTTATAACAACGAACTTTCCGCGATTTATGCCATTAAGATTTTTTGCGTTACGTTAACCGTAACTTAAAAAATCGCAACTTGTAACTTGACTTGTTGTATTCGGTTCTGTTTGAAAGACTTGTGAATTAGTGTGATACTAGACAAGAGTAACATTATATATAAATACTACTGTAAATTTGGCAGCAACCGACCCGCGTTAAATATTACATTCGGCAGATCTAAGACCTCCCCTCAACTTGGCGAAACTGAAGACCCGCCTATTAATGAAAACAACTTAGAAATGAGCTGTCTTGATGCTCCCATAAGAACTAGGATTTAATCATATTAGACTTTGTTTTAAACACCACCCCAAAGTCTCATTTAAAGGGGGAGGTGTTACATCCCTTACCTGTTTATTATAATGCTGAGACTGCCGAGCTAGCTCAGCAGTCCAAGTACACCTTTTAGGTTTAGATTCAATCTTAGTCAGTCTTCGTTCTCCTTTCTTTCAATGCGGTTGCCAAGAGATATTTTGTTTAAAGTGTATTTCTTTTAGCTATTAAATAATTTCTTTTTTAAAAACGTGTTTCTGAATCTCGGTATAACAGCACGGATGTGAGATCTGTAATGTTGCAAGCCAAGTACTCCGTCTTCGCCACACTTAGTTTGAGACCGCCTTTCTCAAGTGAGTCCTTCCACGCATTCACACGTCGCACCAGGCGCGCTCTGTCCGCATCTGCCAGCGCGATGTCATCCGCATACATGAGCAACCATGGTGGTTGCTTATGCTGTTTGACACTTCGTCTAGTATGACGCTGAACAGAAACGGACTGAGGACAGATCACTGGTGCACTCCGACGGTTATAGGGAATGGTGTAGTGTCACCAACAGCGGTCCGAACTATGGAATCGGACTCACGGTACATGTCTCGATTAATGTCAATATAGGTTTCAGGCACCCTTTTGGACCTCAGTGCCCACCAGATCATCACGCGAGAAACACAGTCGAAGGCCTTCTGCAGATCGAGAAACAGGAAATACAGCGGCGTATTCTTCGTCCTGTATTTCTCAATGATGATCCTTAGGGCAAAAACAGGGTCCATGGTACCATGTCCAGGGCGAAACCCATATTGATATTCCGAGACAGTACATTTCTGCCGGATCCGAGAGTCAACTATCCGGTCAAAGAGCTTTATGGTGTGGGACATTACCTTTATACCGCGGTAATTTCCGCACTCCTGCACCGATCCTTTGCCTTTGTAGACTGGGGTGATAACAGACAGTCTCCACTGGCCCGGGATGTTTCTGATGAGGAATATACGCTTAAAAAGGTTTGTCAAAATGCCCACACCACGAGGACCCATCGCCTTCCAGGCTTCGATGGGGATTCCATCGGCTCCGACAGATTTCCGATTCCTCATGCGTCGAAGAGCTTTTTGGACTTCCTCAGGCGTTATCGGTGGCACAAGTCCTTGATTCGGAGGGAGGTCCGGTGGCTGCACCTCTTTATGCTGCTTATTCAGTAGCTCGTGGAAATAAGAGCGCCATCTCTCCTTCATCGCGAGGTCTTCGCATAGGAGGTTGCCGCCAGGGTCCCTAACACAGCGGCATTTGGAAATATCCTGTGCTGCTTTGACCCTGGAACGTGCCAACTTATAAATTAGCTTTTGCCCCTCAGACGATTCCACTTATCATACAACGGTTGTAAGTGGTCTCGTCTGGCCCTAACTACAGCTCTCTTAGTGGCACGTTTCGCGGCCCTGTACGCGTCGCGGTCTTCAGGAGATTTGGACGCTTGCCACTTTTTAAAGAGGGCTTTCTTCACCCTAGTCTCCCTCTGGACTGTGTCGTTCCACCACCAAGTCTCCTTGTCACACTTGCGTCCACCCTTAGACACACCCAGCGCTGCCTTCGCCGCGTTAGTAATGGCTGCCTGAATCTTGTCCCAGTGGCTCTGGACTGGTTTACCATCATCTCCGACACACATCTCCACGGAGGATGAGGCAAACTCCTGGGATATGCCTTCATCAAGCAGCCACCATCTAATTTGACGTCGGCAATGCTCAACGGGTTTGTCCTTAGGCTTCACGCAGAGGTCCATGACAAGTAGACGATGTTGTGCAGTGAGACTCTCTCCGGGTATGACTTTGCAGTTGGCTACTTTGCCGATGTGGTGTCTTCTGGTAAGTAGGTAGCGATTTGGGTGGCGTGCCTTCCGCTCTTGTAGGTGATTAGGTTGACCGGCTTCTTTTTGAAATACGTGTTCACGATGGCGAGATCCGCAGCCGCATACATTCGAAGGATATCCTCCCCTTCTGTGTTGCGGCTACCGTATCCAAAACCACCGTGAACACGCTCAAACTCCTTCCACGTCTTCTACATGACCGTTCAGATCACCATCCAAAACGACCCCCTGTGATGGCGGGATGCTACGAAGCACATCACCAATTTGGTTCCAAAACCTCATTCTATCAGTGTCGCTACAACCAGCCTGTGGCGCGTAGGCGCTTATCAAATTGGTAACGACCCCTTCGGTAAGGACCGACACGACCATGAGTCGGTCGCTGAAGCGTTTCACCTCCAGAATGTTGTTTTGGAACTCCTCGGAGAGCACTACCGCAACTCCGTTCTCCCCACCAAGAGCACCGGTATAGATCAGCTTGTAGCCATTCCCAATTAACCGGGATCTGCTGCCTTTCCACCGAGTCTCCTGCAGGAACGCCACTGCCACCCTCCGCCTGGAGAGTACTTCGGAAAGTTCCCTAGCACGTCCGGTCAGCGTACCAATGTTCCACGATGCGAAGCGGATTTTCCTACTCTGTGTGTGGACTCGCGTCTTTAGCCGTGCCCGTCCATGACACGGTAGCCCTTGCCCACTTGTCGCGTCCTTATGCGGCGACGCCTTAGCCATACCCAGAACATTCCTATTTCGAACCATATTTGATGCGGCTTTAGACGATTTTAGATGGAGCGGCTGCCGCCCGACCTCCACAATCCATAAAGGGAAACCAGGATTGGGTAGGAATAGGGAAAAGGCGGGGTCTGAGGGAAAGAATAATGAGGAAGGATATTAGGAGGAGAAGAAGGGGACACCATTGTCACGGAGCAAAGGGAAAGTTACAGTGGCCGCGTGGAGGACCTCGGGCTTGCTTACCCGTGTGCGCTGTTAAATACCGAACAGGCATTTAATAGGAGGCACCCTCTGAGGAACTCAAAATTACAATTCACCGCAAATAAAAATTAACTGCTATATTATTTTAAAAAATTAATGTTAATATAAGGACCAATGGTCAGTATTGCAAGCAAGTATCACCTACTTGTTTGCAATAAATATAATAGTGACATAACTTTACAAAATCTCGTCTCATATTTCAGAGGAAAACGAACCATGATATTATACGAAGAAATAGCTGATGCCAGAGTTATGCCTACCACACGCACTAGTCGAATGTGCCACAGAGTAGTCATATACGTAATAAAGTTGGCAAATCAGAAAACAGGTCACGCACGTCCCTCAATAGCCTGCGCGCGGGAAAATTGTACCTACCCTGTTACCGTTGTTGAACTACACTGACTCGGGAATTTTGGGGTATATTTTTCTATCCGACAGTTACATTTGCAGGGTTTTCGGTAAATTAGGAAAAATATACAGAAACATTATATTTCTCTCATAAACCGGTGAAAGTCAAAGAATTAACGCTCGTTCTATGCACGTTTTTAACTCTGAATATAGTTTGGTTAATATTAAGAACATTATAATTGATTACGTATGGAAGCGAGAGTTGGGTATGGAAGAGAGAGCATGAAAGTAGAGTAAACGCGGTCGAGGTGCGAGCACTGCGCAAAATCTGCGGAGTGACGCTCGCGGACCGCGTTCGTAATATCGAAGTAAGAAAGAGAGTTGGTCTGAAAGAGAGTATCGGGGTGAAGGTAAGGAAAGGAATGCTCCGGTGGTTCGGGCATGTGGAAAGAATGCATGATGAAAGAATGACTAAACAGATATACAATGCAAAAGTGGATGGATGCAGAAGTCGTGGAAGGCCACGACACACCTTCCATGATCAAATTGATCGTGTACTAGCAGAAGGTGATGTCAGGAGCCTTAAGAACAGACGAGCATGCATGACAAGAGTTGTATGTATAATTGATTACATATAAATTATTGACACTCTGTTAAATTAACAAAATATTTCTTTATTTCGTAGCCACACAATGATACATGTACGTACTACCTACTCTAATGTCTCATCTATGATTGGTTTATTTTCGTTAATACGACCAAGCTTAAGTTGCAGCGATGCCTTATTTAGAATAATGATTTTTCCCAATTATTTGCAAGGATCATAATAAAAAGTATGCCATCTTGTAAAGCATCGATGTTGAGATTGATCAACCGATTATTAAGATGTTATGTGAAGCGACGAGTTGGAAAATTAAAAATGACTTCGCCAGACTAGCTTTACTTTTTGTATCTACCCTCTAATAATAAGCTAAAAATAATAGTCTAGTGATCGTGAAAGTTGTGGTAGCTTAGTGGCTAATGAACTATCGTGAGTTTGAATCTTTACGGGGACGTACAAATATTTACCACTTGGGCACTTTTTCTGACTTATTGAGTATATTGGTAATTACCTCGTACTAAATGTGAAGGAAAAGATAGTGATGAAACATGTACCTCGAGGTAATACAGGTGTGAAAATCACTAATCTATAATACTTTAAATAAGTATTGCGGATATACTTGTTCCCCTTAAAAATGAGAAGGTCCGATCCCTGGGTTAATAGTTTGTTTATGTACCTTATTTATACTTGCCTTAAGTTTTGATAATTGCTATTTCGCGTATACTAGTTCTCTGCACCCGCGTGAAATGCTTTGCTTGCTATCCCTCTGCTTCAACTGAAAATAGCTCAGCCGCTAGTACCGACCACAAAATGTTTAGATACAGATTGTTATTTTAGAAAAAGAATACTAAATGTTCCGTATTATAAGCACAATGAAGTATCCGGCTAGAAGGTCCAAAAAATATGTACAGTTTAGAAAGCGGAATTTCGAATACTACGAATGCTCAAACACTTACCTTGCTTGCTGTATTAAGGGAACCCTTCGATTAGGAATTATAAATCTCAAGTCACTGGAACAATTTCTTGATTGACTGGGGGTTTACCAAATTGATGATTTTGGAAAAACACGTGTAAAAAAGAACGGAAATCAGGAAGGCCGATGCGGTGCATACAGTGTAGCTAGTTGTATTTAATCGCTGCAAGAGGGCAGCGTAGGCATCAATAGCTTACACGGAGTGGCGGTGTATTTTTTATATTTACAAGTAAAAGAAGTTACGAAATACGTGGGAAAATTTATTGTACTAATATATATTACAGAATATATAAAATTTCGCCCATAATAAACATATTTCTGAATATCACTTTCTTTTATGCGGTTCTGTTAGCCTGTTTAGTAAAAATTTCATTCCACTTTTTTATTCCCGCAATAAAAAAGTGAGTGCCACAAATGGTTCTCCCATTAAAATTTTAAACAAACTTATTACAACTGGATTACATCGAATCAAACAAAAAAAAAAAAGTTTTAAATTCCATTAAATTGATAAGCCTTCGCGGACGGTATGTATACAAGAATATGTTGAATTGATACAAGTAATATCTAGTGAATCAAGTGGAACTGTTAAGACAGGGATTGCGATTTCTACTGTCATTGTTGTCTGCATAGATCAGTGTTGAGACAGGTGTGTGACATATAATCATGCAAGTACCTGATCTCGATGAGGCTTAGCACAGTGCCGCCGTGATTGCCGCTACTTCGGTAATACACATAATATATTATTGTGTATAAGTTTGCTTGTAGCAAGGATCAGGAGTAGGAAAGTATTGATTATTATGAAATGAATATTTTACTGAAATAATTGATAGAAAATTATTTCATATAAAATAGAGTAAAATCAAAGGCCTTCGTACAACATTATGTAATTATGTGAGAAAATATTAAATGTTTGAATCACTAGGCCACGATTTACTAAATATTTCTTAATTTTATAATAATATCATAATATGGTCAAAGCTAACAATAGAAATCGTGTATAAAGTGAAATTTTCAATATGCACTGATGGATATTAGAGATAAATCTTATTTAATTGCATTAAAGTTCAGAGTTTAAATAAAAAAATGTAAAGATTTTGAGTTAATGGTTGTATTATTGCACTCCCCATAAAATTTCCATACCGGGGGCCTGTATGAAAATCGATTTTTAAGGAATAAAATCCAAAAGTCGTGATTTTAATAAACAAAATATGCACGAAAATAGCAATGTTAAGTTAAATAACAATATCATAAATAAGATTATACCCACTGTGTCAGGCTTACTGTGAATTTTATGCGCCATTAACTGTCGTTTGCGGCCACGTCAGCTTTATATAAAGTGACAACCCTTTGCGAGGGCAACATCTTAGGGTGTACGGCATAATAGGCTTTAAAATATACGCATTAAAATATCTTTTACCATTTCAATGTTTAATATATGACTTGTTATCTTCCACTACGTGTGGGAAATATAGTAAGGAAAACAAGTAATGAGGCGAAAGGTAAGCATGTCATACACATTTTTAATCGACTTCCAAAAGCAGAAATTTCTCAATCCGTCTGCATGTTGTTTTTTTTGTACGTTCGTTACTCGATTTTTTCGTCAGTTGTGGATCAATTTTCTAGATTTTTTTAATCGAAAAGGTACTCTCGAGTTGGTCCCATAGTCATCATATCAGGATCTGACGAGTGGAGCCCAGGCAGTTCGAGAGAAACCCTCAAACATGTTAAGGCAGTTGTGGGCCGATTATCAAATTATTTTTTTATTCAAAAGAGTATATTTCCGAGGTGTTCTCATAGTCAGGATCTGATGAGTAGTTCCCAGGGAATTCGAGAGGAACCGTCGAAAATTGTTAACCTACTACTTTGTTACACGATATCTCCGTCAACTGTGGATCGATTTTCAATTTTCTTTCTTTATACATAAGTATATACACCCGAGGGATGGGATCACCTGATGAGTGGATCGCAGGGAAATCGAGAGCAAGCCTTGGTGACGAGCGCCTACACCGAAGAACGAGATAGCAACCTTGTATACGCGTGCTAATAGTACAATTTCTATAGATGCTTCATATATTGTTTTTAAAGCTATTCAAGTATTTGCGCAACTTAAAATGAAAGGTTGTTTTTGTTATTTTGACAAAAACAACAACAAATTTACAAATATAGTAATTTCTATGTTTTACATGACACCGACTTCAAGATGTTGTATAAAGAAGTCGGTTAAATATTTTATTATTGATTTTTAGTTTGAAGTCGGTTTTTTTTAAATTATACTAGGTGGGCTTTGTGCTTTCACTTCCTTTATACTCATAAGTCTGACAGGTCCGGGGTGGCTGGAAGAATCGATAAGCCAAACTAGAACTTACCATGCAGCGTCATTTCCTTTATGGCCGTCTTTAGTTAGTAGCACAAAGGTAGATAGCACAATAGACGCTTTTTTCTGTTGACGGTTGTTCAAGAACAAGCGTCAACAGAAATGCATATCTCTGATTAGGATCAAGATCCTAATCAGAGATATGTATTTAATAATTTAAAAACCTATGGCAGGTACTTATACCGAATTTAGACGGATCAATCAAATTGAATGAATTTGGTTGGAAGGCTGAAATTGAAATGACAACGCTGTTTAATGACATTGAATGAATCAAGTTTCTGTTTATGGTTTTTTTTGGGTAATTAATTTAAATTGAAAGACAGGAATCAATCGTTTAATATGGACTTTATTAACTTTCAAAAAACATAATATTTAGCATGAGGAAAATAATATCTGCCTCGTGATTAATGCTATACTTTATATAGGTACTATGTAAAATACTACCTATCGCATACCATAACTTTACAATGTACGGATTTTATGTATAGAAAAATTTCCAATACTGTAAAATACTATTAAGTGTAATTTATATTCCAAACAACGCTTTTCAATTTTCAAAGTAGTTTAGTTGCTAATACTGACAAGATGAATGAGTGTTCTATTTAACTAGGTATATTATATACTAGGAACCTGTTTACCCCAGAGTCGTTCAAATTGTAACAGATAGTTTTCTTTTTAGTTCAATGTGCGATTTTAAAAGAAATTATGTATAGATTAAAAAAAGGCTTTTAGAGTTTTGTTTAGTTAAATGAATAAATTGCTTGTGCTTGAAGTTTTTAGCTTAGGTAGTTTTGTTTTATCATTGTTGTTGAGTCTTATAAATTACCCTAATTATTCAAATGGCATATGTATTAATATAAATAAATCGTTGGGTGATGAAAATCGTGGTGGCGCTGGAACCAGGTTTCAAGATTTTGAAGTCATTTTTTGTGAGTGTTTGTGTGGGTACCTACCGGGATAGTACAGATTCTCAATTGGATCCGGCAGGTCGCGCTGAAATCGGGCTCTAGCATTTCATAAAAAAAATTTGTGTACTAGAGGGAAGTTCCTTGTTGGCAATAGGTGGCACTGCAATTGGATACCAATTTTTATTTTTTCTGGGCAGGACAAGCTCTACCGAGTCCACTAGTTTTAAATAAGACTAAAAAAAACAAAGACCACATAATTAATTAACCGTATCTTTTAGAAGTTTAGATAATAATACTGTTATCATTATATTCTTGGAATGAAATGTAATTTTACACTCCTGTGCACTGTTTATTATACATATCATACGCTTGGTAGCGAGAACATAACTTTAATTCCCAGTTCTTATCTATAAAAGGAATTCTGTTAGAAGAATGCTTACTGGAGAATTTGGAAGATATAAATATTTTTATTATTTATGAACTTTGAATTTGTTACATGTTTTACAAATGCGTTCGAAATTTAGTACGCGTAAGTATATACTCGTAGCATCTACGCGTTTTTGGTAACTTATAACGATGGAATGAGAATTAAATTTTGGCCCAAACTCATTTTAAATACAAGATTGAAATTCACACAGGTTCAGTTATTGTGGAAATTAGTGTACACAGAAACACAAACAGAAATATGTCTACTGTTTTATATTATATATTACAAGCACATATAGATTTAGAAATGAGGATATCCGTAAGAAAACCAAAGTACCCGAATTCGCATAATTAGGTTAATGTGGTAGTGGACCGGTCATATTTGGCGCAGCTCCGATGGCTGACAGGAGTGATAGAGCAAACGAGTCTTGGAGTGGAGACCACACGAGTAAATGTAATGTAAGATACAAACGATACGTCTTGGCAAACGTAATGTAAGATACCATCCACCTTGTGGAAAGAGGAACAACAAGCTTACACAGATAGGAGTGAGATGAGGAAAGCAGAAGACTGGAGCATGTTAAAGCGACAGCAAAATATTATACTCTAAATTCCGTGACACCTCTCTAAGAGCTGACGGTAATGCTTGATTTTTAGTGGGTAGGCTGAACAGCTTTACTGCTCAAGAGTCCCCACAATGCCTACGAGGTCTGGCTCTGGTTCAGGTGAGATGCGTAATTGCATTTTTAGGAGCGTAAAAAAAGTAAAAAAGAAGGAGAACGGAGAACTGGAAAATGTGGTGCAAACTTGTAGACGAATACATCCACCAAAGGACATCGATTACTGCCAACAAAACAAAATTTAAAAGGGCTCAGTACAATTTTTGTCCGTGCAGGAACGGCGAAAGAATACAATTTCCTGCGGCCGGGCGGCCTTTCGTAAGAGGCGATAAAATAACCCACAGCCAGGTGGTAGAGTATTTGCTCGATTGGATGGCGACCACCTCTGGTCTAGAATATGCCACCATAAATAACAACTTGGAGTTGTGTTCCGTCTCTCTTAAGTCTCCCCCCCCTTAAGAGATCAACAGCGCATTTGTAGCACTTTTGGTGTTGCAAATGCCCATAGACGATGGTAACCGCTTTCCATCAAGTGGACCGTCTGCTTGTCTGCTGAACTCCTGCAATAAAAAGAAAAGCGTCAATAACTTTATACCCTTGACACTCAACAAAATATAATTACCAATAAAATTCAATCTTTGATTCCTTCAAAGTAATGTTTGTAATAACCCTGATTCTCGAAAGCCTATAAAAGACAAAGCAATCTACCGCATTTCTAAGATGAAGCTTGAATGGTAGTAATTGCCCCCATAAAGTGTG
Source organism: Dendrolimus kikuchii (assembly GCA_019925095.2). Classification (NCBI taxonomy): domain Eukaryota; kingdom Metazoa; phylum Arthropoda; class Insecta; order Lepidoptera; family Lasiocampidae; genus Dendrolimus; species Dendrolimus kikuchii. The sequence goes on from CM034389.1 coordinate 17,841,049, forward strand.
GTGTCCCCTAAACTGCGAGCCGCCGATATTAAATTTTAGTACTTTTCCAAGTTTTTGGCCTTAAATTCTTATCGATTCCTTTGTCCTTCTCTCCTTTATTTTTAAACTCTATTACTTCGAGTGCTTTTGGCTATTAGAAAGATTAACGACAATGTCCTTAAGATATTGCTGTAGTAATAATTATTGTATTTGCGTGCTCTGTTTGGACTTAAAATATTATTACCTCTGGGTATTTTAAGAAGATCTATTGTTATAAAATAATAATACAATTTGCATGTTATGCTAAAAATTTAATATTATATTTTTAATATAGTGAATGTTTATACTATACAATATTCACATTGATTCGAAGCCTGAGCCTTGACGGCTGGAACATAAAGCCTCTCATCTTTTTTGCATTATTTTTATATTAGAATAATTTCAAGTATTAGTTTTATTTAGGAATTTCAATAAAAAATATTAAAATGAAAAGGACGGAAAATATCAAGATGTACAATCTGAACGAACTATCTTAAACGGCTCCGCGCATCGTAAAGCAACTTCGGGAATGACAAGAATTTCATCAAGTAGACAAGAATTTTATTCCTTTAATAATATATAATATTGATTAAAAATAAGCAACAGTTAGAGGATAATGATATTTTTAAACAATGATCGTGTGATGTGTGAATAATGTTCATAATTTAGTGTAACGTGATCTTTGAAGTTGCCACAAGAAATCGGTTTGTATTCGGTTCTACAAATACAACATTATTGATTCGATATGTACAAAATTAATAAAAACATCCTAAGCTGTATATTTAGTAACTTTGCCTAATATTGTAACGTACTAAACAACAAAATCAAATAATTCAAACCTTGAGACCCGTAAGGCCAATGCCAGCTTACACAGTGATTTTCTCGATTCGTAATTCTCACATGAGTTTTAGATTTAGGGCCTAAAATGAAACGTTAACTAAGTCTTTGTATTAATAAAATTTCAAAATCCGTTTACAATTGACGGAGATATCATGTTACGATGAAGTTGGTTAACAGTTTTCGTGAGTTTCTCTAATTCTTTGGAATCCACTCATCAGATCCTGATATGGTGACAATGGGACCAATTCGGGAGTATACCCTTTCGATTAAAAGAAAACATTGAAAATCGGTTTACAATTGACGAAGAAATTGAGTAACGAATATAGAAAAAAAAACACAGACTAATTGAGATCTTCCTTCTTTTTGAAGTCGGTTAAAAATAATAATAGTCAACCACTCAAGACTACACGTGTACCATACTAGACACAAGAATATGGGAGTAACAAGGAGGTTCATTGTTACCCGAGTCACGTGCCTAGGAGGGTGTGCGCTGTAAAATTGCACGCAGCTGGCTGGCTACAGGAAACCGACCCAATTTTGTGGGGCAACAAACCTCGGCCAATTTCATTGTCGCAATTATTGCTGAAAACGCCATGAAATTAATGAATGAACACTTTATTGTTCATCATGAATAAAAACTTTTTCTTCTAAGTCGTTCCCTCACTGCTGAGAATCGTGACTTTGATGGCAGTAAATAATTGCTCTCCTCTACCAACATCGGTTTTTGAGCACAGCGAAGGGCCAAAATTGGTCAATCTACGTAATCGAAGATCTATGACGAGGTCTTCAACTTTCCCAGTGATGCTAAGTCTCTCCATATTATTTGCATTCTTGCGGGTTGTGTGGCTAAAGTACTTCATTATCCGTTATCGACGTACTGTTCATAACTTCTGGTAATCTCGAATCTCGAGCTTTGAATTAAATTAAAACTAAGTAAATTAAAAAGTATATAAAATAAATCTTGATCTAGTTTCGTGTGCGAGAACGACATGCACCTAGCGAACTAGGAAATGCTTCTAGAAATATACTCTCTCTGTAAACTTTCGATATCAGTATACTGAACTGAGCAGTGAGCATACCGAATCGGCATCACCGCTACACCAACAAACTAGAAAGCGACCTTGTATAGATATTTAAAATACTAATTGTAATTCGAATATGATTTTCTAACTATTTTTCTTGACGTTTTATTTATATTATATTAAAAGGAAGCTATTTCTGTGTAGGAATTTAAATTGAATATCGAGGTATGTTATCTTAATTAATACGTTTAATTTTTTTGCTATTTGGATTTTAAGAACATTAAGTGAAAAATTGTATAACTATATCTTGTATCTTAACGACATAAGAATAAATTAGTCTTTGTGTTTTAATTATTTTCAGTTTAATTTTAAAGCGCAACAAGGATAATGGCCGGTTGATAGCCGGAGGGATTAAAGGTTTTGGTACGATTCTTATAAATTACTTTGTTAAGTTTATATATTTGGATACGACATTTTCAATTTCCTTCAAAAGCATGCAGCCTTTTGCGACAATAAAGCCTAATACTGAACGCCATAATGAAATTTTAAGAAAGCAAAAGTCGCAAATACTTCACTCAATTTACATGAAATTTCTTTCATGGAGAACATTTTTTTTCCACTACGCTTTCAAAATGGTAACGAGAGGTCCGTTGGAAAATTTCAGCAGTAGATTAGATTTTCCTTTGGTATATTGCCTGCTGAAATGAACAGCTCAAACTCGTTCACTTAGGCGGATGGCTTTTTGTTCTTATTGTGGCAGTAATATCAATAAGGAGTTTACTTATTATACTGTTGTAGCCTGGTTATCTGTTCTCAAAATCGTTTCACTTAGTTATTTTCTTTCAATGTCTGACATAACAATATTTTAGCTATCAAATTAATGAAAACACTGTTGTTCAGTGCTCGTAATAACTTGAACAACTGATAAAATTATGGTATCTCATATGGCTCACATTACGGTACGTTATGCACATTTGCTGATACAAAAAACACTATTTACGAAAGTAGACAAAACCTGAATAATTTAAATTTAACTATTTTTTTTATAATGAATAGGCTCACGTTTGACTGACATTGCGCCTGATTTCAGGCGGAAATACAGTCTAAGATGGAGCACGCTTACCTAGAAGATACCTGTTCACGCGAGACTTAAAGATTAGACTTAGATTGTATCTTCAGGAAAAACAGACGACGGTAAAGAGTTCGACTCTTCAACGGTGCGTATGTTGAAAGAGGAAGCATAGCGTTTCGTCCGCTTCGTTGGTATTTCCACCATATATCGGTGGCGTGAGTGCAACGTCTGCTTGTCTGGTGGTAAAATGGTGAGGGAGAAACCAATTCATCTAATTCCGTGGCACACTCCCCGAAGTGTATCCTATAGAATACCGACAAACTAACGACTTTACGTCGATGACTTAGGCTCTGAAGCCTCTCGTCGAAAAGTCGGAAAAGACTTAATTGGAATGTGACTACCTCCATGTTCTAATAGTCTCCTAGTTCGCTGGAACTTGGAGAGTTTGGGTTTAATCTTGGAGAGAATAACAAATTTGTTATTCTTTAATCTAGAACAATTTATGGATATAAATATTAGACCAGCTCTAATGAAGTCTTTATACGGCGGTACAGTTATTAAATAAATAACAAAGATAAATTAAATAAATTTCGCTTTTAATAATATTAAAGTGAATAATGCCAAGTTGCATAATGTGGTATTTCGGTAAACGCGTTACTTTGAGACCGTGAATTTTTCGACTCATTTACCGGTGTTCGTCCGCAATACCCTGCCAAAACAACAAAACAATTGTTATTTTTTTTAGTCCAATATTATCACATCGCGCCCTTCTGTTCTAGAATGATATAAAAAACGAAATATTAAATAACTGGGGTTTCTTATGTTGTTTCACTAGCATAAACATTGGCCCTGTATCCTACACAAATTCTTAGAATTTCTCAATAGAAAACATTTTTTACGTTCTCTTCCCGTTTCTATACATTTTGTTTGCTTATATATTGGCTAACGGAATATACGCAAATGTATGTATTCCAGTTTGCTTAGAAGTAAACATAAGATAGTTCTTGGAATTCACAAAGGCGAGCGGGTTTGACTTTTGCTAAACACGTATCTATATATGCGTGAGACCAGAAGTTGGTATGATTGGACGGCACGTTCAAAACTGATCGTTCCACCAGACACGCACACTATGCAATATAAAGAAAGAAAGTAAAAGATTTATAAAGAACTATAATGAAAACCACTTAAACTATCGTTACGAGTTTAGCGAGACTCGAATTAAAATGCCGTTGGAATTATTATACTTTATTAGAACTATACAAACACGTATAACACTGATACAAATATAACCCAACACAACAAATCCAAACGTAATGCAGAAGCCCGTAATTCAATAAAACGCGCAATGTCCGTCACTACTAGATTACCGAATGTACACACGTGTCGCCTTGATTGTGGTTCTCGCTCGACTGCCTCCTCCCTCCATCGGGCCCTGGTTTTATTCCTGACAAATATAATTGTGCCCGTATTGTAGTCTATCTAATCCGTAATACCTGGCTAATGACCACAGCTGCAAACGGCTGTAAACGATTACATGGAACAATGGGTTGTTCTCTGGAATACATTAGTAAACAAAAGAAGACGATCATAAAAAAAATCCAATAGTTTCAATGTTGACAGGTAATAAAATGTGTTTTTACAGATATGCAGGTAGATTTTGTTTTTGTCGGGACCTGAGTTTTAACACTATTTAAATAAAAACAATAAGTAAATGTAGTCCGAAATTGGTCCTAGCTCAGCAAAATTGCTGGTTAAGATAACCAGCGCTGAACTTCCGCTAAGGCCATTAGTGACATACACGGACACAGGCGCATAAGAAAAGGATTTGAAATGAACATACAACATTAACTAAATATTAAAAGACTAAATACATATTACTTATATAAATTGACATCGTTACCTATCTATCTATCTATATATATATATAAAAGGAAGTCGTGTTAGTTACACTATTTATAACTCAAGAACGGCTGTACCGATTTGGCTGAAAATTGGTGGGGAGGTAGCTTAGAACCAGGAGATGGACAAAGGATACTTTTTATCCCGTTGGAACCGGCACGTGGCGCTGAGATCGGCTTCTAGAATTCTCGTAATCACCTGGAACGATTTTGGTGATTTTGTTTTTCTGTGTTTGAGTGGGTTCTCGGATGGTTTAAATCCCCAATTGGAACCGGTAGGTGGCGCTGGGATCGGGTCCTAGATTTTTATTTTTTCAGAACAGGGCAACGTCTGCCGGGGCTGCTAGTTATTTATAAAATTTAAAAAGGGCAATAGAAAAGAACTTAAATCATACAACATTGAATTTTATGTACAACATACAATTTGCATATAATTGCACGTTTAACCACAAGTAAAATCCGCTCGCCTGCATGGATTATAAGAACTATAGTTACTACAATACACACAGTATATAGGTACACAAATCTAATTTTCAGGCCTATTTTCAAATTTTACTTAAAGTTGAAGAAGGATCAATATACGGTTTAGAATGCCGAATTTGGAAAACGACAAAGGCACAACCATTTACCTGTTTACTGTGCTAAGGAGACCCTTCGATTGTGGATTGTAAGTCACAGTCACTGGCACGATTTCTTGATTGGCTAGAGGATTAGCTGGTAGTAGATTTTGGAAAACACTTGTAACAATGGACGAAAAGATAGGAAGCTCGATGCGGTGCGTGCGGTGTAGCAAGTTGTACAGAGAGTTCGCAAGAGGGCAGCATAGATGTAGATAGCACATACGGGGCGGCGATGCATTTGTTTTAATATGTTATTTAAATAATGGAAGTTAAGAAATACCCGTGAAAATTGATTGTGCTAAATACGGAATAATCAAATATATAAGATACGGTTTTGAAACATGTAATATGTTTTGCATATATAAAACAATTTGTCTTTAAATTTTTCTTTGATCATTGGATATTTTCGGGGTAGTTAAAATAATTAAAACAGAATAAAATATTTAAATTAAAAATACTTCCAAGATGGATTGAGAACCTGCTCCTTTTTTAAAGTCGGTTAAAAATCTCTTTATGCTTTACTGCACATACGACCATTAATATTCTAACTTATATTAAACAAGTATTTAAACATTACAGAACATTAAATCATATGAATATCACTGCTGTTAAAACATTTTAAGTAACTCCACTGGTGGTGCGGGTGGCAAAGGTAAAAGTTCTTGGTGATGGAAGGAGAGAAAATTCACAGCCGGGTAGAATAAAGCGGCACTCACCTGCGGATCCCCAATCGACGTTCCTTAGACTATTACTTAGAAAGTATTTTATTTTTGAAATCCCGATTGTTTATACAAAGTAACACGTTTTCCAAACAAGCGAGTACATATATACGTATATGTTCAATTAAGTTCAACGAATTTCGACTCACGTCCCGGAAAACTCTTGGGGCACTTAAAAAATCGCTCGCCTAGGAACAAATTTCCACAAAAGCCTCCTGCGATTGGCTGCCACCGTACCGTATAAATTAAGTTACATCTACCTGGGATAAACTTTGCGTTTAATTTTACTTATACGTTAAAAGGATAAGGTTCTGGGACGTTTAACCTTTTGCCTTATCAAACAGGGAATACGTTAATGGTATTTGTTTGCATCTTCTTTTCTAAATGTGGCATCGTACGAGTTGTGAATTTAACCAGGTAGAAATATTCAAGAGAGAGAGAGAGAGAGAGAGAGAGTCGTGCAGAAAAGCAACCCTTTAACCCTAGTTCAGTTTCAGCTAAATTACAGGTCGTTGATTGACCTTAAACAATGGATTTCTTATGGTAACTCGAAAAATCATATTTCAACAAACTGTTAATATTTTTCAAACAATACATATATCCTTGTTTAAAAACAACCAATATTAAATACAAATAAAATGTATACGTTTTTGAAAATACACAGAAATTTCATTTCTCAAGTTACCGCTAAATATATTGATATTTATCTCTTTGGATGTGTCGACAGTATATCTCTTTAAGTGAAGCCGCACACTGCATATTCTGGCATTTTTGCGATCATAGTTTATGTCGTAAAATAATAACACAAAATAAGTAAATGCAGAAAGCTAAGTAAACGTGCAAACATTTCTTTTAAGCAGTAAGTATCTGTCAACCGTAATTTCGTTTGTATACAAATATTTATTAGGAGGTAATAAAAAAAAAACTATCTACCAATTAACCTACGCAGATTTGAAAAGTCTACGAGCTACACGCGTTGCAAATGTTTTTTTTAAAATTATTATTATTTGTATGTCTTTCGAGACCACGGGCCATAAAAATAGCCCGGACATTTGGAGGGCTTGCGGGGGCCATGGGAAGGCCAACACGTAGAGGCCCCTTAGACAAATTTAATGCAAATGTGGCGTGACACTGACCGGTGATTCTCCCTGTCTACACCATATAGTAATGCATGTAAGTTATTATTATTATTATTTTATTATATTTATTTGTCACACTTAAATCGACATTGGTATAGTGTATAAAATTGATGTATATGATTTTTATATTACGGCATACCTGATGGAAAGCCGTACTGTCGCCTATAGAGTTTTGCAGTACCAGAAGTTCCGCTAACGCGTTGCCAACCCTTAAGAAATTTTGTAACGCCCTTCTTAAAGAACCTCATGTTATAGTACCGAGAGAAAACCGAGCGGGAATCTACCTCCAGATCATAGTTGTACACGGAATAAATGTTATAGAAAATCGTTACGTAACTGAGCGCGGGAGCTTAAGGAAATGGGGGTTGACATTCCGTCAATGGCAAGCGGTTGTAAAAATGAGGCGTTGGTACCAGATCAAATAATTCCTCGTGATGCGCGGCGCTGGATTTTTTTGGCTGGCCGAAAGAAGGTTACTTGGCTATACCACCTTGGAGAACTCACCGGTCTACAGGCGGTACAATATGCATATAGACGCAGTCTCTTCGAAGGCTAAGCGATTCTACATCGGCTGTTGTAATGGGATTGTCGACTATACACACGGCGCGATATTGGACGGATATCAAGATAAATGGAAACTAACTAACACTAAGTGGAAACTGTTATTTATATATTGATTTACCTCTATTCATGAATGATTGTTCTCAGAATTTTTGTTCGCCAATCATTTTGAAAGATTGTCTTGAGCGGGCTTCAAAAACAAAAAATCTTAATTTTGGAGAACAAAACAGCAATTTTACCTTAAATTTTCATGTCTATTCCATTTTGATTATTATGAAGGGTTCTAAGATATACCTAAATAGAAATGTCTCGAGCATAGTCAATGTTAAGTTTATTCATTCATTTTTTGACAGAAGCTTTTTGCTTGTTCTCTTTTACAATATATAATTTCATTTTGTTACGTATTTTTTTATTTTCTATATCCCAAATTAAACAAGTTACGCTTGTGTTATAGGTAATATACAACGGACTACTCTGGGACCGACCGCAGACACCCAGACCATAGTAAATGACGCAGAAAAAACGTGTCCGAAATTACCATACCAGGAATCAAACCCGGGGCCTCTGCGTTGTAGTGAGGTAGGCCGGCAAAGGCTTAGCCCGCTAACCACAGAGAGCGTAAAATTATTGTACCGTACTGTAACTTACGCTACGTATTGTACTTATACGGTGATCTATTGTCAAAGATATACCTAAATAAATAAAAATAATGAGAATATAATTGTGCTCGATGTGCGGCCTCACGTACGGAGAAATAGTTGTATTGTATGTTTTCTTATTATGTGAGGTACGGCCCTCCTGGCATTTTATGAATTGCGTACATAATTTTTATGATATGATTTATTCTAAATGTCGAATATATTTGTGGTAAATATAGAATGCTTTATACAACACAAAAAACCCTTAGGTACTTGCGAAAGCAAGAAATGTTTTGTTGGCAGCTGTTTTGCAGAATTGTGGCTCCGTTTCGTATTTCTCTACAAATTTAAACAGATGAGCTGTATACTTGTTTCGATAGAGCGACCGTTCTTTCAACAGACAATGCTATTTCACTCTGTAAACGATACCGTATGCTAATCAGGTCTTTCCATTCAAATTCAAAATAAAACTTAAAAAATATATTTCTCATTGAAAACCGCTTTGTCAATACCCTTGCTACATATGGATTAATGTTAGTGTTAGTGACTGTATCCAAATGAGAATTACTTACAGCGTTAAAAATAGTGTTAAATAATTCCCAGAAATATTCCCGCGGATTTCCCAGGATAAAACTAACGCAGATTCTAAGCCGAAGAATTTACTGTCGATCAGCGAAAAACACATCGAAATCAGCCCAGTAGTTTTTACTTTTACTTGAATCCCGAACAAACAGACCAGAAAATAAAAAAAAGCATTGTTTTCTCCATCATTTATATAGTGTACTCTAGTCATTTTTTTAATTGATTCAATGTACCGGCATGACACGGCATGTTTAAAATTTATAGATGTAAAGAGGCTATCGTCAGCATATGTAATATTACATTATAGTATAAATAGCTCATTAATCTCATCAAGTTGACTCGACAAGTGTTGTTTATGTATTACAGTTGAGCAAGAGATTTATATATTGAGTTCAGTTATTTCACATTCAATTAGTTTCAGTGCTCACATAGAGCGACGGTTGTTACAGCAATTCTGTCTGGGTTTGTTACTAAAGTTTTGGGGAATCACACCTTGTTTAGACACCGAAATAAATGATATGTGACAATTGATTCAAGTACAACATACTCGCATATTAATTTTGGAGGGCAAAGTGCGATATTCAAGTGTAATATATTATCTTAGCATAGACCCCTTAGTACTTTAGATACATTGATCTTTGCATAGATTTGTATTAATGTGAAAATGAATTTGTTTTATTTTCACAGTCTATGATAATAACTGATTTTAATGTTTTTTAACTGAATTTCAAAAGGAGGATTTTCTCAATTTATCTGTATATTGTTTTTTTTGTATGTTTGTTACTCGATTTCTCCGTCCATTGTGGACCTACTTTCAATTTTTTTTAATCGAAAGGGTGTATGTACTCCCAAATAAATCCCATAGTCATGTCAGGTTCTGATTAGTGGATGCCAGAATAATCGAGAGAAATGCTCAAAAAAGGTTCATTACGCGATTTTTCCGTCAATTGTGGACCGATTCTTTTTTATTCGAAAGTATTACAAACTGACTCGAGGTGTTCCCATAGTCCCCATGTCTGGGTCTGATAAGTGGTTATTAGGGAATTTCAGTGAAACCCTTGAAAATAATGTTTGTTACGCGATTTCTCCGTCAATTGTAGACCGATTTTCAATTTATTTTTTTCATTCGAATGTGTACACTCTCGAGGTGGTCCCATGATCACCAAGTCAGGATCTGATGAGTGAATCCCAGGGAAATTGAGAGTAACGCTTATTGAAGAGCACTGAGCGCCTACATCCTTCGAACAAAAACCTTGTATACGCGTGCCAGTACTACAATTTTACAGCCACTTACTTTTTTTGTTTGCATGTTACGCAATTTCTCCGTCAATTGTGGATTGATTATCAAATTGTTTTTTTATTCGAAAGAGTATACTCTCGAGGTGGTCTCATAGTCACCAAGTCAGGATCTGATGAGTGGATCCCAAGGAAATAGAGAGCAACCCTTGTTCAAAAGGGCGTCTAAACCGAAAAGTGAAATGGCGAAACTGTATACGCGTGCCAGTAGCACAATTTCTACATGCGCTTTGTATTTTATTTCTAAAGCTATTCGAGTATTTGCGCAACCAAAAAGTAATATATATATATATATACATATATATATATAAAAATATATATATATATATATATATATATATATATATATATATATATATATATATATATATATATATATATATATATATTATATATATTTTAATAAAACCGACTTCAAACTGAAAAGCAAAAAATAAATATTTAACCCAAATCTTTCTACAAACTCTTGAAATCTGTGAGTAGTAAAACATAAAAATTCATATATTTTGCAAATTTGTTGCTTTTAAACTTTGACGAAATATAATTTTCGTAGTAGAATTGAATAAAAAATCGTATGTTTATTGTAATTATGGAAAAACCTTCAAAAGTTTGTGCAGTGACATACTTATATAAAGAGATATTAATTAATATACTACCGGTCTAATTCATATTAAGTTAGAGTAAGTTTGAATGATTATTTAAGAACCATAAAGAAGACTTTAAACTTAATCTAACTCAATATAAATAAGACCGTTAAACATTAACGGCTTAATATGACAACTAACTAAAATATTTAATCTTAAGACTAGAACCACAAGACCACCTCGTCCTTATATAAGACTAGCTATGCCCGCGACGTTGTCCCCATGGAATTTGTTTTCAAAACCCCCAGATTTTGAAACATTCTTCATTGGTGCTCCGCTCCTATTGTTCTTAGCGTGATTATATATAGGCTATAGCCTTCCTCGATAAACGGGCTATCTAACACTGAAAGAATTTTTCAAATCAGACCAATAGTTCCTGAGATTAGCGCGTTCAATCAAACAAACTCTTCAACTTTATATATTAGTATATAAGATAATTGATTTAAGTACCTACTTTATGTGTACATTTAAGAAGTTGATGCACTTTTATCTGCACTGTAAATTAATATAAACAAAATAAACTCTTACTTCCATATCTTTAGTAAAAATCTGCTGTTTTCCATGTAATAACGTTTATTTTGTCACATTCGCGTCGTATAAACGTGACGGAGTGAGCACAATAACGCAGGCTATGCCGTAATGGCCGACGTCTCTGATTTATACCTATTCCTTTATGTGCCAACCAAATGGCTTTCTTTATAGAATGTTACGTTGGGGCACAACCACAAGTCAGTGTCGTAGGCCGTCGCTAAGTGAGTTACGGAGACACTGATGCTTTTACATCTAATTAAATATAACCTTTATAGTTTAGCTTTACAATATTAGCCTTTTAACCTTTTACTTAAAAGCTCGGCCCACCTTATTTTTTGTAAAGTGAAACTTAACACACCTAAGTGTAGGCTGGTAGAATTTTCATTGCAATTTCCACGCTTTGTAACTTTCTTCGCTGTGTGTTTCCTTCAACTATAGATTTAATCTCGTTATAAGGTCTTGCAACCTTTTGGTTATCCAAATATCGAATGATCTAAGTAAAGTCTAAGTTTATAAAACTACTAGAGTTTACCCCGCGGCTGCGCCGCGGGTTAACCTCTAGTTCCTGCTTCTTGTTTAAAGAGCAGGCGTTAATACAGGTTACAATGTACACCATTTTTATGTTATTGCCATTTGCCCCCGAAAAATTCACTTCATTTTATATCGCAAACTCGATGCTTGATATATTCTCATGCCGATCTCTTGGCATGAGTATATATGTCCATTTTCGGCATTAAAACTACATTTAAACAAAATTATAATAAAAACGATCCAGTATTCCCAGTGTTTTCCGAAAAGTTAACAGAAAGACATATCGAGTTACTATCGCATTTTTATAGACGATGCATTTTTATATCTATGAACTTGAGAAATGTTTGGTCTCATCCAAACTTTCATCCTCTATTACAAACAGTCCTAGTTTTATTTATCTATCCCCCGTCAATGAAATCTACAAAAATGTCAAAAGGGACA